>CM024669.1:26677154-29077154 GCA_014182725.1 Eucalyptus brandiana
GATTCGTCCGGCTCCGAGGCCGGGCACGCCGATCTTGGGCGTCTCGACGAGGGCCCGGTCGAGGAACTCCTGAATGTCGTCGCTCAGGGGCGGTCGCCGTTGGAGGGGCAGGGGACTTGAAGGGGTGTCCAGCCAGGCGCGGAGGATCTCCACGGCGGGCTCGGGAGGCGTGTAGACGGAGGAGACGGCGAGGATGTTGGAGTTGTTGATGGACCGGGCGTTGACGGCGTCGGCGACGGAGGGCAGGTCGCCGCGAAGGCGCCGGGGAACTTGTTGGCGAACATGGAGACGCCGCAGCCGGTGCCGCAGGCGACGAGGCCGGGATCTCGGGTCCCCCGGAGGAGGAGATGCGGCGGCCGACGTCGGCGGCGATGGAGTAGTAGGGGCCGGTGCCGAGGTCCTCGACCTCGATGTGCAGAACCTCCCGGAGTGGGTGACGAGGGCGTCCTTGAGCAGAGCGCCAGAAGGGTCGGCCCCGGCGATGATCTTGGTGGGGCGGCGGCGGCGGCGGGGGCGGCGGGGCGGCGGGGGTCGGCCATCGGCGGCGGCGGTGGAAGGAGAGTAGAGGAGGAGAGTGCTGCTACTGAGCCGGCTCGGATGAATATAATATGGAGAAGGGGTCCAGGTACATCCCGTGTAGGGAAGCAGGGAGCGAACAGCCTGGACCGTTCAAATATTTTTAAGACCGTTCGTTTTGAAAAATAAATTTCGAGAAAATATTTTTAGATTTTACTGGCGTTTATTTTTATGGAAAATGAATTCTTTAGGGAAAAATATTTTCTTTAAAAATTAAAAAATCTTCTAAATTAGGAAAATATATTTTTCATTTTTGAAAAATGAAAAATATTTTCCTCACTTGATCTCTCTTATTTTAAACCTTTACAAAATCCTCACTTCCTCTTTCCATTTATTCTTTTTTCTTTTTCTATTCGAATTATTTTTTAATTTAATTTTCTTTTTTATTTGAATTATTTTTAATTTAATTTTTCTTTTTTATTTGAATTATTTTTAATTTTCTTTTTCTTTTTTATTTGAATTATTTTTTAATTTTCATTTTCTTTTTTATTTGAATTATTTTTTAATTTTCTTTTTATTTAATTTTCTTTATTTCATCTTTTCTTTTTGGCAATCGTTGGCCATCATCGGGTGAACCTCAAGCTCATTGACCTCAAGCTCACGCTCGTTGATCTGGTGAGCCTTGAGTTTGACGCCGCACTCGCTAGATTTGGGAAGCGGAAAATATTTTTCTTACCGAACACAACGGGAAAATATTTTCCAAAACATTTTCAAGTTTTCGCGAACACGAAAATGTTGTCATTATCTTGGAAAATAACTTTTGAGAAAATATTTTTCAAAAGTGGCTCATTTTCCACGAAGTGAATGGATCCAAGTGATTATAATATTTACTAATGATAGAGGCGCAAGGTACGGTCCACCAAGATGAAACAGTTTCTGATGGCATTTTCTCATTTTCTAGAGTTTCTTTCTTTTAGAGACGACTGTGGTTTCATAGGAGATGAAATAGATCCGATTCGATTTCAAGTTCTAGAGTGCACAACATAGATTTTATGTTTTAAAAATTAGCAAACAAGTTCCAACAGGTAAAAAGGAAACTTAGAACCTAAAAAAATCTTTGTATTTTTCTTATTTTATATTTTCGTGCCATCTTACGAAATGTCATATCTATATACAATTTTGAATTATTAATATGAGCTTTCATGACTAAGATTTTAATTTTTTTTTTTAATGATCGAGGAACTGTCAGAGATCACCATTCGGATCACACAACCTAACTATTTAGACGTAAAATTATTGGGGCCCCACTTAAGTCATGGAATGCAACGAGAGAATTGGCAAACTCTCGACCTCGATAATGAGAGAGAGTACACACTACCCGCACTACCCATGGGTGGGTAGATTTTAATTTTGTTAATGTTTCATAATTTTCAAATTTATAAATATGAATATGAAGAATATAAGTGCAACTTGAATAAATCCTGAAACCGACCTTTCAGAAATCTATATATTATGAAAATCGATTCAAACGAGTAAGTTTTAGCTAGAACCTGAATTGACCCTACACTCTTTAGCCCTACTTTTTTTTTTTTTTTTTTGATTTAATTCTACTTCTTTATATCCACACTTTACAAATAGACATAAAAAGAACTCTCAGAGAGAGAGAGAGAGAGAGAGAGAGAGAGAGAGAGAGAGAGACCAACAAACCAACAAACCAACAAAAAACAAAAAATAAATTAATTACTGATATACATTTTAAGTTTTTCATGATCAAAGTAAAGCAACAATGAAAGGATGCCAAGAAATAATAGACTTATTTTGTAAGTGCTCAATAAACTTGATGTGAGAATGGGTCTCCATTCCATGTGGGCTTACGTGTGGAAAAGGAGTCTAAGAAAATTATTTTAGTTTTCCTACACCATAAAACCTTTTCAAGGAGATGACATGAATATAAAGAAAATTTTACTAATAGGGAAATCGATTGCATTAACTTTGATATTATGTTAGAGAATTCAACTCAAAAGTTTTTTTTTTTTTTTTGTCAGTTCTACTCTATTCCTACTCTACACTCACTCGCAGACTTGTGCCCTGCCTCTTGCAGGGCGTGGGAGTCGCAACCCACTCTCGAAACTTACGCGTCCCTACCCCCATCCCCCCCTGAGAAGGTGGGGATTTGAACCCCATTCAACTCAAAAGTTTAAACTCATAAATGAAGGGAGACAATATATAAAGAGCATTTAAGATCCATTGTCAAGTGATATGGAATAAAATTTTAACAATCACGATCACTTAGGTGAATGGATTGTAATTACGATTTTATCAATTGAACGTCTTCAAATCAATTGTTAAACAATCAAATACTTTAAAATCGACAAGAGAAACACATGATCAATACATCATCTTATTGGCGTAGATATGTAAATTGAATCGTTAAGCGGTTTCCATAGTTATGATCAAAATGACTATGATCTTGATATACATATATATTGTGCTTCCAAAATGACTTCCGGCTAAAAACACTAACAATGGAAACACAGTAGTAGACTGATATAGATTGGGAAAATGTAAGGCGAAGTGAAATAGAATCAATACAAATACAATGTGAGAGAACGTCTTCGTTTTGCTTTGTTTTTATTTTTTTGTCAAAAGGTATAGTTTAATTATTGCATAGGCAGAAAACCGCGAAAGCCCACTACCGGGGCATCAACACATAATAGAGCCCAAAGGCCTGAGGGAGGGGAGGCCCACTAATTCGGAGGAATTGTCTTCATTCGTTGGTGGCATGCGGCCCAGTCCGCCACTGAGTTGGCTGAACGTGGACAGTGAGCTAGGCCCACTCGCAGCATCTGTTGAAGCAGTAAACGACACTCCATGAACGCCCCACTTGCATTTGACTCAGTTTGTTGTTCGTGCTTCAAGTTGTCGATCAAGAGTTTGCTGTCAGTCTCTACAACAGCTTCCTCGAGTGCTTTCTCCTTAAAAAATTTTAGGGCTTCGAGAACCCCTAGGGTTTCAACTTGTAAAATTGATTTCGCCCATACCGTCTTCGTGAATCCATCTAAGAGAGTGCCGGAGGAGTCCCGGACGACGCAGGCCACCGCTCCCTCCGTCGATCCTTCCCCCTGACCCCCGTTGACGTTCGGCTTAGGCAGCCGGTCTTCGGAGCTCGCCAGGTAGGTGGGTTCTTTGGTTCTTCATTTTTTTTGGCTGGTTCATCTCCACATCCCCATTTTTGGTAGCTGTTTTGCTGAGATCTTACTAGATCTATTATTTTGCAGACCTCTGGTTTTGTTTCTCGAAAGATAAAATTGTTGTGCTCCTTCCATACCTGCCACATGAGATTGCCGATTGTTTCCGAGAGAAGGGAGGTGCGGCTTTTTACTTGTAAATTGACCAACCCGGTCATCTATTCGTTTAACTTTTTGTGTATCAATTTGCAGGTTAGTTTCCCTGATTCCATACCCTAGCAATCCATGGACAGAGGAGAAGGGTGTGTTTGGCCGTTTCCACCTTGGCTTTACAGAGATCACACAATGGGTCAGGTGAGATCTTTCTTTTCCACAGATTCTCCTTGGTTGGTAGAGCATTTTGACAAGCATGCCATACAAATAACTTCACTTTTGGGCTGGTTTTCATATGCCAAATTGCATTTCATAATGCTGTTGGAGTTTGATATGAAGAGGAAGGGTGCTCATTTGCTCTTTTTACGTGGTGGTGTCTCTTAGCAAGTTATAACCGTTCTTGACTATAAATGACCCATGTTTTGTGCCCGTCCATAATAATTCATCACTGAAGAAAGGACCATTTATTGGTATTGCAAGGATTTCCTGCGTAGTCTGATCATCAAAGAGATTTCTTAGCAGTGGTTCATTCCATTTTTGAGTCCACGATAGTATTAGCTCCGAAACTTTCGGGGATCATCTCTATTTGCCGGCCCTCCTATTAAGCCTCTTTTTCAGCCATTTGTATCATGTTACGATGTTAACAGATTCTCCATTTCCTATCGACCATCTAACTGAATCCGCAATAGCCTCTCTTCCAATAAGCAAACTTTTCCATCCCCATGAAGGATTACAACCAGTATCAGCATGCCAGAGATCTGAACGACTGAAATACAGCCCTTTCAGTAGTTTACTCCATAACGCATTGGGATTTTTAACCATCCTCCAAGCTTGCTTCTCCAATAAGGCTTTATTAACGGTGAGCAAATCTCTGAAACCCATTCCTCCTCTATCTTTCCTCATCTTCATGATTTTCCATCGTTTCCAATGCAAACCAGCCTTTGAATCACTGGTTTTCCATAAGAAATTTGCTATTTTTTTTCTCTATAGCCTTACAAATTGACACTGGGATTTTAAAAACTGACATGGCATATTGTGGTACCGCCTGCACCACTGATTTCAGGAGAATTTCTTTACCAGCTTTTGATATGAGTTGCTCCTTCCAGCCCTCCAATTTCATGTTGATCCGATTCAGAATCCACCAAAACACTTGCCTCTTTGATGCTCCCCAATCGGATGGGATTCCCAAGTACTTTCTGTTCGTTTTAGCTTTGGAACCCTTAGTTCTCTCTTCATATTGTCCTTTAATAAAGGTGGACAGTCTTTACTAAAGAAAATCCCTAATTTATTTAAGTTAACGGCTTGTCTGAAGTATAACAATATTGGTTAATGACAATTTGCAACGTTTTGGCATTCCCCGGAGAGAACCGTCTAAGTAAAAAACGAGTCATCTCCAAATAACAAATGAGTTAAGGTAGGGCGGAATCTGTTCAACTTGATTCCCTTGATGTTTCCTTCTTGTTGCGCCTTTCCTATCAAAGTCGATAAACTGTCTGCTACCAAAATAAATAGTGAGGGTGAGAGAGGATCTCCTTGTCGAATGCTTCTAGTGAGAGCGAAAGCAGGAAGAGGTTCCCCATTAAGCTTAATATTAAATGTGATTATGGTAACACACTGCATTATCCAATAAACCCATTGAGCACGGAACCCCATTTTCAGCAAGCAACCTTCTAGATAATCCCATTCAATCCTGTCATAAGCTTTCTTCATGTCAAGTTTTAGCACCGGTTGGAAGTGCTTCTTCCTTTTCCTCTTTCTCAATTGATGCAACACCTCTTGTACGATGTAAATATTGTCTTGAATCTGTCTTCCACTAATACGGGCGCTTTGCTCTTCCGAAATCATCATAGGCGGTTTAGTACGTTTTTGCCATTTTTGCAATAATCTTATAGGCAAAATTGCATAGGCTGATAGGGCGATATTGATCAAGTTTCTCCGGGTGGAGAACCTTTGAGATTAAAGTAATATGTGTTCTATTAAGGGCTGATCCAAAACCCTCGATAGAAAAAAAACCTCGAACTTCCTTTAAGACATTAGGGTTGATTATATCCCAGTGATGCTGATAAAAAAGTCCGTTTAAACCATCTGAACCAGGGGCTTTCTGAGCTCCTAGTTGGAAAACAACAGCACGAATTTCTTCTATAGTTACTTCCGCCACTAAACAGTCATTTATATCATTTCTAATTAATGTAGGACATTGATCTAGTACAAGGATGTAGTTGCGAGGTCCTACCGAGGTATATAGCTCCTTGAAAAAAGACATGTTGAGGTGCTGAAGTTGTTGTTTTCCTCTGACCCACTGATTTTCTACATTTTTCAGCATATTAATTCTATTTTTTTTTTTGTCTCCGTTGGATCGTTGCTGCATGTAAATACTTTGTATTTTTGTCTCCCCAACGAAGCCAATTGATCTGTGATTTCAAACCCCAAAACATTTCCTCTCTGCGCCATAAAGTTTCCAGCTCTTCTTTTATTCTCTTGATTCTACTTGTGTCTTGATAACTCCGGTGGTTGTTTGTGATGGATTGAAGCTCCTTCTTTAAGGTTGTAATGCGGGTATTATTATTGGGAAATTTCTTTTTGCTCCATGTTTTTAAAGCTTTGTCTGGTAGAAAGTAATTTATCTCTCAAGCCTCCTTGGATGCAAGGTTGAGATTGCCATGCATGTTTAACTATCTCCCTACATTCACCATCTTTAACCAAAAATGCTTGAAGTTAAAATCTTTTTGTTTCTTGACAGATTCAAGACTTTGCTTACCACGGGAGTGGACTATGATCGGACCCCACAACCGGTAGGGCAAAAGCTTCACCTCAGGAACATAACCCGCCAATCCATTGAGTAGAAAACTCTATCCAGTTTCTCTGAACCCCGGATCGGCCGCTTCTCTGTTGTTAGACCCGGGTAAATGCACACCCTTTACTGATCAATTTCCATTAACGAACAATCATGGATGCAATTTTGAAACGCCTGCATTCTAGAACTTTCTGCCATCCTTCTTCCCACTTTCTCCCAATAATAAAGTATTTCATTGAAGTCTCCCATGCACACTCATGGGAGTGTATTAGAAGATGCAATCTATCTCGGTTTCTCCCATAGTCAGTAGTCTCTCCCCATATATGTTTAGAGCATGTATACAACTTAGCTGCATTTTTATGTTACTCTCATAATCAAAACATATCAAATTTATCATTTCTTGAGAACTGAACTCCACTTCCACCGCCATTTCCTCATTCCATAACACCGCCATCCCCCCCCGCAATGCCTTGCCGTTCCTCCACAAAACTATTTTGAAAATTCAGTTTTCTTTTAAGACGATCTACTACGATTCTTTGTTTTTTTGTTTCCATTAGCAAGATTAAATTGGGCCTTTCTGAACCACCATGGCTCTTAAATTTTGAACTGCCGTGGTGTGCCCAACCCCGACATTTCAGCAAATCGCTCTTATTTGTGAACCGGTGGCTTATTTGGGCTAGCCACCAAAGCCCTTCCCTAGTTTCTTACGAAGACGATAGGAGTATCCCCGCAAATTTGCTTCATCCAAATTGGCCAAATCAATAACGAAGGATGATAAGGAGTATACCTCTTTAACTTCTTTGCCGATGAACTTTTCACAATCCTACTTTTCTTCTTTAAACCTTTTTTTTTTTCCAGGAAGAGGAAATTACAGCTTGCTGGACTTGCTGTGTTGGTTCATCTACATTCATGATGCCTTTTCCTTTCTTCTGTTGTTGTTCCATTTGGATGTCAGGTAAGTTTACATCCATTTGTGCCCTATTTAGAAAGTGTGTTTGTTCTGAATTTTTCCTTCAGTTTGCTCTCCTGTGAATATAACAATTTGAGTATCATGAGAGGATAAAACGTTGTCCTCCCGTAGTTCCACCTCTTCTTCACCACCTTTTCATCATAAAATAACTTCTAAAAGGGCTATTTTCTTTCACCTCTGCTTTTAGCCAATTGCCAAACTTGTTGTTCTTCCTATCTTCAATTTTTGCCACATCATACGGAATTTCTTCACAATTGGTCGTAAAGTGCCTAACTCTTCCGCATGAATAGCAGAATCTAGGTAACCTCGTACTTAAAATCCAACCAAACCTTCTCCTCTCCTATATTAAATAAGATACTTGGTTTTAAAGGTTTTCCAGGTCCAATTCAACTCTAGCTCTCCCCACCTTTTGAAACGCCACTCCTTTTTCTCCATTTTTACTTCCTTTACCCCTCCTATTTGTTGGGCAACAAGAGACACAATCTCTTCACTACACCATTCGATTGGGAGACCGTGAACTTAAACCCAAAATTCACAGCTTGTGAACTTCTAACATTGCGCAGGTTTATTTGGCTCCCACGGTTTAAGTATTAGTAAATTACTACTCGCAAAAGATCATGGGTTATTTACTAATATTCTGTTTTTATTCCTTTCAGACTAAAAGGTAAAGGATAAGATATCAGATTCGCGTTGCGCAAAATTCAGTGAATCTACCTTCCAAGCTCGCGTCATAGTAGAAATAAATGCTTGGTAATTTATATTTCCTCCCGAATACAACTTTCCAAACACCGTACGTTTACATTCATCTAGTATCTCTGCTAAAATGACTATTTCCCGAGGCGGGGCATCCACCTCTGTTCTCAGATTCCCAAGCCTCTTATACAATAAGGCTAGGCGACAATCTTTTTCCCCAAATTCATCCATTTAAAGTCCCCAATAAGCAACAGTGAAGAAACACCAGAAGAGCCAGAGATCAAAACCAGACCTTACCCACTTTTCGCCTTCCTTCCGTTGCAGAAATGCTCTCGAATGAAGCCATCCAACTATATTTTGCGGGAGAAAGCCCCATTTAATAGAGACTCCAGAACAGCCTCGAAGGAAATCTCACAGAAAGTGAGCGAGGAAGCCTCGACATCTTCAGCGATCCAAGGAGCTAGCTATCCTGCCGCCCCATTTGATAAAACCTCCAAGACATTGACATCTTCAGTGAACCAAGGAAAAGATGAAGGAAGGCGACCGATTCCTCACCGGAAGCTAGCGAGGAGACAAAATCAGCGAGTCAAGGAAAAGACGAAATAAATCTGACCGAAGAAAGCACACATGGTTTTGGGTTTTAGGGTTTTTCAGACAAAAACAACCGGGTGGAATTAGGGTTTAGGGGCAGCTACCATAGGAGGTAGGGAGAGCTCTCGAGCGGAGAGAGTGGATACCCATGTTCGAGAGTAAGAATTGTGTGTTTTGCCTTGTGTTTAACTTCCACTTCTTTGGCACTACATGGACCGATCGTGCGTGTCTGTGTCTCTTGCCAACTTCCACTTCCTTCGCACTACGCGGTACCGACTGTGTGCGTCCGTCTCTTGCCATTTCCGTTGTCGTCAACTGTCGAAAGCTCGAGCTGGTTCTCATCATCATCCGATCTTTGGCTCCCTGATAACTCTATAAAAATAGAGTTATTTTACCTATTTTAGGCAACAATTAATGCATTATCTATGAGAAAATATTTGGATTTCCTTCTGATTATTTAATTTTTCCTTGTTTATGCAGAATAATGAGATATTGAGAAGATAAGGAAAAGAATGGCAATTATCAGGAATTCAAATAAAAGCAGCGGTGGAAGATGGATATCAAATCAGGAAATTCTTGATTTTGTTCCCTAATGTTATCTACAAGCATTGGGAGATAGATATTTTAGATTTCCTATAAATAGGAAGAGAGAGAGAGCCGCTAGGGTTTTGGGGGGGGTTAGATCGTTTTCATTCTTTTGAGTGTTTTTCAAGTATTTTGAAGAGAAGACAAAAGTGGTGACAGAATTCTTGTCCTTTGATTCAAGATGCTAGGTTTGATCTATATTTTTATTTTTATTTCTTATTCTACTATGTTCTAATTTTCTTTTGTTAGGCTACGATGTAGCCTAACCATGATGATGTGAATTTCATGATTTTTATGTTTTACAATTGATTTCATTCATGTGAGTTATATATTATTGTGTTTAATGCTTTTGAGTGATTGGCCACCACTTGAATGATCGATGTGCATGTTTGAGGCGAGAGGTGATAATATGCAATTATTCATTATAATGTATAACCATGAATTAAACGTAGATAGAAATATACCGCGTTATTTGTGTAGCTTTCGGTGATAAGGTGATCCAAAAGACTCATTATAAACCGAGAATATTCATAGTTTTTAATGCACTCATGTTTATTTTAATTCACATAGAGATATAGTGGATTAATAAGCTGAGTAGGTTTACTATACCTAGAGATAGGATAGTAAATAGATTAGGAAATTCCGCTATCACATGTTTGATATCGTTCTTGTATTCATAACAATCTGAAATTCATATCTAGTGGTTATGGTGAAATCGAATGCTCCAACATATTTAACTGATCGATTTACTGCATTTAGTCTACAAATTTCGTTTTTAATTTATTCTTAATTATATTTTGATTTGTTAGATAAATTTTAGAATTAGTCTATTTTAGTATTTAATTGGTTTATTAATAATCGATCTCCGTGGGACGATACTTTATCTCATCATTATATTACTTGTTCGATACGTGCACTTGCGTTTAGAATTTCACGAACACTCCCTGCTCATCACTACCTTGCATTGCCTCTGCATGTTCGCTTCATAAAGGTGCCTACAATTTTTCATCAACTCCTTGTTGTTGGAGAAGTGGGATTATCTGCATTTCTCTCTATCGACTCGATGATTGTCTGCCGGTACTTTTAGATTTGCAATTTTCGGGAAAAGGTGTTTTGTTATTGCGTGATCTAGTCGTTCTTGAGCTTCAAAGATTTCGGGTTATGTCAACTTTTCATGGTGGCTTTTTGGCGGACCTTTTAGCTTTAGTTTTCTCTGGGTCTTTCGCTTGGCTAGCTCGCGGCCTTACTCCGATTATTTTTTTCTTGCTTTTGTCTGTATCTTTCGAAATTTCTCTCTGTTTTTTTTTTTTTTGGTGATCTTATTTGGTGAGGCCTTTCTGCGGTTCCAAATTTGATCCGTTGCTCACTCGCTTCCTTTTTTGGGCTACATTTTGAGAATGTCTTCGTTTTTTCTTTCTGTCAATCTTGCTTGTCAGCTGCTGAAGTTTTGAGAGCTGGGGCTGTGGAGGGAGGAATGCATATGATAAGTTTGATCATTTGCCTCTTCGTAGTCAATGCTCTTGCGCAGTCAGACTTAGAAGCGCTTTTGGAGCTAAAGAAGGGGATCCAGAAGAGCTTAGAGAGGTTTTTTGTGTATATTGTCTTCAATCATCTGTCTAATGTACAATTCCTTGTAGATATAATACAAGATGTACGTAATGAATGAAAGTTAAAGATTCTATGAATCAATCTAATCTAAATCTAATTTTTAATTGATTTGTACATAATCATAATCGGATCAAATCTTCTATCAAATTTTACGAGCTATCGCCGCATATCTTCCAACAAAATCCTCTAAACCAAACAGCACAACAAGACAGCCGCCATGGCAGACTTTATTTATGGGGCATTTAGCTAGAACATTGAAACTCACAAAGCAAGCTACTGACGTTGACGACACCACCGCAGCCGCCGCTAATTACTCGTCGATGGCCATCTCAACAGTGTCAAGATCCTGGTCGAAGAACATGTTGCAGTGGCCGTACCACTTGATGAAGAACTCTGTGTCCTTGCGGTACTTCACCACTCCGTGTCCTCGCGGTACTTCACCATGTGCACATCCCCACCAGGCGTGAACAGTAATCCCTAGGCACCAAGTCGAGCCTCGGGCTAGTCCTTCCGGCGCTCGGGCATATATGGGCGATGCGGGCCTCGCCCGTGGCGGTCGAGCCTCACCTACGACCCTTGCTAGGCCCGAGTGAGGGTTGATGTTGCCCAAATCTGGGCGAGCCTTGCTTAAGCTTAGTTGGGTCGGTCGGCCCTTTCGTGGGGATAGTGACACTCGCTTGGTGATGCCAGCCCTCTACCGAGGTCGACGATAGCCGGCCCCCCTTGAGGAATGGGCAATGGTCGCAGCACCTAGCCAAGATCCTTGCCCTTCTTTTTCCTAGTTTTTTAAATTTATTTTAGCTTTTTTAAAGTCTTTTTACTATTATTTAAATAAGATTTAAAGAAAAACGTAATAAAAAATGCCACGTAGGAAAAATAAATTAATTAAAAATGCCTCATCAATATTTTCCATTAAACAAATTGACAATGTCAACGGAATGACACAATTGTACTAATTTGATTAATTCTAGAATTTAATTGTACTTTTTAAAAGTTTTAGAATTCAATTGTATTTTCGCAACAAATTCGAAGATTTATAGTGCACATGTCCCAAGAAAAAAAAAAAATCCACATTTGACCATCAAAAGATAAGGTTTTTTTTCTCCCTTTAAAAAAAATATTTTTATATTTATATTTTGACCCCTAATTTATTGATAATTTTTAAAATTGACTCCATTTGTATTGGAATCGCATGTCAAGGTTCCAGACTTTGTGTCGTTGGCATATTGAAAGAGTTGACCGCATATCGGATGTCCAACATCAATTGACCACGTGTTAGAGTGCGTCGGACACATGTCGGAATGTTCGACACCAATATAGGGGCTCTAGAAAGTATCCGTGCTCCCTAACTTTACATCATAGACCCTCTCTCATGAAAATGCCCTACTCGTTTCAGATTATTAGTAAGCAAATCAAATAACCAAGTCTGAGATTGGAGCATGATTAGACAAATTTTGTTTGTTGCAAGTAAGAATACAGAGTAAAAAAATAAAAAAAAAACGATCATATTTTGTCGATGAGAAAAATTAATGTGTAGCATCAAATTTGCATACATACGTTTTGGATTCTAAATGACTAAGGTAACTTCACATGATTAATTTTGTAAATCAATCTTTTCAATTGCCTAACATTGATGGCAAAAAAAAAAAAAATTGCTTAATGTCTATACCTATGTAAATATGTTATAGCAGAGTCTTCCCTAACTGTTGTCCTTTATGTGTGCCACCAAAGGATTGCACACAATTCAAATGGTCCTCTCCCACGATGTATGAAAAGGTTTTGGTAGTTTCTCTGTAAAATAGCAGCTAACCAGCAAAAATAGTCATCTACTCGGTGATTGAGTTGAATACTAACTTTACATCCACAAAATTGTAGCAGCTTATTGCAATTCCTAAAGAGCTGTCTATCTAGTTTTCAAGTGCTACAATACCAAACATACAAGTTACAAAGTCTCACGACACACCCAATAACAGCAGCTAAAATTTTGTGACATGAGACTATTTAGTACAATTTTCCAAAACAAGTTCAATTGTGGACATAGCAGCTTTCAATTAAGCTACAGGTGTATACCAAATGAGAGTGAAACCATAAAAATCTCCTTGTCTCCTTCACACTCCTCCTAACTCTGAGTTTAATTTTCCTATGACAAAATTATTCTTACTCCAGCAAATTTGTCTCAGCTTGGTCAACTGGAATTCATTGAAAGGAACCCTAACCTCATGGATTTGTGATTTTAAAGACAAGCAAGACAACATTCACATTTCTGATGGTGTGGATGTGGGATTCAAGCCAATGTGGTGCACCCATTTCATGCAAAAGTATTCAGTTTCTTTCAGTCTAAACCGATGACAGAAAATCATCACCCAAGACTCAACCTCACGTGGAACATATCAACCGAGAAAGTCTCTGCTCCATGACTAGGCCCAAAAGAAGATTCGCCTGTCTTCTTCTTATCAACCAGCTGGCATAAACCACGCGATGAGTTTATATTTTGCCCTTGGCCTTTAATTAATTAATTAATTTTTATTTTTTTGCGGATTAATCATTTGAAGGCATATGTGCTCAAATCTAAGTATAATGGAATCATGGGAATTTATCCCGTTCTAATTATTAAGCAAAACCTAAATCTTCATGCAAAAATACTAGTGCGGTTTAAGATTATCTCTGACGTCATGTCAAAGTTAAAATTTTGACATGAGGTGTTACTCAAATCAATTGCAACAAAAATAGTGATATTTTTTCAACAAAAAAAAAAAAAAAAAAAACCAATGATATTTAACCAATGAAGAAATTTAATATCTAGCGCCTAATTTGCATACATACGTGTTCAATTCTAGATGACTAAAACAATCTCACGTGATAAATTTGGTCGATCAATCTCTTTAATTCTAATATTGATGGCCCAAAAAAAAAAAAAAAAAAAACACTTAGCATCTATATCTACGTAAATATGTTATAGTAGGGTCTTCCCTTACTGTTGTCTTTTATGTGTGCCACCTAAGCATTGCTCATCATTAAAATGGTCATCTTATCATTGTATGAAAAGGCTTTGGTACTTTCCCTGTAAAACGGTTGCCCACCAGCAAAATTATATGCTCTCCTAGTTGAATATTGTCTTTACAGTTACAAAACTGTAGCAGGTTATTACAATTTCCTAGAGAAATTATCTCAAGTGCCGCAAAATCAAACATGCATCACCAAATATACAAGTTTCCAAATATCACGATACACTCAACGACTATTAAAATTTTCCCGAGAACATTTAGTGCAGTTTTCCAAAACTGGTTCAATTGTGGATAAAGGTATTGCAATTTTGATACAGTACTCAGTAAACATCTCAATATTGTAATACTTTCAAAGCTGATAGCAGCTTCCAATTAAGCCACATGCACACCGAATGGGCACAAAACCTTACAAATCTCATATTCTCCTTGACGCCCCTCAAAACTCCAAGTTTAATTGTCCTATGACAAATGAATCTTACTTCAGTAAATTCATCTATAATGAATCATGTATTACCAAACATAAAGCATCATGACACACTCAACGATAGCTAAAATTTTCCCAACACGAAATTGTTTAGCGTAGTTTTTTGAAACAAATTTGATTGTAGATGAGGATGTTGCAACTATGATAAAGTAATCGGTAAACATCTCGATGCGACAATACTTTCAAAACTGATAGCAGCTTCCAAGTCAGCCACAGGTATATCAAACGGGCAAGAAACCTCACAAATCTCATTCTCTCTTTCGCTTACCTCCTAACTTTGAATCCAACTGTCCTATGACAAATGTTTCTTATTCCAGGAAATTCATCTAAGTTTGGTAAATTTGCATTCAATGCGGTGCGCCTGTTTCCTAAAAAAGCGTTCTATATCTTGCAATCTACACCAATAACAAAGAATATCATCACTCGGCAACGGAACATGTCAGCAGAAAATTCTCTCTGCTCTGGCATACTCTCTAAAACAAACAGCGCAACAAGACAGCCACCGTGGCAGACTTTATTTATGTGGCATTTAAACAATAACAATGAAACTCACAAAACAAGCTAATGACGACGAAGACGATGAGGACGACGATTACTCGTCGCTGGCCTTCTCAGCAGTGTCGAAGAACATGTCGCAGTGGCCGTGCCAGTTGACGAAGAACTTCGTGTCCTCATGATACTTCACCATGTGCACATCCCCACCGGGCGTGAACAAGTAATTCCCAGCCACCAAGTCGTACCTCTTCTTCTTGCTCAAGTTCCACACGCTCATCTTGCCTTTCAGCACCAGCTGTTCGTGCCCGGACGTGTGGTGGTGCGCCGGCTCAACGCTCTGAGCCTTGAACTTCACGGTCGCCGCCGATGTCGGGTTCTCTTGGATTATCTTCACCGATCCCCCTGGAATCATTTCGAACGGATCCGGCACCTGGGGATTCGCCAGGCAACAGATCGCACAGGAAATGCAACCACCCGGCTCCGAGTCCAGCACACCGATCTTTGTCATTTTGATGTGGAATCGATCGAGGGATTCCTGGACTTCGTCGCTCCAGGGCTGGCCGTTGGAGACAGGGCAGGGGGACTTGAAGGCTGTGTCCAGCCAGGCGAGGAGGATGTCCTTGGCGGAGCCCCCGGTGAGGGGGAGACGACGAGGATGTTGGAGTTGCAGATGGAGCGGGCGTCGACGGCCTCATCGACGGAGCAGCAGCCGGTCGCGGAGGCGCCGGGGAACTTGTTGGCGAGCATTGAGCCGATGGAGTCGACGCCGCAGACGACGAGGCCGCGGACCCCGGATCCAACGGAGGAGGAGACACGAAGGCCGACGTCGGCAGCGATGGAGTGGCCAGTGCCGAGGTCGACGACCTCGATGCCCAGCTCCTCGCGGAGGAAGGAGACGAGGGCGTCCTTGAGCGGAGCGCCGAAGGGAGTGGCGCCGGCTATGAGTTTGGCGGGGCGGGCGGTGTTGGTGGTGGGGGTGGCCATGACTTTGGCTACAGAGTTGCGTCGTCCGCGTGGTCGTATTGTCGAGAATACGATTTACAAATACGATCCTGCGGAGTGGGGTTAAAGTAATATGATCGGTCGGTCCGTGATGGCGTTTTCCAGCTTGTCTGGCCAATTGATGAATTCTACACCTCTCTTTTTGAGAGTTTTAAAGACAGATTTCGGTAAAATCTCTTCTTAAGATTCTTTGCAATAATTTTTCCCAGTTCATCTTTGTGGACTAAAACAACTGAAAATATTGGGCAACCTATTTTCTTGTTCCTCGGCAAAAGGCCTCTTCACCCACATCTTTACATCATAGAAAATCTTGGGCAACCTATTTTCTTGTTCCTCTCAAGAAAATACTCCACTCGTTTCCGATAATTAGTAAGCAAATCTATTAAGCAAGTTTGATATTGGAGCATGATCAGACAGATTTGGTTTGTTACCAGGAAGCATAGAGTAAAAACAAAGGAAGTCGAGGTACCAGTAAGCACGATCTCCTCGACTCCGGCGGGCAGCATCGCGGCGACAGCGTTGATGGTTCAGAGAGAGAAAGGGCCAAAAAAGAAGAAGAAGAAGAAGAAGAAGAAGAGCGAACTCTGCAGATTGAGAGATCGGAGCTCGAAGAGAACGCGGGCGGGAAGTGGAAGCTGAGAGTAACCATCGAGCGCAGAGTTATCGGGCAATGCCCCGCGACGCCGGCGATTCCCGCCATTTCTGGTCCGGAGGTTGAAGATGAAGACGACGATGAAGATGGGCTTCCAAAGATTCAATAGCGAAGACAGATATAATGGGCCGAAGGAACGGTGTTAGGAATGGGCCTGACTCATATGAGCCCAAAGAAGGTTGGCCTCCCGGGAGTCAACGTGGGGCCCATCTGCATTTCGTGATACTTTGGGCTCGCATGACTAGGCCCAAAAGAAGATTGGCCTCTCTTCTTCTGATCAATCCGGCTGGCGTAACTAACCAGTCCATGAGTTTGTATTTTGCCTTTTTTTGGGTGCATTTAATCATTTGAAGGCATGTGCGCTAAAATCTAAATATAATGGAGTCATTGGAATTTATCCAACTCTAATTATTATGCAAAATTCAAATCTTCAAGCGAAAATACTAGCGTGGTTTAAATTTATCTTTTACGTCTTGGGAAAGTTGAAATTTTAACGTAAGGTATTTCTCATCAATTGAAACAAAAATAACGATATTTTAAGCAGTAATGATCTTTTACCAATTAAAAAAGAATAATGTCTAGCACCCAATTTGCACACACACATGTCGGATTCTAAATGATTAGGGCAACTTCACGTGATTAATTCGGTTAATCAATCTCTTTAATTGCCTAACATCGATGGCAAAAAAAAAAAAAAAAAAAAACCGCTCATCATCTAGCCCTATGTAAATGTGCCGCAAAGGGATTGCATAGGATTCAAATGGCCCTCTTCCTCATTGTATGAAAAGGTTTTGGTATTTCTTTGTAAAATAGCAACTAACCAAAGAAAATTAATCATCTACTTAATTGCTCATTTGAATTGACTTTACATTTACAAAACTGCAGCTGCATACAATCCCTAGAGAACTTACTCACCTAGTTTTCAAGTGCTGCACAATCAGAAATATATTGCCAAACATACAAGTTCGAAAAAGTCTCATGACACACCCACCATCAACAAATTTTTTTTGAGGTGAGACTGTTTAGATAGTTTTTTCAAAACAAGTTCAATTGTGGATAAGAATGTTGCAACTTTGATAAAGTACATCTTGATGATGCAACATTTTCAAAGCTTGGTAGCAGCTTCCAATTCAATCATAGGTATACTAAATGGGGGGGAAACCTTACAAAACCTCCTTCTCTCCTTCACACCCCTCCTAACTCTGAATTTAATTTTCCTATGACAACATTTTTCTTTACTCTAGCAAATTCACCTTAGTTTGGTAAATCGGAATTCATTGAAGGAAAACACTAATCTCATGGATTTGTGACTCTAAAGACAAGCAGGACAACATTCGTATTTATGGTGGTGTGGATATGGAATTCAAGCCAATGTGGTGTTCCCATTTGCTACAAAGAAAATCATCACCCAAGACTCAACCACACGTGGAACATATCAGCTGAGAAAGTCTCTGCTCCATGACTAACCGCTCGATGAGTATGTATCTCGCCCTTGGCCTTCATTTCATTTTTCTTTTCTTTTTTGTGGATTAATCATTTGAAGGCATGTGTACTCAAAACTAAAAATATTGGAATCATAGGAATTTATCCATCTCTAGTTTAAAGCAAAACGTAAATCTTCATGTGATAATACTAGTGTGGTGTAAGTTTATCTGTGACGTTAGGTGAAAGATAAAATTTTGACATGAGGTGTTACTTGTCAATCGCAATAAGAATAGTTATATTTTTCAAAAAAAAAAAAAAAAAAAAAACCAATGATATTTAACCAATGAAGAAAATTAATATCTAGAGCCTAATTTGCATACATACATGTTCAATTCTAGACGACTAAAGTAACCTCATGTGATTGATTTGGTCGGTCAATCTCTTTAATTGCATGACATCGATGGTGAAAAGAAAAAGTCACTGGACATCAAGACCTATGTTATTTATGTTACAGTAGGGTCTTCCCTGAGTGTTGTCTTTTTTGTGTGCCACCTAAGAATTGCTTATGATTAAAATGGTCCTCTCTTGATTGTATGAAAAGGCTTTGGTACTTTCCCTGTAAAATAGCAGCTCGCCAGCAAAAGTTAGTTATCTACTTAACTGCCAAGTTGAATATTGACTCTACAGTTACAAAACTGCAGCGGATTATTCCAATTTCCCAGAGAAATTGTCTCAAGTGCTGCTAAATCAAACATGTATCACCACCCAACATATAAGTTACCAAGTATCACGACACACTCAACGATAGGTAAAATTTTCGAGACATGAGATCGTTTATTCTAGTTTATGCGAAACGAGTTCAATTGTGGATAAGGATGTTGCAACTATGATAAAGTACTACTCGGCAAACGTCTCGATGCTGCGACGCTTTCAAAGCTGGTCAGAGCTTCCAATTCAGCTACAGGTATATTGAATGGGCGTGAAACATCACAAATCTCATTCTCTCATTTGCACACCTCCTAACTTTGAATCCAACTGTCCTATGACAAATGTTTTAATCTAATTTTGGTAAATTTGCATTCATTGAAGACGACACTGACCTCACGGATTTGGGATTCAAAAACAAGATGACACATTCACATTTTTGGTGGTGTAGATGCGGAGATCAAGAGCGCCTGTTTCATGCAAAAGCATTCTGTACAGAATATCATCACTCAACAACGGAACAAGTCAGCTGAAAATTCTCTCTGCTCTTGCAAATCCTCTAAACCAAACAGCACAACAAGACAGCCGCCATGGCAGACTTTATCTATGGGGCATTTAGCTAGAACACTGAAACTCACAAAGCAAGCTACTGATGTTGACGACACCGTCGCCGCTGCTGCTGATTACTCGTCCATGGCCATCTCAGCAGTGTTAAGATCCTGGTTGAAGAACATGTCGCAGTGGCCGTGCCAGTTGACGAAGAACTTCGTGTCCTCATGATACTTCACCATGTGCACATCCCCACCGGGCGTGAACAAGTAATTCCCAGCCACCAAGTCGTACCTCTTCTTCTTGCTCAAGTTCCACACGTTCATCTTGCCTTTCAACACCAGCTGTTCGTGTCCGGACGTGTGGTGGTGCGCCGGCTCAACGCTCTGAGCCTTGAACTTCACGGTCGCCGATGTTGGGTTCTCTTGGATTATCTTCACCGATCCCCCTGGAATCATTTCGAACGGATCCGGCACCTGGGGATTCGCCAGGCAACAGATCGCACAGGAAACGCAACCATCCGGCTCCGAGGTCCGCACACCTATCTGGGCCATTTCGAATTGGGCTCGATCGAGGGATTCCTGGACGCCGTCGCCCCAGGGCCGGCCGCCAGAGGCAGGGCAAGGGGACTTGAAGGGGGGGTTTTTAGCCAGGCGCGGCAGATGTCGTAGGCGGAGTCCCCCGGCGTGGAGTTGGGCGAGATGACGAGGATGTTGGAGTTGCAGATGGACCGGGCGTCGACGGCGTCGTCGACGGAGCGACAGGCCGTCGCGGAGATGCCGGGGAACTTGTTGGCGAGGACGGAGCCGACGTGGTCGGAGCCGCAGACGACGAGGCCGGCGGGCCCCGGATCCGCGGGAGGAGGAGATGCGGCGGCCGACGTCGGCGGCGATGGTGAAGTCGGTGCCGAGGTCCCGGACCTCGATGCCCGTCTCCTCGCGGATGCGGGGGACGAGGGCGTCCTTGAGCGGAGCGCCGAAAGGAGTGGCCCCCACTAAGATGATGTTGGAGTCGCAGATGGACTGGGCAGCGACGACTCTGTTTTCGGTGCGTTTGACTCTGTTTTTGATGGCCTGGAAGTCGAATCTGGCAAAGATGGGGAGGCCGGCAGCGGGGGTGGGGCGGGGGCGGGGGAATCAGCCATTGGTGGCGGCAGTCGAGAGCTCGGGGACGGCGGAGGATGTCGGGGAGAGACAGGGGGAGGGAGTTGAGCTGAAGGGGTTGGTTGGTTAGTTGCTACCAAGGTGCGTTGGGTCGGGTCGGGTTGTGACCATACGATCAAGAATCCGATTTACAAGTGGAATCCCGCTGGGCGTTTTATAAGCTTCTTTGGCCAATTCAAAGGAGAATACGATTTAATTCTACTGCTCTCTCTTTTTTAAGAGTTTTGACGCGACAACATAACGATAAAACGAATCTTGAAAATTGGCGTTTAAAAACTTCAATTTCGTTGTTCTGGGTACTGAAACCATCTATTCGAGTCCCTTCTTTGAATTCCCGATTCAATGTTTTTTCTTCTTTTTTTCATTTTTTTTAATCCTACGTGGACCTTTAATATTGTGATGGAATCTTCATTTTAGTCGAAATTAGGTTAGAAATTCAATGGATTTGCTTGCAACTTCGTCGGTTTGTTTTTTTGGAAAATAAATTATTTAAACAAAAAAATTTCCGAGAATAAGCACTTTGTATTACTTACAAAATAAAAAAAAAAAAACAAGAAATATTTTTAAAGACAAATTCCTGTAAAATCCCTTCTTAAGATTCCTTGCAATAACTTTTCCCAGTTCATTTTTGTGGACTAAAACAACTTACAATCTTGGGCAACCAATTTTCTTGTTCCTCTGCGAAAAACCTCTTCGCCCACCTCTTTACATCATAGACATCCTCTCGTGAAAATACTCTACTCATTCCCGACAATTAGTCAGCAAATCTACTAAGCAAGTTTGATATTGGAGCATGATCGGACAGATTTGGTTTGTTGCTAGGAAGGAAGCATAAAGAGTAAAGGCAAGGAAGCGAAGGTACTGGTAAGCATGATCTCCGTGACTCCACTCACGGCGAGCTTGATCAACTCCATCGCGGGCGGCATCGCAATCAACGAGCTCTTTGAGAGTGAACATTGTCGATGGTTAGCCCGGCAGAAAACAACCAAAAAAAGAAGAAGAAGAAGAAGAAAAGTAAGCTCTGCAAATTGAGAGATCGGAGCTCAAAGAGAATGTGGTGGGGGAAGCGGGCGCTGAGAGTAACCATCGAGCGCAGAGTTATTGGAGAAGGCCCTGCAATGCAAGCGATCCCGCCATTTTTGGTCTGGAGGTTAGAGGATGAAGGTGACGGTGAAGATAAGCTTGCAAAGGTTCAAAAACGAAGACAGACCTAACGGTCGACCTCGTAGGGACTCAACGTGGGCCCCAACTGAATGTCGTGGTACTTTGGGCTCGCATCGCTAGGCCCAAAAGAAGATTGGCCTCTCTTCTCTTAATCAATCAGCTCACGTAAACCACTTGATAAGTTTGTATTTTGCCCTTTTTTGGGTGGATTTAATCATTTGAAGGCATGTGCGCTAAAATCTAAATATATTGGAGTCGTGGGTATTTATCCATCTCTAGTTAATTAAGCAAAAACTAAATCTTTAGATGAAAAATTGTGTGATTTAAGTTTATTTTGATGTCACATGAAAGTTGAAGTTTTAATGTGAGGCATGGCTCGTCGATCGCAATAAAAATAACGATATTTTTTGACAGAAAAAAGTAGCAGCATTGATCTTTTACCAATAAAAAAAAAAATAGTAATGTCTAGCACCTAATTTGCACAAATATGCGTCGGACTTGAAATAGAAATTGATTTACGGCTAGAAATTGAAATCAATTTCTATTTCAAAAACCGAAGTTAAAAATTTTAGTTTTTGATTTCTTTTTCAAATCGATTTTTGGAATAGAAATCTGTTTCAGAAATAGAAAAATCAAATTGCATTACCAAACGGATTTCTAGTTTATCATGTGCATCCTAAATGACTAAAGCAACTTCATGTGATTAATTTGGTCGATCAATTTCTCTAATTGCCTAACATTGATAGTAAAAAAAAAAAAAAAAAAAAATCGCTTGACATCCATAACTATGACTTTTGTGCGTGCCACAAAGGATTGCATGTGATTCAAATGGCCCTTTCCATCATTGTATGAAAAGGTTTTGGTACTTTCTCTATAAAATAGCAGCCAACCAACAAAAATTAATCATCTACTTAATTGCTGAGTTATATATTGACTTTACAATTACAAAACTTTGGCAGCATTACAGTCCTTAGAGAACTGTCGCATCTTGTTTTTTTTTTTTTGGTCGGTCCTACTTTACTTCTATTCTAACTCTCAGACTTTTGTCATGCCTCCTTGCACGGCGTGGGAGTCGAAACTCATACTTGAAACTAATTCGTCCCCACCCCAACCCCTTGAGAAGGTGGGGATTCGAACCCCAACCTCCCCCTAGGGTGGCTAGTGGGGCAAACCTTGGTGGTTGTCGCATCTTGTTTTCAAGTGCTACAAAATCAAATATGTATTGCCAAACATATGAGCTACAAAAGCCTCACGACAGACCCAACATCAACCAATTTGTTTTGACATGAGACTGTTTTGTACAGTATTTCCAAAACAAGTTAAGGATGTTGCAACTTTGATAAGGTATTCAGTAAACATCTCAATGCTGCAACACTTTCAAAGCAAAGCTTGGTATTTAGCTTCCGATTCAGCTATGGGAATACCGAATGGGCACGAAACCATACAAATCTCTCTCCTTCACACCCTCCTAACTTTGAGTTTTATTTCCCTATGACAAATTTTTCTTACTCCAGCAAATTCATCTCAGTTTGGTAAATTGGAGTTCACTGAGACCAAACACTAACCTCATGGATTTGTGATTCTAAACACACAGGTGAATGGCCCAAACAAGATGGATTACTTTCACATTTTTGGTGGCATGGATGTGGAATTCAATCCAATGTGGTGTGCCCATTTCATACAAAAGCATTCTATTTCTTTCGATCTGAACCGATAATAGAGAAAATCATCACTCAAGACTCAACCACACATAAAACATATCAGCTGAAAAAGTCTCTGCTCATTCAATGCATTACCAAACATACAAGTCAAATCTCACAAATCATCACCACATCAGTGAAAACTTTTTGACATGAGGCTGTTTAGTATGGTTTTCCAAAGCGACTTCAATTGTGAATAAGAGTGTTGCTACTTTGATGAAGCATTCGGCAAACATTTCGTAGCCATAACACGTTGAAAACTATAGCAGTTTCCAATTTAGCCACAACTTTAATGAACAAGTGCAAACTCTTACAAATCTCCTTATCTACTTCACACCGTGTTACCACAACAAAATGTTTGTTGAGTCCTTCATTAAAGTAGCAACATCCTTAATCACAATTTAAGTCGCTTTTGAAAACCATACTAAATAGCCTCATGGTGAAGACTATAGCAGTTTCCAATTCGGCCACAGCTATACCAAACAGGCGGGAAACCTTACAAATCTCCTTCTCTCCTTCATAACCCTCCTAACTCCGAGTTCAATTTTCCTATGACGAATTTTTCTTGCAAATTCATCTCAGTTTGGTAAATTGGAATTCATTGAAAACCACACTAACCTCATGTAGTTGTGATTGCAAATACATATGTATTTGCCCAAAACAAGATAATATTCACATTATTCATGGTGAAATGTGGAATTCAAGTCAATGTGGTGAGCCTATTTCATACAAAAACAGTCTGTTTCTTCCGGTCTAAATTGATAACAGAGAAAACCATCACTCAAGACTCAACCACTCATTTAAACATATCAGCTGAAAAAGTATCTGCTCCATGCATTTACATACTCTGCAACACCAAACTTCAGCTTATTACAGATAAGCTTCAGACATGCCTCAACTTCACAAGATCACATCATCCTTCTCTTGACATATCACATGAACTACACACAGCAAGAACAACCCCCCATGGCAGACTCTCTTTTGCGGGGAATGGGTACCAGCAAGAACAGAGAAACATACAAATCAAGGTAACAACGACGACGATTCCTCGGCGATGGCCTTCTTGGCAGTCTCCAGATCCTCATCGAAGAACATGTCCCAGTGGCCATCCCACTTGATGAAGAACTCCGTCTCCTCGAGATACTGCTCCCTGTGCACGTCCCCGGCCGGGGTGAACAGGTAGTCCCCGACCACCAGGTCGTACCTCTCCTTCTTGGTCAAGTTCCAGACGCTCTTCTTCCCTTCCAGCACCACCAGATCGTGCCCGAACGTGTGGTGGTGCGCGGGCTCGACGCTCCCGGCCTTGAACCTCACGATCGCCGACGTCGGGGTCTCGCGGAGTATCTTCATCGACCCCCCCGGGATCATGTCGATGGGGTTCAGCTCCCGGCGCTTCACCAGGCAACAGATCGCGCAGGAGGCGGATTCGTCCGGCTCCGAGGCCGGCACGCCGATCTTGGGCGTCTCGACGAGGGCCCGGTCGAGGAACTCCTGAATGTCGTCGCTCCAGGGGCGGTCGCCGTTGGAGGGGCAGGGGGACTTGAAGGGGGTGTCCAGCCAGGCGCGGAGGATCTCCACGGCGGGCTCGGGAGGCGTGTAGACGGAGGAGACGGCGAGGATGTTGGAGTTGTTGATGGACCGGGCGTTGACGGCGTCGGCGACGGAGAGGCAGGTCGCCGCGAAGGCGCCGGGGAACTTGTTGGCGAACATGGAGACGCCGCAGCCGGTGCCGCAGGCGACGAGGCCGCGGATCTCGGGTCCCCGGAGGAGGAGATGCGGCGGCCGACGTCGGCGGCGATGGAGTAGTAGGGGCCGGTGCCGAGGTCCTCGACCTCGATGTGCAGGGCCTCCCGGAGGTGGGTGACGAGGGCGTCCTTGAGCAGAGCGCCAGAAGGGTCGGCCCCGGCGATGATCTTGGTGGGGCGGGCGGCGGCGGCGGGGGCGGCGGGGGCGGCGGGGTCGGCCATCGGCGGCGGCGGTGGAAGGAGAGTAGAGGAGGAGAGTGCTGCTACTGAGCCGGCTCGGATGAATATAATATGGAGAAGGGGTCCAGGTACATCCCGTGTAGGGAAGCAGGGAGCGAACAGCCTGGACCGTTCAAATATTTTTCTAAGACTCCGTTCGTTTCAAAAAAATAAATTTCGAGAAAATATTTTTTAGATTTTACGGCGTTTATTTTTATGGAAAATGAATTCTTTAGGGAAAATATTTTCTTTAAAAGGTAAAAAAATCTTCTAAATTAGGAAAATATATTTTTCATTTTTGAAAAATGAAAAATATTTTCCTCACTTGATCTCTCTTATTTTAAACCTTTACAAATCCTCACTTCCTCTTTCCATTTATTCTTTTTTTTTTTTCTATTCGAATTATTTTTTAATTTAATTTTTCTTTTTTTATTTGAATTATTTTTTAATTTAATTTTTCTTTTTTTTTATTTGAATTATTTTTTAATTTTCTTTTTCTTTTTTTATTTGAATTATTTTTTAATTTTCATTTTCTTTTTTTATTTGAATTATTTTTTAATTTTCTTTTTATTTAATTTTCTTTATTTCTCATCTTTTTCTTTTTTGGCTAATCGTTGGCCATCATCGGGTGAACCTCAAGCTCATTGACCTCAAGCTCACGCTCGTTGATCTGGTGAGCCTTGAGTTTGACGCTCGCACTCGCCAATTTGGGAAGCGGAAAATATTTTTTCTTACCGAACACAGGAAAAATATTTTCCAAAACATTTTCAAGTTTTCGCCGAACACGAAAAATGTTGTCATTATCTTGGAAAATAACTTTTGAGAAAATATTTTTCAAAAGTGGCTCATTTTCCACGAAGTGAATGGATCCAAGTGATTATAATATTTACTAATGATAGAACTGCAAAGGTACGGTCCACCAAGATGAACAGTTTCTGATGGCATTTTCTCATTTTCTAGAGTTTCTTTCTTTTAGAGACGACTGTGGTTTCATAGGAGATGAAATAGATCCGATTCGATTTCAAGTTCTAGAGTGCACAACATAGATTTTATGTTTTAAAAATTAGCAAACAAGTTCCAACAGGTAAAAGGAAACTTAGAACCTAAAAAAATCTTTGTATTTTTCTTATTTTATATTTTCGTGCCATCTTACGAAATGTCATATCTATATACAATTTTGAATTATTAATATGAGCTTTCATGACTAAGATTTTAATTTTTTTTTTTAATGATCGAGGAACTGTCAGAGATCACCATTCGGGGATCACACAACTGCTATTTAGACGTAAAATTATTGGGGCCCCACTTAAGTCATGGAATGCAACGAGAGAATTCAAACTCTCGACCTCAGTAATGAGAGAGAGTACACACACTACCTGCACTACCCATGGGTGGGTAGATTTTAATTTTGTTAATGTTTCATAATTTTCAAATTTATAAATATGAATATGAAGAATATAAGTGCAACTTGAATAAATCCTGAAACCGACCTTGAAATCTATATATTATGAAAATCGATTCAAACGAGTAAGTTTTAGCTAGAACCTGAATTGACCCTACACTCTTTAGCCCTACTTTTTTTTTTTTTTTTTTTTTTGATTTAATTCTACTTCTTTATATCCACACTTTACAAATAGACATAAAAAGAACTCTCAGAGAGAGAGAGAGAGAGAGAGAGAGAGAGAGAGAGAGAGAGAGAGAGAGAGAGACCAACAAACCAACAAACCAACAAACCAACAAAAAATAAATTAATTACTGATATACATTTTAAGTTTTTTCATGATCAAAGTAAAGCAACAATGAAAGGATGCCAAGAAATAATAGACTTATTTTGTAAGTGCTCAATAAACTTGATGTGAGAATGGGTCTCCATTCCATGTGGGCTTACGTGTGGAAAAGGAGTCTAAGAAAATTATTTTAGTTTTCCTACACCATAAAACCTTTTCAAGGAGATGACATGAATATAAAGAAAATTTTACTAATAGGGAAATCGATTGCATTAACTTTGATATTATGTTAGAGAATTCAACTCAAAAGTTTTTTTTTTTTTTTTTTTTTTCGGTTCTACTCTCTATTCCTACTCTACACTCACTCGCAGACTTGTGCCCTGCCTCTTGCAGGGCGTGGGAGTCGCAACCCACTCTCGAAACTTACGCGTCCCTACCCCCATCCCCCCCTGAGAAGGTGGGGATTTGAACCCCATTCAACTCAAAAGTTTAAACTCATAAATGAAGGGAGACAATATATAAAGAGCATTTAAGATCCATTGTCAAGTGATATGGAATAAAATTTTAACAATCACGATCACTTAGGTGAATGGATTGTAATTACGATTTTATCAATTGAACGTCTTCAAATCAATTGTTAAACAATCAAATACTTTAAAATCGACAAGAGAAACACATGATCAATACATCATCTTATTGGCGTAGATATGTAAATTGAATCGTTAAGCGGTTTCCATAGTTATGATCAAAATGACTATGATCTTGATATACATATATATTGTGCTTCCAAAATGACTTCCGGCTAAAAACACTAACAATGGAAACCTGTAGTAGACTGATATAGATTGGGAAAATGTAAGGCAGAAGTGAAATAGAATCAATACAAATACAATGTGAGAGAACGTCTTCGTTTTGCTTTGTTTTTATTTTTTTTTGTCAAAAGGTATAGTTTAATTATTGTATAGGCAGAAAACCGCGAAAGCCCACTACCGGGGCATCAACACATAATAGAGCCCAAAGGCCTGAGGGAGGGGAGGCCCACTAATTCGGAGGAATTGTCTTCATTCGTTGGTGGCATGCGGCCCGATCCGCCACCGAGTTGGCTGAACGTGGACAAAGTGAGCTAGGCCCACTCGCAAAGATCATCTGTTGAAGCAAGAACGACACTCCATGAACGCCCCACTTGCATTTGACTCAGTTTGTTGTTCGTGCTTCAAGTTGTCGATCAAGAGTTTGCTGTCAGTCTCTACAACAGCTTCCTCGAGTGCTTTCTCCTTAAAAAATTTTAGGGCTTCGAGAACCCCTAGGGTTTCAACTTGTAAAATTGATTTCGCCCATACCGTCTTCGTGAATCCATCTAAGAGAGTGCCGGAGGAGTCCCGGACGACGCAGGCCACTGCTCCCTCCGTCGATCCTTCCCCCAGCGACCCGTTGACGTTCAGCTTGAGGCAGCCGGTCTTCGGAGCTCGCCAGGTAGGTGGGTTCTTTGGTTCTTCATTTTTTTTGGCTGGTTCATCTCCACATCCCCATTTTTGGTAGCTGTTTTGCTGAGATCTTACTAGATCTATTATTTTGCAGACCTATGGTTTTGTTTCTCGAAAGATAAAATTGTTGTGCTCCTTCCATACCTGCCACAGGAGATTGCCGATTGTTTCCAGAGAAGGGAGGTGCGGCTTTTTACTTGTAAATTGACCAACCAGTCATCTATTCGTTTAACTTTTTGTGTATCAATTTGCAGGTTAGTTTCCTGGCGATTCCATACCCTAGCAATCCATGGACAGAGGAGAAGGGTGTGTTTGGCCGTTTCCACCTTGGCTTTACAGAGATCACACAATGGGTCAGGTGAGATCTTTCTTTTCCACAGATTCTCCTTGGTTGGTAGAGCATTTTGACAAGCATGCCATACAAATAACTTCACTTTTGGGCTGGTTTTCATATGCCAAATTGCATTTCATAATGCTGTTGGAGTTTGATATGAAGAGGAAGGGTGCTCATTTGCTCTGTTTTCTGTGGTGGTGTCTCTTAGCAGGTTATAACCGTTCTTGACTATAAATGACCCATGTTTTGTGCCCGTCCATAATAATTCATCACTGAAGAAAGGACCATTTATTGGTATTGCAAGGATTTCCTGCGTAGTCTGATCATCAAAGAGATTTCTTAGCAGTGGTTCATTCCATTTTTGAGTCCCTGATAGTATTAGCTCCGAAACTTTCTGGGGATCATCTCTATTTGCCGGCCCTCCTATTAAGCCTCTTTTCAGCCATTTGTCTGTTCTGATGTTAACAGATTCTCCATTTCCTATCGACCATCTAACTGAATCCGCAATAGCCTCTCTTCCAATAAGCAAACTTTTCCATCCCCATGAAGGATTACAACCGTATCGGCATGCCGTAGATCCGAACGATTGAAATACACCCTTTCGGTAGTTTACTCCATAACGCATTGGGATTTTTAACCATCCTCCAAGCTTGCTTCTCCAATAAGGCTTTATTAACGGTGAGCAAATCTCTGAAACCCATTCCTCCTCTATCTTTCCTCATCTTCATGATTTTCCATCGTTTCCAATGCAAACCAGCCTTTGAATCACTTTGGTTTTCCATAAGAAATTTGCTATTTTTTTCTCTATAGCCTTACAAATTGACACTGGGATTTTAAAAACTGACATGGCATATTGTGGTACCGCCGCACCACCGATTTCGGGAGAATTTCTTTACCAGCTTTTGATATGAGTTGCTCCTTCCAGCCCTCCAATTTCATGTTGATCCGATTCGAATCCACCAAAACACTTGCCTCTTTGATGCTCCCCAATCGATGGGATTCCCAAGTACTTTCCTGTTCGTTTTAGCTTTGGAACCCTTAGTTCTCTCTTCATATTGTCCTTTAATAAAGGTGGACAGTCTTTACTAAAGAAAATCCCTAATTTATTTAAGTTAACAGCTTGTCCTGAAGTATAACAATATTGGTTAATGACAGCTGCAACGTTTTGGCATTCCTGGAGAGAACCGTCTAAGTAAAAAACTGAGTCATCTCCAAATAACAAATGAGTTAAGGTAGGGCGAGAATCTGTTCAACTTGATTCCCTTGATGTTTCCTTCTTGTTGCGCCTTTCCTATCAAAGTCGATAAACCGTGCTCGCTACCAAAATAAATAGTGAGGGTGAGAGAGGATCTCCTTGTCGAATGCTTCTAGTGAGAGCGAAAGCGGGGAAGAGGTTCCCCATTAAGCTTAATATTAAATGTGATTATGGTAACACACTGCATTATCCAATAAACCCATTGAGCACGGAACCCCATTTTCAGCAAGCAACCTTCTAGATAATCCCATTCAATCCTGTCATAAGCTTTCTTCATGTCAAGTTTTAGCACCGGTTGGAAGTGCTTCTTCCTTTTCCTCTTTCTCAATTGATGCAACACCTCTTGTACGATGTAAATATTGTCTTGAATCTGTCTTCCACTAATACAGGCGCTTTGCTCTTCTGAAATCATCATAGGCGGTTTAGTCTGTTTGCCAGCATTTTTGCAATAATCTTATAGGCAAAATTGCATAGGCTGATAGGGCGATATTGATCAAGTTTCTCCGGGTGGAGAACCTTTGAGATTAAAGTAATATGTGTTCTATTAAGGGCTGATCCAAAACCCTCGATAGAAAAAAAAAACCTCGAACTTCCTTTAAGACATTAGGGTTGATTATATCCCGGTGATGCTAATAAAAAGTCCGTTTAAACCATCTCGAACCGGGGCTTTCGAGCTCCTAGTTGGAAAACAACGACGAATTTCTTCTATAGTTACTTCCGCCACTAAACAGTCATTTATATCATTTCTAATTAATGTAGGACATTGATCTAGTACAAGGATGTAGTTGCGAGGTCCTACCGAGGTATATAGCTCCTTGAAAAAGACATGTTGAGGTGCTTTGAAGTTGTTGTTTTCCTCGACCCACCGATTTTCTACATTTTTCAGCATATTAATTCTATTTTTTTTTTTTGTCTCCGTTGGATCGTTGCTGCATGTAAATACTTTGTATTTTTGTCTCCCCAACGAAGCCAATTGATCTGTGATTTCAAACCCCAAAACATTTCCTCTCTGCGCCATAAAGTTTCCAGCTCTTCTTTTATTCTCTTGATTCTACTTGTGTCTTGATAACTCCGGTGGTTGTTTGTGATGGATTGAAGCTCCTTCTTTAAGGTTGTAATGCGGGTATTATTATTGGGAAATTTCTTTTTGCTCCATGTTTTTAAAGCTTTGTCTGGTAGAAAGTAATTTATCTCTCAAGCCTCCTTGGATGCAAGGTTGAGATTGCCATGCATGTTTAACTATCTCCCTACATTCACCATCTTTAACCAAAAATGCTTCGAAGTTAAAATCTTTTTGTTTCTTGACAGATTCAGCACTGCTTACCACAGGGAGTGGACTATGATCGGACCCCACAACTGGTAGGGCAAAAGCTTCAGCCTCCGGGAACATAACCCGCCAATCCATTGAGTAGAAAACTCTATCCAGTTTCTCCTGAACCAGATCAGCCGCTTCTCTGTTGTTAGACCAGGTAAATGCACACCCTTTACAGTCAATTTCCATTAACGAACAATCATGGATGCAATTTTGAAACGCCTGCATTCTAGAACTTTCTGCCATCCTTCTTCCCACTTTCTCCCAATAATAAAGTATTTCATTGAAGTCTCCCATGCACACTCATGGGAGTGTATTAGAAGATGCAATCTATCTCAGTTTCTCCCATAGCTGTAGTCTCTCCCCATATATGTTTAGAGCATGTATACAACTTAGCTGCATTTTTATGTTACTCTCATAATCAAAACATATCAAATTTATCATTTCTTGAGAACCGAACTCCACTTCCACCGCCATTTCCTCATTCCATAACACCGCCATCCCCCGCAATGCCTTGCCGTTCCTCCACAAAACTATTTTGAAAATTCAGTTTTCTTTTAAGACGATCTACTACGATTCTTTGTTTTTTGTTTCCATTAGCAAGATTAAATTGGGCCTTTCCTGAACCACCATGGCTCTTAAATTTTGAACTGTCAGTGGTGTGCCCAACCCCTGACAGTTTCAGCAAATCGCTCTTATTTGTGAACCGGTGGCTTATTTGGGCTAGCCACCAAAGCCCTTCCCCTAGTTTCTTCTGAAAGACTGATAGGAGTATCCTGCAAATTTGCTTCATCCAAATTGGCCAAATCAATAACTGAAGGATGATAAGGAGTATACCTCTTTAACTTCTTTGCCGATGAACTTTTCACAATCCTACTTTTCTTCTTTAAACCTTTTTTTTTTCCAGAAGAGGAAATTACAGCTTGCTGGACTTGCTGTGTTGGTTCATCTACATTCATGATGCCTTTTCCTTTCTTGTTGTTGTTCCATTTGGATGTCGAGGTAAGTTTACATCCATTTGTGCCCTATTTAGAAAGTGTGTTTGTTCTGAATTTTTTCCTTCAGTTTGCTCTCCCGTGAATATAACAATTTGAGTATCATGAGAGGATAAAACGTTGTCCTCCCGTAGTTCCACCTCTTCTTCAGCCACCTTTTCATCATAAAATAACTTCTAAAAAGGGCTATTTTCTTTCACCTCTGCTTTTAGCCAATTGCCAAACTTGTTGTTCTTCCTATCTTCAATTTTTGCCACATCATACGGAATTTCTTCACAATTGGTCGTAAAGTGCCTAACTCTTCCGCATGAATAGCAGAATCTAGGTAACCTCGTACTTAAAATCCAACCAAACCTTCTCCTCTCCTATATTAAATAAGATACTTGGTTTTAAAGGTTTTTCCAGGTCCAATTCAACTCTAGCTCTCCCCACCTTTTGAAACGCCACTCCTTTTTTCTCCATTTTTACTTCCTTTACCCCTCCTATTTGTTGGGCAACAAGAGACACAATCTCTTCACTACACCATTCGATTGGGAGACCGTGAACTTAAACCCAAAATTCACAGCTTGTGAACTTCTAACATTGCGCAGGTTTATTTGGCTCCCACGGTTTAAGTATTAGTAAATTACTCGCAAAAGATCATGGGTTATTTACTAATATTCTGTTTTTATTCCTTTCAGACTAAAAGGTAAAGGATAAGATATCAGATTCGCGTTGCGCAAAATTCAGTGAATCTACCTTCCAAGCTCGCGTCATAGTAGAAATAAATGCTTGGTAATTTATATTTCCTCCCGAATACAACTTTCCAAACACCGTACGTTTACATTCATCTAGTATCTCTGCTAAAATGACTATTTCCCGAGGCGGGGCATCCACCTCTGTCTCGATTCCCAAGCCTCTTATACAATAAGGCTAGGCGACAATCTTTTTCCCCAAATTCATCCATTTAAAGTCCCCAATAAGCAACGGTGAAGAAACACCGGAAGAGCCAGAGATCAAAACCAGACCTTACCCACTTTTCGCCTTCCTTCCGTTGCAGAAATGCTCTCGAATGAAGCCATCCAACTATATTTTGCGGGAGAAAGCCCCATTTAATAGAGACTCCAGAACAGCCTCGAAGGAAATCTCACAGAAAGTGAGCGAGGAAGCCTCGACATCTTCAGCGATCCAAGGAGCTAGCTATCCTGCCGCCCCATTTGATAAAACCTCCAAGACATTGACATCTTCAGTGAACCAAGGAAAAGATGAAGGGAAGCTGACCGATTCCTCACCGGAAGCTAGCGAGGAGACAAAATCAGCGAGTCAAGGAAAAGACGAAATAAATCTGACCGAAGAAAGCACACATGGTTTTGGGTTTTAGGGTTTTTCAGACAAAAACAGCCGGGTGGAATTAGGGTTTAGGGGCAGCTACCATAGGAGGTAGGGAGAGCTCTCGAGCGGAGAGAGTGGATACCCATGTTCGAGAGTAAGAATTGTGTGTTTTGCCTTGTGTTTAACTTCCACTTCTTTGGCACTACATGGACCGATCGTGCGTGTCTCGTGTCTCTTGCCAACTTCCACTTCCTTCGCACTACGCGGTACCGACTGTGTGCGTCCGTCTCTTGCCATTTCCGTTGTCGTCAACTCCGAAAAAGCTCGAGCTGGTTCTCATCATCATCCGATCTTTGGCTCCCGATAACTCTATAAAAATAGAGTTATTTTACCTATTTTAGGCAACAATTAATGCATTATCTATGAGAAAATATTTGGATTTCCTTCTGATTATTTAATTTTTCCTTGTTTATGCAGAATAATGAGATATTGAGAAGATAAGGAAAAGAATGGCAATTATCGGAATTCAAATAAAAGCGGCGGTGGAAGATGGATATCAAATCAGGAAATTCTTGATTTTGTTCCCTAATGTTATCTACAAGCATTGGGAGATAGATATTTTAGATTTCCTATAAATAGGAAGAGAGAGAGAGCCGCTAGGGTTTTGGGGGGGGTTAGATCGTTTTTCATTCTTTTGAGTGTTTTTCAAGTATTTTGAAGAGAAGACAAAAGTGGTGACAGAATTCTTGTCCTTTGATTCAAGATGCTAGGTTTGATCTATATTTTTATTTTTATTTCTTATTCTACTATGTTCTAATTTTCTTTTGTTAGGGCTACGATGTAGCCTAACCATGATGATGTGAATTTCATGATTTTTATGTTTTACAATTGATTTCATTCATGTGAGTTATATATTATTGTGTTTAATGCTTTTGAGTGATTGGCCACCACTTGAATGATCGATGTGCATGTTTTGAGACGAGAGGTGATAATATGCAATTATTCATTATAATGTATAACCATGAATTAAACGTAGATAGAAATATACCGCGTTATTTGTGTAGCTTTCGGTGATAAGGTGATCCAAAAGACTCATTATAAACCGAGAATATTCATAGTTTTTAATGCACTCATGTTTATTTTAATTCACATAGAGATATAGTGGATTAATAAGCTGAGTAGGTTTACTATACCTAGAGATAGGATAGTAAATAGATTAGGAAATTCCGCTATCACATGTTTGATATCGTTCTTGTATTCATAACAATCTGAAATTCATATCTAGTGGTTATGGTGAAATCGAATGCTCCAACATATTTAACTGATCGATTTACTGCATTTAGTCTACAAATTTCGTTTTTAATTTATTCTTAATTATATTTTGATTTGTTAGATAAATTTTAGAATTAGTCTATTTTAGTATTTAATTGGTTTATTAATAATCGATCTCCGTGGGACGATACTTTATCTCATCATTATATTACTTGTTCGATACGTGCACTTGCGTTTAGAATTTCACGAACACTCCCTGCTCATCACTACCTTGCATTGCCTCTGCATGTTCGCTTCATAAAGGTGCCTACAATTTTTCATCAACTCCTTGTTGTTGGAGAAGTGGGATTATCTGCATTTCTCTCTATCGACTCGATGATTGTCTGCCGGTACTTTTAGATTTGCAATTTTCGGGAAAAGGTGTTTTGTTATTGCGTGATCTAGTCGTTCTTGAGCTTCAAAGATTTCGGGTTATGTCAACTTTTCATGGTGGCTTTTTGGCGGACCTTTTAGCTTTAGTTTTCTCTGGGTCTTTCGCTTGGCTAGCTCGCGGCCTTACTCCAGTTATTTTTTTCTTGCTTTTGTCTATATCTTTCGAAATTTCTCTCTGTTTTTTTTTTTTTTTTTTTGGTGATCTTATTTGGTGAGGCCTTTCTGCGGTTCCAAATTTGATCCGTTGCTCACTCGGTTCCCTTTTTTTGGGCTACATTTTGAGAATGTCTTCGTTTTTTCTTTCTCAATCTTGCTTGTCACCGCTGAAGTTTTGAGAGTCAATGTGGAGGGAGGAATGCATATGATAAGTTTGATCATTTGCCTCTTCGTAGTCAATGCTCTTGCGCAATGACTTAGAAGCGCTTTTGGAGCTAAAGAAGGGGATCCGAAGAGCTTAGAGAGGTTTTTTGTGTATATTGTCTTCAATCATCTGTCTAATGTACAATTCCTTGTAGATATAATACAAGATGTACGTAATGAATGAAAGTTAAAGATTCTATGAATCAATCTAATCTAAATCTAATTTTTAATTGATTTGTACATAATCATAATCGGATCAAATCTTCTATCAAATTTTACGAGCTATCGCCGCATATCTTCCAACAAAATCCTCTAAACCAAACAGCACAACAAGACAGCCGCCATGGCAGACTTTATTTATGGGGCATTTAGCTAGAACATTGAAACTCACAAAGCAAGCTACTGACGTTGACGACACCACCGCAGCCGCCGCTAATTACTCGTCGATGGCCATCTCAACAGTGTCAAGATCCTGGTCGAAGAACATGTTGCAGGTGGCCGTACCACTTGATGAAGAACTCGTGTCCTTGCGGTACTTCACCACTCCGTGTCCTCGCGGTACTTCACCATGTGCACATCCCCACCAGGCGTGAACAGGGTAATCCCTAGGCACCAAGTCGAGCCTCAGGCTAGTCCTTCCGGCGCTCGGGCATATATGGGCGATGCCGGGCCTCGCCTGTGGCAGTCGAGCCTCACCTACGACCCTTGCTAGGCCTGAGTGAGGGTTGATGTTGCCCAAATCTGGGCGAGCCTTGCTTAAGCTTAGTTGGGTCGCTGGCCCTTTCGTGGGGATAGTGACACTCGCTTGGGTGATGCCAGCCCTCTACCGAGGTCGACGATAGCCGGCCCCCCTTGAGGAATGGGCAATGGTCGCAGCACCTAGCCAAGATCCTTGCCCTTCTTTTTCCTAGTTTTTTAAATTTATTTTAGCTTTTTTAAAGTCTTTTTACTATTATTTAAATAAGATTTAAAGAAAAACGTAATAAAAAATGCCACGTAGGAAAAATAAATTAATTAAAAATGCCTCATCAATATTTTCCATTAAACAAATTGACAATGTCAACGGAATGACACAATTGTACTAATTTGATTAATTCTAGAATTTAATTGTACTTTTTAAAAGTTTTAGAATTCAATTGTATTTTCGCAACAAATTCGAAGATTTATAGTGCACATGTCCCAAGAAAAAAAAAAATCCACATTTGACCATCAAAAGATAAGGTTTTTTTCTCCCTTTAAAAAAAATATTTTTATATTTATATTTTGACCCCTAATTTATTGATAATTTTTAAAATTGACTCCATTTGTATTGGAATCGCATGTCAAGGTTCCAGACTTTGTGTCGTTGGCATATTGAAAGAGTTGACCGCATATCGGATGTCCAACATCAATTGACCACGTGTTAGAGTGCGTCGGACACATGTCGGAATGTTCGACACCAATATAGGGGCTCTAGAAAGTATCCGTGCTCCCTAACTTTACATCATAGACCCTCTCTCATGAAAATGCCCTACTCGTTTCAGATTATTAGTAAGCAAATCAAATAACCAAGTCTGAGATTGGAGCATGATTAGACAAATTTTGTTTGTTGCAAGTAAGAATACAGAGTAAAAAAATAAAAAAACGATCATATTTTGTCGATGAGAAAAATTAATGTGTAGCATCAAATTTGCATACATACGTTTTGGATTCTAAATGACTAAGGTAACTTCACATGATTAATTTTGTAAATCAATCTTTTCAATTGCCTAACATTGATGGCAAAAAAAAAAAAAAAAAAAATTGCTTAATGTCTATACCTATGTAAATATGTTATAGCAGAGTCTTCCCTAACTGTTGTCCTTTATGTGTGCCACCAAAGGATTGCACACAATTCAAATGGTCCTCTCCCACGATGTATGAAAAGGTTTTGGTAGTTTCTCTGTAAAATAGCAGCTAACCAGCAAAAATAGTCATCTACTCGGTGATTGAGTTGAATACTAACTTTACATCCACAAAATTGTAGCAGCTTATTGCAATTCCTAAAGAGCTGTCTATCTAGTTTTCAAGTGCTACAATACCAAACATACAAGTTACAAAGTCTCACGACACACCCAATAACAGCAGCTAAAATTTTGTGACATGAGACTATTTAGTACAATTTTCCAAAACAAGTTCAATTGTGGACATAGCAGCTTTCAATTAAGCTACAGGTGTATACCAAATGAGAGTGAAACCATAAAAATCTCCTTGTCTCCTTCACACTCCTCCTAACTCTGAGTTTAATTTTCCTATGACAAAATTATTCTTACTCCAGCAAATTTGTCTCAGCTTGGTCAACTGGAATTCATTGAAAGGAACCCTAACCTCATGGATTTGTGATTTTAAAGACAAGCAAGACAACATTCACATTTCTGATGGTGTGGATGTGGGATTCAAGCCAATGTGGTGCACCCATTTCATGCAAAAGTATTCAGTTTCTTTCAGTCTAAACCGATGACAGAAAATCATCACCCAAGACTCAACCTCACGTGGAACATATCAACCGAGAAAGTCTCTGCTCCATGACTAGGCCCAAAAGAAGATTCGCCTGTCTTCTTCTTATCAACCAGCTGGCATAACCACGCGATGAGTTTATATTTTGCCCTTGGCCTTTAATTAATTAATTAATTTTTATTTTTTTGCGGATTAATCATTTGAAGGCATATGTGCTCAAATCTAAGTATAATGGAATCATGGGAATTTATCCCGTTCTAATTATTAAGCAAAACCTAAATCTTCATGCAAAAATACTAGTGCGGTTTAAGATTATCTCTGACGTCATGTCAAAGTTAAAATTTTGACATGAGGTGTTACTCGTCAATTGCAACAAAAATAGTGATATTTTTTCAACAAAAAAAAAAAAAAACCAATGATATTTAACCAATGAAGAAATTTAATATCTAGCGCCTAATTTGCATACATACGTGTTCAATTCTAGATGACTAAAACAATCTCACGTGATAAATTTGGTCGATCAATCTCTTTAATTCTAATATTGATGGCCCAAAAAAAAAAAAAAAAAAAAAACACTTAGCATCTATATCTACGTAAATATGTTATAGTAGGGTCTTCCCTTACTGTTGTCTTTTATGTGTGCCACCTAAGCATTGCTCATCATTAAAATGGTCATCTTATCATTGTATGAAAAGGCTTTGGTACTTTCCCTGTAAAACGGTTGCCCACCAGCAAAATTATATGCTCTCCTAGTTGAATATTGTCTTTACAGTTACAAAACTGTAGCAGGTTATTACAATTTCCTAGAGAAATTATCTCAAGTGCCGCAAAATCAAACATGCATCACCAAATATACAAGTTTCCAAATATCACGATACACTCAACGACTATTAAAATTTTCCCGAGAACATTTAGTGCAGTTTTCCAAAACTGGTTCAATTGTGGATAAAGGTATTGCAATTTTGATACAGTACTCAGTAAACATCTCAATATTGTAATACTTTCAAAGCTGATAGCAGCTTCCAATTAAGCCACATGCACACCGAATGGGCACAAAACCTTACAAATCTCATATTCTCCTTGACGCCCCTCAAAACTCCAAGTTTAATTGTCCTATGACAAATGAATCTTACTTCAGTAAATTCATCTATAATGAATCATGTATTACCAAACATAAAGCATCATGACACACTCAACGATAGCTAAAATTTTCCCAACACGAAATTGTTTAGCGTAGTTTTTTGAAACAAATTTGATTGTAGATGAGGATGTTGCAACTATGATAAAGTAATCGGTAAACATCTCGATGCGACAATACTTTCAAAACTGATAGCAGCTTCCAAGTCAGCCACAGGTATATCAAACGGGCAAGAAACCTCACAAATCTCATTCTCTCTTTCGCTTACCTCCTAACTTTGAATCCAACTGTCCTATGACAAATGTTTCTTATTCCAGGAAATTCATCTAAGTTTGGTAAATTTGCATTCAATGCGGTGCGCCTGTTTCCTAAAAAAAGCGTTCTATATCTTGCAATCTACACCAATAACAAAGAATATCATCACTCGGCAACGGAACATGTCAGCAGAAAATTCTCTCTGCTCTGGCATACTCTCTAAAACAAACAGCGCAACAAGACAGCCACCGTGGCAGACTTTATTTATGTGGCATTTAAACAATAACAATGAAACTCACAAAACAAGCTAATGACGACGAAGACGATGAGGACGACGATTACTCGTCGCTGGCCTTCTCAGCAGTGTCGAAGAACATGTCGCAGTGGCCGTGCCAGTTGACGAAGAACTTCGTGTCCTCATGATACTTCACCATGTGCACATCCCCACCGGGCGTGAACAAGTAATTCCCAGCCACCAAGTCGTACCTCTTCTTCTTGCTCAAGTTCCACACGCTCATCTTGCCTTTCAGCACCAGCTGTTCGTGCCCGGACGTGTGGTGGTGCGCCGGCTCAACGCTCTGAGCCTTGAACTTCACGGTCGCCGCCGATGTCGGGTTCTCTTGGATTATCTTCACCGATCCCCCTGGAATCATTTCGAACGGATCCGGCACCTGGGGATTCGCCAGGCAACAGATCGCACAGGAAATGCAACCACCCGGCTCCGAGTCCAGCACACCGATCTTTGTCATTTTGATGTGGAATCGATCGAGGGATTCCTGGACTTCGTCGCTCCAGGGCTGGCCGTTGGAGACAGGGCAGGGGGACTTGAAGGCTGTGTCCAGCCAGGCGAGGAGGATGTCCTTGGCGGAGCCCCGGTGAGGGGGAGACGACGAGGATGTTGGAGTTGCAGATGGAGCGGGCGTCGACGGCCTCATCGACGGAGCAGCAGCCGGTCGCGGAGGCGCCGGGGAACTTGTTGGCGAGCATTGAGCCGATGGAGTCGACGCCGCAGACGACGAGGCCGCGGACCCCGGATCCAACGGAGGAGGAGACACGAAGGCCGACGTCGGCAGCGATGGAGTGGCCAGTGCCGAGGTCGACGACCTCGATGCCCAGCTCCTCGCGGAGGAAGGAGACGAGGGCGTCCTTGAGCGGAGCGCCGAAGGGAGTGGCGCCGGCTATGAGTTTGGCGGGGCGGGCGGTGTTGGTGGTGGGGGTGGCCATGACTTTGGCTACAGAGTTGCGGCTCGATGGGCGCGTGGTCGTATTGTCGAGAATACGATTTACAAATACGATCCTGCGGAGTGGGGTTAAAGTAATATGATCGGTCGGTCCGTGATGGCGTTTTCCAGCTGGTCTGGCCAATTGATGAATTCTACACCTCTCTTTTTGAGAGTTTTTGACGCGGTAGCTTTGGTCAAAAAACGAATCTTTAATTCGATCTTCAAAGCTTTGTTATCGTTTCGGAGCCTGAAACCATACATTCGGGTCCTTCCTTTTAATTGCCATCTAGCGTTTTCTGCTTTTTTAAATTTATTTAATCCTGTGGTTGAAAATGGAATTTGCTCGAACAACAAAACGCCGTACTGGGGCCACATCGTCAGGCTTCGAAGATTCTTTTTGCAATAATTTTTTAAAGACCCAGTTCATCTTTGTGGACTAAAACAACTGAAAATATTGGGCAACCTATTTTCTTGTTCCTCGGCAAAAGGCCTCTTCACCCACATCTTTACATCATAGACCTCCTCTCAAGAAAATACTCCACTCGTTTCCGATAATTAGTAAGCAAATCTATTAAGCAAGTTTGATATTGGAGCATGATCAGACAGATTTGGTTTGTTACCAGGAAGCATAGAGTAAAAACAAAGGAAGTCGAGGTACCAGTAAGCACGATCTCCTCGACTCCGGCGGGCAGCATCGCGGCGACAGCGTTGATGGTTCAGAGAGAGAAAGGGCCAAAAAGAAGAAGAAGAAGAAGAAGAAGAAGAAGAGCGAACTCTGCAGATTGAGAGATCGGAGCTCGAAGAGAACGCGGGCGGGGAAGTGGAAGCTGAGAGTAACCATCGAGCGCAGAGTTATCGGGCAATGCCCCGCGACGCCGGCGATTCCCGCCATTTCTGGTCCGGAGGTTGAAGATGAAGACGACGATGAAGATGGGCTTCCAAAGATTCAATAGCGAAGACAGATATAATGGGCCGAAGGAACGGTGTTAGGAATGGGCCTGACTCATATGAGCCCAAAGAAGGTTGGCCTCCCGGGGAGTCAACGTGGGGCCCATCTGCATTTCGTGATACTTTGGGCTCGCATGACTAGGCCCAAAAGAAGATTGGCCTCTCTTCTTCTGATCAATCCGGCTGGCGTAACTAACCAGTCCATGAGTTTGTATTTTGCCTTTTTTGGGTGCATTTAATCATTTGAAGGCATGTGCGCTAAAATCTAAATATAATGGAGTCATTGGAATTTATCCAACTCTAATTATTATGCAAAATTCAAATCTTCAAGCGAAAATACTAGCGTGGTTTAAATTTATCTTTTACGTCTTGGGAAAGTTGAAATTTTAACGTAAGGTATTTCTCATCAATTGAAACAAAAATAACGATATTTTAAGCAGTAATGATCTTTTACCAATTAAAAAAAGAATAATGTCTAGCACCTGATTTGCACACACACATGTCGGATTCTAAATGATTAAGGCAACTTCACGTGATTAATTTGGTCAATCAATCTCTTTAATTGCCTAACATTGATGGCAAAAAAAAAAAAAAAAAAAAAAAAAAAAAAACCGCTCATCATCTAGCCCTATGTAAATGTGCCGCAAAGGGATTGCATAGGATTCAAATGGCCCTCTTCCTCATTGTATGAAAAGGTTTTGGTATTTCTTTGTAAAATAGCAGGCTAACCAAAAAAAATTAATCATCTACTTAATTGCTCATTTGAATTGACTTTACATTTACAAAACTGCAGCTGCATACAATCCCTAGAGAACTTACTCACCTAGTTTTCAAGTGCTGCACAATCAGAAATATATTGCCAAACATACAAGTTCGAAAAAGTCTCATGACACACCCACCATCAACAAATTTTTTTGAGGTGAGACTGTTTAGATAGTTTTTCAAAACAAGTTCAATTGTGGATAAGAATGTTGCAACTTTGATAAAGTACATCTTGATGATGCAACATTTTCAAAGCTTGGTAGCAGCTTCCAATTCAATCATAGGTATACTAAATGGGGGGGAAACCTTACAAAACCTCCTTCTCTCCTTCACACCCCTCCTAACTCTGAATTTAATTTTCCTATGACAACATTTTTCTTTACTCTAGCAAATTCACCTTAGTTTGGTAAATCGGAATTCATTGAAGGAAAACACTAATCTCATGGATTTGTGACTCTAAAGACAAGCAGGACAACATTCGTATTTATGGTGGTGTGGATATGGAATTCAAGCCAATGTGGTGTTCCCATTTGCTACAAAGAAAATCATCACCCAAGACTCAACCACAATCATCACGTGGAACATATCAGCTGAGAAAGTCTCTGCTCCATGACTAACCGCTCGATGAGTATGTATCTCGCCCTTGGCCTTCATTTCATTTTTTTTTCTTTTTTTTTTGTGGATTAATCATTTGAAGGCATGTGTACTCAAAACTAAAAATATTGGAATCATAGGAATTTATCCATCTCTAGTTTAAAGCAAAACGTAAATCTTCATGTGATAATACTAGTGTGGTGTAAGTTTATCTGTGACGTTAGGTGAAAGATAAAATTTTGACATGAGGTGTTACTTGTCAATCGCAATAAGAATAGTTATATTTTTTCAAAAAAAAAAAAAAAAAAAAAAAAATGATATTTAACCAATGAAGAAAATTAATATCTAGAGCCTAATTTGCATACATACATGTTCAATTCTAGATGACTAAAGTAACCTCATGTGATTGATTTGGTCGGTCAATCTCTTTAATTGCATGACATCGATGTTGAAAAGAAAAAATCACTTGACATTAGTAGCTATGTTATTTATGTTACAGTAGGGTCTTCCCTGACTGTTGTCTTTTCTGTGTGCCACCGAAGAATTGCTTATGATTAAAATGGTCCTCTCCTGATTGTATGAAAAGGCTTTGGTACTTTCCCTGTAAAATAGCAGCTCGCCAGCAAAAGTTAGTTATCTACTTAACTGGCAAGTTGAATATTGACTCTATAGTTACAAAATTGCAGCGGGTTATTACAATTTTCTAGAGAAATTGTCTTAAGTGCTGCTAAATCAAACATGTATCACCACCCAACATACAAGTTATCAAGTATCATGACACACTCAACAATAGCTAAATTTTCGGGACATGAGATCGTTTATTCTAGTTTTTGCGGTGGATAAGGATGTTGCAATTATGATAAAGTACTCCTCGGCAAACATCTTGATGCCGCGACGCTTTCAAAGCTGGTCACAACTTCCAATTCAGCTACAGGTATATTGAATGGGTGCGAAACATCACAAATATCATTCTCTCCTTTGCACAACTCCTAACTCTGAATCCAACTGTCCTATGACAAATGTTTTAATCTAATTTTGGTAAATTTGCATTCATTGAAGACCGCGATGACCTCACGGATTTGGGATTCAAAAACAAGATGACACATTCACATTTTTGGTGGTGTAGATGCGGAGATCAAGAGCGCCTGTTTCATGCAAAAGCATTCTGTACAGAATATCATCACTCAACAACGGAACAAGTCAGCTGAAAATTCTCTCTGCTCTTGCAAATCCTCTAAACCAAACAGCACAACAAGACAGCCGCCATGGCAGACTTTATCTATGGGGCATTTAGCTAGAACACTGAAACTCACAAAGCAAGCTACTGATGTTGACGACACCGTCGCCGCTGCTGCTGATTACTCGTCCATGGCCATCTCAGCAGTGTTAAGATCCTGGTTGAAGAACATGTCGCAGTGGCCGTGCCAGTTGACGAAGAACTTCGTGTCCTCATGATACTTCACCATGTGCACATCCCCACCGGGCGTGAACAAGTAATTCCCAGCCACCAAGTCGTACCTCTTGTTCTTGCTCAAGTTCCACACGTTCATCTTGCCTTTCAACACCAGCTGTTCGTGTCCGGACGTGTGGTGGTGCGCCGGCTCAACGCTCTGAGCCTTGAACTTCACGGTCGCCGATGTTGGGTTCTCTTGGATTATCTTCACCGATCCCCCTGGAATCATTTCGAACGGATCCGGCACCTGGGGATTCGCCAGGCAACAGATCGCACAGGAAACGCAACCATCCGGCTCCGAGGTCCGCACACCTATCTGGGCCATTTCGAATTGGGCTCGATCGAGGGATTCCTGGACGCCGTCGCCCCAGGGCCGGCCGCCAGAGGCAGGGCAAGGGGACTTGAAGGGGGTTTTTAGCCAGGCGCGGCAGATGTCGTAGGCGGAGTCCCCGGCGTGGAGTTGGGCGAGATGACGAGGATGTTGGAGTTGCAGATGGACCGGGCGTCGACGGCGTCGTCGACGGAGCGACAGGCCGTCGCGGAGATGCCGGGGAACTTGTTGGCGAGGACGGAGCCGACGTGGTCGGAGCCGCAGACGACGAGGCCGGCGGGCCCCGGATCCGCGGGAGGAGGAGATGCGGCGGCCGACGTCGGCGGCGATGGTGAAGTCGGTGCCGAGGTCCCGGACCTCGATGCCCGTCTCCTCGCGGATGCGGGGACGAGGGCATCCTTGAGCGGAGCGCCGAAAGGAGTGGCCCCCACTAAGATGATGTTGGAGTCGCAGATGGACTGGGCAGCGACGACTCTGTTTTCGGTGCGTTTGACTCTGTTTTTGATGGCCTGGAAGTCGAATCTGGCAAAGATGGGGAGGCCGGCAGCGGGGGTGGGGCGGGGGCGGGGGAATCAGCCATTGGTGGCGGCAGTCGAGAGCTCGAGGGCGGCGGAGGATGTCGGGGAGAGACAGGGGGAGGGAGTTGAGCTGAAGGGGTTGGTTGGTTGGTTGTTGGTTGGCTACTACCAAGTTGCGTTGGGTCGGGTCGGGTCTGTGACCGTACGATCAAGAATCCGATTTACAAGTGGGATCCCGCTGGGCGTTTTATAAGCTTGTTTGGCCAATTCAAAGGAGAAAAGGATTTAATTCTACTGCTCTCTCTTTTAAGAGTTTTGACGCGACAACATAACAATAAAACGAATCTTGAAATTTGGAATTTAAAAACTTTAATTTCGTTGTTCTGGGTACTGAAACCATCTATTCGAGTCCCTTCTTTGAATTCCCGATTCAATGTTTTTTCTTCTTTTTTTCATTTTCTTTTAATCCTACGTGGACCTTTAATATTGTGATGAAATCTTCATTTTAGTCGAAATTAGGTTAGAAATTCAATGGATTTGGATTTGCTTGCAACTTCGTCGGTTTGTTTTTTTGGAAAATAAATTATTTAAACAAAAAAATTTCTGAGAATAAGCACTTTGTATTACTTTCAAAATAAAAAAAAAAAAAAAAAGAAATATTTTTAAAGACAAATTCCTGTAAAATCCCTTTTAAGATTCCTTGCAATAACTTTTCCCAGTTCATTTTTGTGGACTAAAACAACTTACAATCTTGGGCAACCAATTTTCTTGTTCCTCTGCGAAAAACCTCTTCGCCCACCTCTTTTATCATAGACCTCCTCTCGTGAAAATACTCTACTCGTTTCCGATAATTAGTCAGCAAATCTACTAAGCAAGTTTGATTTGGAGCATGATCGGACAGATTGTTGCTAGGAAGGAAGCATAAAGAGTAAAGGCAAGGAAACGAAGGTACCGATAAAAATGATGATCTCACGGTGACTCCACTTTGTCATCGTAATTTGACGAGCTCTGATCAACTCCAATCGCGGGAGAAGTTAAAAATTTTAAACTTTCGATTTCTTCTTCAAATTTATTTTTGGAATATAAATCTGTTACAGAAATAGAAAAATCAAATCGCGTTACCAAACGAGAATAGAAAAACAGAGAAAATAGAAAAGTAGAAACTTTATCACGAGTGTGAACATCGTCGATGGTTCAGAGAGAGAAACAACCAAAAAGAAGAAGAAGAAGAAGAAAAAAAAAAAAAAAAAGCAAGCTCCGCAAATTGAGAGATCGGAGCTTGAAGAGAATGTGGTGGGGGAAGCGGGCGCTGAGAGTAACCATTGAGCGCAGAGTTATTGGAGAAGATCCAATGCAAGCGATCCCGCCATTTTTGGCCTGGAGGTTAGAGGATGAAGATGACGATGAAGATAAGCTTGCAAAGGTTCAAAAACGAACAGAGACGTAACGGTCGACCTCGTAGGGAATCAACGTGGGCCCCATCTGAATGTCGTGGTACTTTGGGCTCGCATGGCTAGGCCCAAAAGAAGATTGGCCTCTCTTCTTTTAATCAATCAGGTCACGTAAACCACTCGATAAGTTTGTATTTTGCCCTTTTTTGGGTGAATTTAATCATTTGAAGGCATGTGCGCTAAAATCTAAATATATTGGAGTCGTGGGAATTTATATCCATCTCTAGTTAATTATGCAAAAACTAAATCTTCTGATGAAAAATTGTGTGATTTAAGCTTATTTTTTATGTCACATGAAAGTTGAAGTTTTAATGTGAGGCATGGCTCATCGATCGCAATAAAAATAACGATATTTTTTGACAGAAAAAAGTAGCAGCATTGATCTTTTACCAATAAAAAAAAAAATAGTAATGTCTAGCACCTAATTTGCAGTAAATAATGTCTAGCACCTAATTTGCATTTCAAATCGATTTTTGGAATAGAAATCGAAAAATCATCGGACTCAAAATGACTAAGGCAACTTCATGTGATTAATTTGGTCGATCAATTTCTCTAATTGCCTAACATTGATGGTAAAAAAAAGTAAAATCACTTGACGTCCATAACTATGTCTTTTGTGCGTGCCACAAAAGGATTGCATGGAATTCAAATGGCCCTTTCCGTCATTGTATGAAAAGGTTTTGGCACTTTCTCTATAAAATAGCAGCTAACCAGCAAAAATTAATCATCTACTTAATTGCTGAGTTGAATATTGACTATACAATTACAAAACTTAGCAGCATTACAATCCTTAGAGAACTGTCGCATCTTGTTTTCAAGTGCTGCAAAATCAAATATGCATTGCCAAACATGAAACCTTGGTGAGTTTTCTACAAAATCAAATATGTCTCTACAAAAGCCTCACATACCCAACATCAACCAATTTTTTTGACATGAGACTGTTTCCTACAGTATTTCCAAAACAAGTTAAGTATGTTGCAACTTTGATAAGGTATTCAGTAAACATATCATTGCTGCTACACTTTCAGAGCAAAGCTTGGTATTTAGCTTCTGATTCAGTTATGGGAATACCGAATGGGCACGAAACCATACAAATCTCTCTCCTTCACACCCCTCCTAACTCTGAGTTTAATTTCCCTATGACAAATTTTTCTTACTCCAGCAAATTCATCTCAGTTTGGTAAATTGAAGTTCACTGAGAGCAAACACTAACCTCATGGATTTGTGATTCTAAACACACAGGTGAATGGCCCAAACAAGATAGATAACTTTCATATTTTTCGTGGCATGGATGTGGAATTCAATCCAATGTGGTGCGCCCATTTCATACAAAAGCATTCTATTTCTTTTGATCTGAACCGATAATATAGAAAATCATCACTCAAGACTCAACCACACATAAGACATATCAGCTGAAAAAGTCTCTGCTGATTCAATGCATTACCAAACATACAAGTCAAATCTCACAAATCATCACCACATCAGTGAAAACATTTTGACATGAGGCTGTTTAGTATGGTTTTCCAAAGCGACTTCAATTGTGAATAAGAGTGTTGCTACTTTGATGAAGCATTCGGCAAACATTTCGTAGCCATAACACGTTGAAAACTATAGCAGTTTCCAATTCAGCCACAACTTTAACGAACAAGTGCAAAATCTTACAAATCTCCTTATCTACTTCACACCGTGTTACCACAACAAAATGTTTGTCGAGTGCTTCATCAAAGTAGCAACATCCTTAATCACAATTTAAGCCACTTTTGAAAACCATACTAAATAGCCTCATGTTGAAGACTATAGCAGTTTCCAATTCGGCCACAGCTATACCAAACAGGCGGGAAACCTGACAAATCTCCTTCTCTCCTTCGTAACCCTCCTAACTCCGAGTTTAATTTTCCTATGACGAATTTTTCTTAGTCCAGCAAATTCATCTCAGTTTGGTAAATTGGAATTCATTGAAAACCACACTAACCTCATGTAGTTGTGATTGCAAATACATATGTATTTGCCCAAAACAAGATAATATTCACATTATTCATGGTGAAATGTGGAATTCAAGTCAATGTGGTGAGCCTATTTCATACAAAAACAGTCTGTTTCTTCCAGTCTAAACCGATAACAGAGAAAACCATCACTCAAGACTCAACCACTCATGGAAACATATCAGCTGAAAAAGTCTCTGCTCCATGCATTTACATACTCTGCAACACCAAACTTCAGCTAATTACAGATATGCTTCAGACATGCCTCAACTTCACAAGATCACATCATCCTTCTCTTGACATATCACATGAACTACACACAGCAAGAACAACCCCCCATGGCAGACTCTCTTTTGCGGGGAATGGGTACCAGCAAGAACAGAGAAACATACAAATCAAGGTAACGACGACGACGATGATTCCTTGGCGATGGCCTTCTTGGCAGTCTCCAGATCCTCATTGAAGAACATGTCCCAGTGGCCATCCCACTTGATGAAGAACTCCGTCTCCTCGTGATACTGCACCCTGTGCACGTCCCCGGCCGGGGTGAACAGGTAGTCCCCGACCACCAGGTCGTACCTCTCCTTCTTGGTCAAGTTCCAGACGCTCTTCTTCCCTTCCAGCACCACCAGATCGTGCCCGAATGTGTGGTGGTGCGCGGGCTCGACGCTCCCGGCCTTGAACCTCACGATCGCCGACGTCGGGGTCTCGCGGAGTATCTTCATCGACCCCCCCGGGATCATGTCGATGGGGTTCAGCTCCCGGCGCTTCACCAGGCAACAGATCGCGCAGGAGGCGGATTCGTCCGGCTCCGAGGCCGGCACGCCGATCTTGGGCGTCTCGACGAGGGCCCGGTCGAGGAACTCCTGAATGTCGTCGCTCCAGGGGCGGTCGCCGTTGGAGGGGCAGGGGGACTTGAAGGGGGTGTCCAGCCAGGCGCGGAGGATCTCCACGGCGGGCTCGGGAGGCGTGTAGACGGAGGAGACGGCGAGGATGTTGGAGTTGTTGATGGACCGGGCGTTGACGGCGTCGGCCACGGAGAGGCAGGTCGCCGCGAAGGCGCCGGGGAACTTGTTGGCGAACATGGAGACGCCGCAGCCGGTGCCGCAGGCGACGAGGCCGCGGATCTCGGGTCCCCGGAGGAGGAGATGCGGCGGCCGACGTCGGCGGCGATGGAGTAGTAGGGGCCGGTGCCGAGGTCCTCGACCTCGATGTGCAGGGCCTCCCGGAGGTGGGTGACGAGGGCGTCCTTGAGCAGAGCGCCAGAAGGGTCGGCCCCGGCGATGATCTTGGTGGGGCGGGCGGCGGCGGCGGGGGCGGGGGCGGGGGGTCGGCCATCGGCGGCGGCGGTGGAAGGAGAGTAGAGGAGGAGAGTGCTGCTACTGAGCCGGCTCAGATGAATATAATATGGAGAAGGGGTCCAGGTACATCCGGTGTAGGGAAGCAGGGAGCGAACAGCCTGGACCGTTCAAATATTTTTCTAAGACACCGTTCGTTTCAAAAAAATAAATTTCGAGAAAATATTTTTTAGATTTTACGGCGTTTGTTTTTATGGAAAATGAATTCTTTAGGGAAAATATTTTCTTTAAAAGGTAAAAAAATCTTCTAAATTAGGAAAAAATATTTTTCACTTTTGAAAAATGGAAAATATTTTCCTCACTTGATCTCTCTTATTTTAAACCTTTACAAATCCTCACTTCCTCTTTCCATTTATTCTTTTTTTTTTTTTTATTCGAATTATTTTTTAATTTTATTTTTCTTTTTTATTTGAATTATTTTTTAATTTTATTTTTCTTTTTTTATTTGAATTATTTTTTAATTTTCTTTTTATTTTTTTTTAATTTTCTTTTTATTTTCTTTATTTCTCATCTTTTTCTTTTTTGGCTAATCGTTGGCCATCATCGGGTAAACCTCAAGCTCATTGACCTCAAACTCATGCTCGTTGATCTGGTGAACCTTGAGTTTGACGCCGCACTCGCCAATTTAGGAAGTGGAAAATATTTTTCTTACCGAACACATGAAAATATTTTCCAAAACATTTTCAAGTTTTCGCCGAACACGAGAAAATGTTGTCATTTTCTTGGAAAATAACTTTTGAGAAAATATTTTTCAAAAATGGCTCATTTTCCACGAAGTGAATGGATCCAAGTGATTATAATATTTACTAATGATAGAACTGCAAAGGTACAGTCCACCAAGATGAACAGTTTCGATGGCATTTTCTCATTTTCTAGAGTTTCTTTCTTTTAGAGACGACTGTGGTTTCATAGGAGATGAAATAGATCCGATTCGATTTCAAGTTCTAGAGTGCACAACACAGATTTTATGTTTTAAAAATTAGCAAACAAGTTCCAACAGGTAAAAGGAAACTTAGAACCTAAAAAAATCTTTGTATTTTTCTTATTTTATATTTTCGTGCCATCTTACGAAATGTCATATCTATATATAATTTTGAATTATTAATATGAGCTTTCATGACTAAGATTTTAATTTTTTTTTTAATGATCGAGGAACCGTCAGAGATCACCATTCGGGGATCACACAACTGCTATTTAGACGTAAAATTCATTGGGGCCCCACTTAAGTCATGGAATGCAACGAGAGAATTCAAACTCTCGATCTCAGTGATGAGAGAGAGTACACACACTACCTGCACTACCCATGGGTGGGTAGATTTTAATTTTGTTAATGTTTCATAATTTTCAAATTTATAAATATGAATATGAAGAATATAAGTGCAACTTGAATAAATCCCGAAACCGACCTTGAAATCTATATATTTTGAAAATCGATTCAAATGAGTAAGTTTTAGCTAGAACCTGAATTGACCCTACACTCTTTAGCTCTACTTTTTTTTTTTTTTTGATTTAATTCTACTTCTTTATATCCACACTTTACAAATAGACATAAAAAGAACTCTCAGAGAGAGAGAGAGAGAGAGAGAGAGAGAGAGAGAGAGAGAGAGAGAGAGAGAGAGAGAGAGAGAGAGAGAGAGAGAGAGAGAGAGAGAGAGAGAGAGAGAGAGAGAGAGAGAGAGAGAGAGAGAGAGAGAGAGAGAGAGAGAGAGAGAGAGAGAGAGAGACCAACAAACCAACAAAAAATTAATTAATTAATGATATACATTTTAAGTTTTTTCATAATCAAAGTAAAGCAACAATGAAAGGATGCCAAGAAATAATAGACTTATTTTCTAAGTGCTCAATAAACTTGATGTGAGAATGGGTCTCCATTCCATGCGGGCTTACGTGTGGAAAAGGAGTCTAAGAAAATTATTTTAGTTTTCCTACACCGTAAAACCTTTTCAAGGAGATGACATGAATATAAAGAAAATTTTACTAATAGGGAAATCGATTGCATTAACTTTGATATTATGTTAGAGAATTCAACTCAAAAGTTTAAACTCATAAATGAAGGGAGGCAATATATAAAGAGCATTTAAGATCCATTGTCAAGTGATATGGAATAATATTTTAACAATCACGATCACTTAGGTGAATGGATTGTAATTACGATTTTATCAATTGAACGTCTTCAAATCAATTGTTAAACAATCAAATACTTTAAAATCGACAAGAGAAACACATGATCAATACATCATCTTATTGGCGTAGATATGTCAATTGAATTGTTAAGCGGTTTCCATAGTTATGATCAAAATGACTATGATCTCGATATACATATATATTGTGCTTCCAAAATGACTTCCGGCTAAAAACACTAACAATGGAAACCTGTAGTAGACTGATATAGATTGGGAAAATGTAAGGCAGAAGTGAAATAGAATCAATACAAATACAATGTGAGAGAACGTCTTCGTTTTGCTTTGTTTTTATTTTTTTTTTTGTCAAAAGGTATAGTTTAATTATTGCATAGGCAGAAAACCGCGAAAGCCCACTACCGGGGCATCAACACATAATAGAGCCCAAAGGCCTGAGGGAGGGGAGGCCCGCTAATTCGGAGGAATTGTCTTCATTCGTTGGTGGCGTGCGTCCTAGTCCGCCACTGAGTTGGCTAAACGTGAACAGTGAGCCAGGCCCACTCGCAGCTTTCGCTGAAGCAGTAAACGACACTCCATCAACGCCCCACGTGCGTTTGACTCAGTTTGCTGTTCGTGCTTCAAGTTGTCGACCAAGAGTTTGCTGTCAGTCTCTACAACAGCTTCCTCGAGTGCTTTCTCCTTCAAAAATTTTAGGGCTTCGTGAACCCCTAGGGTTTCAACCTGTAAAATTGATTCTGCCCATACCGTCTTCATGAATCCATCTAAGAGAGTGCCGGAGAAGTCCTGGACGACGCAAGCCACCGCTCCCTCCATCGATCCTTCCCCCAGCGACCCGTTGACGTTCAGCTTGAGGCAGCCGGTCTTCGGAGCTCGCCAGGTAGGTGGGTTCTTCGGTTCTTCATTTTTTTTGGCTGGTTCATCTCCACACCCCCATTTTTGGTAGCTGTTTTGCTGAGATCTTGCTAGATCTATTACTTTGCAGACCTCTGGTTTTGTTCCTCGAAAGACAAAATTATTGCGCTCCTTCCATACCTGCCACAGGAGATTGCCAATTGTTTCCAGAGAGGGGAGGTGCGGCTTTTTGCTTGTAAACTTGACCAACCAGTCATCTATTCGTTTAACTTTTTGTGCATCAATTTGCAAGTTAGTTTCCTAGCGATTCCATAGCCCAGCAACCCATGGACAGAGGAGAAGGGTGTGTTTGGCCGTTTCCACCTTGGCTTTACAGATATCACACAATGGATCAGGTGAGATCTTTCTTTTCCACAGATTCTCCTTGGTTGGTAGAGCATTTTGACAAGCATGCCATACAAATAACTTCACTTTTGGGCTGGTTTTCATATGCCAAATTGCATTTCATAATGCTGTTGGAGTTTGATATGAAGAGGAAGGGTGCTCATTTGCTCTGTTTTCTGTGGTGGTGTCTCTTAGCAAGTTATAACCGTTCTTGACTATAAATGATCCATGTTTTGTGCCCGTCCATAATAATTCATCACTGAAGAAAGGACCATTTATTGGTATTGCAAGGATTTCCTGCGTAGTCGATCATCAAAGAGATTTCTTAGCAAAGTGGTTCATTCCATTTTTGAGTCCCCGATAGTATTAGCTCCGAAACTTTTTGGGGATCATTTCTATTTGCCGGCCCTCCTATTAAGCCTCTTTTCAGCCATTTGTCTGTTCTGATGTTAACATATTCTCCATTTCCTATCGACCATCTAACTGAATCCACAATAGCCTCTCTTCCAATAAGCAAACTTTTCCATCCCCATGAAGGATTACAACCAGTATCAGCATGCCAGAGATCTGAACAACTGAAATACAGCCCTTTCAGTAGTTTACTCCATAACGCATTTGGATTTTTAACCATTCTCCAAGCTTGCTTCTCCAATAAGGCTTTATTAACAGTGAGCAAATCTCTGAAACCCATTCCTCCTTTATCTTTCCTCATCTTCATGATTTTCCATCATTTCCAATGCAAACCAGCCTTTGAATCACTGGTTTTCCACAAGAAATTTGCTATTTTTTTTTCTCTATAGCCTTACAAATTGACACTGGGATTTTAAAAACTGACATGGCATATTGTGGTACCGCCTGCACCACTGATTTCAGGAGAATTTCTTTACCAGCTTTTGATATGAGTTGCTCCTTCCAGCCCTCCAATTTCATGTTGATCCGATTCAGAATCCACCCAAACACTTGCCTCTTTGATGCTCCCCAATCAGATGGGATTCCCAAGTACTTTCCTGTTCGTTCTAGCTTTGGAACCCTTAGTTCTCTCTTCATATTGTCCTTTAATAAAGGTGGACAGTCTTTACTAAAGAAAATCCCTGATTTATTTAAGTTAACAGCTTGTCCTGAAGTATAACAATATTGGTTAATGACAATTGCAACATTTTGGCATTCCTGGAGAGAACCGTCTAAGTAAAAAACTGAATCATCTCCAAATAAAAAATGAGTTAAGGTAGGGCAGAATCTGTTCAATTTGATTCCCTTGATATTTCCTTCTTGTTGCGCCTTTCCCATCAAAGTCGATAAACCGTTTGCTACCAAAAGAAATAGATAGGGTGAGAGATGATCTCCTTGTCGAATGCTTCTAGTGGGAGCGAAAGCAAGAAGAGGTTTCCCATTAAGCTTAATATTAAATGTGACTGTGGTAACACACTGCATTATCTAATAAACCCATTGAGCACAGAACCCCATTTTCAGCAAGCAACCTTCTAGATAATCCCATTCAATCCTGTCATAAGCTTTCTTCATGTCAAGTTTTAGCACCGGTTGGAAGTGCTTCTTCCTTTTCCTCTTTCTCAATTGATGCAACACCTCTTGTACGATGTAAATATTGTCTTGAGTCTGTCTTCCACTAATACAGGCGCTTTGCTCTTCTGAAATCATAATAGGCGGTTCAGTCTGTTTGCCAGCATTTTTGCAATAATCTTATAGGCAAAATTGCATAGGCTGATAGGGCGATATTGATCAAGTTTCTCCGGGTGGGGAACCTTTGGGATTAAAGTAATATGTGTTCTATTAAGGGCTGATCGAAAACCCTCGATAGAAAAAAAACCTCGAACTTCCTTTAAGACATTAGGGTTGATTATATCCCAGTGATGCTGATAAAAAAAGTCCGTTTAAACCATCTAAACTAGGGGCTTTCTGAGCTCCTAATTGGAAAATAACAGCACGAATTTCTTCCATAGTTACTTCCGCCACTAAACAGTCATTTATATCATTTCCAATTAATGTAGGACATTGATCTAGTACAAGGATGTAGTTGCGAGGTCCTACCGAGGTATATAGCTCCTTGAAAAAAGACATGTTGAGGTGCTGAAGTTGTTGTTTTCCTCTGACCCACTGATTTTCTACATTTTTCAACATATTAATTCTATTTTTTTTTTCTCCGTTGGATCGTTGCTGCATGTAAATACTTTGTATTTTTGTCTCCCCAACGAAGCCAATTGATCTGTGATTTCAAACCCCAAAACATTTCCTCTCCGCGCCATAAAGTTTCCAGCTCTTCTTTTATTCTCTTGATTCTGCTTGTGTCTTGATAACTCCGGTGGTTGTTTGTGATGGATTGAAGCTCCTTCTTTAAGGTTGTAATGCGGGTATTATTATTGGGAAATTTCTTTTTGCTCCATGTTTTTAAAGCTTGGCTGGTAGAAAGTAATTTATCTCTCAAGCCTCCTTGAATGCAAGGTTGAGATTGCCATGCATGTTTAACTATCTCCCTACATTCACCATCTTCAACCCAAAAAGCTTCAAAGTTAAAATCTTTTTGTTTCTTGACAGATTCAGCACTGCTTACCATAGGGAGTGGACTATGATCGGACCCCACAACTGGTAGGGCAAAAGCTTCAGCCTCCGGGAACATAACCTGCCAATCCATCAAGTAGAAAACTCTATCCAGTTTCTCCTGAACCAGATCAGCCCCTTCTCTGTTGTTAGACCAGGTAAATGCACACCATTTACAGTCAATTTCCATTAACGAACAATCATGGATGCAATTTTGAAACGCCTGCGTTCTAGAACTTTCTGCCATCCTTCTTCCCACTTTCTCCCAATAATAAAGTATTTCATTGAAGTCTCCCATGCACACTCATGGGAGTGTATTAGAAGATGCAATCTATCTTAGTTTCTCCCATAGCTGTAGTCTCTCCCCATATATGTTTAGAGCATGTATACAACTTAGCTGCATTTTTATGTTACTCTCATAATCAAAACATATCAAATTTATCATTTCTTGAGAACTGAACTCCACTTCCACCGCCATTTCCTCATTCCATAACACCGCCATCCCCCCATTGCCTTGCTTTGTTCCTCCACAAAACTATTTTGAAAATTCAGTTTTCTTTTAAAACGATCTACTACGATTCTTTGTTTTTTGTTTCCATTAGCAAGATTAAATTGGGCCTTTCCCGAACCACCATGGCTCTTAAATTTTGAACTGCGGTGGTGTGCCCAACCCCTGACAGTTTCAGCAAATCGCTCTTATTTGTGAACCGGTGGCTTATTTGGGCTAGCCACCAAAGCCCTTCCCCTAGTTTCTTCTGAAAGACTAATAGGAGTATCCTGCAAATTTGCTTCATCCAAACTGGCCAAATCAATAACTGAAGGATGATAAGGAGTATACCTCTTTAACTTCTTTGCCGATGAACTTTTCACAATCCTACTTTCCTTCTTTAAACTTGTTTTTTTTTTTTTTTCCAGGAAGAGGAAATTAGAGCTTGCTGGACTTGCTGTGTTGGTTCATCTACATTCATGATGCCTTTTCCTTTCTTCTGTTGTTGTTCCATTTGGATGTCAGGTAAGTTTACATCCATTTGTGCCCTATTTAGAGAGTGTGTTTGTTCTGAATTTTTTCCTTCTGTTTGCTCTCCTGTGAATATAACAATTTGAGTATCATGAGAGGATATAACGTTGTCCTCCTGTAGTTCCACCTCTTCTTCAGCCACCTTTTCATCATAAAATAACTTCTAAAAAGGGCAATTTTCTTTCACCTCTCCTTTTAGCCAATTGCCAAACTTGTTGTTCTTCCTATCTTCAATTTTTGCCACATCATACAGAATTTCTTCACAATTGGTCGTAAAGTGCCTAACTCTTTCGCATGAATAGCAGAATCTAGGTAACCTCGTACTTAAAATCCAACCAAACCTTCTCCTCTCCTATATTAAATAAGATACTTAGTTTTAAAGGTTTTTCCAGGTCCAATTCAACTCTAGCTCTCCCCAACTTCTGAAACGCCACTCCTTTTTTCTCCATTTTTACTTCCTTTACCCCTCCTATTTGTTGGGCAACAAGAGACACAATCTCTTCACTACACCATTCGATTGGGAGACCGTGAACTTGAACCCAAAATTCACAACTTGTGAACTTGTAACATTGCGCAGGTTTATTTGGCTCCCACGGTTTAAGTATTAGTAAATTACTCGCAAAAGACCATGGGTTATTTACTAATATTCTTTTTTTATTCCTTTCAAACTCAAAGGTAAATGATAAGATATCAGATTCGCGTTGCGTAAAATTCAGTGAATCTACCTTCCAAGCTCGCGTCATAGTAGAAATAAATGCTTGGTAATTTATATTTCCTCCCGAATATAACTTTCCAAACACCGTACGTTTACATTCATCTAGTATCTCTGCTGAAATGACTATTTCCCGAGGCGGGGCATCCACCTCTGTTCTCAGATTCCCAAGCCTCTTATACAATAAGGCTAGGCGACAATCTTTTTTCCCAAATTCATCCATTTAAAGTCCCCAATAAGCAACAAAGTGAAGAAACACCGAAGAGCCGAGATCAAAACCAGACCTTACCCACTTTTCGCCTTCCTTCCGTTGCGAAATGCTCTCGAATGAAGCCATCCAACTATATTTTGCGGGAGAAAGCCCCATTTAATAGAGACTCCAGAACAGCCTCGAAGGAAATCTCACAGAAAGTGAGCGAGGAAGCCTCGACATCTTCAGCGATCCAAGGAGCTAGCTATCCTACCGCCCCATTTGATAAAACCTCCAAGACATTGACATCTTCAGTGAACCAAGGAAAAGATGAAGGGAAGCTGACCGATTCCTCACCGGAAGCTAGCGAGGAGACAAAATCAGCAAGTCAAGGAAAAGACGAAATAAATCTGACCGAAGAAAGCACACATGGTTTTGGGTTTTAGGGTTTTTCAGACAAAAACAGCCGGGTGGAATTAGGGTTTAGGGGCAGCTACCATAGGAGGTAGGGAGAGCTCTCGAGCGGAGAGAGTGGATACCCATATTCGAGAGTAAGAATTGTGTGTTTTGCTTTGTGTTTAACTTCCACTTCTTTGGCACTACATGGACCGACCGTGCGTGTCCGTGTCTCTTGCCAACTTCCACTTCCTTCGCACTACGCGGTACCGACCGTGTGCGTCGCCTCTCTTGCCATTTCCGTTGTCGTCAACCGCCGAAAGCTCGAGCTGGTTCTCATCATCATCCGATCTTTGGCTCCCCGATAACTCTATAAAAATAGAGTTATTTTACCTATTTTAGACAACAATTAATGCATTATCTATGAGAAAATATTTGGATTTCCTTTTGATTATTTAATTTTTCCTTGTTTATGTAGAATAATGAGATATTGAGAAGATAAGGAAAAGAATGACAATTATCAAGAATTCAAATAAAAGCAGCGGTAGAAGATGGATACCAAATCAGGAAATTCTTGATTTTGTTCCCTAATGTTATCTACAAGCATTGTGAGATAGATATTTTAGATTTTCTATAAATAGGAAGAGAGAGAGCCGCTAGGGTTTTGGGGGGTTAGATCGTTTTTCATTCTTCTGAGAGTTTTTCAAGTATTTTGAAAAGAAGACAAAAGTGGTGACAGAATTTTTGTCCTTTAATTCAAGATGCTGGGTTTGATCTATATTTTTATTTTTATTTCTTATTCTACTATGTTCTAATTTTCTTTTGTTAGGGCTACGATGTAGCCTAACCATGATGATGTGAATGTCATGATTTTTATGTTTTACAATTGATTTCATTTATGTAAGTTATATATTATTGTGTTTAATACTTTTGAGTGATTGGCCACCACTTGAATTATCTAATGTGAATGTTTGAGACTGAGAGGTGATAATATGCAATTACTCATTATAATGTATAACCATGAATTAAACGTGGATAGAAATATACCGCGTTATTTGTGTAGCTTTCGGTGATAAGCTGATCCAAAAGACTCATTGTAAACCGGGAATATTCATAGTTTTTAATGCACTCATGTTTATTTTAATTCACATAGAGATATAGTGGATTAATAAGCTGAGTAAGTTTGCTATACCTAGAGATAGGATAGTAAATAGATTAGGAAATTCCGCTATCACATGTTTGATATCGTTCTTGTATTCACAACAATCTGAAATTCATATCTAGTGGTTATGGTGAAATCGAATGCTCTAACATATTTAACTGATCGATTTACTGCATTTAGTCTACAAATTTCGTTTTTAATTTATTCTTAATTATATTTGATTTGTTAGATAAATTTTAGAATTAGTCTATTTTAGTATTTAATTGGTTTATTAATCATCGATCTCCGTGGGACGATACTTTATCTCATCATTATATTACTTGTTCGATACGTGCACTTGCGTTTAGAATTTCACGAACAAGTTTTTGGTTCCGTTGCCGGGGATCGTTTGTTTAATACTAATTAATATTGATACCAGATAATTCTAAGTTTAATCTAGCTTTCGTTTTGTTTTATTTTTCAGGGTGTACATCGGTTTATGACAGGTAGCCAACAAGGGAAACTTGTTGAGCTTGATCCAGAAATCGAGCGTACATTCAAAAGGCAACTAAGAGAAAAGAAAAATCACGCTAAGATGGCAGACGGTGAGAATGAAAATCCACGTAGACTCTTAAGAGATTATGCTGCGCCAACAGTTCAAGGCACCACATCAAGTATCGAAGACCTGCAATTCAAGCAAACAACTTTGAGATTAAGCCGTCACTTATTCGGATGCTTCAACAATCGGTGCAATTCGGTGGGCTACCAAGCGATGATCCAAATGCTCACATCGATGCTTTTCTTGAAATCGTGACACCATTAAATATAATGGAGTTACAGATGATGCTATTAGATTGAGATTATTTCCATTCTCTCTTAGAGATAAAGCTAAGAGTTGGCTTTCTTCTCTTCCCCGCAGGATCAATTACTACATGGAATGATATGCTCAGAAATTTCTTGGTAAGTTCTTTCCACCTCGCAAAGTCTGCGAAGATGCGTAACGATATTACTAATTTTATGCAGATGGATAATGAATCATTATATGAAGCATGGGAAAGATTCAAAGAATTTCTTAGGAGATGCCCACATCATGGACTACCCGTATGGATGCAAGTACAAACTTTTTATAATGGCTCTAGTGCAAATCTTCGTTCTATGATTGATGCAGCTGCAGGGGGACTTTAAATAATAAAACACCAGAAGAAGCCTACAATCTATTAGAGGAGATGGCGTCCAATAGTTATCGGTGGCCCTACGAGAGATTACCAATGCGAAAAGTTAGCAGAGTTCATGAAGTGGATGCTTTTGCTGCAATTGCTGCACAATTTGAAACACTCAACAAAAAGCTTGATAATATGAGTGTTTCAGCCATGAAAATTCACAATTTGACATGTGATTTTTGTGGTGGAGGACATGTTAGCACAGAGTGTCAGGTAGGTAATACTTTTAAACCATCTCATGAAAATTCTAACTTTGTTGGGAATTTTAACATGTCGCAGAATAATCCCTACTCCAACACATACAATCCGGGATGGCGCAATCATCCAAATTTTTCATGGAATAATCAAAATGTGATGAGACCACCGGGGTTCAAACAATCAGAAGAGACAAAGTCAAATTTGGAAAATATAGTCACCAAACTTGCTAATACGACTCATGACTTCATCAAAAGCACAGATGTGAGATTTCAAAACCAAGAGGCTTCAATCAGAAATCTGGAGATGCAAGTGGGCCAGTTAGCAAGCATAATGTTAGGAAGGCAACAGGGTTCTTTGCCGAGCAACACAGAGAAAAATCCAATTGAAAACATAAAGGCTATTACCCTGAGGAGTGGTAAACAAGTTGGAGAAAAAGAGATTGTCAGAGACAAAGAAGAGGTGATCAATAAACACTCGAAGGAGACAAGCAAGAGTAAACTTTTTCCAGATAATCCCAAGCCATATGTGCCACCAATTCCATTCCCTCAGCGACTTCAGCAGCACAAAATAGATAAGCAATTTTCTAAATTTCTTGATGTATTTAAAAAATTGCACATTAACATTCCTTTTGCAGATGCTTTAGCGCAAATGCCTAGTTATGCAAAAAATTTTAAGGAGATTTTGGCAAACAAAAGGAAACTGGAGGATTATGAAACTGTGAAGTTAAATGAGGAGTGTTCAGCTATCCTACAAAACAAATTGCCTCCAAAATTAAAAGATCCAGGGGAGTTTTACTATTCCTTGCACTATTGGGGATTCTTACTTTGAAAAAGCATTATGTGATTTAGGTGCAAGTATTAATTTGACGCCTTATTCTGTTTTCAAGAAATTAGGATTAGGCGAGGTAAAAGCAACTACAGTGTCACTTCAACTGGCTGATCGATCAATTATATATCCGAGAGGTATTGTGGAAGATGTTTTGGTAAAAGTTGACAAATTTATCTTTCCTGCAGATTTCATAATTCTTGACATGGAGGAAGATTTTGAGGTACCACTTATCTTAAGTCGACCTTTTCTAGCAACAGGAAGAGCTCTTATTGATGTACAACAGGGGAAATTGATTCTTAGAGTTCAAGATGATCTTGTTTCATTTAATGTTTTTAAAGCAATGAAATATCCATATGATGATAATTCTTGTTTTAGAGTTGAGAAAGTTGACAAGTTGGTGAATAAGGTTTTTCAGGAAAATATTTTTGAAGATCCACTCGAAGCATGTCTGATTCAACCAAGGGACAAAGATATTCAGAATGAGGAGATAAAGGAGTACGCAAATTTCATGGAGGCAATTCCACCATATTCAAGGCAAAAGGCAATTAAATTTGAGGAGTTGGGACAACACATTACAAAGCCTAAACCATCAATTGAAGAGCCTCCAATTCTTGAACTCAAACCATTACCTTCTCATTTGAAATATGCTTATTTAGATGGAGTTTCTTCTTTACCGGTAATTATATCTTCTTCTTTGACAGATTTGATGGAGGAGAAATTGCTCAGAGTATTAAGAGAGCATAAATGTGCAATTGGATGGAAAATAGCTGATATCAAGGGAATTAGTCCTTCAATTTGCATGCACAAAATTTTGATGGAGGAGCAATATAAACCCACTATCCAACCTCGGGCGTTTGAACCCGAAGATGCAAGAAGTAGTGAAAGCCGAGGTAATTAAGCTACTTGATGCAGGTATCATCTATTCTATCTCTGATAGTTCTTGGGTAAGTCCTGTACAAGTTGTGCCAAAGAAAAGTGGTATGACTGTTCAGAAAAATGACAACAATGAATTGATTCCAACTAGAACAGTTACTGGGTGGCGTGTGTGTATGGATTACAGAAAATTGAATGATGCCACTAGAAAAGATCACTTTCCTTTACCATTTATTGATCAGGTGTTAGAAAGACTTGCAGAGCATGAGTTTTATTGCTTTCTGGATGGATATTCAGGGTATAATCAGATTCCTATTGCACCAGAAGATCAAGAGAAAACTACTTTTACTTGTCCCTATGGTACTTTTGCTTTTAGAAGAATGCCCTTTGGTCTTTGTAATGCACCAGCTACTTTTCAAAGATGCATGATGGCTATTTTCTCGATATGGTTGAAAAATATATTGAGATTTTCATGGATGATTTTTCCGTTTTTGGCCTATCATTTGATTCTTGTTTAAATAATTTGGCTTTGGTCTTACAAAGATGTGAGGAGACTAACCTTGTTTTGAATTGGGAGAAGTGTCACTTTATGGTGCAAGAAGGAATAGTGCTTGGGCATAAGATTTCTCGAAATGGAATAGAAGTTGATCGAGAACATCTGTGAAACTTGTCAGAGGATTTTTGGGGCATGCAGGATTTTACAGGCGATTTATAAAAGATTTTTCAAAAATTGCTAAACCTCTTTCTAATCTTTTGGAAAAAGATGCTCCTTTTAATTTTTCCATTGAATGTATGCAGGCTTTTAACACTTTAAAGGAGAAGTTAATATCAGCACCAATTATGGCAGCACCAAATTGGGATTTACCTTTTGAGCTGATATGTGATGCTAGCGATTTTGCAGTAGGAGCTGTTTTGGGACAAATGAAGAATAAATTTTTTCGAACCATATACTATGCCAGTCGAACCTTATCAGGTGCACAATTGAATTATTCAACAACAGAAAAGGAACTTCTGGCAGTAGTATTTGCTTTTGATAAATTTCGTTCTTATTTAATTGGCTCAAAGTTATAGTTTATTCTGACCACTCTACTCTTAAGTATCTGCTTGAAAAGAAAGAATCAAAACCCAGGTTGATCAGGTGGATTCTATTGCTGCAAGATTTTGATTTGGAAATCAAAGATAAGAAGGGGACTGAAAATGTAATTGCAGATCACTTATCAAGAATTCCAAATTCAAAGGAAGAGGTAAGACCAATTTTGGAAGAGTTCCCTGATGAGAAATTTTTTTCCATCAAGTCAATTCATTGGTATGCTGACTTTGTAAATTATTTGGTAAGTAATGTTCTTCTTCCTGAATTATCATATCAACAGAAAAAAAAATTATTTTTGGGAAGAACCTTTCTTGTTTAAAGTATGTGCAGATCAGTCATAAGGAGATGTGTTCCGATGAAGAGAAGGCAAACATTCTACATCATTGTCATGATGGAGAAACAGGTGGCCATTTTGGTGCCACAAAAACTGCAGCTAAGATTTTACAATCTGGATTTTATTGGCCTACACTTTTTAAAGATGCATACTCTTATGTAGCTTCATGCGATAGGTGTCAAAGAACTGAAAATATTTCAAGAAAAAATGAAATGCCTTTAAACAACATTATTGTGTGTGAATTATTTGATATTTTGGGTATTGATTTCATGGGACCCTTTACACCTTCTTATGGAAATTTATACATTTTAGTGGCTGTGGAGTATGTGTCTAAGTGGGTAGAAGCTGTAGCATTGCCAACAAATAATGCTAAGGTTGTGGTGAAATTTTTGAAGAAAAATATTTTTACCCAATTTGGCACTCCTAAGGCAATCATAAGTGATAGGGGGACACATTTTTACAACAAGCAATTTGAAGTATGGAGTAACACATAAGGTTGCAACCCCTTATCATCCTCAGACTAGTGGTCAAGTAGAGATTTCAAATAGGGAAATCAAGAGAATTTTAGAAAAAATAGTGAATGCCTCTAGGAAATATTGGTCAATAAAACTTGACGATGCACTTTGGGCCTATAGGACAGCGTTCAAAACTCCAATTGGGATGTCTCCTTTTAGGCTAGTGTTTAGAAAGGCTTGTCACTTACCAGTGGAATTAGAGCATAAAGCATATTGGACATTGAAATTTCTGAATTTTGATATGCAGTCTGCAGGTGAAGAAAGATTATTGCAACTGAATGAATTTGAGGAATTTCGCAATGAGGCCTATGAAAATTCTAAGTTGTACAAGGAGCGTACAAAAAGATGGCATGACAAGCACATATTTAGAAGAGTTTAAAATTGATCAAAAAGTCTTATTCTATAACTCTCGTCTTAAACTTTTTCCAGGAAAGTTGCGGTCTAGATGGTTTGGTCTTTTTACAGTTACACAGGTATTCCCATATGGAACAGTTGAAGTTGCGCATGACATTGAGGGCACATTCAAAGTGAACAGTCAACGTTTGAAGCCCTACTTTGAAGGTGGTTACAACAAGTAGAAAACCACCATTGAACTTCATCCTTCAGAATAGCGACATCTGAGATAGTTTGGCTGAAAACTATAAAGCAAGCGCTTCTTGGGAGGCAACCCAAGCATTTTAATTATGTTTTTATTTATCTTTAAGATTATGTTTTGCAAAAAAAAAAAAAAAAAAAAAAGATTAACTTTTCTCTATGTTATCCAGGTTAATTTTTAGGGAGCACCTTTCAAGAGTTTAATCATCATGGTTATCTATGGACTTATCCTACAACCAGGGAAGTTTTCTTCTTCCTATTCTATTTTTCGCATTGAGGACACTGCTTCATTCAAGTTTGGGGGGGGACAAATTTTTGGATAATTTTTTATTGCTTTCCTGGTTGTGAATTTTTATGATTCTTAGGAAAATTTAAATTTTATTTAAACTTGCAATTGATGTGTGAGTTAATCTTAATTCTGATTATGTATATAGTTAGAATTGGTCTTAACTTATAAATCGATTTCAATGTTTGGATGAAATTTGTGTTTTTCTTTGAATTGTGAATTTGAGCAATTATGGAAAGATGTCATGGAGAAGGTTGCTAGGTTGAGTATGTGTTATGTCTTACTTTTGCTCGAGGACTAGCAAAATGTTAAGTTTGGGGGTTTGATAACTCTATAAAAATAGAGTTGTTTTATCTATTTTAGGCAACAATTAATGCATTATCTATGAGAAAATATTTGGATTTCCTTCTGATTATTTAATTTTTCCTTGTTTATGCAGAATAATGAGATATTGAGAAGATAAGGAAAAGAATGGCAATTATCGGGAATTCAAATAAAAGCAAATGGTGGAAGATGGATATCAAATCAGGAAATTCTTGATTTTGTTCCCTAATGTTATCTACAAGCATTGGGAGATAGATATTTTAGATTTCCTATAAATAGGAAGAGAGAGAGCCGCTAGGGTTTTGGGGGGGTTAGATCGTTTTTCATTCTTCTGAGAGTTTTTCAAGTATTTTGAAGAAAAGACAAAAGTGGTGACATAATTCTTGTCCTTTGATTCAAGATGCTGGGTTTGATCTATATTTTTATTTTTATTTCTTATTCTACTATGTTCTAATTTTCTTTTGTTAAGGTTACGATGTAGCCTAACCATGATGATGTGAATTTCATGATTTTTATGTTTTACAATTGATTTCATTCATGTGAGTTATATATTATTGTGTTTAATGCTTTTGAGTGATTGGCCACCACTTGAATGATCTGATGTGCATGTTTGAGATTGAGAGGTGATAATATGCAATTACTCATTATAATGTATAACCATGAATTAAACGTGGATAGAAATATACCGCGTTATTTGTGTAGCTTTCGGTGATAAGGTGATCCAAAAGACTCATTGTAAACCGGGACTATTCATAGTTTTTAATGCACTCATGTTTATTTTAATTCACATAGAGATATAGTGGATTAATAAGCTGAATAGGTTTGCTATACCTAGAGATAGGATAGTAAATAGATTAGGAAATTCCGCTATCACATGTTTGATATCGTTCTTGTATTCACAACAATCTGAAATTCATATTTAGTAGTTATGGTGAAATCGGATGCTTTAACATATTTAACTGATCGATTTACTGCATTTAGTCTACAAATTTCGTTTTTAATTTATTCTTAATTATATTTTGATTTGTTAGATAAATTTTAGAATTAGTCTATTTTAGTATTTAATTGGTTTATTAATCATCGATCTCCGTGGGACGATACTTTATCTCATCATTAAATTACTTGTTCGATACGTGCACTTGCGTTTAGAATTTCACGAACACTCCCCGCTCATCACTACCTTGCATTGCCTCTGCATGTTCGCTTCATAAAGGTGCCTACAAATTTTCATCAACTCCTTGTTGTTGGAGAAGTGGGATTATCCGCATTTCTCTCTATCGACTCGATGATTGTCTGCCGGTACTTTTAGATTTGCAATTTTCGGGAAAAGGTGTTTTGTTATTGCGTGATCTAGTCGTTCTTGAGCTTCAAAGATTTCGGGTTATGTCAACTTTTCATGGTGGCTTTTTGGCGGACCTTTTAGCTTTAGTTTTCTCTGGGTCTTTCGCTTGGCTAGCTCGCGGCCTTACTCCAGTTATTTTTTTCTTGCTTTTGTTTGTATCTTTCGCAATTTCTCTATGTTTTTTTTTTTTTTGGGTGATCTTATTTGGTGAGGCCTTTCTGCGGTTCCAAATTTGATCCGTTGCTCACTCGTTCCTTTTTCGGCTACATTTTGAGAATGTCTTCGTTTTTTCTTTCTGTCAATCTTGCTTGTCAGCTGCTGAAGTTTTGAGAGCTGGGGCTATGGAGGGAGGAATGCAGATGATAAGTTTGATCATTTGCCTCTTCGTAGTCAATGCTCTTGCGCAGTCAGACTTAGAAGCGCTTTTGGAGCTAAAGAAGGGGATCCAGAAGAGCTTAGAGAGGTTTTTTGTGTATATTGTCTTCAATAATCTGTCTAATGTACAATTCCTTGTAGATATAATACAAGATGTACGTAATGAATGAAAGTTAAAGATTCTATGAATCAATCTAATCTAAATCTAATTTTTAATTGATTTGTACATAATCATAATCGGATCAAATCTTCTATCAAATTTTACGAGCTATCGCCACATATCTTCCAACAAAATCCTCTAAACCAAACAAAGACAACAAGACAAATTTCGCCATGGCAGACTTTATTTATGGGGCATTTAGCTAGAACACCGAAACTCACAAAGCAAGCTACGACGTTGACGACACCACCGCAGCCGCCGCTAATTACTCGTCGATGGCCATCTCAACAGTGTCAAGATCCTGGTCGAAGAACATGTTGCAGTGGCCGTACCACTTGATGAAGAACTCCGTGTCCTTGCAGTACTTCACCACTCCGTGTCCTCGCGGTACTTCACCATGTGCACATCCCCACCAGGCGTGAACAGGTAATCCCTAGGCACCAAATCGAGCCTTAGGCTAGTCCTTCCGGCGCTCGGGCATATATGGGCGATGCCGGGCCTCGCCTGTGGCAGTCGAGCCTCACCTACGACCCTTGCTAGGCCCGAGTGAGGGTTGATGTTGCCCAAATCTGGGCGAGCCTTGCTTAAGCTTAGTTGGGTTCTTTGGCCCTTTCGTGGGGATAGTGACACTCGCTTGGGTGATGCCGCCCTCTACCGAGGTCGGCGATAGCCGGCCCCCCTTGAGGAATGGGCAATGGTCGCAACACCTAGCCAAGATCCTTGCCCTTCTTTTTCCTAGTTTTTTAAAATTATTTTAGCTTTTTTAAAGTCTTTTTACTATTATTTAAATAAGATTTAAAGAAAAACGTAATAAAAAATGCCACATAGGAAAAATAAATTAATTAAAAATGCCTCGTCAATATTTTCCATTAGACAAATTGACAATGTCAACGGAATGACACAATTGTACTAATTTGATTAATTCTAGAATTTAATTGTACTTTTTAAAAGTTTTAGAATTCAATTATATTTTCGCAACAAGTTCGAAGATTTATAGTGCACATGTCCCAAGAAAAAAAATCCACATTTGACCGTCAAAAGATAGGGCTTTTTTCTCCCTTTTTTTTAAAAAAATATTTTTATATTTATATTTTGACCCCTAATTTATTGATAATTTTTAAAATTGACTCCATTTGTATTGGAATCGCATGTCAAGGTTCCAGAATTTGTGTCGTTGGCATATTGAAAGAGTTGACCGCATATCGGATGTCCAACATCAATTGACCACGTGTTAGAGTGCGTCGGACACATATCGGAATGTTCGACACCAATATAGGGGCTCTAGAAAGTATTTGTGCTCTCTAACTTTACATCATAGATGTCACGCCCCGATCCTCAGGCACGCGCACATCCCTTAACTTTTAGTCGATTTTGAATTGCGATATCTTAGGACTATGTATCGCCGACCCTTTCAATTAATTATGCACATGCGGAAGCAGTTATAAAAATCCCCAGACAATAAAGCAATGGGATATACAAGTAGGACTAGAAACCTGAACCTGAAAACCACACCCTTATGCTCATATACAAGCCATACTAAAACGATTGGTTTCTACTCAAATTGATTCTATAACAATCGTCATCGGATCCTACTCGGATCATCCTCGGGGTCCTCCTTCACGTACTCCTCTTCGGGTTCCTCAACAGGGGATCTCCTCATCGATTCATGCTCCTTAGGCTCCTTATCCGAGTCCTGAAATGGTTATTCAATAACCACTGAGACGACGTCTCAGCAAGTTCTACCCTCTAAGACCCGATTAGTAAACTAATACACCTTAGGGCTGCCTATGCACAACATGAGTCGGAGGACTTAACTTGGCCTCAGATTCCACCTGCATATTAGCACAGATCATATAGGCACCCAAGGAATCATATTATAGATCGAAGCATCGATCTAATCGACCTAGTCGATTACACACCAAGAAGACCCCTCACGGTCATCTCTATTCAATCATTCAATTCACAATATCAAACCAAGACAATGAATCACATCAAGTCACTCTCAGATCGAATCATCGATCAATCGACCTAGTCGATTTCAAGTCATCCAAATTATCTCTTGATCAACCCTTTATCATACTGTACTGTCTCAAGATGATCTATAGGATTATCGAGCCGGTATATCATACCGTCTTGTCTCAAGATAATCTGTAGAGTCACCGAGCCGGTAGATCATACCGTCCCCGTCTCAAGATGCTCCGTGGAGTCATCGAGCCGGTATACACACAATTTATCATACCGTCCCGTCTCCGGATGCTCCGTAGAGTCATCGAGCCGGTATACGCACAATTTATCATACCGTCCCGTCTCCCGGATGCTCCGTAGAGTCATCGAGCCGGTATACACACAATTTATCATACCGTCCTGTCTCCAGATGCTCTGTAGAGTCATCGAGCCGGTAGATCATATCATCCCAAGTAATTAATCAAATAACCAGCTTTATCATTCTCGATAAAATGCCATGAGTGGGTACTCGATTGGCCCTAGCCAAAACATAATAATTTCCTTTTTATAAATTCCACCATTTTCTGTAGCCCACTTTCTCGATCCTTTTGGCATTATCAACCGAAGCCCAGTTCTTTTTCAATTAATGACCAAAGATTATTCAATTAAAGAATAATTCCTTCTTTCACAAATAATTCAATTTAGCATGAAATAGGGCTCAATTAAATAAATGGATTGCACCACGACAATCAGCACAAAATTCCGGTCACTGGCCATCCTAGTTGAATTTCCGGAAAATAAATAATTAAATAATTAATTTCGAAAATTAAATAAATAAATACAGTAAATTCAATTTTGCACAATATAAAACTCAATTAAATAAACGGACTGCGCCATGATCATTAGCATAAAATCCCGGTCACTTTGCCATCCCAGTTGAATTTCCGGAAATAAATAATTAAATAATTAATTTCGAAAATTAATATTTAATTCCTAAAAATACCACCTAGGCCCGAATTGCTTAATTAACACCCGATAAGGGATGGGAAAAATCCCAAGAAGCATCCAATAAATACTACAGGCAATTCTCTATCTAATTACACTAATCACACAACTAATATGCAAAGCAATTAACTAATAATCACTAATCAATTCTAATCTAACAACCTAATTACATTTAATTAAAACTAATCAACCTTTAAGTGTAATTAGCACACTAAGGAGGCATTAGTGAGTAAAACTCACTCAAAACGACGGGCTCGACGCGGGGATCGACTTTCCCCAAAGCGGGCCGAGCATCCGGGCTCGGGAAGGCGGCCAAAACGGGCCTCGAAGTTGCTGCAATACCCATTGTTCAACTCTCTATTCGCTGCTGTTTGGGGCCGGATTCGGGGCTGAGATGGTGAGGCAAGACCGGCGGAGGGTGAGAGGAGCTTCGGTGTGTCGAGGTGACGGCGCACGGTGGCCGGAGGAGGTCGGGCGGCGGCCGTAGGTGGCCGAACGGGGCCGAGCAGAGGCAAAACAGGGGCTGGATCGCACAGCTGGGGACGGCAAGCGCGATCGTGAGGCGGCGGAGCGCGCGGCGTCGCGCGGGCGGCGGTGCACAGCGGCTCCGGTGTGGCGGCGTCCAGGCAGCTGGTCGCGGCTCCTTCCGGCGACACTGGACCTGCTTCTGCTTCTGCTATTCGGTTCTGCTTGAACCAGAGGGAGGAGAGGGGCGGAGGGCGTGCAGACGACCATGGAGCAGCGGCGGCGGCTCCAGCTTCGGTGGGCAACGACGGCGCCGAGAGGAATCACTGCTTCGGCCTGCTGGTTCGCTGGTCTTCAACTTCCATGGCGCCGTGCAGATGAAGATGAAGATGCAGGGGAGAGAGAGGCAGCGATGAGGAAGAAAGGGGGAACCGGTTTCCCCTTTTTCCTCTCTCACTCTCTCTCTCTCTTATGTCACTCTCACATGAGCCACCATGGGTTGTCATCCACCCACCATTTTTGAGGCCCAAAATACCCCTTCTAGAAGACTTTGGTTAATTTAAAATATTGGGTCTATGGGTATACGAATTTGCTAGGTTTTCTTTCCAATTGAGCCCTAATTCCTCTTGAATTGAATCAAATTGACCCCCATTAATTTATTCAATGCTTCAATTGAATATTCTCCTCATCCAATAGCTCATCTCGCATCTCAATTTTGTGTTCCTTTTTAATCCCCGACTCCAATTGCATAGAAATGACCTAATTAATTCAATTGAAATTAATACCGAAAATTCTGGATGTCACAATAGACCCTCTCTCATGAAAATGCCCTACTCGTTTCAGATTGTTAGTAAGCAAATCAAATAAGCAAGTCTGAGATTGGAGCATGATTAGACAAATTTTGTTTGTTGCAAGTAAGAATACGAGTAAAAAAATAAAAAACGATCATATTTTGTCGATGAGAAAAATTAATGTGTAGCATCAAATTTGCATACATACGTTTTGGATTCTAAATGACTAAGGTAATTTCACATGATTAATTTTGTAAATCAATCTTTTCAATTGCCTAACATTGATGGCAAAAAAAAAAAATTGCTTAATGTCTATACCTATGTAAATATGTTATAGCAGAGTCTTCCCTAACTGTTAGTCCTTTATGTGTGCCACCAAAGGATTGCACACAATTCAATTGGTCCTCTCCCACGATGTATGAAATGGTTTTGGTAGTTTCTCTGTAAAATAGCAACTAACCAGCAAAAATAGTCATCTACTCGGTGATTGAGTTGAATACTAACTTTACATCCACAAAATTGTAGCAGCTTATTGCAATTCCTAAAGAGATGTCTATCTAGTTTTCAAGTGCTGCAATACCAAACATACAAGTTACAAAGTCTCACGACACACCCAATAACAGTAGCTAAAATTTTGTGACATGAGACTATTTAGTACAGTTTTCCAAAACAAGTTCAATTGTGGACATAGCAGCTTTCAATTAAGCTATAGGTGTATACCAAATGAGCGCGAAACCATAAAAATCTCCTTGTCTCTTTCACACTCCTCCTAACTCTGAGTTTAATTTTCCTATGACAACATTTTTCTTACTCCAGCAAATTTGTCTCAGCTTGGTCAACTGGAATTCATTGAAAGGAACCCTAACCTCATGGATTTGTGATTTTAAAGACAAGCAAGACAACATTCACATTTCTGATGGTGTGGATGTGGGATTCAAGCCAATGTGGTGCGCCCATTTCATGCAAAAGTATTCAGTTTCTTTCAGTCTAAACCGATGACAGAAAATCATCACCCAAGACTCAACCTCACGTGGAACATATCAATCGAGAAAGTCTCTGCTCCATGACTAGGCCCAAAAGAAGATTCGCCTGTCTTCTTCTTATCAACCAGCTGGCATAACCACGCGATGAGTTTATATTTTGCCCTTGGCCTTTAATTAATTAATTAATTTTTATTTTTTTTGCGGATTAATCATTTGAAGGCATATGTGCTCAAATCTAAGTATAATGGAATCATGGGAATTTATCCCGTTCTAATTATTAAGCAAAACCTAAATCTTCATGCAAAAATACTAGTGCGGTTTAAGATTATATCTGACGTCATGTCAAAGTTAAAATTTTGACATGAGGTGTTACTCGTCAATTGCAACAAAAATAGTGATATTTTTTCAACAAAAAAAAAAACCAATGATATTTAATCAATGAAGAAATTTAATATCTTGCGCCTAATTTGCATACATACGTGTTCAATTCTAGATGACTAAAACAATCTCACGTGATAAATTTGGTCGATCAATCTCTTTAATTCTAATATTGATGGCCCCATAAAAAAAAAAAAAAAAAAAAACACTTAACATCTATATCTATGTAAATATGTTATGGTAGGGTCTTCTCTGACTGTTGTCTTTTATGTGTGCCACCTAAGCATTGCTCATCATTAAAATGGTCATCTCATCATTGTATGAAAAGGCTTTGGTACTTTCCCTGTAAAAAGGCTGCCCACCAGCAAAATTATATGCTCTCCTAGTTGAATATTGTCTTTACAGTTACAAAACTGTAGCAGGTTATTACAATTTCCTAGAGAAATTATCTCAAATGCTGCAAAATCAAACATGCATCACCAAATATACAAGTTTCCAAATATCACGATACACTCAACGACTATTAAAATTTTCCCAAGAACATTTAGTGCAGTTTTCCAAAACTGGTTCAATTGTGGATAAATGTATTGCAATTTTGATACAGTACTCAGTAAACATCTCAATATTGTAATACTTTCAAAGCTGATAGCAGCTTCCAATTAAGCCACATGCACACCGAATGGGCACAAAACCTTACAAATCTCATATTCTCCTTCACGTCCCTCAAGACTCCAAGTTTAATTGTCCTATGACAAATGTTTCTTATTCCAGCAAATTCATCTAAGTTTGGTAAATTTGCATTCAATGTGGTGCGGCTGTTTCATTAAAAAAGCGTTCTATATCTTGCAATCTCTACCAATAACAAAGAATATCATCACTCGGCAACGGAACATGTCAGCAGAAAATTCTCTCTGATCTTGCAAATCCTCTAAACCAAACAACACAACAAGACAGCCGCCATGGCAGACTTTATTAATGGGGCATTTAGCTAGAACACTGAAACTCACAAAGCAAGCTACTGACGTTGATGACGCCGCCACCGCCGATTACTGGTTGATGGCCATCTCAGCAGTGTAGAGATCCTGGTCGAAGAACATGTCGCAGTGGCCGTACCACTTGATGAAGAACTCCGTGTCCTCGTGGTACTTCACCATGTGCACATCCCCACCAGGCGTGAACAGGTAATCCCCAGGCACCAAGTCGTGCCTCTTGTTCTTGCTCAAGTTCCACATGCTCATCTTGCCCTTGAGCACCACCTGGTCGTGCCCGGACGTGTGGTGGTGCGGTGGCTCGACGCTTCCGTCCTCGAACCTCACGATCGCCGATACCGGGTCCTGTGCGATTATCTTCACCGATCCCCCTGGAATCATTTCGAACGTATTTGGCACCTGGGGATTCGCCAGGCGACAGATCGCACAGGAAACGCAACCATCCGGCTGCGAGGTCCGCACACCTATCTGGGCCATTTCGAATTGGGCTAGGTCGAGGGATTCCTGGACGCCGTTGCCCCAGGGCCGACCGCCAGAGGCAGGGCAGGGGGACTTGAAGGGTGTTTTTAGCCAGGCGCGGAAGATGTCGTAGGCGGAGTCCTGCGGCGTGGAGTTGGGGGAGATGACGAGGATGTTGGAGTTGCAGATGGACCGGGCGTCGACGGCGTCGTCGACGGAGCGACAGGCCGTCGCGAAGATGCCGGTGAACTTGTTGGCGAGGACGGAGCCGACGTGGTCGGAGCCGCAGACGACGAGGCCGCGGGCCCCGGATCCGAGGGAGGAGGAGACGCGGTGGCCGACGTCGGCGGCGATGGTGAAGTCGGTGCCGAGGTCCTCGACCTCGATGTCGAGGTTGATATCGGGGTCCTCGCGGATGTGGGAGACGAGGGCGTCCTTTGGCGTAGCGCCGAAAGGAGTGGCCCCCTATGATTTTGTTGGGGCGGGGGATGGCGGCGGCTGCGACGACTCTGAATTTGGTGGGGGTGGCTATGTTTTTGAGGGCCTGGAAGTTGAATGCGGAGGAGAGGCCGGCAGCCGCGGTGGGGCGGGGGGCGGGGGAATCAGCCATTGGTGGCGGCGGTCGAGAGCTCGAGGACGACGGAGGATGTCGGGGAGAGACGGGGAGGGAGTTGAGCTGAAGGGGTTTGTTGGTTGGTTGGTTGCTACCAAGTTGCGTTGGGTCGGGTCGGGTCTGTGACCGTACAATCAAGAATCCGATTTACAAGTGGGATCCCACTGGGCGTTTTATAAGCTTGTTTGGCCAATTCAAAGGAGAACTGCTCTCTCTTTTGAGAGTTTTGACGCGACAACATAACAATAAAACGAATCTTGAAATTTGAAATTTAAAAACTTTAATTTCGTTGTTCTGGGTAATGAAACCATCTATCGCATCCCTTCTTTGATTTCCCGATTCAATTTTTTTCTTCTTCTTCTTCTTTTTTTATTATATTCTTTTAATCGTACGTGGACCTTTAATATTGTGATGGAATCTTCATTTTAGTCGAAATTGGGTTGGAATTTGCTCGAACAACAAAATGGGGTGGTGGGGCCACATCATGTGGCTCTCTTCCTCCGGAAATTCAATGGATTTGCTTGCAACCTCGTCGGTTTATTTTTTTGGAAACTAAATTATTTAAATAAAAAAATTTCTGAGAATAAGCACTTTGTATTACTTACAAAATCGAAAAAAACAATAAATATTTTTAAAGACAAATTCCTGTAAAATCTCTTCTTAAGATTCCTTGCAAATAACTTTTCCCAGTTCATCTTTATGGACTAAAACAACTTACAATCTTGGCAACCAATTTTCTTGTTCCTCTGCAAAAAACCTCTTCGCCCACCTCTTTAGTCTTTACATCATAGACCTGCTCTCCTGAAAATACTCTACTCGTTTCCGATAATTAGTAAGCAAATCTATTAAGCAAGTTTGATATTGGAGCATGATCAGACAGATTTGGTTTGTTACCAGGAAGGAAGCATAGAGAATAAAGGTAAGGAAGTCAAGGTACCGGTAAGCATGATCTCTGTGACTCCACTCACGGCGAGCTTGATCAACTCAGTCGAGGGTAGCATCGCAACCGACGAGCTCTCTAAGAGTGAACATCGTTGATGGTTCAGAGAGAAACAGCCAAAAAGAAGGAGAAGAAGAAGAAGAGGAGGAGGAGCAAGCTCCGCAAATTGAGAGATTGGAGCTCGAAGAGAACGCGTTCGGGGAAGTGGACGCTGAGAGTAACCATCGAGCGCAGAGTTATTGGAGAAGGCCCCACGATGCAGGTGATCCCGCCATTCTTGGTCAAGAGGTTAGAGGATGAAGATGAAGATGACGATGAAGATGAGCTTGCAAAGGTTCAAAAACGAAGATAGATCTAACGGTCGACCTTGCAAGGAGTCAACGTGTGCCCTATCTGAGTGTCGCTATACTTTGGGCTCTCATGGCTAGGCCCAAAAGAAGATTGGCCCCTCTTCTTCTGATCAATCTAGCAGGCGTAACTAATCACTCGATGAATTTGTATTTTGCCCTTTTTTGGGTGGATTTAATCATTTGAAGGCATGTGCGCTAAAATCTAAATATATGGAATTTATCCATCTCTAGTTAATTATGCAAAAACTATATCTTCAGGTGAAAAAAATGGTGTGATTTAAGTTTATTTTTGACGTCACATAAAAGTTGAAGACTTAATGTGAGGCATGGCTCATCGATCGTAACAAAAATAACAATTTTTTTTTCACAGAAAAAAGAAGTAGCAGCGATCTTTTACCAAGAAAAAAAATAGTAATGTCTAGCACCTGATTTGCACACATACGTGTCGGACTCTAAATGACTAAGGCAACTTCATGGGATTAATTTGGTCGATCAATTTCTCTAGTTGCCTAACATTGATGGTAAAAAAAATAAGATAATAATTGCTCGACATCCGTAGCTATGTCGTTTGTGTGTGCCACCAAAGGATTGCATAGGCTTCAAATGGTCCTTTCCGTCATTGTATGAAAAGGTTTTGGTACTTTCTCTATAAAATAGCAGCTAACCACCAAAAATTAATCATCTACTTAATTGCTGAGTTGAATATTGACTTTACAATTGCAAAACTTTAGCAGCATTACAATCCTTAGAGAACTATCGCATCTAGTTTTCAAGTGCTGCAAAATCAAATATGTATTGCCAAACATATGAGCTACAAAAGTCTCACGACATACCCAACATCAACCAAATTTTTTTGACATGAGTGTTTAGTATAGTATTTCCAAAACAAGTTAAGGATGTTGCAACTTTGATAAGGTATTCGATAAACATCTCAATGCTGCAACACTTTCAAAGCAAAGCTTGGCATCAGCTCCCGATTCAGCTATGGGAATACCAAATGGGCACGAAACCATACAAATCTCTCTCCTTCACACCCCTCCTAACTCTGAGTTTAATTTCCCTTTGACCAATTTTTCTTACTCCAGCAAATTCATCTCAGTTTGGTAAATTGGAGTTCACTGAGACCAAACACTAACCTCATGGATTTCTGATTCTAAACAAACAAGATAGATTACTTTCACATTTTTGGTGGCATGGATGTGGAATTCAATCCAATGTGGTGCGCCCATTTCATACAAAAGCATTCTATTTCTTTCGATCTGAACCGATAATAGAGGAAATCATCACTTGAGACTCAACCACACATAGAACATATCAGCTGAAAAAGTCTGCTCATTCAATGCATTACCAAACATACAAGTCAAATCTCATGAATCATCACCACATCAATGAAAACTTTTTGAAATGAGGCTATTTGGTATGGTTTTCCAAAGCAACTTCAATTGTGAACAAGAATGTTGCTACTTTGACACAGCATTCAGCGAACATTTCATAGTTGTAACATATCGAAAACCATAGCAATTTCCAATTCAGCCACAACTAGCGAACAAGAGCGAAATCTTCCAAAATTCCTTATCTACTCCACACTGTGTTACAACTATGAAATGTTTCAAATGCTTCATCAAAGTAGCAACATCCTTTATGACAATTTAAGTCGCTTTGGAAAACCATACTAAATAGCCTCATGTCGAAGACTATAGCAGCTTCCAATTCAGCTGCAGCTACATTGAACCAGTGTGAAACCTTACAAATCTCCTTCTCTCCTTCACACCCCTCCTGACTCTGAGTTCAATTTCCCTATGACAAATTTTTTTACTCCAGCAAATTCATCTCAGTTTGGTAAATTGGAACTCATTGAAAACCACACTAACCTCATAAAATTGTGACTGCAAATACACATGTATTTGCCCAAAACAAGATATATTCACATTATTGATGGTGAAATGTGGAATTCAAGCCGATGTGGTGAGCCTATTTCATACAAACAGTCTGTTTCCTCCAGTCTAAACCGATAACAGAGAAAACCATCACTCAAGACTCAACCACTTATGGAAACATATCAGCTGAAAAAGTCTCTGCTCCATGCATTTACATGCTCTGCAACACCACACTTCAGCTAATCACAGATATGGTTCAGACATGCCTCAACTCCACAAGATCACATCACCCTTCTCTTGACATATCGCATAAACTACACACAGCAAGAACTCCCACGGCAGACTCTCTTTCGTGGGTAATGGGTATCAGCAATAACAGAGAAACATACAAATCAAGGTAACGACGAAGATGATGATTCCTCGGCGATGGCCTTCTTGGCAGTCTCGAGATCCTCGTCGAAGAACATGTCCCAGTGGCCATCCCACTTGATGAAGAACTCTGTCTCCTCGTGATACTGCACCCTGTGCACGTCCCCGGCCGGGGTGAACAGGTAGTCACCGACCACCAGGTCGTACCTCTCCTTCTTGGTCAAGTTCCACACGCTCTTCTTCCCTTGCAGAACCACCAGATCGTGCCCGAACGTGTGGTGGTGCGCGGGCTCGACGCTCCCGGCCTTGAACCGCACGATCGCCGACGTCGGGGTCTCCCGGAGTATCTTCATCGATCCCCCCGGGATCATGTCGACGGGGTTCAGCTCCCGGCGCTTCACCAGGCAACAGATCGCGCGGGAGGCGGATTCGTCGGGCTCCGAGGCCGGCGCGCCGATCTTGGGCGTCTCGACGAGGGCCCGGTCGAGGAGCTCCTGGATGTCGTCGCTCCAGGGCCGGTCGCCGTTGGCGGGGCAGGGGGACTTGAAGGGGGTGTCCAGCCAGGCGCGGAGGATCTCCACGGCGGGCTCGGGAGGCGTGGAGACGGCGGAGACGGCGAGGATGTTGGAGTTGTTGATGGACCGGGCGTTGACGGCGTCGGCGACGGAGAGGCAGGTCGCCGCGAAGGCGCCGGGGAACTTGTTGGCGAACATGGAGACGCCGCAGCCGGTGCCGCAGGCGACGAGGCCGCGGGTCTCGGGTCCCCCGGAGGAGGAGACGCGGCGGCCGACGTCGGCGGCGATGGAGTAGTAGGGGCCGGTGCCGAGGTCCTCGACCTCGATGTGCAGGGCCTCGCGGAGGTGGGTGACGAGGGCGTCCTTGAGCGGAGCGCCAAAAGGGTCGGCCCCGGCGATGATCTTGGTGGGGCGGGCGGGGGCGGCGGGGGAGGCCATCGGTGGGGGCGGCGGTGGAAGGAGAGTAGAGGAGGAGAGTGCTGCTACTGAGCTGGCTCGGATGAATATAATATGGAGAAGGGGTCCAGGTACTCCCGGTGTAGTGAGTCACTACACCGGATGTACCTGGACTAGTGAGGCAGGGAGCGAACGGCCTGGACTGTTCACGATATTATTCTAAGTGATTATTTTACTAATGATAGAACTGCAGAGGTACGGTCCACGCAAGATGAACAGTTTCTGATGGCATTTTCTAGAGTTTCTTTCTTAGAGACGACCGTGGTTTCAGAGTAGATATGAGAATAGGAGATGAAATATATCCGATTCGATTTCAGGTTCTAGAGTACACAATATAGATTTTATGTTTTAAAAATTGGCAAATGAGTTCTGATAGATAAAAAATGAAACTTAGAAATTAGAAAAATATGTGTTTTTCTTATTTTATATTTTCTTGCCATCTTACGATATGTCATATTAATATATAATTTTGAATTATTAATCTGAGCTTTCATGATTAAGATTTTAATTTTGTTAATGTTTCATAATTTTCAAATTTATAAATATGAGTTTTAAGAATATAAGTACAACTTGAATAAATCTTGAAACCGATCTTGAAATTTATGATATTTTGAAAACCGATTCAAATAAGTAAATTTCAATTAGAATCTGAATTGACGATTCCTAGCTTTTTTTTTTTTTTTTTTTTTTGTCGATTTAATTTTACTTCTCTATATCCACGCTTTACAAATAAACATAAAAAGAACTCAGAGAGAGAGAGAAGAGAGAGAGAGAGAGAGAATGACAGACAAAAAAAAAATTAATTAATGATATACATTTTAAGTTTTTTCATGATCAAAGTTAAGCAACAATGAAAGGATGCCAAGAAATAATAGACTTTATTTTTTTAAGTGCTCAATAAACTTCATGTGAGAATGGGTCTCCATTCTGTGTGGGCTTACGTGTGAAAGAGGAGTCCAAGAAAATTATTTTAGTTTTTCTACACCGTAAAGCCTTTTCAAGGACCAACACAAATACAAAGAAAATTTTACTAATAGGGAAATTGAATGCATTAACTTTGATATTATGTTAGAAAATTTAATCTAAAGTTTAAATTCATAGATGAAGGGAAACAACATATAAAGAGAATTTAAGATCCATTGTCAAGTGATATGAGACAATACTTTAATAATCGATTGTGTCAACCTATCTTAAAATTTTAAAGTTAACGTGAGCACAAACAAGCACGATCACTTAGGTGAATAAATTGTAATTACTATTTTATCAATTGAACATTTTCAAATCAATTGTTAAACAATCAAATACTTTAAAATCGATACGAGAAACACACGATCAATACATCGTCTTATTGGCATAAATATGTCAATTGAATCGTTAAGCGGTTTCCATGGTTATGATCAAAATGACTATGATCTCGATATACATAGATATTGTGCTTCCAGAATGACCTTTGGCTAAAAACACTAACATTAGAAACCTGTAGTAGACTGATATAGATTGGGAAAACGTAAGACAAGTGAAATAGAATCAATACAATGCGAGAAAACGTCTTCGTTTTGCTTTGTGTTTAACTTCCACTTTTTTGGCACTACGTGGACCGACCGTGCGTGTCCGTGTCTCTTGCCAACTTCCACTTCCTTCGCACTACGTGGTACCGACTGTGCGTGTCCGTGTCTCTTGGCCATTTCCGTTGTCGTCAACTGTCGAAAGCTCGAGCTGGTTCTCATCATCATCCGATCTTTGGCTCCCCGCTCATCGCTGCCTTGCATTGCCTCTGCATGTTCGCTTCATAAAGGTGCCTACAATTTTTCATCAACTCCTCGTTGTTGGAGAAGTGGGATTATCCGCATTTCTCTCTATCGACTCGATGATTGACGGCCGGTACTTTTAGATTTGCAATTTTCGGGAAAAGGGTGTTTTGTTATTGCGTGATCTAGTCGTTCTCGTGCTTCAAAGATTTCGGGTTATGTCAACTTTTCGTGGTGGCTTCTGGGCGGACCTTTTAGCTTTAGTTCTGATCGGGTCTTTCACTTGGCTAGCTCGCGGCCTTACTCCAATTATGATTTGTTTGCATTTTTGTGTCTTTTGTAAATTCTCTCTCTCTTTTTGATCTACTTTGGTGATGCCTTTTGGTGGTTCCAAATTTGATCCGTTGCTTTATCTACATCTTGAGAATGTCTTCGTTTTCTCTCTCGGTCAATCTTGCTTGTCAGCGGCAGAAGTTTTGGGAGCTGGGGCTGTGGAGTGAGGAATGCAGATGATATGTTTGATAATTTGCCTCTTCGTAGTCAATGCTCTTGCGCAGTCAGACTTAGAAGCGCTTTTGGAGCTGAAGAAAGGGATCCAGAGGGACCGCTCAGGGCAACTTCTTGATTCATATGATTCCAAGTCCTTGGCCCTCTGATGGGTGTCCCCAGAATTCACACGGTGTCACGTGTAGCGAAGGTCATGTCACAAAAGCATTTTTCTTGACATTGTGGGCCTAATTGGGAAATTCAGCTTAGTTGCTGTTTCTGGCCTCATCATGCTTCAGAATTTTTCATTATCTAAAAACCAATTGACAGAGATTGTCTCGGAGGTTAGCTCAGGCTTAGATCAATTGAAATAGTTAGATTTGCACGGTAATGGATTTGCTGGAGATGTCACGAAGCTGCTCTCTGTTTTCTGTAGCGTAGAGTATGCTGATCTGAGCTATAATCAGCTCTCCATTTCACTTGACCTGGTGCTTGGTAATTCTAGTTTCCTTTCCTCAATTCGCTATCTGAACTTTAGCTCCAATTCTTTAGCAGGGGAGCTATTTTCGCACAATGGGATGCCATTTTTAACAGTTTGGAGGTGTTTGATGCTAGTAACAATAGGTTAGTGGGTAAAATACCCTCCTTCAACTTTGTAGTCTCTTTGGATTCTCCAGCTCGGGAACAACCAGTTGTTGGGTTCTTTGCCGCAAGTGCTGTTGCAGGAGAGCTCTACGATATAGTCTGTGATGGATCTTAGTGATAACCAGCTTGAAGGTGTCTCAGATTCACCAATTTACTGCACTCCCGTTTGATGCAGGTTTCTGTTACTTTTCTCCAAATTCTCTTGCCCTGTACGTTCAGTCCATTTAGAATCATTCTGTGCAGGGGATGATTATAATTTATATCTACAGTGAAGATCGATTTCCTGCCATGTGAAGATGACATGTTTCTTTAGCTACAACAAAGTAATGTTTCTGAAATCTTTTAGAAGCATGTGTTTGGATTTTTACCCTTTGAAAAAGAAAAGGAACCCCTAGAAGTATGTTAGGCAAATTTTACAAGTCTCTGCGCCTCCTTTGAAACTTGAAGAAATCGGAGAAACTGTCCTAAAAATCTAATGCTTTCACCTTCTTTTGGTATGTGTTGTACCATGACCAACCTTTAAAAATAATTTTGGGAAAAGCAACTTTAATGGAGACTCACTCTGCATGTTTCCACGGAGTTTGCATTTGGCATGTTATTCTGAAATGATTATTTCTCTAAAAGCACTTATATGGTTCCTATAATTATTGCCATTGCTCTTGCCATGCGATAATGTACTGACACAAAATATCTGTTCAAGGGAGGTTTTGATTAATATTACAAACTGGAATGAAGGTGAAGCCTGAATTTTTTAATGAGATTAGCATATGTGATATGTGAATCTGGTTCTTGGCTTTCACAGCTTTTTATGTACTACACAGATTATAGTTAGCAAAACAAAATTCCCAGATTTCTTCACAAAACTGAATCTGATTGTAACACTTACAGTGATTCTGATGTCATTCATCATCTTGGCAGGCCCAATTGGATGTTACCTCTGCAACTTTGAAGAAGTTTAATTTATCTTCAAACAAACTGTCGGGCTCGGTACCGTCTGTATAGAGCATTGTGCCACGATACTTGAGCATGCCCTCTGGCAATTTTTCATGAATATAGAGTTGGGGAAACTCTGTGGAAGGAGTTCCAACTCATTGACAGGAACATTACCTATCCAAACTTCTCAATTTTTGAGAATGGCTTCATTCCAGATCTCAGACAATTTAGTATGGGGCCCTCTTCCCCAAGTCTTAGGCACATATCCAGAATTGAAAGTAATAGCTCTTAGCCTCAACCAGCTCAGTGGAACCCTTTTTCCTTAGTTTGTTTAGCTCAACCAAATTCACTGATCTTAACTTATGGTTCAATCCCTTTTGAGGAAAATTTAGATCATTCTTCTGTAGTCTCCGATCAGAACTTCAGCCTTTGAATTATTGATCTGTCAAGTAACTCATTGAGTGGCTCTCTTCCTTGGGAAATCGACAGATACTGTGACTTAGTATATCTGGACCTTTCACCCATTTACTTTGAAGATGGCCTTCCCGATAATCTCCTTGATGAACTTCAAGGATTTAATATGTCTTACAATAATTTCTCAGGCACTGTTCCTGAAAACTTGAGAAGATTTCCTGATTCTGCATTGCATCCAGGAAACTCTTAGCTGGTTTCTCCTTATGCACCAAAATCTCCGGAAGGGCCACCATATAGGATTGAGTGAACTTGGGAAACGTATGAGAACTGCTACTAAGATTGCCCTTATTGCAGATCTGGTTGGAGGTGCTTATATGATAGCTCTTCTATGCTTCCTCATCTCTTGCAGCAGAAAACAAATAAAAGGTGAAGATTTGAAAGAAACTGGTCATTCTCTAGGCGATTCTGCAGCTAATCTCGCATCATTTTTCCAAAAGATATTGGAGCCCCATCGTCCTCAGTTACTTTAAATCCAGATAGCTGCCATATGCTCGGATAGGCTTTTCTCCTCAATCAGAATCAAATTCATCAGTTGCAGAAGTAAATGTGGATCTTAGCTATGTTGAAAGAGTAGATGAACTGGTTTCTTCTCCTATGTCTCTGTTGTCTTCTTCAAATCCGTTGCCTTCTAACGAACTCAGTGTGCACAAAGTTGGTTCTCTGGACTAGTTGGATGGTGACTTGCATCTATTTGACAGGTCCTTTATCTTCACAGCAGGAGAACTTTTGTGTGCTCCTGCAGAAGTCATGTGAAGGAGTTGTCATGTAACATCATGTAAAGCTACACTCGCATTCTGGCCATGTTTTGGTTATCAAATGGTTGAGGAAAGGAATAGCAAAAGGAAGGAAAGACTTCACTAGGGAAGTCAAGAAACTTGGGAGCATCAAACTTCCAAATCTAGTTCCTATACAGGCTTACTAACTGCGGGCCGGGGGGGGGAGGAGGGGTTGTTAAAGGAGCATGAAAAGGTTGTCATATCTAATTATATCCATGCAACAAGCATGGACCTTTATCTTGAATGTAACCTTTCCCGTATTTATGCTTGACTTGATATTAGACCTTTAATATGTGATCCAAACATTGCCATGGTCTTGCTATCGATACACATGTTTCATGTCTAAGTATTTTAGCTTGTGATTCTTAAAGCTTAAACTAGCAATGAACTGTTGCTTAGAAAAGAAGAAGTTGATAATCCATATTCAAATTGATTTTTATATAATTGAATAAACTGCAATCCTCTTTGTGTGATGCTCTACCCTTATTAAACTCATGGTCTATGTGAGAGATTAGTCAGATGAGGTCTTAGTGCTGTCTTACTATGGTTTCTCTAATTGCCTAACATTGATGGTAAAAAAAAAAAAAATCGCTTGACATCCATAACTACGTCTTTTGTGCGTGCCACAAAAGGATTGCACGGGATTCAAATGGCCCTTTCCGTCATTGTATGAAAAGGTTTTGGTACTTTCTCTATAAAATAGCAGCTAACCAGCAAAAATTAATCATCTACTTAATTGCTGAGTTATATATTGACTTTACAATTACAAAACTTTAGCAGCATTACAATCCTTAGAGAACTGTCACATCTTGTTTTCAAGTGCTGCAAAATCAAATATGTATCGCCAAACATATGAGCTACAAAAGTCTCACGACATACCCAACATCAACCAATTTTTTTTAACATGAGACTGTTTCGTACAGTATTTCCAAAACAAGTTAAGGATCTTGCAACTTTGATAAGGTATTCAGTAAACATCTCAATACTGCAACACTTTCAAAGCAAAGCTTGGTATCAGCTTCTGATTCAGCTATGGGAATACCGAATGGGCACGAAACCATACAAATCTCACTCTCCTTCACACCCCTCCTAACTCTGAGTTTTATTTCCCTATGACAAATTTTTCTTACTCCAGCAAGGTCATCTCAGTTTGGTAAATTGGAGTTCACTGAGACCAAACACTTACCTCATGGATTTGTGATTCTAAACACACAGGTGAATGGCCCAAACAAGATAGATTACTTTCACATTTTTGGTGGCATGGATGTGAAATTCAATCCAATGTGGTGCGCCCATTTCATACAAAAGCATTCTATTTCTTTTGATCTGAACCGATAATATAGAAAATCATCACTCAAGACTCAACCACACATAAGACATATCAGCTGAAAAAGTCTCTGCTCATTCAATGCATTACCAAACATACACGTCAAATCTCACAAATCATCACCACATTAGTGAAAGCCTTTTTGACATGAGGCTGTTTAGTATGGTTTTCCAAAGCGACTTCAATTGTGAATAAGAGTGTTTAATGAAGCATTCGGCAAACATTTCGTAGCCATAACACGTTGAAAACTATAGCAGTTTCCAATTCAGCCACAACTTTAACGAACAAGTGCAAACTCTTACAAATCTCCTTATCTACTTCACACCGTGTTACCATAACAAAATGTTTGTCGAGTGCTTCATCAAAGTAGCAACATCCTTAATCACAATTTAAGTCGCTTTTGAAAACCATACTAAGGGCCTATTTGTTTGCAACTTGTTTCTGTTCCCACGAACAAAATTTTTTGTTTTTTTTGTTCCTGGGAACAAAAAAGGAACATAGATGCGTTTGTTTGCGTTTTTGTTCCAAAACTATTTTTTTGTTCCCAGAAACGCATTTGGAACAGAAACAAGAAACAAAAAAAAGTTGTTTCTTGTTTCTGAAACAAAATTTAGAAACACTTCTCTCTTTTTTCTTTTTCTTTTTGTCGCGACCCAATTTTTCGGGTGCACCACCTAAAACTAGGTTAATGGACTACTAAGCTTTTAAACTTAGCCCGGGCTCTCCCAAGCCCATACCAAATCGCGACTTAAGTCTAAATTTTTAAACATGTAAGAAGTTATTAATTAGGAGTCACCACTAATCGGTTTATGATAAGTCGATCGGACACCTAAGTAAAATAAAAGGGAGATTTATTTTACTCTTACAAACCAGAGATTAAGGGTACGGGGACTTAGTTACACTAGAATTTTTCTAATGCCCTTTCGGTACCATTTCTTTTTAATTTTTCAAAATGTTTTTGCAAGCAGCTGATTTATTTTAACCTAAATTACTATCATGCAAATGTGGTGACCACACGGGTGCTCATCCATTATTTAAAACATTCAAATAAATAAATTGCATCACACAAAACAAGCAATCATTTTTTTGGATTTTCTTTAAAATTGGAGTTCTTTTATAAAAATGCATTTTAAAAACTAAATGACTTAATCCTATTAATATGCAAATTCTAATTAAATGGGTCTATTATGCAAATTAATTAATATGCATCTCATGACCTAACTTCACTAATGAACAAATTCTAATTAAATGATCCTATTATGCAAACTAGTTAACATGCTCCTAGTATTTTTATATTTTCTTTTATTGAAATTCAGAATTTATAAAGATCCTAATTAATCTATGTAAGAAGGGATAATTTTCTAATTTATTCTAAGGATTAATTTGACTTAAACCCTATCCTGTCTTAGAAAAACTATTTTTATTTTTTTATTTTAAAAAGAGGATGAGAATATGAAAATGTGCCAATTATGTCTAAGACTTCTAAAAAGGCTATTTAAGTCTAATCCTAACTTATTTCTTTTAAAATATCTAAAAATGCAGTCCTAAAAATATTATCTAAAAATGCAATTCTAGAAATATAATCCTAAAAATTTGATTAATTAAACCTACGTGTCTATTATATTAAACCTTAATGTCCTATATGCTTATGCAAAATTTTCTGAATATTTTGATTTTTGATTTTTTAGTTTCTTTTTAGTTTTTTTAAAGCTGAATAATTGTTAAATTAGGGTTAAATCTAAACAATTAATATAATCACTAAATAAAGGATCAAAATAATTGAAAAAATAACCCGTTGTCTCACAGTTAAAATTAACAATTATTCTAACCCTAATTATCACAACAACTCAAAATAATTAAAAAATCTAGTCCGAAGTCTTACGGACCAAATTAAATAATTATTATGATTTAACAATTGAGATCTCACTAAAAAGCCAAAAAATTAATATAATTAAAAAAATAATCTGATATCTCTCAGATTAAATTAATAATTATATTAATTCCGGACGAAGTCCTAGGGATGATGCCTACGATATTCATAAAATAAACAAAACATCCATAAGCAATTACAACTAAACATGATAAATAAAAAATAATAATAAAAATAAACTACCTTGACAGTTTTTATTTAAAAAAGGGGGGGCCTGAGCGCGGGCGTTTGGGCAGTGACGATGCTGGTGCTCAGAGGCGCGGCAAGTGCCACGGACGGGCGGAGGCGCGGCTTGCTGAACGGCGAGGGTGCGGGATCGCGGCGGCGCGGGGCCAACGGCGGAGCTCGGGTGCGAGCGTCGTCGAGGGCAGGCGGATGGAAGCAGCAGCGTCGGGTTGCAGCGGCGTCGCGGCGAGACCGGTGCGGTAGGGCGAGCTTGCGGGCCGCTCCGGCGTTCGGGGATGAGGTTGCTGCACAGCGATGCTCGCGGGTGCTGGTGCGCGGAGCAGGGGCGGATGTCGAGGCAGAGACCGGCGGAGGGCGATCTGCAGAGGTGGGTCGCGTACGGATCGGGACCTGCTGTCTTCGGGGGCCGCGGCGTCGAGCACGGCGAGAACAGGGAGATCGGCGAGCAGCAGGGTCGCGGGTCGCAGCAGTGGTGGTGAGCAGTGGCGTAGGGGCGAGCTCGCGGGTGCAGAGGCGCGGCGGCGTCGGTTGCTGCAGAGGCGGAGTCGCGCTGGCTGAGGCGCGGCGAGTGCCGGGCAGTCTGGGACCCGGTCCTCGGACTGCTGGTGTTGGGTCCGCAGATCGCGGTGGTGCTCGTGCGGAGGTGCGGTGGGCTTCGGAGCGAGGCGGTTCTGGTGCGGCGGCCGGTGCAGCTCAGTGGATGGCGCGGACGGGCGAAGGTCGCGGAGGAGAAGATGAACAGTTGCTGAGGTGTCGGCGTCGGTGCTGTGCGTCAGGGCGGCAGCGGTGGAGACGCGGAGGAGGCTGGCGGAGGTGGCGCCGGCGCGCTGGCCGGCGCGGTGGACGGCGCGGGCACGCCTGGAATGATCGGGAGGCCCCTTTGGAGAAGATGACACTGTAGCGTTTCCTCTTCTTTTTTTTTTTCTCTCTCCCTCACGTCACTTCCTACGTCCCCTCTCTCTGTCTCTTCTCTCTGCTGTATTTTCTTTTTGACTTTTGACTTCTCCCTTCTCCCCAAAACGAAAGAATTGATTTTCTTTGGGGCTTTTGAGCTTAAAAACCCGAAAGAAAAAGCACTCCTCACTTTTTCGCTTTGAAAATTCTTTTTTGAATTCACTCTCGATTTTTTTTAGAAAATCGCCCTCTTGTTACGAAAAATGAAGCTCTCTTTTATACTAATTCCAAACGGTTGTCGCATTAAATCAGAGCTGCAAATTAGAGCGTGATTTCACAATCAGCTCGATTTTACTCCGATTTATTCCGTTTTATAGAAATTCTTGCTCCCTATTCATTTGATTTTTAAATTGTTTTTGCATTTAACAAAATTCGAACATCCATCAGAATTCCATATTTCTTTGTATAATTCAATCAAATCAATTTCTCCCATTTTCTTTTTTTTTTTTTTTTTTTCTTTTTATTTGTTCAAAATGCAATTTTATTTTTCCAAAATTATGTGTCAACACTTTTCTTCTTCTTTTTTCTTTCTTTTTTCTTTGGTCGATCGCCGGCCACGGCCATGGCCGCGACCGGCCGTCGAGGGTCGGCGACGTCGTCGAGGGCCGGCGACCTCGCCGGAGCGTCGCCGGCCCTCGGCGAGGCCGACCTCGCGCTAGGGCCGGGCGAGCTCGATCTCGCCCCGATCCGGCGAGGCCGAGCTCGCCCGGCGGCCGGCGAGGCTCGGCCTCGCCGGGGCCGGCGAGCCTCGCGTGGGCCGGGCGAGGCCCCGACCCTCGTCGGCCGGTCGCCGGCCATGGCCAATGCCAAAGAACCAGCCAAAAGAAGAAAAAAAGAAAAAAAAAAAAGGAAAAAGAAAAAAAAATATGAAAGAAAATAGAAAAAATAAAATAAAAATATTAAAAAATTAAAAGAAATAAAAAAATTATACAAATTTACCAAATGTGTTTTTGTTCATTTTTTATTCTCGGAACAAGTTTACCAAACGCGTTTTTTTCAAAAATTGTTAATGTAAACACTTTTTTCTATTTCTCGTTTCCTAACAATTTTTAAACAGAGACATTACTAAACACGCACCCCAAATAACCTCATGTTGAAGACTATAGCAGTTTCCAATTTGGCCACAGCTATACCAAACAGGCAGGAAACCTTACAAATCTCCTACTGTCCTTCATAACCCTCCTAACTCCGAGTTCAATTTCCCTATGATGAATTTTTCTTAGTCCAGCAAATTCATCTCAGTTTGGTAAATTGGAATTCATTGAAAACCACACTAACCTCATGTAGTTGTGATTGCAAATACATATGTATTTGCCCAAAACAAGATAATATTCACATTATTCATGGTGAAATGTGGAATTCAAGTCAATGTGGTGAGCCTATTTCATACAAAAACAGTCTGTTTCTTCCGGTCTAAATTGATAACAGAGAAAACCATCACTCAAGACTCAACCACTCATTTAAACATATCAGCTGAAAAAGTCTCTGCTCCATGCATTTACATACTCTGCAACACCAAACTTCAGCTTATTACAGATAAGCTTCAGACATGCCTCAACTTCACAAGATATCACATGAACTACACACAGCAAGAACAACCCCCCATGGCAGACTCTCTTTTGCGGGGAATGGGTACCAGCAAGAACAGAGAAACATACAAATCAAGGTAACGACGACGACGATTCCTCGGCGATGGCCTTCTTGGCAGTCTCCAGATCCTCATCGAAGAACATGTCCCAGTGGCCATCCCACTTGATGAAGAACTCCGTTTCCTCGTGATACTGCTCCCTGTGCACGTCCCCGGCCGGGGTGAACAGGTAGTCCCCGACCACCAGGTCGTACCTCTCCTTCTTGGTCAAGTTCCACACGCTCTTCTTCCCTTCCAGCACCACCAGATCGTGCCCGAACGTGTGGTGGTGCGCGGGCTCGACGCTCCCGGCCTTGAACCTCACGATCGCCGACGTCGGGGTCTCGCGGAGTATCTTCATCGACCCCCCCGGGATCATGTCGATGGGGTTCAGCTCCCGGCGCTTCACCAGGCAACAGATCGCGCAGGAGGCGGATTCGTCCGGCTCCGAGGCCGGCACGCCGATCTTGGGCGTCTCGACGAGGGCCCGGTCGAGGAACTCCTGAATGTCGTCGCTCCAGGGGCGGTCGCCGTTGGCGGGGCAGGGGGACTTGAAGGGGGTGTCCAGCCAGGAGCGGAGGATCTCCACGGCGGGCTCGGGAGGAGTGTAGACGGAGGAGACGGCGAGGATGTTGGAGTTGTTGATGGAGCGGGCGTTGACGGCGTCGGCCACGGAGAGGCAGGTCGCCGCGAAGGCGCCGGGGAACTTGTTGGCGAACATGGAGACGCCGCAGCCGGTGCCGCAGGCGACGAGGCCGCGGGTCTCGGGTCCCCCGGAGGAGGAGATGCGGCGGCCGACGTCGGCGGCGATGGAGTAGTAGGGGCCGGTGCCGAGGTCCTCGACGTCGATGTGCAGGGCCTCCCGGAGGTGGGTGACGAGGGCGTCCTTGAGCAGAGCGCCAGAAGGGTCGGCCCCGGCTATGATCTTGGTGGGGCGGGCGGCGGCGGCGGGGGCGGGGGCGGCGGGGTCGGCCATCGGCGGCGGCGGTGGAAGGAGAGTAGAGGAGGAGAGTGCTGCTACTGAGCCGGCTCGGATGAATAAATAATGGAGAAGGGGTCCAGGTACATCCCGTGTAGTGAAGCAGGGAGCGAACAGCCTGGACCGTTCAAATATTTTTCTAAGACTCCGTTCGTTTCAAAAAAATAAATTTCGAGAAAATATTTTTTAGATTTTATGGCGTTTATTTTATGGAATATGAACTCTTTAGGGAAAATATTTTCTATAAAAGGTAAAAAGTCTTCTAAATTGGGAAAAAATATTTTTCACTTTTGAAAAATAGAAAATATTTTCCTCACTTCATCTTTCTTATTTTAAACGTTTACAAATCCTCACTTCCTCTTTTCATTTCTTCTTTTTTTCTTTTTTTATTAGAATTATTTTTTAATTAGAATTATTTTTTAATTTTCTTTTAATTTTTTTTTTTTATTTCTCATCTTTTTCTTTTTTGGCTAATCGTTGGCCATCATCAGGTGAACCTCAAGCTCACGCTCATTGATCTGGTGAGCCTTGAGTTTGACGCTCGCGCTCATCAATTTGGGAAGCGGAAAATATTTTTCTTACCGAACACAGGAAAATATTTTCCGAAACATTTTCAAGTTTTTGCCGAACACGAGAAAATGTTGTTATTTTCTTGGAAAATAACTTTTGAGAAAATATTTTTCAAAAATGGCTCATTTTCCACGAAGTGAATGGATCCAAGTGATTATAATATTTACTAATGATAGAACTGCAGAGGTACGATCCACGCAAGATGAACAGTTTCTGATGGCATTTTCTCATTTTCTAGAGTTTCTTTCTTTTAGAGACGACCGTGATTTCAAAGTAGATCTGAGAATAGGAGATGAAATAGATCCGATTCGATTTCAAGTTCTAGAGTGCACAACACAGATTTTATGTTTTAAAAATTAGCAAACAAGTTCCAATAGGTAAAAGGAAACTTAGAACCTAAACAAATCTTTGCATTTTTCTTATTTTATATTTTCGTGCCATCTTACGAAATGTCATATCTATATATAATTTTGAATTATTAATATGAGCTTTCATGACTAACATTTTAATTTTTTTTTTTAATGATCGAGGAACCGTCGGAGATCACCATTCGAGATCATACAACTGCTATTTAGACGTAAAATTCATTGGGGCCCCACTTAAGTCATGGAATGCAACGAGAGGATTCGAACTCTCGATTTCAGTGATGAGAGAGAGTACTCACACTATCTGCATTACCCATGGGTGGGTAGATTTTAATTTTGTTAATGCTTCATAATTTTCAAATTTATAAATATGAATTTAAGAATATAAGTGCAACTTGAATAAATCCTGAAACCGACCTTGAAATCTATATATTTTGAAAACCGATTCAAACGAGTAAGTTTCAGCTAGAACCTGAATTGACCCTACACTCTTTAGCCCTACTTTTTTTTTTTTTTTTTTTTGATTTAATTCTACTTCTTTATATCCACACTTTACAAATAGACATAAAAAGAACTCAGAGAGAGAGAGAGAGAGAGAGAGAGAGAGAGAGAGAGAGAGAGAGAGAGAGAGAGAGAGAGAGAGAGAGAGAGAGAGAGAGAGAGAGAGAGAGAGCAACAAAAAATAAATTAATTAATGATATACATTTTAAGTTTTTTCATGATCAAAGTAAAGCAACAATGAAAGGATGCCAAGAAATAATAGACTTATTTTCTAAGTGCTCAATAAACTTCATGTGGGTCTCCATTCCATGTGGGCTTAAGTGTGGAAAAGGAGTCTAAGAAAATTATTTTAGTTTTCCTACACCGTAAAACCTTTTCAAGGAGATGACGTGAATATAAAGAAAATTTTACTAATAGGGAAATCGATTGTATTAACTTTGATATTATGTTAGAGAATTCAACTCAAAAGTTTAAACTCATAAATGAAGAGAGACAACATATAAAGAGCATTTAAGATCCATTGTCAAGTGATATGGAATAATATTTTAACAATCATGATCACTTAGGTGAATGGATTGTAATTACCATTTTATCAATTAAACGTCTTCAAATCAATTGTTAAACAATCAAATACTTTAAAATCGACAAGAGAAACACGTGATCAATACATCATCTTATTGGTGTAGATATATCAATTGAATCGTTAAGCGGTTTCCATAGTTATGATCAAAATGACTATGATCTCCATATACATATATATTGTGCTTCCAGAATGACCTCTGGCTAAAAACACTAACAATGGAAACCTGTAGTAGACTGATATAGATTGGGAAAACGTAAGACAAAAGTGAAATAGAATCAATACAATGCGAGAAAACATTTTCGTTTTGCTTTGTGTTTAACTTCCACTTCTTTGGCATTACATGGACCGACCGTGCGTGTCCGTGTCTCTTGCCAACTTCCACTTCCTTCGCGCTACGTAGTACCGACTGTGCGTGTCCGTGTCTCTTGGCCATTTCCGTTGTCGTCAACTGTCGAAAGCTCGAGCTGGTTCTCATCATCATCCGATCTTTGGCTCCCCACTCATCGCTGCCTTGCATTGCCTCTGCATGTTCGCTTCATAAAGGTGCCTACAATTTTTCATCAACTCCTTGTTGTTGGAGAAGTGGGATTATCCGCATTTCTCTCTATCGACTCGATGATTGTCTGCCGGTACTTTTAGCTTTGCAATTTTCGGGAAAAGGGTGTTTTGTTATTGCGTAATCTAGCCGTTCTCGTGCTTCAAAGATTTCGGGTTATGTCAACTTTTCATGGTGGCTTTTTGGCGGACCTTTTAGGGTGTGCATGGAAACACTCCAAAAAAGTGTTTCCGGCACACTTCTATACGGAAAGTGTTCCCGGGAACAAAAAAGGAACAGAAACGCGTTTGGTTGCGTTTCTGTTCCTTTTTTGTTTTTTTGTTTCTAGAACGAAATAGGAACAGAAAAAAGAAACAACAATTTGTTGTTTTGCATTGTTAAAAAAAATGAAAGAAACGTTTCTATTCTCTCTCTTCTTCTTCTCTTCTTCTTTTTCTTTTCTTCTTTTTCTTTTTCGCCGGTCGCCGGCTTCGGCCATGGCCGGCGACCGGCCGTCGAGGCTCGGCCTCACCCGGATCCGGCGAGGCCGAGTGTCGCCCGGCCCGGCGAGGCTCGGCCTCGCCGGATCTGGCGAGCCCGAGCTCGCCCGGCCAAGGCGATGCTCGGCGTCGCCGGCGCGGGCGAGGCCGAGCCTCGCCATGGTCGGGCGAGCTCCTCGCCTCGCCATGGCTAGGCGAGCCTTGCCGTGGCCGGGCGAGGCCGCCCGGCCCCGTCGGCCGGTCGCCGGAGGCCGGTGACCACCCGAAAAAAAAAAAAATAAAAAGAAAGGAAAAATGAAAAATAAAATAAAAATGTTTAAAAATTAAAAGAAACAAAAAAAAAAGAATAAAATTTACCAAATGTGTTTTCGTTAATTTTTTATTCCCGAACCAAACGTTACCAAACGCGTTCTTTTGTTCAAAAATTATTTAAACAAAACACTTTTTTTTTTTTTGTTACTAAGAAACAAAAAAAGGAATGTAAACAATTCCACGCGCGCCCTTAGCTTTAGTTCTCATCGGGTCTTTCACTTGGCTAGCTCGCGGCCTTACTCCAATTATGATTTGTTTGCTTTTTTGTGTCTTTTGTAAATTCTCTCTCCTTTTGATCTACTTTGGTGATGCCTTTTGGTGGTTCCAAATTTGATCCGTTGCTTTATCTACATCTTGAGAATGTCTTCGTTTTCTCTCTCGGTCAATCTTGCTTGTCAGCGGCAGAAGTTTTGGGAGCTGGGGCTGTGGAGTGAGGAATGCAGATGATATGTTTGATAATTTGCCTCTTCGCAGTCAATGCTCTTGCGCAGTCAGACTTAGAAGCGCTTTTGGAGCTGAAGAAAGGGATCCAGAGGGACCGCTCAGGGCAACTTCTTGATTCATATGATTCCAAGTCCTTGGCCTCTGATGGGTGTCCCCAGAATTTCGCACGGTGTCACGTGTAGTGAAGGTCATGTCACAAAAGCATTTTTCTTGACATTGTGGGCCTAATTGGGAAATTCAGCTTAGTTGCTGTTTCTGGCCTCATCATGCTTTAGAATTTTTCATTATCTAAAAACCAATTGACAGAGATCGTCTCGGAGGTTAGCTCAGGCTTAGATCAATTGAAATAGTTAGATTTGCACGGTAATGGATTTGCTGGAGATGTCATGAAGCAGCTCTCTGTTTTCTGTAGCGTAGAGTATGCTGATCTGAGCTATAATCAGCTCTCCATTTCATTTGACCTGGTGCTTGGTAATTCTAGTTTCCTTTCCTCAATTCGCTATCTGAACTTTAGCTCCAATTCTTTAGCAGGGGAGCTATTTTCGCACAATGGGATGCCATTTTTAACAGTTTGGAGGTGTTTGATGCTAGTAACAATAGGTTAGTGGGTAAAATACCCTCCTTCAACTTTGTAGTCTCTTTGGATTCTCCAGCTCGGGAACAACCAGTTGTTGGGTTCTTTGCCGCAAGTGCTGTTGCAGGAGAGCTCTACGATATAGTCTGTGATGGATCTTAGTGATAACCAGCTTGAAGGTGTCTCAGATTCACCAATTTACTGCACTCCCGTTTGATGCAGGTTTCTGTTGCTTTTCTCCAAATTCTCTTGCCCCGTACGTTCAGTCCATTTAGAATCATTCTGTGCAGGGGATGATTATAATTTATATCTACAGTGAAGATCGATTTCCTGCCATGTGAAGATGACATGTTTCTTTAGCTACAACAAAGTAATGTTTCTGAAATCTTTTAGAAGCATGTGTTTGGATTTTTACCCTTTGAAAAAGAAAAGGAACCCCTAGAAGTATGTTAGGCAAATTTTACAAGTCTCTGCGCCTCCTTTGAAACTTGAAGAAATCGGAGAAACTGTCCTAAAACTCTAATGCTTTCACCTTCTGTTTGGTATGTGTTGTACCATGACCAACCTTTAAAAATAATTTTGGGAAAAGCAACTTTAATGGAGACTCACTCTGCATGTTTCCACGGAGTTTGCATTTGGCATGTTATTCTGAAATGATTATTTCTCTAAAATCACTTATATGGTTCCTATAATTATTGCCATTGCTCTTGCCATGCGATAATGTACTGACACAAAATATCTGTTCAAGGGAGGTTTTGATTAATATTACAAACTGGAATGAAGGTGAAGCCTGAATTTTTTAATGAGATTAGCATATGTGATATGTGAATCTGGTTCTTGGCTTTCACAGCTTTTTATGTACTACACAGATTATAGTTAGCAAAACAAAATTCCCAGATTTCTTCACAAAACTGAATCTGATTGTAACACTTACAGTGATTCTGATGTCATTCATCATCTTGGCAGGCCCAATTGGATGTTACCTCTGCAACTTTGAAGAAGTTTAATTTATCTTCAAACAGACTGTCAGGCTTGGTACCGTCTGTATAGAGCATTGTGCCACGATACTTGAGCATGCCCTCTGGCAATTTTTCATGAATATAGAGTTGGGGAAACTCTGTGGAAGGAGTTCCAACTCATTGACAGGAACATTACCTATCCAAACTTCTCAATTTTTGAGACTGGCTTCATTCCAGATCTCGGACAATTTAGTATGGGGCCCTCTTCCCCAAGTCTTAGGCACATATCCAGAATTGAAAGTAATAGGTCTTAGCCTCAACCAGCTCAGTGGAACCCTTTTTCCTTAGTTTGTTTAGCTCAACCAAATTCACTGATCTTAACTTATGGTTCAATCCCTTTTGAGGAAAATTTAGATCATTCTTCTGTAGTCTCCGATCAGAACTTCAGCCTTTGAAGTATTGATCTGTCAAGTAACTCATTGAGTGGCCCTCTTCCTTGGGAAATCAACAGATACTGTGACTTAGTATATCTGGAACTTTCACCCATTTACTAAGGTGGCCTTCCCGATAATCTGCTTGATGAACTTCAAGGATTTAATGTGTCTTACAATAATTTCTCAGGCACTGTTCCTGAAAACTTGAGAAGATTTCCTGATTCTGCATTGCATCCAGGAAACTCTTAGCTGGTTTCTCCTTATGCACCAAAATCTCCGGAAGGGCCACCATATAGGATTGAGTGAACTTGGGAAACGTATGAGAACTGCTACTAAGATTGCCCTTATTGCAGATCTGGTTGGAGGCACTTATATGATAGCTCTTCTATGTTTCCTCATCTCTTGCAGCAGAAAACAAATAAAAGGTGAAGATTTGAAAGAAAATATATGGAAACCTGGTCATTCTCTAGGCGATTCTGCAGCTAATCTCGAATCATTTTTCCAGAAGATATTGGAGCCCCATCGTCCTCAGGGACTTCAAATCCAGATCAGCTGCCATATGCTCAGATGGGCTTTTTTCCTCAATCAGAATCAAATTCATCAGTTGCAAAAGTTAATGTGGATCTTAGCTATATTGAAAGAATAAATGAACTGGTTTCTTCTCATATATCTCTGTTGTCTTCTTCAAATCCATTGCCTTCTAACGAACCCAATGTGCTCAAGGTTGGTTCTCTGGACTAGTTGGATGGTGACTTGCATCTATTTGACAGGTCCTTTATCTTCACAGCAGAACTTTTGTGTGCTCCTGCAGAAGTCACGGGAGGGAGTTGTCATGAAACATCATGTAAAGCTACACTTCATCCCGGCCATGTTTTGGTTGTCAAATGGTTGAGGAAAGGAATAGCAAAAGGAAGCAAAGACTTCACTAGGGAAGTCAAGAAACTTGGGAGCATCAAACTTCCAAATCTATTTCCTATACAGGGTTACTATGGGGGGACCAAAGGAGCATGAAAAGCTTATCATATCTGATCATATCTATGCAGCAAGCGTGGACCTTTATCTTGAAGGTAACCTTGCCCATCTTTATGCCTGACTTGATATTAGACCGTTAATATGTGATCCAAACATTGCCATGGTCTTCCCATTGATACACATGTTTCCATGTCTTAAGTATTTTAGGTTGTGATTCTTAAAGCTTAAACTGGCAATGAACTGTTGCTTAGAAAAGCAGAAGTAGATAATCCAAATTCAAATTGTTTTTTATATTGAATAAACTGTAATTCTCTTTGCGTGATGCTCTACCCTTATTAAACTTATGGTCTATGTGAGAGATTAGTCAGATCATCTTGGAGGTCTTAGTGCTGTCTTACTATGTGCACCATCTTCTGCGAGTGAAGGAATTGCAAATGAAGTGCATCTCTAGAAAATGTAGAAGATGGTCATCAGGAGTCAGACATGTCATCCACAGAAGAGCACCTTAACCATCTCGACATATGAAGCAAAGCTAGCGCAGAATGACAATTTTCAACTGGCTAGGTTTTTGGTCCAGAACGTAGTTATAGTGGATTTGATGAACAGAATGACTTAGTCGGTTAGACAGAGGGTTGGTGCTTATCCATTAATTTTTTCTATGCTCCGGCAATATAAAATATACCCTTATCTTAAAAAAGTACCGATACTCTCTGGGAACCTTTGTATCGTGTCTAATACGTTCCAACACGCGGTCAACGAGTGTTAAAAAATCCGACATGTGATCAACTCTCCCCAACATGCTCCGACACACGAGTTTGGAATTTTGACACATGATTCTGACATGCATGGGATCAATTTTGAAAATTTTCAATACTTGAAAGGGTCAAAATGTAAATATATGAAAAAAAAAGGGGTAGGGATCTTGGCCGGGCACCGCTGCCACCATCGGAGGGAGGTCAGCGAGGCGAGGTCCTAGGTGGCGAAGGGGGGACCCTCGCCGGCCTAGGCGAGGCCATTGTCGACTAGGTAAAGGCTAGTAAGACTCGCCCAAATTTGCGCAATGCCTCAGCTGAGGCCTGAGCGAGGCTTGCCCAGATCTAGGTGACGCCACAACCTCACTTGGGCCTAACGAGGGTCGTCGGCCCTCGCCTAAGTCTAGGGAGCCTCACCGGCCATAGGCGAGGGCCAGCGTTGCCCAAATCTAGGTAAGCGTTATCGGCCCCAACCGAGGCATCGCTTAGATTTGGGTGAGCCTCACCCAGGTGGCCTTGCTTGGGTCGGTGAGGGCCACCTCCCCTCCACTGCTTAGGGTTGTCAACCTCACCAACTCCCTTTGACGATGGTGGTGGCAACAGTAGCGATCGCGGCGTGCCTAGCCACTACCGTGACCTTGCTTTTATTTTGTTTTTAATTGTTTTTTAATTATTTAGAATTATTTAGAATTATTTTAGCTTTTTTAAAAGTTTTTTACTATTCTTTAAATAATATTTTTAAAAAAGTAATAAAAAATACCGCGTAGGATAAATAAATAAATTTAAAAATACCACAGGACTTGTAATGCGCGTATCCCTATATTTAGTGGAATGTGCATTGCTTATTTATTTATTTTTTCAAATTTTATGGATTATTGTAATGGGATGTAGTTAAATTTGTCAAATTAATGTTGGATTAATATTTTTAGTGTAAATTAATTATGGGCTCTTTTTTTTATTTATTTATGCATTAATATATAAACATATATTTAATATATAACGTCTCGAAATGTGTTGGAATTCTCTATTTTCTGAAAAATGACATGTCGGCGTGTCGTGTCGTATCTTGTATCTCATCGGTGCTACATAATCCTTATATATTTGGGAATTGAAGTTGTTCATCGTCATTTCACTCTGGAAAATCCTATTGGCATGGATCGAGATAATGCTGAAGATAACACTGGAAACAATTGAATGTGACTTAGCATTGATTAAGAGCACCTACAAGTCCATGGCACACGTTTGAAGGGCTTTGCAACAAAGACGGATCCAGGGAAACTATCGCCCTCGTCTCTCGAGACAAGGCTTCGGATCACGTTGTATGTGGTGTGTTGCTTGAACTTCCTGCATAACAAGAAGGGACTACCGCATAGCAACCTCAGGTCAACTAACATCTTGTTAGAAGCTCAGGACCTTAATGCCCTCGTTACCGACTACAGTCTCCACAGATTAATGATGCTGTCTGGCACCACCAAGCAGGTACTGTCACACCCCAAATCCTACAAAGATGGGGTGACACAGCCATCCTTCCTTTCGAAATATGCAGCCTTAAACTATATCCAAAGTTCACTTCCAAAGGTCCCCTCGATAGCACTCTTATTTTACTAGTTGCTGACCAATGAACCTGGAAATGTTAGGAAAGAGAAGGGTGAACGACTATACCTTAGTGAGTGGTATATATTAAATCATACGAGTTGTTTCATTACCACAAGCTTAATACTCATTAAAATCATCCATAATCATCAATGATTAAGTCCATTAATCAATCTCATCAAAATCGTAGATCAGTGGTCTATTTATGGATCCATCTCATATCAAAACACATGCCCATTATTGATCAATCTCATAACCCATCACATCTCAAAGCCCTAGAGGTGACTTCCATGAGATCACGTCATTGTGTAACACTTAGTCCTTGAGTAATACAAAGCTCTCGAGGTGGCTCTCACGAAATTACGTTATAGTATAATAGTTAGTCCTTGACCAACATATATCAAGTATCAAGCCCTAGAGATGGCTCTCACGGAATTACGTTATTGTGTAGCATTTAGTCCTTGACCAACATATATCAATAGTATAAGGCACTAGAGATAGTTCCCACAAAATTACGTTATTATGTAGCACTTAGTTCTTAATCAACATTTATCAATAGTACAAGACCCTAGAGGTGGCTCCCACGAAATTACGTTATTGTGTAGCAATTATTCCTTGACTACAAAACTCTAGAGGTGGGCCTCCTAAGTTACGTTATCGTATAGCACTTAGTCGTATAGCCATTTATATCATAGTTGATTTTACAAGGCTTTCACAAATTAATTCTTTCCACAAAACCAATCTAAAATAGGCAACATACTTTCTAGAGCTTTCATTGAACCATACTCCAAGTCAATGTAATTTTTTCACTAGAAGGTTTCGCAAACCCAAAATATATCGTTTCACAAACCTTTTATTGAACCATACATTTCACAAGGCACATCTTACATTATTTTCATAATCTATTTCATAAACCCGTGACATTTCAAAACACATTTCATAAACATTTCTCAAATTGTTATAGAACTCATATCATAAACCAAGTTCATAAATTACATATATATATATATATATATATATATATATATATATATATATATTTTGCAATACATTTCCTAAAACATTTCTCAAGCTATTCACAGTTACCAAAATATAGTAAATGCCCAAACCCCTCATTGGGTTTACAGTCATATTGAGTACAATCCATCATCCTCTAATATTAGGAATCCAATTCAAAACCCAATCTTATAAACCAAGTAAATAACTTTTTGCAACATAACCATTTGTCATTTCTCATCCAATTCTCAAATCATTCATAAACCTTTCCATAAAATAATAAACATACACAAACTGTCACGATGCATTTCATAACACGTTTCTCAAACTGTTCTCAAATAACCGAAAAGTAATGAATACTCGATCTCACTTTATGCAACAAAATGCTCTTTTCAATTCAATATGTATGTATATACATACTTCAAGGCATGGGTTTTATAAACTCAAAGAAAATATAGCACTACTCACCTAAAACGAGGCTCCCTTGAATCAACGAACTTGTATTCATACCATATAAGCAAGAAATAATATCAAAATCAAGTAAAATGCTATATTAACTAATGACTCAACTAAACTATACTTAGTCATCAATAAAATGACACCTATGTGCTAATAAATCACATATTTGAAGCGATTATTCAAGCCATCCGTAATGCGGAACTTGAGCGTGAAACTTCGTCGCGTCATTTATCTTTCCAGCAAACCCTATTTTAAACGTATTTATAGTTAATAGAAAGCCCATCAAACATATTACAAGAATCCTTACTTGACCATCCCAAAATCAAGCGGAAAGTCAACAAAAAATGGTCCCGGAGTTGTTGGACACACACTGTTCATCACGCGGAGAAAACTTTGAAATTTTGCTTTAGGGAAAGGTAAGATCCGCAAAATCTTACAGTCCCACAACATTATAAACTATAGTTACTATAAAAATATGCACTTCATCGATTTCGCCGCTCAATTTTTTTAAAATTCCGAATTTGAGTCTTAAACTTGGAAAATACTTCGATTGAACGAATGTGGGGCGTGAGCGCTTACTAGTTGACTCCGCTCGACGAGTCGTCCACGGCGTGCACATGCCGACCCCCCTTTTTCTTCTTCCTTTTTCTTCTTTTTCCTCTCTCTCTCTCCTTTTATCCTGTCGGTGCTCTCAGCCGATGGTTACTTTTTCCCCTTAATAACACTTCTTTTTATGTTTCCTTTTCATCATTTCCTCTTTTTGTCTTTCCAAACCTATCGACACGCTCTCAGCCGATTGTCCCTTTTTTCCCTTTAGAACACTTATTTTTATTTTTCTTTTTGTCTGTTCCCTCTTTTTTACTTTTCAAACCTATCTTTTACTGATAGATGGCACCGCCAGGCCAGGCAGGTACTACACTCTACAATGACATGCACTCCAATCACGTTTCGGTTGCTCAGTTTATCTCTGCTCTTGCACTCGATAAATTGAGGCAGTGCGCACAAACAAAGCAAAGAGAAATCAGCAAATTAAAGATCCAGAATAGCTGCAAAAAGAAGAGGAAAGCATAGCTGAGGGCGATCTATCCATGACCAGGATGAAGCTTGGGTGAATGATGCGAAACGAAGGCCCGGCTCCAACTTCATCTTGATTCTTTGTATCGTGATATAATGTAGAGATCCTCATCATCATCATCATCTCCTCCTTTTATATCAACTGTGTGCTTTATCTCTACTTCTTCATTTTTTTTCTCATTTCTATTTAACTAATAAGCCAAAGTCGTGACTATGTATTAGTTTAACCCATATCTTCGATTGAAACCCATAGATTCACAAGTCAATTCGATTAGGTAGGCGAGCTAGCCATGTATGTCACGATGATGGGAGAGGAACTGACTCCAAGAAACTTTGTCAAGGATGGCAAGGTTTTCCCGAGGACAGATTGGGCCATAGATTGTTGAGAGATATTGATGAGGTAGTAGCGTCTTCTTCCATGGCTTGCAATTTACCATGTCATACATGTTAGCATTTGAAAATGGTTGATATCAAGAAAAATCCCAAACTAACATATATGTGACAAATTTATTTCAAACTAATCTACCTCAAATTCGTAAACCTGTGATAAGTTTACTATATGTTGTTCCATTAAATTTTACCTTTAAATTACTAAGTTGGATAATATGTGGCAGTTGACAAGCGTACCAACTTAGAGTTTTACATTCCGTTTGTCATAAATGTACTAATTTATATTTTTCATGGTATTAATCCAATTTAATAAAAATTAATGGAAGGTAAATTTGTCATAAATATATAAGTTTGGGATTTTTTGTAATAAAAAATTATTTTATAATAAATTTGTTATATGTGTACTAATTTGAATTTTTTTAATGATATTAACCCTCTAAAAAAAGTCAGTAGAAATGCATTTATTGAATAACATAATGTAAAATTTAAGTCGGACATAAACCGTGAGAGTATCTTATAATTAATTATTTTGAAAAGTTTTGACACAAAGCAACGTTCAGAAAATTTTAATACCAAACTGGATGTCAGATCATAGTATGAGTAATTGTATTTTGTAGACTAAAACCTAGTCAGGTGTATCTTGATCACACTACGGTCATTTTCTTAGGAAGTAAAATATTTTGCTCTCCGAATCATCAAAAATCAAATTTCATGATTCAAAATTTATTTACGATCTTATTTTTCAACTGTCCTCCTTATCTTGCTATGGCCACAAACTAGTCCTCCTTTTCTTTACATTATATAAGCTATTTTCACTCCATATACGACTAAATCCACCTAAATTTCCCTCAATCATTTAATTTCAATTTAAAATGATGCTCCAAATTTATTTATTTATCCTTCCATCTTTTTTAGCTTTTTCTATTTATGTTGGATCTAGTTGATACAATAAAAATATTACATTTTTTTTTTTGTTTATTGTTGGTTTCCCATGAATATTAAATGAATTATTATTTTTTTCTTTTTAAACTTTACTTTAGCTAGAATTAGGTTTGTTGAAGAGAGAAATTTCTATACAATGTCGAGAAAATTTATGAATTGATTTTTTTTTTGTCAATAAAATTTATGAATTGATCGTCAAGTAGAATATACAAAATTTTGGCACAAACCCACTTTTTAACACGGTATTATGTTTATAAAATTCCTATTTTTGTTATGTACATCTTTTTCACTGGTTGTCTTTTACATAATTATACATTTAATAGATTGATTGGATGAAAAATAAGAAATCACCATCAAAGGTTTTTAAAGACAAAATCACAGTTCCGTTACGCAATGTGAAACTTGAAAGACGGTAACAAAATTAAAACAAGGCTTTGCACCAAATAATAATCTCTTTTAAACTGTCGGTGAATTATTATTCATTTTGGATTAGCAAAAGTTAATATCATTCATGAAGTGTCTACAGGAAAATATCAAAATACCTCAATGTCCATAACTTTTTCATACCAATGATTTTTGGGTTTTGAATACTCCTATTACGTCTTACATGGAACAAAACACATTTTTATATAGACAAATAGATAGACTGGAAATAATTTTTAGACAATGAAATCAAAATTAGAATTAGGAGGGACAAGTAATAGATAAGTTAATATAAGAGCAATGATGAGGAAGATATCAGCTTTTATTTTCTAAATAGCAATAAGTTTAAATACAGAAAACCGTAAAAGGAAAATAACTAAGTTAAAGGAAACCGAGCAAATATGAAAACCGATAAGACCGATCTTGTCCATCTAGTAAGAGAGGAGGGGATTTAAGTAGAGATGAATTTAGCACCTTCCTCCAATCTTATCTTTCTTTGTCCCAAAGAAGTATTTGAGAAGACAGCTACCAACGTATGTCCAGATAGAACTCAATGCTATTGTAATAGCAATCGGTGAAGCTTTTCGCTCACAACCATTTTTTTCCTTGTAATGAAAAAAAAAAACAACAATATTTCTCCCAAACATTGCATGATAGTCTAGTTTTATTACAGTACGTCGTCCGACCTCTCGCTCACCCCTCTCCCTTCTCTTCCAGGACTTGAGAGATCAGCTTTGCCTCCATTTTCCACTCAAACGCACACTTTGGTTCACAACCATCTGCATTGCGGTTCAATCCTCCTTAAGGAGATGGAACCGAACATTGGAGAGATGCTTCTTAGCACCTTCCTCAAGGTGCTCTCCAACCGGTTAGTCTCTGGCGAGCTGCTTAGCCTCATGCAGCGCGAGGGACTCCCCATCCTGCTGAAGAAATGGGAGAAGGAGCTCCGGCGAATAAACTGCGCTCTGGAAGACGCGGAGGAAAAGCAGTTGACTGGTGATGCTGGAGTCAAGTTGTGGCTTGAGGACCTCCAGAACTTGGGCTACGACATCGAGGACTTACTCTCTGACTTCGATTCTCAAGCCAGGCAAAAGAAGCAGAAGGTGGATTCCAGGAGGGCGAGCAAGACACTTCTGGTCGTGCCGAGCTGCTTCACTCCCAGAGAGTTCGTGCGTGACCAGAAAATGAGGTCCAAAATAGAGAATATCGACAGTCGACTGCAGGAGATTATCAAGCAGAAACATAGCCTGAGCCTGAGAGAGAACGACGCCAACCAGCTGGCGTCCAACCGAGGCCAGCGGCGGCGTCTCACCACGCATGTCCCAGAGTCTTGTTTTGTAGGTAGGGAGAAGGAAAAGATGGAGGTCCTTCGATTGTTGATTGGAGAAGAAGGCATCAACAACATAAATGCGATCCCGAAAATGATTCCCATAATAGGGATGGGAGGGGTCGGTAAGACCACTCTAGCTCAGCAAGTCTATTGCGACAATAGAGTCGCCAGCTATTTCGATGTCAAAGCATGGGCTTGCGTGTCTGATGACTTCGACATGGCTGCTATTACAAAGAGGATTTTGGAGAATATCACTGGTTTGTCTGGCGAAGGCAACGACCTAGACCGGCTCCAGGAGAAGTTGTGGAAAAATCTGTCTGGGAAGAAGTTTCTTATCGTTTTTGACGATGTTTGGACCGAGAAGTACGGAGAGTGGACTGATTTCCTGAAGCCTTTCCAAGCTGGAGCTGAAGGGAGCGTGATCGTCCTTACAGCTCGTTACCTCAGTGTTGCTTCAGTGGCTGGTGCTCCGGCATACCCTCTGAAGGAGTTGCCTGAAGATGCTTGCTTGACTTTACTAGCCTATCACGCTCTTGGCGCCCAAAATTTCGACCACCACACCCCTCTTAAATCATTCGGTGAGAAAATAGTGATGAAGTGCAAAGGCTTGCCGTTGGCTGTGAAGATGTTGGGCGGACTACTACGTACCGACGTCGATTCCCACCAGTGGGAAGCTATATCCAACAGCCGAATTTGGGATCTAGCAAAAGAGAGAAACGAGATCCTTCCCTCTTTGAAACTCAGCTATCATCATCTCCCTCCTCATCTGAAGAGATGTTTTGCTTACTGCGCAATCTTTCCCAAGGATTACGAAATAGAAAGGGATGAGTTGATCCATTGGTGGATGGCGGAGGGCTTGGTACACAGAAGCGAAGGAGAGAACCTCTGGAAGACAGGTCTTAATTATTTCAAGGAGTTAGTATCGAGATCATTTTTTCAAGAATCAAGCAGCAACAGTTTGTGGTTCTCGATGCATGATCTTCTGAATGACCTCGCAAAGTCAGTTGCTGGCCTGACGCACTTTAGCTCACGGGGGTTTGAGTTAGAGAGCAATGAGAGTAATGCATCTTCAGCTCGTCATGCATCCTTCATTTCGAGCTACGGAATTGCATCCGAAAGACTTACGGTGTATCACAGAATGAAGCGACTAAGAAGCTTCATCTCATTGCAACAGCGACCCAGGAAGTTCGCAATGTTGCATTTGTCCCAAAGCGTGCTAGGTGACTTGCTGTCGGACTTGAAGTATTTGAGGGTGCTTTCGTTGAGTCATTATTGCATCAATGCGATACCAGACTGTGTAGGTAAATTGAGGCATCTGCACTATCTTAATTTATCTTACACTGAAATTGAAAGGCTTCCTGAATCCATCAGTGGGCTGTTCAACCTAGAGGCTTTGATATTACGGGGTTGCCCATACCTTGCTGGATTGCCTCAAGGTGTTGAGAAGCTGATTAATTTACGATATCTCGACATTCGAGAAACCCGGAGCTTACAAACCATGCCACGACGTATAGGCAACTTGGTGAATCTTGAGATTTTGTCCAAGTTTATCGTGGGAACAGAGAACGGGCAGAGGTTAAAGGAGTTAAAACACCTTGAGCAACTTAGAGGGGAACTGTTAATCTCTGAGTTGCATAGGGTAAAAGTCGCTGGAGATGCTAAGGATGCTAATCTACATATGAAGCGTGGAATTGACCGGTTAATCATGAAATGGAGCAAACAGGTAAAAGACGCTGGAGATGCTAAGGATGCTATTGAACGCATGAAGAATGGAATTGACCAGTTAATCACGAAATGGAGCAAACGGGCAATATATGCTACAGATGCTAAGGATGCTGTTCTAAGCATGAAGCGTGAAATCGACCGGTTAATCACTGGAGATGCTAAGGATACTAATCTACGCATGAAGCGTGGAATTGATCAGTTAATCATGAAATGGAGCAAACAGATAGAAGACACTGGAGATGCTAAGGATGCTAATCTATGCATGAAGCGTGAAATTGGCCGGTCAATCATGAAATTGAGCAAACAGGTAAAAGACGCTGGAGACGCTAGGGATGCTATTCTACGCATGAAGAGTGGAATTGTCGAGTTAATAAAAAAATGGAGCGAACGCCTTGAAGATTTGCGGAAAGCAGAGCTAGAGCTTGAAACGGAGGTCCTCGACTCTCTTCGGCCTCATAAAGACCTTCGAGATCTCACAATCTCCTACTACAGCGGCATTGAATTTCCTTTCTGGCTGGGAAATCCTTCGCATCTCAACATAGTCTCTATGCGCTTGTGTGGCTGCCGTAACGTTGGATCATTACCATCACTCGGGCGGCTATCCTCCCTGAAAGAACTGCACATCGAAGGTCTGGATGCTGTGCGCACGGTGGGCTCCGAATTTCACGAAACTACAGAGCCTTTTCCACCTTTTCCATCCTTAACAGCTTTGGAGTTCAAGGATATGTCACTCTGGGAGGATTGGACTCATTTTGACAGCGCCGAAGAAATAGAAGCGTCGTTCCCTCGTCTTCGGCATCTAATGGTCCGCAATTGCCCCAAGTTGAAGGGACGATTGCCCGGAAAACTAGATGCCCTCGTGAGGCTTGATATTGATTCATGTCCGCTTCTGCATGCCTCACCTGCCGTTAGTCTTCCGTCTCTCTGCGAGCTATGCTTCAGAAGCTGTAACGAGGTGACTTTTAAGAGCTTGGTTGACATGACTTCTCTCACCACTCTTGCTGTTGAAAATGTCGAGGGGCTCGCTTGCTTTCCTCTTGGGTACACAAGCTCCTTGACCAAGTTAGAGAAGTTAGAGGTAAGAAGATGCAAAAACCTGATACACTTGTGGCAGGACAGAGATTATGCTCAGAATCTTGCTTGCCTGAAGAGCCTGGATGTCACAAGTTGCCCTCAGTTCGTATCTTTTATAGCTGGAGAAAGTGATAAAGAGTTGCCTAGCCGCCTTGAAGCTATGAAATTGAGCGATTGTTCAAACCTAGAGAAACTTCCAAACAAGATGCACAATCTGGCCTCTCTTCGTAGCTTGATCGTTCTTAACTGTCCAAAACTCCGGTCCTTTCCAGAGACCGGTTTGCCAGCATCTATGACATCATTGACCGTTGAAAACTGCCAGAATCTCCAGCATTTGCCCATAGGCACTAAGATTGGCAATGAGACGTCTCATCTGAGAGAATTGAGAATCTACGGATGCGATTTGCTGCCCGCATCACCATTCGGCAAGGGCGGACTACCGGCGACTCTCAAGGAACTTAAGATTCATAACTGCAGGGGAGTGAAGTCACTGGCGGAGATAGTTTCAGACTCGGGCCACCAACACCACGTCCAGTGGCTTGAAGATGTAAGAATTTTCTATTGTGAGCAATTGGGAAGCTTGCCCCGGAGCCTGCACAAGCTCTCCCACCTCACTCGCTTGACGATATTTGGGTGCGCTGCTCTGGAGCTGGAGCACTTCCCTCCACTTCCGGCCAGCATATCCGAGTTCAGCCTCTGGAGTTGCCCAAATGTAAAGTCTCTACCTGATAAATTACATCACCTCACATCCCTCCGGAGCCTATATATTGTCGATTGCGAGAACATCAAATGCTTTCCCAGGGGAGGGTTGCCTCCCAATATAGAGACCTTCGAGGTGAGGGTCTGCGTGAACATGGAGCCGCATGTGGGAGAGTGGGGCTTGCACACACTCGCGTCGCTCCAATCTTTATGGATCGACGGGAGTGTTGGCGGACTTGGAGATATGGTGTGCTTTCCTCCGGAGGGTGACGGCAATGACCATGATCTCCTCCCTTCCTCTCTCACCTATCTTAATCTCTCTGACATGAGGAACCTAGAGAGTCTATCAAGTGGCCTCCCTTGCTCTCTCCAGCGCTTGTACACTCATGGATGCCGGAAGCTGAGGTGCTTGCCCAAGGCCGGCCTCCCTTCCTCGCTTGAGCATTTGTCCATCAGCGACTGCAAACTTCTCGAAGAGCGATGCTTAAAGCACTCCGGCAACTATTGGCACCTCATCAAAGGAATCCCGACCATCTACATAAACAATGATCTGATCTCATGAAGAATTCCGCCCACGTCTTTATCTCCCATTTTCGGTATGATTTCGAATACTGGCATTGGTAAAAATATGCATTACCTTTTCCCATGTAAGCGCTTCCATTTCATTCTGTCAGATTTTGGTGGTTATATTTGGCATAGACTATGATGTGAAGGTATTGTATATGTGTGTCTGAGATTTATCAGCAAAGGGACAAATCGGAAGGAATTTATTGTATTATAATGGTTGGTGCACATGAGGAAGCTAGCTAGGTACATGGGATTTACAATTGAGTTGACTAATCTGTGTACAATATGTGTTACGCCTCGATCCTCCGAGCGCGTGCCCATCCCTCCTTGGTCAATTAATAGCGACGTCCCTGGATACGTTGCCGATCCGTTCAGTTAAATACGCATGCGGAAGCAGATATGAAATCCCCAAACAACAAACAATTGGGATAGAAGAGCAAGACTAAAATTTTCAAATCAAGGCAAGTCTTTTATAGACAAATTGGTTAATTACAAACTTAGGCTATTTACAAAAATGTCGGTTTAACAAAAAGGGGACTGTCTTAACACCCACTAGTCAGACATGATTATCAATTCTTCAACCTCCACCTTCCAAACTCCAGGGTTGCTGGTCCTCCACGGCCGCCATCTAGAGACTTGAAATTGTTATCATACAATGGTGTGTGACGATGTCTTATCAAGTTCAATCCCCCTAAGACCCAATTAGGAACAAAATACCCCCTAAGGGCTGCCTAAGCACATTTACGAGTCAGAGAGCTTACCTTGGCCTCAGTTACTTCCTATAGGCCAATGCAATTTGTATTTCATTGAATCAATTCACTACATCAAATCATTCAATCATATCGAATCATCGATCAATAGACTTAGTCGATTTTATGTCAACATGACCATTATTCGGTCATTTCAATCAATACTATCTATGAATTCAACTATAGTCCAAGACTATTCATTCTAGCCAATATATAGATAGTATAGCTCACTGGAAGTTGCCAGATCCACTGATCTGATATATTCATTATGTTCACTAGAAGCTGCTAGATCCACTGATCTGATATATTTGTTATGTTCACCAAAAGTTACCAACCATACTCTCATGATATGCTGAAAATAATATGTGCTCGCTAGAAGCTGCCAAATCCACTAATATGCTATTCTAAGGCCATTTTTCTATTTTTATCTTACTCAATAAAATATCGTGTGTTGGTACACGGTTGGCCTTAGCTAAAATACCATAATTTCCTTTCCATAAATCCCACTATTTTATATAGTCCACCAAAATATTTTTGGCGTTGTAAACCGACGCCCGGTTATTTTCAACTCAATTACTGAAATTAAATGAATTTAAGAATAAATTCCAAAAATACAAATCATGCATAATTAGCATAAATTAGAGCTCAATTAGATAAACAGATCACGCCATTGCAATCAGCATAAAATTCCGATCTCCGACTATCCCAGTATAATTTTCGGAAAATAAATAATTAATTAATTAATTTCAAAATTAATTATTAAATGCTAAAAATTTACACTTAGGCCCGAAAAATCTAATTAAATACCGAAAGAGGCTCGGAAAATTTCCGAACCATTCTAGATAAATTCTAGAGCTTGTCTAGGCCCTAATTGCACTAAACTATCTATCTGACATGCATCGATAATCAACTAATTTACTAAACCGTTTTAATTATCCACTAAACCAAGCTTAGTCTAAACTAAACAGCCCTTAAATGTTATTAACTTACTAAGCAAAGATTAGTGAGATAAACTCACCCGTTTAATGAATTGCTCGGTTCAATTCGACGGGAATGCGATGAGGCTCGATCCTCTCCAAAGTGGCGACGGTAACAGGGCACGGCTCAGGCCCGAAAAAATGGCCAGCAAAGCCTCACGGTTTCTGCTCGGGTTCCTCAGCTGGCAGGCTGATTTGCGCGGTTGAGTTCGCGAGGGACACCGAAGGACAGGAATGAAGAACAAAACCAGAAACTGTTCGTCCAAGCTGCAGGCGGCCGAAGCCAGGGAAAATGAAAGAAAAAGGAACGAAGACCGTGGGGGTGGGTGTTTGCAGGAGCCAAAACGGAAAGATAGAAAACAGAGGGAGAGAGAAAGAGAGAGAAGAATGGGGATGGGGATGTCGGCAAGAGAGGAATAATTGAGAGAGAGAGATGAGATAACATTGACAAAAGTCAATGAAATGGGGAAGCAAAATGGAAAACGGCAGAGAGGGCTGCCGGTGGGGGTTTCGCGCGAGTGAGTGGGTGAGAGAGAGAGAGAGAGAAAAGGGGGAACGTGGGCGGCTAGGGGGATAAGGAAATATGGAAAAAATAAAGAAAACTAAAAGAATTTTCTATAATCCAAAAATTATTGTCCTACTTGCTTTTGTTTAGTCCAATTTAATCCCTAAAAATTTCCATGCTTAAATACTTGATCCTCACTTGCTTTCTTGCACCCAATTTCCCTCAAACAACAAATCTCGGGCAACAAAAACGACCATTTCCTTCATTCGAATCATAATTCATTTTTCTTGAAATCCGATTTTATGAACAAACAAATCCGGTTGAGGCCCACTTTGAATTCAAAAAAACTCCAAACAATTTCCATTCACCAATTCATTCACACCAGATGCCAAAAATTCATTCAAAGTAGCCAATCCGAATTTCCATTTGTTTTCTGAATCGTCCGCAATGATTTTCCATAAAAATCCCAAACTCTTTGAAAATTCCTCGAAAGATGAGTTGACATTCCAAACATAACCTATGATATGACATGACTTTCAATTTCTAAAATTGGATTCAAATTTGCGATTAATTTCAATTCGACGCGATTTTAGCGTAATCTAGGCTACCAGGTAGCTTTCAGAAATTTTTTAGTATAAATGACTCGTGGTCGATTTTCTTCGAGTCACAATATACTCATTCGACACATTGGCGACTCTCAGTTGTGGTAAAAATCTCGAGGATTCAAATACGGATACAGGGTACCAAAACAATAGAAAAATTAATCTAGTGTCGATCGATGAGAATTTTGTAATTTAGTGGAATCACCCACATTTAACCACATATTTCAGTTAAATCGACATATATTTGATTTCTAATCGATCTTTACTATGCCGTAATGATCTCGATAGATGAGCACGGTCGAACAACCGATTCTTGATCGAATTCTCAAATCTATTGCATTAAAATTTCGTAATGGCTTCTCCAAATAGTCTAGTTATCTCGAGAGTGATCAGTTCTGAGAACAACCCTATAAACGCGTTGATGAAATGCCCGATTAATTTAATTAAAAGCAAAAGTGAAAAATCCAGAATATCATAATATGCGAGCTCTACGAGCCTATTTTCCATCGACATACTCGGGAAATTATCGATGCTTGCACCAGAGATACTTTGTTCAAGTGCGTCTGTTATCTGCATGCTTTAACCGTGGACAAATTAAGAGTCCAGTGAAGTGGCCAGTTCTCAAGTGCCACAGCTATGAATCATTAATCTGAGTTTTTCTGGTTAGATTTCTAGCAATTTCTGTGTCGGGATATCTGTTTCGATTGCATCCATCTCGTACATGCTTCAGCCATGGACAAATTATTAGCCATTGCACAACAGTTCTTCTAGGAGCTTCTAGATAGCTGTAGTTCAGAGAATTCTAGGAAACTCTACAAATTGGATGGACAATTTAACAGCTACGCATGGTCTCGACAAACCAACCCATTTTTTGCTGAGAGGGGGATGACATTTGGGTGTGTAGAATTCGGACTATTCAAGCTTTTTTTTTTTTTTTTTTTCTGGAAAATGTGGGTGAAAATCGTGACAATGCGGAAATAATCTAGCCGCAAATTCGTCTGTCGGACTTGAGGAAATCAAATGGGGGCAACCAAATTTGATGCTGTCGTTTCTGTTGTCATCTTAGACAGATTAGCGAAATAATTAGCTTTCAGTTGCTGGTGAGCAGGGTCATACCTTTTACACAGCGAGATGGGCTACTTTCGCCAAAAACAGATGCAGAGAGATGGCCTCAGAGTCCGGCATCCGGGGCATTTGAATCATTTAGGCCCTGTTTGGTAACCATCCAAACATGGCCAAATTTTGATTCTTTGTTCCCGAATCGCCGCCAGAATCGCGTTTGGTAAAATTTTTGTTCACGGGAACAGATTGGGAATAGAATCAAGAACAAAAAAAAAAAATTGATTCTTGTTCGAGAACGAATTTGAGAATCAAAATCAAGAACTCTTCTTCTTCCCTTCGGCCATCTCGCGACCGCCGTCCACCACCGCCCGCCACTGTCCGCCGTCCGCCGTCCGCCGCCGCCGTCCGTTGTCCGCCGCCCGCGACCGGGCGAGGTTCGGCTAGCTCGTCGGAGGCTCGCCAGACCAGGGCGAGGTCCGGCGAGCTCGCCGCCAGGCCGGGCAGGGGCTGGGCAAGCCTCGCGACGCCCAGCCCCACCGGTGGCTAGGCGAGGCTCGCCTACCCACCGGTGAGGCTCGCCCGGCCCCGCCGGTGGCTTGGCAAACCTCGCCTAGCCCCGGCGAGGCCGGCCCGGCCACCGGCGGGGCTCGGCCTCGCCGCCGCCCGCCGCCGGCGAGGCTCGGCCGACGAGGGCCGGCCTCGCCGAGGGCCGGCAACGCCCGGTGAGGTCGCCGGCCCTCGTCCGCCACAAGAAGAAGAAGAAGACGAGAAAAAGGAAAAAGTAAAAAAAATTATTTAAAAATTAAAAGAAATTGATTTGGAACAAAATTAGTGAGCACGGTACCAAACGCGATTCTATTCCGTAATAAAAATTTTGGACGATTCCAAACGGCTTAAAATGCTTAGAATCGGTTCCCTAAAACGTAATAAAAAAGAATCGGTTAATCGAATCTACTCCCTAATGAATCATTCCAAACGCGCCCTTAATGACTTTCTCGTGTTCTAATTGGATGAAAAATCCAATGTTGTTTTTCTTTCTGTCATTTTTCCAATCCTATGTAGCTGTTAATGTTTTGGCTGACTTTCCTCAAGCTCAGAACGGTGTAATTTCTTGCTGCCACATCAGACAAAATAACTAGAAAAATTGAAAAAAAAATGAAAATTGGAAATAGAAGCAAATATGAAAAAAAAAAAAAGAAACAAAAAAATCAAAGAGGATCGCCGCGGTGGGGTAGTGGGGGAAGAGGTGGCACTGCTATCTCCTCTTCACAAGTGAGGGCCGATGAGGATTGCCTGGGTCCTTGTGAAGGCGGCTGGCCTCGCCACATCAACCTTGATGCTAGTTGGTGGGGGCTTGCTTGCCTTGACCAAGGTGGTGCCACAAACTCCACTATAGAGCGAGGGTGGGTCAGCCCTCAAGACCCCGTCCTCGGTGACTTTTGAAGACTCAATGCTCTAGTAGCTCCCTATTATTTTGTTGTCTCAACTATAGCTCCATTGGATCTAGCGATGGAGTGCTTGTGCTCCTTGCGCCACTATTCCTACTCTGCCTCTTTCTCTCTAAGGGCCAAGGTACTCACTTGTGGACAGCTCGATAGTAGATGCCCTCGTCAACGTGATCAACGTTCCGCTAGTGTGAGCTCTGAAGAAATTGCTTGTGAAGATTGGACCAACCTTGCTTGACATTGACAACCATGATGCCACTATTATGCAAGTGAGGGTAAACTGATAAGATTCATAACATATTATATATATATATATATATATAGAGAGAGAGAGAGAGAGAGAGAGAGAGAGAGAGAGAGAGAGAGAGAGAGAGAGAGAGAGAGAGAGAGAGAGAGAGAGAGAGAGAGTTATTAGCATATGTTCTGAGCAGACAAATCATCCTAAACAATTGGGATGATTACATAAATGGTCCGTGATTATTAACCCCATGTGCAATGCTATTCATATACTTTCAATTTTTTCGATATGATTCCTGAACTTTTGGTAAATCCCTAGATTATATAATAATATTCTATGTTGTCATTCCTTCAATTCAAGTCACCGAAAAAATATTAATTATTTTGATATAATTCAAGGAGCTAAATTGAACATGTACCAAAAATTTAAGAATCACACTAAACAAGTTAAAAGCTCACAAATGAAATTACGCATTAGACTAAAGTTCATAGATCACATGATATTAATTAGAAGTTCATGGAGAATATAATTAAGGACCATCTATGTCATTTTTCTTGAAAAAGTAAGCCATCATAAAATAAGGAAAAGAGCTCCTAGTTCTTGTCGTGTGGAACATGACTTACTATTTAATATTAGTCTACTTTGACCCCCCCCCCCCCAAAAAAAAATACTATTCTACAAAAAGTGTGGAATACTGTTGTGCTATAAATGATATTAATTTTCTTTAAGGGTGATGAGCAGGGGTGTGTAAAAAAATTGAGAACTGCTAAGAAACAAGTTAAACTAGCCTAGGGATCCGGTCTAATCCCAGTTCTAATTTACTAAAATTGGTGAGTATCGATTTGATTCCCGAGTCCTCTCACCTTAATCAGATTAGTATATATATATTTTAAAAAATATATCTAACTCATCTTTTCCCTTTTATTTTCTCTTTCCTGCCTCATGTCTGCAACATTCCACATTCACTCTCTCTTTCACTCTCGGCGACTGAGCCTTCTCCCTTTGTGATTTTCTCTTTTTTCCCGCATTTTCCTTCTCCTTCTCGCGGGCCAATCCTTTTATAAAAGTTTCTGCACACAAGTGGTAATGATTAAACACTCATCAGTCGTCACTTAGAAGGAGTGGGTTGCTACCGAGCTGGCTCGGATAAATATAATATGGAGAAGGGGTCCAGGTACTCCCGGTGTAGTGAGGCAGTGAGCCAACAGGCTGGACTGTTCACGATATTTTTCTAAGTGATTGTTTACTAATGATAGAACTGCAGAGGTACGGTCCCCGCAAGATGACCAGTTTCCGATGGCATTTTCTAGAGTTTCTGTTTTTAGAGATGACCAAGGTTTCAAAGTAGATCTGAAAATAGGACATGAAATCGATTCGATTCGATTTCAATTTTTAGAGTACACAAAATAGGTTCTATGTTTTACAAATTGGCAAACGAGTTCCGATAGGTAAAAAATGAAACTTGGAATCTAGAAAAATCTTTGTGTTTTTCTTATTTTATGATTTCATGTCATCTTACGATATGTCATATTAATACATAATTTTGAATCATTAATTTGAGTTTTCATGACTAAGATTTTAATTTTGTTAATGTTTCATAATTTTCAAATTTATGAATATGAGTTTTAAGAATATAAGTGCAACTTGAATAAATCCTGAAATTGACCTTGAAATTTATGATATTTTGAAAATTGATTCTAACAAGTAAGTTTTAGCTAGAAACTGAATCAACTCTACATTGCTCACCCCAAGGTTTTTTTTTTTTTTTTTTTTTTTTTGTCAATTTAATTTTACTTCTTTGCTTTCACGCTTTACTAAAAGACATAATAAGAACTTGAGAGAGAGAGAGAGAGAGAGAGAGAGAGAGAGAGAGTAAATTAATTAATGATATACATTTTAGGTTTGTTTATGATCAAAGTAAAGCAACAATAAAAGGATGCCAAGAAATTACAGACTTATTTTCTAAGTGCTCAGTAAACTTCATGTGAGAATGGTTCTCCATTCTATGTGAGCTTATGTGTAGAAAAAGAGTCTAAGAAAATTATTTTAGTTTTCTCACACCATAAAGCCTTCTCAAGGAGATGATATGAATATAAAGAGAATTTTACTAATGAGAAAATTGACTGCAGTAACTCTGATATTGTGTTAGAAAATTCAACTCAAAAATTTAAACTCATACAAGAAAGGACATCACGTATGAAAAGCATTTAAGACCCATTATTAAGTGATATGAAATAATATTTCAACAAATGGTTATGTCAACCTATCTCAAATTTTTAACCTTAACATGAACATAAACAAGCACGATCGCTTAGGTGAATGGATTATAATTTGGAGCTTACCAATTGAACGTCTTCGAAACAATTGTTAAACAATCAAATACTTTAAAATTGACACGAGGAACACACGATCAATACATTGTCTTAATGGCGTAAATATGTTGATTGAATCGTTAAGCGGTTTCCATAATTACAATCAATATGGCAACGATCTCGAAACACTAACAATAGAAACCTGTAGTAGACTGATATAGATTGGGAAAGCGTAAGAGAGAAGTGAAATAGAATCAATATAATGCGAGAAAACGTCTTCGTTTTGGTCTGTGTTTAACATCCACTTCCTTCGCAGTTCGCACTACGTTGTACCGACCGTGCGTGTCCGTGTCTCTTGCCATTTCCGTTGTCGTCAACTGTCGAAAGCTCGAGCTGGTTCTCATCATCATCCGATCTTTGGCTCCCCGCTCATCATCGCCGTGCATTGCCTCTGCATGTTCGCTTCATAAAGGTGCCTACAATTTTTCATCAACTCCTTGTTGTTGGAGAAGTGGGATTATCCGCATTTCTCTCTGTCGACTCGATGATTGTCTGCCGGTACTTTTAGATTTGCAATTTTCGGGAAAAGGGCGTTTTGTTATTGCGTGATCTAGTCGTTCTTGTGCTTCAAAGATTTCGGGTTATGTCAACTTTTCATGGTGGCTTTTTGGCGGACCTTTTAGCTTTAGTTCTCATTGGGTCTTTCACTTGGCTAGCTCGCGGCCTTACTCCAATTATGATTTTTTTGCTTTTGTCTGTGTCTTTTGTAAATTCTCTCTCTTTTTGATCTACTTTGGTGATGCCTTTTTGGGGTTCCAAATTTGATGCATTGCTTTGGGCTACATCTTGAGAATGTCTTCGTTTTCTCTCTCGGTCAATGTTGCTTGTCAGCGGCAGAAGTTTTGGGAGCTGGGGCTGTGGTGTGAGGAATGCAGATGATATGTTTGATAATTTGCCTCTTCGTAGTCAATGCTCTTGCGCAGTCAGACTTAGAAGCGCTTTTGGAGCTAAAGAAAGGGATCCAGAGGGACCGCTCAGGGCAATTTCTTGATTCATATGATTCCAAGTCCTTGGCCTCTGATGGGTGTCCCCAGAATTGGCACGGCGTCACGTGTAGTGAAGGTCATGTCACAAAAGCTTTTTTCTTGACATTGTGGGCCTAATTGGGAAATTCAGCTTAGTTGCTGTTTCTGGCCTCATCATGCTTCAGAATTTTTCATTATCTAAAAACCAATTGACAGGGATCATCTCAGAGATTAGCTCAGGCTTAGATCAATTGAAATAGTTAGATTTGCTCGGTAATGGATTTGCTGGAGATGTCATGAAGCTGCTCTCTGTTTTCTGTACCGTAGAGTATGCTGATCTGAGCTATAATCAACTCTTCATTTCACTTGACCTGATAGCTTGGTAATTCTAGTTTCCTTTCCTCAATTCGCTATCTGAATTTTAGCTCCAATTCTTTAGCAGGGGAGCTATTTTCGCACAATGGGATGCCATTTATAACAGTTTGGAGGTGTTTGATGCTAGTATCAATAGGTTAGTGGGTAAAATACCCTCCTTCAACTTTGTAGTCTCTTCAGATTCTCCAGCTCCGGAACAACCAGTTGTTGGGTTCTTTGCCGCAAGTGCTGTTGCAGGAGAGCTCTATGATTTAGTCTGTGATGGATCTTAGTGATAACCAGCTTGAAGGTGTCTCAGATTCACCAATTTACTGCACTCCTGTTTGATGCGGGTTTCTGTTGCTTTCCTCCAAATTCTCTTGCCCAGTTTGTTTAGTCCATTTAGAATCATTCTGTGCAGGGGATGATTATATCTACAGTGAAGATAGATTTCCTGCCACGTGAAGATGACATGTTTCTTTAGCTACAACAAAGTAATGTTTCTGAAAACTTTTAGAAGCATGTGTTTGGATTTTTACTCTTTGAAAAAGAAAAGGAACCCCTAGAAGTATGTTAGGAAATTTTACAAGTCTCTGTGCCTCCTTTGAAACTTGAAGAAATTGGAGAAACTGTCCTAAAAATCTAATGCTTTCACCTTCTGTTTGGTATGTGTTGTACCATAACCAACCTTTAAAAATAATTTCGGGAAAAGTAACTTTAATCGAGACTCACTCTGCATGTTTCCATGGAGTTTGCATTTGGCATGTTATTCTGAAATGATTATTTTTCTAAAAGCACTTATATGGTTCCTATAATTATTGCCATTGCTCTTGCCATGCAATAATGTACTGACACAAAATCTCTGTTCAAGGGAGGTTTTGATTAATATTACAAACTGGAATGAAGGCGAAGCCTGAATTTTTTAATGAGACTAGCAAATGTGACATGTGAATTTGGTTCTTGGCTTTCACAGCTTTTTATGTACTACACAGATTATAGTTAGCAAAACAAAATTTCCGGATTTCTTCACAAAACTGAATCTGATTGTAACGCTTACGGTAATTCTGATGTCATTCATTATCTTGGCAGGCCCAGTTGGATGTGTTACCTCTGCAACTTTGAAGAAGTTTAATTTATCTTCAAACAGACTGTTGGGCTCGGTACCATCTGTATAGAGCATTGTGCCACGATAGACTTGAGCATGCCCTCTGGCAATTTATCATGAATATAGAGTTGGGGAAACTCTGTGGAAGGAGTTCCAACTCATTGACAGGAACATTACCTATCCAAACTTCTCAATTTTTGAGACTGGCTTCATTCCAGATCTTGGACAATTTAGTAGGGGGCCCTCTTCCCCAAGTCTTAGGCACATATCCAGAATTGAAAGTAATAGGTCTTAGCCTCAACCAGCTCAGTGGAACCCTTTTTCCTTAGTTTGTTTAGCTCAACCAAATTCACTGATCTTAACTCATGGTTCAATCCTTTTCGAGGAAAATTTAGATGATTCTTCTGTAGTCTCCGATCAGAACTTCAGCCTTTGAATTATTGATCTGTCAAGTAACTCATTGAGTGGCTCTCTTCCTTGGGAAATTGACAGATACTGTGACTTAGTATATCTGGACCTTTCACCCAACTACTTTGAAGGTGGCCTTCCCGATAATCTGCTTGATGAACTTCAAGGATTTAATGTGTCTTACAATAATTTCTCAGGCACTGTGCCTGAAAACTTGAGAAGATTTCCTGATTCTGCATTGCATCGAGGAAACTCTTTGCTGGTTTCTCCTTATGCACCAAAATCTCTGGAAGGGCCACCAGATAGGATTGAGTGAACTTGGGAAATGTATGAGAACTGCTACTAAGATTGCCCTTATTGCAGATCTGGTTGGAGGTGCTTATATGATTGCTCTTCTATGCTTCCTTGTCTCTTGCAGCAGAAAACAAATGGAAGGTGAAGATTTGAAAGAAAAATATATGGAAAACTGGTCATTCTCTAGGCGATTCTGCAGCTAATCTCGCATCATTTTTCCAAAAGATATTGGAGCCCCATCATCCTCAGTTACTTTAAATCCAGATAGCTGCCATATGCTCAGATGGGCTTTTCTCCTTAATCAGGATCAAATTCATCAGTTGCAAAAGTAAATGTGGATCTTAGCTATGTTGAAAGAATAGATGAACTGGTTTCTTCTCCTGTATCTCTGTTGTCTTCTTCAAATCCATTGCCTTCTAACGAACCCAGTGTGCTCAAGGTTGGTTCTCGGGACTAGTTGGATGGTGATTTGCAACTATTTGACAGGTTCTTTATCTTCACAGCAGGAGAACTTTTGAGTGCTCCTGCAGAAGTCATGGGAAGGAGTTGTCATGTAACATCATGTAAAGCTACACTTACATTCTGGCCATGTTTTGGTTGTCAAATGGTTGAGGAAAGGAATAGCAAAAGGAAGGAAAGACTTCACTAGGGAAGTCAAGAAACTTGGGAGCATCAAACTTCCAAATCTAACTCCTATACAGGCTTACTAACCGCGGGCTTGGGGGGGTGGTGGTTGGGGAGGGGGTTTGGTGGGTGGGTTGTTAAAGGAGCATGAAAAGCTTATCATATCTAATTATATCCATGCAGCAAGCATGGACCTTTATCTTGAAGGTAACCTCGCCCGTCTTTTTGCTTGACTTGATATTAGACCTTCAATATGTGATCCAAACATTGCCATGGTCTTGCTATCAATAGACCTGTTTCCATGTCTATATATTTTAGCTCGTGATTCTTAAAGCTTAAACTGGCAATGAACTGTTGCTTAGAAAAGCAGAAGTTGATAATGCATATTCTAATTTATTTTTATATAATTGAATAAACTGCAACCCTCTTTGTTTGATGTTCTGCCCTTGTTAAACTCATGGTCTATGTGAGAGATTAGTCAGATGAGGTCTTAGTGCTGTCTTACTATGTGCACTATCTTCTGCAAGTGAAGGCATTGCAAATAAAGTGCATCTCTAGAAAAAGTAGAAGATGGTCATCAGGAGTCAGACATGTCAACCAGGAAGAGCACCTTAACCATCTCCACATATGGAGCAAAGCTAGTACAGGATGACAATTTTCAACTGGCTAGGTTTTTGGTCCTGAACATAGTCATAGTGGATTTGATGAACAGAATGACTTAGTCAGTTATCCAGAGGGTTGGTGCTTATGCATTAATTTTTTTCTATTCTTGGGCAATGTAAAATATACCCTTATTTATTTGGGAATTGAAGTTGTTCATCATCATTTCACTCTGGAAAATCCTATTGGCATGGATCGAGATTATACTGAAGATAACATTGGAAGCAATTGAATGTTACTTAGCATTGACTAAGAACACCTATGAGTCCATGGCACATGTTTGAAGCTCTTTGCAGCAAAGATGGATCCAAGGAAACTATCACCCTTGTCTCTTGACACAAGGCTCCAGATCACGGTATATATGGCGCGTTGCTTGAACTTCCTCAATAACGAGAAGGGAATACTGCACAGCAACCTGAGGTCAACTAACATCTTGTTAGAATCTCTGGACTTTAATGCCCTCGTCACACTGCAGTCTCCACCAAGCAGGTACTGCACTCCGGTGCCCTTAACCACCTGAATTCACCAGCTCAAGTAAACCGTGGCCACCAGGGAAGAGCCATGTTTATGCACTCCGGGTCATATTGTTGGAGCTTTTGACCAGGAGCAGTTCAGGGGACCTGGTAACCTGACGGACTAATTTGGGTGGATGAAAGAAAAAGGCCGCAGCAACGACTGCTACCACAGTGGCAGTCTGGAGGCATAGGGCACAGAGAAGTGAGTACTTACCAGGAGCAGTCCATGAAATGTTGGAGGTGGCTCTGAGATGATCCTTCCAGTGTCTGACAGGTCTGACATTAGTAAGACAGTTTTTAGAAGATCTTATTTCTCTACGGCCATTATGGGCACGCCAAGCTAATTGATAAATTTGGTCATTGTTATTTCCTGTACTAACCCTCATTCTTGTCTATTTTTGGTTCTTCCACTTAATTCATATTTGATCTTTCTGTTTAATTCTTCACTTGACTAGGTATAGCATATCTAGTGCTTGCCAAGATTTCTTTTTTGGTATTCTTCCGGAGAAATCATCCAAAAAGCTGCATCGAGATGTGAAGGGGATAATCATCATTCTTTTTCATATTTGTGACCGTTTGCTTTTTGCTTCTGAACCATTTGTTGGCAATGTTTATGCCAGAACGGGCCGAGCCGTTAACTATTGCGCTCCTTTCCATTGGTCCAGTAACTCGTATTTCATCACATTGCTAAACGAACAATGTAGGACCGACAATCTATCGTGGAATTTGCTTTCTCCTTCTTCACCTCTTCATTTTGTTGCAGAAAAAGTCACACCATCTTGATCAAGCCGGTGTACTATTTCGCTCCGGCCATCGCCCAAAAATTTACAGAGTGGAGCTTTATCTCGGCCCATATGATTGTCTGTGAATGCGGCTGGACTCCTGGTTCTTTGGAACTTCGTGAGACTACTTGTTCATTTGGATTGCGTCAGTTTCTTCCTGAAAGTGTTGGGCCGGACAAGCACATACAATGCTTCAACAAATGCGACGCTCAACACAGAAACAATCATATTGACAACTCTTTTCGTGAAAATCGGTTGATTTGGGCATAAACCACCCACCTCTTTATTTTCCCCCTTTTTTTTTTTTGCTGATTTTGAGAAAATTTCAAGAGCACGCAACATGGCCGAGACATATTGACCCGCATACATGAGGCGTCTGAACGCAATAATGCACACCAGCATGATTGTGCGTGTGACAATGCATGATCGAGTAAGCTGATAAGTGCTCATGACCTGCTTGTGTATCGCATCCAGAGGAAAAGAAACATTAACCTGGTTAAGTAAAAGCTTGTTAATGAAGGCACTGATTCCGCATTTGTTATTGGTTCTTTTGTTTCTGTGGGAGATATTACAATGGCTACACGTTTGGGATCTCAACTTTTATGGTCCTTGCTTATTCATGCATAGGAGCTAGAAGAAGCTTCATTTTGACGGACCGGACAAGCTCTTAACTTAACGCCATGAAATTTTTTGCCCCAAATTCTTTGGAGAAAGTGACGGTGGGAAAGTCAATGACCAAATTGTTCAACACTGGAGACAACAATGGCATTGAACAGAGTCAATAGAAAGGGTTAGTTCTGTCAATTACAGCGAAATTATTGTGATTGAGCAATCTCAGTCTCGGATATACCCAAAAGGAAGGGAAATGAAAGGATCAAGAACTGGGATCAAATTGGAAGATTTTCTTGTTGGCTGGTTCTAAAAAGTTCGGATTCTTCTTATGGGTGCTCAAGAAAAACTCACTGATTGACACTCGACAATGATATGCACTCCATTCACGTTTCGGTTACCCAGTTTTTCTCTGCCCTTGCACTCAATAAATTGAGGCAGGGAGCACAAACAAAGCAAAGAGAAATCAGCAAATTGAAGTCCCAGAAGAGCTGCAAAAAGAAGAGGAAAGCATATCTGAGGGTGGGAGTCAGGTGACAACTTGATTCTTTGTCTTGTGATATAATTTAGAGATCATCACTATCATCATCATCTCCTCCTTTTATATCAACTGTGTGCTCTATCTCTACTCCTTAATCTTTTCTCATTTCTATCTAACTAAAAAGCCAAAGTCATGACTATATATTAGTTTAACCCATATTTTCGATTGAAACCCATAGATTCACAAGTCAATTCAATTAGGTAGGCGAGGTAGTAGTGTAGGCCGCGAGGGTGGGAGAGGAACTGACTTCGAGAAACTTTGTCAAGGATGGGTTTGAGCTCGAGAGGATGAATTGATCCATAGATCATCGAGAGATATTGATGAGCTAGTAGCGTCTTCTTACGTAGCTTGCAATTTGTCATGTCGTATATATTAGCATTTGAAAATGGTCGATACCATTAAAAATTCTAAATTGATACACAATGTGACAAATTTACCTTAAATTAATTTTTTTATTATTGAAAACCTCAAACTCATAAACCTATGACAAGTTTACCCTTTGTTATTTTATTAAATTTTACCATCAAATTATTTAGTTAAATGACACGTAACAGATAACAAGTATACTAGTTTAGGATTTTACCATCCATTTGTACTAGTTTATGGTTTTTCATAATATTGATATAATTTTAATAGAAATTAATATAGGATAAATTTGTCACAAATAATCAAATTTGGGATTTTTTATAGTAAAAAAAAAAAATTAGTTTATGATAACCCACCTATGGGCAGCGTAGTTGGTTGAAATCTCTCTTCTAGCGAAGGAGGTCAAAGGTTTGAAACCTTGCGTTATTAGCGATTAAAGCGGGGGCCTTGGCAGTGGGTTGCTGGGCCAGTTTCCCCTGAGATATAGTCATTGTTGGGCCTCTACTGCGGAGGCCCATGAGATCCCAAATCGGCGTAAGTCGACAAGGGCAGGTTCTGGCGGATCCTTGGTCATAAAAAAAAAAAAAAAAATTAGTTTATGATAAATTTGTTAGAGGTGTACTCAATTGGAATTTTTTATGATATTAACCCTTTAAAAAAGTCACGCAGAAATGCGTTTATTGAATAATATCATGTGAAATTTAAGTTGGACATAAACCTTGAGAGTGTCTTATAATTAACGATTTTGAAAAGTTTTGGCACAAAGCAACGTTCAGAAAATTTTAGTGCTAAATTGGACGTCAGATCATAGTATGAGTGATCATATTTTGTAGACTAAAACCTTGTCAGGTGTATCTTGATCATTCTACGGTCATTTCTTAAGAAGTAACATATTTTGCTCTCTGAATCATCAGAAATCAGATTTCTTGGTTCATAATTTATTTACGATGTTATTTCTCAACAGTGCTACTTATTCTCACATGACCATAAGCTAGTCCTCTTCTTCTTTACATTATATAGGCTACATTCACCTTTATATGACTAAATCCATCAAAATTGCCCTCGATTATTTAATTTCTATTTAAAATGGTGCTCAAAATTTATTTATTTTTCCTTTGTTTTAGCTTTCTATTTATCTAGTTGACATAATTAAGAATATTACATGTTTTGTTTTTGTTTATTGTTGGTATGCCATGAATATTAAATGATTTTTTTTTTTTTTTTTTTTTTACTTAAGCTAGAATTAACTTTGTCGAAGAGAGAAATTTCTATGCGATGTCAAGCAAATTCATGAATTGATTTTTTCATATCGATAAATTTATGGATTGATTGCCAAGTAGAATATACAAAAATTATGGCACAAACTCACTTTTTAACAGTCTCATATTTATAAAATTCGTATTTTTGTTATGCATATCTTCTTCATTGACTGTCATCTACATAGATTGATCGGATGAAATAAAAGAAACCACCGTTAAAGATTTTTCAAAACAAAAATCACAGTTGCATTCCACAATGTGAAACTTAAAAAGGTAAAAAAAATTAGAACAAAGCTTTGCATAGAATAAGAATTTCTTTTAAATCGTTTGTGTATTATTATTCATTTGGGATTAACAAAAGTTAACATTATTCATGGAGTGTCTACCAGAAAATATCAAAATTTCTCAATGTCCATAACTTTTTCATGCCAATGATTTTTGGGTTATGAATACTCCTATACCGTCTTACATGGAACAAAATACATATTTTTTACATAGAAAGATAGATTGGAAATAATTTTTAGACAAATGAAGTCAAAATTAGGATTAGGAGGGACGAGGAATAGATAAGTTAATACAAAAGCAATGTTGAGGATGAGATCAGCTTTTATTTTCTGAATAGCAATAAGTTTAAATACGGAAAACCGTAAAAGGAAAATAACTAGGTTAAAGGAGACCGTGTGAATATGTAAACCGATAAGACCGAAGATCTAGTAAGAGAGGAGGGGATTTAAGTAGATGTGAAAATAGCACCTTTCTCCAATCTTATCTTTCTTTTTTCCATAAGAAATATTTGAGAAGACAACTACCAATGGTATGCCCAGATAGAACTCAATGCTGTAGTAATAGCAATCGGTGAAGCCTTTCGCTCACAGCCATTTTTATTGTCCAGCAAAAAGGTCAAATGACATTTTCGTTGTAATGAGAAAAATACAACAATATTTTTCCCAAACATTACATGATATTCTAGTCTCATTACATCACGTGGTCCGACCTCCCAGGTCCTGAGAGATCAGCTTTGCCTCCATTTTCCACTCAATCGCACACTTTGGTTCACAACCATCTGCATTGCAGTTCAATCCTCCTTGGGGAGATGGCAGCGGCCATTGGAGAGATGCTTCTCAGCACCATCCTCCAGGTGCTCTTCGACAAGTTAACCTCAGGCGAGCTGCTTAGCCTCATGCGGCGTGAGGGACTCCGCACCCTGCTGAAGAAATGGGAGAAGGAGCTCCGGCGAATAAACTGCGCTCTGGAAGACGCGGAGGAAAAGCAGTTGACTGGTGATGCTGGAGTCAAGTCGTGGCTCGAGGGCCTCCGGAACTTGGCCTACGACATCGAGGACTTGCTCTACGACTTCGATGCTCAAGCCAGGATTAAGAAGCAGAAGGCGGATTCCAGGAGGGCGAGCAAGACACTTCTGGTCGTGCCGAGCTACTTCAGTCCCAGAGAGTTCGTGCGTGACCAGAAAATGAGGTCCAAAATAGAGGATATCGACCATCGACTGCAGGAGATTATCAACAAGAAAAATAGCCTGAGCCTGACGGAGAAGGAGGGCAGCCAGTTCGCATCCCACCGAACCCAGCAGCGGCCTATCACGACGAGTGTCCCAGAGCCTTGTTTTGTAGGTAGGGAGAAGGAAAAGATGGAGATCCTTCAATTGTTGATTGAAGAAGAAGAAGGCATCAACAACATAAATGCGATCCCGAAAATAATTCCCATAATAGGGATGGGAGGGGTCGGAAAGACCACTCTAGCCCAGCAAGTCTATCATGACGCCAGCTATTTTGATGTCAAAGCATGGGCTTGCGTGTCCAATGACTTCGACGTGGCCGCCATTACAAAGAGGATTTTGCAGGATATCCCTGGTTTGTCTCGCGAAGGCAAGGACCTAGACCAGCCTCAAGAGAAGTTGTGGAAACATCTGTCTGGGAAGAGGTTCCTTATCGTTTTGGACGATGTTTGGACAGAGAAGTACGAAGAGTGGACCAATCTCCTGAAGACTTTCCAAGCCGGAGCTGAGGGGAGCGTGATCGTCCTTACAGCTCGTAACCTCCGTGTTGCTTCAATGGTCGGTGCTACAGCATACCGTCTGAAGGAGTTGCCTCAAGACGTTTGCTTGGCTTTACTGGCCCATCACGCTCTTAGCGCCAAAAATTTTGACGACCATCCCCATCTTAAATCATCAGGTGAGAAAATAGTGATAAAATGCAAAGGCTTGCCGTTGGCTGTGAAGATAATGGGCGGACTACTACGTGCCAATGTCGATGTCGATCCCCACGAGTGGGAAGCTATATCCAACAGCCGAATTTGGGATCTGGCAGAAGAGAAAAACGAGATCCTTCCCTCTTTGAAACTCAGCTATCACCATCTCCCCCCTCATCTGAAGAGATGTTTTGCTTACTGTGCGATCTTTCCCAAGGATTACGAAATAGAAAGGGATGAGTTGATCCATTGGTGGATGGCGGAGGGCTTGGTGCACAGAAGCGAAGGAAAGAACCTTTGGAAGACAGGTCTTGATTATTTCAAGGAGTTAGTATCGAGATCGTTTTTTCAAGAATCAAGCAGCAACAGTTTGCGGTTCTCGATGCATGATCTTCTGAATGACCTTGCAAAGTCAGTTGCTGGCCTGACGCACTTTAGCTCATCAGGGAGCAATGAGAGTAATGCATCTTCAGCTCGTCACGCATCCTTCATTTCGAGTTATGGAATTGCATCTGAAAGACTTGAGGTGTATCGCAGTATGAAGCGGCTAAGAAGCTTCATCTCATTGCAACCACGACCCAAGAAGTTCGCGATGTCGCATTTGTCCCAAAGCGTGCTAGGTGACTTGCTGTCGGACTTGAAGTATTTGAAGGTGTTTTCGTTGAGTCATTACTGCATCAGCGAGGTACCAGACTGTGTAGGTAAATTGAGGCATCTGCACTACCTTAATTTATCTTACGCTGAGATTGAAAGCCTTCCCGAATCCATCGGTGACCTGTTGAACCTAGAGGCTTTGATATTACGGGGTTGTCCATACCTTGCTGGATTGCCTCAAGGTGTCGAGAATCTGATCAATTTACGATTTCTTGACATTAGAGAAACTCAGAGCCTACAAGCTATGCCACGACGTATAGGTAACTTGGTGAATCTTGAGATTTTGTCCAAGTTTATCGTGGGAACAGAGAACGGGCCGAGATTAAAGGAGTTAAAACGCCTCAAGCACCTGAGAGGGGAACTGTTAATCTCTGAGTTGCATAAGGTAAAAGACGCTGGAGATGCTAGGGATGCTAATCTACACATGAAGCGTGGGATTGACCGGTTAATCATGAAATGGAGCAAACAGGTAAAAGACGCTGGAGATGCTAAGGATGCTATTGTACGCATGAAGAATGGAATTGACCAGTTAATCACGAAATGGAGCAAACGGGCAATATACGCTACAGATGCTAAGGATGCTGTTCTATGCATGAAGCGTGAAATTGACCGGTTAATCACTGGAGATGCTAAGGATGCTAATCTACGCATGAAGCGTGGAATTGACCAGTTAATCATGAAATGGAGCAAACAGATAGAAGACACTGGAGATGCTAAGGATGCTAATCTATGCATGAAGCATGAAATTGGCCGGTCAATCATGAAATTGAGCAAACAGGTAAAAGACGCTGGAGACGCTAGGGATGCTATTCTACGCATGAAGAGTGGAATTGTCGAGTTAATCAAGAAATGGAGCGAACGCCTTGAAGATTTGCGGAAAGCAGAGCTAGAGCTTGAAACGGAGGTCCTCGAATTTCTTCAGCCTCATAAAGACCTTCGAGATCTCACAATCTCCTACTACAGCGGCATTGAATTTCCTTTCTGGCTGGGAGATCCTTTGCATCTCAACGTAGTCTCTTTGCGCTTGTGTGGCTGCCGTAACGTTGGATCATTACCATCACTCGGGCTGCTAACCTCCCTGAAAGAACTGCACGTCGAAGGTCTGAATGCTGTGTGCACGGTGGGCTCCGAATTTTACGAAACTACAGAGCCTTTTCCATCCTTAACTACCTTGGAGTTCAAGGATATGTCATTCTGGCAGGACTGGACTCATTTTGGTGGCACTGAGGAAATAGAAGTGCCGTTCCCTTGTCTTCAGCATCTGATGGTCCGCAATTGTCCCATGTTGAAGGGACGATTGCCCGGAAAACTGGATGCCCTCGTGAGGCTTGATATTGATTCATGTCCCCTTCTGCATGCCTCACCTGACGTTAGTCTTCAGTCTCTCCGCGAGCTATACTTCAGAAGCTGTAACAAGGTGACTTTTAAGAGCTTGGTTAACATGACTTCTCTAACCACTCTTGCTGTTGAAAATGTCGAGGGGCTCACTTGCTTTCCTCTTGGGTACACAAGAGCCTTGACCAAGTTAGAGAAGTTTGAGGTAAGAAGATGCAAAAACCTGATACACTTGTGGCAGGACACAGATTATGTTCAGAATCTTGCTTGCTTGAAGAGCTTAGATGTCATAAGTTGTCCTCAGTTCGTATCTTTTATAGCCGGAGAAAGTGATAGAGAGCTGCCTAGCCGCCTCGAAGCTATGAAATTGAGTGATTGCTCAAGCCTAGAGAAGCTTCCAGACAAGATGCACAATATGGCCTCTCTTCGTAGCTTGATCGTTCTTAACTGTCCGAAACTCCGGTCCTTTCCAGAGACTGGTTTGCCAGCATCTATGACATCATTGACCGTCGAAAACTGCCAGAATCTCCAGCATTTGCCCATAGGCACTAAGATTGGCAATGAGACATCTCGTCTGAGAGAATTGAGAATCTACGGATGCGATTCACTGCCCGAATCACCATTCGGCAAGGGCGGACTACCAGAGACTCTCAAGGAACTTAAGATTCATAACTGCAGGGAAGTGAAGTCACTGGCAGAGATAGTTTCAGACTCGGGCCACCAACACCACGTCCAATGGCTTGAAGACTTAAGAATTTTCTATTGCGAGCAATTGGGAACTTTGCCCCGGAGCCTGCACAAGCTCTCCCACCTCACTCGCTTGACGATATTCGGTTGTCCCGCTCTGGAGCTGGAGCACTTCCCTCCGCTTCCCGCCAGCATATCCGAGTTCAGCCTCTGGAGTTGCCCGAATGTAAAATCTCTACCTGATAAATTGCATCACCTCACATCCCTCCGGAGTCTATATATTGTCGATTGCGAGAACATCAAACGCTTTCCCAGGGGAGGGTTACCTCCCAATATAGAGACCTTCGAGGTGAGGGTCTGCGTGAACATGAAGCAGCATATGGGAGAGTGGGGCTTGCACACACTCGCGTCGCTCCAATCTTTATGGATCGACGGGAGTGTCGGCGGACTTGGAGATATGGTGTGCTTTCCTCCAGACAGCGATGGCAACGACCATGATCTCCTCCCTTCCTCTCTCACCTATCTTAATCTCTCCGACATGAGGAACCTAGAGAGTCTATCAAGCGGCCTCCCTTGCTCTCTCCAGCGCTTATACACTCGTGGATGCCAGAAGCTGAGGTGCTTGCCCAAGGCCGGCCTCCCTTACTGGCTCGAGCATTTGTCCATCAGCGACTGCAAACTTCTCGAAGAGCGATGCTTAAAGCATGCCGGCAACTATTGGCACCTCATCAAAAAAATCCCGACCATCTACATAAACAATGATCTCGTCTCATGAAGAATTCCGCCCACGTCTTTATCTCCCATTTTCAGTATGATTTCAACTACTGGCATTGGTAAAAATATGCATTAACTTTTCCCATTTAAGCGCTTCCGTTTGATTCTGTTAGATTTTGGTTTTTATATTTGGCGTGGACTATGATGTGAAGGTATTGTGTACGTGTGTAAAATTTATCAGCAAAGGGACAAATCGGAAGGTAATTATTGCATTATAATGTTTGGTGCATATGGGAAAGCTAGATAGGTACATGGGATTTGCAGTTGAGCTGATTGATCTGTATACAATATGTGAGCTCTACGAGCCTATCTTCCGTCGACATAATTGGCAAATTATCTGTGATTGTGTCGGGGATACTTGCTTCAACTGAGCCCAGTAAAATTGAAGCGGCCAGTTCTCCAGTGCCGCAGCTATGAATTGTTAACTTGAGCTTTTCTGGTTAGATTTCCAGCAATTTTTGTGCCAGAGATATCTGCTTCAATTGTGTCTATTGCATTGCATACATGCTTCGGCCATTGACAAAATATTAGCCACTGCATAACAGTTCTTCTAGGAGCTTCTAGATAATTGTAGTTCAGCGAATTCTAGGAAACTTTATAAAATGACTCGACAATTAACGGCTTCACATAATTTCTACAAACGAACAAAATTTTGCTGAATGTGGGATGACATTAGGGTATGTCGCATTAGAATTCGGATTATTCATGCTTTTTTTTTGGAAATTACGTGTAAATATCATGACAATGCCGAAAGAATATAGCTGCAAAATCCGTCTGTTGGTCCTGAGAAAAATCAAATGGGGGCAGCCAAATTTGATGCTGTCTTTCTGTTGTCATCGTCAGATTATCAAAATAATTAGCTTCTAATGCTGGTTAGCAGGGTCACACCTTTTACTCAGTGAGAAAGGCTACTTCTGCCAAAAACAGATGCAGAGAGACATTAAAGTCCGATGTCCAGGTATCCGAAGGCCTTCAAGATGCCGCCGCAGACTTTCTTGTCGAATATTCGAGGCAGCCCCTGCTTAAGATCTTTCAGTCTTTGTGAAGACTCCTTCGAAGGCAGCGCTAGTTCTGAATCTCTGACTTGGGAAGGTTTGTACATATTCCCAGAAGGCAAAACATGGGCGGACAAAGCTGATTTACTAGGCCCAGAAATGATGATTAGCAGCTCAAATCACTGTTCACTATATTAGCACAAGCAAACTCTCCAAGAGACATACGATGCTTTGTTAGCATAAGACGCACGAACTAAACTGATTCTCCTTTCAACCGACATTGCATACTAGTTGTAATGGTGAAAGGGGAAACTCCAAATAGAAGACTCTGCCAAACTGCCGCCTAGAAAGCGCGGACACTCTCTGAGGGCCTCTGCATTAGTGTTGGGCACGTGTCAGACCACAACTGACACATGGTCAGCACTCCGAACACGCTGGCAACACACGAGCCCAACATCTCGACACGTCATCCCGACACACACAATCAATTTTAAACATTTGCAATAAATTAGGAGTCAAAATATAAATCTATCAAAAATATATTTACTTAAGTCATATACCTAGCCACCTCAAAATTAATATTCCTAGCCAGCCCCAACAAATGGTAAATTAATGATTTTAGTATAAATTTGTTCTAACTTATTTATTTATTTATGGATTTGATTCAAATAATCACATCTATGATAATTATCATGTATGTATAAAAATATGCATTTAATATACAATGTATTCCAACATGTCGAAATTCTCTATTTTTTTTAGAAATAACACGTCGGTGTGTCGTACTGCACATTGGTGTCAGTGCTATTTAGTTTGCCATCCAATGAGTACCTTAACAAAAGCTTTGCCTTTAGTCCTCTGCAGAATCCAATCAAACTCCATAATGCCAATTCAACAGCACTCCTGTTAATACCTGCCGACGCTCCTATTGATTCAGTTGCTACTATTACAAAGGATACGATGATCATTAGCGCAAACCCACTTTCTAACCCTGCCAATTGTTCTCAACCAATTCAAAGTTATAGCTAAGCCAGGCACATCTTGATCAAACCAAGTTAACCTATGCCAAAAGCACCAAGTGATGTGGGTATTCCAGAACTGGAAAGGTTTTAAAAATCACATTCCTTGGATACGATTCCGTCGAAACGCAAGGATGTCTGATACGAGGCATTAAGCTGGGCCTAGCCTTTAGGAGCTTTCTCCATCAACCTAGATCGCATTCAATTCACACCAGCAGCGTCGCCCACGCACATAATGTGTCCCATGATGGGCTGTTTCAAACAAATTATGCAACAAAGACAGAAACACGCAATTGAATCTAGCTACTAATCCTCCTTGTGTTGTCTTTAACTCCTCTTCAATTTTGAGATCATACTATGTTTGGTTGTCGGATCTGCTGATTTGAGAAATTATAACTTGATGGCTTGAGGAGATGTGGTTATCGTACTGATGTGACAGAATTATTCACTTACATGTTGTAATTTTAAGAAATCAGACACCTCGCCTACTTACCAAAAAAAGAAAAAGAAAAAATTTCTCTATTGCAAACCAATGGACCCCTACATTTACATGAATCACTAGAAAATTAGTGATCTATTTCGTCTGAGATAGAGTAACAAGATATGCATTGTTGGATGGGGACGAGCGGTGGTGATTGATATTTGGAGACACACTACATCCAAAAATCAAGAAAATTATCAAGAAAGTTCAAATTTATTACACTAGTGCTAATTAAGTACGTATCAATAGAAATAGGGCTAGAGCTATTGACTAGGGTCTCTTCTTTATCACTATTGATTACAATTGGCTGCTGCATTTTATATGACTCACTCTGTTGAGCCAACGAAACCCTAATTTTTCTAAGGGAAGATATGGAGTTCCAAAGCGTGAGAAGGAATTCAAGTATATTGAAAAGAGAAGGAGATTTTCCTTTGTTTTGTGAAAAGGAATTTAATTATAAATGGCAGATCATACGATAAAAAAAAAAAATTAGGTTTGTCTAATGGTTAGAGAAGTTGGGGTTCCTTTACAAACTATTCTGGCTAATAGGTTATCATTCGGAATTCAGAAAAGATTGAAATAATGGTATCTATTTCACTCAAGATTAGGTCTCTTACTAGGTATTCTGCCCTTAGCTTTTCTACTGGTATTGACATTTGGCATAGATTGCAGATTTGAGCATTCGACCTTCCATTTCATAGATGTGGATTTCAGACCTATGAAGAGAGGTATACGTGAATAAAGAAATAATTGTGTGACAATCTTTAATGTGCTGTGAGAATAATAGTTTATTCTTGACAAAAAAAATTAAGTCACAAATAATTATAAATTATTATGGGACCTACTTCTTTAAGAATTTATGACTTATAATAAACTGTTATTTTCATAGTACTCACAGGATTGTCATACTAGCAAAATCCACGTGAATAAGGGCATGATGATACCTATTGGCATGGCATTTAAGATGAATGCATCGTTCAATGCAACAAAAGAAAATTTTTGTTGAGATGTCATTTCTGAAGTTGAGTATGCTGTCATTGACTACAAAGGCTGTCATTGACTACAAAGGCTGTTTAAACATGAATCGAGATAGATTTTTTACCATCAAGTTTTGTATGTTTCATAAAAAATAAATGACTTGAAAATTATTTTTCTAAAAATGAGGCTGAAAGATGCTATGCATTTTTAAAAGTATATTCTGCAAGTGCAAGTTGCATTGCTGTTCTCGAAAAAGGATACTCTTTTAAAAGCAAGTTACTGTTATTATGCACCTATGGCCCAAGAAGATGCCACATCTAGCATCCAACACTTTTTCATTGTCCATGTTTATATTCCACGTCAATCTTCTTCCATAATGTTGCTGAACAGTGGGCTCATTTGCGTGGATATAACGTAATGAAAGCATCCTTAGTATCATATCTCGTATCTATCTATCTAAAGAAGAAACAATGTAACGAAGGAATTCATAAAGCTTCAATCTTAAATGAGTTTTGTTTGATGGAAGGAATAATTTGAGTTGGAAAGAAAAAGTACAGATGATATTAAACAAATTAAAATGTACAGGCAGTGGTGGTTTCATTACTTTCAAATTTTTCGCACAAGCTTTATTAATAGAGTTTTCTAGAAGGTTGGCTATACATCTGGGGCGTATTACTTTTTGTTCTTCTCCCACTAGAGCGAGAGCAATAGTATCTCTTAGAAAGTGATAATACATAAGCCGAAAAATTTATTCCCCTTTTCACCTTTACTATCTTTTCTAACATTACATAACTGGCAATAATATCTCTTAAAAAGTTAATTTCCACCATGGACACCACTAATGCAAGAATCGATTCTTTCATTTAAAGGGCATGGAACGTAAATGGTCGCCTGTCTTCATTATGATGTGTGCGACAACGTGGTCCAATTACAAAGATAACTAACAAAAGATTCTTAAAGTCTACAGGAGGATTATTCTTGCCAACTAAGGGGAAAGGATTGTTCTAGGCGTCTTGGACTATAGGTGAGGGTTAAAGAAGTAAATTTCCTCATTGAAGATTTCCTATATATTAAGCACACGGGGTTCATCCTTTGTGGCAAGACAAAAATAGAAGCTTTGCTCAAGCGCAAGGGGTTGTGCTTGAAGAGGAGAAGTGCTTCGGTAAGAACACCATGCCACAGACGAGAAATCATAGAGACGCCCGTTCTTTTTCTGAGATAATTTGCTTTCGATAGCTCCAGGTCGAGGCATGAGGGCAGCCCTCCAATTATACTGTCTTTCGAGATTTGAACACAATTTCGATCTGCTCGAAGGTAACTCTTTTTCAGACACAAATAACATACTGCTAAAAGTTTGATACCAAGTTCTAATGTTTTTCTGTTAGCCTACTTCTATTTATGTTGACTTGTCTTCGGTTCATATTGGATGATCTTGAACCATGTATTATACACTTAGACTGTATTAAATATTTTTTGTTTGCGCATTTGTTGACATCAGCGTAATATGTGTGTGTGAATTATATATTTAGGTAATACAAATTCTTGGTGTTTTGGAATAATACACGTTTGCCCCTAAATGTTCAACCATTATACATCACCTTCCCTGAACTTTTATTTTTTTATGGCCATTGACCCTCCATTATATTTTCTGTTCGAATATGTAATACATGACTTTTAAGGGGTAGCTGTGTAATTTCTTGTCATTTTTTTAATAGAAATCTTTCTTGTACCCTTGGTTTTTGTGAAAATGAAAATAAACAAATGAAGTAGAATAAGTTAACAAATATTCATATCAGAAAAAATAAATATCAATGATATTATTGAAAGAATAGAAATTGAGAAAAATCGATAAGATACTAATAGAATTAGTAAGGTATTTAAGAAAAAGAAACACAATCAAGTATAAAAGTAAAATTCCTGCATAAGGTCAAATAACAAAAATCGGATGCTCATTTTGTATTTTTAAATGGTTTATTAATGCAAAAAACTGATGAATAAAATTTTTTTAAAAAAATTCACCTTAGATTTCGATTGATCTTTTTCTTTTATAAGTTGAGGTCATCATTTCCTTGAATAATATCTATAAATATCTTAGTTTAATATTTTTTACATCAACTAACCCTTCGAGTATACTTAACGAGTCGCTACTATTTGTTGGCAACCTTCTTGTTTTTGAGGACTTTTTTTCTTCTTATTTAATTTGTGTTTATTCTTTTCTAAAATATTTTTCTAGTTCTATTAAAGTGGCTATATTTACCAAAATTTTAAATTTTTTTATTGTTTAATATTATTACTATTATATATTATTTGTATTTTGGTTATTTTAGTTTTCTTCCATTTTATTTTATATTTTTAGTTTTTATAGCAAGTAAGGTAAAAGAAAGATTTCTTTCAAAACATGAGATGGAAAAAACTATTTTTACCTCTAAAAAATCATGTGCATTGCACAATGGAGATTATAATGGAGAATTAACGGCCGTAAGTTCATGGGATATTGTGTAACGGTTGAAAGTTCGGGAGTAAAAATGTGTACTACCCCCAATGCTTAGGGCGGTGTTATGTGATATCCTCTCTTGTTATAAACTAGTGTATTTTGCTTATCAGCTACTGGAAAGGAAGTTATCTTTAGGGAATCGAAACTTTATGGAACTCCTCTTTTTAAATGGAGACTTGCTCATTTGTGAGCAAATTTACCAGGCTCCAGTGAACTAGGCCAAGGTGGTGCAAGAATTTTTATTTTTTTTGCTCTTCTTATATTGGGAACTTATCACAATTCGGCCTAACTTGGTCGAATTGCACACTCAACTTAGCTAGGTCAAGGGACCACCATTTTTTATTATTTCTTTCTATTATGAAGAAACGATGACAAATGCCAATTTTAATAGTTTACCTAATTTTTTCAGCAAATTCTTCAACAAAATACTTGATAACGATATCGTCTTTTTGACCGCTAGATATTCAATACAGTCAATTTCTGTTTTGAGATTCAATCGGGCTAGCTTGGTCGAATTGATACTCAACTTAGCCAGGTCAAGGGACCACCGTTTTTTTATAATTTCTATCTATTTTGAAGAAACGATAATTGCCGATTTTACTATTTTTTACCCAACTTTTTCAGCAGATTCTTCAACAATATACTTGATAACAATATCGTTTTTTTGACTGCTAGATATTTAATACGGTCAATTTCTCTTTGAGGTTTATGTACTAATTTCCCATATCACCCAAAAAATTAAAAAAAAATGATGCTTTTGAAAGTGCATTGTTTCAAGAAAAAGTAACAATTTGAAAAATATTTTTCAAAAAATGATTTTTTATATCATTTAGAAAAACTAGTCAATAAAAAAAAGTTCACTATCAATAGTAATTTATGCCTCAGCATTCTCGTTGACGGTGAATTTTTTTGATTTACTAATTTTTATACGTGATATAAATAATCATTTTTAAAAAATAATTTCAAATTATTATTTTTTCGTGAAATAAACGCATCCAAGTCAAGCGAGACTTGCCCCTTAGCATTAGACTGAGCCACTAGTAACGTGTCAATTCACTCACTTCAAAATATTAATCATGATCATTCGTTTCTTCTAGAGAATAAAATAACCGATTGACATTATTTCCTCCATTTTGGCTTATGAAAGCATTTTTACTTAAAAGATCCATATTGTAAATTACTTAACGTTTTCACTCATGCAAAAGTTTTGACCAAATTACTCGTACACACGATTTTCAAATCGGACAAGAATTACATTACTCTCTTTAAATATTAAAGTGCTTGGCCGGCTTTGCCCGCCAAAAAGATTTTTGCATTAACTTTTAGCTTTTCAAAGTCATGGGCCACATTTCCGACCAAAAACAAAAGGTCATGGACCGCATAGAAACTTTTTCCACATAATGCACAATCAACTTCACGTACGCCCTCACATCCTCGCTCATTGCCCCTAAGCGTCTCAGAGCCCGCCTCATGTTTTAAGCTTGGTTTTGTGCCGCTATTCTTTATTGTTTTATCACTTTTCTCCTCTTCTGTTCATACATCGAGTGATAAACTCTCTTCTTCGTTCAGTTTCCTTCGCGACCATATGCTAAAGCGAGTACTAAGAGGAGAAACAACAAGAGGAACAAAAGAGGGGAGAAAAGGGAATTTCTTCAATTTAAAGAAGAAATTATGGCTGAAGCATGTGCTACCTCCGTTGCAAAGAATCTTGCATTAAAAGTCGGTGAGTACCTGTTTGCTTCGATTAGTCGTCAATTTGGGTACGTGCTATGCTATAAGAGCTATGTCGAAGATCTCAAAGATAGAGTCAAGGAGCTGGAGACTGTGAGGGAAAGGGTGCAACACTTGGTCGATGAAGCTGTGTATGACGGAAAACCTATATACACTGATATTAAGAATTGGCTAGAGAGTGTGGAGAATAAGGCTAAGGAAGTAGAAAACCTGTTGAAACATGGTGAAAGTGCAAAAATTTCTTGCTTTCGTGGGTGGCTTCCCAACCCTGTGGTGCTCCATCCAATTGGCAGGAAGGTGAAAAAGATGACTCGAGTCATTCACGGACTCCATGAGAAAAGGCCAAATAGTAACTTCCAGAAGGTCTTCTATGAGAATACTCCGATAGGAATTGTCACCGATACCACTTTTGCTACAAGATCTGTCGACAACAAAGAAGATATCCTGGACTCAAGGGCCTCAATCATACAGGATTTAATGAAAGCTATAGCAAATGACAAGGTCTTTGTGGTTGGGGTGTATGGACCAGGTGGGGTTGGCAAGTCCAAGCTTTTGGAGGACATTGAAAGGCAAGTTAAGGAAGAGAAGTTGTTTGATGTTGTTGCCAAAGCAAATATATCACGCAATCCTGATCTAAAAACAATCCAGGGAGAGATCACTTATGCACTGGGTTTGAAAATAATGAATGAGGAAACTACTCATGGGAGAGCAGATCTTTTACGCAGGAGGTTAGAGAGTGATCCTAAGAAAAAAATTCTCATAATTTTAGATAATTTGTGGAAGAAGGTAGAGTTGAAGGAAGTTGGAATTCCTTGTGGAGATGATAATAAAGTAAGAGGCTGCAAATTGTTGCTAACATCTAGATACCGAGATGTTTTGCTCATTGACATGGGTTCTGACTGAGAATTCCGACTCAATGAGTTAAAGCATAGAGAAGCACAGAGAATTTTTGAAAGAACAATGGGAGATAGAGTTAATGATCCTGACTTTAAACCCTTGGTAGATGGAGTGGTCAAGAATTGTGGAGGCTTGCCCCTTTTGATTATTTCATTGGCAAAGAGGTTGAAGCATGGAGATTTGGCTGCATGGAGGAATGCTTTGACCAATATAGAACCGTCAGATGTAAAATCCATAGTGGAACTAAATTATAATGACTTAAAAGATGAGAGGATCAAATCATTGTTCTTGGTTTGTGCTCTAGACTCTGGGAGAATTTCCACGAGGCACACCTTTGTCTACTGCATGGGTTTGGGTTTATTTAAAAAATGTAGCCAAACCATCGAAAACGCTAGAGATAGGTTCATTATGGATCTACAAAGCCTACAGGACTCTTCTTTGGTACTGGATAGTGAGAACATGGAACAATTTAGAATGCATGACATATTTGTTGAACTAGCCATCTCCATTGCTTCCACAGAATGGAACGCCTTAGTCGGGAGAAAGGACTATGGGTTTAAAGACTGGTCAAAGGATGAGCTCAGAAAATGCACTGCAATATCCTTCCCTCATGTTGGCATTGATGATCTTCCTGAAAAATTGGACTGCCCGAATTTGAGGATTCTTCTATTACTCGAAAGCCACCTGTCTCTCAAAATTCCCGAATCATTTTTTGAATCTATGGAGAAGCTCCAAGTCTTGGACACTTCTGGCTTTTCTTTCACCTCTCTACCTTCATCCATTGAGTTCCTTAAAAACCTCAAGTCATTGTGTCTTGAGTACTGCCATCTGGAGGATCTGACTGTCATTGGAAAGCTGAAAGGATTGCGGTTCCTAAGTTTATATAGATCTGCATTCACTCAGTTGCCAAAAGAAATAGGTGAACTAAAAGAATTGAAATATTTGGGCCTGAGTGGGTGCACCAAGCTCAAAGTTATTGAACCTGGTGTGCTCGAAAGCTTGGTTAATTTAGAAGAATTATATATTGAAGACAGTTTTGATCAGTGGGAGGCTGAGGATGAAGCACCGCGAAGCAACGCTAGCTTGGCTGAGTTGAAGAATATGAAGAAGTTGAGCACCTTGTACATTGCCGTTCCTCATTCTGCCAATCTCTCAAGAGACTTGCCATTTATGAAATTGAACAAGCATAAAATCCAAGTTGGGGACGTTTGGGATTGGTCGGGTGAATACAAAGAATCCAGAACTTTAAAGCTCAAGCTGGATTTAGGCAGTCTTCTTCTTGAAGACTGGATGCAGAGATGTTTGCAGATAACAGAAGATCTCCACTTGGATGGGATGCAAGATGACAACGATAGCATTCACGATTTGTGCGTCGAAGGTTTTCAGGAATTGAAGCATCTTCATGTGCAAAGGAGCCCCTCACTTCAGTACATTATTCATTTCACTGAAAATGTCCCACGCACTGCATTTTCTAGATTGGAATCATTGTTTCTCAAGAATTTGAACAATATGGAGAAGATTTGTCACGGTTGTCTTACCCCAGAATCCTTCAGCAAATTAAAGATTGTGAAAGTGGATAACTGTAGTGAAATCAAACATTTATTTCCTTTGTCCATGAAGAGAATATTCTTGCAGCTCGAAGAGATTGAAATAAGTAGATGCCACTTGATGCAACAAATTGTTGCAAATGCCGAAGCAGATGAAGATGGAGAAGAAATAGATGATGATCCCAAAGTGAAGTCATGCAATGTACGTATGTTGACATTGCGAAACTTGCCAGAGATGACGAGCTTCTGGAAAAGCATGGACTATTCAGTCGCATTCTTCAATGGACAACAGGTAAATTTCATGATCTTAAAAAAGTCATGTTTTCTTCCATTAGGACCATCCTAGTCGGAGGAAACCTTTCTCCGACTAATTTCTTGGATCCACGAGTAACAGACATGGACATCCTTCAATTGAATATATTAGTCATAGAAATACACTTGGTTTAAGCATAGATTTGCTTGTTACTCAATTAGTGATGCCGTTGATAATGAAATATGAGGAAAGACTGACAAAATAATTTTTTTCCCTACCTTTTATATCCCTTTCCAATTTCCTCCTTACCTTCAAAGCCAAACGTACTTATTTTACGTCCCACGCATTGTGTAAGCCGTAAAAAAATTGACTTGCTGGAATATACGTTGGAGATATAACTTATACAAGTTTTGGTAATTTACAAAGTAATATGCATTTATCTACCAAATGAAAAAAAAAAAAAAGATTGTGACATTTGAATCGTTTAATATTTTGTGTAAAAAAGTATTAATTTATTTGAAATGATTATATAATTTTTTATTTATAAATACATTGAAGTACTAACTTTAGAATTATCTAAATTTATTTTTTATATGTGCAACTAAATGGTAAGTAATATTGTGATGCTTTTTCCATCATGAAGTGAATGAAATTTTATGCATGGACATTATATGTAGGAGTATAACAGCATGTAGAAAAATTGGATAAATAATTTTTGCTTGAGGTTTTAAATTCCAGAATAATTGGGACAAATAATAATTTGATTTTAAAATGGAATTTCTATGTGATATGTGATTGGATAAAAACATCTATTTATTAGTTCATTACACCTCACTATTTGTGTTATGTTATCAGCATACTTAGAGAAGCGTCAAATGAAGTATAGATTTTTTAAATAATCTATTATTTCTGAGTGGTAGAATTATATATGTATGCACATACACTTTGGGATACATCCATAATTTGAAGAAAGTATCTACGAACTAAGTAATTTGTATGACCTTTATTTAATAACTAATTGACATATATAGAATTCTATTATATTTATTAATGGAAAAAAAAAAGAACAAATTTTTTTTTTTCAATAGGTGAATTTAACTTTAGTTGTTATGTGTCAAAATAACATCCAGATACTTGTACCCATCAGTGAACTGTCTTAAGTACATCAATCGTAGAGTAATTGAAACAATTAAGTTGCTTTTCTTCTTTTTTTTCCAATTATTGTAAAAAGTTGTGGTAGGTGACTGGATCTTTGTGGTTGTTTGGTTCTATAATAACTTTAATTATTTATTTTTTTATACATATTACATGTTAATTGATGGACCTATTAGGTGACTATGAAATGAAAAATCAAATATAATATTTGATAGGCCACTTTGTTTTGTTGCTTTGGTATATTAATGAGATGTTAGTGGGATAATTAATTTTTTTTTCTCTAATTTGTGTAACCGTGGACCTTTGATTGTGATCAAATCTACCCCAAAATCTTCGTTCTAAACATTTTTCTAATATTACTAGTAGAATTTATTTTCGCTGTAAATTTTTTTAGTAATAAAATATTGCTTGAGATTAATCAGAAACACATCTAGCATTCATTTGAGCATGATCACTTGGATCCGACAATTTTTTAAACTATTCTGTTAGTGTAAAGTGAAAAAAAAAAAAATGGAAACCCTTTTTAAGTCAGATTTTCAAATTATTTTACAACTGACCCAAACCACAAAAGCGCGATTGCACGACTAAAATCATTTATGAAATTAAGTCATTCTTTTTCTTAGCTACATGACTAAAACTTTCTACATAAATTAACATATTTATGACAAGAAAGCATATCTTAGGTCCTTATATGTGTGAAATTAAATCCTTTGCCGAAGTTGACTTCAATGTAAGTAATCGATTTTTGGACTACTTTGGAAAAAATGCCACACTCAAATTACACCTTTGAATCAATTAATTTGTCAATTTAGTTCATGATTTGGTAGAAAATAATTGACTCTTTTTTCGCTATCTTTTAAGACATTATATAAGACCACTATGATTGACTAAAAAAATTAATTGAGTCTATGCCATGAATTCGTGAAATTTAGGCAGAAAACACAAGATGTGAGGGTAAATCCATAACCTCAATAATTCGGGGATTATAAATTCTCTCTTACTATTTCATATATAATTAGAATGGACTAGGCACTAATAAAGGGTGAATTGGTTGCTCTAGGGAACTTAGACTACTTTTTTGTGAATATGTGATGGATAATATGTGGACGGTCACTGGTACCGTAAAAACATGGACACTTATGCAGAATAACAATTTTTGATCAAACAGAAATTATTAGAGTTCAAGGTATAGAAGAAACACAAATGAGATTTACAGTTGTACAGAATCTATTGCTTTTGCTCCAAGCTTCTAAAGTTGCATCTACAAACTCAAGCACCCATCATAAACACTAGATCACTCTTCCATACGACAAAAATTGGCTCCCTCTATAGAGATCTACAGTTAGAAATCCCTCTTACTTTGCTCGAAGGAAAGCAAAAGAATTTAATGCAACAGAGAGAGTTGTTCCTGAGCCTCTTTCCCTTCCACCAACCACTTTTATATGTTTTGAAAGACTTTCAATCTGCAAAATATCCGCAAGAAATTTTATCCAATCAAAGAGTCATTCTTTTGACCTTCCATGAGAGCTCTTTCTACAGAGCATAGATAGCTATTTCCAAAAATATAACGCTCTTCTTCTATAGTCTGCTTGACATTTTTTCTGCTTTCACAAAAATGCAACATATATTTGATTCAATCCAGGCTGCTTTTGGCATATTCCAATACTTGAAGATAACTAAGATACACCAACTTGAATCCAATTCAAATTGATAGCGAGCTGGGTCTTCCACTATGATTGTAGAGGCTTGTATAGAAAACCATCCAGTTTGTCTATAGCGTGTACTGCTTCTCCAAAATGGTGCTTCCAGAAATTTCACCATTTTTTTTTTTTTAAATATGAGATTATTCACCTATTACAAACATGTTCTTCCAAGCAAATTGATATCCTCGTGTTCTATAGATTGTTCACCTTCCCCCTATCTATACAAACTTTAACGAACCTTCGCTCTCCAGCTTGTTCTCCTTCTACAAAAGCTTGTCCAGATTTAAACACAGTTTCTGTCTAATAGCTTTTTCTCCTTGCTGAGCCAAAGCCTTCGATTGTCAACGCTATCGGCATATGATTTGTGTATATAGAAGTTATTCATTTATAAATACTCAATTATATATTATAGTAGCCTTTATTTATTTTGTCATTTTGAAAACAGCTTAATGGATATTCTCAACATAATAAAGTCCAAATAAATAATAGGGAAATGATAAGTTAGTGCAAATATCATGATTTTTACAGAAGAATATGGTAAAATTGAAAAATCACTACTCTGTTTTTTTCTTCTCATATCTTTAAATCTATTACACGAGATTATTTCCTTTATTATTTTTCACATGCAATGGGTGTTCATAATTTCTAGTAACAAGTACTGTTATGAGATTATGTGAGTTATTCACCTTTCGTGGGCTAAAAGAAAATCAATGCGTATGCCTTCATAATGTTATGCTCCTGGCTTTGTAAGGTTTCACTGCCCTGGTTGGAGTCCTTGACATTGTCTGAACTTCCCAAATTGAAAGAGATATGGAGTTCTCAATTCCCCTTAGATGTGAGCAACTTAAAATTTCTGAAAGTAGAGGATTGCACTTTCCTCTTGAGCATCATCCCATCAAATATACTACTGAAGCTGTGGAATTTGGAAGCCATAACCATTGAAAGATGTCACTTAATACGAGAAGTATTCGACCTTGAAGGACTGATAGCCAGTGACAATGTCAAGATTCTATCACGATTGACCAAAGTAACTTTAAGTGACTTACCAAGTATGGGACGTATATGGAACAAGAATCCAAGAACATTGTGTTTCCAAAATCTAAGGTCACTGAAGGTGCAAAATTGTGAGAAATTGAGGTTTCTTTTTTCTTCTTCCATGGCTAAAGGACTCGGGCAAATAAAAGAAATTGAAATAGCGACTTGTAAATTGATGGAGGAAATTATGGATGCACAAGAAGAAGAGTCCGAGGAAGATGCAACCACCAACACTTTAGAGTTCCCTCTATTAACTTCCTTGTCTCTTGAGAATTTGCCAAATCTCATGACATTCTCTTATGGGAAGTGCTACATTTCCTGTCCATCCCTAACAAGACTGAGAATATCTGGATGCCCCAAAATGATGACATTCTCTTTATTCGAAGGAAAGCAACAGTTGATGACAGCCGATACAGGCTTACAACAAGCATTTGGTTGTATCAACTCTGGCTTGTCTTTGCCCGTCTTCTTCAATCAAAAGGTATGTAATATCTCTAGAACTTTCCATGTTTTGCTTATTCTAGCAATTATTCTCTGTCACTGTAGTCTTATTGCCGATGAAGCAGTTGAAAATTCTATCTGTCAGCATGTCTTGTAAAGCCTCTTGCTACTCCCTGCATATGTCATTCTTGTATGATAATGGTATCGTTTTGGGTCATCAACTTCATTTTTGAGAATACGTTAACATATGAGAGCGTCCAAATCAGGACTTTTAGGAGCTCATGGTCTAAAAGCTAACATATGGCCCAAAAGCTAACATACAGGTTCTTTTTCCGAGGTTGGAGGATTTGATGCTCTTGTCGTTGGGCGGGTTGAGAAGGATATGGCATGATGAACTCCCTGAAGGATCATTCTGCAAACTAGCAACCATCACCATTGGAGATTGTGAAAATCTATCTAATATTTTTCCATCAAATTTAATAGAGAGGTTCCAGAGCCTGAAAATGATTGAGGTGGTTAGGTGTGCCTCTTTGGAAGCATTAATGGAACATGTTGCTGTCAAAACTAAGAAAATGCAACAACATCTGGTCTTCTCAGATTTAAAAGAATTGAAGTTATGGCAATTGCCGAGGTTGAACGCAGTTGTGACTAGCAGCACCAAACTAACGCTGGGTCTTCCTAGTTTGACTAATGTTAGCTTGCATTGTTGCCCCAATTTGAGACGTCTCTTCACAAATGGCACTGCTAGAACTCTTGATAAACTTGAGATGCTAGATGTTTCTGATTGCAATAACATGCGGGAAATAGTTGCCGTAGAAGATGGTGAAGAGCGAAAGTTGAAGGTGGTGAAGTTCTCTCATTTACGTACAGTGAAGCTTTGTTCCCTTAAGAGCTTGATTACTTTCAGCTCAGAAAGTTGTGCATACGAGTTTCCATCCCTAAAATATCTCTCAATTCTAGAGTGCACTGAGCTCAAGGCATTCATGTTAAGGCCGTCAGTGCCAAGTTTGGAGATGTCGAATGAGGCAGCTACCGGTTTTGATGATGCTCCATATTCTTTATTTGACGATAAGGTTTTCCTCTTTCCATTCTCTTAGCCGTATCACTGCTCATGTTTGGTTTTTCCTTTTTGATGCTCTGGACTCATAAGTAACTTTGCTTCTATGCCATTTATTGTGACAATGCTTCTGCAGGTCATTTTTCCCAAATTAGAAGAGCTACATCTAATAGGAATTCAATCGAGAGAAATTTGGAAGAATGAGATGCCTGATGAGTTCATTTGCCGCCTGAAGGTCCTCGAGGTGAAGCAGTGTCACAATTTGTTGAATGTTATTCCTTCATTCATGTGGAAGATGCTGCTTCGCTATATGGAGTCATTGACTGTGGAGTCATGCAATTCGATAGAAGGCATATATACACTCGAGGGCATCGGTGTCTTGGAGAGAGAAACTGCAAGCAGCAATCAAATGAGAGAACTATCTCTATTTGATCTCGCTAATTTGACATATATATGGAACAATGAGGACTTACCGAATCTATGCTTTCACAACCTGACTTCTATAAGAGTTGAAAAGTGCCCACGTCTGAGAAACCCTTTTACAGTGGCTACGGGAAACAGTATGGAACATCTGAAATATCTTGGTCTAAGTGGCTGTGGAGAGATGGAGTACATTGCTGCCAGAGGACCAAAGAAACCTAATGAAGCATCCGAGCAATTGTAATTCTACATCTTCACAGCATGTTAAAATTCAAACTTTTCTACCATGGGAAGCATATTTCAGAGTAGATTACTATTGTAAAAGTTTACTATTATAGATTGTAAAGCTGCAGAATGATTGTAGATTATGCTGATTATAAAAAAACTAGACAGTGGCATTCTAACTAAGAAACCCATTTTGCTGGGCAAAAAGCTTGCACTCATTCTTCTTATGTATGCGGATGCCCAAGCTGCGGGATGTTGTAATACTTTTATTTAGTGCTATAATATTTCTTATTTCGACCAAAAAATATATATAAGCATATTGACACGCATAGCAAAACTTTTTATAAGTTTAAAAGATTTAGTTTATTTTTCTTTCATTTTCAAATTTTAGAATAGTGTAACAGTTCATTAATACTGTGATTGAAGTACGAATATGAGCTCCAATTAACATTTCTTTATTTAATCGAAAATCTAGTCGATATTAAAGATTTTGGCTCAATTTTAATTTTAATCAACTTAAGGGCAAGGGATAATAACACCAATAGTCTTAATTGACGCACCGACACGACACATTTATTCAAAATTAATTTCAAATCTTACAAAAAATTTAAATTGATACTTCATAATATATCTACCCCAGCTAATTCTCATCTATAAAAATCCAAATTGATATCCTTGACCCAGCCGTACCCTCTCTCGTCACTTCATCCAAATTGATATCCCCTGGATTTAAAAAAAAAATGATCAATCACGAATTATAAGTCATCTATGATAATAATAGTAGTAATAATAATAACAAATTCGCCGACGCATCAGAAAAACGAGAACAGCGAATTCTAAACGAGAGGATCACCGCGAGCTCCCTCGCTCCCAGATCCCTGACTCCTCCGCCGAACCCGTCGAGCGCCGCGGCCTCCTCCGCCGCCGCTTTCGAGCTCTGATTTGGATTGGGTTAGGATTTATCGCGTTCTTCCTGTTCCGAGACGGCGACGCGGAATGGGACTCAGATATTCCGCAAGTACCGTGACGCGTTGAAAAGCGTCCGGAGCTCCGCGGGCTCGTCGCCGGAGTCGTCGAGTTCGGGCGTGGGGCCGGTGATCGAGATGGTGAGCACGTCGCTCTTGAATCAGCATCAGTCGAACGGGCCTTTCAGCACGGAAGATCCCGGCAGCTCTAGGTATCGAGATTCTCCGTGCGATTCCCATTTTTGTGCGCTATTTGGTTGTTTATCAGCAGGAAGAGTGAGGATTATTTGCTTCCGGACTTTCGATTTTGCTCTTTATCCACTTGTTTGGATGGATCGAGTACGTGTTTGTTGTGAGAGATTAGTGAGATAAATCATCTTGGAGGTCTTAGTGTTGTCTTACCATGTGCACTATCTTCTGCAAGTAAAGGAATTGCAAATGAAGTACGTCTCTAGAAAAAGTAGAAGATGTTCATCAGGAGTCAGACATGTCGTCCACAGAAGAGCACCTTAACCATCTCGATATATGAAGAAAAACTAGAGCAGGATGGTACTTTTCGACTGAGGTAGGTTTTTGGTCCCGAACAGTCATAGTGGATCTGATGACTAGAATGACTTAGTCGGTTATACAAGAGGTTGCTGCCTATACATTAATTTTTTTCTATGTTTGGGCAATACAGTATACCCTTATCTATTTGGAAATTGAGGTTGTTAATTGTCATTTCACTCTGGAAAATCCTATTGGCATGAATCAACATAATACTGAACACAACACTGGAAGCAATTGAGTGTTACTTAGCATTGATTAAGTACACCTATGAGTCCATGATACACGGATTAAGTACACCTATGAGTCCATGATACACGTTTGATGCTCTTTGCAACAAAGACAGATCCTAGGAAACTACTGCCCTTGTCTCTAGACACAAGGCTCCAGATCACTGTAGATGCGGTGCAGTGCTTGAACTTCCTTAATAACAAGAAGGCAATACCGCACAGCAACCTGAAGTCAACTAACATCTTGTTAGAAGCTCCGGACCTCAATGCCCTCATTACAGACTACAGTCTCCACAAATTAATGATGCTGGCTGGCACCACCAAGCAGGTACTGCACTCTGGCGCCCTTGCTTACTGACCACCTGAATTCACCCGCTCGAGTAAACTGTGGCCATTGCTGAAGAGCCTTGTCTATGCACTCCTAGTCATATTTTTGGACTTTTAACCAGAAGATCGGGGGAAATGTTTTGTGGCAACCCGGGATTGGTCAACCTGACGGACTAAGTTAGGTGGATGAAAGGAAAAGGCCGCGGCAACGTCTGCTACCACGGAGGGAATCTGGAGGCATATGGCACGGAGTAGTACTTACCAGGAGCTCTCTATGAAATGTTGCAGCTGGCTCTGAGATGCATCCTTCCAGCGTCTGACAGGCCTGACATTAGTCAGACAGTTTTTCAAAGACCTTATTTCTCTACGGCCATGATGGGCACCCCGAGCTAATTGATAAATTCGGTCATTGATATTTCCTGTACCGATCCTCGTTCTTGTCTATTTTTGGTTCTTTCACTTAATTCATGTTGGATCTTTGGGTGCGTTTGTTTCACGGAATTTTCTAAGAATACAGTTTGTTTTCCTTTGTTTAATGATATATAATTAAAAATGTTTTCTGCTGTTTAGATCTCATTAAAAGATAATTTCACACTTCATCATAGAAAAAAATGAATTTTTAATTTAAAAAGCTTCAAATTTTTAATATTGTTGTTTTTTATTTACTTTTATTATTTTATCTTTATTTCTTTTTTATTTCTTTTTCTTTTTCTTTTTCTCTTTTTCCTTCTTCTTGTCCTTCACTCCTCAGCTTCCTCATGCCATCCCTTCTGCTTCCTTTGGCAGTTTGTTCCCAGCTGGCTTACAAGGGGTGAGCTCCAGCTGTCGCTAGAGGCGGGGAGCTCGCCAGTTAGCCGCTAAAGGCTATGAGCTTGCCCAATCTGGCGAGGCTTAAGCCTCATCGTTGGAGGCCACAAGCTCACCCGATTTAGTGAGGCTTGAGGCTCATCGGCCTCGGGCAAGCTCAAGCTTGTTGTCAAAGGCCATGAGATTGCTTGATTTGGTGAGACCAGAGCTCACTGGCCGTCCTTGTGGCTAGTGACGGGTGAAGAAGAAGTAAAAAGAAAAAGGAAGAAAAGAAAAAAAAAAAAGAATCAAATTCAAATTTTTTATTTTTATTTTAAAAATGTTTTCCAAATTTTAATTTATTTAAAAATAAAATATTCAAATTCAATTTTTTTAAAATATATTTTTATAAGAATAATTGTTTGTAAACCAAGCATCAAATCTAACCTTTGGTAGATTCGGAAAACGTTTTCCGATCCTTTCAAATGAGAAATCATTTTCCTGAATTTAAGCTTTACTAGGAAAACATTTTCTGTTGACTAGGAAAATGTTTTCCGTTAACTCATTTCCAAAGCGACCCAAACGTTGGAAAATGAGGAAAATATTTTCCCTGAAAATGTATTCCACGAAACAAACGCACCCTTTATGTTTAATTCTTCACTTGATTAGGTCTAGCATATTTAGTTCCTGCCAAGATTTCTTTTTTGGTATTCTTCCGGAGAAATCATCCAAAAAGCTGCATCTAGATGGAAAGGCAATGTTTCTGCCAGAATGGCCGAGCCATTAGTTATTGCACTCCTTTCCATTGGTCCTGTAACTCGTGTTTCATCACATTGCTAAATGAACAACACAGGACTGACAATCTACTGTTAAATTTTCTTTCTCTTCCTTCCTCTTCATTTTGTTGCAGAAAAAGTCACACCATCTTGATCAAGCCAGTGTACTCCTTCGCACCGACCATCGTCCAAAAATTTGCAGACTCTCAGCCCGTATAATTGTCTGTGAATGCAGTTGGACTCTGGTTCTTTGGAACTTTGTGAGACTAATTGTTCATCTGGATTGTGTCGTTTCTTCCTGAAAGTGTTAGGCCGGACAAGCACATACAATGCTTCAATAAATGTGACACCCAACACAAAAACAATCATATTAACAACTCATTTCGTGAAATTGGTTGATTTCGGCATAAACCACCTCTTTATTTTCCATTTTCGGGTGTCTCGCTCTGGAGCTGGAGCACTTCCCTCCGCTTCCTGCCAGCATATCCGAGTTCAGCCTCTGTAGTTGCCCGAATGTAAAGTCTCTACCTGATAAATTGCATCACCTCACATCCCTCCGGAGCCTATATATTGTCGATTGCGAGAACATCGAATGCTTTCCCAGGGGAGGGTTGCCTCCCAATATAGAGACCTTTGAGGTGAGGTTCTGCGTGAACATGGAGCAGCATGTGGGAGAGTGGGGCTTGCACACACTCGCGTCGCTCCAATCTTTATGGATCGACGGGAGTGTTGGCGGACATGGAGATGTGGTGGGCTTTCCCCTAGAGGACGACGGCAACGACAATGATCTCCTCCCTTCCTCTCTCACCTATCTTAATCTCTCTGACATGATTAACCTAGAGAGTCTATCAAGTGGCCTCCCTTGCTCTCTCCAGCGCTTATACACTCGTGGATGCCGGAAGCTGAGGTCCTTGCCCAAGGCCAGCCTCCCTTCCTCGCTCAAGCATTTGCCCATCAGCGACTGCAAACTTCTCGAAGAGCGATTCTTCAAGCACGCCGGCAACTATTGGCACCTCATCAAAGAAATCCCGACTATCTACATAAACAATAATCTGATCTCATGAAGAATTTCGCCCACGTCTTTATCTCCCACTTTCGATGTGATTTCGACTACTGGCATTGGTAAAAATATGCATTAACTTTTCCCATGTAAGCGCTTCCATTTCATTCTGTCCGATTTTGGTGTTATATTTGGCATAGACTATGATGTGAAGGTATTGTATATGTGTGTATGAGATTTATCAACAAAGGGACAAATCGGAAGGAATTTATTGTATTATAATGGTTGGTGCACATGAGGAAGCTAGCTAGGTACATGGGATTTACACTTGAGCTGACTGATCTGTATACAATATGCGAGCTGTACGAGCCTATTTTCCATCGACATACTCGGCAAATTATCCATGCTTGCATCGGAGATACTTTGTTCAACTACATCTGTTATCTGCATGCTTTAACCATGGACAAATTAAGAGTCCAGTAAAGTTGAAGTGGCCAGTTCTCCAGTGCCACAGCTATGAATCATTTACCTGAGCTTTTCTGGTTAGATTTCTAGCAATTTTTGTGTCAGAGATATCTGTTTCGATTGCATCTATCTCGTACATGCTTTAGCCATTGACAAATTATTAGCCATTGCATAACAGTTCTTCTAGGAGCTTCTAGATAATTGTAGTTTAGAGAATTCTAGGAAACTCTACAAATTGGATGGAAAATTTAACAGCTTCGCATAGTTTCGACAAACCAACCCATTTTTGCTGAGAGGGGGATGACATTTGGGTGTGTAGAATTCGAACTATTCAAGCTTCTTTTTTCTCTTTTTTTTCCCAAGAAAATGTGGGTGAAAATTGTGACAATGGTTATTCAATAACGAGACTACGTCTCAACAAGTTCTACCCCTAAAACCCAATTAGGAAGCCAATATACTCTAGAGGTTGTCTAAGCACAACATGAGTCAAATGACTTACTTTGGCCTCAGGTCCTTTCTACAAGTCAATATATATCAAATATACATGAATCACATCAATTCATCGCATCATATCAAATCATTGATCAATCGACCTAATCGATTACATGTTAACGATGACCATTCCCGGGACATTTCAATCAATACTACCTATAAGTCCGATCACACCAAGGGCTACTTATTATAAGCCGATAATAAATAGTATAGCTCACCAGAAGCTACCTCAATCATTGAGATAAGATATTATATATATACTCGCCAGAAGCTACCTCAATTTCTAATATAGTATATTATATATGCTTACCAGAAGCTGTCAGCCATACTTTCATAGTATGCCGAAAATAATATATGCTCACTAGAAGCCGTCAGCCATACTTTTATAGTATGCCGAAAATAATATATGATCACCAGAAGCTACCAGCCATACTTTCATAGTATACCAAAAATAATATATATGCTCACTAGAAGCTGTCAACCGTACTTTCATAATATGCTGATAATTGATCATTTAATCAATTCACCATTTTTATCATTCCTGATAAAAATATCCATGCGTGGGTATACAGTTGACCTTAGCCAAAATATAAAATTTTCACTTTTGAACCTCCCATTATGTTCAACAATTCCAAAATAGATTTTTCGCACTATAGATCAATACCCAGTATTTTTCCGCTTAATTACCAAATTTAATTAATTTAGGAATAAAATCCTAAATCATATTTAAATCAATTTAGCACGATTTAACGCTCAAATAAATAAACGGACTGCACCGCAATAATCTGCATAAAATTTCGGTCGTCGACTATCCCTGCCTAATTTTCGGAAAATAATTAATTATTTAAATAATTCCAAAAATTATTAAATAAATACAATAAAACCAATTTAGGCCCGCAATGCCTAATTGGAAGCCGAGACGAGCCCAGAAAATTACCGAGACTCATTCAATAAATACCATGACCTATTTCCTTGCTAACTACACTAACCATTTGCCTAATATGCATTGATAAGTCTCTAATTTAATTACTCTAATCTAATCTATCCACCTAATTGCACTTAATTAAATCTAACCAACCCCTAAACATGATTAGCATACTAATAATTGATTAGTTAGCAAAACTTACTCGATTAACAAGCGGGTCGGATTAAACTGACAGGAACGTCTTGGGGGACATTTCTCCTCAAAGCAGACCTAGGTTTCGAGGGTTGAAACCACCTTAAAACGAGCCTAACACCTTACTGGAAACCCATTGTTTTCCCCCTCTGATTTGAGCCGCAAAAACAAGGAAACAAAGGCTGGTTCGGCTTTTGCTTCCGCTTGTTGAACTGTAAAGAGGAAACCAGTGACTTCAACGGCGAAAACGAGCCAATCGGAGCTCCAACGAGTGAGTGATTGGCAACCGGTGGCTCCCGGGGTCAAGGGGGGATGTGTTGGTGGTTGGAATAGGCAAAGGAAGGGTTGGAATTGGGAGAAACTCGAGAAAAACGCGAAACAGTTCACTCGGCAAGGCTCCAAACGGTTCGGCGATCGGTAAGTTCACGCTAGCGTACCGAACGGCCGACGGCTCCATTCAGGGGTGAGGTCTGGCTTAATGGAACGGTCTAGATGTCCTCGTCATGGCTATGGGTGGCTTGTTTGCTAATTCATCCGAGAAGTCAACTTTTTACTCGGATCTTTAGCGAAAGGTCAGCTGGAGCAGAAACTAGAAGAAGTGAAAACAAAGGAGGAAAACAATCCAACGGTGGTGTGGTTGCTCCAGCAACTTCCTTGGCTGCTGGTGGTCTTTGAACAGCAAGGATGGAGGGAGAGAGAGATGGCTTGGATGGCAATGAGGGAGAGAGAGAAGGAAGAGATGAGGTTGGAGTTGGAAGGATAAGGAGACAAGGGCTCCACACTTGCTTATCTTCCAATGCTTTGTCTCCTTAACCCATCCATGGCCATGCACACCTTCCTTGGCTCTCAATGAGCCACCAAGGCCCTCTTTACAACATTGATTTGGTCCAAAATGGCTAGGGAAAGGGGGGCATACGAATTTAAGGGGCTTTGGCTTCAATTGAACATAGTTTCATCTTCAATTCAATTTCATATGGCCTTTATAAATTCAATTGATATCTCAATGCTCCAATTGATATTTTTCCTTACCTATGCATCCATCGTGTATTCCAAATACGTGATCAAAAACGATCACAGCCTTTTTCTGAATAAAAACGTTACTATGCCAACTTTTTCCCAAAAAGTCTCTAGTTTCAAAAAAAAATTTTGAGACTGAGTCGACGTTCCTAGAATTTATTGTGACATGATAGAATCTTCAATTTCTGAAATCAGACTTAAATTCATGGTTAATTTCACTCAAGCGCGTTTTAGCATGACGTAGGCTACCGGGTAATTTTCAGAAATTTTTAGTGCAAATGACTCGTGGTCGATTTTCTTCAAGCCACAATAAACACACTCAACACATTGGCAACTCTCGGTGGTCGTGAAAATTTCAAGATTTCAATTACGGGCACAGGGTACCCAAAATGATAGAAAATCGATCTAGTACCGATCGACAAAAAATTTGCAATCAGATGGAATTACCCACACTTTGATCACACATCTTAGTCGAATCGACCTATCCCTGATTTCTGATCGATTTTGATAATGTCGTAATGACCTTTGCAGACTAACATGGTCGAGCAGTCGACTTCTGGTCGAATTCTCAAATCCATTGCATTATAATCTCTTAATGACTTTTCCAGATAGTCTAGTTATCTCACGAGCGATCGGCTCTGAAAATAGCACTATAGACGCGTCGATGAAATGCCCAATTTATTCAATTGAAAACAGTACTAAAATTCAAGATGTCATAATTTGTCTTGAAAAAGTAAGCCATCATAAACTAAGGAAAAGAGGTCCTAGTTCTTTTTGACCCACAAAAAGAAAATGCTAGTCTATAAAAAGATGTGGAATACCGGTGTGCTATAAATGATATTAATTTCCTTTAAGGGTGATGAGTAGGGGTGTAAAAAAATTGAGAATTTGCCAAGAAATGAATTGGACTGGCCTAGGAATCGGGCTAATTCTTGGTTCCAATTTATTGGAACTGATGAGTATCGGTCTGATTCCCGAGTCCTCCCACCCTAGCTGGATTAGTATATATATAGAGAGAGAGAGAATATATCTATATATCTATATATAATTTAAAGAAAATATCCAGCTCATCTTTTCCTTTTTATTTTCTCTTTCCTGCCTCATGTCTGCAACATTCTACATTCACTCTGTCTTTCACTCTCAGCGACTGATCCTCCTAGTCCTTGTGAAGATGAAGAAACATAACTGAAGAACTGAAGAACTTGACAATGTGAAGAAGGAGAGATATGTCGAAGAACTGAAGATCAATCAAGAAGCTTTGATTTCATTTATTTCAATACGATTGTAATACAGACTCTGTATGTCTTGAATCATCAATGAACAAAGAAGATTTATACTTCTAAACTTCACACACGCTCTTTCTCTCTATCACTTTCTCTTCTGTGAAATACAGAGCATTCATTTACAGGAATCTTCTATCTATTTTTCTGTATATTACTGCTTAGCTCAAATGGTTCTGCTAAGACTCCTTATATATCTTTCCTATCGAAGAAGACAGATACAATAGAAAAACTGAAATTCACAAGACTGTTTTTCAATCTGTTTTATTTCTCAACTGAATAACTGCTCACGAGTCTTCATTAGTTGGCAATCCGTGTCGATCTTCATCTCAAATTCTTCACCGTTGATGATGATCCACATCACTCTTCATCACAATCGTTTATTTGAGTTGTCGTGTCTTCTCCAGTCTGTGTTATTCACTTTGTTGCTTTGCAGCTCTCCCTTCTCTCTAATCTCAGCCTCTGTTCTTTCTCCTTTAATATCAGTCGGTGTTTTTGATTTATACTCCTTAACAGTCCTTCCTTTGTGATTTTCTCTCTTTTTTCCCGCATTTTCCCTCTCCTTCTCGCGGGCCAATCCTTTTATGGAACGAACTGAGGCATCTTAGTAAGCGTCAATCTCATTTGTCATCTTCCCCTACGACTTTCCTTCCTACAGTTGGCGAAAGCTTTCTCTTTCGCGCCGTAGTCTCCCCTGCACATCAGAGCTAAGGCATCTTCGGATTCCGTGGTCGCGGGATTAAGGAATGGCGATCGCCATTTCCCCCGAGTTGCGTTTGGACTGCAGTTTCGATCTCGACAGAGTTTCCCGCGTGGGCATTAGTAATGTGGGGAGTTTGGTTGAAACATTTTGAGTTCGGGGGGTTTGAGAGAAGGACGAGTGGAGATGATGAAACGGACTATCGCTTTTTACTATGTATTCTACTAATTGATTAATACAATTTTATAGGAATTTGGGACTGGTTCCATGGGCCTGCCCATAAATAGGACTGGACCAACAGTCCGGTTTTCGAGTAAATCCATAGAACTAGGAGAGCGGTTCATGTTTCCAATTTTTTGGAATCAGTTCTTCGTAGTTGGTTTCTGATTTCAAACAAACTCATCTCTAGTGATGACTGATGAGTGGTTAATTATACAGCTTGTGTGCAGAAACTTTTTGACTCAACCTACTCTTGTGAATCATCAGTTTTCCTTCTAATAATTTTTGGTTTTTGCATCAAAATAGCGACAATCTTTCAATTTTCAGATTCACTTAGAGCCCCGCTAGCATGACAGTACGATCATGCTGAATTTCTAACGATCGTATATTGACAACGATTTTCACTTCGTGAGAGGCGGGCAAACGATTTTGATAATTGTGGAAGGGAACTTTTTGGTGTTTTCATTTTAATTAAAGAACCCCATTTTATTCCTCTACTTTTGTCCCAAAAAAAAATCGTCCTCTGTATCTGTTATGTTAAAGAGCCCCCTTCAACTTTTTATGAAATGTCTCTTCTTTTATCAGGTGATTTTTGTTAACATGTATAGCAAAATTGTTGGCACGAACGTCGGAATACACATGTTATAATTCGCTCAAAGATATTATATGATGCCAAAGATGTGCCGCATTAAACAACATAAATGAAAACAAAATTAAGAGATAGAGATAGGGGCTCCATCGTAGCTATCAGGGTGCAAGTTCAAGCTCTAGCTTTCAGCAGCCATAAATGTTCAAGCTCCATAGCCGCTTGAGCTTGTAGCCATGGCTGCTTAATTTAAGCTCGCAACAGCCATGAGCTCGAGTTGTGAAGCTCACAACGATCATGTCCTATTGATTTTTTTGAGCCACAAAACTCGAGGTCATGATTGCTTGATTTTAACTCTTCATCATGGCCACTCAATTGGTGATTGTATAAATTATTACAAATCATAAAGCTTCTATTATTAAAGGTAATTTATTGATTTTCATCACGTCAGTCATGTTCCTTATTTTATTCTAAAAAGATAAGTCATCCCATTGTCATCCCATTAAGGGATATGTGCCTTCATTTTCGAAGGAAACTGGCTAAATAATTTAACCGGTTTCCTTGGGAAAGTGAATGTCATGACCTCTTTTTTTTCGACGCCCACATCAGGGGCAGGCGCCTTGCGGAGGCTAATGGCTCGGCTGAAATTAGTTATGCCCAAACTCTCCCGAGTCCACCAATTCACGACTTTAATAGTCTAAGTTTTTAACTTGTAAATCAAATTTTAAAATGGAGTCGCCACTAATCGATTTGGAGTGGGTTGATTAGAAACCCAAGCGAAGTATCGGGAGAAATAATCACTCCTGCGCAACGAGAGAAATTAGGATCGGGGACTTGATTACACTAGTTAATCACTAATGCCCTTTCGGTACCTAATCTTTGTTTAAACCCTAAGGCTTTTTGGATTTTTGGGGGATTTTCCATGCATTTTTGGGAGGAAAAACATTTTTGAGTCTTTTTCTAATTTTTTTGGAAATAAAAGGGATTTTTTTGGATTTTTTCGGTATTTTTGGAAAAATACCGGTCTTTTTGGCTTTTTCTGAATTTTTTTTGGCTTTTTCATGAATTTTTGGCTTTTTTTTTATTTTTGGCATTTTTTGGAAAATATGAAATATTTCTGATATTTCTGATTTTTTTGGAAAATAAAATATTTTTATCATTTTTTATTATTTTTCGATTTTCTGAAATTAAAACATTTTTAATATTTTTCGAAAATAAATTATTTTTTGATTTTCTTATTAAAATATTATATAATATAAAATAAAAGCCGACCCGGGTCGGATCCGCGGGTTGGGTCCGACCCAGGCTAGTCCCAAAACGCAGACGGGCCTGTGTAGCGGGCCCGACTTTTTTTTTCTTTAAAACGATGCTGTGGCCGGGCATTTGGGGACGCCCGGCCCGGCCCGACGACCCGGCCCACAACCCGCTCCCTCGGCGAAACCCTACCCGGATTCGACTCGAACCCTGACCCGGCTTCCACCGCCCCTTAAATCGCGGAATCCCTACCCAGCTTTCCAAACCCGGATCCGCTTTGTGACTCGGAAATAGCAAACCCTAGGGTTTGCAAATCCGCGGTGCCGAAAGGGGGAAACGGGAGGATTGCGGCGGCGACGGCGGCTACGGTGGCTAGGGCAACGGCAGTGAATGGCAAAAGCGACGGCCACCACAACTTTGAGCGGAAACGGGGATGGCGTGGACAGGGACCATCGTCACCTGTTCTTGACGTTGGCACGGTATGGTGGCACAGCTTGTGGCGACGACGGCGGCCTTTAGATTTGGACGGCATCAAGGCGGCGACGGCAGCGAGGGCTCAGCTACAGAGAGGGAAATGGCGACCACAACAATGACAACGACAGCACTCTACCTTTCCTCGAACAAGGGCGGAGACGGCAACGATGCTAGATCAATCGAAGGTGGCAACGGCAGAGACGAGCGACGGCAACAAGGGCAAGGACAAACTGACGGCAACGACTGCGGCGGACAACGACGGCGACGATGGATCATGGACGATCAGATCTGGCCAGATCCGACGGCGGGTTACCCTTTCTCTCCCTCGGGCTCGCCCCTCGAGCTCCCCGAAGTCTCTCGGGGACCCCTCTGAGCTCAACACGCCACGGCCAACCCTGCACTCGAGTTCCCCGAAGTCTCTCAGGGGACCTTGAGCTTCGACTAGCCTCTCTCTCTGCAAGTTCGCTCTTCAATTCCTCCCCCGAAGTCTCTCAGTGGGAAGATCTCGGAGCTCGCTCGTGTCTGCTTCAACGACGGAAGTGCTCCGCTATTTATAGGCGAGGAGGTCCGGTCGACGGAGAGGCTCGGCCGTCGGTCTTTGGCTTGCCGACCGGTTCTTCTCAGCTGAACCGGCGTCCCATCCGAGCTCATCCAACGAAGCGTGCTCGGCATTGATGGCACTTGAGATCTTATCCTCTTCGGGCGACGTCGGCCTACTCCCCTCGGCCGTAGACCGTCCTTCACGTGCGTCGTCGTCTTCTATGCGTGTGAAGTATAGAGGCGGAGAAGGAAGGAGCGAGGAAGAAGAAGAAGGAAGAAGAAGGAAAAAAAGGGGGCCGGGTTAGAGGAGAAGGAGGTTGGGCCATAAGGGCCCATGCGGGGGGGAGAGAAAATAGAGGGGGGCTGGGCGCAAAGGCCCAGCCTTGATGGACTGCAATTTTTTGTTTTTCTTATTTTTACTATTTTTTTGTTTTTTTTGTTATTTGTTTATCCGAAATGACAAAATAATAAAAATTTAATTAGTTTAGTAAAATAAACCTAAATAAAATTAAGGTGTCAACTGTGAAAAGCAAGGAAGGCACCATATCTTTTCTAAAAAAATAGTGTCCTTTTTAACGGGTTTTGTAATCATAATAGTTCTTGAGATACTATAAGAATAACAATATATTATGAGTTATAAGTTTTTAAAGAAATAAATTACATAATAATTTATAATTTAATTTTTATGAATTAGAATAAATTATTAATTTTACAATATTAAAAACTATCATGTAATTATTTTTCTTTTAATTTATCATAATAATTTTGTTGGCCAATCATTTCTTTTTCACTTGTCCATCCAAAGCCAAGGAGTTGGGTTTCACGAGGGAATAAATGCTATGAAGTCATGTTGGACTCCAGCGATACCTTAGAGGTGCTGACACATCGCCCTGTCCACTGGTGACACCTGTAATTTCTTTTTTACTTTCTTCTCCTGTTTAAAAGTCAACATCATATCACAAAAAGGAAAAAAGGAATACATGATTTGCAGAGAAGGAAGTGATCACACGGGCGTATATTTTTTCTTCTTCTATGTACTTTCTTTCCCACTTAAAAAGTCTGTAACATACCGAGAATATCAGAATAAAAATCATAGCTTGAATTGAAAAAATATATATATAATAAAATAAGCTGAACTTATAATAAATTTGATAAAATTTCTTTTTGACATTCACAAATCTCAAATAAATTTTATTCTTCCTCTTGTTTTACATTTTTGCGTTCATAAAATAAAATTGGCATGAAGAAAACACTCAATATAATATCAAGAGAATTTTTCCTACAAGTCAACATCAAGGAATAGACCTAAAAGGGACGAAGAAATGATTATGTCCTATTCAGAACTCAATATCAATTTATAACAAGCAAAAAGTTAAAAAAAAAAAAATTACGAGAAACAATCATGCCTCAGCATTGAAAAATAAATTGAAGATAAATGGTTTGGTTTTTTTTCACTTTAACGTAAGATTTGTTGAACATGCAAGCAAACTAAAAATGTTCGTAATAGAAATTTGATAGGTGGTCTTTTTACGCTCACATGTTGAAAAAAAAAAATGAAAAATGATATTTACAAAGAGTGACCAGCCATGGAATAGAATGAAAATTGAAAATAATTAGTAAAGTGAAGGAAGTGATTTTGTGAGGGTGCAAAATAATGCATTTTAACCTTACCAAAAAATAATAATAATGCATTTTAAGAAGATCTTCCGCAAGTGCAGGTTGCATAGCAGTACTAGAAAATGGATGCTTGCGTAGAAGAAAGATATTATTCTAACGGCTATTGCATTATTGTCCTCAGCATGGCATTAAAAGGTTACATCTAAGCCCTTGTCTAGACCTCGAAATCAGTCATATGTAAAGCACTTAGAGAGTAAAGCCGATTATAGGGCTCAAAAAAGATACTCCATCAATGAGGGGATATGAAATGTGTGGATACCAGGACATTAAAATAAAAATGTTTGCTAGAAGCCCAACGTCCCTGCAATGCAAATGGATAGGCATAGGATGCCCTCGTAGGTAAAAACCGATTTTAAGAAGATCTTCCACACATGCAAGTTGCATAAACTAGGAAGTGGATGCTTGCATAGAAGAAAGATATTATTCTAACGACTATAGCACTACCATCCTTAGCATGGCGTTAAAGGCTACATGTAAAGCCTCGTTCAAACTTTGGGATCTCTCATAAGTAAAATACTTAGAAAGTAGAGTCAGGTACAAGACTAGAAAAAAATACTGTATCAATGAAGTAATGTGAGGTATGTAGGTACTGAAATGTTAAAATAAGGAATGCATCCTAACAATTTGCCATTTCCATAATGTAAATAGATTGATGCAGGAGGACCTCATGAGTGGAAACCCATTTTAAGAAAATCTTCTGCAAGTTCAAGTTGCATAGCAGAACTAGAAAATAGATGCTTGCGTAAAAGAAAGTTATTATTCCGACGGAATGTCCAGCTGCAGCACTAGAGGATGCCGCATGTAGCATCTAACAGTTTTTCATTCTTCATGTCCATATTTCACGTCAATCTTCTTCGATAATGTTCGTGAACAGTGTAACAAATGGATTCGTAACGCTTCAACCTTAAATGCGTCGTGGTTTGTGCTTGTCGGAAGGACCAATTTGAGCAAATAAGTACAACCGTCAGCAATTTTGTTATCTCTAAACCATTCGCACAAGCTTTATTAAGAGAGTTTTCTAGAGGATTGGTTATATACTTGGGGGTGAACTGTTTTTGGTTCTCCTCCCATCGTATCAAGGATGATAATACTTTTAAGAAAGGTGATCTACAAGCCCCAAAATCTATTCCCCTTTCCACCTGCACTGTCTTTTCTATCACGACATGACTCAAAGAATAGCATCAAGTTAAAAGCTAATTTCCACTTCGACACCTTGACGCCAACGCAAGTATCGATTCTTTTATGTAATGGGCATGGAATGCAACAGGTCGGCTATCTTCACTTTGATTTGTCTACAGGGATCTTATTCTTCCCAATCGGTGGTCTTGGACGAGAGGTGAGCGTTAAAGAAGTAAATTGCCTCATTAAAGATTTCCTATAAATTGAGTACATGTTGCTCATCCTTTAGGGCAAGAGAAACAGTGAAACTTGTTTCAGTGCAAGGGCTTGCGCTTGAAGAGGAGAAACGCATCGGTAAGACCACCCCGCCAATCACGAGAAGTCGCAGATACACTCGTTCTAGTTCTGACATATTTTTTGATAAAACCAGATTGAGGTGTGAAGGTAATCCTCCGGTTTTACTGCCTCTTGGGACTCGGACATAGCTTGATCTGTGCAAAGGTAACTTTATTTTCAAACACAAAACCCCTTACGTAATTTCATCTCCGCGTTACTCCTCCAGAATGGCACTCGGATCTCCAAAACTCTTTAAATCAATTGAATCATGTCAAACAAAGACAAATTGCACCAAGAGCTACTTAGATCGCTACACGGTTCCATACCTCACGCACGAAGTGCACGAAATGGTGACTTGACGGAGTGCATTTTTATGAAGCTAAATGCAGGAAAAAAAAAAGGATTGGAGGCACAGTGTAAATTGTATTGAAAACGTAACTCGTGAGAAAAGAACATTTATGTAAATAAAAGCAGAGAAAAAAATAGATTATAAAACATCTTGATTGTCGAAAGAGAGGTTTACAATCCTAGTCCCTGGTATTTGTAAACCTAATATTATTAATAACTGTTCAACTCATCATGAGCTTCTTCCTAGTAACTTCCCCCGTCTTATACATATGAAGCTGGTAGAGAGATGCTCGTGCCAACAATAAAAAATTTACATTTAATAAATTCTTCCCTTGGGGCTGCCAATATAACAAGTACATCTCGAAAGCCACAAGTTCCTTATGCTTCTTGCCCGAATTCTCCATAAGATCAACTAAATCAATTCTTTAAGGCTACAAAATGACGCAAGATCAAAGTGAGTACCAACATAACATCAAACGTATCTTAAAATAACATACCACTAAAAGTTGATATCAAATTCTAATGTTTTTATGTCAGCCCATTTTTGTTTGTGTTGACAGGTTTTCCGTTTGTATTGGACGATATTGAACCAGGTAACATGCACTTAGACTATATTACATAAGTTTTGTTTGTGCCTTTGCTAACATCCGCGTAGCTTGTGCACGTGAATTATCTTTAGGTTCGGATTTATGTGAAAAAAAGAAGAAGAAGCAAATGGACTAGAATAAATTAACTTAAATATTATTATCAGAAAAACTAAATATCAATTATAATATTGAAAGAAGAATAATTGAGAAAATTCGATGAGATAGTAATAGAACTAATAAGGTATTTAAGAAAAAGAAAAAGTCCTACAAAAGGTCAAATCACACAAATTGGACAATCATTTTGTATTTTTAAATGGTTTATTAATGCAAAAATTTATAAAAAATTCAAAAATTCACAATAGATTTCGAATTAATCATTTTCTTTTACAAGTAGAGGACGTCATTTCCCTAAATAATTTCTTAAATATCTTTGTTAAATTTTCTTTACATTAACTAACCCTTTGAATATACTTGACGAATCACCAATGTTTGTTGGTTGAACTTTCTGTTATTTAGGCCTTTTTCCTTCTTATTTAATTTGTGTTTATTCTTTTTCTAGAAAAATATTATTTATACTATTAAAGTGATTATCTTTACCAAAATTTTTAAAATATATATTTTATAATATTATTTTTATTATTTGTATTTTGGTTAATTTAGTTTTCTTCCATTTTCTATATCTCTAGTTTTTACCGCAAGCAAGGGTAAAAGGGAGATTTCATTCAAAACATGAGACAAAAAAAATTATTTTTACCTTTTAATATTCATGTGCATTGCACATGCTAATGGAGAATATGACGGAGAGGTAACGGCTGTAGGTCCATGGGATATTGTGTAACAACTAAAAGCCCGTGAGTAAAATCTTGTACTTTAAATTTAGTCAAAGTTCTCTATAATGAGTTTTATTTCATAATAGTCCACATTGTGAAATATTTTTTTTAATATATATTTAATCAACTATATGTAATATGTTGGAAATTACAAATGGCATCGGCGGTGCTTTGCGGATATTTCTTACATATTCAAGTTCCAAGTGCTGGATGGTACAAACATCAAAACAAGTTCCGGCTATCAGATGTTTGTTCACTGTCTTTCTAGAAAGTACTTATTACTCTCTTGAAAAATCATGAAAATGAAGAAATGTTTTAAGCTTTGAAATATTCAAGAAAATATTTCTAAATTATTCTAAACGTTTTTATTTAAAAGAAGGGTAATACCACAAAATATCCCAAACTAGTATACTTAAACTAAATTTACTCTAAACAAATTTTTTGACCACCAAAAAACCCTAAACCGATACACCTATAATAAATTTACTTTATGCTAGTTTCTATTAAATATTACTATCAAATTACTGAATTGAATAACAAGTGGCAGTTGATAGGTGTATCAATTTAGGATTTTGCCCTCCGTTTATTACAGATTTATCAATTTGTAGTTTTTCATAGTATTAATCTAATTTAACGGAAACTAATTGAGGGTAAATTTGTCAATATATCAATGTGAGGATTTTGGTAGTAAAAAAATTAACATGGGGTAAATTTATCATAAGCTGATCAATTCGAATTTTTTTGTGGTCAAAAATTAATTTCTCAGAATTTGTTACAGTTGTATCAATTTGGATTTTTTTTCGTGATATTAACCCTTATATGAATCGACAATTGTAGAACTAGTATGCATGCAAATGTTTCTTCCTCATTTTCGGGATTTAAATTTGAACACAATTGAACTTTCTCTCAGAAACCCTTTGAGAGAGTGGAATTATGATGGAAACTGCAAAATTCGTTGAAGCCCTCGAAGAGTCATCCCCATTGTCAAGAAGCTAAAAATAAAATAAAAAAAGGGACAACAGAAAAAAGAAAATGAAAGAATTGTCCACGTTAGGTCTTGCTTGTCCACGTAAGATCATCTGCAAATTGTCCACGTAGACCACTAACTTGTTACTTGGGCAGCTCGAGTGGAGGAGCAACTAATTTTTTTGCCACCGGCTTGGTTTGTTTTGCGAAAAACGTTTTTTGGGAAAATAGTTTTCTCATTTTTCCACATTTGATTTGTTTTCAGAAAAAAAAGTCAACAAAAAATTAATGTTTAAATTTAGGAAAATGAGTTCCTATTTGAAAAATCGGAAAACATTTTCCAAATTATGGCTAGGTATTGGCGCTTGGACCCGAAACTTTGTGCTTGGACATGAGAACCCCAATGCTAATTCCCGAGTCCTTGATGTTCAAGACTAGGTCTCCAGTGCTCGGGCTCATGTCCATATGCCAAGCTCCAGCCTCAACACCCACGCTTGGGTCCATTGAGGTCATGTCCAAAGTCATGATGCCCATGCCCAAAGCCCCAACACTTGAGTTTGGGTCCATAAAGGCAGTACTCAGGTCCCCAATGCTTGAGCTCTAGTCCCAGGCATTCAAGTCTAGGTCAACAAAGGTTGTGCACAGGTCCTTAGTTAATGAAATGTTTATTCTTATAAAAATAACTTTTAAAAGTTTGAATTTTTTTTTTTCATTTTCTTCTCTCTCTGTTTTTTTTTTTTTTCGTTTGATTTTTCTTCTTCCTTGGTTGGTCGCCAACCAAGGCGATTACCAAACCAATGATCGGCCACAAACGAGTGACAATCTCACCCAAGACCAGCAAGGCTCGCCCTCACTAGATTCCGGCAAGTTCAAGCCTCACCATATCCTAGATTCTAGCAAGATATCCTAGATTCTAGCAAGCTCGAGCCTCGAGGCTAGTGAGGCGAATCATCTCTTCGACTTTACTCCTCCCAGACTCGACTCAGAATCATGAGTCCGACATGCGCTTTTCATTTTCGTTTGTAGGTTTTGGCTCGTAGGTCTGTGGAGCTCGAATCTCACTAGCCTCAGGCGAGGCTCCACATTGTTGGCCTTGGGCTCCCCCATTTAGGAAGACATTTTTTCTGTTGACCAAAAACATTTTGCTGAAACAAAGTGTACGTTCTTTGTCGCGTGCATTGTGCTGATGTCTTCTCTTTCTTTCTTTGATCTCCTTTTTCACCTCAATCTGATTTTTTCAGGATCGTGGAAGGCCATAAGATTATTCTAAATTGTTCCTGTTGATATTCCTCGGTCTCTGATTATGTACATCGATCTTGGTTCCGTACAGTTAAGACTCTCTCTCTCTCTCTCTCTCTCTCTCTCTCTCTCTGGTCTTTGGTTTTGTTTCACAGTTCTAATTGTTTTATAACTTTGCTCTTCTTTTCTTTTCATAATCGAGTGATTAATTCTGTTCTCTGTTCAGGTTCCTTTCCAACCATTTGTTTAAGCAAAATGGGGAGACCTAACAAGAGGAAGAAAAGAAATTTCTAAATAAGTAGGAAGAGATGGCTGGGCCTTTTATTACTGCGGTTGCAGTAAATCTAGCCTCAAAACTTGGTGAGTACCTGATTGCTCCTGTCGGACGTCAATTTGGGTATGTGCTATGCTACAAGAGCTACGTTGAAGGCCTCAAAAATGAAGTCGACGAGCTGGAGACTGCAAGGAAAAGGGTGCAGTGCTCCGTCGATGAAGCTAGGTATGACGGAAAACGTGTATATAGTGATGTTGAGGATTGGCTAGAGAGTGTGAAGAAACAGGCCGAGGAAGCAGGGAACCTGTTAAAACATGGGGAGAGTGCAAATAATGCTTGCTTCCATGGGTGGCTTCCCAATCCCATGGGACGCCGTCTAATTGGCAGGAAAGTGAAGAAGATGACGAACGTCATTCAAGGACTCCATAAGAAAAGCACAAGTAGCTACTTCCAGAAGGTCTACTATGAGGATACTCCGACAGGTATTGTCACTGCCACCACTTCCACCACAAGATTTGTTGACAACAAAGAAGATGTCCTAGAGTCGAGGGCTAAAATTGCAGAGGATGTTATAAAGGCTATAGCCGATGACAATGTCTGTGTGATTGGGGTGCATGGACCGGGTGGGGTTGGCAAGTCCAAGCTCTTGGAGGATGTTGATAGGCGGGTTAGGGAGGCGAATATGTTTGATGTGGTTGCCATGGCAAGGGTATTACCGAATCCAGATCTAAAAACAATCCAGGATAATATCGCTTATTCACTGGGTTTAAAACTAAAGAATGAGGAAACTACTAGTGTAAGAGCAGACCGTTTGTATAAGAGGTTAAAGAGTGATCCTCAGAAAAACATTCTCATCATCTTAGATGATTTGTGGAAGAAGTTAGAGTTGAAGGAAGTTGGAATTCCTTGCGGATATGATAATAAAGTAAAAGCCTGCAAGTTATTGCTAGCATCTAGAGATCGAGGTATTTTGTGCACTGACATGAATTCTGATCGAGAATTTCGAGTCAATGAGTTAGAGAAAGGAGAAGCGCAAAGACTTTTTGAGAAGACAGTGGGGGATATAGTTAACAATCCTGAGTATAAGCCTTGGGTAGATGGAGTAATTGAGAAGTGCGGAGGCCTGCCACTTTTGATTGTTTCGTCGGCAAAGAGGTTGAAGCGTGGAGATCTGGTTGCATGGAGGAATGCTTCAACCAACATAGATGAGTTCTTTGTAAAATCAATAGTGGAAAGAAATTACGATGACTTAAAAGATAAGAGGATCAAATCAGTGTTCTTGGTTTGTGCTCTACATGCTGGGAGAATTTGCATGAGGGATTCCCTTATCTACTGCATGGGTTTGGGTTTATTTAAAAAATTTAGTGACACGATCGAAAAGGCTAGAGATAGGTTGACTCTGGATCTACAGAGACTACAGGACTCTTCTTTGTTACTAGACAGTGATGACATGGAATGGTTTGGAATGCATGACATATTTGTTGACGTGGCAATCTCTATTACTTCCAGGGAGTGGAACGCCTTGGTGGGGAGGAATGATTCTGGGTTTAAAGAATGGTCAAAGGATGAGCTCAGAAAATGCACGGCAATGTCCTTCCCTGGTGTTGGCATTAATGAGCTTCCTGAAAAATTGGACTGCCCAAACTTGAGGATGCTTTTGTTACTCGAACGCAACCGGTTTCTCAAAGTTCCCGAGTCATTTTTGGAATCTATGGAGAAGCTAGAAGTCTTGGACTTTAGTGACTTCTATTTCACCTCTCTGCCGTCGTCAATTGAATCCCTTGAAAACCTCAAGTCACTATGTCTTGATCGCTGCTATATAGAAGATGTGGCTGTTCTTGGAAAGCTGAAACGATTACAGTTTCTAAGTTTCATTGGATCTGCAATCTTTCGCCTGCCTAAAGAAATAGGTAGTCTAACAGAATTGAGGTTTTTGGACTTAACATGGTGCAAGAGGCTCAAAGTCATTGAACCTGGCGTGCTTGGAAGCTTGGTTAATTTAGAAGAGCTGTATATGGAAGATAGTTTTGACCAGTGGGCATCCGAGGATGATGTACTGCCAAGCAATGCCAGCGTGGCTGAGTTGAAGAACATGAAAAAGTTGAGAACTTTGCACATTGCCATTCCTCGCTCCGCCAATCTCTCAGGGGACCTGCCATTTGGGAAACTAAACAAGCATAAAATCCAAATTGGGGACATTTGGGATTGGTCGGGTGAATATGAACAATCCAGGACTTTAAAGCTCAAGCTGGATTCAGGCAATCTTCTCAATGAAGAATGGGTGCAGAGATGTTTCCATAGAACGCAAGATCTCTACTTGGATGGGATGCAAGATGGCGAAAATAGCATTCACGATTTGTGCGTCGAAGGCTTTCAAGAATTGAAGCATCTTCACGTACAAAATGGCCCCTCATTTCAATATGTTGCTCACTCCCCAGAGAATGTCACCACATTTACGAAATTGGAATCATTGTTTCTCAGGAATCTGAGCAACTTGGAGAAGATTTATCGCGGTAGTCTTGCCTCGGAATCCTTCAACAAATTAAAGAGTGTGAAAATGGATAACTGTGGTAAAATCAAATATTTATTTCCTTTGTCCATGATGAGAATATTCTTGCAGCTCGAAGAGATTGAAATGAATAGATGCCACTTGATACATCAAATTGTTGCAAATGCCGAAGTAGATGAAACCGGAATTGAAATAATTGATGATATAATTTGCGATCCCAAAGTGAAGTCATGCAATTTACGGAGGCTGACATTACAAAATTTGCCAGACTTGACAAGCTTCTATAAAACCAAGGACTATTCGGGCATACTTTTCGACGCACAACAGGTAAAGTTGAGTTAAACTTTCCATCGTCTGGATGATTTTAGTTGTGACATCCTAGATTTTCATCCATACCTCGCAGTTAAAAAGATCGATGTGTATGCCTGCATAACGTTGTTCTTTTGGCCTTGGAAGGTTTCAGTGCCCTGGTTGGAGTCCTTGACACTGTCTGAACTGCACAAAATGAAAGAGATATGGAACTCTGAATTACCCTCAGATGTGAGCAACCTAAAATTTCTGAAAGTGGAGGGTTGCATGTTCCTCTTAAACATCATCCCATCAAGCCTGCTAATAAAGCTACAAAATTTGGAAGCCATAACCATTAAAAGATGTCAGTTAATACAAGAAGTATTCGACCTTGAAGGGTTAGCAACCAAAGGAAATGTCGAGATTCTACCGCGGTTGACCAACTTAACCCTAAGTGACTTACCAAGTTTGGGATGTATATGGACCAAGAATCCAAGAAGAACATTATGTTTCCAAAACTTAAGGGCGCTGAAGGTGCGTGACTGTGAGAACTTGAGGTTTCTCTTTTCTTCTTCCATGGCTAAAGCACTCGGGAAAATAAAAGAAATAGAAATAGCAACTTGTAAACTGATGGAGGAAATTATGGATATGCAAGAAGAAGGATCAGAGGAAGCTACAACCACCAACATTGTGGAGTTCCCTCTATTAACCTCTCTGTCTCTTGAGGAATTGCCAAATCTCAAGACATTCTTTTCTGGAAAGTATCATGTCCGCTGTCCATCCTTAACAAAACTGAGGATATCTGGATGCTCCAAAATGATGACATTCTTTTCATCTGAAGGACAGCAACAGTCGATGACAGCTAATACAAATTTACAACAAACATGTGGTCTTATCAATTCTAGCTTGTCCTTGCCGGCCTTCTTCAATCAAAATGTGCGTACCTATCTCTGGAATTTTCTATTTTATGTTTATTATAGAAATTGTTCTTGGTAGCTTTGTTCTTATTGCCGATGAAGCAGTTGACAATTCTTATCTGTCAGCATGTCCCGCAAAGCCTCTTGATAATCCATGCTTATGCTGTTTTTCAATGACAATGGTATAGACTTGGGTAACGAGCTTAACTCTTGCGAATACATTAACATATTCGAGCATATTTAAGCATCTAAATCAGGACTTCTAGGAGTTCATAGTCGAGAAACTAACATATACTCCTCGCACACAGGTTTCCTTTCCGAGCTTGGAGGAGTTGACGCTTTTGTCCTTGTGCGGGTTGAGGAGGATATGGAACAACGATCTTCCCAAAGAATCATTCAGCAAACTAGCATCCATCACAGTCGGAGATTGTGAAAACTTGTCTCATATTTTTCCATCAACTTTAATAGAGAGGTTTAAGAGCCTGAAATTGATTGAGGTGTTCAAGTGTGCCTCTTTGGAAGCATTAGTGGAACATGTTGCTGTCGATCCTAAGAGAAGGCATAAAAGTCTGGTTCTCTTAGTAAAAGAAGTGAAGTTGTGGCACCTGCCGAGGCTGAATAAGCTTGTGACAAGCAGCACCAAAGCCATGTTGAGTCTTCCTAATCTGACTAATGTTAGCTTGCACACTTGCCACGGTTTGAGATATCTCTTCACAAATGACACAGCCAGGACACTTGAAAAACTTGAGATGCTAAATGTTTCTGGTTGCGATAGCATGCAGGAAGTAGTTGCCATGGAAGAAGGTGAAGAGCAAAAGTTGAGGGCCGTAAGGTTCTCTCATTTACGTACATTGAAACTTAGTTCCCTTAAGAGTTTGATCAGATTCAGCTCAGGAAGCTGTCCATATGAGTTTCCCACCTTGAAAGAGTTTACTTTTGAAGACTGTAAAGCTGTGGAGGTGATTGTAGGAGATGTCAGTGGTAAGAAATTAAAGGACAACATTCCCATGCAGCAACCGTTTTTACTTGTCAAAAAGGTTTGAACTCATTTTTCTTTAGTGGCATATCTAGTTTTTCGTCCCTCATAATTTGAGCTAGTAATGGTCTTTGGGTTAGACATCTGCTAAATTATCATTTTATTTTACAAATCTTTGTCTTTGATTTTATAAGAAAAATCTTAAAGCTACCTTTTTTTTAGTATAGACAGATGTCAATACTTTTTCGTAAGTCTCCAAAACTTAAATGTGTTTTTCTTTCAATTTCAAATTTTAGACCAATACTGTAATTGAAGTAAAACCATTACGAAGAGGCTAAGCTCCATTCATCTTGTTTAACTAATCTAGAGCCTAGACGATCCTAAAGAGGTTGGCTCAAATCCAAATCTTATTCACCGTAAAATTAAGGAACTCCTGTCATTATCCTAAGATCAGCTATTAAAATGATGTCAGTTCACCGTAAAATTAAGGAACTCCTGTAATTATCCTAAGATCAGCTATTAAAATGATGTCAGGAAAATTATTGCAGTAGTCTCAAAACTTATCTACGAGATGCAATCGAGTCATAAGTTTTTCAATTGGTGCAATAAAGTCCTAAATCTTTTATTAAAAAAGAAAATGTAATGAAATTTCAAACCTCTTAGGTGGCGTGATTAAGTTCCAAATTTATACAAACAAGGGCACTTTAAGGTTGCCACTTAAACAATCTAAGGTATTGTACACTAAAACGACTTGACTATGCTTTTTCAAAAAGGTTTGGAATTTGAGTGAACCAATTGTAAGGTTTAGGACTTAACTACATTTGATAGAGATGTAGGGCTTTCAATGTACATTTATTTCCCCCTTATGACTAAACCTACAAGTACTTAAATGGAATGATGGACTCGGCAAATTTGTATTCATGGCTCCCTATGAACCAATGTTATCTACGCAAGGCAAGGGAGTTGCAGCTACATGCATTATGGGCAAATAACTTAATTGCACTGACGTGGAATCTATTATTTAGTGGCGGTGTCCTTCAGTACCTCCAAAAGTTTGAAGAGCCTTTTACAAGGTCTATGATACATATGTCAGCAACTGATATTATAGAATGAGAGTGCAAAGCAAAGTAGGTTTATGATCATAAAAATTAAAGGGAAATCATATAGCAAGAAAGGAGGGGAAAAACTAGAGAGAGAGAGAGAGAGGGGGGTAGAAATGCCAATTCAGGCGAGGAAGCAAAAAGCCAGATAGACAAACTTATTAATCAATGCTTTTGCCTGAATGGATTTTAGTGGGTGGGATCTGCTTAAAAAAATAACGTGCATCTAGTCTTCTTTTCTTTTCATTCTATCAATAATCTTTATTCCGTGATTTTCCTTTATCTCTGAAATTAAAATTCTTACTTTTCTGAGGGGGAGACAGAATTGGCGTTAATGAATTTAAATGAAAAATAACAGGTTGAGTTTCCTAATATGGAGATAATGAAGATCTTGCGTATGGATAACATGAAGAAGATATGGCTTGATGAGCTTGCTTCAAATGCTTTTAGCAAACTCAAGACCCTAATAGTGGAGCATTGTGAGAAACTTTCATCCATATTTTCATCTGAAACTATTCTAGCAAGATTTCGAAACCTAGAGAAGTTAGTTGTGACCGGATGTGATTCTTTAGAAGTGGTATTTCACATCCAAGATTTAAATATGAGCGAATCTCATCTTGTAAGCACTTTTCAATTAAGAGAATTAAATTTAGAACGACTTCCAAAAATGAAGCACGTGTGGAGTGGACATCCTCATGGGACTATTACATTTGGATGCTTACGATGCTTGCATGTTGAGAAGTGTGAGAGTCTCCATAGTTTATTTCCAAGTTCGATGGCAAAGAGTATGGCACAGCTTGAAGAACTTATAGTATGTGATTGCCGGGTGGAGGAAATTATAGAGGAGGAAGACAAAGGAGAAGGGACAAGCGCAACTAATCTCTTCTTTCCACAATTGACCAACCTCATATTGGATGAGTTACCAGAGCTGAGGAGCTTCTTAAAGAATACTCACACTTCACATTGGCCACTCTTGAAGAAATTGCTAGTGAGACACTGCAACAAAATGAGTTCATTCGCATTTGCTTGTGAAATCCAGAGCTACCAAGGTATTGTTTCCAACGTGGACCGACCTGCACTCTTTCCTTTTGAAAAGGTAAGATTCTTAATTATCGATCTCTACCTTTGTCTTCATCGGCTTATGTGCATATTTCTCGCTTCTTGTTATTTCGGTTGAAATTGAAATTGCCAGACATTTCTTGCTTATAAATACTCACCTAACCACACTTAAAATTGCTCACAAATATTAAGATGGATCGGATTTAAATTTTTTCCAGCTCATTTTCTTTGTAATATATTATGGTGATCCCAGTTGTTACGTTGAAAATAAATCATTTTTATTGGATTAACTTGCATATGTAATCGTGCTTCTGATGATCCGTTCTTATCTTATATAGTCCATTATGCCAGGGGAGTGTCTAATGGTAGGAATTTTCCAATTCAAGTTGACATTCCTCATTTGCCAAAATAAAAAAAATTTAGTTCATATTTGGCAGATTGCTAGCGTTTCATTGCTCTAATAACATAACAGAGTTCGACTCTGATAAATCCTGAACATAGTAACTGTTAAATACCGCAAGTAACTTGCTTACCCGTCACGTATTAGTAACTTATCAACTAGTTTTGACAATTGACAACATTAATTTAAGCTTAAAAAATTACTTGCTCGTTTAATAATCTACCAATATTCACTTTTGTGACTTACCAATGCCTTGAAAGCTACTAACTTTTTATATAAAAATTACCAACCTTAATTTGATTGATGTACCAATATTCATAACATTAAATATATCAACTAAGTTTAGTTAATTGCCATTTTATAATCTAGCTACACTGATTATTGTGATTAACAGCACTTTTGAAGCACTAACTTTTTTGTAGAATTACCAACCTTAATTTGATTGATTTACCAATATATAACAACTTTTGTCACTTATGGTACGTTTGGTAACCATTATGTTCTAGGGAACAATTTTTTAACAGAAATAGAAAAATCTATTTCTGTTTCCGAAAACAATTTCTAAGTATAAGAACGCACTTAGTAACTACAAAAAATTTATATTCTAGGAATAGAAATGCATTTCGTAAACTTGTATAATTTTGTTGTTTCTTTTAATTTTTCAATATTTTTATTATATTTTTCCTTTTTTTCTTTTTTTCTTTTTCTTTCTTCCTCCTTTATAGCCGGTGGCTAGGCGAGCCTCGCCAAGCCACCGGCAAGGCTCGACCTCGCCCGGGCAGCGCAAGGTCGACCTCGCCAGAGCTCGCCCAAATCTGGCAAGGCCAAGCTCGCCCAACCATCTTGCCTCACCGGTGACTGGGCAAGCTCGGTCTCGCCAGATCTAGGCCAGCTCGAGCTCGCCTAGCCATGGCGAGGCCCAACATCGCAAGCCAAAAGGAAGAAGAATGAAAGAAAAAAAGAGAGAGAAAAATTTGTTTTTCGAATTGTTCTCGAAGCTACTCTTTTCTACTTCTTGTTTTACGTTCCAAATCTATTCACGGGAATAAAAGTTTTACCAAACACGTTTCTATTTTTTTTTTTTTTTGTTCCCTAGAACAAAAGAACAAAAAATTTTGTTCCGAGAAATAGAAACATTTTTTAACAAATGGTGTGTTTTGTAACCATTCTATTTCGGGAAATAATTTTGAACATAAATAATTTTTTCTATTTCTATTCTCATGAACAATTTCTGAGTATAAGAACACGCTTGGTAACTGCAAAAAAGTTTTATTCCAAGAATAGAAATGCATTTGGTAAACTTCTATAATTTTGTTGTTTCTTTTCATTTTTCAATATTTTTATTATATTTTTCCTTTTTTCTTTTTTTTTTTTTTTTCCTTCTTCCTCCTTTGTGGCCGATTGCCGGCCACAACAAAGCCAAAGACCAACTGGGTGAGGTTCGGCAAGCTCGGCGGAGCCTCGCTAGGCCATTGCGAGGCTCGACCTCACTAGATCTAGGCGAGGCTGAGCCTCGCCGATGGCCTTGATGGTTAGGCGAGCCTCGCCAAGCCACCGGCGAGGCTTGATCTCGCCCTAGCCTGGCAACGTCGAGCCTTTCGCCGTGCCACTGCTGGGCAACACCGACTTGGCGGTGGCCCAGCGAGGCTCGGCATCCAGCGAGGTCACTGGCCATGGCTAAGGCTAACGACCAGCCAAAAGAAAGAAGAAGGAAAGAAAAGAGAGAAAAATTGTTTCTCGAAATTATTCCTAGAAACAAGAAGCTAATTTTTTCTACTTCTTATTTCTGTTTTAAATGCTTCTAAAAACAAAAAAATAGATATTTTGTTCCTAGGAACAAAAGCTTTACCAAACACATTTATGTTCTTTTATTGTTCCCCAGAATGAAAGAATAGAAATTTTTGTTCCCGGGAACAAAAACACTTTTTAACAAACAAGCCCTTACTAACTCTTTATTTTGTTAGGTTTTGAAAAGCACAAAGATATTTCCAAAATTCCCAAATAATTTAATAATATACCAGCATTTATTGTTGCGGCTTACCAACGTCTTTATGACAACTAACATTTATTTGAAATTGCCAACCTTGATTCAATTGACATACCAACATTTGTCCCACTAAGATACAAACTGATTTTAGTCACTTGCCAACTTTTTATCTTGTTAAATTTAAAAGTACCAATATTTCTTTATCTTGTTATTGTGCTCATCAATTTTTAAAATTACTAACTTTTTTTTTGAAAATTATCAACTTTAATTTGGTTGACATACCAGCATATTACAAACTGATTTGAGTCACCTACCAACTTTTAATCTTGTTAGGTTTTGAAAAGACAATTTTTTTCATTATACTTTCTAAACTACGAACTTCTTTAACAATCAAGCACTATGTATACTTGTGGCTAACCAACACCCTTTGAAATTATAATATTTAATCTAAATTTAATGACCTAAATTTGATTGATATTTTAAATTAAGAGGAGAGCTGATTTTAGTGACTGACCAACTAAGTTTTGAAAAGTAGCAATATTTTCTTTATAGTTTCAAGATCACCAACTACTTTAATGATCTACCAACGTATATTGCATTAGCTTATTAACAAGTTTGAAGTTGCTAACGGTTATCTAAAATTATCAACCTTAATTTGATATGTATATGAGCGATATACCAACACGGAACTAAGTTTCATGTTTGATGCCACAAAACGCTAGAAACGTATGACTATTTGGGGTTATATACTTCTGGTTTGTTTCCTAGCTTATTTGACGCTTCATTTTGCTATGGTAAGAACGAACAATATGTTTTAATCATTTGCATTTTTTCCATTAAATTCGTGTAATATAATATGTATCTTGTCTTATCACTTTTACCCCCACATGCTGTCAATTAATTTTTATTTTTTTTTGCAAGTGCACTAGAAATATTGAGCACTAAAACTTTCAAAAAATGTAATTAAGTTTTAAAATTTATCAAACTGATGCAATCAAATTCTTTCATTAACTACGTCCAACTTGGCTAAAGGAAAATGCTAACGTGAATTTCTTATTACTTTTTCTATCCTGGCAGCAATGTGGCTAAAACAACATCAATTTGGTCTATATATGATTTTTAAAAGAAAAATCAATATGATATATATTTAACTTTAAAACAAAATTTGAAAAAAAGGAAATACTGAGCCATCACCAACCCCTATCATTGGTAGCCCTCGGCAAGATCTAGGCAAGGGCTTGCAAGCCTTCACATGCAATCAACAAGGGTCGCTGACCACTAGTTGGGGCTTGGCGGACCCCCTCAACCATGCCCTCACCATCGGCATGGTCATGGTTTTTCTTTCTTGTTTTTCTTAATTTAGCTTATTTTTAATTTAATTTAAATAAAATTTGGATTAAAAATCAGATTTAGACCAAAAGAACATCGTTTTTTCTCTATACTTCATGTTTTAGCCACGTCATCACTACTAAGAGAGAGAAAATAATAATAAAAAAGCCATGTCAACATTTACCATGATCCAAGCTGAATGAAATTAATGGAAGGACTTTATTATGCTAATTCGATAAGTTTTAAAATTTAATTGCACTTTTTGAAAGTTTAAAGATTTAATTGCACTTTCATGATAAATTTTAAAATATTAGTGCACTTATCCTTTTTTTTCTTTTTTTTTCTTTTTTGGGGCCAAGGAGAACCCATGCGCTACTAATGAGATGTAGTAAAATAGATATGAAAGTTGCAGCTTATATAGCAGAGTGCAGCATATTGATACATCTTACTATTGAAAGACATCTACTTACTCGACAAGTAACACGATTTGGTAGAACAAATAACTTGTGTCGTTAAGTTCTTCTCTATGAACTTGTTGAAATCCATATCAATTTATTTTGCCGCTTGGATATAATTAGTTGACAATTGAATTAATTGAAGTATCAATTTTTTTTTTAACTAATAACTTTCTTTATCCAATTTGCTGAACATGTTTTGATTGAATTGAGCACACCAATAACAACAAGCATCCCTTTTATATCGGTCATCAATGCTTGCTAGATACGGACTTTTCATGGCATAATTTAACAAATTCCCACAGGTCACTCCACAATTGGAAGATTTGAGATTAGCAAGGGAGGATGTTGCGATGATGCCGCAACATTATATCTTTGGCAAACTCCGAGAGCTGATTTTGGGATGCTACCATGATGAAAATGTTGCATTTCCTTCCAACTTTCTTCTCCAAAGATTCCCAAATTTGGAAGTGCTTTGTGTAGTCTGTAGTTCCTTTGAGGAGATATTTCCAGAAGATGTGTTTGGACATAATGGAGCGAGTTTGAAGGCACTTGGAAATCTGAAGCGAATTCAGCTGAATAACCTATGTAACCTAAGACGAGTTTGGAAAGATGGATCCTTGATGGCTAAAATTCTCAAACAGATTGAACATTTGTTAGTTTGGCAGTGCCCTAGTTTATCAAACATATTTCCATCTCCAAGTTCATTCCAAAGCTTGATGGAATTACAAGTAGACGATTGTGCTGGTCTAGTTCATATGGGGACTTGCTCAGCAGTGAAAAGTCTGGTACGCCTTAGTCGGCTAATCCTGGTAAACTGTGGTTCAATGGAAGATGTGGTGACAAATGATGGAAAAAGAGCAGAGGAGATCTCCTTCCCCAAGCTGCAAATGTTGGAACTTGATGGTTTACCAAGCCTTGAGAGCTTCTCCCCGACGAATTGCGCCTTCAGGTTCCCGTCATTGGTGTGTATTATTGTGAAGCAGTGCCCCAAGATGAATATATTCTGCAAGGGTGCCTTGAGGACGCCAAAACTAGATAAAGTACTCCTCTCTCAAGAGGATGACAAAGGCCATTGGGAGGGCGACCTTAATACCACCATCCAAAACTTATCAACAGGAAACCGTCCGCACCAAATTCATTAAGTCAGGTAAATGCTTTTTCTAATAACAAGTGTTGTGGTAGAAATTATTCCACATCTGAAGAGTTTTCCTTAGTTTAATCACATTCAAGTCTCCCAAATAAAACCACAGTTGAGAAATAATTCCAGATGCAATTGTGGACTATGAAGGGCAACAAGAGGGTGACCGCAGAAATTGTCATAAAGTCCTTCAAATTACTGGAATCTTTTTGTTCTGTCTAGTTTCTCCATTCCTAACATGTTGAGTCCACCAAATGCCAGCCCCATTTCACTCCAGCTTAAACTTCCTGTAACTTTCCTATTTTGCGAACAGAGCTCGAGAGTTGGTCGCAACTCTATAATCAGTGACCAAGCCTCCAAAAAGGAGGGGAAAAGGGAAATCTTTTCATGGATACTACTAAAGCTGCCTTCTCATCATTTCCTTACATTTCTACAATATTATAGATCGAGCATTTTATCAAATCATGGAGCTCAATATGCGTTCTTCAAAAACTATCCAATTGCATCTTTGTGCCACTTTGTATCATGAACCAAGTCCTTTATGCGTTGCCCCTGATTCTCTTGAATACTGAATTCTAACTATGGTTTGCAGTTGCTGGAAATCAATTAGATGAGAAATCGACTCGTCTCATGCAAAAGAAGTTGCGTTCAAGCCCTTCAGCTTTTGTTGATCATCATCATCTTGCGCAGTGGCGAAATCCTTAATGACTGCTTGGACCTTTTCCTTTTTATATTTCTTCTTCCCTTTTATTCTGAATTATATGACAAGTCATCCCATGAAGGATTTGCTTATTTATCGTTTAGGCATTTCGTGTATCTGTAATGTAATGCTACCAGCACACGCAGCCATGGACCGCCTTTCTTGGCGATTTGGCATGGAGGAATAAATTTCTTCATCCTCTCGACTGCAGCTAATATGATTAGCTTGAAGCTCGCAAAACTTCCGTGAGCGAATGTGACTTTTTTTTCCTTAAAGCTAGGTTCTCAATTTTTTTCCTCCATCGCCATGAGACGGCATTCTCTTTAGCGTGATCACGTTGATGCTTTTTGTAGTTAGATGCAGGAGGAGCTCTGTACCACAAGCTTGTCATCGGCCTATTTCGCAGACATTTACTTTGCAAATACAATGGAACTCCACCAGAGTGACTAGATTTCGTCTTTGGACGTCTATCCCAAGCACTTCACCACGCTTTTCTTGCTGTTGTTTTCTATTATCTGATATTAAATCGAGAGTAAGATATTGACCTCAGCATACTATATGTGCAATCTCTTCGTTTGGAATTAAATTCAACCCAAACAATAAATACTCGAATATGGGTTTAGAGATCCCTAGAATACGGTAAGACACTTCGAAGGGCAAAATACACTAGGATATAACAGGACTGGATATCACATTTATAAGTAGTAACTCAATATTATTTTTCCAATCAAGTGACTTCAGTTATTATAATTATTTTATATAGGTCTTTCGATGGGGTCAATTCTACATGTGTGATTTAGCACCCATATGTCACGATCACTCAGTCAGGGCGTACTCTCTTTTTCTTCCTTTTATTTATATGTCATCTCTCATGTGAAAACATGAGATTTTACTTTGAGAGCATGAAATTCGGGATAGGGTTGAGTCATTTGAGCATATTTATGCTCTTGTCAAAGTATTCCGTTTGCCATGCCTGTAACGAAACAATTGTTTAATAAAACAAAAGGCAATTGAAGACTTCTTTGGTCCCACATTATCGAGAGACAAAAATTCTTGATTATATACAATGTCCTTTTAGTTTTAGAAAATGCCATGTTATAGTATTAAGCAGTTGTTATCATTGTCATGTCCAGGTAGACATAAATTCTTGAAGAAGATGTCGTCCTCATAGCTAAACTGGCGAGAAGATGCTTGAACCTAGGTGGGATGAAACGACCGACCATGAAAAGCTGTCATGCAGCTTTTACATCATTTGAAAATGGGATGAACGTCGATGCAATTTCGAAAGGAGATGATGTCCATTTTGCTGATTTATACATGTTGAGATTGAGAAGTGTACTTTGCATGATTCTTGGGAAAAGCATAAAAAAAAGTACTAAATATATTGTATTGATACTAATTTAATCATAAACATTTTACATTGATACCAATTCAGTCCTAAATATTTCAATTTGACCGATTTAATTTTAAATATGTTCACATTAGTATCAATTTAGTCCGTCCGGCCAATTTGACCTACTGGTGCTAACATGGATACTAGTCGATGGCCGACATTAACGTGACAATTTTTAAATAAATTTTTTTATTCATTTTTTCTTTTCTTTTCTTTTTTCTTTTTCTTTTTATTTTCCTTTTCCTTTTCCTTTCTTTTCATTCTTCTTCTTCCTCCTTGGACTTTCTCGCAATGACAAGCCTCCGATGAGGCTCGATGGTTGCCAGCGATGCTCGCAGCCCTAGCCCAGCCTCGCCCGACCTTGCCCGTGACTGGCAAGGCCATGGTAGCCTTTGCCCGACCTTGCTACAAGTGAGGCCACCTTCATTTGCAGCCTAGGGCGAGGCCGAGCGTTCACCGCCTTCGCCCGCAACCCTGGGCGAGGCCGAGCAAGAGCCACAACCCTCTTCAACGGCCGATGAGGGCTTCGTGGCCCTCACCTAGTGGCTGGCAAGCATCGCCGAAGGCTCACCGGCCATTGTGAGAAAGTCCAAGGAGGAAGAAAAAGGAAAAGAAAAGGAAAACAAATTAAAATTAAAATATTCAAAAAAATAATTTAAAAACTGTCACGTCAGCATCGGCGGGTTAAAATTGGTAGACGAACTAAATTGATAATAATATGAAGAGGTTTAAGACTAAATTGGTCTAATTGAAAGGTTTATAATTGAATTGGTATAAATATAAAAGGTTTAAGACTAAATTAGTTCAATTGAATGTTTATGATCGAATTAATACTAATGAAATAGGTTTAGGACTTTTTTGGTATTTTTCCTTGATTCCTCAACAAGTTAGTTTATAGTATTTCGATTTGGGTAGATCCTCCGAAACTATCCTTGGTTTGTTGCGGCATAAGTCAAGAAAACTAAAACTTCCATTTTGTACTCGAATCAATTGGCGATGTTCATGTTGTTTCTCAATGTAATATTCATGTTAACACCGTCAAGCAAGGAGAATCCAACTCCTCAAATTCTTTGATTCAGCGTCTCACCCTCTTACCAAGAACTAGGGTCTGCTTGTTTAAATTGGTAGTTGACCCAAGGCCTTGAATTTGGCCCATGACAAGAATTGCCTCAAATCCAACATATCTTTGGGACCAGCTGTGGGCATTGGTCAGCGCAAAACCGTAACCAAGCCCAACAGAAGATATATGTTCGGATAAATTAGTTTCGCAGTCATTAAACTTCTCCATTATTTTTCAATTGGATTGATACCATGAAAAATCTAAATTTACTTATGATAAATTTACCTTAAATTAATTTTTGACCACCAAAGATTTCAAATTAATACACTTGTAATAATTTACTCCAAACTAATTTTTTAACCACCAAAACCCCCTAACAAGTAAATTTATGACAAATTTATCCTCCATTTGTTTATGTTAAATTGGATTTATACCATAAAAAAATTATTAACCAATATACCTATGATAAATGGAAAGTAAAACCCCAACTGGTATATTCGTCAACTATCACATGTCATCTAATTCGACAATTTGATAGTAAAATTTAATGGAAGCTAACGGATTATAAAGTTGTCATAAGCATATTAAATTGGGATTTTTTATGAGGTAATTGTAATAGGTGGGATTTTTTCATTGTATTAACCATTTTTAATTTAGCCACTGTCTTTTCAAAATTATTTAATCAAGTCATCATAGCTATGATTTATTTGGGGTTGCTTATCACTTTACCAAAGATGGTCCGACAGTGGATTTCACTTGATTCGTTAAAAATGTGCTTTAACTACCGTCAACTACTCTCATGTCCCCGTTTACAAATTTTGACAAAATAAGTAAATTCTACTTTTTAGTCTCCCGACCCAATGCCAATCAATTCAAGATAATTGTCTCCCAATTAGGAGTGATTGGTTCCCGGTCCGATCCAATTCCACTTAGGAAATGAAAACAAGAGCAGGAGGACCGACTCCCATTATCAGGAGTAGGGACTTGACTGGACGGTTGTAGGACTGGGAACCAAACCAAACGGACTGATCTGGTCTAGTCTAATAGAACCGACCACTTAGCAAAAAAAATTAAAAATTAAAAAAAAATACTACAATTATTACAATTTTAGGGTTTATTGCTATTTTTAAGAAATTAAAATATATTTATTAAAAAAAAAAAAGTCAATCCGGATTGATCCAGCCCTTCCCCCCCTTGAAACTAGGAATTGAACTGAAAATACTAGTTCCATTTGTCCAATTTGATTCGAGCAGTTCCCAGTCCTGGGACTTTGATATGCTCACCCCTACTCCCAACCATGCCAAAATTACATTAGTTGCTTGACCAAGATGGCAATTTTTTTTCTACATCATAATCCAACACCGTCCAACAACAACAAATTGAATCGATCGAAATTGTTTCTAGATGGAATTTGATTAGAAAATTTATGCAAGTTCAAGAATTTATGGATAATTGAACAAATTAAGGACTTGATTGAAAAGGCCCCATAAATTAGAACGATCAAAAATAAGATTTTATCTAACGAAAAATGACTCTAGTAACCCAAACTAACCCTATCATAAAAATCGAGTGACCTCATCTATAGGAGTTTGAGTGATTACTTTTGTAGCTCATGGGCATTTGGCCCTATGTTTGTGGATAATAACCACCATGACAATAACTAGCCAACATCCATATTGACATGGACAACTTACTCTTGAGGTACTAACTACTAAGGATCCAAAGACGAACAGGCATGAGAAGCTTTTTCACCAGAAGAACGACGATCTTCCATCCATCATCATCGTCTCTTTTGGGGATGATTTGTTTTGCAAGTCATTGCTATTCGTAGTAGACAAAGCCCATGAATGACCATCAAAGCACATGAAGAGAACATTTTGCTGCAATTGCCACTTTTTTGGGGGAGGAGAGAGGAGAGAGATGGAGCACATAAGAATGACAGTCACTCATCGACAAGAATTCCTCTGAAGGTCGACAAAAAGATAGCGACCTTGTCTTCCTTCGACCTTTTTCTTCTCTTTTCTTGTCTGGCATGAGCTCTCCCTACTTAATTTTACCCTCATCATTCATGTCTCCTCAACACCCACCCCCACCCCCCCCAACTTCTCTCTGTGCGCGAATATTGTTGCGGATTTGACTTCATGAATCTTGGAATGATGGGTTTTCTTGATTCTCGATTTCCCTCCCAAAGAAAGGAGCTGAAGAAAGAAACCCGAAAGCAAAAAGTGGGAGAAAATGAAGGGAGAGAAAAGGGGAAGATCAGGTTTCAGTTGGTGAATTGTGGAACTTCATTGATTATTTTTCGGGCATTTAGCTGAGGAGTCAATTGGACGGCTACATAACGTTGCTTTTCGATATGAATAATGGGGAACGGTGAATTATGCCCCAGTCAATGTACTTTTTGACCAAGCGTAAAACTTTAATGACTCAGCTTCAATGTCTCAGTCTTGCGCAAACTCTGCTCAGCTTCCGGTCAATGCCTTGTCGCTAAGTAGCACTGTTTATCCCTTTAGGGCCATCGCTGTTCCGAAGTGGTGATAATTATAAGCCACATCGACCTAACAAACATCGGAAAGAAAAAGAAAGATGACGGAACCAGTGGAAATGGACAATAGCAGCGATACTAATGTCGACGGCGGTGGCGACCGTTGCGATGTTCTGATGGGTCTTATGATAATTATGGTGATAGTGGAATGGGGCAGTGGACATGTCGATCGCTGTTCTAGGTTTGTTGGAAATGGGGCGGTGAGCTTAAGATGGTAGAGATGATGGCTCGAGTGAGGAAGGTGGATGTAGTGGTTTCAATAATGGCAGCACTCTAAGAAGCACCAACACTTTTCGGAAGCTTTCCTGTTGTGTCCGACATGCTCCAACACACTCCGACATGCGGTCAACGAGTGTCAGAAAATTCGACACATGGTCAACTTTTCCCAACACATTCTGACACGCGAGTCCAAAATTCCGATACACAATTCCAACACGCACTGGGCCAATTTTAAAAATTTTCAATATTTGAGGGGTCAATATATATATGAAAAAATAATTAAAATAACAAAAATAATGGAGAAAGAATAAAATTCTCACTCTCAAGTTTTTCACTTATAAGTTTTGACATTCCCGTGAGTAACAGTGGAACGCCCCTCTTCTCGATGGCGTCACTTCGTCGTCCCCACAGACTTAAAGTTGTGATTTTTTTTTTTTTTTTTTTTTTTTTCTTTCCGCCTCTTGCAGGTGTCATCTGTGAGTTATTTCTTTTGATCTATGTCATTAGCTTGTGAGTTACCTCTTACATTTTCCATGGTAAATTTAGTTATTTCATTTTCTTTTGGTCGTACTTCAAGAGTTCTTGTCCTAGATTTTCATTTTTCTCGAACCTTGTTTTGCATATGAGCTCCAAGCCAGTCTATATCATGAACTCCAAACTCTATCTGAGACTATAAGAAATCTCACTAATTTTCGACAAATGTAAGAAAACATGACATGTTCCTTCAAATTTACTATTTTGTGTTTGCAATTTTTGAATTTCTTATTCAATCTCTATTAAATTAAAACAATGAATGATATTAACAAATGTTGAATTAATATTTTTAGTATAAATTAATTTTATGCTCTTTTTATTATTTATTTTTGCATTTATATATAAAAATATATAATTAATATATAACGTGTCGGAACATATCAGAATTCTCTATTTTTTGAGAAATGATATGTTGGCGTGTCGTGTCGTGTCGTGTCGCGTGTCGCGTGTTTGTATCGGTGCTACATAGGCGACACTAGGAACAATTTAGAATGGTTATTATGGTAAGAGTGGATGAATCTACAAGCTATAGCTCGTTCTGCATATATACACATAAGAAAGTGAAGTTTATTGAGATGTTGAGTTCTTGTATATACATGTTTATATATCAATCAAAATCAATGCTCAAATTTCAGGTTGCAATATTACTTCAATTCTATATCATAACCATCAAAATTTTATACCAAAACGCAATAAAAAATCGAATTAACTTTTTTGTTGGGAAAGGGTAAGAAGTTTAACTGTGGTTCTAAATGTGCTATTTGGTACTTAATATAATTGGTGCAAGACGGAAGTGGATAATTCAAATAAGGGAAAGACGATGGAGAATTTTGAATGGAGAGACAAAAGAAGGGAAAAGTACCAAAATAGTCCTAAACATTTTGTATTTGTACCAATTCAGTCCTAAACTTTTCAATTGGATCAATTTAGTCTTAAACATTTTTACATTGGTATCAATTCAATCCATTCGACTAATTTAAGCCGGAAATTACTGACATGGCCGCCAGTGGTCTTATGTTACGCCACATAGACAAATTTTATAATTTTTTCAAATTTTTTAAATTATTCTTTCTTTTTTTTTCATTTTTTCTCTTTTCTTTTTTTTTTCTTTTCTCCTAACCCCTTGGCTGACAAGGTCGCCAGCCACATGCTAGTCAAGGTGAGGGGCCCTGCACCCTTGCCGGCCACTGGCGAGGGCATCAACCCCCACCCAAATCCAAGCGAGGGCTGCCGCAACGGCGGCGAGGGCACGGCGGCCTCACCCCGACTAGCCTATGGCCAGTGAAGGTCAATTGAATGGCGACCTCACCGGCCAAGGGGTAAGGAGAAAAGAAAAAAAAAAAAAAAAAATAATTTAAAAATCTGAAAAAAAAATTATAAAATTTGTCTACGTGACGCCACATAAGACCGCCGATGGCCACGTTAGTAATTTCCAGCTTAAATTAGCCGGATGGACTGAATTGATACTAATGTAAAAAGGTTTAGGACTAAATTGATTCAATTGAAAAATTTAGGACTAAATTGGTATCAATACAAAAGGTTTAGGACTATTTTGGTACTTTTCCCGACAAAAGAATGTAGAGTGAATCAAGGAAGAATTTGGGAAGAGGAAAGCTAAATTTCATTGTTCCGTCCATCATGCAAAAAGAAAACGAATGGAAAAAGTTGTAAAACCAAAATTTAGGATGATATTGCAAACTAAACCCTGATCACAACAGTTCTCATGGGGAACTACTAAGAACGCAGTTCTCATTTTTTCACTAAGTCCAATTTTTGGCTGCAACGCATTAGGGTTGAGCATTGAAATTGGACCGGACCGAATTGACTAGTTCAGAATGGTTCTCGGTTCTTAAAATTTGAAATTGGCAACAATCGGATAGATTCTCGATTCTAGCTATGGACCGAACCGATATTTTTTTATAGAATTCTTGTTATTACAAAACATTTCTTAAACACGGTTAGGGGTTGGTTCGTGTAATTTCCCTTTCACTTTGAGTTGGATAGACTTTTATGGTAAAAATGATGGCCCAAACTTCTTCTGTTCCATGTTTCGCGGTGCAATCAACTTTCTGATGGTCTATAAGATGGAATTTGAGTATTGAGTGGATATTTGACTGTTCCTAGACCCACCAAGGAATAGGGGGGAAAACAGAAGAAGAAAGAAATCGGCGCCAGTCCCCGATTTTACAAACTGACATCGACCCTACTAGTCTAGTTCCCAATTCCACTCTTACAACACATGCCTATTGCTAACTGCCCTCACAATTTTAATTGCTTTAGCATATCCCATGAAAATAATTGAATATGTATACTATGTATAAAGTTAACTTTTGAATTTGGTGTCTCCTCTAGAAATATTCAATATACTCATCATATATTTGGTAAAATTTAAGATACGATTAAAGATATTTGGAAATCTTTAAAAATCTCATTTGCCCAGCATAATTTGCTTGATATCCAAATCCTACCTCTTGTGCTTCATCACTAGCTCGTCAAACCCACCCCCTTCAGCTCCCTTTGATTTGTCTCCTTCGCCGCCGGCTTCACTAGATTACTGCCAGGCCGTATTCCTTTCTCAACTTCATTGCATTTATGGCCATTCGAACGCCAGCAAAAACGAGCCTCAGGTCGCCGAGGGTGACTGATTTGAGTTTATCATAGAAAATTGAGGGATTAATTGAACAAATTGAAAGTTTAAGAACTACATTCAACATTCAAGAATAATTCAAAGATGATATTGAATAAATTCAAAATTCAAAATTCAAAATTCAAAATTCAAAATTGACATTACATATTGAATTAAAGTTTAGACTAATAGTGTCAAATTCTGTTAAAAATTATTTAATTATTTCTGAGTTGTTCACAAATTTCAACCTCATCCTTGTCATTCTGAGTCCACACACGAGTTTAGTCCCTTTCTCATGCGCCGCTTTGAACTTATACTTCCAAAATCCTCTCACTCTTTTCCTTTCATTTTAATTTCAAATTCCCCCTCATCCCAATTACTTTGGTATTCCGTCTTGATCATCTATCTCCACAGAAATGGCCATGCTGCAGTCACAAATTAACTTAGCTATATTTTGTGGTTTCTGGAGCAAAATCTTCCATCAATTTACTTGTGTAGCACTAACGATAGTCGGGTGATGGTTCAAGAGAGACTTAAGTTTTCTCAATGGTATTTCCTATTATCGCATAATAATGACCGGGCTCAGGTGAGGACCTTGGTTGTCAGTCAAATGGTAATAATATCTATTTTCTTGGCCAAAATCTAATGTTCAAATCACCATATTTACTCATTCTCTTAAAGTGGTTTCAGGTTTCCAAATCAGTGTCTCAGATAATTATTCAATATATGAGTAGCAAGGAAAGTGTCACATCCGATGATGATTTGTCACCAAAAGCACACCTGATATCGGTCAATGCAATTGCAAGCTACAGATTTCCCATAAAATGAAAATCTATCAGGTTACTTCAGATTGACTTATTATCATGAAAAGGAGAGGAATGCTTTATGTTGCGGGAAATCTAGCGATGCAAACTTCCGGTAGTGAATCTCCACCAAATCTCATGGCCAAGAATGAAATCTTCAGCAAATCTGCGATTGTCTCGATCGAAATCGGTAAAGAGGAATTTAACTATAAATACAAAATATGCAGCCAAAATTGGAAAAAATGTCTTATCCGTGTGATCCTTTCTTTGAACGAATGTGTGCCTCACATATGTTAGAGATTTGATTTTGTTAATGACAATTCGCTGGACAAATTACCGTGCTTAACTTTCAACGTAATCCTTTTTCTTTTTTCTTTAAAAAAAAAAACCCAAGAAAACCAAATTTATTACCCACAAAATGAAAAAGGAGAATAAAAAATTCTTGAGATCGTGACATGGTTTAGGAATTAAATTGTCACATTTTGAGTGCACCGAACAACATGCCCGCATAACACGCATTTCATATATGCTTTGTGACAAAAGATGGAGTCTGGGACATCTAAAGTATCAAAACTTAGCACGAATGGACACTTAAGTGTCAAAAATTAGGAAAGTGACACTAAAGTACCAAAATCAGAATAAAATAGATCAATTAAATGCCAACGGCGAGAAAATCCAACCAAATGCTGATGTGGCGATTTTCTGGCGAGCCAAGTGCAAAATAACGTCGTTTTGCACATTGATGTAATTAGACAATTGCCAAAACAACGTCATTTTGCTGCTGATGTGGATTAATAATTAATGTGAAAATTAATTAAATTAAATTTAAAACCAAAAAAAGCATGAGGTTCGTTAGTGGTTGAGGGCTAAGCCCTCACCGCCATTGTTGCCCTATCATCACCGAGAGGGTGGGGGGAAGGTCAGCCAAGGTTGTCGAGCCTTGGCCAGGGGCCGGCGACCCTAGCTAACCGACAGCCCTCCCCTAGATCTTGAGAGGATCACCGGCCCTCACCTGGCCAAGCCAAGGGTCGCTCTCTTTTTTTTTTTTTTTTTAATTGTTTTAAATTTAATTTAATTAATTTTTATATTAAAATTGGAATTGTGCCAAAATGACGTCGTTTTTGCGTTTCTTTGCTAAGTTAGCCTTCCAACGAGTCACATAAATGAGCAAAATTAATAAAAAATTGACACGTAAGATTTCTAGTGAGATTCGTTAAATGTGGCACTTTTTTTTTTTTTTTTGTCGATCCCTACTCTACGCCTACTCTACACTCACTCGCAGAGACTTGTGCGCCCGCTTCTCTGCGGGCGTGGGAGTCGCAACCCACTCTCGAAACTTACGCGGCCTAACCCCATCCCCCCTGAGAAGGTGGGGATTTGAACCCCTCACCTCCCCCTTCCAGGTTGGAAGGGTGGCCACTGGGGTGAACCCCCAATGGTTTAATGTGGCACTTAAGTGTCCCATTTTTAAAACAAAGTGGCACTTAACTATCAATTTCATAACTTTTGACACTTAAGTGTCTCTTCATGATAAGTTTTGATACTTGAGATATTCTTTTGCCCAAAAGATGTGTTTTTTTAATGAATTATTGTATCGATATCTAAAAGAGAGAGGGAGATTAGTCAAAATACTAGATTATTTATGTTTTGATGGAAAATTTCCTTTTGAGATTAAATAAAAGATACTGGAATGTAAAGTCGCGAACATTATGGGGATTAATTCTTGAATCGTTGGGTTCATTAACTTGGGATTAGGGTGCAAATCATTTAAGGGTTTGAATGTTTTGGTCTCAAATTACCATGAATAAGCGGACAGACAAGCGTCCGAAAAGCACGTACGATATCAAGTCTCTTTCTCGTGAAAAATGGCCAGAGTCAAGGTACTAGCGTGTCTTCCAAGTTGCCAACTTTTTTCCATTAACTCAGCTGACCTTGAGGCCATGGTTGACCAGGTTTGTTCACTCATTCAGATGCAATCTTCTGCTTTCTCTGTCATACCAGGAAATTCTGCCCGCAAGGGGCAGGGCGGCCCGGCTTGCGTCCCAACCTCCGGGCTCACGGTAATTGAGGAGGTCATGTTTACGCCTCACGCTGGATCATTCCCCGCAGTTGCGGGACAATGGAGTTTCATCGTCTCACTTTTCTGGTTTACCACTCGTCCTGAACTTAACTTTAATTTAAGCAATTCATTTAAATTGAATGTCATGCTATTTTTCCAATCATTAATAAAAGAGTCAGGGAACATGATTGTCAAGTACTAGTCCACTAGAAAAGGAGGCTCAATTTATTGTTCACTAGGTAGGCAATGCGGGACACTTGTTTCTACAAACGTTTTGACTTGAGAAAAGTACAAAAAAAAAGTCATAAATGTATTGTATTGATACAAATTTAATTATAAATATTTTAGTTTGATTAATTTAATCCTAAACTTATTTCATCGAAATCGTTAAAGTGAATGTCGGCGGTCTGACATACTATTGCCAACATTGACGTGGACATTTTTAATAATTTTTTTCTTTTTTAACCTTTTTTTCCTTTCTCTTTTTTCTTTCCCTTTTTCTTTTTGCCGATGGCTAACTATAGGTCATGCCGGTGAGGACCAAACTTGCTTGGGCGAGGGTGAGCACCGATGAGGACCAAACTTGCTTGGGCGAGGGTGAGCACCGGTGAGGCCCCCCTCGCCGGATCTAGCGAGCCCTCACCTAGGCCAAGGTAGCCTCACCGATCCTCATCTACACGAGGGTTGGCCTCCTCAATGCGAGGCCAAATCCTGAACCATAGTTCTTTTGTCTCCCCCTCTCTCCAGCTACCTGAGAGGTGTGTCCCTATCATAGTTGTAGTTGAGTCGACTCTCGACTTTGTCTTCACTCCCTCCTTCACTTTCATAGAGCTCTAGCTTCGCTTGACTTGGGGTTTCTTTTCATCTCTTTTCTGTCATCTCGTCATCGTTGAAAGGATGGACACTCTTTCCCTGTGGAAACCCAGCTTCGCAACTTCTTCCCTCGGCCAAAAACTGTACCCTCGCCTAGGCAAGGCCCGACGAGTCAAACCATTGCCCAAGCGACGCATGTTGAGGGGCACCTTGCTAGTGCTCGCCCTTGCCTAGGCGCAACCAGCCCTTGCCGACCATGGCTAGCGACCTATGGCCAACCACTCACCAAAAAAGACGGAAAGAAAGAAAAAAAAATTCACATCAATACTAATCGTGCAACATCGGACAATTGTGGTGCGTTTGGTAACGTTTCTGTTTAAAAATTGTTTCTGGGAATAGAAATAAAAAAAAGTATTTCTGTTCCAAGGAACAATTTTTGAACAAAAAAACGCGTTTGGTAAATTGCATTCCCGAGAAATATAAAAAGAATAGAAACACGTTTGGTAAGTTTATATAAATTTTTTATTTCTTTTAATTTTTAAATATTTTTATTTCTATTTTCTATTTTCTTTCTTATTTTTCTTATTTATTTTTCCTTTTTCTTTTTTTTTTTCTTTTTCCTTTTTCCTTTTTCTTTTTTTTTTTTTTTTTTATTCTTTTGGCCGGTCGCCGGCCTCGGCCATGGCCGGCGACCCGGCCGACGAAGGCCGGCGGCCTCGCCCGGCCACGGCGAGGCTCGCCGCCCCGGCGAGGCTCGGCATCGCCGGCCGGGGGCGAGATCGGCCTCGCCGGCCGGGGCGAGCTCAACCTCGCCGGATCGGGCGAGATCGAGCTCGCCCGGCCCGGCGTGAGGTCGGCCTCGCCGCGCCGGGCCGACAGGTGACCCGAGCCACACCGTCGTCTCCCTCCACCGCATCAGCGACCGCCCCTCCGCCTCACACACGATCGACGCATCTGCAGGTCTCGAGCCTCCGTTCGCCACCGCCGCATCAGATCTCACCGCTCCGTGACCCATGACTTCGAGATCCGCTCGATCGTCGACCCTGCGCCGGCCCACGACTCGACCGGTCGTCCTCGCCGCTCCGCTCCTAGACGTCCGCCGCTCGAGACCCCACGGCCGAGCCCCGCACCGCAACCGCCGCCGCCGCCCAGCGACCCGCGACCCAGCTCCATCACCCGCTCGCAGGTGGAGACGCTCGCAGCGGCTGTCGGCACCGGAGAGGACGACGATGGAGAAGCCGGATGGTCACAAGACAGAGGCGGCTGTCGACGCCGGAGAGTGGGAGGCACCGGAGAAGACGACGGTGGAGATGCTTGCAGGAGGAGAGGCTCGCACGTAGAGGAGAACACAAGAATTTTTTGTTTCTTTTTTGTTCCTCAAATGTGTTTCAGAAATAAGAAACAAGAATTTTTTGTTTCTTATTTCTGTTCCCTTTTTTTTTAACAAAAACAAAAAAACAAAAAAAGTAAAAACGCACCCAAACGCGTTTACATTCCCTTTTTGTTCCCAGGAACAAAAAAACAGAAATTTTTGTTCCTGGGAACAGAAACACGGTGCAAACAAACGCGCCCTTGGTGTCCACGTAAACAATTTCTGACCTAAATTAGCCGGATGAAAGAATTAGTACCAATAGAAAAAAGGTTTAAGACTAAATTAGTCCAATTAAAATGTTTAGGATTGAATTGGTACTAATACTAGTGTCTTCTATTATTCCACATCAACTAATTTGTGAAGGTTGGAGCCCATGAGACAGTTCTTTAAATAATTATGTAACATAGAAAACATAAAGAAAAAAAAAATGTCGAGTAACCGTTAAAAAAGTGGTACTAAGCTCTTCAGGGCACAAAAAATAGATAAATTTAAGTCGATGCCTTGCAAAGGCGTACCGGCCTATCTCTTGCCCCACGGCCAGGCAAGTTTTCAATCCACTAGGTAGGGACGGGGAACGTGATCCCCATCCTAGTTCCGCCTCGTGCCCATTTTTTTTATCTCCTCCTCGAGTTACAAAGCACAATTTCTTTAACCGTTTTAACGATCGGATGGTGTCCATATGCAACTTTTATGTACCTCAATTAGTTCACCTCTTCAGACAATCTAAAAAGCCCTAGACCTTAAGGATAATCGGTTCCCACTCCGATATGATCCTGCCTAAGAATTGGGAACCAAATCAAACCAACCGATCCAATCCGGTCTAATGGAGCCTATCACTTACAATTCCGCCTCTAAATTTCAACATTATGAAGGTAAATCTTTCCCCCAAAAGTGGCATATAATGGACTAGGTAAATTTTTTTCCCCAAAAAAACACTTGACTCGTTGCTATTTTATAATTTGTTGTTATTTTTAAGAGATTAAAAATAAAAATATGTATATCTAGTCCAATTCATCAATCAGTTCCCCCAGAACGAGGAATTAGACTAAAGATCACCGGTTCCGGTTTTATGAAACTAGGAAGTGGATTAGTGCCTCAGGGAACCGCCTAAAATCAATCAGTTCGAGTGGTTTCTAATTCAATCGGAACAATATGCCCACCCCTAATAGACCTAACTTGTAAAACAATAGAAGACTATTTAAATAACCAATAAACGAGGAAAGAAAGTCATAATTTAGCTTCCGGTGGAAGATGGTGAAACAGTAAAAAGACAATTTGTCTTCCTCCTCTTTTTTCTTTGATGGACTTTTCGCATAGGTGTATCGGTTTGCTTTTTTACTTTTCTAAAATAGTGATCTTCTATGTATGCAAAAGATCCGGCAGATTGAACTTGAGCACGGAGATTTCAAAACAAAATCCATGAATATTAACAAAAGGTTGCTCTATAATTTAATTTTCTGCTTTCATTATACTTTTATTTCCCTTACATATTTGGTTAATATCAAACATAAGATTATGGTGTCTCTTCTTTCCCTGCATTTATCTACTAATTACATTATCATTTGAGGAGTATTAAAAAAAAAAAATCCTAACGTTATTATACGAAATGTCAATTCAATCTTGAACCTTTGAATTTGATCAATACAGTCCTAAATTTTTCAATAATTTTTCAATGCAGTCATTTTACTAATTTTGATCGAACACCATTAATGTTAACCAACTGAGATTGACTTGGAAAATATTAACAATTTTTAAATAAATTTTCTGATTTTTCTTTAATTTTTTCCCTTTTGTTTTCTTTCATTTTTTTCTCTCTCTCTCTTTCTTTTTTTACTCCCTCCGCTAGTCCACAGCCTCGACAGTGCCCAGCAACCACAAAAAAAAAAGAAAGGTAAAAAGAAAAAAAAATGTGAAAAAAATGTGAAAATTTATTTAAAAATTATTAATATCATCCACGTCAATAATAGTTGTCTTACACATAAGATAAATGCACTACATTAAAGTTTTCTTTGCCAAAATTGATCGGAAAAATTATATTGATAAATCGTCAAAAGTTTTTAAATTACATTAATCAAATTGAAAAGTTAATAACTGATTTAACATTGGTACGATGGGCTCATGACTTTTTAATAATTATTACTTATCATTTGACAACCTTCTCAACCTATCTCCTAAATCACATCTCCTTTAACTTATATTACTAACTATTCAAAGCTACGAGCGAAATATGTTTGCGACATTGTGTGGGCTACCTAATTAGTTTTAAAATGGGAGTGATTTATATCTTTTTCCTACCAGTTTATCAATTTTCTTTGCTGAAGGAACTTTTGAATTCACAAAGCAGAGCACCTTTAAGAATTTTCCAACATAAGACATTTTAATTTTGGCAAAAACAATAATAACATTAATGCTTTTCAAATTATAGAATCTATTTCTTGTAATTAGATTGGTCAAAATGGGTAATAAATCCATTTCTTATCCATATTTAATGGGTTATAAAAGTTAGTTATATTCAATAAATAGGTCATAAACAGATGTAATATGGGTATTAAATTGTATGTAATATGGGTATTAAATCGTTCCACAATTTATTTAGATATAACCCACCTCTATAACTCTCTCTTCACTCTCCTCGCCTTCACTCACCCTCTCTCATTTCATGCTGTCACCTTAATTTAGACAAGTTTTTCTAAATATATAGAGAAGTGTCAATAGTATAAATTTGGTCGGATATGAGTTGGACACAAGTCAAAATGGAAATCAGTAGAAATGAGTTAAATTAGTCAATTTGGAGTGGGTTATTTTTAACCCGATTCAAGTCCGACTCTACTCATTCATTTAATAGGTCTACTTACGACCTCCTTGCGGGGCATCTTTCCTTAATCCTTGCTGGGCAAATTGGTGATGAGTTGCCATCGTGCTTGCATTTATGACCTTGCTACTGGGCCCCCACCCCTAGACCCCCCAACTAAGGTTTCCTCTCTATTTATCTATTTATTTTATTCCCCTTTTTCTTCCTTAGTACTCACTCACACCTCACCTCCCCCCAAAAAAAAAAAAAAAAAACCTAAAATGAATAAAATAATAAAAATAATAAAAAAGGAGTCCCTTCAAAAAGAAACTCATAATAATGAATACCCAACTCAAGATTCATGAAAACAGCAGCACCTCTTCATGTGCTTCCCCATTATAACTTTAACCTCCCCGAGTCCCACGTTATTAATGTCTCCGTTACGCTTCAAAGCATCTCTCTCTCTCTCTCTCTCTCTCTCTCTATCTCTCGCAATCGCAACAGAGACGTGCTGGTGCTGTGACAGACTTGGGCTCTCTTCACTGTTTGCATGTGGGCAGATGTCAGGTAAAAAAGCAAAGTCCATGATAGAGAAAAGTGAATAAGAGAATATCACAGAGCGATGGAGAGAGATGGAGGGTGACTTTTGTTCTTGTTTTCTTGCTTTTTTCAGTGAAGAGCGGTCTTTAAAAAACCAGTCTTTTTAAAATAACAGAAAGAAAGAAAGAAAAACCCAGTCTTTCCAGCAATTCCCAGTTGCCATGTATCCTTAACCGATTCTTCCCATCTCTCTCTCTCTCTGCCTTTCACATCCGTTGGATTATTGCAGCTGTCGCTATCTCGAGGGGCATATATTTATTCAATTTTCCTCCGTCGTGCATTTTATCTTCCTGTGACTTCGATTTCCCATTCACATTATTTCGTACTTGGGTGTTTAAATTTAAAACCATTTTTGTTTGGGTCTTGCTTCCTTCCTTCCCCCTCTTCTTTCCTTCCTCTGTGGAAAATGGGTTTTGGGTTTTCTTTCTTGGGCAAGTTTTTTTGACAGTGAAACGAGTCCACTTTTTGTCTGCCTCTCTCTTTCGCTCTCTCTCTCTCTCTCTCTCTCTCTCTCTCTCGAAATTTATTTTCTTTACTCTTTTAACATTCCCTAAATTTGTCCTGTAATCAAGACGTGCGCTCTTGTTGTTGCTGTTGTTCCCTTTTGAACTCCTCTTAGATTGATGGACGGGCGGAGGGGTGCTTGGAGACATGCATCAGAGGCCGTGTGGGATTCCAGATCGACCCGGGTCTTGACCAGATAATGTCCGAGCGTTCGTGGGATGAGTTTCTGGGACTGTTCTCTCTTGACCAAATTTGAGGTGAGGGTCGCCTCGTCTTCTGACTCTTGTTCAGTCTTTCCTCGGATACCCTGTTGATAATATCTGAGATCTGTTCTTCTATTTTTTGTTTGTTTGTCTTGTCTTCTTGTTTGCGGTTGTGTCGGATGCGAAAAGTGGGACATCGAGTGACTCTGAAAGAACGCAGGAGGGATTCCGAAGTTACTGAATTGTGAAGTGTTCTCTGCTTTTCTATGTCAAAATGAGAGATTTCCCTTCTTGTTTTGGTGAAAATGGAGTGCAAGTTGCCGATTCTTCGTCTTCGAACGCCGCGAGAAATGCGCAGAATTTGGTCACTCGGGTTTACCAGTGCCGATTGCGCGGCCGCTCTTGTTTAATCACCATTACATGGAGTAAGCACATGATGGGTCAAGGCCTGAATGTTGGGATTGACGATTCCTCGAACCAGTGCTTGTGTAAGGTGGACATAAAGCCGTGGTTGTTCTCTAAGAGAAAAGGGTCCAAGAGTTTAGAAGCTTATTCCTGTAAAATCGACATATACTGGGACCTTTCCTCAGCGAAATTTGGATCTGGGCCCGAACCACTGGAGGGGTTCTATGTGGGTGTCGTCGTCGATCGGCAAATGATCTTGCTTTTGGGCGATTTGAGGAAAGAAGCTCTCAAGAAGACAAATGCTGTGCTGGTGCCTTCGAATGCTTATTTTCTTGCGAAGAGAGAGCATGTTTTCGGCAAGAAGATGTTTGTCACGAAGGCGCAGTTCTGTGATAATGGTCAAACTCATGACTTGGTAATCGAATGCGACACAAGTGGTGTAAATGATCCGTGTCTCCTGATTCGCGTAGATAGTAAGTCCGTGATGCAGGTGAAGCGACTGCGGTGGAAGTTTCGGGGAAACCATACCATTTTGGTTGATGGTTTGGCAGTGGAAGTTTTCTGGGATGTTCATAATTGGCTGTTTAATCCATCTAGTGGAAATGCTGTTTTCATGTTCAAGACATGCCTATCAGCGGAGAAGTTATGGAATAGCCAGCCCTTCTCTGAGCCGAATGCGTTGCAGTGGTCCTTCTCGCAAAGATTTTTAGACTCAAAGTCCCAAGGCCTTAGCTTCTCGCTGATTTTGCACGCGTGGAAGAATGAGTAGATAGGTTGAGGAAATCCTCGCGGAATACTGACAAAAGGAGCTTCTGAAGAGTTGTTTTTGCCCCACTCTTATCAATTATGTGATTGAATTACACCTTTAATTTTATTGAAATGGGTCCATTTATTCTCTCTTGTTTTCTTTGTTTTTTTTCTTTTTCCCAGTCTCTTTTCTCCTGTTGCTATTTTTTCGCTTTTGTGTGAGTACTCAAATGTTACTCAAGCAATTTAAATAGATTAGAGGAAGTTTACTTGTTCGGAGTTGTCTGTATATTCCTCAAGTACTTTGGAAACTTTTGTATAATCTATGAAGCTTTAAGTTTCCTTGCAGAAGTACTATGGTAATGGTTGCCGTTCTTTTGCCTTGATTGTGTGCTCTTGGCATACAACAAAATCAGTAAGTACTACCTCAACAAAGTTAATATACACATCAGCTTTTAAGCAAACTCAGATCTTATTCCCTCCTTTTTTGTCTAGTGAAAGTTATGATACTTCGGGCTGTCCTGGCAATCCGAGTGATTTTGCAGCCACAGTGCTTAAGCTTGCTTGGAGAATTTACATAACCATGCCTGTGAAATTGAAGAGTCTGTGCATTGTGTTAGATATTTCTGACACATTAAGACTAGTTGCACTATACAATATTACTAGTACAGAACATGACATGAAACGGATCAACGTGTCGTTTCTCGTGTACATTATTAACATGTCATCTACCATTTGTTGCTGGATAGTAGGACGTGGAAATGTTAATTGTAGGGAAAAGGCTTCTTTTGGTTTTATAAAGCAGATTATCCTATTTCCGTAGAAGTGCTTCTCTCTTCCTCTTTTCGCCCCAGTGAAGCACAATAGCATTTGTACTTCTCATCTTGCTTCCCCTGAAACACATCAACTCAATAGTCCTCCAACCATATCATGTAAAAGGCATTCAGTTTAGTTTTCAGAAGCAGAACTCTGATACCAGAATGGTGACTCATTTAGTAATTGCTCTCTGAGTTAATACTGATATTGGCTTACTAAGCTTTATAATTCGCAGAGTCTCTGTAAGTTTATCCTATTCTTCCTCAAGTAGGGTGGTTTTCTTAAGCCATGCTATATTAGATTTTGTTTCTCCTATATTTGTTTGGAAAACTTCGAATAGCCATGAGGTGAGGGCATTTGCCACGGGAAGCTCCAAAAGTCAATTGGCGAAATACAGCTTTACTGAATGGTATGTGTAGTTTGTAATTCACTTAGTTTGCTGAACGTGTTAATGCTTGGATTGCCATTACTACGGAGGAGATTGGATTATGTTTTTCTTCCTCAATAAAGGTGTTCTGATTGATCAATTTTCTGGGCAACTAGTTTTTTGACTGTAGAGATATATAGTTGTGTGCAAATTTCTCAACCTTGGTGATGTGCGTTGTGAATATTGAGAATGGAATGCTGTTTGTCATGTTCCACTGTGTTGTCTGTTCGATTGATAGCTACCTGATGAAAATCTTTCCTGCCCTTGATCTTTGTGGACTGGTGTAATCTTAGCCTTCTTATCAGTCGGTCCCGCATGGGAGGCACCTGATCAGATGGCTTAGCTTCATTGCATCCACACGGACCCAGGTCCACCTAAGGGAGACTGTCTTATTTAGTAGGGACAGGTGCTTTCGGAATATTCTTTCAGTTTTGTTTCTTACGCACCATGACGAGTCATCATAATTTTCCAGCTGAAGTGCTTCCTCTTGATGAAAATCCTTTTGTTCTTTCTTCATGTTCTCTTTCTCTGACCATTTGTCAAATCTAATCTTTGGCATTTTTCCCCTCTTTACTAACGTGTGTTGGAGATCTGAAAGTTTGAATCCTTCTCTGTATTCATTGTGGTATTGTGGGGTTTGCTCATGTCTATGATTATGAGCAAAACGTCATCTGTCTTATTTGTTGAACTCTCTTTCAATTTGGGGATTCCTGGGACAGTTTGAGTTCGAATGATGCACCATATTTTGGCGGGGGAAAGTGAGGCCAGTTGTTGTTATCGTTGTTTTTGTCGCTGCTGCTGTTGTTGTTGTTGATGATGTCTGCTTGTCTTATTTGGTGCATAAGGATTCTTGGATTCATCTTGCGTGCACTGGGATAATTAGTTTGTCGCAGACCGAAAAGCTTGTTATGTATTCTCTACTTCAGGTGGATGTACTAAATCTATCTATGAACTAATCCTCATCTCCCCACCTGTAGTTCATTAATGACCACTGCTGTATCGGGCCTGGCCGGTTTCGGGTTGCTTACTAGGATTATGACTGTTTAACTGCATTCCTCAGTGAACTTTCTGGGGCTCAAGTTCCAGATGTAGAATCAAAATGAGGCAAGAAAAGGAACTCTTTTGTTTTGCTTAGTGAAATCAATGTGGTCTTAGAGATTTCTGGAACCTCTGGAACATCTGGAACATCTTTCTCGTTGAAGCTGAGCCACTGAGACCTTTGGTCAATAGGCGAATGTTGAGATCTTGAACGTCTCAAAGCTAGCATTGGCATCTGGTCAAAGGAGCAAAAAAAAAAGAAGGGAATTGGGAGTGAATCTGGGTGTAGGGCAGAACCTAGATCCAGGTTTTAAGCACAAGCTTTGATTAAGGATTAAGATACAAGCGATAGAAAAAGAGGGCACAAGGCAAATGCGTTGGACCTTTTTGGAGCTTTCTTTAATTTTGTGTGCAGGGCCAAACCTCCAATTATATAATGAAAGGGGATATTGGTAATGAGTGTTTACCGGATCTTGTTTAATATACTTAAAGAGTCAAAAAAAAAAAGGCAAATTGCCTTTTCCATGTGAGGTCAACGTAGGGCAGTAGCGGGTCTCGAGATGAGAGAAGGAGGGAAGAGAAAACAGAATGAAAGCTGCGGCTCATCGGTTCTGCGCCCACATTCCAAAATCCGGGCACAGACGAATAAGAGAATTCCCCTCATTAATGAGGCAATAATCCCCAAAAATAAGATTTACTATGATCCCCAAAAAGAAAAAAAGAAAAAAAAATCGCTTTTCGACACATGTGTCTCCTAATTAGGATACGACAAAAAAAAAAATTCAAATTATGTCCATTATCACATAATATTCTTCAACTTTTTTTAAAAAACGAAAAAATTTAAATTTATTTTAATTTTATTTTGGATATATTTGTCATATTAGTATAAGTTCGGAGTTTTTTATAAAATAAAAAAAATTAGAGTGTTTTATGGTATAGTGGATAAGTTTAAAGTTTTTAATGACATAAAAAAGTTTGAATATTTGTGTTACAATAGACATAATTTATAATTTTTTATGGTAATAATCACTTATAATTACTTACTCGAAAGACCCTATTTATCAAACATGGAATTAGTTACACGTGTAATGCAAACTGATGTTGGATCTCACATTGATCACTTTCACTTACGGTGTGTAAAATTAACCAAATATTATATACAATAGTATTCTTTACTTCCATGACTCGAATAGCTTGAGCAAAATTTGCTTTTATTCTTGAAACTATTTGCCTTTTGCCCGAACTTTGCCAAACCGTTTTAAAAGGGGTTGATATTATTAAAATCTTACATTGATATTATCGAAACACAACTGCCTCAAATTGATTTTCATCACACACAAAATCCAAAACCAGTAGTCCCCAACACATTTTTCCCATAATTAATATTCACTTTACGAAAAACCATAAATCAGTTCCCCCCGACTCAAATCTACTTTCTAATAACAATTTTGGATCTGAGCTGGAGACTATATCTAGATCTAGATTACCCATTTGAGATTTTTTCTTTTGCAAGACAAAAAATTGTTCAGGGTAATGAGGTGCCGATTTGCAGTTTTTGTACGACGAAATTAAGTTTAAAATAAATTTAACAATAGATACCAATTTGGAACTATTAATGGTATTATGCTTATTGAAATGTTGCATATCTTATGTCGATGAGAAAACATTTAACCCGTAAATATCCCAAAACTGATTTTTTACTTTGAATTTTTCTCACAGTTATGAAATAATATTTAAAGTGCGTTTGTTTTATGAAATGTCAATAATTTGAAAATATTTTTTAAAAAATGATTATTTATATCACTTACAAAAATAAATAAACGAATCATGTTCCAGAAAATATTCAGATATAATCTATTGTCAATAATAAATATTTTTTTATTGAGAAATTTTTTTAAGCGACATGTACGTTCACTTCGGTAAAATTAGTTTTCAACTCGTTAATTTTTCACAAAATAAATGAAGCAAAGCGCGCGGCCAGCAGGTGGAACCAAAAGCTCGTGTGGTGTCGCAATCGTATATGGAATCCATCGATACGTGTCGCGTAGATAGGGACTCATGAACTACGGTTAAGCTAATCGCAGCCGTCGGTTTGGTCCGCGTGGGGTTCACGGGATGGGTCCCTGCCGTTCACCCTCTGGACAAAACGAGGCGGGGCCTAGCTAGCACGGGCTGTAGCTACACCGCCGCAGTGGCAGTCTTGATATTCCTCGCGCATTCCCAGGCAAATGTTATTTTGTCGGGTTTGAAATTCATAATTCTGAACTAATTGAAATAATTCAAAAAAAACTAATTAAAATTAGTTTAAGTGCTCTTTTTGCTCGTGCCTCTGGCAAAGGAGGGAGGAATTAGAGCTAATTGCGCTTGTCTTCCGATTTTTAAGCCGTGATTAGCGTTTATCTATATGTCCATATATGCATATATAAATATTATCATATTTTTTTTTGGTAAAGATAAGATAAAATATTATCATATTGGTCTGCAAGAAAGAGATTCTTTTGACCTCTTAAATTAGTTCAAAATCAACTTACTGTAAATAACTTGATTTATTTTTAAATGAGTCCGTATGCTATTTTTTTTATTTGTCGCTTAAAAGTGAAAACTGACATTGATAGACACTATCGACTACTTTTCACTATTTAAAAATAGTTAGTCAATTGTGACACAGGTAAAATAAAATAAAAAAGTAATCACATTATTTTAACGAAAAAACTATTGAATATTTGAAAATGTTTAATGGGCACCATTGGCCTAATCTAACGTAAATAGTCCCACCTGGTTCTTGTCTCATGAGATGTTTCTTAAATAGGAATGTGTTACCTAATACCTATTGCCCTAAATTCTTTTACAGCATTTAATGAAATTCTAATTGCACGTATATCTTGAGCACAATCTATTCATTAAAAAACACAAGTTCTCTTTTATTTTGTCTCTTGATTAGTAGATTAAAAACATTTTTTTGAATGAAAAACCTTAAAAATGAAGAACTTCTAACCAGATGAAAGGCGAAATTAGACAAATGATTGAATTGCCACGAATCACCCTTTTGAATATTCATCAATTGCTACTTATTCAACACAAACCAACTTGAGTTTCAAAAGTCAAAATTTTGTAAAGTACTTTGTAAGGTTAAATTCGCTTCAAATATCATATAGTTTATGGATTATATTGAATATACATAAAAAATTCAAAGACGACAATGAATAAATTGAAAGTTTATGGATTAAATTAAATAAATTAAAAGTTAAATGACCAAGATAATTCATGTCATTTGCCCTATTGCATAAAAGGGACCCTTAAAACTCGCACCATTCAATATTGCCATGCTAGAGTCTAATCCTCGAAGGCAGGAGATCCAACAAAAAGACCCAATCCAGAAAACTTGATGGCACCATCCGAGCTGGCGCTGCTCCTAGTGGCGTACAACTGTACTATGCCTTTTTAATGGCCATCCACCTTCGCCCTCCAAGTCCACAACTCTGGTTGCCAGGTTCCTCTCTTCGTGATAGGTTACCATAGTTTACTATTTTGAGAATACTTTACCAACAAAAATTATTAGATATGATTTGAGATTTCTCTAAAATAATTTTTCTATTTTAGAGATAATTATGATATTGATGTTGATTATTCTTATCTCTCAAGATCTTATGTATATTTTCAATTGATTATGCATATCTTGATTGAAAATATTATCTTGAAATAATTTTTAGTAAAGTTTATAAATAAGCTTATGTATTTTTCATTAATATGTAAATTGAAACATATACAAATTTCACATTTTTCTCTGCTGATTTATTGATTTTAACTAGAAAAAGAAAAAGAGAAAGAGGGAGAGAGAGATTTGCAACCCAAATGATGTTTTGGTCATTCATATCATTTATATGTACACAATGAAACAGCCACACACGTTGCCAACTACTCGCATTAATTACAACAATGTACAACAATGCACACTTCTCTAGCAATATTTTAAAGAATTCAAGAAACCCTAACAAGCATGGAAAATCTCCGACCATGACACAAGCATCATGAAAATTACTTGAATGGTGAAACAACTTCATAGCATAGGTTAGGCATTAAGCATACACTTACCCTACGATCACATGTCTTATTTGGGATATCCTTTAGTTCCGATAAAAGGTCCTCCTATTCTTTCTCAATGTTAAAGATAATTAGGGGTTGTCTAGGATAATTTTTCTATCTCAGAGATAATTATGATAATTATGTTGATTATCTATATTTTTCAAGATTTCACGTAGATTGCATATATGTCTCCCTTTAATTGTGCATATCTTGATTGATATAATATCTTTATTCTTCATTAATATGTACATCAAAACATACACAAATTTCACATTTTCTATCTTCCATATTATTATTTTTAACTTGGTATCAGAGCCTTCTTTCTTAAGACAATCTCGATGCATAATGCACACGATGCACCCATGCATCCCATAGCAAAATAAATCCATCCCACGTTCAACAATGTTCATTTCGTATGAACAAGTCTCATATTAATCTTGTGAACAATGACATTTACTTTCTACTGTATTTCCTATTTTTCTATATAGGGAAACAAGTTTGCTTTTTCGTTTGTACTTCCAACCATATTAGTTGTGTACAAACTACATGGCCAAAATAATTTCTATACTTTGGGTCCATAAATGTGAACAATTACTCAAAATGTATGTTAAAAGCATAATACTCGGTTGTAACAGGATGTAAATTATAAGGATTTCTAAAAGATATGAGATGTCATAACTTGGCATATCATTCACAACTTGTATTATTTTTCACTTTAGCTTCTCAAATTTATATATGTTGTAACCACTTGACATCTCCCTATAGTGCTCCGCATTCGAAAAATCCCCAGAGATAGATGGAACTTGCTGAGCAAACTGCTCCTTTAAGTTTGAGATTACAATTCTCTTAACTCAATTTCAGTTTCAGGTGCAAGAGGATATGGATTTGCCATTGGATGAATGGAGCCAAGAGGAATTCTTACTCATACACTTCCACAAGCACAAGCTTTCGTTATAATATGGAGAGGCAACTAGAGTAACGTGACAGCCAAGAGAAATTTTTACTCATACACACTATTTTGCAAACACAAACTTTCATTATAATTATGGAGAGGCGACTGGAATAGCAACATGGGCCAATTTCTTTTCCAAGTCAGTCTTACTAATTTCTAAAGGCAACCTTTCTTAAAAGTTTCTTTCCAAATCAGCCTTACTAATTTCTAAAGTCAACCTTTCTTACCACACTCACAAGGATTGTAGAGAGAAAAACTTTATAGAGAGAGAAGTTCTAGATTTGTACTGAGATGATGCAAATGAAGGGAAATAGACGCCTATATATACAGGTACTCCTCTGATTACAACCATACATCTCTCATTAATCTAATGGTGGAGATTCTATCTCCCAATCTATCAACTACTCGCATTATTTATAATAATGTGCATTTCCTATAGGAATAATGACACAAATAGTCGAACATTGGCTCAATATAAAATGTAATCCTTGAACTTTAAATTTGTTCATCGTGGTCCCTAAACTTTTGGTGTTTGTTCAATTTAGTTCCCGAACTAAGTCAAAAGGTTCGATATTGTTCTTCCATTAATTCAAGTTTATGGACAATATTGAATATTTTTCATAAAAGTTTATTGACTAGATTAAACATGTACTAAAAATCCATGGACCACATTAAACAAATTCAAGGACTACATTACATAATGAGATAAAGTTTAAAGATCACATTAAACAAATTGAAAGATCAAGAACCACATTGCACATTAGACCAAAGTTCATGGACTATTTGTGTCGTTTTCCCTTTCCCATATTGCCTTACCTGTAGGAGACTCACCCACTATTCTTGGATTAGTTATTTCCTACTAGATATTCTATAAGAACACTAATACAAGCAGAGTAATATTAAGCATACACTTGATCACATATCTTCTTCGGGATATACTTTAGATCTGATAAAAATTCCTCCTGTTCTTTCTCAAAATGTTATTTTCCAATTGGACCAGTAGCAGCTTCATCAAACAAGCTGCCACAAAATCCAATATGTTATTTTCATTATTGACTTTAGAAAAAGCCTTAACACGGAATGAAGAACAACTCTAATAAAAACGCGAGACACCTTTTGCATAGGAATATTAATTAGAACAAGCCACACATGCTGGGAAATTTCTGAGAGATGTAAAACCTAATAGTATGACATTAAATTTTAATACCTAAGAACCACAGTGATGCTCAAATAGGTATTGTCAGCAAAAGAAATCCCCCCGGGACACACAAACACATATATTTTTGATAGTTTTCATCTTTCATTTCTACTGAGAAAATAAATTTAAGGTGCATTTGATAAATATTCTATTTCCAAAAATGATTTCTGCTAAAAATAGTTTTTATTTTATTCTATTCTCTGTATTAGTTTATGAGCATTCAAAGATGTTTAATAATTGCATAAAATTTATATTCTCAAAATAGAAAAAGAATGGAAATACGTTTAGTATGACCCTCAAATATTTTTGTGATGTAGCATTTCTTTCATTTTTCAATAATTTTATGAAAATTTTATTTTCTATTCTTTTATTTTCTTTCTTTTTCCTTCTCTTCTTCTTCTTCTCTAGCTTGTCACCGGCTAGATGAGAGCTGGTAACCTCGCTAGCCCTCGGCAAGGCCAACCTTGTGACAGTTGGGCGAGGTTGACCCTTGATTGTGGCTAGGCAAGGGGCTGAAGAGGTCGCCAAACCTCATCTAACTGGTTGCTAGCTCTCGCCATGGCCAGATATCAACTAGAGGAAGAAAGGGAGGAAGAGAAAAAGAAAGAAAATAAATGAAAAAAGAGAGGAAAAAAAATGAAAATGGTTTGGGCTAGTTTTATGAATTGTTTTCGGAAATAAAGAAGCGACTTTTTCCTATTTCTTGATTAGGCTCTATAACAGCACCGGTGAAAAGCAATAGCAAGTTGGGCTGAAATAGTTTAAAAGGATTATTCAAGTGATAAGCATATTCATAGTCATTTATACTCGAATCATCACACTTACTCATTCTCTTCATGCCATCTTTAAGATCTCGAATTTGTACATCATTGATAATTTACACCGCATGATGTAGAATTACATGATTGCCATTGTTCGATGGATATTAATTGGTTGGTCCCAAGTCTTGTTATTCCGAGGCACGGGATCCATGGAAAAAGGAAAAAGGACCCAGGTCCACGAAAAATTTGATGGCATCATCCGAGCTGGCACATCAAAAGCAAAAATTGGAGGGGAAATTCTGAGAAAATATTGGATACCTTAGTGATAGACACGCAGGATTTGTATAAAGTCCACTAAATGCTCGACACGCGTAATCCACGGGCCCATGCTGTAGAAAATTTCAGACTTTCTCTCTCCCCTCTCTCCACAGTATTTAGCGGACTTGTGCAAATCGGACGTAGTTATAACTGAGGGACCTGATATTTTCTTAGGCAATTTCATCTTTTGATGCTTCCGTCGCTGGTGGGTGGTCCAGGTGGTGTACAGCTATATCATGCCTTCACCAAATTACCCAAAGACCCCTCTCTCCAGCCCTTTATTACGCCCCCAACCTCCTTCCTATCACGGCCAACTCATATGAGTCTTTCCTTGACCCAGGATCCGATGTCAAACCGGATCTGTCGCCGGAATTCATCATGAATGACTATCGACATCGGTGTGGTATCTTGAAGCTAATGGGCTTAACATTATGGTATCAGAGCCAAACCCAATCGAAAGTGTGAGGTTCGGGGATGAACCATGCAAAAACTGATAGGCTTGTAACAACCTAATTCGTTGAGAGTGAGAATGATCACAAGAATTTTGGGGCTCCGACAAAATGCAGCTTCGACTTGAGGATGGCAAAAGGGGTATAAATGAATTGAATCCCACATCATCTGGGTATGATGAGGTGAAGTACAATATATAGGTGGTATTTGTCTTAACTTGCAACCAGGTTACATTGCACAATTAGGTTTCAATAAGTTGGACTTGGGCGAATGGAGTATCATTGTCACAGTTGCACCACCACCGTGACAACATAGGGAAGAGAAAGAGAAAGAGAAAGAGTGTAGCTTCAATTCGAGAATGGCGAAAGGAGCATAAATGAATAGAATTCCACATCATTTGGGTATATGATGAGGTGAATTGCAATATATGGGTTTCAATATGTTGGACTTAGGCAAATGTAGCATCGTCGTCACAGTTGCACCACCACCACGACAACATAGGGAAGAGAAAGAGAAAAAGCTTGGCAAGGTCACAAGGTGTCGTCCAAGCACAATGAGGGTCCAACAACACGAGAGAGAGAGAGAGAGAGAGAGAGAGAGAGAGAGATCTGGAGTTGCCAAACGAGTGCGGTATGGCCTTGTCCAAGGCACAAGCCTCGTCTCTCTCTGGAGTTGCCAAACGAGTGCGGTATGGGCTTGTCCAAGGCACAAGCCTCAAATATATGTGCGGAAATTGCGAAGTCAGCACAAGCGGCAATTCACACTTCAAAGAATCGATGTAGACAAAATAAAAGTCATGATTTAACTTTACTACTGTCCAAAAGCTCAATGATAATAGTGTCTTTGTTATTTAAAATAGGTGAATGGGATTATTACTACTTTTGCATTTGAATTTTCTTGATTATAGGCTTGATTTCTTTGAGCCATACATTTTCTCCATTTTTCCACACTGTCCCAATCAGTGATGAGCCAGCATTTTGATTAGACTCTACAATGGCATCGAGAAGTAGCAACAAGAAGTAAGAGCTGAATTAGCTAAATGATGTCATGTAACGATCTTATAACTATAAGATAATCCGGTCCGCAAGCCGCTACTATTTAGCTTACTTGATATAATGCGCCTATGGATACACAAACACCATAATATCGAGTCTATTGATATGTCAAGGCAATCTAACATCGCTTGTGGGGGATATACTTATCTTCACGGAAGACTAAAATCATCTCGTGAGCATAAGCACATTCTCTTTCGAGAAGTCGAAAAGGTGGGGTCACGGTGAATCGTCATATTTGCACATTCTCTTGGATCCGCGTGCACAGAACGCGACTGTCATATTCGGACGTGGAGACTAACCCGGGCGGTAAAAAAGATCCGGCACCACTCGAAACCGGAGCCTTGGATTCTAACAAGGCGTGGGGAGGATCCGACAAAAAGACCCGATCCACGAAAATGCGAAGACGCCATCTGAGCTGGCGCATCAAGAAGCAGAAATTGGGGAGGAGGGGTCTCGGGAGGGAGGAGGGCGACATCGCCTTTTGCGGCTGGTCCAGGTGGCGTACAGCTGTATTATGCCCTCTCGTAAAATTACCCAAATGCCCCTCCTCCGAGCCTTTTATTACACACCCCCAACCTCCTACCCGTTGGTGGCCAGCTTGGATGAGAGCCTTTCTTCTTCCGCATCCATCACCATAGTCTGTTGGGCGGGTTACATGCGAATTTGGTTTGGATTAATAGTACGAAAAATCTCAAATAATAATTTTGTCTTCAATTAATTCTTTTATTACGAAAAATTCTAAAACTTGTACATCTGTGATAATTTTACATTCGGTTAATTTTTATTAAATTTTACTGTTAAATTACTGAGTTAAATAATATGTGACACAGGGATATCGGTTTGTAGTTTTACTCTCTATTTGTCACAGATATATCAGTTTATGGTTTTTGTGATATTAATACAATTTAATGGAAACTAACGATAAATAAATTTGTCATAAATATAACAGTTTATAGTTTTTGAATGTCAAAAAATTAATTTGGGTTAAATTTTATCACAATTCGTACAAATTTAAGGTTTTTCGTGATAAAAAAATTAGTTTAAGGTAAATTTGTGACATGTATGTCATTTTGAAATTTTTTGTAATATTAACCTTATAGATTTGCACTTGAGGTGATGTTATTCGATCGACTATTGACATCGGTCTAATCCGTCGAATCTGTCCCTTAACCATCTCCTTGAACTTTTATTAAGCACGTCTGATTCACATTGAGTATAAGTCACACGAGCTAAAACTTTCTCAGCTTTTTAGAGTTCGGGAGCGTCGGAGTTCAAAGTGACGACATTTGATTGGTGTTTTTCATTCGTGGAAGCATTGCGAGGAAATTTACACTTAAGAGGGTAGAAAATGCTAATAAGTTCTATTTATGAATCTAGATGGGTGATGGAGGATTGCCCTCTTTTTTTTTTAATAATAAAGTACTAATTTTAAATGGTTTTTGGACTTTTGCAAAATATTCAATTGGAATTTTAAAATTTTTTGCTTATCGAGTCCCTGAATCATATTTATTTTACATAGAAATAAGCAAAAAAGGAAATGTAAAACGTGGCCATTACATTTCCTTTCTAAGTGCTGCGCAGGAGTCACAAGGGGTGTCTCTTTTTAACTTTGGCCGGACACAAATGATACCTTAAAAAGCACTAATCAAACATTTTTCAACTTTTATTTTTATTTTTTGGGAGGAGAGAGGGGAAAGAAGGTTGAAGAAATTGTTGTAGTGCCACTGAGCCCTACCACGGTTAGGTTCTGATGTACCAGACTTAGGCACGCAACATGATTGTCATAGTTGCATCCACATAAACATAGGGAAGAAAGAGAGAGCCACGAATCTATGGACCGTCATCCAAATAGGTTGGTAGTGCCATTGGGGACCAAGCACAACAATGGTCTAGAAAACGTCATCCTAGAGTCCGAGCGAATGCGACATGGTCTTTGTTGCTACATCACAACAACATGCGTGAGAGGGGGCACCGTTCAAGATCTCTCACAAAGTTTTCGACATGATTGAGCACTGCCTTTTGAGGTAGCAAATATACACGCGAAAGAGAGGAGGAGGTATTTAAGCGATGTTGGGACATCTTTCACCAAGTTTTCGACATGACTGAGTATCGACTTTTGAGGGAGCAAATACAAATACAGATGAGGGTACCTAAACGATGTAGGGCAATATTTCAATACCTCCTCTCACATATAAACTAGTTTATGAAATTTGATTAATGAGGATTACATGTTATATTTGTGCAAGAAATAGGACCGATTCTCATACCATGTTTGAAAATCCAATTTAAAAGCTTAAATCGATGAGCGGAGAAATATTACATAAATATAAAGATCATTTAGAATCCATTCTCAAGCAACATGAGATAATTCTCCAATAATATGATCAAGCTAGGGAAAATTGTGAGGTTAGTCCAAGCGATAACTCAAATCCACAATTCATTTATGTGGAAAAGTGACAATGTAAAAATAAAAAAATATACACTCCCAAGAGTTGGTGTAGACAAAATAAAAGTCGGGATTTGATTTTAATACTTTGCAAAAAGTTCAATAATAAACAATATGTGTTGGGTAGGCGCTAAACTTCCATCGAGGAGGTCTAGTGTTCAAAACTCCTATAACGCAAGTTGCAGGAAGACTAGTTTTGAGTCTTTTAGCGACTTACTTGGTGACACGTGTATGGTGGCTAGATGTGTTCTTTTGCTGGTTTACCTCCTTTTGCCATCTGCAGAGTTCCTTGAGTCACAAAAAAAATAAAATAATAATAATAATAAACAATGTCTTCATTCCTTAAATCTACGGTCGCTGTCTTTATTAACTGACTTTACGCATGAATTTTCTCGATCATTAACTCAATTGTCGTACATTTTCTCCATTTTTCCACCTCTGTTCCAATCAGCGATTTCACCCTCGAAAAACAGCGACCGCTCGCCCCATACTACCCCCGCAACCGACCGTTGGTCCGCCCCTCCAACGGTCACTTCGGTCTCAACCGAAACAGGCCAAAAACCAGACCGGAGGCCATCAAACCTCGGCCGGAGGACAAAACCGTAAATCCGCATCCGAACGGCGGGGGCGTCTCCCTCCCGTTATTTCTCCGTCCGTGCAAGGGCACTAGCGTCATATCGCCCCCCTCCTTCTCCGGCACGAAGAAGGAGAAGAAAGCGTGGAGAGAATACCAGACAGTGGAAGCCAGAGAGAGAAAGCAAAAGCAACCTCTAGAGAGAGAGAGAGAGAGAGAGAGAGAGAGAGATTCGGATTTTCAAGCTTCGTTCTGGTCGGTATCTCTGGGCCAGAGCATCTGCTGCATTTTCTGAGGTTTCGAGCGAGCCGAGTCATGGCCGAGTCGAGCGACTCAGTGTCCGTCGACGTCGACGCCGTACCTTTCGAAGGGAAGGTAGGTAGAAGCTAGCTCGAGTAGCTTCCACTTCAAGTTCTTGGCATTATCTTTCTCAGTGATTGCTTCATTTTGCCCTTCGTTTTTTTCTTCGGGGGGGATTTCAGGAGCATGCGGTGAAGACGAGCAAAGGGTCGGTTTCCGTGTTCGTCTGCGGCGATCAGGAGAAGCCCGCCCTCATAACGTATCCCGACGTCGCTCTCAATTGTACGTTCTTGCCCGTTTTCCGGCCACTCGAGCTGTTGTTGCTAATGGGTTGATGCGCATAATTAGTCATAGAGTCCCCATTGTTGTTGTGAGCTCTTTGCCTTGTGCCTGAAATTCGTTTCCCATTGTGGATAGGATTAGTTCGAGTTATGTCTTGTCGATCCGACTTGATTGGCGGAGCTAATTGTAGTCCGAAAGGACGTGTTACCTTTGTGCAATGAGGGGTTTTGGTCTGAACTATGATTGGCTCGGTTTATCGGAACAATTCTTTGTGGCCGTTGATCGATGTGGGGACTAACGCAATTTCGGGGCTTGCCGTGTTATGTGCAGATGTGTCGTGTTTCCAAGGTCTCTTCTTTTGCCCGGATGCTGCTTCTCTGCTGTTGCACAACTTCTGCATTTACCACATTGATGCTCCTGGGCATGAGGTTAGTATTATTGTGGCATTTATGTAAGTACGGTGTCGTGTGCGTGTTTCTATGATTCGCGTTGAAGTCGGTATGCTTGCCGGTGGTTCTAATAGAGCCTCTGTTGGCCATTGCCATTTGATGAAGAGGTATTGCAGTTGGGTGCTGATGTGATTTCTTCGGATGCGCCGATTCTCAGTGTCGACGACCTTGCGGACCAGATTGCTGAAGTGCTTGACTTCTTTGGGTACAATAACATTTTAGTTTCTTTAGCTTTTTGTTACTTTCCTTATGACATGTACGTGACCAGATGGATAGTGGCTGTGCTGATTTCCTCTAAGTCAAAACCTACCCATAAGATTGCATGAAAAGATTATTCCTATGGATAGCTATACCATACCTACGCTTGCTTGAAAAAGATGTTGTTTTCAACTTTTATCCTTACATGATATCATTCTTTAACATTGTTTAGTTGCTAGCTGGACCCCGAGCATGACTAAGTTCAATTTAGGTCAAAAGTCAAGAGCATGATTTCTGTCAAGTTTCCTCAAAAAGTAGCTCTAAATTAGATTCTGAAATTGGTTTGTGTAAAGGAGCTTTTTCACCTCTGTATTACCATTTCCAATTTCTATTTTGCTTGACTCTGAGTTTGTTTTAGGCTGAAGGAAGTTCTGTGCTTAGGTGTAACAGCCGGTGCTTACATCCTGACTCTTTTTTCAGTAAGTATTAGCATACCAAAGCCACTTTTCTGTCTTCTTTTTGTTCCTCCCATTTGTCATTCGTACATTGATATTATTATTTCCTGGACTTGCCAGCTCAAGTATAAAGAGAGGGTTCTTGGTCTGATTCTCGTTTCCCCAATTTGCAAGGCACCTTCATGGACTGAATGGCTTTATAACAAGGTTCTAGCCTCAATCTCCAGGTCTTTTGTGTCTGGATAATATAATATACAGTCACTGCAGTAAGGATGTACACTAGAAGATTACTACCGCAAGTTTTGAACAAAAGAGTTTTTTGTATCCAACAATTTTTAATATAATCTAGGGTTTTTTATCTTATTTGTCCGTTGTGCAGATCTAATTCTATATATTCCAATCTATGAGGTGGATTACCATTTAATTCTTCATATGCTACTTGGAAAAGAGGTAGCTGTCAAATGTCAGTTCATCCTTTTCACAGAGCAATCACATTTGTTTCCTGGAAAAAAGTAATTTAGAAGCAACCCTAGTTACATCCTCTGCAGTTGTTGCTCTGGAAATAATTGACTTTTCTAGCGCAAGAAAGTTGGAATATGAACGAGTTATTGAAGACGTTATCTTTTGTAGGTGTTGCTGAACCTCTTGTACTTCTATGGCATGTGTGGTTTATTGAAGGAGTTTCTTCTCCAGCGATACTTCAGTAAGGTATTTTTACACTTTGTTAGTGTGAGAAGCAATGGATAGCTGCCTATGCGGGCTAATCTTTTCGACCATTTAAGTAACGTTACAATGCTCCAATAGGAAATTCGCTGCAGCATGCACGGTTCAGAATCTGACGTCGTTCAAACTTGTCGAAAGGTAATGCAGTTTCCAGCCAGATGCTTGTTTTTGGGAACTGATCAGTTCATCTCTGTCCTTGTTGCAGAATTACGTTTTCTGCCAATTGGTGGATCGATACAAATCTTATGAAAATGAAATCCTGAGATAATTGAGATTTTGCATTATCACAACTTGATTTTGAATCGGGTATGTAGCAAAATATATTGAAGAATTTGTTGGAATGAAGCTAAATGCCTGCAAAGTTGTTCGTTGTGCAGCCGTCCTTACTTCTCCAGACCCTTATGTGAATCTCGGAATATATGTTTTGTTTCTTGAGTTGATCCTGTGTGAGTTGTAACTCTGGACTTGTGACAGGCTTAGTCCCCATGTGTTCAGTTTGTTGATGAATACAAATCTATTTATCAATAGCATGAAGTTCTTTTGGGATTAGGATCTCATTATTGTCAGCTTATTTTATAGCCGGATTTATTTGGCTGTCTCTCAGTTTATGTTGGGTTGTCATTTCAATGCTTAAATATTGATGCACAACTGAGATGTGCTCAATCTTCTCATGTGCCTGCAGTTGCTGGATGAAAGACAAAGTCTGAACGTCATGCGCTTTCTTGAGGCCATGAATAGGTAAGTAGCAGACTGATAAACCGGTGCTCAATGCATCTAAACATGATCTATATAGGACTACTCTATTTTTGGGTTTCAAGTAGCTGTGCTGATAGTGCATGTGACCAAAGTTAAATGCACTTTAGATTAAAAGTTTCTTGTCAAACTGGTAGCTTATAATAATGTCATTGTTTGAATCAGAACTTGTGTTTAGACGTAGAACTAGCGTTTGATCTCGAATCCTAATGACATGAAACTGCCTCAAACCAATCATCAGGACTATAACGAGTTGCTTCTAATCATGATGGTTAATCTTCTGGATGTGATGATATTTGCTTCTTTGGCAATCTGTATCTTTCAGTTTGTACCTTGTCTGTTGACCCAAAGCACCATATAGTGCATAATCTGGATCTATGCTTGAAGAGACAGAACAATGTGAAATGAAAGATGAGCTATAACCTAGTCTCCTCGTTCAGCAATCAGACTCGCTTTACATTCCCCATCTTTGTCCCCGTGCTATGAGTGATAACAAGCTGCTGTCTGGATAACTTCGGCAGATTGATCGATCTGTGGTTGCAATGTATGTTCATACATGTGGAGTTGTGATGCCATGGGGCATTTCTAAATCAAGAAACTATTATTTTTCAGTGAGACCCATAATCTCTGATCCCTATGTTTTCAGGAGGCATGATCTGACAGACAGCTTGAAGAATTTGCACTGCAAGACACTCATTTTTGTGGGTGAGAGCAGTCCATTCCATGCTGAATCAGTGTACATGAGTGCCAAAATGGACAGGAAAGTCTGCGCTCTTGTTGAGGTAGTGTTCTTACATAGTTGCTTCTTTAATATTCTCTTTGTTGTTACTAAAGATTACCTATGGACTTTTAGATATGTTCAAAGGTTTTAGAAAGTTGGAAAATGATCATAAAATATCTTAGTGAAGCACAGAAGTGAGACCAGCTGAGAGGAGCTGATTTGGAACCCTGGCTTTCATCGTCTGATGATTGGATCATCTTTCATACTGGTGGTTGATTTTTTAGCTTAGTTTGCTTTTAGCCCAGCCAGTTTAATGGGTTTCCTCTCTCTTGCATAAGCAGGAACCAAAAGAGATGAACTTGCATTTAATTGTTTTTTCATTGGTGCTCACCAACTTCCTCTGAAGAGAGTCATTTCATTTTGGCAGGTTCAGGCGTGTGGTTCCTTGGTGACAGAAGAGCATCCTTATGCAATGCTGATCCCGATCGAGTTCTTTCTTATGGGATTTGGCTACTGTAGACCACCGCATTTTGTATGTTCTCTAAACAATGAATCGACTCCCACTAGCCCCTCAAGCCAAGCTTGCATAGCACCGGAGCTTTTGTCACCTGAGAGTCTGGGGATAAAGCTCAAGCCGATCAAGACACGTGTAGCTAGCGAGGTCTGATGGAAGGGAAGACAGAAAAAAAGGAAGATTGTAGTTTAGTTTCTAACTGTTTGTTGCAGCATTTGTAGGTGCTTACATACCTGGGGGATGAATATTCTTTCATTTTGTCCATACTCAAATGGAAATTGTTGTATCCATTCTTCAACATCTCATGTATATAGAAGTACGGCAACATTCTTTTAGGAGTTGAATTTGTATACCGACAGTGACAGGCAAACTCCTTGTACACTTCTTCTACGTTTAAGGATCATTTTTTATGCAGCTTGTTTGAAAAATTCTTTCTTCATGTGAAATATAGCCAGTGAAGTTTTTTCTCTGCACGAGCGGCCTTCAGATGGAGGCATATATGTTGGTTCCCAATTCAAGTATTTATGTGCATGCGTCGTGATGGCATGCGGCTCGAGGCATCATTTATTTTGTCTACATTGTGGCTTACCAAAAGCCGTCGACTATGTGTCCTTTATTCATTGTTGGGACCATAAGTGTCGTATAGTAATAAATTTTAACTAGTTTAACTACCAAAAGGCATTGCACGAGATCAAATAGGTAAATTACTGAAAGTGCTCATCCTTAAAAGCTACAACAATGAAAATAGGGAAGAACACATTCCTTGCACAGTCTAAGAGTGTCAATGGATTGGATTTCTATGGTACCTCTCTCAAATCATAACAGATGTATGTTATCTCTAATCCGAATCCAACCTGAAATGCATAGGATTGGAACCAAAAACCCTAGTCGGGTTGGGTACAATGTATATTGGACACCACCTGACTGTTAAAACCCCAAAAAAAGAAGAAGAATTGTCCAAATAATAGGCTAGGCATGTTGCAACTTGTATAAACAGAATGCCAAGTAATGAGTAGATTGGAGTCACGTTAAAACCCATTTACAAATCCCACACATTAATTCACATACTAAATTTCAAACTCACAATCAATTTCGCCATATTTATTGTTACTTTTTTTTCAAGATTTAATCAACAATCTCTTTGGAACCCCGAGAAGCCGACAGGGCTAAAAGATTCGTAGGGTTTGCCAAATTTGTATGATGTGTAAATTAGATATTACAACTATCAATTCGCCTTAAACACCTATTGCTTGTTACTTGTTAGTTTGATGTTGGATGGTATAACCGATCAAAGATGTTCTTTTTATATGATGGACAAAATTTCTGAAATGTTCCTTATAATGCCAAAATGTCGTAGCTTCAATTACTATCTCCTCTCCCCCAAATTCGATAATTTATCATGCTGCAGTGAGAAAGAGAAACCATGATCCTTATTAAAGATGCGATTTATATGAATCACGAAAACATCTACGAGAAATTTGCGGTAGAAATACAAATAAAGAGAACCACATACATAGTTCCTTCAAAGCCCTAATTTTGACAGACCACGAGAACTCGCATTTTGTCCATTCAATTGTGTGAAGAGAACCGCAGTTTTCCTTTTCTCGTCCTAAAATATCCCCCACTTCCTATTTTTAATATAAAATATTTGGGTGGACATTATACATTTAAGATCCGTATCGTATAATTTATGTAAAATTTCACCATAAATGTAATCAATTTTAAATTAGACCCTTCAACACCTAGGTCGCAAAAACCCGCGATTTTGCACTTTTTCTACACGTAAAATTCTAGGGTTTATACATATATGTGGGGAGAGAGAGACTGAGAGTCAAGAGATATATATATATATAATTTCAAAATAATTTATTAAAGAACTACATCAAGGCATTAGCAACGTGACGATGATCATGTGGCTTTAAACATTAAGATGTATATCTATCCATAATTTCAAAGCAATATCACTTTCTCTCTCCTCTCTATGAAGAAGAGATTTTTCTACGCTTTTGCGCGCCAGCTTTGAAGACCTTCACAACCGAAGCCTGTCTTTCCTCCGCGTCCATGGCGAATTTCTTTAGAGGAGAAACCGGACCGCTCGACGAAGGCCGACGATCGCCATCTTCTTGAAACAGGAAAGAGTAATCTCTGGAGTACCTGAGGTTCACGATTCCACGGCGAGATTTGCGCGGAGTTCTTGCTCTTCTCGGCACGCGAATTACCCTTTTTTCGCCGGTCGAACGGTCGTACAGTATGAACTCGAACTCCATCTTCGATCAATTAAATCTTACCACAGCGAATTCGCAATCTCAGTGAAATATGTTGAGTAAGGTGGAGTAGGAATGAGTTGCAAGGCTGTGTACTTTAGAGATTATGTATTAATAAGAGTTGGTTCCTAATTCTAGTCGGTGAATCAACACTAGATCTACTAGGATTCTGCTTCCAAGAACCAATACGAACTCTTTTTATCTTCGTGTGTGTTGAAGATAATCATGGCTCCTGATTTTTTCCCTGCCAAGCTTTATCATGCAAATTGATTGAGCCGCTTATCTAATTTCAAGCATAAGAAAGGTTATCATCCAAACTCCTTGTACACTTCTACGTTTAAGGATCATTTTTTATGCGGCTTGTTTGGAGGATTCTTTCTTCATGTGAAATAATAGCCAGTGAAGTTTTTTCTTTGCACGAGCGGCCTTCAGATGGAAGCGTATGTTGGCTCCCCATTCAAGTATTTATGTGCATACCTTCTAGATTCCATGCCCACTTATGTAGAGGAAGAAAACTCCCTTGGTGTACGGTAATAGAATCCAAGTTCAAATGCTTGTACAATTTTTGTGTCTAATGTCTCGTACTGAGCGATCCAACAAAAAAAAAAAAAAAAAAAAAAAAAAGCGTCAAGTACTGGCCTCTGAATATATCATCTGATGTGTACTTCTTTTGGGATTTGGCACATGTATGTTAAAGTCAGATCATTATAAGTGATTCAAGAGCATGCGTCGTGAAGGCATGCGGCTTGAGGCATCGTTTATTTTGTCTACATTGTGGCTTACCAAAATCCGTCGACTGTGTATTCTTCATTCATTGTTGGAACCATAAGTGTCATATGGTAATAAATTTTAACTAGTTTAACTACCAAAGGGCATCACACGAGATCAAATAGGTAAATTATTGAAAGTGCTCATCCTTAAAAGCTACAATAATGAAAATAGGGAAGAAGACTTTCCCCATACTGTCTAGGAGTGTCAATGGATCGGGTTTCTATACTACCTCTCCCATATCATAACAGATGTATGTTATCTTTAATCCGAATCCAACCTGAAATGCATATGACCATAACCAAAAACCCTAATCAGGTTGGGTGCAATGTATCGTAGACACCACCTGATTGTTAAGACCCCAGAAGAAGAAGAAGAAGAAGAAGAAGAATTGTCCAAATAATAAACTAGGCATGTTGCAACCCGTATAAAAAGAATGGCAAGTAATGAGTAGATTGGAGTCCAGTTAAAACCATTTAAAAATCCCCCATATTAATTCACATACTAAATTTTAAAATCACAATCAATTTCGCCATATTTATTATTAGTTTTTTTTTTTCAAGATTCAATCAGCAATCTCTTTGGAACCCTGAGAAGCCCGCAAGGCTAAAAGACTCGTAGGGTTCGCTAATTTGTATGATCTATAAATTAGATATTATAAGTATCGATTCCCCTTAAACACCTATGGCTTGTTAGTTTGACATTGGATGGCATGTCCGATGAAAGATTTTCTTTTTATATGATGGACAAAATTTCTGAAATGTTCCTTATAATGCCAAAATGTCGTAGCTTCAATTACTATCTCCTCTCCTCCAAATTCGACCCTTAATTTATCATGCTGCAACCACTGGGATTCGCCCCAGTGGCCACCCTTCAAACATGGAAAGAGGAGATGAGGGGTTCAAATCCCCATCTTCTCAGGGGGGGATGGGGTGGGGACGTGTAAGTTTCAGGAGTGGGTTTTGACTCCCACGCCCTACAAGAGGCAGGGCAAGAGTCTGAGAGCGAGTGTAGAGTGGGTAGAAAAAAAAAATTTATCATGCTGCAATGAGAAAAAGAAACCACGATCCTTATTAAAGATGAGATTTATATGAATCACGAAAACATCTACGAGAAATTTGGGGTAGAAATACAAATAAAGAGAACCGCACATATAGTTCCTTCCAAGCCCTAATTTTGATAGACCATGAGAACTCGCATTTTGTCTATTCAATTGTGTGAAGAGAACCGCAGTTTTCCTTTTCTCGTCCTAAAATATACCCTACTTCCTATTTTTAATATAAAATATTTGGGTGGACACTATACATTTAAGATCCGTATAGTATAATTTATGGAAAAATTCACAATAAATGTAATCAATTTTATTTTAAATTACGCCCTTCAACACCTAAAGTAGCAAATACCCGTAATTTTGCACGTATTTTTACGCATAAAATTCTAGGTTTATAATACATATACGCGAGGGAGAGAGAAAGAGAGAGTCAGGGAAATCTCTATAAATAATTTCAAAAGAATTTACTAAAGAACTACATCAAGGCATCAGCAACATGACGATGATCATGTGGCTTAAACATTAAGATGTATATCTATCCATAATTTTAAAATTTCAAAAGCAATATCACTTTCTCTTTCCTCTCCATGAAGAAGAGATTCTTCTTCGCTTCTGCGCACCAGCTTTGAAGACCTTCCCAACCGAAGCCTTTCTTTCCTCTGCGTCCATGGCGAATTTCTTTAGAGGAGAAACCGGACGGCTCGACGAAGGCTGACGATCGCCGTCTTCTTGAAACAGGAAAGAATAGTCCCTGGAGTACCTCAGCGTTGCTATTGTATCCTCTAGATGTCGAGGGCTAAGATATTTCCTCTTGATGTAGCTAGAGAGGCTCACGATTCCACGGCGAGATTTGCGCGGAGTTCTTGCTCTTCTCGGCACGAGAATTACCCTTTTTTCGCCGGTCGAACGGTCGTACAGTATGAACTCGAACTCCATCTTCGATCAATTCAAACTTACCACAGCAAATTCGCGATGTCAGCGAAATATGTTGAGTAAGGTGGAGTTGGGAATGAGTTGCAAGGCTGTGTACTTTAGAGATTATGTATTAATAAGGGTTGGTTCCTAATTCTATTCGGTGTACAACACAAGATCTACTAGGATTCTGCTTCCAAGAACCAATACGAACTCTGTTATTTTCGTTTGTATTGAAGATAATTATGGCTCCTGATTTAAAGGATGGATGATAACCTTTCTTATGCTTGAAATAAGATAAGGGGCTCAATCAATTTGCATGATAAAGCTTGACAGTCAAGTCACAAGATTTTTATAATACTCGACTTTTAAGTCGCAAGGGTTCTCAAAAAGGGGAAAAAATCACCAAAAAAATAAAAAAATAAAAACCCTCAAAACTATGCACATCGTAATATATTTATTCCAAACTTTTTTCTACGACACGAAAAGTCTCAAAATTATATGCGTGTGATATTTTTGCCCTCCATCAATGAACACCGTGAAAAATCTACCTACATGGATGCTCGAAAGCAAATAATATTGACATGGCGATTATGTGGCTTAAGTGAAATAGAAACAATATTATTTTAACTGAAAAATCATTTGACTAAATATTGATGGAGGGTAAATATATCGCAAGAAATAGTTTAGGAAAATGTGTCGTAGATGGCATAGTTTCGGGTTTTTGATATTACAAAGAAGAGTTCATGATGAACGTATCATAGTTAGCATAGTCTGGATATTTTGGTAGAATTTTCCCCTTCAATAAAAATCAGAGTCTACATAGCCAAGAAAGTGAAAAGAATCCCAAAAGAAATGGGCCTAGGCCCAGATTGAGCTCACCGCTTTGGCCCACGAAAGAGAGATACGGGCTTTGTCCCACGAACCGAAAGAAAGCCCAAATCAAACCTCCCTTCACCTTCTCCTGCTTGCTCTCGCGACGGAAGGAAACCCTAACACCGCATTTCCTTCCATTCTCTCTCTTTACGGCAACAGATCGATCGGGAGAGAGATTCGCAGCAGCACCACCACCATGGCGGCGAGCGAGACCACGGCGCTGCACTTCGCGTCCCCGTCGACGAGCCTGACCGCGAGGGTCCACCCGCTGGTGATCTTCAACATCTGCGACTGCTACGTGCGGCGCCCCGACCAGGCCGTCCGGGTCATCGGCACCCTCCTCGGCTCCGTCCTCCCCGACGGCACCGTCGACATCCGCAACTCCTACGCCGTCCCCCACAACGAGTTCTCCGGCCAGGTCCTCCGCTTCTCTCTTTTGCCTCTCCCCTCCGTTTCTTGCCTTTTTTTTTTTTTTTTCTCAAATAGCGTTCCGTTCATAAGCCTTGCGGCATAAAGCGAATAGAAAGGCGTGGAATCGATAATTCTTCCTTGTGATTGCGTCGTTCTGGGTTGTGCGGGCATTGTTCTATGCGAGATGGCTCGAATCGAGCGTCGGAGTTGGTTCCCCCTGTTTCGTTCCTTTGTGTGATTGTGTGTCTCTCGAGACTGATTGGCGTGAGTCGAGAATTGTTGCCCGTATGTCGTTCGACAGAATGCCGGCGTTTCTTGGGAGGATGTTTTCTTGAACATGTTGAGCTCCAGAGTCTGTCGTAACTATTTGCATTCGCCATCCGCCGTCCGCAGAAAGAAAAAAAACGTAACTTTTAGCCGCGCATTGTGAGCTACTTGACCCCGATATGTCTTTTAGTGTGAGCGTGCGAGGGGTGAGACCTTGATTCGGCGATTGGATTATGGACATGGTTGTTCAGATGTTGATAGGCTGGTGATTCTCCAATCTAATTCGCCTCTTATTATTGGTTCGCGAGTTTCATGTGTTGGCTATGAATTTGTTACCATGATGGTCTTAGATTTCTATGAATTTGTACGAGCTGGATTGTGGTCCATTCACAGATATCATGGATACTTTTTTGTACTGAAGCTGAGTATTAAGATATGTGTGGATTGCAGGTTGCGCTGGATATTGAGTATCATCATAACATGCTGATATCTCATCAAAAGGTGAATCCGAAAGAAGTCATTGTTGGATGGTAATTCTCATCACTATGTTGTTTTATTTCAGAGTTTGAGTTTTACTGGGATTGGTTTGGTGCTGATTCTTGCGACAATTCAGAGTCTTTAATTCTGTTATATTAGAACATCATATTTACAGCACTGAAATAAGTAGTACCATTTTACTGGAAGTCTTGTCTCTACTAGCACTGCACGTGCTCTCTCGTGTATGCATTGTGTTGTACAAGCCTGCCTGAAGCTGCCGGGCTTGATCACCTCTGTCTACTTAAAGATGCCTTTGGAAGTGATGGATGAGTATTCTAGATTTGTTAGGTGGATATGGCCAAGACAAGGATGCTGCTTTCTAGTTTGGACTTGGGACAACATGAATTTGCTTGGCCATCCGATTTTTGAAACAATTGTTTAAACAATGTGAATGGTCGATTTCTTGTATTATTCAGATGCCGAGTCTTTTAGATGTTTTCCTTCTTCTTTCTTTTCCCCACTGTCTGTTCCTTTCAACGTCTTAGTCATGAGGAATGATTCAATGATCCTGCCTAACTGCCCATGTCCTCTTTAGAAAAGTGCCTTGAGCTTTTGAATGTGCTTTATTTTGGAACTTTGGTTGCATGTGCAGGTATTCAACTGGCGATGGTGTCACTGGTGGAAGTGCATTGATCCATGAGTTTTATTCTAGAGAAGTTTCGAACCCTGTACACTTGACCGTTGATACAGGATTTAGCAATGGCCAGGCTTCGATCAAAGCTTATGTTTCTACTAATTTGACTCTTGGGGACCGACAGCTTGCTGCCCAGTTTCAAGAGATCTCTTTGGATCTGCGCATGGTGGAAGCAGAGAGAGTTGGATGTAAGTACTCATAGGAATCATGTTCCATCTTTGGATACAACGTAATTATCTGACTAATGCTCGGCTATAATGATGCAGTGCCTATGGGTGTTCCTATTAGACCTAAATTTAATGGGTTTTTGACTATTAATCAAATTTTTGGTGTGGTTCCTGACAGATGTCTTAGTGAGAGATAGGCAGAAAGCGTGGCTTTGGGTCGTAGATCAATTCTGAAAAACGGAATTATCTATAGTGTTAATGATGTCTAATTTGTTGTCCTGATGGTTAGATTGATGTGAATGTGTTCTATTATTTATCTTTTCCTGGTTTTTTGGTATTGTTTAACTGGGTTTTCTCATAGCAAATTTGTCCTGGCAGTTGATATCTTGAAGAAACAATCGGTTGATAAAATCCCAGGCGATTTGGAGGGAATGGAAGCTTCTATGGAACGTCTACTAGCTTTAATTGATGACGTCTATAAATATGTTGACAATGTTGTGGTGAGAAAGTGACCGCTGGCTTTAGCACGTCTTCATTTTTTGCTGTTGGTGTAAGTCTGATAGCTATTTTGCTTCGCTGTTTCCAGGAAGGCCGCACCCCTGCTGATAACAGTGTTGGAAGATTTATAGCAGATTCAGTAGCTTCAATTCCAAAAATGTCACCGCTGGCCTTTGATAAGCTCGTGAACGACAGTATACAGGTAATCTGTTCAAGATTCACTTAAAATCTACTAATTTCTGAAAAACAATCTACTTCTGGTCCTGAATCTTAATACATGGCTGAACTTAGAATTTGTAGTCTATCACACCAGTTAATGCTTGGACTAGCTTTGTTTTGCTGCCTTTCATACACTTTGTTTGCATTTAATGTTCTTGCTACACCAGCCATAGCTGAAAGCTGCTCTCAATTTCCATATTGGGTCCTTCAATTTGGTCTATTTTTGCTCAGATTGATTAAAATACAGTTTTGCTAGGTGCACTTGTGATCATTAGGTTTCACCCTTCAGCTGACTGACTGCATTTCTTTGCTTAATATGTTACCAGGACCAGTTGCTATTGCTTTACCTGTCGAGCATCACGAGGACACAGCTCAGCTTAGCAGAAAAATTGAACACGGCGGCACAGATCCTGTAAACCAATCCCATACCCACTCTAGCGCCTGAAGGGAAATTCATCTGGCCTAGTCTTCTTTGTCAGTGTACGGGGACCACCATTAGATTGCTGACGATTGTTTTTGGAAGTGATTGTAAGTCTTCTTTTAGTATTTGATTGAGGGGGAGAGGTTTGTGACCTTCATAGAGAGATGAGAGATTTTCAGTTTACCTGCGGCGGGAATCTGTCAAGCATCTCACAAATTTTGGAGTATCGAAATTTCCTCCTATCCATGAAATATGCAACTTTGAGGAATTACCGTGAAGTCAAATTCTTTTCTGAACTTGTCGCTAGGCGATGGAGATACTAATCAAATTGCACCAAAGATTGATCATCATATGATAAGTCAGCGAAGTGACGAATAAGTCATTGACATTGCACTTCTGGTCACGCGTTATGACACCGAATTCTGTACAAAGCATACGAAATTAATCCAGGGAGCGGATCGAGATTATTGTAGTAGGGTACTCTTTTTAACTTGACCACCTTGACACGAAGAAGTGAGCACAAAAGGCATAAATCCAGAGCTTCTGCTTGCAAGAGGGCAGCGACAGATAGTGATTCGGAATTCAAATTGGCGAAAATGCACGTGATGATGACCCAGCAATCGTCCTCTCCACTAATCGGGAAGGTGATTGTGCACCCTTTGGTCCTCAGCATTGTCGACAACTTCAATGGAGTCGCCAAGGACACTGGCAAGCGCCTTCGAAGGCGTTCACGTATCCAACAGCTACCTTGGTCGGGTTTCGCTGCTTTTCTTCCAGTGGATCTGGAATTCCGGTGGTTTCGATGTCATGTTTTACTCAGTCTTTCGAAATTTTTGTGCGATTTTTTTTTTTTTTTTTTTTTTTTGCCTGAATGAATTTGATCGGAGGAAAAAGACGAGGCGAGTTGAGAAATCGAGCTTCTCCTTCGCCAGCTGAGATGAAATGTGAGGAGCAAGGCCTGACGTGGGGACTGACTACTATAGTGTGATTTGAGAGCGCTAATCCTAAATGTAAGGCAAGGTATAATCCCGGTATGCAAATGAGTCTTCAAGGATTGTTTTCAATATATTGCGGCAATTCAATTTCTAGCGAACTTTTTTCGTCCGACATTTCCCTTCGGTTCGAGCTTGACAATGGGAAACTCGAATTTCCTGAACAACGATGCTCAGTTGATACTGTAGTTCCAGTGTGACTGAAGCAGAACTCTGGGGCTGTGAGGTGTATGTAGTTCAATTCTTTCTCGCCTGTGCCAAAGAAGCATCGCAATTATTTGACTCCCAGGAACCACATTGATTCTATTTGCTTAAAAGAGCCCCTACAATGATACCGGGAGTGAGTTTTTGTGCGAGAAAAAACTCTGTCGGGAAATTTGGGAAAGCTTAGACATGATTAGTTTAGAATGCTTGTACCTCCTCTAGTGTCGGGCCATCCTAAGGATAACCTAAATTTACTTTCCTGCTTTATTTTGGGAAGGTTCTATTTTAGTTTTTTTTTTCTCTTAGGGCTCTTCTTGATACAACTACCACCACACTTGCCACAGAGGTGTCATCTCCTTGATTATGCTGTGCTTGCTTAGTGTCTCAGTCAATTCTCATCTTCAATGCTAGAATCTTCGAGACTGCGATAGCCCTCAAACTTAATACTTTTCTTGTCAAGGTCACCGGAAAACTTACTGCATCGAAGGGGTTGGATGCGCATCTTCGAGAGATCAGGAGTTATCTCAATCTTCTCATCGACGGAAGGTTTCCATTAAACCATGAGATTTCGTATCGTTTACAAGCTGGTTATCTTATATGGACTATTTGGTATTTGTTTGCGCATTACCGGCAATTTGCTTTGGGGCTCTTCAAAACCATTACGCATGTGCTGTTGAATAGGTATTGAAATCAAATTTTAGCGTCAGCTAGTTTGGCTGTCGTGGTGATTTCCCGTTTCAACCATTTAAGTAACTTTACAATACTCAAATGGGAAATTCGCCCTAACATGCGTGATTCCGAATCTGAAGATATGTAGTTTTTAGCTAGATGCTTCTTCTCAGTAGGCCCATAATTTAATTGCTCGTCTAAGCCTGCTTATTTTCCCTTTTGCGCCCGGGCCATTGATCATGTCTATCCTAAGGACATGTTTGGTAAACACCATCTTTTTCTATTTTAATGTTTTCTTGTTCTCTAAAATAGAAAAAGGACACAAATCCATATGTTAGCTAATTTTTCTATTCCCTATAATAGAATAGTGGTTAGGAAATAGTTTTTGAATGAAAATAAGAAATAAATAAAATCTGCTTCTTTGTTTCCACGAACAAAAATGGAAAAAGTTATTTTGAAATAGAAATTATTTTCTAAAGTAAAAAGATTATCAAACGCACCATAAATGTATTTATTCACTTTTTTTTTATGGCACCTCGCAAACCGAGTCAATAGTTGAACAAAAGTGAGCTAAGTTGAGTATTGCTTTCAAAAGACCTTGCGGATGCTTGTCCTTAGTACAAAGATACTAGATTTTTGGTAAATTGATCGCATTAAGTGAACCTACATGGCCGAGTCAGAGCTAAATTAAAGATATGCTCGCTCAAGAAAAAAAAAATTATTTGTGGGTAAGTATTATGGGATATAAATGTAATTTTCTTAATATTATTAAATCCGAATTTCTAATTTTAAATAGGTTCTATTTATTTACATTAAAAAAAAACAAAAAAGGCACTTTTTCTTACTTTTCGATAGAAATTTAAAAATATCATCCAAATTTCAAAAGGTCATGACATAAAACAGGAAACTTTCACAAAGTACAGATGTTAACAAATAAATATGTATTTCAATTTTTCATCGTTATTGTAAATTTGATTGAATTATTTATGTTTGCTTTTTCTTAAAAAAAAAAGACAAAAAAAATGCGATATATGAATATGCAATATATATATGTTTCCTTGTTCTATTCGGAGCAAGATTATTTTATGGATACACATATATATACACAAGAATCCAAACTCGGGTGGTTGCCCATCTACAAGGGTCACTTGCGGTAGCTCTTCAATGAAGTGTCCAGCCGGGCTACATTCCTTATTTTACGATGTGCTCAAATCCATGTGTATATATAATACATATGTATACGTATATATATTTATATATACATAGAAAAGGGAAACAGAATATCTATCCAATACCTCTTCATAAATATATCCTCCTCCTCTGTTGTGACGGACATACGGCGCAGAACAGATGGACGAACTTCCGCGGGCCATCCTCTTCGAAATCCTCTCCAGAGTCCCGGGCCCGTCGCTGCTGCGACACCGACGCGTCTGCAGGCGCTGGCGGGAAGCCATCGACGATCCCTACTTCCGCAACTCGCTGCACCGCTCGAAAGAAGGAGTGGTTCTGTACCTCGAGTACGGAAAGGACGAGAAGATCCGTTTCCTGACGATGCACCAGGAAGCGGCGGCGACGTCGATGGTCGAGATGGGCAAACTCCCGACACCGAGAGGCTACGTGATCCGAGGCGCCTGCAATGGCTTGCTCTTCTTCATCCACCGGACCGACGTCAGGAATAACGGCGAGCTCCTGATGAATCCCTGTTGGAAGATACGCGTGAAGATTCTACAATATCATCCGAAGATCAATTATATTCATTTAATATTGGATCTACATCCAATTAGTATCAGATCTAATCGGATACAAATATTGTAAAATATTTACTTGCTTTTCATATACGGACTTTGTATTATAAACAATGTAAACATTGTACATTGATCAATATAGAATACAAGGGAAAATTCTCCCGTTCTCTTCTCTCGACTATCTCCTTCTCACTTTCTTACATGGTATCAGAGCAGCCTCTGACCCTGACCTAGCTTCCGCATCCTTACTCGAATTGCCTTCCCTTTCTTTTCTGTCTTTGTTGCTGCGACTCTTGCAGAACAGAGCAGTCTTCAGGAGGAATTCGGAATCTGCAAAAAGGGAATCAACCTTACAAAAACAGAATTTCACCATGACCAACCCACAAGAAATCATCTCACCTTCTGGAGATCAGTCGACACCACCTGTTTCGTCCGGATCAGACTCATCCATTGTTGATCAGCAGCAGGCTATCCAAGGTCAAACACCAATTCAGCACACACAGTGGCAACAAAATCCGGCTCAGTTCAATCCAGGGTTACCTTTCTCGGGGTATCCTTATCAATGGATGCCATACCCATGGATCCAGGGATTAAACCCAGGTACATCATAGCCAGGCTACCAGAGTGTGCGGACCGACGGAGGCCTACCGGCCAACACTGGGGCAGGCGCAACCGTCGGCCCCGAGCAGACGGGCGGATCAGAAAATTCGAGTGCGGGACAGTCTACAAATTCAGCATTCCCAACAGGGTTTATACCTTTTCCATTCGCGGCCGCCATGGGTCGTCCAGAACCTGGCGACGCGCTATATGTATCCAACGCCGACGGACCGAGTTGCGGTTATCGGTCATCCCCTTACGGGATCCGAAAATTACTCGAATGGGCACGCGCATTCCGTCGAGCCCTCATAACAAAAGACAAAGAGGGATTTATCGACGGAACCGTCCCGGTTCCAACTGATGAAAAATTAGGGCGACAATGGAAAAAGTGCAATCAATTGGTCAGGACGTGGATAGGCAACTGCATCAGCCCAGAGATAGCAGCTGGGTTGCCCCCAACAGAAGATTCGAAAATTTTTTGGGATAATATAAGAGAAATGTACGGGAAACTGGATCGGGCGAGAATCTTCTCGCTACATCAAGCTCTTACAGAACTGAAGCAAGGAAACACGTCTGTGACAACGTGCTTCAACAAGCTGTCAGGGCTCTGGAACGAGCTAGAAGCAGCGGAGGAGAAACTAATCGGACCCGAAACAACCATACAACAGTATAAGGCGATAAAGGACAGGGAGAAAGCGACTCGATTTCTCCTCATCCTTAATGATTCTTACCTCCATTTCAGGTCACAGATACTCGCGATGGAACCAGCACCCTCAATCGGCCGAATATTTCAGCTTGCTGTGCAGGAAGAAAGCCAAAGGCTTGCTTCGACCGAAGGAAAAGGGGCGGAAACCCTAGCTCTCGCCGCACGAACGGAGAGAACCTCGCGAACCCTAGAAAGGAAACGCGATGAAACCCTAGCGTTCGCGGAAGCTAAGCCTTTTAAAGGTTTTGCCGCGGACGGTCACGATCGCACACAACGATCGGACGGCTGGAGAGGGGCGCGAACACATGGAGATCTGGACGGTGGAGATGGGTTGCTCATTAAAGGATCCAGCAGTGGGAGTTTTTCGCGAAGCCATGGTCCAAATCCGTATGGGCCTAATTCTCGCGGGCCCAATTCTTTTGGGCAGAGCTCTTATGGGCCTAATTCCTATGGGCCGAATTCAAAAAATAAGGCCAAATTATATTGTGACTACTGCAGACGACCTCATCACACCATAGAGAATTGCTGGAAGCTGCATGGCAAACCTGATGAAAAAAAGGGCAAAGAAATATCAGCAGCAGCATATCAACTTACAGGACAGGCGGGTACAAATCATCCAATCACTCAAGCTGAATATGAGCAGTTAATGCAGACATTGCACAGATTGGATGTTCAAAAAAAGGGGGGCAGCTTTACAGGTATTTCTCATTATCGAATAAACAATATATCGAGAAATACTTGGATTGTTGATTCTGGAGCCAGTGATCATATTGCATGTGAGAAAACATTGTTTACTACTATCAAAGAACTGGCTAATCCCATTGTAGTACAATTGCCAAATGGGAATACTGCTCATGTTACTACAACCGGAACTGTTAATCTTAGTTCTGAAATCATTCTCACCAATGTGCTATATATTCCCCTGTTCCAGTTCAATCTTATATCTGTGTCTAGAGCCTGTCAAGAAAACTCATGTCAAGTTTCATTCAATGCTGATAGTTGTCAATTTCAGGCCCTTTCGACTGGGAAACTGATGGGATGGGGTAATCAATCAGATGGACTATTTTTCTGGAGAGGTTCATCCAAGAATCTAGATTTTTTTCATTGCAATAAACAATCATTGTGTAATCTGACTGCCAATGATAAAAATTTCATTTTCCATTCCAGATTGGGTCATAATTCCTCATTTCCCTATTCTCCATGTCATATTTGCCCACTTGCAAAGCAATCTCGCAATCCTTTCCCATTAAGCAAAAGTCGTGCAACTGACATTTTCTCTTTAATTCATATGGATGTTTGGGGACCATATCATACGCTGAATCATGATGGCTCTCGTTTCTTTCTTACCATTGTGGATGATCATTCAAGGGCTACATGGATTTTCCTCATGCAATCTAAGAGTCAAGTCATTTCGTACTTAAAAACCTTCCTCTCTCTGTCGAAAACCCAATTTGGGAAAATTATTCAAAAAATTAGGACAGACAATGGGAAAGAGTTTTTCAATCATGAATGCTCTTCATTATTATCATCTCACGGGATATTGCATGAGAGTTCTTGCATATACACACCTCAACAAAATGGAATAGTGGAAAGGAAGCATCGGCATTTGCTGGAAGTAGCCAGGGCTTTAAAATTTCAGGGTTTTATTCCAAGATAATTTTTGGGGGGGAATGTGTATTGACTGCAACATATTTGATCAACCGTATGCCCACCAAGGTTCTTAATGGTAAAAGCCCTTTTGAAATTCTTTTTGGGAAGAAGCCATATCTTAATCATTTAAGGATTTTTGGATGTCTATGCTATGCGTCTATAGTAGGACCTAAGGATAAGATGGGTCCACGAGCTCGCCGCTGCATATTTATGGGGTATGCTACCCTACGAAGGGATACCGAATATATGATCCCTCCACGGGAGAATTCTTTGTTAGTAGAGATGTTTCTTTCCAAGAAGATTTTTTCCTTTCTCTATAAAGGAATCAGACAGGAACAGACAGGACTATTCTCAGACTCAAAATGTTGAAGAATCCATCAATGCTCCCGGATATGTTCTACTTCCCTCCTCAGCTCATACAGGTCCTGCTCCTGCGTCCATTCTGCCAATGACACCTTTAGCAGAAAACGCGGATCAAGAACCAAATGAGAGGATTACATTGGAGACCCTGCCTATGGATATTCCAGCAAATCCGTCTTCTTCTGAGGACATTCAGCCAAGACGGTCCGGACGAACAACACGTCCTCCAACTTGGACCAAGGATTACATATGTGGAGTGAGAAATCCAGGTATTCTTTTTCCAATTTCCTCTTATGTTTCCTTCGATCGGTTATCCGAGAAGCATAGATGTTGTATTGCTCGCATTTCTGAAGAACAAGAACCTTCAAACTATGAAGAGGCGAGTGCCGACCCGCGATGGCAAAAGGCGATGAAAGAAGAATTACGAGCACCGGTGGACAATCGGACATGGGATTTTGTTAGTCTACCTCCACATCGCAAACCCATTGGATGCAAATGGGTCTACAAGATCAAATATCGATCTGATGGTTCGGTTGAAAGGTACAAAGCCCGGCTAGTAGCAAAGGGTTTCACACAGAAGGAAGGTTTTGATTACCACGAAACCTTCTCGCCCGTAGCCAAAGCTGTTACAGTCCGCTCATTTCTTTCTGTAGCAGCTTACCAGGACTGGCCATTACATCAAATGGATGTCCATAATGCATTCTTGCATGGAGATTTAGCTGAAGAGATTTATATGGACATACCACAGGGTTTACGGAGACAGGGGGAGAATAAAGTATGTCGTCTCCGCAAATCCTTATATGGGCTCAAGCAAGCATCCAGACAATGGTATGCCAAATTCTCTGAGTCCCTGATAGCTGCTGGTTTTCAACAGTCCAAGTTTGATTATGCTGTTTTCACATGGACTAAAGGTACGTCATCTATATACTTGATGATATATGTAGATGATATCTTGATTATGGGAAATGATGAGAAGGCTGTTAAAAGTTTCAAGAAATACTTGCACTCTACTTTCCATATAAAAGATCTAGGGTCACCAAAGTATTTTCTTGGAATAGAAATTGCTCGCTCAGATCAAGGAATATGTCTCAGCCAGAGAAAATTTGCCTTAGAAATCATATCAGAAGCTGGACTGTCAGGATGTAAGCCGGCAGTGATTCCGATAGAGCAGAATATTAAATTGACTACAGCAGAATATGATGCTGGAATCTCTCAAGAATCTGATCCTATACTGGAAGATTCAATGAGCTATCGAAACTTGTTGGAAAGCTCATCTACTTGACTATGACCGAGGCCGGACATCGGTTATGCTTTGTGCAAACTCTTAGCCGCTTTATGCACAATCCAAAGCAGTCTCATATGAGTGCGGCACTCAAAGTGGTAAAGTATCGAAGAAATGTCCAGGACTTGGAATTCTTCTCTCCAAGAAATGTGATATGAAAATGACGGCATATTGCGATGCTGATTATGCGACATGTCCAATGAGCGGGAGATCCATAACGGGGTTACGTATCAAGTTAGGGGATTCTTTACTTTCATGGAAGACAAAGAAACAACCAACTGTTTCATTATCATCGCGAGGCGAGTATCGAGCCATGGCGAAGACCGTATGTGAGATAGTATGGCTGCGCGGATTGCTTCGAGATCTTGGGGTACGAATTGAAGGACCAACCAAATTATTTTGTGACAACGATGCGGCCCTCAAACTTGCCTCGAACCCAATAGTTCATGAAAGAACGAAGCATATAGAAGTAGACTGCCATTTCACGCGAGAAAAGATCCAGCAAGGGATAATTGAGACACTTGGGATTCGAACGGAAGAGCAACCGGCGGACGTGTTCACCAAACCCTTGTGTCAAAGTCAGCACACGTATCTCCTAAACAAGCTAGGCGTCTTGGATATCTACAAGCCACCAGCTTGAGGGGGAGTGTTGGAAGATACGCGTGAAGATTCTACAATATCATCCGAAGATCAATTATATTCATTTAATATTGGATCTACATCCAATTAGTATCAGATCTAATCGGATACAAATATTGTAAAATATTTACTTGCTTTTCATATACGGACTTTGTATTATAAACAATGTAAACATTGTACATTGATCAATATAGAATACAAGGGAAAATTCTCCCGTTCTCTTCTCTCGACTATCTCCTTCTCACTTTCTTACAATCCCCTTACTAAAAGGATCCTGATATTGCAAAGAGCACCCGATCTTTCGCCGGACAGGTCTGTTTATGGGTTGGGATTGGATCGCTCTACCAACACGTACAAGATGGTGCAAATCGAGAAAACTGGCTCCGACGAGAAGACTCGCACCGGCACGGCGGTGGCTCGAATCTACGATTTCGGCAAGCGATCGTGGAGGGCCGGCGAAGCCCCGCCGCTTCCTCCCGGCGCCGATCTTTCTCGTGATTTCGTCTTTTCTTCCGGAGCTCTTAACTGGTTTCTGATGAGACGCCCGTCGTCGTCATTGTCGGACGGCCCGTTGACGAGGGCGATGCTCTCTTTCGACCTTACCAAGGAGGAATTCAGCTTGATCCCGATCCCGGACGTCTTCTTCAAAGGTGGCAGCGGCGGCAGCGACTTCCCTATTTGGATAAAGCTCGTCCCGCCGCCGCCGAGGGTGTCGCTGGCCATCTGCCGGCGTGAGACGCTAAGCCTTGTTTCTCTCAAAGCGACGTAGTGATGACACTAGAAAATGATTTAAATATATTTACAATTCGATGTATCTTGATCGTTTTATATATATATATATATATATACTTGCGCTTACTGGTAGAATAGACAATAATCTTTTCTTGAGATGATATGTACATAGAGGTCGATATAACAAATATACATTATCCTTCAATCTCCCAATTGTTATAAATGTATATTTAAATTTTCAAATTCACGAAGCGTTTTTTTTTTTTTTTGAAAATACAAAGATACTAGATTTTTGGTAAATTGATCACGTTAAGTGAACCTACATGACTGAGTCAGGGCTAAATTAAAGATATACTTGATCAAGGAAAAAAGTTTGATTTTAAGTATTATGGGATATAAATGTGATTTTCTTATAATGTACATTCTTTTTTCGTACTTTTTGTTAGAAATTTAAAAATATCACCCAAATTTCATAAGGCTATGTCGTAAAATTGGAAACTTTCACCAAATACAGATCTTGACAAACAAATATTTATCTGAATTTCTTTATTGTCATTGTAAAATTAACGAATTTGTTTGTGTTTGCGTTTTTCTAAAGAAATAAAAAAGAATATGCGCACGTATGTGTATGTGTGTGTATATATAATTTTGAAAAGATAGCGATGCTGAGTTTAAACCAAGATGAGGAAGGTGATGAAAGATATCGATCCATGCGTATCTCCATGAGGTGATCTTCATCCGAATAGAACGAGGAAACAGAAAATCTATCCATAAATCTGTTGATAAATAGATCCTTCTCGTTCCTTGTGATTGACATCCGGCGCTGAACAGCCCTAGCAGCAGCAGGCGGCGGCGGCAGCGGCTCTGCACTTCATGAGCATGGACGAACTTCCGCCGGCCATCCTCTCCGACATCCTCTCCAGAGTCCCGGGCAAGTCGCTGGTGCAACACCGGCGCGTCTGCAGGCGCTGGCGGGAAGCCATCGACGATCCCTACTTCCGCAGCTGCCTGCATCGCATCAGAGAAAGATTGGTCCTGTTCCGCGAGCACGGAAGGGAGGAGGTCCAGGTCCTGAAGATGCACCACGGAGCAGCGGCGACGGCGACGCGGATGACCCTGATAGATAAATTGTCGGGACCGAGAGGCTACGTGATGCGAGGCACCTGCAATGGCTTGCTCTTTTACATGCACCGGACCGATGTCGAGCATAACAGCGAGGTCGTGATCAATCCCCTCACTAAAAAGATCTTGAGATTGCGAAGAGCGCCCGATCTTTTGCCGGAGATGTCGGTTTATGGGTTGGGGTTCGATCGCTCTACCAACACGTACAAGATGGTACAGATCGATGCAATCTACTCTAACAAGAAGACTCGCGCCAGCACGGTGGGGGCTCGAATCTATGATTTCGACAAGCGATCGTGGAGGGCCTGCAAAGCCCCGCCGCTTCCTCCCGGCGCCGGTCTTTCTCCCGATTTCGTCTTTGCTTCTGGGGCTCTGAAATGGCTTCTGGAGAGGCTCGCGTCATCGTCGGACGGCCCGTTGGCGAGGACGATGCTCTCTTTCGACCTTACCAATGAGGAGTTCAGCTTGATCCCGATCCTGATCCAGGACGTCTACCGCGGTTTCCGCCGCCGCCGGAGCCGTCGTTGCTGCCGCCACGGTGGACGCGACTTCCCTATGCGGACACAAATGGACGGGCGGTGGGGATCATGGACAGACCGAGGGATTTGCTGGTGGGAGACCCAAAGCCTTGTTTCTCTCAAAGCGACATAGTGAAGGCACTAGAAAAGGATTTAAAATATTTGCAATTTAGTGTATCTCCATCGTTATAATTATATAATAAGTATTCGCGCTCGTTAGTAAAATGGACAATAATCTTTTATTGATATGATATGTTCATAGAGGTCGATATGACAAATACATATCATCCTTCAATCTCTCGGCCGTTATAAATATATACTTAAATTTTCAATATTCACGAAACTCTTTTTATATTTTTTTTCTGAAAGTAGCATAATTCTTTACATATTTTGGATATATACAGTTCTATCGATCATTTTCTTTTTACTTATTTTTTACTTCTTGCTATTAGTTTAATCTGCTCTTACACACAAATTCGTGTATAATTTATTCATGGCTTGAGACCCTAGCCTTGTTTCTCTTGAGCGACATGGTGAGGAGACATTGGCTAGACTCTAGTTATTTTTGGTTTGGACTTTTCCCTTCCATTGATACAACTCTAAAATAAAGGTTAATATCACGAAAAATCTAAAATTAATATATTTATGACAAATTTACTGAAAATTACTTTTTTTATCACTAAAAATTCTAAACTGAAACATATGTAGGAAATTTACTTTAAATTAAATTTTTAACCTTGAAAATCCCAAATCAGTACATATGTAACAAATAATACCCTCCATTAACCTTCATCAAATTTTACTATTAAATTTACTGATATGGATAACACATTGTGTTGTGGTATAGTGATATGGCAAGTTCACATGGAATTCCCCAAGATTAATATCACAAATAACTCCAAATTTGTCACAGATACACCGACAAATTTGTACCATTTTAGGGTTTTACATTATATTTGCCCTATAAAATTTCACCCATGTCAACAAATTTAATAGCAAAATTTGATGGAAGCTAATGAAGAATAAATTTATCATGTGTATTAATTTGAGATTTTTTGTGATCAAAAAATTAATTTTAGATAAAGTTGTTACTTGTGTACTAGTTTAGGGATTTCTATTTCTATAGTAAAAAAATTAGTTTTGAATAAATTTATTATATATATATCAATTTAAAGTTTTTCATGATATCGACCTTTAAAATAAAACTTGAGTATCCATGGTTGCCTCTTTATTTTCTTTTCAAGGATATTTATACTGATCTCCGTGAAACCTGTGACCGGTAATAATCAGAGATTGCAAATAATAAAAGAATGTTGAACCAACATGGTGGGACAAAAAGAACTCGAGAAGTAAACAGGATCTGGGAAAAAACACAAGGTATCCTGTCGGATTCAATCGAAATCAAGCTGTACGTGCTATCCTATCCCATGCTGGTTTTGGAAGATTCCAAATTCACCAAATAATAAGTCATTCAAGCCATGAGATTTGGGTCTAAATCTAGTCACGACTACTGTGACGCCCAAAAATTTCATTAGTAGATTAAGCGTATTAAAGACTTTATATATATATATAATAAAATAGTAATAATCTAGAAAAATAAATCAAAACTCAAGAATGAATATTTTGTCAAAAGACTTTTCTCCATACAACAAGAGCATACGAAACCCCACCACTTCTCCCCCACGTGTTAGTTAAAAAAAAATTAAAAAAATTAAAAAAAAAAAAAAAATTGAAACGTTTGTTTTGCTCTACCCACGTCGCGTCCAGATGTTGTCGAAGAAAGAGGGGGATTACACGCATCCTGTTTTTCTCTCTTTCTCTCTCTCTCTCTCTCAAACGAACCCACCCCATCCGCGTTTTCTCTACCGATACACATCACCTTCTTTTCCTCTCGCCTCTGTTTGTCTCCACCGAGCCCAACCCATCTCAGCCCCTCACGACCGGCGCCGTCATCCATCAGTTCTGATCAAAGCTTCGACGCCGGTTGTGAAGCTTAGCCGTCCGACGCCTCCTTTTCCCTTGGATCCAGGCAAGTGGGCTGTTCTTGTAGTCTCGTGTCCTTGATTTGGCTCGCTTGGTGCTGCATGTGGGTTTAGGGTTTGGGTAGCTGCGATTGGGGGTGCAGGGGATAGCTAGTAAAGCCCTATCCATGATTGAGATCGGTAGATGGGGGAAGCTGGTTTCTGTCCAATGGGTAAACCAGAGGGAGCCATCTGTGCGTGCGTTCTTGGTTTGTTACACGATTTCTTCAACTCTGTTTTCTGGGTTCGACCTTCCTCGAGCGGCGAGTCGCTGTATCCAGAGAGTTATGATATTTCTGGGGCTGTTAATTTGTTATCGTTGAGGAGTTTTGGGTTGTTGGACTCAAAATTAAGTGATGTAGCGCTGTTCTTGATCAGAGTTGGTTAAAATGGATTATGGTTTTGAGTTTAGCCATTGCCGGTGGGTTATGGTGTTGGGTTCTAATCAAGTCGGTAACCCACGAACCCCAAGTGTTGTGAGTGGCTCCCTTGGGCTAAATTTTGATCATGAATATTGAGGATGGGGGTAATTGAGGGATAGAAGTATCGAAAGAGAAATCGCTAAGTGTTAAATTATTTCATTTTTCTTTTGGGCGCGGAAGAGGGCTGGTTTAGTTCCATCAAATTTAGTTGAAAACGTACTATGACTACTCCTAGATGCTGTGGTAAGGTGTATTGTGTGTATGGACAGAGAGTATAATGACAGGAGGAGTTTTGTGAACTAGTGAACTGTTTTTGTGAAAATCAGTGTGACCTCAGTCGACTTTTTAAATTTTCTGTAATTATCTGACCACAATTTGATTTCGAACCCTTGATGAAAGTTTTAGAGCACATCTTCATGAATAACATATCCAAAATTCAGAGAAAATGAACAAAGTATGACCCTCAAAATAATTTTCCTACAAAAATGTGAAATCTGGAATTTTACAGAATGTTGGGTAGGAAGAAAATTGAAGTTCTACCCTCGGTGCCTATGGAATCTGACTTAGCGTTCTTCTTGAGATTTGTTCCTCTAGGTCTTATCAATAACGTGTCAAAATTTTGTAATATTCTGATAAGGATTGATGTACTTTTTATGTCTGCGAACAAAACTACTCCTTTTTGTTCATAAATTGCTTGATCCGAGTATATGTGTTAGTTGTTGTCTTCTGTATTGGATTCTTAATTTGCTGAGGTTGTTGGTGCTGCAACAAGGTGGAACTATGAATGTATGATTGGCTAATGAGCCAATGTAAGACCCCGGGTGTCGGGATGCCTGGAAAGGGATGAGAAGAAGTAATGGTGTTCTCTCCAGAGGTCTGAGAAGGGTTGAACAGCTTCTCAGGGACCTCATGATGCCAGGTTGGGTGTGAGGGGGTTCAGGGTGGAGTGTCGTCTCCCCCTGGGTAATTGGATTCAACAACTTGATGATTTTATTTACTTATTTGCTCTGTTTTTTTTTTTTTTTACCAATCCAAGTTAGGACTAACCGTTCACTTGCTGAGTTTTTATTTTAAAAACTCACACTTGTTATTATGATGTTTCTTCAGAGTAGAAGATGTCTACTGCGCCGCCTACCCCGCCTGCTGCCACGACGACCATCCTTTATGGCTCCCCCGCCGACTTTGTTTGGCGGCAACAGGACTTCCAGGACCGCCGTTTCCCGGGAGTGGTATTTATCAAATGCACCTCTTGTTTGACAATAGATACGGGGGCGCTTATGGGGCCGGCATATATGGTCTTCGTCGCCCTTTACGCTCGGGTGGATGGACGGCTGGTGGGACCCTTGACGCTGTATGATGATGGCCCGGGGTAGGGTGGTAGTCCTGCGGAGTAGGAGGTGCAGAGAGGTGCTAGACGTGTGGGAGGACTTTTTGTTTTTGGTTGTTTAACAACATGTATATAATCAATGAGAGGCGGGATAGTTAGTGGGATAGTTAGTGTTCGTGGTTTATAGTGTTTTTTGTAGAAATTCCCCTCTCAATCTCGTCTTCCCCACGTGTAAAGAAATCAAGTTTATGATAATAGAGCCAAGTAACTCAGTTTTCTTATGACTCAAGTTTATCTTAAATTCATTTTTCTTACAATTCTTGAAGTATAAACGAGTTGAGAGAAATCAATGTATATGAGATCCAGGGTTGTCACATTGAGTGGTATCAGAGCCAGGTTTCGATCCTGTCACAAAATAGTTGTCAATGTGACAACCCTGGCTCTCATATACATTGATTTCTCTCAACTCATTTATACTTCAAGAATTGTAAGAAAAATGAATTTAAGATAAACTGAGTCATAAGAAAACTGAGTTACTTGGCTCTATTATCATAAACTTGTTTCTTTACATGTGGGGAAGACGAGATTGAGAGGGGAATTTCTACAAAAAACACTATAAACCACGAACACTAACTATCCCACTAACTAGCCCGCCTCTCATTGGTTATATACATATTGTTAAACAACCAAAAACAAAAAGTCCTCCCACAGGTCCAACACTTCTCTACACCTCCTACTTCGCAGGACTACCACCCTACCGTGGGCCATCATCATACAGCGTCAAGGGTCCCACCAGCCATCCATCCACCCGAGCGTAAAAGGCAACGAAGACCATATATGCCGGCCTTGTAAGCGCCCCCGTATCTATTGTCAAACAAGAGGTGCATTTGACAAATACCACTCCCGGGAAATGGCGGTCCTGGAAGTCCTCTTGCCGCCAAACAAAGTCGGCAGGGGAGCCATAAAGGATGGTCGTCGTGACAGCAAGCGGGGTAGGCGGCGTAGTAGACATCTTCAACTCTGAAGAAACATCATAATAACAAGTGTGAATAAAAACTCAGCAAGTGGGCGGCTAGTCCTAACTTGGATTGGCAAAAAAAAAAAAAAAAAAAAAATAAGTAAATAAAATCATCAAGTTATTGAATTCAATCACCCAGGGGGAGACGACACTCCACCCTGAATTCCCTCGCACCCAACCTGGCATCACGAGGTCCCCTAAGAAGCTGTTCAACCCTTCACAGACCTCTGGAGATAACACCATTACTTCTTCTCATCCCTCTCCAGGCATCTCGACACTCGGGGTCTTACATTGGTTCATTAGCCAATCATACATTCATAGTTCTACCTTGTTGCAGCACCAACAACCTCAGCAAATTAAGAATCCAATACAGAAGACAACAACTAACACATATACTCGGATCAAGTAATTTATGAACAAAAAGGAGTAGTTTTGTTCGCAGACATAAAAAGTACATCAATCCTTATCAGAATATTACAAAATTTTGACACGTTATTGATAAGACCTAGAGGAACAAATCTCAAGAAGAATGCTAAGTCAGATTCCATAGGCACCAAGGGTAGAACTTCGATTTTCCTCCTACCCAACATTCTGTAAAATTCCAGATTTCATATTTTTGTAGGAAAATTATTTCGAGGGTCATACTTTGTTCGTTTTCTCTGAATTTTGGATATGTTATTCATGAAGATGTGATCTAAAACTTTCATCAAGGGTTCGAAATCAAATTGTGGTCAGATAATTACAGAACATTTAAAACGTCGACTGAGGTCACATTGATTTTCACAAAAACAGTTCACTAGTTCACAAAACTCCTCCTGTCATTATACTCTCTGTCCATACACACAATACACCTTACCACAGCATCTAGGAGTAGTCATAGTACATTTTCAACTAAATTTGATGGAACTAAACCAGCCCTCTTCCGTGCCCAAAAGAAAAATGAAATAATTTAACACTTAGCGATTTCCCTTTCGATACTACTATCCCTCAATTACCCCCATCCTCAATATTCATGATCAAAATTTAGCCCAAGGGAGCCACTCACGACGCTTGGGATTCATGGATTACCGACTTGATTGGAACCCAACACCATAACCCACCGGCAATGGCTAAACTCAAAACCAGAATCCATTTTAACCAACTTTGATCAAGAACAGCGCTACATCACTTAATTTTAAGTCCAACAACCCAAAACTCCTCAACGATAACAAATTAACAGCCCCAGAAATATCATAACTCTTTGGATACAGCGACCCGCCGCTCGAGGAAGGTCAAACCCAGAAAACAGAGTTGAAGAAATCATGTAACAAACCAAGAATAGAGAACGCACGCACAGATGGCTCCCTCTGGTTTACCCATTGGATAGCAACCAGCTTCCCCCATCTACCGATCTCAACCATGGATAGGGCTTTACTAGCCATCCCCTGCACCCCGAATTGCAGCTACCCAAACCCTAAACCCACATGCAGCACCAAGCGAGCCAAATCAGGGACACGAGACTACAAGAACAGCCCACTTGCCTGGATCCAAGGGAAAAGGAGGCGTCGGACGGCTAAGCTTCACAGCCGGCGCCGAAGCTTTGATCAGAATTGAGCAGCAACGATCTGCTACTGATGACGGCGTCGGTCGTGAGGGGCTGAGATGGGTTGGGCTCGGTGGAGACGAACAGAGGCGAGATGAAAAGAAGGTGATGTGTATCGGTAGAGAAAACACGGATGGGGTGGGTTCGTTTGAGAGAGAGAGAGAGAGAGAAACAAAATGCGTGTAATCCCCCCCTTTCTTCGACAACATCTGGACGCGACGTGGGTAGAGCAAAACAAACGTTTCAAATTTTTTTTTTAATTTTTAATTTTTTTTAACTAACACGTGGGGGAGAAGTGGTGGGGTTTCATATACTCTTGCTGTACGGAGAAAAGTCTTTTGACAAAATATTCCTTCTTGAGTTTTGATTTATTTTTCTAGGTTATTACTATTTTATTTTATTATTTATATATATACATATACATATACATACATACATATATATATATATATATATATATATATATATATATATATATATATATATATATATATATATATATAAAGTCTTTAATACGCTTAATCTACTAATGAAATTTTTGGGCATCACAATACTTTGAAGCAAACCAAGCAATTAAAATCCTTACAAAAATAAGCACATTTCAAACCCCATGAGAGAATTATAATTGCCGCCAAAAGCCATCATTTAAGCGGCAACATCACATTTATTTTTTGTCTATCATACTTTAACTCTCAACTCACCATCAAACTTTTACTATATTTCTTTGTAAAGCATGGGAGTTAAATCCTATATCTAGAACTAAATCTTCCTCACTTCAGCCTCCTTGAGAAGATGAAGATTTAAATGCCTCACCTCCTCTTTCTCATATGAGAGTGGTGACTACTAGGGTAATTTTTGGTGGTTACGAGAAGGGTACAAAGCTATCAGTAAACTTCTGCAAAATCACTTATTAAAGTGCTAAATTCCATAACCTGTAGAATACGAAAAGACCACTTCACCAGTGATCTAACATGTAGTTATCCAAGTATAAAACGCAAATGCCCTACAAAATATAAGCCCCACGTCAACATCTCAGCATTATTGGAAAAATTTATCCATAAAGTTATAAATTTATTACATTTTTGTTAATTTAGTTCTAAATTTTAGTTCTTCCAATTGAGCCAATCCAGTTAATTTTAATTGGAAATCGCTAACATAGATCCCAATTGTCCTACACGGTATGGTCAACATTAACGTGTATAATTTTTACTAGTATTTTAATATATATTATTTTTTCGAATTATTTATTATTTATTCTTTTCTTTAAACTTTTTTTCCTTCTATTTTCCTTATTTACTTTTTTTTTTCTTTTTACTAGGGGCCATTGGTCACCAGGCGAGGACCGCAAAGCCCCTACTAGTAGTTGGCGAGGCTTGCAGCCCTCGTTCACATTTGGGCGAGGGCCGCAAGCTCTAGCAATAGTTAGCAGGTTTTTTGGACCTCGGCTTGTGGTTAGTGGCCCCTTACTAGCCCTTAACTAAAATAAAAGAAGAAAAAGAATTAATAGGAAAATTTAGAAAATCGAAAAAAAATTAAAGTATCATTAAAAATTGTCTATCTCAAAAATCAACAAGTATCCACGTCGACATGATATATTTGCTTACATTCCAGGTGAAGGTCATAATTTGCAGCGATTACTAGCCAATTTTGAGAGAATATGTAAAAATTTTGGGATTCAATTGGCATAATTAAAAGATCTAAGATTATGTTGGTAATAGTGTAATAGGTCTGAAACTTTTTGGATAATTTTTCCCCATATTATAATGTTTGAAAATTTTCTTAATAGAAGTAATCAAGTATAAATTAGACCCCTCAACACCTAGGTTGCAAATGCCCTTAATTTTGCACGTATTTGTACACGTAAAATTATAGTGTTTATAATACATATGTGCAAGTGTCACGACCAAGAGGTTTATGCAACTAAAGGGCCAATGCCCTTCTGTAGAGGACCTTCTGCAATCTCTAGGATTCTCAACAAGACTTCTTCCGAATGTTCAAAATGTTGTAAGGGTGGGCAATACAGTAATTAAGCCAAAGTCTAGAACTCTCTTGTCATAAGTGTAAGTAGTTGGTAGGTTTGGCGGTGCGATCTCATCCACCGGATGAATTCTCAATCAATGAATGTAATATAAGAGCCTTTGCTATAAGAAGGGTGCGCCCCCTCATTATATTCATCCAAGCATTTCGGCAATACAAAGCCTCATTTCTTTCTGGAGCTTCTCTCTCTAAAAACTTTCAGAGATTCGGGTGAGCAAGCGAATGTGCAATCGAGCAAGGCTTGGCTTAGGCGTCCCGAGAGTTAAGTAAAATCCATATATAGTTTTGAAAGAATATATTGAAAAAACTGCATTAATCAACAACATGAAGATGATCACGTGGCTCAAACTTTAAAAATGTACATCTAGATATAATTTCAAAAGCATGATCACTTTCTATATCCCTTTCACGAAGGAAGATTTTTCTATGCCTCTCCGTGCCGACGCAGGAGACCTTCGCAATCCAAAGATCTCAGTCGCATTCCTTCTTTCTTCTGTGTGAACGATGGATTCCTTTGGAGAAACCGGACCGAAGGTCGATGACGACGACCATCATCATCTTGACGAGTTAGAAATGAATAATCTCTGGAGTACTTAAGCATCACCATTCTCTCCTCTAGCTGTCAGGGTCGGAGAGAAAGAGCAGGAGGAATTGGCACGAAAGGAGAGGGAGAGGTCTTGTTCCGCATAGCTTTGCAAGAAGTGTGATCATCTTGACGAGTTAGAAATGAATAATCTCTGGAGTATTTAAGCGTCACCATTCTCTCCTCTAGCTGTCGGGGTCGGAGAGAAAGAGCAGGAGGAATTGGCACGAAAGGAGAGAGAGGTGTTGTTCCGCATAGCTTTGCAAGAAGTGTGATGTGATGGGGCTCCGCCGAGGAGAGGAGAAAGACGAAATTACAAAGATCGTCCCTGTATTATTGGACGGATTCAGTTTTTGGCTTGGATAAATACTGTAATTTAGTCCCAACTCGTACCTGGCTAATATGAAAATGCTAGACCAGGTTCGATTTTCTGTCAAACTTTCGAAATTAGACTTTTGGCCCACATGATTTTGGGAATGTTCGATTTTAATCGTGTGCCATTGATTTTTCTTTTACGAGGACAAATTTCATCATGCCTCTATCCATTATCATAATGGGAATGTCAAATTTAAACCGAGTCATAATTGGTAATTTCTGTATTTACAACTTTGCTGCTTTGATTAAGAGTTTTGTTAAGATAGAATGCCATTGTCTAAGATATTTCCTCTTGATGTAGTCAGAGAGGCTCATGATTCCACCACGAGATTTACACGGAGTTCTTGCTCTTCTCGGCACATAAATGACCCTTCTTTTGCCGGTCGAAGGATTGAACAATATGAACTCGAATCCCATCTTCGATCACTCGATCTCACCAACGTGAATTCACGATTTCGATGAAATATTTTTGAGTGAGGTGCAGTGGGAATGAGTTGCAAGGGTGTTCTTTAGAGATCTTGTATTAATAAGTTTTTTACCCTTTCATCGTATTTGGTGTATTACACTTGTTCTACTAGGAAAATCTGCTTCCAAGAACACTTAGGCTCCCTTCGTATTGTACAAAACTTTCCTGGAAAACAATTACTTCTACTGGGAAAATAAATTCCTCACAAGAAAACTTTTTCCAGAAATGACCCATTTTCTACAAAACAAGCCTTAGAACTCATTTATTTTCTAGATAATCATGGCTCCTCATTTAAAGAATGCACAATAACCTTTTCTTAAGTTTGAAATAAGATAAGCGGCACAATCAATTTATATGATAAAGCTCGACGGTCAAGTGACATGGTCTTTATAGTACTCGTGCTTATCTTAGTGCCAAATTTAAATTTGAGTTCAGTAGATTAGGCATGACCCCATCTATGTACATCGGCAGACCGTGTCAAGTGCCAGCAATGTATGCAATCTCTGCCTTGATGTAGAGACATCATAACTATGCGATTCAATCGAGATAAGCCAGATAACTGACGAGCAAAACAAAACGTGTCAATTCGCGTCCAAATACAAGTTAAAACACGTAGTACACGGGTCGGGCAAATAAAGATAGCGGGATACATGAGAATGGTGTCCCTATACATCAGTCTTAGGGCCCGTTTGGTTCGACTTTTGGGAAATGCCATTTGGAGAATGCAAATATCTTTGAGAGAAAGAGGCTTTCGGAAATGTTAGGCCGTTTGGTAAATTTTAGCATTGAAATGCAATTTAGCATAAACGCCGTTTGGTAAACTTTGCATTTGTAAGTAGCTTTTGGTATTTTTTATTTTCTTTTAAAGTTTGAAATCAAATTCCGGCGGCCGGCCACTGCCGGCCAACCGCCGGCCACCGCCGGACGGCCAGATCTGGCCGTCGCCGGAGGTCGCGGAGGCCAGATCTGGCCGTCCGGCGGCCGATCCGGCCTCAAGACCGCCGATCGGCCTCACTGGTCGCCGGCTCGCGCGAGACCCGGCGACGCCGCCGAGGTCGCCCGACCTCGGGGCGGCGTCGCCCGGGTCGCGCGAGACCCGGCGGCGACGCCGCCGAGGTCCGCGCGACCTCGGGCGGCGTCGCCGGTCGCTGACCGCCGATCGGCCGCCGAACAGCCGGATCTGGCCTCGCCGGCTCGCGCGAGACCGGGCGACGCCGGCCGAGGTCCGCGCGACCTCGGGCGGCGTCGCTGGTCGCGCGAGACCAGCGACGCCGGCCGAGGTTCGCGCGACCTCGGGCGGCGTCGCCCGGTCGCGCGAGACCAGGCGACGCCGCCGAGGTCCGCGCGACCCGAGCGGCGACGCCGCCGAGGTCTGCCCGACCTCAGGCGAGGCTTCTCGGCGGCCAGATCGCGGCTGAGCGCCGGCTTTGGCAAAGAAGAAGATGAACAGCGCAGAAGAAGGCGAACGCGGAGGAGACGATGAACAGTGATGCGATGAACAGTAAACTCGCATCTTCGGAATGCCGAATGCTCAAAGCCGGTCCCCCCCAGCATTCGGCTTTCAGCATTTAAAATGCCCACATTTCGCAAATGGGCATTTAAAAGCACTTGCCAAACACCTAAAATTTTTCCCAAGGGGCTTTCGGGGCCCAAAGCCCCTTGGGAATGCCCAACCAAACACCCCCTTAGACACCGAACAGATAAACACGTCAAGTAAGCACAAGCATAGTTTAAAGGGGACCAAAGGAGGAGCATTTTATCAAGAACAGGATGAAATACTTATGAAACACAGCAGCAAAAGAAGTGAAACCAGCTACGTTCAAAGGAACGAGGGACAATAAATTACTGCAACCCACAGGGATGCATCCTAAATGTCAATACAATGACAGGTGCACCTTAAACACTAGAATTTATCCTCAGTACTAAATATCTTTCAGTGAAAACAATCAAAATTCCGTCCACGGTATGAGCCGTAAAATAAGTTAAAACTGCAAGCTGATCTCTGAGCGAATCCTCGATGGCCCATTGTGGTTCCTGATCACAGGTGTCGATGGGAGAGCTTCTGTTGATGTCAGAAGTTACGAAGATACTCTCAAGCTTTTTAAGGCAGACGTCAGCAGTGGGAGCTTGCCGGGAGCTCTCTGCTTGTAGTCCTTCTCCAGAGCCGCCACCGCCAGCGATTGTAGCTCGGGGCTGTCTTTATCTTCCTTGTTCCGTCCTTTAGAAAGTTGTCCGATGGCAGATGTGCACTGAGGTAAAGAAGAACAGGCAGTTCCATGTGACTTGGAAAGGAAATTTACAAGACAAATTGAACCATGAACGAAGTAAGCCCATTTTATGCACGTAAGATGGAGTATTACTCTTATCCACAATTGAGTTTTCAAGGAGGACGTGAGAACTCACCAGGCAGACACCAAAAAGTGCTCTTCGATTCTTGCCACCGGTTAAATTTATAGTGGATGCATAGTATTTCTTAGCTGCCTGAAGGTTCTCTAGTCCACCAATCGTGTAGAGCACCTGTTTTTTCATTTTCCCCAAAGGAACATGTCAGTTATATCTAGCTTTATTGACGAGCAATGATCATTCACAATATGATGAAAGAAAGCATCAAAACTGAAACAAGGTACTTATTGAAAGGTTCAAATTGTAGATCTCAATGTAGGAAAAGAGTTTGGCATTACAAGATACATCTTCATAACAGTGTCCTAGTAAATCTCTACTCAGGAACCACTTAATTTAGATATTGATTGAAATGAGAATATCCTCAAGCAAGTATTCCGGTTTGGTGTTGTACGAGCGTTTGCACGTAAAATATACTACATCATACCAAGTTTGCTTCACCCATCCCACTTCATACTATTCAGAAAGTAAATAAAAGGATAAATGTCTCTCACATCAGCATAGGCTAGGTGATGTAACGGATTTGTTGGTTGAGATAAGATTAGCTCCTCATAGCAGAATGCTGCCTGCTTATACCTAATGAAGGCATGAAAAAAGTACGGTTCAGCATGGGAATTTGAAGCATAATACATACGAATGTAGCCTCCTTATTATCTTCTGAGGTAATATAGAAAAATCTTACATCTGCAAGGAGACGTATATCTCCGCGAGTTCTCTCCAAGCATCATGATCTGCCATGAATCTATCGAAAAAGGGAATTAGAGAAAAGTGAAGTCGCATTAAGCCACCCCAGATTTGACAAACAATCTATAGATTATAGTCTTACGTATCAAGATATTTGTTGAGACACTCTATGGCGGTAGTGATATTGCCTTGGGCTTTTGCCAAAGCAACCCTCCGTTTGTGTATTACCTTCATGGGAGAAAAGTATTCAGGCATAGAAGCATATGACTTAGCTATTTCAAATATAAGTCAGAAAGCAGATTATTTCATTAATCTTCAATGGATGGCAGTATCTGTGACGAAAAAGAGCCAACACTTACTTGATCAAAAGGGTTATCCTCAAGAAAACTCAAGTAAGCTTTTTCGGCCTCTGCCCAAAGCCCCTTAGCTTCAAGCAACATACCCTCAAGCCTCCCTGCAAAACAGCTCATACATCACGAATTTAAAATAACAAAATGAGCAAATAGTGTGAACTTGTTCTCAATCACGTCAGATGAAGTAACAATGAGATATGCCTTGTCATGAAGGAAACATGTCATCCTTATTTCATCATCAATGCAAAGATGACACACATCAGGCGGATAGTTTCAATAGAGACATCGTTACTCATCAACATCCTCATCAATCTCATAGGCTAAGGCCACTTCGAGACATACATAGATGAACCACAGCTGTACACCAAGGCATAAAGATAGCCATCTCATCGAGCTAGCCTCATTGGGCTGGACCTGCCTCAAAGCTAACCTGCTAACTATTAGCAAAAAAATCTGGACATGTCAAGCAACATTAAAGTGGTGTTACCACTTCCAAGTTCCTATGTAGTGTGTCAAAAATGGTTGGTTCAATATTATTTCTCCATTGTTTTGATAATTCATTACAATTCTTCTCTTCTCCCCTTTTCTTAACTAGCCTTCTGTCACGCACGCATGCACACACGCACTTCCACTCTTTAAAAATTTCAAATCTTACAAGAAGAAAATTTATCAATTTGCCTCAACATAATTTCTCGTATACTTGGGAATTTGTTTCCTCTCTTTTCACCCCTCCATCCAATTCATGAGATCAACTGCTTAAATAACTCAATAGGTCCCATTCATCTCATTCACACTTGAATATCTCACGCTAAACTCTCACTAATTGGTTAGATGACACTTTACACAGCTTTATGAAAGAAACATATTCAAAAAGATTTATCCGAGAACTCTAATTAGATAACACCCAGCAGACCCCCAATAAAACAATAGCAACACCCAAGCTGTCATTCTACAACCCCACACCTCTAACATTGTTGGTAGAAAGGCTTTTCTATGTCAAAAAGAGCTTAACTGAAACTTTTGCATCATTAGAAGGAGAATATTTAGCAATACTTGAATCACAAAGAGTCAGATGAAAGAAAGCATGCAAGGATACAATTGGCTCACACACACCACTGTGACCTGACATGCAGCTCCCGTTGGGGGCAGGAAACAATTACTAAGGCTCTGATGATAGTCTATATGAGGTAAGAAGATCAACTTCATTGGAATTTTGATCCACACTTTCCGGAATTACAAATCAACTAGTCTATGGATTAGTCCAACTTACCCACTCGTTTACTGTCTGGAAACTTTTTACGCAAAACCTTGATACAGTCCTGCAGAATTGTTGGGCAACACTACATCAATTTTAAAAAGAAGAAAATTTCCTAAAGTAACATAAGGATGTTCTTGTTCATTATTACATACAATCAATGAAATTTGATTGTCAGAAACATGAGGAGGCAAATTTAACTTAAAAAACTGAAGTTCAAACAGCAAGTTGATTCTGGCTTAACTAAAAAATAAGTTCATCGGTTCACAGTTAAAAAAAAAATAGTAATATAAGTACATATTTTAACATGTAAAGATCTTAAACACAACATCATGAACAGAAATAACCTTCACAAGCAAGTGATACTTAAAACGAATCCTTCAATAATAAACTAGAGGCTAAGGTGAAGGAGGAATACACATTGATCCATGAAAAAGAGAGAATTTCTACCTTTGCAACATCTAGGGATTGGCAGTCCATCGCTGCAACTGCCACTTGCTCGCACAGAGTCCATTCTACAATAACAATAGCATATTACATTTAAAAGTATGGTGTATATGAATCAGAACAAGGAAAAAAAGGCAGGAATACTTTTGGGCAATAAAACTATATATTTCACCAAATACAACTCTAGGACAAAAATGTAACTAAATAAAAATTACCAGCAGATGCCTCTCATTGAAAGATAGAGGAATGATCAATCAAACTGTCAAAATCAGACTTGATCATAGGTGAGTTACCATAAACCAAGATAGCTAGTCAACTTTCCGCATTCTTTTCAATCTTAGCTTTCTTAATAAACAATTAAGAGCTGTGAGGAAGCTGTCCAAAGGAAGAAGGTAGAACGATAGCAACTGCGCAGGTGCAGAAGCTAGAGAGTTTCTTTAAAATTCAGTGATGCTAAGCAAAACTCTACAGCAAACGGAGCTAATACTGAGCATTTTTTGTTTTCTTCCCAAACATAGAAGACTTCTACACTGATTTATAGCTGTGCTAAAGTATTTTATTCCTATTATATACGAATGCGTGACGTGATCTTCAAAAGTAACAAAGCCATATTAACTAGTAAAACTAGATAGGGAGGATAAACTGCAGTGTTGAACTGCAGTTTCCATTTGTTGCACCTTGCACTTTTGACTAAGCCCATAATATTAGTAGTCAACTCTCTTGGCATCATTTCACAGGCTACAAAGACGTGACTATGCAACAGCAATTTGAGAGATCATTAACCACAACAATCTTCATTCATCATGTCCACCCCAAATGAGCTCCAGAGTGTCTTATGGCATGTCATTGACTCACGTGGTGCCAGAAAGGATTAAAAGAAAAGAAGTCTGAAAACTTACCTGCACTCCAAGGGGTAAGATTAGCCCGACGAAAAAGCTTTTGAAAATTTTAAAAATTTCACCTTTTGACCAGATAAAACGAGAATACTATGCTAAACAAACTGGGGAAACATCCCCATTCCCGAGGTTTATCTTCACTTAGTCAATTCGCTAAAAAAAGACCTGCACGGCCCAACTCCCCAACAAAACTCCCATAGAAAAACTGGCTACAAAAGGGAAGAATTGAGCAGCTCCTGTGATCCCAGAAACGAAGGAAAAAGAAGAGTAACGTGACGAGCCCACTAATTCACATCCAACAATTTTGCAACTTTGAGAAGGCAATCGTCCCACACAAGAAGATCACCCAATCATATGACAAATTCTGAAGAATCGAGCACAATTCCTCGCCAGCTAACATCAAGACCGAGTGAAACTGAGCAAGAAGCTGAATTTCCATCGAAATTCAATCGAAAAACAAAAGATCTCAAAGACCCACCTTCGGTCCCGAGAGCGGATCGCTTCTTAGAATCGTTCAGGATCGCCAGGCCGTGCTTCAAGACCTTGTCGGGGCGCCGCACCTTGAGCTTGCGGACGAGGCAGAGGTACTCCCACGCGCCGCCGCCCGCGTTGTCCACCTGGGTCTCGAGCCTGTTCAGCTGCTCCTCCTCCGATTTCGTCACCATCTCTCTCTTCAGGCTCGAATTCGGAAGCTGCCGGCGCCCCGCGATCCGATCTCCTCTTCCGCCAAGTTTGGAACTTTATCAGGGTATGCGACGAGGGCGGTGGGCTTTCTCTCTCTAGACGGCCTTTTGGATCTGTAGAGAGAGAGAGTGCGAGGGAACAGTGGAGCACTACACGACTACGACGACCTGCGAATCCGATATTCGCATCTTCCTTTACTTGCAAATCAGTCCTCAACTTTTGTGTTGGTTCGTAAATTAAGGCCCACGGCATTTCGATTTTTGTTAATCAAAGGCCTTCTTTTAATGTTTTGACCGTCGATCAATTGAGTTTTCCGACATCATATATAGATCTATTGGATCAAAAAAAGGCACAATCAAGTCTTAAAATAGCAGATCAAAAAAAAAAAAAATCTTAAAATTGTCATTAATAGGTTCTTGAAGTCTAGTCGGCCTTTTTCAATGTTATAGTGCATTTTTTTTGACAAATGACACGCAATACTTTCTATTTGAAAACAATCTCGTTCTTCAAAAAAAAAAAAAAAAAAATCTTTTTCAAGAAACTTCCTCCAAATGCCCTTGTATGGAAGGCTAGATTGAGCAAACATGAAAATGCAATTGGTGCAAAATAAAGATACTAATTTCTTAAATTTAATGGAACGGCGTCTTGTTATCTAGAACATGAAGCATTGTAACATGATCTCAAGTAGGAAGGAGAGAAATTGAGAGGAATCACATTCATCATGTGAGAAAACAACAAAGGCCTCCTTGGAACTCTAGTGCAACCTCTTCAAATATCAAGGACTTACTTGATCAAATAGGATTCGGTTCACCATTGATCATTATATTAAGAGTTTAGTTTACCAAATTAAAAAGTTAAGGATTCAATTGGTCACTCTTGAGAAAATTTTTAAATTAATCTTGTGGTTATCTCTGTATTAGTCCTATCATTTGGTGGATCTAGATAAATCAACTTTACATCCTAAAGTTTCCTATCCAAGCCTGTTAATGCTTACGTATTTTTAAACTCTCATATGAAATTGATTGTGCTAGTAGGTCTAGATGGATTGGACCTATAATTTAATTTCTAGTTTAGGCCCACCTATTTTCCCTTTTGGTGGGCCAATTCATTGATAAGGTCTATTTTAAATGTATTGATTTAGTTTATGTGGCCTCTTGTAAATTGAGTTGATAGGCAAACATGAATGAGTTAGATCGAGTACCGCGTTTGAAAGACCTTGTTGATGCCCATCCTTAAAATAAAGATACTAGATTTTTTGGAAATTGATTACGTTAAGTGAATCCACGATTGAGTTGGAGCTAAAGATAAACTTAATCAAGGAGAAAAGTAATGTTTTATAGGTAATTGTTATGGGATAAAAATTTAATTTTCTTAATTTCATGATATCCAGAGTTCAAAGTTTAAAATACGCTCTTTATGTTTACATAAAAAAAACAATATATTTTACCTTTAAAATTTTCAAATATTATCAAAATTTCAGAAAATTAAGAAAAATTACAGTTATAAATTATGAAAGTTTCAAGTGCTGCGGATTAAGTTTATATTAAATTAAATATAAAAAGACAAAGACAAGTGAAATTATAGTCTCCCAGTCCGAAAATTTAATTAATTTTTTTTGGTCAGGAAATTTAATTAAATTCATAAAATCCAAAAATTCAAAGTCGAGCTCTACATTTCACCGAGAAAATTTACTTTGGGGTTTGAACAATCTGTCAGCTCTAAAACCCTACTCCACTGGTCGTTGCAGGCTCCGCTAGAGCTCCACCATCCCACAGCCATGGCGATGAAAACCCCAGAAGAATCCGACGTCGGCATCGCCTGCTACATCTCCGACCTCCCCGGCTTTCGCGGCATCCTCAAGCAAAGGTCCAGTAAAACCCAGCTCCCCCGCGCTCGTACCATGCTCGGTTTCTTCTCCGTTCCAATTCGGGAAACGCAGAGTCGTTTCGGCGATGGAAACAAGCGAAATCGCGTGCCCATTGGTGTATAACTCCTGGGTTTCGCGCATTCGGTCTCCTGGATGTCGTGTCTCGTTGAAAGCCCTTTCCTTTTTGCTGACTTCTGCGTGTGCTACGCGGGGCTTTGTGCAGGTATGCGGATTTCATTGTCAATGAAGTGGATTTGGAGGGGAGTGTTGTTCGTCTGACCACATTGGAGGCCCCACCTGAGGTAAAATCATGGGTGAGGCTTGGTTTTTTTTATGTGTGCGTTCTTGTTATAAATTGTCGTGAAGGTCTGAAGATGATGTGGCTTTTTACAGCCGGTTCATGTCGCGGAGGAGAACGAGACGAATGCTTCCGATCAGCTGAAGAGAAGTTACGATGCGGAGATCGAATCTTTTAGGAGTCTTGCTGGGGACTCTGATGCCGACCTGCTCCAAAGTTTCATTGCGCAAATCACGGCTGGTGCTGAAGAGAGCCTCTCGCCTATAGTTCTTTCGCCAAATAGCGACAAAATTCATCGCACGGTGTGCTGCTTGCGCTTTGGTGGATTTTTTATATTTTATTTTTTGTTTTAGCAAGGTATCTTATTGCCTGGTTTGGGTAAATCGTAAGACTATGTCTGGTTTATGTTCTGCAACAACAACTGAAAAAAATTAAGCCTTTTATAGTTGTCTGGTTGATGTTCTGAGCAGAGGAAATTCAAATGCTCTTCTGGTTGAGGTGAATTTGGCAAGTCAGATGTCACAAACGTTCTGCTTCATACCAATCTTTCTTGTTATTGATGACTCACTTTTCTCAATGCGTATTTCCATTAATCGGGGTCCTCAGCTCAGTTAATTTAGGTCTTTCCGAGCTTATTGATCACAATCTTGGATGTTTTGGTTCAGCATTAGCTAATATTATATGATTATTGACTATAGCAATATCAAATGATGTAATACTTATTGCACATTCCAGGCAATTCATAATTATTTCAAAGAGAAATTCAAATTTCTTGTTACCGACACGATTGATGGTCCAGATGCCTCGACAAAGTGCATTCGGGTGAGAGTAAGTTCTGGAGGTCAGTCCAAGGGTAAAATGTCAAAGAAGCGGAAAGAAAGAGGTGGTAAGCCTTTTGATAGCAGAGGTTCAAGTAGCTGGCCTGAACATGTTGGGAAGTTCCTTAGGTAATACTGGATGTTTAGCTGCAATTGCATTTTTCCAACAATTTGTGTTCATGACCGTGTTTTACTACTAATTAGATGTTCCATAAGCTTTGATGTAATTGTCAAGACCTAAAAGAAAAGAACAATGAAGATCTGGAGGTGTGCATCTGCATTTTACTAGATGCTCAGGACATGGGTGAGAAAATAAAATCAGTCAAGATTAATGGTATATTATGTTCAGGGTGATTTTGCCAGCAGGCTGTCTCCATTATGGTTAATGAAAAAAAAGAACAATGAAGATCTGAACTTATGAAATTTATGGGATGATGTTAGTATCAAACTAGCAGAAGCTGTTGGTGTGATCTGTCACTATAATTGACAGTAATTTTCTTTAAGCAATATGTAAGTGATTTAAATAGTCATTAGAAAAATTGCATTTGCACGTGGAAGAGGTGAGGGCAGGTAGTGTAGATCAATGAAGTAATAACAGGTTAGGGACATGTTCAGGATGGAACATAGCTAATGCTGTTTGTCCTTTATAAAGTGAGGATGTGACAACACTTCTGTTTTAGATGCTCTAATTTATGACCTAGACTTCAACAAGACTTGCGTTGTTAATATTTCTTTGATACCTTGGAATCAGCTGTCATGTTTCTTTGCCAGTCGACATCATTTAGCCATTCTTTAATTTTCTCATGTACAACTTAGATAGCTACTAAGGATCGCTGTTATGCAGGTTTCATCTTTACAAGGAAAATAAGGATACACAGGAGGCCTTGGGTGTTATAGGAAAGATGCTGGGCATCCAGGTAGCTTGTGATTTTATACTGGAAAAGGATTTGTTTTTGTATGTAGCATCATTTTCGTTGGAAAAAGTGGACTAAGCCTCATTGCTGACAGATTCTGTTCTCCCGGGATTTATAATGCATGGCATGTGTGATTATGCAACTGAAAATCTATGCTCACCAAGGAAGTTCCTATATCATCAAAACAGTCTTTTGCCAAGGTCTAGTGAAAATCAAGATCATATTATTTGAGTCCATTCCCATTAAGATAATCCATCTTCTCATTTCTCAGTCAAGATCATTTGGGTTTGCGGGCACAAAGGACAAGCGAGCTGTTTCAACTCAAAGGGTAATCAATACTAGGCATGCTTCTACCTTATTTGATTTTTGATCTATATTGTCATTTGAAAGCAACTTCAATCATCATAGTGTCTCTGCTATGTCGTGGCTAAAAAATTGCATGTGGCCTTCCTTCAAATGGTAAGTCATCTCCATTTAAAATACTAGGAGATCTAGATAACTAAAAAATCTCCAAGAAGTGCCCTAAAAAGATGAAAATATGAGACGTAAGTCATCCTCAGTGTCATGTACTGTTATATGAACATGTGGAATTCTTGATTCATGTTGTTGCAGTTTTCCACTTCAGGGAGGATTTCTGAAAGATTTTGTGAAAGTAACACTGAATATAACTGTAGATTTGTATATAAATGTTAAAAGAATAATTAGCTGCAAACAATCATAATTGATATACTCTTGTAATACTGGACGTTAATGACTGTCTTGGCTTGAAATTCCAAGTATTTAATTCTGGGGGTCTCACTTTCATCAATTCTGAAAAAAATTTTGAATGGCACATTGATGTACTTCATGTACCTCTTCCCCACAATAGAATGATATCTTCAACCTGCGACAACTATCATTATTTTTGTTCTCTCAAGGTACCCATTCATGCTTGCTTTTGGAGCTTGAAATTTGAAATTTCCAAGTTATAGGAAAGACCTGTTAGGTCATGTTGGTTCTATTTATTACCATATCCTACAGCAGTGCATCTCCTTCATTTTGCAAATGATTTTCAAATAGACTTATTATTTACTAGACCACTAGTTGTTTTCTTCTCTCTGCCTGGATTTTTAAATGATACTGGAATTGTGAATGGAAAAAATAAGTCTCTCCTTTGCCTATTTCTTTGGCACTCTTAATGGGAAGTTCTTGAACAATTTTTTTTTTCTCTTGAACAATTTGAATGATGCTATATTTACTTGTTTTTGACTTTTAAAGCGTGGAAGTGCTGTGCCTGTTAGTTCCTATTGTATTGCAACCTTCACCTGTTCCTTTATCTGTGATTAAATCTCCTGAAGGCGTGGCATTATACTTTTGGCATCTTGTTACGTAATTATCATATTCAGAGTACCGGGACGAACCAAACAAGGTCTTTTAAATCACTGTCAATCTACCTTATTTTATCAGGCCCCATATTGATGGTGGTCGTTGTTCAGATAGTCTTATAAACGATCTATTGACTTTGTAAACTAATTTTGTACTAGCATTAACACAGAATAATCATTGTAAATCAACTACAGCTACCTGACTTCAATGGAATCTTCCATTCTTCTGATCTTGTTGTTAATTGAGAGGTTTAGTATTTCCCACACATGCTACATGAAAAATCTCTCAAAGCTCTCACTTTGCCTTCAGCAGTCTTTCCGTTTCAATAATTATAAAATCCCTGAAATGGATGGGCAAGGCAATGTCTCTAGTTCCAAAGTAAGATTGAGTGTAGTGATTTAACTGCTTGTTCTTCAAGCAATTCATTGTCTTATGCATGATTGTACTTCTAGATATGTTATTCCTTCCGGTTTTCATGAAGACATGGGACAGATTTCAAAATTCAGAGCTAGGTTTCTTTTTGAATTTGCAGGTTACTGTATTCAAGCAATATGCAAGTAAATTAGCATCTCTGAATGAAAAGCTGATCGGTATTAAAGTGGGTGACTTCTGGTGAGGCTAATGTTATTTACGTTCTGCTTTTGTCTTGGATATATATACATGACATATCCAACACTTTAGCCGCTCCATTTCAGCTATGTGAGGGATGGACTTGTTTTAGGGCAGCTCTTGGGAAATAGATTTACAGTCACGCTACGGTAGGAATGATGTCACTTTTATGCATGGTTGCATTAATCATAGTCTAAGTCTATGCTAATACAACATGCATTTCTTCATAGCGGCGTTATTGCAGATTCAGAGGATACCATCAAAGCAGCTGCAGATGCTTTAGGAAAGCGGGGGTTCATTAACTACTTTGGCTTGCAGGTATTTTCTAGACTATTATTATCTCAATCACTTAGCTCATCTGATTGTATCCTTCATATTTGGCATATTTTCCTTCCCTATTTTTGTCACGAGAATGTACTATATATTGCTGGTCCTTTTTCCTTCTAACCTCATAAGATATATTCGAAATCATTCACATGATAAAGTCATTGGAGAAGTTGTATCTGAGACAAATTTGACCTTTCACATTCGTTGTCTCTCATATGCATTGAGCAGGCCTCATTTCCATGGTCCTGCGAGAATATGAGCTTCTATTCAGATTTTGCCTTAAATTCACATTGCTAGATGAAAGTTTCTTGTTATGAGCAAACCCTCTGGATCTTACAACTGGTTATGGTGGAGGACAATCATGACTTTCTGGCATAGCAGTGACTTAAGAAAGAAATTGTAGAAAGAAGTACATGCAGTTTGGACCTGAAAGTTGATGAGAGCACCCACAGGGAGATAGACAAGACTTCAGTAAATTGATGGGAATAAATTTTATGGACGGGACATCTGTGACATTCAGTATGCGTCATACAACCTTCTGAAAGGGGTTAATTGCAAAGAGATAGACTATAGTACCTAAAATCAAACAACTTGCTAAAACCTATGGAATGGATTCCAAGATGGTAAAATCTCTGGATATGCAAAGAGAAGGCATTGAGTATCTTCACTTATTACTTTACCTGATGATTTTGTAAAGTTCGCTGGTTTAACTGTATCTAGGTCGTGTGCAGACATTGCAAATGGTTCCATGACTTCAAATTTGCCTGACAGTGACAAGGGAATTGATTGAAATTTTTTTTGATGAGTAGTAAAAAATCTAATTGAAACATTCTTGTCCTAGCAAGAACATCATGTTCATGTCCATTAAGACCTTCACGAGCACAGATGGTGTAGGTTGTGCTACCTTGGCCATTCAGGGCTTGTCAATTCACCATTGCAAGAAATGGTAGATCACCTAGTTCAAGAATATTGGCTGCATATGCCCTTATGTCCGTTGTTAATGATCACACGTTTGTGATTAGTAAAATAGATCTGGTATTCTTTCTGCTATAGAACAAAATTGAAATTTTGGATATAAAACTAGTAATATATTGAGAATACTAATTTAGTAAACTTGCCATAATTCTTGACCCTGTTCTGTTTGAGCAACTGTCTTGTTTACATCTGGTCATATGATATATGTTTCATTCCTACCAGAGCAACACATGTGCATTTCAACTTCCTGAGAATGGCTGGCTATGCTAAATGTTTGGAGTGACCTCAAGCACTAAAATGTTCTTTAAGGGACAATAGTTTCGGTCAGTGAATTATGTGATTTAGGGATGTGAAAGGTAGATAACTATGCGCCCTTGAATTTTTGTTATAATAACACGACAACCTTTGCAGTTTTGAAAATTACTTTGATGTCCTAACCGTCTACAGTAATCTCCAATCATTTGTTGGATTTAGAAGTTACAACCATATATATTAACTTGAATTTCTTAAACTTTTGTCTATCGGGTTGAAGATAAATGCCAATTTGCATGTAATAAGAAAGCTAAAACGGCTCATAATGATATGTGGTGCCACATCATAGGTTAGATAGCTTGCCAAGGTGAAATGGACTTGACCAACTTTGATCTTGACCAAATCTATGACTTACTCCGGGTCCTGCTCAGAGCAGATTGGGTTGAATTTGGGCAGGCTTTCCTGCCTATAATGAGGTGCAGCATGTCATTGTGGCTCTACTAACTTGAATCAATTTATCAATATCGACATTACATGATAATTTAACCAAAACTGAAGGTTAGTTATTTTCCATATTAAATTGGCAAATGAAGTTATTGCTATGTGGCGCAGCTCTTCATATTTGCTAAAGTAATTTCGTCGGGCTAGGTGATTAATGCATTCAACTTTTCTTATCTTTACCAGCGCTTTGGAAGTGGTTCTGTGCCCACTCACAATATTGGTGCAGCATTATTTCGAGGAGAGTGGAAAACTGCTGTGAGCATGATTCTTGATCCGAGGGAGGGGGATATCCTTATGATGTTTTTAGTTATCTTATGGAGAGAGGATGTTCTGTTAGTTTATTGCATGAGCTCAGAGGGCTAATTATTTCTTTTTTCCCTGGTAAGGCACAACTGTTCCCCTTAATATAGTTTAGATACAAAAAGATGTGATAGCAATTGCAAGGGAGTATTATAAGGAGAGTAAAGACATTGACGGAACTTTGAGGCGAATGCCCCGTCATCTGGTTGCTGAAAGGGCTGTAGTAAGTTTTTTACTAGCAATTGCTCATGCAGTTGATCTCGCTCTTCCAACTGCTCTTCTGTTCAATTCTTTTCTCCAGCTTGGCAATTTCGTGTCCTCCATAATTCTTTTAACTAATTTTCTTCCCTATAATTTCCCCCGTCCTCTACCAGCACCATCTGATCATCATTTTCTGTAATTATTATGTTGGTATGTTTGCATCCTTTCGTCTAATGATGATGCTGCATGATCATGCTTTTTGGCATTTTGCAGCTCCAGTCCTTTAAAAAGTTTCCTGGGAACTACTTGCAGGCATTAAAAGCTATACCTAGGACTTTGAGAATGATGTAAGTACTAAGTAGTTAGTGAAACATATGTTTCTCTGTCTGAGGTCTAGTCTGGCGGCTACTTACAAGATAAAAGGATATGCTCTACTTGAACGCCTTCATTTAGGCATTCAATTTTTATCTTTACTTGAGCCCACATTATTGAGCTTATACGTCAATCGCCACTGTTAGATGCTCGAAGCACCTTTTCCAATGTTTTCCATCATCAACAATCTTTTGTGTAACTTCAAATCTGTTTTCATGGTTATCCTTGATGATCATTACAACTAGGAATGGTGCATTTTCTGAATGCCTCTTAAAACATGTAAAGAACTCTTTCAAGAAAGCACCATCTTATGGTCGAGCATGAGGGATTAAATATTTCTTCCTGGCGGTTTCTTATATTAGGTGTCTCAGTTGCTAACTGGACTTTCTCCCCAGGTATGTACATAGTTACCAGAGTTATCTGTGGAACCATGCAGCAAGTGCGAGGGTGCAGAAGTATGGTATGCTAAGTACTGCATCAAAAAGACATGTCTAGGTTTTCTTTTAGGATCCTTAGGTTCAGAACAATAAGTTTGATCTGTTTTTCATCTCATGGCAGGATCAGATCAAGTTGTGGTTGGGGACATGGTACATCATCAAGAAGATGATGATGAGAATGTGGCAGAAGTTGTTTCAGAATGTGGAAATGATGACTCTTCTGATGCCTTTGATCACATTCATTTGGATGAGACATCTGGAATGGATCTTCCAGCAGAAGGTCATTCTCCTGTTAAGGTCAGACCTATGTTCTTTTCCTTTCATGACTGTCTGCCGATGTGCAGCCTTTCTGATAATTGGATGGTTGGATGGAGTGGTATCAAAGGAATTAAGGGGTCGCCAACCCATATTCATTAGTGTAAAGTAAAATGCAGCTGTATCTAAAAATGCCCACTTTTTTTTCAGTTTTGGCTATTGTTGCCAATACTAATTGGATACTGAAATATGTAGCTAAACATTAGGTGTGAGATTGAAAATGAGGGCTCCTGAACTTTTTACAGGTTTTGACTTCAGAGGATATTGCTTCGGGGAGATATTCATTTGATGATATTGTCCTGCCTATGCCTGGGTAAGGGAAGACTTGTATAATACACCCTGCATTGTAAGTTCTGAGGCATGAAAAAAGTAGAATATTCAACTTCTATTTCATCTGACATTGTCAATCCTTTTCTATGGCAGTTCAAGAGTAATATACCCAAATAATGATGTTACAGACATTTATCACGATTTGGCGAAGAAGGTCAGGTGCTTCTTGGGAATTTAATGAGCATGATTCAATTAATTTTGTTTGTATCCTATCATATGTGGAATTTAAGTGTGAATATTAAAAATTCTTGTGGCCTGAGGACCTGCAGCTTTACGCCTAGCCCCCATCACACACTTGGTAAAAGCTGCATGTTGGCAATCCCTAGCTTTGGGAGATAGTGTTCAAGTTACCATGTGACCCCTCAGACCGCAAGTTCACATTAGTGGAAGTATTTTTGGCTGATGGAGCACTTTATGCATGTAAAGCACAGAGTTCCTGCTGTTGTGCTAGAGTTTCAGAAGCACGTTTAGGATGGTTGTGTGATCGAGTCAGATATGAGAATGGCCCTTACAGCTTGAGGGACTTAGGAGACCTAAAGTGGGGCCAAAAATTTAACTGCATGATGGTTGCTCATTTATTTTTCCGTAGGAGAAAATTATTGATTATAGTGGGAGAAAATACTTCTAAAGAGAACTTGGCTTAGGACAATGTCTGTAAAGTTTCTTCTGTATTTCTAGATATTCTCTAACAGCTGTTTGTTTTGTTTCTGTCCTTAAACAATGTCTCCCGCAGGACTCCATCAGCTTGACAGAGAGCGTGCACAATGTCAAGTAAATTTCTCATTACTTTTTTATTGGCTAAACCTCTTAATACTTCCTGTCTAAATGTCTTCCTCACTAACTACCGAATATCTCCTTAAAGAGTAGTTTCTGCCGTTGGGCTACACACTGATCCAGTTTATTTTGTTGTGTCGTAGGGAATTCTCTATAACCAGTATGACAGGAGGTTACAGGCGGGTTTTTCAGAAACCGATGGACTATGAATGGTGTGGCTTGGCTTTTCCTGTTACTTTCTGCCCGTCTTTCTCAAATATCTTGTTAGTTGGATATAAAAGTTCTGAAATTGTTTTCTCTCAGCGACAGTGTTTTCTGCTACTGCAGGGAGATGCTAAGATACAGTGATTATAGTGTACCACTGGCTGAGACTGATTTAGACAAAATTACCAAATCCAAGCCTCTCAGGTTAGTTGAAGGGAATGAGTTTGTCAAAGGGAATGACTTCGTCAATGGAAACAAAGAGAATGATCCCTTAGATTCTGTGATCTCGTCAACATGTGAGAACAGTGTGAATGCTAGCATCTCTGACAGAGATGAAATTCATATGGCTTTAAAGCTGGCTTTCACTCTTCCATCATCTTCCTATGCAACAATGGCCATAAGAGAGCTGCTGAAGACATCAACATCTGTAAGTTTGCCATTAAAAGTTCTTCATGCTCTTTTGGATTCCTCAAAGAAGATTCACTTAAGATGAAATATGGTGCTGTCCTTATGCCCAGAGATTATGCAGAGACCCAAAGAAACGAGCAGAGTGTGCAAATTGAAATAGACAAATATTAGGAAAGGAGTATGGTAAAGTGAGAAAATTACAGCTTGACGTCCAGCATCTTGAGAAAGCATTGCTATCTACTTGAGTTTGATAGAGATGTCGCCATATATGCATGATACAAGAAAAAAAATAATTCACATATTTAGGCCTGTACATCAAAGTCCTTTCTTGATTATAGGGAATCCTGTCTGAAATCAACATTCCTGATACTGATACTTTCATAGAAGTTTAGGCGAGGCTACTGGAGTGCTCTATTAATTGGTTCTGTTGTTACTGGTAGGAAACTTCGGCAGTTGGCAGGTTTATGAGCTGTTTCAACTTCTAATGGGCTTCTCCCATCCCCACAAACAGCCTCTCTCATTAGCTCACCTGTAGGATCAATAGCTCAGAATGGATCTGATTTTCTCTGACATTTTCGTTAGTGTTGAAAGTGATGGGTGAATCTTGCAATATGAGAGTTGGATAGTCTTACTGGAGGCTATTCATTGTTCATGCACACAATCTGAAATTTGGGTCATTATGCTTTTGCAGGTTGCTTTTCACAAAACATTAAACCAGGAAACATGTTCATCGTCGCAAACTTGACATCTCAAACTGTTCCATGATTCTTCATGATGTCTAGCCAATCATGAATGAAGAAATTGGCAGAAACAGGTAGATTTTCATATTTTGGCTTTAAATTTTAAAGTTATATATGATACATTTTTGCTTAAAGTAAAAAGGTTCAGAATCTGGTTATTCTCCTTTTGTTGATTTAACAAACAAAGAGGCAAGTTTGGGGAAATTTAGCGGTTGAACGTGTTTATGTCTATTGATAGTTTTTGGCATCCCAATGCAGGACTTCTCTTTGATGTGGGTATCCTCAACCAGCGGTTTATTTGTCCCCAGTGGGCCACTATGGTTGCAGAAGTGTGATATGGAGGATTGAAGATAGAAAATGCCACTTGATTAAGTGGAACCATATAAGTGTACGATGCACGGAGTGCTCTTGGAGTAATGAAGTCCAAACTATGTGAATGGAATTCTTGACATCCCAGCAAATTTGAACTTGCAGCTTTCTCAGCAAAGGCAGGAACTGGTGGCCGCAGGTGCAGAGTGGTGAGCAGCAAGCAGACTGTATTACTAAAATTTGTTCAGAATGCTCCCTTAGAATGCGGTGGTTTTTCATAGAGATTGATATTAAACATGAGTAAAACAGTTCTTTGCCTTTCTTGGAATGGTCGGCTGACAGAAGCCATTCTTATTGAGGACTAATCTTCTATTCAGTGTCATCTAGATTGCATGACGGTGCTTTATTGTCAAAGTGAATTAATAAAGCAACCCATTAAGAGCTACGCCTTGACTGCAATTTTTTCATGGAATTCCATTATTTGGTAGCAAGATTTGTTAGGAGTTGGATTTGGGCTTGAAGTCTCCAAGGAGTTGTAGCTGGTGGTGTAAACCACATTTTGGCAGACGAGTTGCCAAGAAGCAGCCTATGCAACAAATTAGGCCGCTAAAAGTATGACATCAGCTGAGCAAAGTTCTTGTGGCGAAGTACATTGCAGCGGCCTACCCAAGCTCCATGTGCTTCTAGTGCATGCGGAGAAACCATCCTATGTAACTAGCAATTGAAACATGCACCTGGATAACGATAGGTCGGATATCATGAAAGTCTTATGCAGAGCCCACATGATCCAAAGGATCACCATATATTCAGCCTTAGAGCGTGTAGTGCGTCCAATAATCGGTTCCATGTATTGGCTATTGTGTCGGTCGTGCCAATACTGAGTCGTGTTTTCGTTTTGGAAAAATTGAAAGCAATACTGACCAAGAGGGGGATGCATTAGCAGTGCATTCTCATTTGGTAGTGTACCGTATGATGCATCATGGAAGGTAGTCCAAATTACACAGCACATCTGAGAATTTACACAAAAACCAGAGAAGTTAAGTAGCTTTCGACGAATGGATCATCACAAGCTCTTTTCTCCACATCCTTAAGAAAGAAAATTCTAAAGATAGTTCAGCTGCAAGTTCTTCAATATTGCCAGAAATACGCCTTCCTTACAATAAGAGTTAAAGAAAGGGCAAAAACAGTAATTTCCAAAGACATGTATGAATTATCCGGTTCCCCTGCAAGCTCTTCACTATGGCCAGAAATGGACCCTTTCAAGGAATAAGACTCAATCATATTGGCAGCTGAAATAAGATCACAGAAGAGCACTCTAAAGTAATCATCTGAAGACAGTTACAGGACCAGTTTCTGCTAAAAGAGGGACAGGACCATTGCCAAATCCATCTGAGCAATGTCTCAAGTATCAAAAAGGTAAACCAACTTGCATATGAAATACCAAAGAACATTTTTATCAACAATCCATACCCTCTTGAAATTCAATTCATGGCACAAGACCAAAAGAATATGCATCTGGGATGCTTACTTCAATTTTTATTTATTCAAGACAACTGAACAAGTATACAATTCAAAGTCAATCAAGTTCCCAAAATTTCCATTGATTAGTGAGCAACATCAATGAATGGTCAAGTCAGCAGATTGGATACATACACCATGTAACCAGCGATTTTATGAATTTAACTGTTGCAAATCCAACCAGAAAAACATAATTTGGACACAATTCACCAAATTCCTCACGTCTCATATTGGCACATATCTTTTCACTGCCTGCTTCCCAGCGACTGCTGCTGCTGCTGCAATCCCTCCGATCGCCCCCGCAATTGCTGCTGATCTTGGCCCTGCTGCCGCCTTATAAAGTGCACCTGTCACAAACAACCAATTCCACCATCTCATGACGTCGCAAAAATGAGAAAAACATAGCACTTGAGCACAAAAAAAATTCCATAAAATACCAGGATCATCAATGTAAGTGAAGAGATGAACTAAGCCATGCCAATAAACAAGTGATTACGTATTTGAATCTCTCTAAACAAGTAATGATTTCCTGATCTCAGATGAACGAATTTCATCCTCTTAACACCAATGTAATTATAAAGGCTATCTTTTCATAGTTAACAAGAAAGTGGTACACACCAAGGATTGCAGTGTGCAGACTTAGGAATTGGAAAGGCGCATACCACTTGTCACCACTTTGGTACATTACACACACACCACATACTGGTCAGGTCTAGTTAATTAGTTAATTGGGGTTGCAGAGCACTTTAAAGCAATCATTTGAGTCATTCAATTTGCAGAATAATATGGCTTTTGCTAAAAGGTGCCCCAAGGGCACATGATAAACAACTAAATAATGAAATGTAGCACTTTCTAATACACCGATTGCTCTCGTTATATACATAATCAATACTTTCACTCGCTTAGGAATAAAAAATAATCGTGACATTTAATACGTTTATTCAATTAATGCCATAAAGTTAGGTATCCAACTTATTAATTTTGATTCTTAAAGCCTTCTTGTCAAAGCATGTCAAGTACAAGTTTTTTTTTTTAAAAAAAAAGTACGTCAAATAAATGTGCTAGAATAAGCTCAAAAAGGATCTATCTTGGTACAATTTCAATTGCATGGAATTCACCACAGGTGATTGGGATTGCTAATAATGCCAGTTCAAAAACTAAGGCTACCAAAAACGAAGTCATGTGCACAGATCACAGAACCAGAAAAAAAATGTCAAACTCTGTTTCACCACTAATTATATTCAATGAGATGATTAGCGAAAGTATCTTAGAGTTAAGCTCTTACAGAAGGCAACTTTCCAGTAATGGGATATAATATACATATTTCACTCAAAACACATGCTCCCTTTTTGATATAACACAAGGATTTAATTCTTCAGCTTCCACGACTAGGGTGCCTAAGAACTAGCTTTCTACATTTTTCAATTGCTGGCTCATGACGTTTACATAGCTCGTTAAACTTTCGCTAATCTCAAAGACAGCACACCCACTACGCTATCTAATGACCAGAAGCATCATTTCAACCTCCCCCTATCTCAGATGCTGCGAGTGCCGTCTTCCAAAGGCAATAATCTTCTCTCACGCAATTGTAATTCTGCAGTTTTTCATCATAACCCTCCTTCTACAACACGCCAATTTTCTTCATTTCATTCACTACTGCCACAGACAACACCACGCCACCGGACAAAACCCGTCACTCACGCCACAAATCATCACCCACACAAGACCTCCGTAATGACAACCCGATTCAACAGTTCTAAAATCGACTGGGTAACTATATAACGCAAGCTTCGCAACCAAAAATTCAAACTTTAAGGTACAGAAGGAAAGAAAGAAAGAAAACGAAACAGGAATGAGAACGCGAATCATCAACACAATCACATACCCGTGCCCAACCCGGCGGCGACGCTGTTCAACAAGTCGTCGGTCCCCCTCCAGTGGACCAGCCCGCTCTCGAGGCCGGCGAAGATCAGCCCGACGATCCCGAGCGAGTTCCCCAGCCGCCGGCCGGCCTGGCCCCCGGAGTTGAGGACGCGATTGACGCGGAGCTTGAGGGAGTCGCCGGGCTCGGCGGACCTGAGCCCGTCGAGGGTGCCACGGGCGCCGCCGGCAAGGGCGCCGGCGAGGTACCCGGAGCCGGTGTAGTACTGGAGGTTCTCGCCCCAGGAGCGGTGGGGCTTGAGGGCCTCCTCGTGGAAGAGGTACTCCGGGGAGGTGGGGAGGTCGTAGAGGTTCTTGATGGGGACGTGGAGGTCCTGGTACGGGTTGTAGGGACGGGTCTTCCGGCCCTCCTCCGGCTCGCCGGAGCTCGGACCGAAGGTCGACATGGCGAACGGAACAACCGGTAGAGAGAGAGAGAGGGGGGGGGGGGCTAGGGTTAGAGAGAGAGAGGGGGCGGAGGGGTTGAAGTTGACGGCCGAAAGAGGAGGAGGCGGTGGGGGAGTTTTGATTCTCGATTCCGTCGTGAGATTCCAGCGAAGGTTCCTCTCAAATTGATTTTTTTATTATTATATATATTATATAACGAAATATATATTTGCCAACTATTCGATTAGATTTAAATTTTTTTTTTTCGATCAATTAAATCTTTCACATGTACTTTTTTGATTTTTTATGTTGGTCTTCTTGAGATTGAAATATGCATGAAAACAAGGACGTAGACATTCTGCATCACTGCTGGCCACATCCAAAATTCTGATGGGAAGGGAAAATACGAAAAAGTCGAAAACGGAAAGCTGCGAGAGAGAGAGGTCAGGTAGGCTGGAAAGGCCCATCGGCTCTTGCCGTGCTTAGGCGAGATGGTGGTCGCCGCCTTTGTTGCCGAGAGAGGGAGAGGCGCTTGCCTTGAGTTCAATGAGAGTCGTCATGTTTCCTTGAGGTCGCAAAAATCGATTTGGGCATCATCTTTCCACCAAACCAAACAAAAAAAAATATATGTATAGACAAATATAATTGATGTGTCATGTAATTGAGACAATCATGTAAATTCAATTGTCGAGTGCAATGGAGTAAATGGGATTGACCTATCGTGCTGGTTTTATAAGGCTGCAAATGACAGTGACCATCTTTTCTCTCTTGTATCGGTTACGACGAGTAAACTCTTCGAGGAGATAGGAGTGTCTCCCAACTACAAGTCCGAAATGTTCTGCATTGAGGATTCAGACTCAGCACTTGTGAGGGGGAGGGGGAGGGGAGGCAGCATGCTATACATCTTAAATAAATTGTAACATAAACATAGGATATGAATAAACACATTCTCGATAGTGCTAATATATGAATGGCCTTTTAAATCCAAAATCATCAATTACGTCACTCAGTCTTTTTATGGAGTAGGGACTTATGTAAGATAGGCTTGTGCTCGACTCAATAGGAGTTATCATGAAGTGTCGTATAATTACAATACTAGTGCTCACGCGTGAGCACAACTGCTTCTGAGATGATGATTAAACTATGTTTGTTAAATTTATTTAGTGGTATCATTTAAACAATGAGAGAGCACTCACTAAATGTATGGATATGGGTTGAAAACTTTGTAGCATTAGACCAATATGAACACTCATCAGAAGTGAGATTGTGAAACAAAATGGTGGTCATCCATGGAAACATAGTAAATGGAAATTGTGACTGAAAAGTATAAAAAAATGAAACAGATGACAATTTCGGCTCAAATATATAGATGGAAGAGTGAGATTGGGAAACAGAATGGTGCTTGTGCATTAAAAAATTGATGGTTATTTACTATTTTTTTTTTTCAAGCTGGTTATTTACTAAATGGAAAGTGTAATTGTAGGGGCAATTTTGAAAGCAAAATGTAAGAAAAATGGCTCTTTCATGTCTTAAATGATTCATGAGCCTCTTTATATGCATGTTTCTCTTCCACCAACGTAGATCAAGAACTCTGATTAGCAATTTTCTGTCGAGAATTCGATGTACTAGATTTCCAATCTTTTTGAACTTGAGTTAAGAATAAAATGTCTGATAAAAAAGAACTTAAGGAGGACCAGGTTACATTCAATCCTGGCCTTTCCTTGGAAGTTAGAACAGAGACTAGACCGGGGGCTGAATCCCCCAACGACAAGGCGCGAGAGGGCAGAGCACAGCATCAATGGCTAACTTGCAATCACTTCCATTGATGATGTTTGGGAGCTCTAGGATGGGTTGCGAGGTTGCCAGCAAGAATTTTCACCCTAGGGAGGAAGGCCTAGACGCATGGAATTGAGAATTTTAGTCGGGAACTTATACTGGATTTTGACCGATGGTTAAAATAACGGGAAAAATCTCCTCTCTATTTCAAAACGCTCGTTACCGGACACAACTGGAGACAGCTGCTAGTTCGAATTAATTGGCCCCCACAATAAGAGCAAGTGAACACGAAATTTCTAAAGGGTTCTCTAATCACGTGGGCAGAACATTAAGAACGTCACGGGAGCTCATGTCAACCCGCTTACCGGCATGTTCTTATTGAAAGAGGCACCATTCTTGTCCAGACACTAGAAAGAGCACACTCCAGACCATAACGAGCATTCAATTGATCCTAAGAAGTATCCTAAACTTTAAGGAGTGCGCACTCGACTCGAACTAGGACGCATCTTATTACGGTAAGCCTGCACTATACTGTGAAAATGCATGCAATTTATAGTGAGAGGGTACACTCGACTCGAACTAGAACGCATTTTATTACGATAAGCCTGAAATGTACCATGAAAATGCATGTGATTTATAGCGAGGAGAGTACCCTAAAAGAGCATGTGCCTTGTATATAATGGACTGTATCTCAACAGAATTCCTATAATTTTTCCATAAACAAATATCTTTTGACACCCTGTATTTCTAGGGTGTAATTAACTGGAATGATTAATTTATCCATGTCTGAAAAATATTTAGTTGGTCGCAGATTTTAGTTAGGTACTCTCGATATTCTCCTAATTAAATATAAGCATATCTTATTTGACCTTGGGAGCTTGAAATTGTACATTTCTATTTGAGCTAGAGACAAATAAATTATTTACGATATATTTGCCTTTTGGATTTAGCGACCAAGTGATATCTAAATTAGCTTTCAGATGCTTCAATTAGTCTACCTTCTCGGGCCATCTTAAAAGTGCACTCTCTCAAATTGGCCATTTGTCAGGGAAAATTTTAAAAGGAATCTTAAGTGTGGCTGTTTTCTTAAAAAAATGCTCAGAGTATAAATTGTCTTTAGCGAGTTTTGTCTCAAGTAAGCCTCCGAGCTTATTGGCTAATCAAATATTCGATGACCAGCAAGCATGTACGACGCACACTCGTTTTCTTTTACTTTTTTCTCTCTTTTTTCTTTTTTTTCTTTTTCGTTTTTTTTTTTCCCTTCTATCTTTTTCTTTTCTTTGTATTTCTCTTTCTTTCTTCTTCCTTATGCAATTCTTTTTCTGGCTACTTTTCGTGATTAGTAACCATTTGCTGAAAATTCAGCAACCTCATCTCAAATACTTCTCCGCATCGCGCATCCTCTTTCTTTCTTCCTTTTTCTAATAGTTGGGGAAGGAAAAAAAATAGAAAAAGAAAAAAAGACAAAAAAGAAAAGGAAAGGAAAAAGAAAAGCAGAGAAGAAAATAATAGAAACTTAGGCCGTTCATCAAAATCCTTTCCTGATTTCAGACTGAGACCTGTCTGAGTTGAAGCTTAGGACTAGGTAAGGCTACCAAAGTGCTTCTTTTATGGGCTTTTGCTTCTGGTAGGAAACCTGGACCATTCACGAGTCTTGCCGTTGTAAGGATGGCAGGTTTGGGAGTTGTTCTGAATTCTAACGGGCTTCTCCCATCCCCACAGACAGCCTCATTCAGCTTAACGCGATTGGATCAATTGCCCAGAGGACATCTGATTCTCTACGATGGTCGAATCTTGCAATGCAATAGTTGGATAGTCTTGCTAGAGGCTTTAAATTGTTCATGCTTACGAAACTGAAACTTGGGTCATTATGCATGCGCAGGTTGCCTTTCGCTAAACATTAAACCACGAAACGTGCTAATTATGTTGTAACTGTTGGAAATCCCACCGAAAAAAAACACAATTCACAAAATTCCTCACATTTACGGCCTGCTTCCCAGTGACCACCGTCGACACCGCAATCACCTCTGATCGCCCCAGCTGATCTATTATATAATAGAAGGACGTGAACAAGTTGTTGGAATTTCAACAGTGAGTTTCCAGGTCATATATGGATTAGAATCTAGACAATTGATGCAAAAGTCTTATGGCTGGTGTTTAGAGTTTCTCTCCAATAGAGTATGTTGGTGTCCTGTTACTGTTGGAAAAATATTTAATAACATGAATAATAATAATAATAATAATAATAATAATAATAATAATAATAATAATAATAATAATAATTGAAATCCATTGAAAATGATGGAAAAATAATATTAATCGTTTGAGGTGTGCAAGCACCAATCTTAAGGATAATTCTGCCATTTCGGAGTAAGAAACTTGGCGTGATGGGCTCTAGCAGTTATCCTATCAAGATATAAGAGACATTCTTCTATATTCCGCACTAAAAATTAGAAGGAATGGGATTAACGTTATGTGTATAACCTAGACAAAAAGAAAAATGAAAGAATGGAAAAATATTCTATTTTTAATTCGGAAAGTCTCTAGAGATTGTGGTTTCAAATTTATATTCAAACAAAAGAGCCGTTAAGAAACCTCATAAATCAATTGGTAATTATTGAAATGATGACGTTATATAGTCGTTATAAAATAATAAAGAGTTTATGAAGACATAAATCAAATTGGATGAAACCATTATAAATCCATGATAAAGTCGTTATGTTGATGTCGTGAAACCTTTACAACATGATGGCTCTCTTGGCAGTCATAACTTTTATCAAATCCTTTACTATCTAATTTTTCGAAATTGTCAAAATATCTAACAATCTCCCATATATTTCAAAAAGTTTTGAAAAGAAAAAAATAGAATAATGCTGGGTTATTGAAGCTTAATGCATCCAAACTGATACTTGTTAGATTATGAACCAGCCCTAGAAGGAATGAAATATAATGCATGAAATCATTGGTGAAGTTTGAAAATTTTGTAAACGAAAAATTTCCTTTTGTGAATTATAATTTTCACCAATTACATTACACTCCCACAAGGTATGTTGTTCAACACGGTTTTGCACTAATAGGCCATGGGCGTGCTTGGCTCATTCATAAGTGCTCTAGACATTATTGCCTATGATTCTCATTGGAGTGGCCTCACTCCACATTTATATATGTTATTCCATCAAGTGTACTCTGAAGTATAATACACCACCACTAATAGCTATGAAATTCATTAAGAACTTAGCTTAGCCTTTTTTCATTATAGTCTTACACTATTTTCACCTTAAGATGGACAAAAATTATAATAGTGCATTATTAGATCGACAAGTGACATGTTATTTCTCATACGAACATAATTTATGGGATCGCCAATCACATGGGTTGAGTTACCATCATTGTTGATTTTCTTCGACTAGCTTGTCCCGTTCCTCTCAATGTATAGTCAGAGGATAGGCCAAATTCACTTATGACTTTACTTAATCGATAGACATAATTCCGTCTTTAAGCAATTGCTTTATCACATCATATCTCAACCAGATGTATCAATTTTTATTATTGAAAGTTGCATTCTTTTGAATGGCTATTACCAATTAGCAATCACAATGCTTAGACATGGAAGGTGTCGATTTTATTCACAAAGGAACGTATGCTAAGAAATTTCTCAACTATTCAGTCTCATTTTCAAATGTGAGTTTAAGAAAAATATTCTTTTTCCCAAGAACTTGAGTAATTCTCAAATTACCCAAAAAAATAATAAATATTGTCGTCTCCTTCCCTACTATGGCATAGAAAGATTAAGCATTATGTTTTTAAATATATGCCCAGTAGCATTTGAGTCTACCACTCATTCTTTCGCATTGTCACAATATTGACTTGGGAATGATCGCAGTAATTACATCATCAAATCACCTAGTTCAAGCAAGTTGACTTTTGGTTTAGTAGGAATGTCATTTCTCCATAATTTTATTTGACGCATTTTTGAGTTACAGCATCTCCACCAAAGGTGGACACATATCTTATAACGGATTTTTATCTTATTTGAATTTGGGATTCATTTAACATCATTGTATCCTTTTAATACTGTGAAAAATCCACTATGTATGATACCATAAATTATGGTTCCTCAAATAACATGAAAGTTCAATCCAAGAACATCGTAGCCAGTGTATTTCTAAATCAAAATTTATGTATTCAGGCTATGGAAATACAAATATTCAGCAAAGGAGCACTATAAATTGGCAAAAGAACGCTTCAAGTGCCATAACTTTGGCCAAATGGACACTTAAGTGCCATAACTTACGAAAAGTACACTTAAGTGCTACATTCAAAGAAAAACGAATCACTTGAGTGCCACTTCGGCCAAAATCTAGCCAAAATGCCGACGTGGCATTTTTCCGGCGAAGCGCGCCCAAAACGACGTTGTTTTGCACGATGACGTGGCCAAAACGGCGTCGTTTTGTGCCGACGTGGTAAAAAAAAAATATAAAAAATAAAATAAATAAAATTAAAAATTAAATTTAGTTAAAATATTTAAAAATAATAATTTTAAAATTAAATTTAGTTGAAATATTAAAAAATCAATAATTAAAAATTAAAAAAATTAAAAAAAAAATTTAAAAAAAAGGAAAGGGGGAGGCAGGCGAGGGATTAGCCCTCGCCCGCCGCCCGCCCCCCGCCGCCGCCGCCGGGAAGGGCCGGTGATGGCGGGGGGGGGTCGGCCGGGTCGCCGAGCCCTAGCTAGGGGCCGACGACCCCGGTCGACCGGCGGTGAGGGCTTGTGAGACCTCGCCGGATCCGGGCGAGGGCCACGACCCTCCCGGATCGTGGCAAGGGTTGGCGGCCCTCGCCGGTCGGGCCAAGGGCCGCCGACCCTTGCCGGATTTGGGCGAGGGCTCGCGAGCCCTCGCCGCCCGATCGGCCGGGGTCGCCGACCCTTGACCGGGGCTCGGCAACCCCGCCGACCCTCCCCCGTTGCCGGCCCTTCCCGACGGCGGCGGCGGCGGCGAGGGCTAAACCCTCGCCGCCTCCCCCTTTCCCTTTTTCTTTTAGATATAAATTTTTTAATTTTTAATTTTTTTAATTTTTTTAATTTTTTTATTATTAATTTTTTAATATTTCAACTAAATTTAATTTTAAAATTATTATTTTTAAATATTTTAAATAAATTTAATTTTAAAATTATTATTTTAAAATATTTTAACTAAATTTAATTTAATTAATTTTTTTATTTATTTTTATCACGTTAGCCCAAAACGATGCCGTTTTGGCCACGTCAGCGTGCAAAACGGCGTCCTTTTGCGCTTAGTTCGTCGGAAAAATGCCACGTCGACGTTTTGGCCAGATTTTAGCCGGATTGGCACTCAAGTGATCCCTTTTACTCCGATTTTGGCACTTAAGTGTACCTTTCATAAGTTATGGCATTTAAGTGTCCCTTTGGCCAAAGTTAAGGCACTCCAGGGGTCCGCACGTCAATATAAATTCCACCCGACTTCCTCTTGCGTGAATATATTTGCTTATATTACCAAAATAATATCCAAATGAGACCAAACCCTCATTATTTGGACGAAATTGAATACGGACAGCAAGCATTAACACCTATCAAATTTATTCAAACCATGAACAGCTCGTGTAATCATGAATTCGACCAATTCAAGGCTTGCGAAGCAATTATGACAAGAAATTCAGCAACTTCTAAGCAGGAGTAACATTCTGCCTCAGGGGTCATATGTTGAGTATGTGTGAGAACAAAAACTTGAAAGGTGAAGGCTATGTCTTAAGCACTTCATAACACTAGAGACTGCACAACTTATGAATCCGCTTAGAGACACCCTTATAACTTGTAAGCATGTGAGTGAATGCATGCAAATGCCACTTTAAAGTTTAAAGCACAAACGAGCGTGCACAAAACACACAATAATTTCAATAATGGGCACAACAAAGTATTTGTTGCTTATTTTTCAATAAAGATAAGAACAGGCCGGTAAGCTCATACAAATAATTGCAATGCATCTTTTCTACGTGTGCCTAATAACTTTACTGTACATTAGAAAGTCCCTTCCGACAATTGTGAGTAACCAGGAAATATACTTCTCTAATAAATAAAATGCCAAAAAAAATCAAAACTAGATAGCCATGGGTCATTTAGCTAAGCAAATAACAATAGCAACAGCAGTAACGACACTTTAAGCCTTCTTTTCACTAGGAAGGATCGGCAACATAAATCCTCTAAGCTATTTGGCAACAAACAAAGAAAAGAAAGTCTTCACTTATGTAGTCACGTGTATCACCGGAAAAACCATAATCGTGAGAAAGGCACTGGGGCGGATAATTTCTTTCTTTTCTTTTAATAGGTAAGAGAAAAGACTACTACAGGGCACCAAGAAGTTCCAGCAGCAGAAAAGTTTTCAAGCAATGTTTTAAAAATGGCACTGGAGATCAAAATGTTCGATGACCAGAATGAGGTTCAAACGGTTAAACCCGTAGATTTGGTCAAAGTGATTTGATCAATTTAAATAATATACAAAGATAAAATAAATCAATACAAAATCTCCCAAGCACATTGGCTAAGCCAGGTATCAGCTCCATTAAGGTCACACCTTCCAGTCTCCGCCAACTAAAGTTTTTAGTTTTGTCAAAATGGTGAAGAAACTTCATTTAAATTGCGTCAACTTCCCCAAATGAACACTTTTCAATCATAAATTAATCAAATTGCAACGAATCTCACACTACATTGATTTTTTTCCCCGTACAATCTATTTTCTCAAACAAGGCAACATAATTTCTCTCAAATTGGAACACTCAAGGGCACATTTGGTAACAACCTTGTTCCGAAGAATAATTTTTGATCAGAAATGATTTTTTTTTTTTTGTTTCTGTTCCCGGGAATAATTTCTGAGTATAAGAACGCGCTTGGTAACTGTAAAAAATTTATGTTCCCAGGATAGAAATGTGTTTGGTAGAATTGTATAATTTTGTTGTTGTTGTTCTTTTAATATTTTTATTATATTTTTCCTTTTTTTCTTCTTTCTTTTTTTTTTTCTCCTTTTTCCTCATTTGTGGTTGGTCGTCGATGGCTGACAATCGGCTGGGTGAGGCCCTGTGAGCTTGTCGGGGTCTCACCTAGATCTAGCAAGGCCAAGCCTCATCAGTGGCTTTAGCGGCCAAGCAAGCCTCGCCTAGTCATCGGCAAGGCTTGGCCTTGCCGAACCACAATTGGGTGACGCCAACCTAGCGGTGGCTCGGCGAGGCTAAGCTTTGCCCAGCCATGGTGAGGCTCGTTGGCCACAATGAGGCTCGGGTCAACAAGCCTCGCCATGGCTTGGCATCACCGGGGGCTGGCGACTCTTCGGTGAGGTCCGGCGACTCTCTGGCAAGGTCATTGGCCCTTGTCGGCTAGTCGCCGACCATGGCCGAGGCTAGCGACCAGACAAAAGGAAGAAGAAGGAAAGAAAAGAGAAGAAGAGAAAAGAGAAGAAAAAGAAAAAATTGTTCTTGAGAACAAGAAGTTACTTTTTTCTACTTGTTGTTTTTGTTCCTAATCTATTTTTGGGAACAAAAAAATAGATTTTTTGTTCTCAGGAACAAAAATTATTTTTAACAAACAAGTCCTAAAAGGGTTTATTTCAAGCTTTACATGAGAAAAAGAGGAGTGCATACATATCGTAGATTCGGGCATACCCTTAAAACCTAAAACTCTACACTAAATCAAACACACCATCACTGAAATTGAAGCAGATAACAAACATAGGTATTGAAGCAGATAACAAACATAGGTATTGAAGCCCTAAGGAACGATTTTACCTATTCTCAATAACCTTATCAAAACAACCAAAAGCTCTTTTTTACTGATGCTCAGTAATGTCCCATGATAACCACCCATGAATTTGCAATACTTGTCCTTCACCATCTCCGAGTCCTCATTTAATTCCAACAGCGGTAGTAGCATCGGCAATTCAGTTTGGGAATCCATAAGGTAGTTATCCTTAAGATTGTTGGAAATATATTAGATAACATAAATAATGATGATGATGATTGGAAATCTATTGAAAAAGATGAGAAAATAAGATTAATAGTTTGAGGAGTGCAAACATTATTTTTAAGGACAATTCCACCCATTGGAGTATGAAATTTTGTATGATGGGCTCTAACCACCATCCTTCCAAGATATAATAGGCTTTTATCTATATTCCACATTGAATATCAGAAGGAACATGAATAATGTAATGTGTATAGGTGTACTAAGTCTTAAAACTTCTTGCGAAAGTACAATTGAGTTTTAAAACTTTCAAAAAGTACAATCAAATATTAAAAACTTGTCCACTTGATGTAATTAAATCCTTTTGTTAACACTATCAATTTATCTAACGGAAAATATTGGTATGGAATTTTTTACTTAATTTATTTTCCTACATGGTATTTTTATTGTTTTCTTCTCCATATCTAATTTACATTAAATTTAAAAATAAAAATAAAAATTTTATTTTTTAATCTAAAAGCTTATTTAACTTTTCTGCTAAGATTTAATTTAAAAAACAGAATTGGGAAAAGAAGAAGGGCAAGGCCTTGTCGGTGCGGCGAGCACTATCGTTGATGATATTGGCAACAGTTGCTAATTGTGGGTAAGGCCTTATCGGCCCCATGTAAGGGTTGGCAACTCTAGCTAGGCTCGGGTGAGGGTGAGGCCTTGCTTGCACTAGCAAGGTTCACCTATGTATGGCAATACCTCGTTGGCCCTCCAGCGGTAGACAGGCAAGCCTCACCACCAGTCAGCGCCTCATTGGTGAGGCTTGCCTTTCTTTCTTTCTCTTTTTTCTTTTTTTTTAATTTAAACCTTTGTTTTTGTTTTTAAATAAATTTTTAGTTTTTTTTAGTTTTTAAATCTAATTTAAATAAGATTTTTAAAAAATACCACATAGGAGACATATATTATTCAAAAAATGACTTGTCGGCATTTTTCATTAAAAGTACTAACGGTGTTGATTAAATGATTTGATTGTATCAATTTGATAATAGCATTGTTTGAAAGTTTTATGACTTAATTACACTTTTCAATGAGTTTTAGGATTTGTAGTGCAATTATTTCATAAATAAAATAGTAAAAAGAAAATTAAAAAGTAATATATATGGAGGGAGGGAGGAAGGGAAGGAGGGTAATGAATAAATTGTTTGTGTAAAAAGAACAATGAAAATAGAGAAGTGATATATAAATTATAAAGGTTTGATTACTTGGCTTTGGCGCATGTCCTGCCACAGTCACCCTTCTCTCGATGCTTTGCACATGGGGCCTGCAACATAGCATGGAGAAGGGGTAGATGTAGAATAACTTCTAATAAATAAATTACTTGCACAGAAGAGCAATGAAAAAAGAGAAGTAACGCATGAATTATAAAAGTTTGATTCCTTGGCTTCTGCGCATGTCCTGCCATAGTCACCCTCCTTTCGATGCTTTGCACATGGGGCTTGCAACTGCGCATGGAGAAGAGGGTAGGGATAGAACAGCGTTTAATAAAATAAATTATTCGTACAAAAGATTAGTGAAAATGGAGGAGTAATATATGTATTATAAAAGTTTGACTCCTTGGCTTCCGCGCATGTCTTGCGTGATCACCCTTCTTTCGATGCTTTTTGCACATGGGGCCTGCATCTAGGAACGGTGAAGAGGGTAGAGAGAGAATAATGTTTAATTAAAATAATTATCTGTGCAAAAAGAGCAGTGAAAATAGAGAAATAATGCATGAATTATGAAAGTTTGATTCCTTCCGCGCATGTCTTGCATGACACCCTCCTTTCGATGCTTTGCACATGGGGCCTGCATCTGGGAACGGTGAAAAGGGAAGAGAGAGAACAACGTTTAATAAATAAATTATTCGTGCAAAAGATCAATGAAAATAGAGAAGTGATATATGAATTATAAAAGTTTAATTCCTTGGCTTTCGCGCATATCCGGCCATAATCACCCTTCCCTCGATTCTCTGCACATGAGGCCTGCGTCTGGGAATGGTGAATAGGGTAGAGAGAGAATGATGTTCTCCTTCGCACAGTACTTCTTGTCGTCGTATGGCTCCCATTTCTTTAAACAAAGACCCAAACGACGAGGAAGAAAGAGGAAATGGGCATGGATTACGGAACTGTCAATTATGTAACCATTAAGCCAATCCAATCGCACGGTTAATCAATCCTGTCTCCTTGTGCTTACCCTTTTGTCGTGGCCCGTAGGGATGTTGTTCTGTTAGGCTTTCAGAAAGTATAAGGCAATCTTTCCTGTGATCTTTGTTAGGCATAGAGGCAACGAAGATCTGTGCACATTGATCATTTGTTCTGATGTGATGCCATAGCATAAACTGCAATCTTGGGATTTAGCTATTTTGTACCGCAAATGCAACATTTATGCACATTATAGTAATAGGGTATGAATAAGTGTGTGTATATAATTCCACCTTTTGAATGGCTGGTGGGCATATTGAAGCTAGGTAGCTCCTCTCTTCCCAGGACAAAATAATAAGTATGTTTTTTGTTGACCTCGCGGACCAAATAAAACAAGGAGCTTTGCTATAAATTTAATCATTATTGCTTGGCGAAAAGGGGGGAGGGGGAACAAATTGAAGCTTGAAGGTTTACAAATTAATTCGATATATAGCCACCTGCTTCTTTTCATCTAATCTAATCCAATTATATATTCTTGAGAGAGCATATCTAGGTGACAACCACATAATTGAAGAGAAAGTAACAATTTTTTTTCCTTTCTCATCATCATTTAAAAATGATTTTGTTATCGAGTGTTTGTGGACACTCGTTGAGCAATCGACAACGAAAATTTTGCCACTTTCAGTACATGGGGATCTCGTGTTACGTGAAATAGTGGTTAATGATGATACAAATTACATACATTAAGTTTATGTAATGACTGCTCCTTTATTTGATAACGGGACGGGGTTCATGAGGCTGCATCAGGGAAACCATGATGCCGCATGATCTATGTGATGCATGGTGGTGGTGGATACTGGATGGTTACATTTGGGAATAGGGTGATGTGAGGGGCGGGATAGAAATGATGAACATTAATAGAGCAGAAGTTTCAAGGTTGGGTAGGAGTCGGGCCCACTTCTTTCCCTACTGAGCCTCTGGTGGCTTTAATGATGCCAAGACTTGGTCCCATGTCTGACCAAGTTGCTCCCGAGAACTAGAGGCACCACAAATGAAATTCGATCAAATGAGACGAGATGAAATGCAAATGAAATGAGATCAAATGAGACGAGATGAAATGCAACGACAGCTTCTTCCAAGAAAGAAAGAGCACTCTGGTGCTTCAGAAGTCATTTGCTTCACATCATCATTTGATACTGGTGTCCCGAAGGGAAGAACTTTTGTTTTCTCTTTGCCCTCTACCTTTGTTTCGACTCTTCCGGGCACTCTTGTTTAATCTCTGCCACTCATAAACCAAGCCATGCCCATCGCAGAGCTCTTTCTTGGTGCCTTTCTTCAGGTGCTGTTCGATAGGTTGGCCTCTCGCGAGCTGTTCAAATTTGCGCAGCGTGAGAGGATTGATACGCTATTTAAGAAATGGGAGAAGATGCTGAAGAGTATCAAGGAAGTGTTGAATGATGCAGAGGACAAACAACTCACTGGTTGTCATGAGGTGAAGTCGTGGCTTGAAGATCTCGAGAACTTGGCCTACGACATCGAAGACTTGCTTGAAGAGTTCACCATAGAATCTACTAAAAGCAAGTTCAAGGCAGAACCTGGCACTAGCAAGGCGCATTCCCTTCTTCCCAGTTGTTGCTTCACAATGAGCCCTAGAGCATTGATGTTCAATCATAAAATGAGATCTGAGATGGGGGAACTGGATGCCCGATTGGGGAAAATCATAGAACGTAAAAATGGTCTGGGCCTGAGAAAGAACGAGGGGGAGCGATTAGCATACCGCCAGCCAGATAAGCCGAAGCGCACTACGAATCTGCCCGAGCCTTGTTTCGTTAGTAGGGAGGATGAAAAGAGGGGGATCCTCAAATTACTGGTTAGAGAAGAAGATGATAGAACATGTGCGGATCTAGAAGTGATTGCCATCATAGGGATGGGGGGTGTTGGGAAGACGAGTCTAGCTCAGCAGGTCTACAATGATGCTGGAGTGACCCACTATTTCGATGTGAAAAAATGGGTTTGTGTTTCTGATGATTTTGACGTGCATGCTATTACAAAGTGTATCCTACAAAAAACAAACCCCACTTTGCCCTGTAATGATAAAGACCTGGATTGGTGTCAGGAAAAGCTCAAGGAATCCCTTTCAGGGAAGAAGTTTCTTTTCATTTTAGATGATGTTTGGAATGAGGATTATGAAGAATGGAGTGTCCTTTTGAAGCCTTTTGAATCAGGAGCAAAAGGAAAGAAGATCATTGTCACGACTCGTAACCGCAAGGTTGCTTTAATGGCCGATGCTCAACTGATAACTCTCGAACTGTTGTCATTAGATGATTGCATGACTTTGTTCGCATCTCATGCTTTTGGAGTCCAAAATTCAAATCACCGTCCTCGTTTTGAAGCATTAGGTCTCCAAATAGTGAAAAAATGCAAAGGATTGCCATTAGCCGTGAAGACAGTGGCCGGGCTGCTACGCACTACAGTCAATCCCTGTGATTGGGAAGATATATTGAACAGCAAGATTTGGAATCTATCAGAAGGAAGAAATGATATCCTTCCGGCTTTGAAACTTAGCTACCTCCATCTCCCTTCTCATCTGAGGAGATGTTTTGCTTATTGTGCTATATTTCCCAAGGATTATGAAATCAAACATGATGAGTTGATTCATTGGTGGAGTGCAGAGGGCTTGTTGGAGGGAAAAGGAGGAAAGAACCGTTGGAATTTAGGTTTGAATTATTTCAACGAGCTAGAATCTAGATCGTTATTTCAAAAGTCGAGTAGTGATGGATCACGATTTTTGATGCATGATCTTGTGAATGACCTAGCAAAACTAGTTGCAGGTGCAACCCATTATGGCTCAGGCGAGTTTGAGTTTGAAGGTGATCAAAATAATGCATCCTTAGTTCGTCATGCCTCGTTCATTCCCAGTAGTCACAACGTGCCAGAAAGATTCAAGATATATCATCAAATGAAGAGACTTAGGAGCTTCATATCGTTAGCGAAGCATTCTTACCCTTGCGCGATGTTTTTTTTGTCCCATAAAGTGCTATGTGACCTGTTGTCAGAATTGAAGTACTTGAGGGTGCTTTCATTAAGTCACTACGAGATCAGTGAGGTACCGGATTGCATTGGTGATCTAAGGCACCTAAGGCACCTTAATCTGTCATATACCAATATTGCAAGGCTTCCAAAGTCAATTGTTCAACTGTATAACATCGAGACTTTGATGTTGCGAGGCTGTGAAAGTCTTATTGAATTTCCTGAAGATATGGAGAAACTTATCAACATAAGATTTCTCGACATTACTGACACTTCGAGCCTAAGAGCGGTGCCACTGTATATAGCTAATTTGGTGGGTCTTGAGATGCTGTCCAAGTTTATAGTGGGAACGGAAACTGAGTTGAGGTTGAAGGAGTTAAAAAAACTGAAGAACCTTCGAGAGGAATTGTGCATCTTTGATTTGCATAAGGTTCAAGACGCCGGAGATGCCAAGGACGTCGATTTACTCACGAAGGAGGGAATATGTCGGTTGACCTTGCAGTGGAGTAAAGATTTTGAAAATTCCCGGAATGAAGAGCTTGAAGCAAAGGTCCTTGACTTTCTTCGACCACACCAAAATGTTGAAAATCTCGTGATATCCTACTATGGTGGCATAGAATTCACGTCATGGTTAGGAAATCCCTCACATGTTCACATAGTGCATTTACATTTACATGAGTGTCGTAGGGCCACAGCATTACCATCACTTGGGCGGCTATCTCTGCTGAAAGAACTGCACATCGAAGGTCTAGATGCAATTCGTAGGATAGGTTTGGAATTTTATGGAGCTGAAAGTCCTTTTCCGTCCTTGACAACTTTGGAATTTAGGAACATGCCATTGTGGGAGGACTGGTCTCATTGTGTTGGCTCTAAAGAAGGAGTTGTATTCCCCAGTCTTGAGCATCTCATTCTTAGGGATTGTCCTATGTTGATAAAAAGATTGCCTAGTGAACTAAGCTCCCTCATAAACCTCGAAATCAACTCCTGTCCGCATATGGATGCCTCGCACTCTGACATTATTAGCCTTCCATCTCTCAATGAGTTAGAATTTAAAGGTTGTAATGAGGGGGTGTTGAAGAGTTTGGTAGACCTGACATCTCTAACCACTCTTGTCATAGAAGACACTACTGAACTGACTTGCTTAAATTGTGAGTTTACAAACTTCTTGATCAAACTAGAGAAGTTGGAGATGGGACGTTGTAACGAGTTAATGTTTTTGTGGCAAGATAGAGATGCAGTTGAGAAGCTCGGTTGTGTAAAAAGCTTAAATGTAAGTGAGTGTCCTAAATTCATGTCTTTTGTGGCTGGAGAAGAAGATATAAAGCTACCCAACAACCTCGAAACTATCTGGTTGCATCATTGCCTTAATTTAGAGAAGCTCCCAAGTAAGATGCACACCCTCTCCTCTCTTAGATGCTTGGCAATCCTTTACTGTCCAAAACTGGTGTCCTTCCTTGAAACACGCATACTGACATCAGTGAGATCATCAAATATCAACGGCTATGATATGTCGCAATCTCTACCCACAGGATTAAGTATTCATCCGGAAGGACCAAACAGCAACATTAACCGCATTGACATGACATATTGTCTACAAGAATTAATAATCTACGGATGTGAGTCTCTACTAGCATCTCCATTTAGTGAGGGTAGACTTTTACCTGCGACCCTCAAGAGACTTCTAATTGATGATTGCTCTGGAGTGAAGTCGCTCGCAAAAATAATTCTAGATGGGCATCAGTCACTTCAAGAGATTCAAATTGGGAGATGCAGAAATTTGAGAAGCTTACCTCAAGGCCTGCACACACTGTCCCATCTCACTTCCTTGGGATTGTCGGACTGTCCTGCTCTGGAGCTAGAGTGCTTTCCTCCTCTTCCTGCTAACATCTCGACTTTTTCTCTTCTGGGTTGTTCGAATATAAAAGCGTTGCCTAATCAGTTGAATCAACTCACATGTCTCCATGATTTAACTTGTGACGTTCTGTCGTTTCCCGACGGAGGATTGCCACCCCAGCTACGAGTACTCAAGATAAGGATACGCGGGAATATGAAGCAGCCGGTTGAGGAGTGGCTTACCCCCCTCACCTCCCTTCAAGATCTGTTGATCATCGGCAACGCTGGAGGATTGGGGAAGGAGGAGGATCTTGCGCTTCCACCCCTTCCCTCTTTGCACCATCTGTCGATCGATAATATGGAAAACGTGAAAAGACTGTCTAGCAATCTCCCTTCGTCTCTCCAGAGCTTAAGAATCCAGTGTTGCCCGAAGCTGAGGGAGTTGCCTCCGGATGGTCTCCCTCCCTCCCTAAAAGAACTCCACATCTGGGAATGTGGGATTCTGGAGGAGCGATGCAAGAAAGGGACCGGCTGCTATTGGCCCCTCATCCGCGAAATCCCAGAAATTAATTTCAATGACGTGCGAATTACTTTACCGGATTGAGGCTCGAATATTACCTGAGGGAGTGTTCGCTTTGGTGCCCTCTCTGCTTAGTAGCTGTGATCGTGGCGGGTGCGATGAACTCTCTACGGTTCCTCCGGAGATGGCGTTGGAATTGTCTGAATGCCTTTTCCAAAGTCATTCTCGCGACATGACTCCGGACGTGCATTTGCTCTCATCAAACTCAGGAATCATTCCGCCATTTCCTTCTCCTGCTCTACTCTCCTACTTGAAGTCTACCCAGATTCGGCCATCAGTTCCCCTGTCCATTGAAATGCTTCGCGTGACTCCCACAAACCGGCGAAGATGCCAATGAATCTGGGCTGTCATTAAGGGACTGTCGCGTTTGAATTTGGATTTCTCAGGTTATTTTTTGCACTCTAGCTGTTTGTTGTATTCGTTTGTTATCGCTGTGCTCTGTCTCATTCACCAATATTCTCGATCTTGTTTGCGTTGCAGATTTCATTGGAATTCGATTGGTGAATTTACTCAGCGACCTATGGAAAGGTCTATTTACCCTTCCTTCACCATCGCCTTACCAGTAAGTCTAGGAGAAGTTGCTGAAGGGACCCTGGATGTGAGTCTGCTTCTCATTGTAGGGTCGAAGGGACATGCCACTGCAGGCTTTTTCGTTAAGATCTCGACTTTTTTGCAAACTTTTCCATGATCTCTTGGTTCTCGAATTTCTCATGAGGATAGGTATGTTCTCTTTCCCCCTTCGATAAGTGTCTGTGTTTCCTTTATGTGCAATCCACTAGATGAATCTGAAGCCTGAACTTAACTTGTGTGATATGTAAATAGCAAAGACGAGTTTGAAAATGTTTGAAAGTTGCATCACATTGGAAACGAGTGGTTCAGAACTTAAGATGGATGGAGCAAGTTCATGTCACATTAATGGCAGATCGGTGCTTTAAATTTTGTTTCCTGTTTTAGTCTGGAGACTTTATTTGAACACATTTACTAAGTTGTGCAACGTATTTGACTACTGTTCCTTATATCTAATTGTGATATGAGAAAATTACTTTTGCAGCATTCACCAGAAGTGCAAGAAACTCAGTATTAACTTTCAGTCTGCATTTACAAATACAACATACTTATTCCCACACCTGCGATCTTTATTTCTGAGCATACTGTGATGCACATCAAGATCTATGTGGGAAACAGATTTATTGTGCCTCAACCCTTTCATTCCAGCAGTTTACTCACCATCCAAGATTTGGGAATGGTTTAGTCGGTTTAAGTGCAGATGCAAATGAAGGCATTTCTCATCCTGGATAGCACGCAATGAAATCTTTGCTTGTTGTTCATTTTGAAAACTATTTCTAGTCTGCTTCCTGGAATCAAAGTTGCATAGCGCTGCAGTTGCTGGTTGGCAAAGTTTAAAGGGTGAGTAGATTTGTTTCCACTATTTCTTTTGATAGGCTGTTTGCAGGATGCGGGTTATGATCGTGGGATGTAATCAGAATCTAGAAAGAGTCTCTTCTGAAGGATTAGCAAATTCTCTGCATTGTACTTGTTATTATAAAATTTCTGCCAAATTGTCTGCATTCTACCTGTTCATATATAGAATTGTATCGGAGGACATGTCAATGTCTGTATTGTTGTCTGTTATCATGTTCCCCAGGTATTTCATTTGTGTGATTATGTCCACATTCTCTCATGCGTTAAGGGATGGGTTCTACCTGAGGAGGAGTGTTGAGTTGTACATTATACATACATTTTTTGGCGAGTTTTCTAACAACTCAAGCTTTTAGGAAATTCATGCAGCAATCAAATCAAACAGCATGGTCAATCTGCCAACCCTAGGTTCTTGTTTGGTTTTTTCTTCTTGTAATTTTGGATTGTCTGGATGAATTTTAGAGAAGGGTTATAGGCCAGTCATAAAATGATCGAACTGCAACAAGCGCTAAAGCTTGGACAGTTAAAAAAATCCCATATGCTGGCGGACTATGGCTTATTAAATTCGTTGTTCAGTCTGGTTAACTATTAGTATCAACTCTTTTGTTGCCCAAGAAAGTTATTAATATGGTTTACTAAATGTGTAGAGCTTTCTTTTGGAAGGGAGATCCTGATACTAAAGAGGGAGCAAAACTTAGATGGGACACTGTTTGTCTTCCTAAGTAGTTTGGCGGCCTTGGCATTGGAAGACTGGATTTGTAAAATCTTGCTTGTGTTTTGAACAGTCTGTGGAGTATCTTGTTGAGGTGTGGATCTCTATATTTTGCCTGGCTCTATAGCTATCATCTTGATTGTTAACCAGATGCTACTTATGCTTGGAACACATTAGATACATGGTGGGTAATGGAGATAATATCTCTTGGTATGATTTGGGGTATCATGCTGGGACCTTGCCAGAATCATTTCTCAAGGAGAATGATTCATGACTCTTCTCTTCCTCTGCAGGCCAAAGGATCTGCTGTAATTTGTAACTCTCATTGGAAGTGGCCAGCTGCTAGGTCTGAAGAGTTGGTTTCCACCTAAGCTGTAGTTTGTGGCGTGATTTTTCCTATTTCCTTAGCTGCAGAAAGAGTCGTATGCGCAGCTTCTTCAAATGGTTGCCTTCCATTGCTCAAGAAATTGTCAGAAACAAGAGTGCTCCCCTAATGAGCCAAGTTTGGCCTTATTTCTTGGTTGGTAATACATGATAAACTTCCCACTTTTCAAAGGATTAACAGTTGGTCTGTTGGGAATACTAGATTTTTTTGCTAGTTCTATAATCTAAGCACTATATCTTGGTGTCATCTCTTTTTTAAGTATAGTTTGTCTAATCCACTGTGGAGCAAGGTAGTGAGCTTTGTTCTGTCAAACTAAATCATGAATTTCACTGTCATCTTATTCTTGAAGTTTAATGTAATCAAAATTGTCAGGTTCTTTTTTAAGCATAATTTTGAGAGTTGTCTGGGTCTTTAAAACAAGATTGGCACTTATAAGTATCGTAGGTTACGTCTTGCTTGGAACAGAACTTTGCGAAAACTATCCCACTGGTAAGATAGTTTTTTTTTTTTTTTTTTTTTTTTGGCATTCATGGTAATTTTGCTTAGTTATGTCTGTAGGAAATATCACCTCCAAATTGGGCTTTGCTGGCATAATAGTCTTTGGACTACTACCAAAGTAACGGCACGTTATGAGTTACAAATTCTTGAAGAAGTGGATCTTACAACAATTTACAATTATTTGTTTTTTTTTTTTTTTTTTTGGTGGGTCAAAAACAATCTGTTAATCTCAAAGTAGATTAAGAACAGTCACTTAATCATTTCTCCTCCAAACTATTTCTCGTAGTTATTCGCCATGATACCAGCATTCCAATAAAGAATTTATTTGGGATGCTCGGTGGTATTTGTGCTTGGGCTTACTTTTAAAAAGCAAGTTTGCCAATGAAGACCTCTTCCAAGAAGCAGCCCTACGTCATTGACAAGAAAATCCAACTTATGAAGCCTTTTCTCCTTTGCCTATTTATTCAGGACCATTGAAGGGAAAGTTCTTGACTGTTTGAAGCGATGCAGTATTTACATTTTTTCGACTTTTAAAGCCTGGAGGTGCTGTGGTTGTCAATGTATTGGAACCTTCATCTGTTCCTTTTTATCAGTGACTAAATTTCCTGAAGGCGTGTCTGCATATGTTTGGCATATTGTTTCATACTCATCACAGTCAAAGGACTGGGCAGAGCAAAACAAGGTCTTTTAAATCACTGTCAATCTCTACATACTATTTTGGATCCCATATAGAAGATGGTCATTGTTGAGGGAGTCTTATACACATTCTATGGACTTTTGTGAATTTTTTTTTTGTTTTTGATCTAAGGACTTTTGTGAACTTAGAGTATATATGCAGAGTAATAGATGTTAATCAATTATGGCTACGTGACTTGGAATCTTCCAGGCTTATGATTATTCAAAACATATGCAGATTGTCATTGATTGATAGAATTAGTACTTCCTATTGCTACGTGAAAAAGTTCTCACTTTGCCTTGAGCCCTCCTTCACTTTCGATAATTATAAATTCCCTGCCAATGGATGGGCAAAGTCTCTAGCCTCAAAATATATGATTGAGCTTTGTGATTTAACTGCTTATGGTTTGGGCAATTGATTGTCTTATGCATCATTGTACTTCTAGGATATGTTATTCCTTCCCCATTTGATGAAGACTCAGGACAGATGTTCAGAATTCATGGCTAGGTTTCTTTTTGCATTTGCAGGTTACTGTATTCAAGCAATCTGCAAGTAAATTATCATCTCTGAGTGAAAAGTTGATTGGTATCACAGCAGACAACTTCTGGTGAGGCGAATGTTATTTAAGTTCACTTTGTCTTGGATATATATACATGACATGTCCAAGACTTATAACCGCTCCATTTCAGCGATGTGAAGGATGGACTTGTTTACGGCAGCTCTTGGGAAATAGATTTACAATCACACCTCGGTAGAAATGATGTTACTCTTATGTGCAAACTTTCATAGTTATAAAATTCGGACCTAAAAGTAAAACTTGTACTGAGATAATTCCCTAATTGCAATCTTAAATTATATGTGTACTTAATAAGTGTCTTAATTTTTTGCAGAAAGCTTTTGGGCGTATCTTGGGGTGTAAAAAATACCTCTTTCATCATCTCCTTCCCCATGTGGTCTACACCTCAGTCACCTACCTATGCTTTGCCTCTCCTCCGTTGTCCTCACCTCCATCACCGTCTCCATCTCATGAAGATTTCATTAAAATCAAGGTATTGATTTTGCCATTTACTACTCCTCTACTCTTCTACTCATAGTCACTTCCCTTCTCAGATTCTGCATCGGTTCCCCTATCCATTGGACTGCTTCCCATGATATCTTCGATCCAGCAAAAATGAAATAAAAATCTGGGATCTTATTAACAGACTGTTGCATTTGAATTTGGAATTCTCAGCTTATTTTGCATTCTAGCAGTTCTCTTACTCATCAACCAATTCTTTTGTCATCACTGTGCTCTCTCTCATTCATCAATTCTCTAAATCTTGCTTCCCTTTCAGATTACATTGGAATTCCATGGGTGAAGTTTGTTGGTATGACCCAGTGACTTATAGAAAGGTCTATATACCCTTTCCTTCACCATTGCCTCACCGGTATCTAGCCTAGGAGAAGATGCTGAAGGGGGACCTTGGATGTGAGATTGTTCCTTGTTGTAGAGAAGAAGGGACATGCTATTGCAGGCTCTGTTCTTAAGATCTGGACTTTTCCATGATTAGTTGGTTCTCCAATTACTCATGGGGATAGGTATGTATATATGTTTTCTTTCCCTGTTCAGTAAGTGTCTGTTTTATCCTGATGTTCAATCCACTAGATGAATCTAAAGTCTGGACATAATTAATAGAAAAGACAAGCGTGATGATGTTTGAAAGTTGCATCTCCTTGAAAAAGTGTAGCCCAGAACTTCAGATGGATAAAACAAGTTCTTGTCATGTTAATGGCAGTTAGATGCTTTAAATCCTCTTTCCTGTTTTACTCTGGAACCTCCATTTGAACACATTTACTAAGTTGTGGAATTTACCTGACTAATTTCCCTTATTTCTCTGATTCTGACATGCAAAAATTACTTTTGCAGCATTCACCAGAAGTGGAATGAACTTGGGATTAACTTTCTCTCTGCATTTACCGATACAAAGTACTTATTCCCACACTCACAATCTTCTCATTTCTGAGCTTACTGTGATACACATTGAAATCTATGGGGGAAATGGATTTATTGCGCTTCAACCCTTCCATTCCAGCAATGAAGGCATTTCGTGGACTGGATTGCCCTCAATGAAATCTTTGCCCTTTGTTCATTTTGATGACTATTCATATTCTGCTTCATGGAATCAAAAGTGCATAGCCCTGGACTCTGGAGTTGTTGGCTGGCAAAGTCAGGGTGAGTAGATTTGTTTCTGCAATTTCTTAACTGGCTGTTTAGGAGGCAGGTAATTATCATGGGTATAATCAGAATCTGGGAAGAATCTCTTCTAAAGTATTAGCAAATTGTCTGCATTCTACTTGTTTTGTTACAGTTCCAACAAATTGTCTGCATTCTACTTGTTCATTTCTAGCATTGTATTAAAGCACATGTCGGTGGTTCAAAATTCCTCGTCTGTTATGTTGTTAGTTATCATTCCCCCATAAACAGATGTAGAAATAGAAACGACTTTCGAAACAAAGGGGACTAAACGGGAACAAGAGGGATCCACCGAAGAAGATCCTTCTCCTTCTCTTTTTTCGGAATTTTCGGGATCAATGATTGGACCATGCAAACTGTCTAACATGCAGCAATCAAATCAAACAGTATGACCAATCAGCCAACCCTATGTTCTTGTTTGGTTCTTTCTTCTAGTTATTTTGGATGGTCTGGAAGACTTCCGGACAATCTCATAAAATCATCATATTCCAAAAAGATTTTAAGCTTGGGCAGTTAAAAGCCGCATATATGCTGGCGAACTTTAGCTTATTAAATCTGTTATTCATGATGTGGTTAACCATTAGTGTCAACTCTTTTTGTTGCCCAAGAAAGTTTCTGATATGGTTGAGCCGAAGTGTAGAGCTTTCCTTTGGAAGGGAGAGATCCTGATGCTTAAGAGGGAACAAAAGTTAGATGGGACACTGTCTGTCCTCCTAAGTAGTTTGGAGGCCTTGGCATTCAAAGACTGGATATAGGAAATCTTGCTTATATTTTGAAGTGCCTGTGCAGTATTTTGTTGAGATGTGGGTCTCTGTATTTTGCCTGGCTGTATAGGCATCATCTTGACTGTAAACCAGATGCTTCTCATTATGCTCGGAAGAAGTTATTAACGGTTGGAGAAAATTTTGGAATGCCATATTAGATATATATTGGTTAATAAAGGTAGTATTTCTCTTTGGTATGATTTGTGGCATCATTCTGGGATCTTGCTGGAATCATTTCTCAAGGAGAATTAACTTATGACTCTTCTCTTCCTATGCAGGCCAAAATTATCTGCTGTATTTGGTAACTCTCATTGGAAGTGGCCCACTGCTACGTCTAAAGAGTTGGTTATCGTCCAAGGTGCTGTTTGTAGTGTGATTTTTCCTAATTTCTTAGCTACGGGCAAATTTGGATGCCTAGCTTCCTCAAATGGTTGCCTTAACTCTTTTGTTGCTTGGGAGATTGTTTGAAACAAGGGTGCTAATGTTGACTGGCACAAACCTGTGTGGTTCTCCCCTAGCGTTGCAAGATTTGGCTTTATATCTTGGTCAGTAATACATGATAAACTCCCTACTTTTGAGAGGATTAACCGTTGGTCTGTTGGGAGTACTAGATTTCTCTGCTTGTTCTGTAATTTAAGCATTGAATCTAGCTGTCATCTAATTCTTGATGTTTAATGACATCAAAATTATCAAGTTATGTTAGGAATAGTTTTGAGAGTTGTCTTGGTCTCAAAATAAGATTGGCACTGATGAGCATCGTAGGTTGTGTGTTGCTAGGAATCTAACTTTGTGAAAACTATCCAGCTAAGAGTACGGTTTGCTTGAGGTTGTGCTGATTGTTGCTCTTTGGTGTGTAGAGTTGCATGTTTTGCTCTATGTCATCTCTCAGCTTGTGATGGCAGACAAATGTCAACTTCAATCTCTTGTTTAGGGTCCTATTCTTTAGGAGGTCCGATTTCTATATTGCTGGCCTTCGCATTTCTTCAAATAGTTTTTGAGGAAGAACCCCAATCCGTGAAAGGAAGTTGCTATAAGAGTAGGAAGGTAAATACTTATTTGACCACAAGATTCAGAGTGGGATTTTACCTCATTCTATTCTTTTCTTTTTCTTGGTTAATGGTAATTTCATTTAGTTACATCCGCATGAAATTCAGCCTTCAAAATTCGGCTTTCCTTTTGCTGTTGTTCATCATTTCTTCCTCATGGAATCGTTGAGGGAGTTTGTGCTTGTGCTTACTTTTTTAAAAAGCAAGTTTGCCAATGAAGACCTGTTCCAAGAAGCAGCCCTACTACGTCTTTGACAAGAAAATCCAACTTAGGAAGCAATTTTGCCTACTTCAAAGTTCAAACTCTTCTTTCAACAATGTTGAAAACAATAAAATACAATTTTGAAAAGGAGATAACTTGAGAAACTTGGCCATATTTTAGTATGATTTTAACATGGTGAATTGGTATTCTTACAGCATGGAACTGGGAAGACATGTGCTTGCTTGCGCTCATTTGTATTCACGAAATCCGGATAATAAGTCCTTATGGTAGTGCTGTTACTTAGATAAATCCTAATGATAAATGCAGCAGATTGTTTCTGAAAGTGATTTATTTGGGTCTGTTTGGTTTTTCTTCTATTGCAAAATCTTTGTATGATTAGGTATTATTGCGAGAAATGAAAGCATAATAGAAAGTATGAGAAAATTTTGTATATAGTTCAATTGAAGGTTGCATATGTATAAAGATATTCTATCACACTTGATATCTCTATTGGTGTCTCGGTAACTCTAAAGTACTAATATATTTGGTCACGAATTCCACAGTTATCCATATTCACATGAATTAGTGATTAAGATGAGTGAGATACTAATTATCAAATTACGAGGACACAAACAGGGGTAAAGGATCTCGTTCCCCCGGTAAGGACACAATAAAAACCCTAGAAGACCGACCTATAGAAAACTCTGTAAACCCCGTTCTAGTCTAATACATTAAAATGGAATCGTTGACTAGTTTGTTGAATATAAAAAGGGGAAAGTAGTCTTCTAATTCTGCCCCTTGCCTACTCACCTTCAAGCTCATTTTTATGTAATTATCTTAAAACTATCGATTTTTATGCACTTGACAATCCTTGACACGAAAAAACACATGATAATAACAACAAAAAAAAAGACAAAAAACCAATCTGTGTGTTTATACACACACTTATTAATCTCGCATTTGTTTGATGTGCATGCGCTATAATATTGATATGATATAAAACACTTTGATCTTCAAACAAAATTAATAAAGTGGGGTCGTATTCATTGAGGATAAAAATGGATCACATCACTTTAACAAATTGGTAAATGAGTGATAGGTATCCTAGCATTATCCTCCATTATCCCGCTCTATTTTTTATGGGTTTCTTGTGCCACTTAACTTACAGATTTCTAGTTTCATCTTGTTGATACCTATTGTTGTTCTCGGAAGATTTAGAGATGTTGAAATTCTTACACCTAACTACTCGACAGAAACTCTCTTGTTGAGGATTATTCAACATCAGAAAAATGTGACGTGTGTGTATCTAAACTACAATGCTCGTGGTCTCGTTAATGAAACATTAGACTATTCACATATTTGTCACAATTTTTTTCTTCTTTCTTTTCTGGCACAAAAAGACTTGACACCATGGAAGAAATGGCCATTAAGTCAAAGATTTGAAGTGTGCAATGCACGCAGCTAATTGGGAAGTTCTTCAGAAGCTACCATGTGTCTTGAAAAGCCAGATTTTTTAGAAGCCTCTCCTAAGAAGAAAATTCGAATGCCAGACACCAACAGTTCACATGATTTTAGTTAGACCATGTAAAGAATTGATTTTTTTAATATCTCTGGACCTAAGTTCTAGAATACTTTCGAAATAAAGAATGCAAAGTACAATTTTTTAAACAAGAGGATGGAAAGTGTAATTATAGGGAACTTAAAACACAAAAATTTTATCATTTACCCCTAACATATAACACCATAGCTCTCACCACTCTAAGAAACCGTGAGGTTGTTTGCTGACATGAATGATATTTTTCTCTTGACAACGAGAAAACTACCTTCTCTAGGTAAAATCTAAATTTTATGAAGTACTCTACTGTTCTTATGAGTTAGCTAATGGTCTGATTAAAAGAAACTTGGTTGAATTACCTAATTGATCATAGAATTATTTGCATCCCATGGTGCGGCAAATTTGAATTACACGGACGTTCAAAATTTCCTATATATCAATTATTTAATCCATTAAGTTAATCTGGCAGCTTAATCAATTTTGTCTCATTTTCCTTCCCCTGGGGCTAGGCTTCTAGAAAAAGAAGGCACTTTCCCGTGATCTTAAGCATCGAGGCGGTGAAGACTGGGAAACTTCTATATGAATTCAGACATAAAGCAACTGCTATCCTTGTTGACTTTTCCAATACATATGTACCCAAATAATCATCATATCGCCCTTGTCAAGCAGACTTGTTCATAAGGCCCCTATTTATTCAGGATGGATTTGGTTGAAAGAAAATGGGAGTCAACCCAAGTTGGCTACATGGACCGTCGTTCGATTAGGATGGAGGCAGACCCCGTCCTCGAATTCAGTGGACATAATTTATCTGATAAATAAATAGCAAAGCCAAGTTTTGAAAATGTTTGAAAGTTGTATGACATTGAAAAAGTGTAGCTCGGAACTTCAAGATGGATAGAGCAAGTTCATGTCGTGTTAATGATAGTTAGGTGCTTTATATCCACTTACTTGTTTTACTCTGGAAATTCCATTTGAACGCATCCACTAAGTTGTGGAATGTGCCTGTCAATTTTCCTATATATCTCTGATTCTGATATGCAAAAATTACTTCTGCAGCATTCACCAGAATAGGAAGGAACTTGGTATTTAACTTTCAGTCGGAATTTACCGATACGAATTACTTATTCCCACACATGCAATCTTCTCATTTTTGAGCATATTGTGATGCACATCGGAATCTATGGGGGAAACAGATGTATTGTGCCTCAAGCCTTGTATTCCGGCATTTTACTTACCATCCAAGATTAAGGGATGGTTTAGTCAGTTTGAGTATGTACACAAATGAAACTGGATACCATTGTTCATTTTGATAACTATTCATATTTTGCTTCATGGAATCAAAGATGTGTAACCCTGGATTCTGGAGTTGCTGGTTGGCAAAGTTTAAAGGGTAAGTAGATTTGTTTCTGCTACCTCTTTTGGCTAGCTATTTAAGGGGCAGGTAATGATCATGGGGTACAGTCAGAATCTAGAAAGAATCTATTCTAAAGGATTAGCATTCTACTTGTTTTGTTAAATTTCCAACAAATTGTCTGCATTCTACTTGTTCACTTGTTGGCATTGGATTAAAGCACATGTCAATGGTTTAAAATTTCTTGTCTGTTATGTTGCTTGTTATCATTTCCCTGTTCATCTCATTGATGTGATTACATCCACATTCTGTTGTGCGTGTGGAAGGGATCGGTTCTACGCAAGGGGAGTGTTGAGTTATACGTTATACATACATTGCTTGGCAAGTTTCCTAATAGTTTAAGCTTTTGGAAAATGTTTCTTTCTAACACGCAGCAATCAAATCAATCAGCATGACCAATCAGCCAACCCTATGTTCTTGTTTGGTTCTTTCTTCTTGTAATTGTGGATTGTTTGGAAGACTTTAAGACAAGGACTATAAGCCTCTCATAAAATCATCAAATTACAACAATATTTAAAGCTTGGATAGTTAAAAGCTGCTCATATGCCAGCGAACTTCAGCTTATTAAATTTGTTATTCACAGTCTGGTTAACTACTAGTGTCAACTCTTTTTTTTGCCCAAGATTTTTTGAAATGGTTGAGCGAAAGTGTAGAGCTTTTCTTTGGAAGGGAGATCCTGATTACAAAGAGGGAGCAAAAGTTAGATGGGACACCGTCTGTCCTCCTAAGTTGTTTGGAGGCCTTGGCATTCAAAGACTGGATCTATGAACTCTTGCTTGTATTTTAAAGTGCCTGTGGAGTATTTTGTTGAGGTTGGTCTCTATGTTTTGCCTGACTCTATAACTATCATCTTGACATAAACCAGATGCTACTTATGCTTGAACGATGTTTTTAAAGTCGGGAATTTTTTGAAATCCTGCCTTCGATATATACTAGGTAATGGAGGTGATATTTCTCTTGGTATAATTTGTGACCCTATGCTGGGATCTCGATGGAATCATTTCTCCAGGAGAATAACTTACAAATCTTCTCTTCCTCTGTAGGCCAAAGTATCTGCTGTAATTCGTACTCTCTCATTGGAAGTGGCCCGCTACTAGGTCCAGAGAGTTGGTTTCCACCCAAGCTTCTGTTTGTGGCGTGAATTTTCCTAATTCCTCAACTGCAGAGAATGTTGTATGCACAGCTTCCTCAACTGATTGCCTTAACTCTTTTGCCGCTCGGGAAATTGTCAGAAACAAGAATGCTGATGTTGACTGCCACAGACTTGTGTGGTTCCCCCCTAATTTGCCAATATTGGGCTTTAATTCTTGGTTAGTAATACATGATAAACTCCCCTACTTTTGAGAGGATTAACAGTTGGTCTGTTGGAAGAACAAGATCTCTCTACTTGTTCAGTAATCTAAGCATTAAATCTTGCTCTCATCTAATTTTCTAGTAGTTTCTCTAATGAAGTAGAGAGGAAGGTCTTAATTTTGTCAAACTAATCATTGAATCTCGCTGTCATTTAATTCTCGATGTTCAATGTAGTCAACATTATCGAGTTCTCTGTTAAGCATAGTTTTGAGTATTGTCTTGGTCTCAAAATAAGAATGGCACCGATAAGCATTGTAGGTTGTGTCTGGCTTGGAGTCCAAGTTTGTGAAAACTATCCAGCTAGAGTAAGGTTTGTTTGAGATTGTGCTTATTATCATTTTTTGGTGTGTAATGATGCGTGTTTTGCTCTGAAAACTATCCAGTGACGGTAGACAGATGTCAATTTCTCCTTTGCATTTCTCCAGATAGTTATCGGAGGAAGAAGCACAATCAATGAAAAGGAGTTGTTATAAGATTAAAAAGAGAGATATTTATTGACCGAGATTCAAATTGAGCCTTTTACAACTTTTTTTTTTTCCATTCATGGTAATTTGACTCGGTTACGTCCGTAGGAAATTCAACCTCTAAATTCGGACTTTCTCTTGTGGTTATTTGCCATAATACCATCATCATTTCAAAAAAGAAATTATTTGGAATGGTCGATTTGTGCTTCGGGCTTACTTTTAAAAGCAAGTTTGCTAATGAAGGCCTCTTCCAAGAAGCAGCCCTAGCCTTTGATAAGAGTATCCAACTTATGAAGTCTTTTCTCCTTTGCCTATTTCTCTAGGACCATTGATGGTCATCGTTGTTGAGGGAGTCTTATAAGCAATCGATGGACTCCTGTAAACTTATTTAGTATTACAGCAGTCAAGCAGAGTAATTTACGTTAATCAACTACAGCTACCCGACTTCATCGGAATCTTCCAGTCTTAACATTATTCAAAACATATTGTGATTGTCGTCAACTGATGGAATTGACATAAGAAGTTCTCACCTTGCCTTGAGCGAATTTTCACTTTCGATAATTATAAAGTCCCTGATATGGATGGGCGATGTCTCTAGTTTCGAAATAAGATGGAGCGTAGTGATTTAACCGCTCATGCCTCAAGCAATTGATTCTCCTCCGCATCATTGTACTTCTACGATATGTTATTCGCTCCAGTTTCGATGAAGACACCGAACAGATGTTCAGAATTCAGAGCTAGATTTCTTTTTGCGTTTGCAGGTTTTTGCTTTCAAGGAATCAACAGGTAAATTAGCATCTCTGAATGAAAGCTGATCGGTATTAAAGCGGGTGACTTCTGGTGAGGCGAATGTTATTTACGTTCTGGCTTTGTCTTTGGCACTTGTTCATGAAAATCCAAACTTTTTAGCTGCTCCATTTCAGCTACGTGAAGGAAGGACTATTTTTTAGGGCAGCTCTTGGGAAATAGATTTACAGCCACAGTAGCGTAGGAATGATGTCGCCTTTATATGTGGTTGCATTGAACCTTTCATAGTATAAAATTGGAACCTAAAAATTAAAACATATACTGAGATAATTCCCTAATGCAATCTTAAATTAAACGGGATTAAAACTATTCCTAAGATGCACCTACCTAAATGCGATTTCTGTTCGTTATATTTTGCATTTTCCTTTTTTGCTTTCGATTTCTTTTTTAATTTTTTTAAAATTTTAATGACCAACTCGTGGCCGATAGAACGAGGGGTGATATTTTTACACTCTCAAAGCATGAATGGCAAGTTGAGAAGATGTCAACGTGATGCAGTGAAGATTTAGCTCAAAATACTCACTTCCTTACCCCGCAGAAAGCAACTTTCATCTATGCATACTATTGTCCAATACGAGAAAAACTTGACAGCAACACTCACAGGAGACCCAACAGGAAGCGCCAGAAGCTACTTCAACAGAACGAAGACCCCACCAATCACAAATGCAAGTATTTCATCCAAATTAGATAAAAACAAATCCTCATTCAATACACAATTACACACGGACAGCAAGCTCGTAGGACATCTCAAGCCCGTTTCAAGCATAAGAATGTGATAATCCAAGATGAAATCGATACAAGTCCAAAGCGCCGGTTTCTTACGTGGATATATATGCTGAGGAGGTCCAAGTAACGCATAAGGAACACCAAACAACAACCAACTTTACTTGACTCAAATCTGGGTAATATGGAATCCTATCATTTTTTATATGTTTCAAGCATTGAAACGCTACAATTTGATGGAAAGCGAATGTAACATCAATGCAGCATCTCCCTATATGTTCATATGACTAGAATACTATCGAAATGAGATCGAAATCTGCACATTCCACATATGAACAAAAGCAACCAGCAAACACCCGTGTTATGTTCAAGGCTTGAAATGATTAAAATTCTATGACATATTAAAATCCAGAATGCTTACGATTTGGAGTCGGGCATTCTGTCGAACAGGTTGTGGGCGAGTGGCATGAAGCACTCGGTAAACAGAAAAGCGTACAATTTTGGAGAACCATGTGACGAAGGATCCTCAGCTAGACAATGGCAGAGACAAAACCTGAGTTCCAACGACAGGCGACAATGGAAACAAAAATTTGAAGCTCTCAGCAAAAGGCGATGCAGAACAACCACATGATCGAGTCTGAATATCGACCGTACACTACGTTACGAAGGTATATCCTCAAGTTATTGAAACATGGGTGGATGCGCTAGAGCTCCAAAACATCACCATCGGGACACGTATCAAAACTCCGAGATGGGCCTTCAAAGGTGTCGATAAATATATTCATTAAAACTAAAATCATGGCCATTGTCCGATTGATATGCTTCGAAGAGGCTTGATTTGAGGCCAGCACTTCCCTTTTCTCGGGACAAGTATCAAAACTCCATCGACGTTGACGGAGAATATCTCGAGATTGACCCAGTGGCAGACTCCAATGGTTTATGCTTATGAAAAGCGAGTGAAAAGAGATGGAGGAAGGAGGAGGACAATGAACAAACTAGAGATTGGACTCCCGAAAATATTTTATGTTAAAGTTATGTTAATCACAATATCATGCAAAAAAATTTATTGTTGTAAAATATCTATTTATGCAAAATGTGAAATAAGTCGAGTATACCAGAAAATGTAAAAAAATTTCTCAAGCAATTATTGAAGCAAAGGCAGGCCTACGCGCGAGTGTCTGATTAGATGGCTATATATAAAGATCATTAAAAATGTTTTAACATGAAATGGATGATTATAGGTGTAATGCAAGGGTGATTTAGGAAATATGATGCGAGATAAATGTCACTTTTCACTCGTCAATCACCCGAAATTGGGGGTTGTCTATTATAGATGTAATGCGAGGATCGCTTTGGAATTGGGAAATCTCACTTTTGGCTCAAATGTAAGGTTTTTTTCTTTTTCTTTTTCCTTTTCGGTCAGCCTTAGACAAAGTGAAAGGATCTGCTCTACTTGGACTCCTTCATTTTCGTACTTAACTTAGGCTTTCGATTGTCGTCTTTACTTGAGCCCACGTTACTGAGCATATAGGCAAATAGGCGCTGTTAGATGCTCGAAGCATCTTTTTCGATGTTTTTTCATCATTGAACAATGTTTTCTAAGTATTTCACAGACGTTTTTATGGTTATTCTTGATGATCATTACAAATAAGATCATTGCATTTTCTGATTTCCTCTCGAAACAAGTAAATAAACTCGTTCAATAAAGCGACGTCATAAGGTTGTGCAAGAGGGACCCTATATATCTGGCTGGGGTTTCCTAACTTATGCGTTTCACTTTCAGTTGCTAACAAGACTTGGTCCTCAGGTATGTACACAGTATGCTAGGACCTGCATCAAAAAGACATGCTGAGGTTTTCTTTGGTTCAGAACTATAATTTTTGCTCCGTTACTCATCATAAGGCAGGTTGTGGTGTGGGGACATAGTACATCACCAAGAACATGATGATGAGAATGGGGCAGGGGAAGTCGTTTCAGCATGTGGAAATGATGACTCCTCTGATGCCTATGATCGCTTTCCTTTGGATGAAACATCTTAATTGGATTTTCCGGTGTAAGGTCATCCTCTTGTTAATGTCAGAGCCAAGTCATTTCCCGTTCATGACTGTCCGTCAATACGCAGCCTTTCTATTGTCCCGTAAAGCAAGGAACCCTACTAGGGACGAGAATCGGCAAATATTTTATGTGATGCTTCGGTGCATATAATTTTCATTTAAATAATCGAAAGGAGTGGCATAAAATGTTCAGTTTGGGCCACTGTTGCTGCCACTGCTAACATGATGCTGAAATATGTAGCCGCACGCAAGATATACAAGATTTAAAATAATGGCTCTTGAATCTTTCACAGGATTTGACTCAGAGGAAATTGCTTTGGGTAGATATTTGGTCGGATGATATTGTCCTTCCATGCCTGTGTAAGAGAAGACTTGCATAGTCCAACTTGCATTGTGAGTTCTGAGGAGTGTAAGAAGCAGAATACTCTCAACTTCTGTGACATCCAACGTCGTCTATCCTTTTCCGTGCCGTTCAAGAGAAATATACCCAAAAATATGTGTTAGACATATATCGTGATTTGGCAAGGTGGCCAGGTGTTTCTTAGGAAGACAATGAGCATGTCGTTCAATGCATTTTGTTTGAATCCGATTAGTTGTGGCAATTAAGTGTGAAAATTCAAAATTCAAGGGACCCAAGGACTTGCGGCTTACACCCTCCCCCCAATAACGACTTGATAAAAGCTGCATACATTGCAGTCCCTAGCCTGGGAGAAGATGGTGAAGTTCCCATGTGAACCCCAAGTTCCTGCTGCTCCGTTGGACTTTCAGAAACACGTTTAGGATGGTCGTGTGATTTATAGCCAGATACGAGGATGGTCCTTTTAGCTCGAGTGGACTTGGGAGACCTAAAGTAATGGCGAAAATGAAACTGCATAGCGATTGCTGACATTTATTTTTCCACAAGAGAAAATTGGTGACGATAGTGAGGAAAAAGATGCTTCTAAAGAGAACTTGGGTAGGGACAATAAGGGTAAAGTCTCTTCTATAAAAGCTTCATACATTGCAATCCCTAGCCTGGGAGAAGATGGTGAAGTTCCCATGTGACTTCGAGAAAATATTGGGTGGAGCTCTGATTCGAACGTGACATCATATGAGTCCACTCACTGGGCGACAATGTCACCTGGCGCCATGTTGGAATTGGACTCCCCTCGCAAAATATTCGACTCTCTCTCCTCTGCTAGGCCCCATCAGAAAACTTTCCCTCCCCGTCAATTTGAAAAATTCGTCTCTCTCTCTCTCTCTCGCTTTCTCTCTCTATCCAAGAAAATATTAGCTGGGCCCCACAACAGTGAAAGCGCTAGTATGAACACCTAGAGGGAAATGAATAGATGTGAAGACAATTTTCGCAAAATGCAATAAGAATATTTTGCTTTTGAAACTGAGTCCAATGAACAATAGACTTTGAAAGAGTTTAGACTTTAACTATTAAATTGAAATACGAATAAAGTAAAGAAGTTCATGGAAGAGCAAATGAACACAGAATTTATAGTGGTTCGGCTTAGATTAAGCCTACGTCTACTCTCTCACGCTGATGGCCTTTTGGCTAGTTTCCACTATGAATCAAAAGAGAATTTACACTCTTGCGATTTTGACTTCTCAATGAAGAGTCTATACTACTATCAAAGTCACAAAATAAGTCTATCTCTCTTTTGAGTATAAATTTGAGCACAGTATAAGGAATAACAAGTAAATGAAAAGTTTCATACTCTGGAATTATTCTTTTACGCACTTTATCAAATGACTGGATAGGTCTCCTTATATACTTCTTCATGCCTTTTTGACCTTTGGCACTTTTCAAATGAATTGTTTCAATCAACCTGTTGGACAGAATCAATCAAAGATATATCGAGCCGTTTGAAAATTGTGATGAAAGTTTATCAATCATGTTCGTCCGGGTGATATTTCCAACCGGAAAGCCATATATATCCTGTTCGAACTGAACTCTCGAAGAAAGAAAGATAATCCCGAGTCTGGTTAAGTCTTCATCCTTCACTTGCGTTAAGTCTGGAACTTCGTCAAAGTGGGTAGACTTCTGTTGTAAGATAGACTTTGACACAAAAGTCTAACAATCTTCAGAATAGACTTTAGATAAGTTTTGTTTGCTTCAAAACATTATAGGAGTTTTCTCTAACAAACAGATCTTTCTTTCCCATGAATAATTTGAATGAAGCATGGGACTTTCTCTCTCTCCCCATTTTTTCGTTCGACTCTCACTCAGCCTCTCTCCCTTTGCTCTCTTCGACAGATGATGGAGCTTGCCGTCCAACGGACGACGGAGCCCTCGCCTCTTCTGCATCTGCCTCATTAGCCGCCGTTGCATCCGAGCTGTAGCTAATATTTTCTTGTTTGCTTTGCCCCTTCGATGCGCTGCTTCCTTTCTTATGGATGACGGAACCCGCCGCCGCTCTTCAAAAGGCGAAGGTGGAGGCGGCATGCTTCGTCGGTCGGCGACAGCGTGGTTCGTCGGGTAGTCCCTTGAGTTTCCGAGTGAAAAGTGGCAAACTCATGGGCAGTGGTTTTTGGACTTGCCTCACTAGCACAACAAAACCATATAAGCAAAATGGATTAATCTTCCAATGCCCGCCGCCGCAGGCACGAAATCAAGTCCTGTCCGCATATGGATGCCTCGCTCTCTATCATTAGCCTTCCATCTCTCAATAAATTAAACTTTTGGAGGTTGTGATGAGGGGGTGTTGAAGAATTTACTAAACCTGACAGCTTTAACCACTTTTGCCATAGATGATGTTGTTGAACTAACTTGCTTAAATCATGCATTTACAAGCTCCATGATCAAGTTGAAAAAGTTGGAGATGGAAGGGTGTTCAAAGTTAATGTGCTTGTGGCTAGATAGAGATGCAACCCAAAATCTAGCTTGTTCGAAGAGTTTACATGTTATTTATAATCCAAAACTCGTATTTTTTGTGGCTGGAAAAGGAGATATGGAGTTGCCTGGCAATCTTGACACTATCGAATTGGAAGGGTGCTTCATTTACGGAAGCTCCCAAGCAATATGCACAACCTCTCCTCTTTTAGAGGCTTGACCGTCAAGTTTTGTCCAAAATTCGAGTCCTTTCCCGACACAGGAATACCAACATTAGTGATATCATTAACCGTTGAAGATTGCAAGATGTTGCGATCTTTGCACATAAGATTAAGTACTCATCCAAATGAACCAAGCAGCAGCAGCAGCAATACCTACGACAACACAAAGTTTTGTCTGCAAAAAATTGACATTAAGGAGTGCAAGAATTTGAGAAACTTACCCCATTGCCTGCAAGTTCTGTCCTATTTCACTACCTTGAAATCGCACAACTGTCTTGCTCTGGAGCTGGAGTGCTTCCCTCCTCTTCCTCCCAGCATCTCAAAATTTGTACTTTCGAACTATCCAAAGATAAAATCCCTACCTAATCAGTTGCATCAACTTACGTGTCTCCGTGTTCTGACAATAGCTGGGTGTGAGAGTATTACGCTCTTCCCTGATGGAGGATTGCTGCCCCAGCTACAGGAACCTAGGGTATATGAATACGGGAATACGAAGCAGCCGATGAGGGAGTGGCTTTGCCCCCCCTCACCTCCCTCGAAGTTCTAGCGTTCGACAACAGAGCTGGTCAAGTGGGAGAGGAGGAGGAGGATCCTCTGATTCCGCTCCCTTCCTCTCCGCTTCCTTCCTCTCCGCTTCATCTTTCTGTCAAGGACGTTTTCCCCAGCGGCAGTGAAAGGTGGTCCGTAATCGGCCTCCCTGTCTCCGGACCAAGGATTATACGATTGGCCCCTCATCCGCAACATCGCTCTATTTATATATTAAATGGTATAATTATCGGAGCCGTGGCTCTTTGAAAAGGGGTCTTGTATTTTAGACCCAATAATTATTATTATATTACTTTAAAAAGTTTGTTCTTAATTTTAGCGGATGATTAGCAAGTTGAAGTTTCCGGGCGTTCTCCTCCCCCCTAGTCGTCTGCACGTCAATCGCCTATGCTTCTTCGCCTCTCCACCCCGTCGTCCTCACCTCGATCATCGTCTCCATCTCATGAAGATTTCTGTGCCTTGATATATTTCATTAAAATCAGGTGTTGATCTTTGCCATTCACTCTTCTGCTCTACTCTTCTATCAACAACTAGATTTGGCATCATGTTGCCCCTGTTCATTGAATTGCTTCGCATGGTTTCACCAATCCAGCAAAAAGATGTCGTGAAAATCTGGGATGTTGTTGAAGGCCCGTTGCCCTCGAATCTGTATCCTCAGCTTATGTTTGCATTCTGAACAGTTCTCTGCACTCCCTCATCCGATTCTTTAGTCATCGCTTTGGTCTGTGTCATTCGCCAGGATTCTCTCAATCTTGCTCGCCTTGCAGACTACATTGGAATTCCCATTGGTGAAGTTCGCCGGTGCCAAGTCTAGGAGGAGAAAATGCTGCTGGAGTGGGGGACCCTCGGATGTGAGATTGCTCATCATTGTAGAGACGAAGGGGAGATGCCACTGCAGGCTTTGTTCTAAAGATCTTGACTTCTGTGGAAACTCTTTCCATGATTAGTTGCTTCTCAGATTACTCACCAGGATAGGTCTGTTTATGTTCTCTTGCCCTGTTCAATAAGTGTCTGTTTTTCCCCTGATGTTTCAATCCACTACATGAATCTAAAGTCTGGACATAATTAATATGATAAATGTATAGCAAACACAAGTTTGAAAATGTTCGAAAGTTGCATCACATCGAAAAAGTGTAGCTCAGGACTTCAGATGGATGGAGCAAGTTCATGTCATGTCGATGGCAGTTACGTGCTTTAAATCCTCTTACCTGTTTTAGTCTGGAAACTCCAATTGAACACAGTTACTAAGTTGTGGAGTGTACCCGACTAATTTGCCTTATATCTCTGATTCTGAAATGCAAAAATTACTTCTGCAGCATTCACCAGAAGAGGAAAGTGTGGCTTGGCTTTAACCGTCTGTTTGCATTTACCCATAAAATTTGCTTATTCCCACACATGCCATCTTCTCATTTCTGAGCATACTACGACGCACATCAAAATCTATGGGTGAAACAGATTTATTGCGCCTCAATCCTTCCATTCCATCGTTTTACTCACCATCCAAGATTAAGGAATGGTTCAGTCAGATTGAGTACAGACACAAATGAAGGCATTTCATGGACTAGATGGCACTCAGTGAAATCTTTGCCCATTGCTCATTTTGATAACTATTCATATTCTGCTTCATGGAATCAAAGAAGCATTGCCCTACGGTAGTTGGTTGGCAAAGTTTAAAGGGTGGGTAGATTTGTTTCTGCTATATCTTTTGACAGGCTGTTTGAAAGACATGGCTAATGATCATGGGTTATAATCAGAATCTAGAAAGAATCTCTTCTGGAGGATAAGCAAATGGTCCACATTCTACTTGTTTTGTGAAATTTCCAACAGATTGTCCACTTTCTACTTGTTCATTTCTAACATTGTACTGAAGCACATGCAATGGTCCAAATTTTTTTGCCTATTACGTTGTTTGTTCTCCTGTTCCACAGTTATCTCATTGACATAATTATGTCCACATTTTGTCCTATGTATCTAAGGGATAGATTCTACACAAGGGGGAGTGTCAAGTCATAAACTACGTATACATTGGTTGGCGTGTTTCCTAACAGTTAAGCTTTTAGGAAATACATTTATCTAGCATGCAACAATCAAATCCAAACAGCATGACCAATCAGCCAACCCTATGGTCTTGTTTAGTTGGTTCTTCGAGTAATATAGGATTATCTGGAAGACTTCCAGGCAAGGATTGTAGGCCTCTCATAAAATGATTGAATTACAAAAGGATTTAAAGCTTGAATAGCTAACAAACTCTCATGTCCTGGCTGACTTCAGCTTATTAAATCTATTGTTAATAGTCTGGTTAACTATTGGTGTCAACCCATTTTGTTGCCTAGGAAAGTTATTAAAATGATTGAGCAAAAGTGTAGAGCTTTCCTTTGGAAGGGAGGTCTCGATGCTAAAGAGGGATCGAAAGTGAGGCGGGACCCTATCTGCCTTCCTAAGCAATTTGGAGGCCGTGGCATTCGAAGACTGGCTTTGTGAAATCTTGCTTGTATGTTGAAGTGTCTGGATTATTTTGTCGAGTTGTGGGTCTCTATTTTCGCCTGGCTCTGTAGCTATCGCTTTGACTTTAAGCCAGATGCTACTTGTGCTTGGAAGAAGTTATTAAAAGTCAGGAATACATTGAAACCCCACACCAGAAATATGGTGGGTAATAGAGATAATTTGGAAAGATTTGTGGCACCGTGCTGAATTCTTGCCAGAATCATTCTTAAGGTGAAGAATTGATCGATGCTTCAATCAGTGATGTGATTGCTTGGGTGTTTATTTGAATTGTGCTAATATGCAGGTGGAATCTGAGGTCAAGGTAAGTCCTCCGACTCGTGCTGTGCTTACGCAACCTTGTGTGTATTGGTTCCCTAATTGAGTCTTAGTGGGGTAGAACTCGCTGAGATATAGTCTCATCCCGGTTTGGGGAAAACATTTCAGGATCCCAATGAAGAGCTGAGGAGGAAGAATCTGAGAAGGAGAATTTTGAGTTGAAACCTAAGGATGAGGATTTTTTGAAGAAGAGGATAATACCGAGAGAGATCTTAAGTACGACCTGGATGGAATGAGATTCCATCTTCTTTTGTGAACTCCAATTGATGTGAATAGTTATGAAGTTCTTTGGTTTGTGTTTTATATAAAAGTTTGGTTATAAGTTTCAATATGAAAAATATGGTCTTGCTTTTCTATCTAATTATTTTATTGTCTGGGGATTATAACTACTTCCATATGTGCTTAATAAAATAAAGGGTCGGCGATATATAGTCCTGGGATATCGCATTATAAAATCAGTCAAGTGAGAAGGATGTGTGCGTGCCCAAGGATCGGAGCATGACAGGCTCGACCTGCAAGCCTCAAGTCATAGAGCAAGTCAATCCCTATTCCATTGGAGAGGGGACGATACGAGACAACATGTTAATTAGAATTGCAAAATCATTGTCCCAAAGTGAAGATCACGAGAAATGTCAAGCCAAAATGAAATTAGAATTACTAATTGCATTGTTGCCCAATGCCACGTCTTTCTTGGGCTCCTACAAAGTAGCTTCGGTCATGACCTACGAGTAAGTAGTGAATGCTTCAACTTCATTTTTAATGATCATATTTGCCACTTCCAAGGAAGGCTTTTTTTTGGGCCCTGCCTAATTAGAGGGGAATGCTGTTTGTGGGGTGCTTTTTCGTACAAGTCCATTGAATACTTCGACTTCAACATGCAAGGCTATGCATAAGTTTGTTAATTGTATTCAAATAGAATTAATCACCGAGTGTTTGATAGTTGTAAAAATCTTGGTCAGGCTTCTATAATTCCTTAGTGAGATTTAGTAATTGTTTTGCAAGGAATTGTGCAGGCAAATACCGTGTGAGTTATTTGATGTAATTGGGATTGAAAAAACTTGAGAGTATTTGAATGACTCAAGTGTTGTTATAACCTTCATAATATCGCTGGATCTATAGTGAAATTTAATGTTACTCTCCCTATGGATTGGATTATTGAATTGCATAAATTCAATTTCCAATTTACTTTTCTACTTTCTTTATTGTTATTATTATTATTATTATTATTATTATTTTGGATACCTAGGGAACCCTGTACAGCCGGCAGTCGGCGGGTAAACCCTGGAGCGACGCTAGTGGATGACCCACCATCCCGACGTTGCCCTTAAGATCCTGTACGACCCATGGGATTCGAACTCCTCCGTCCTAGGTAGACATCATGGGAGCGTTTATCCAATTAAGCCATCGCAGGTTTCTTTATTGTTATTATTCATTTGTTCTTTTGCAACAAAAATCAAGATAAATTTTATGACATATATTTTTAGTTTGACTTATATGTATTTCCTTGTATTGCCAGATTTTTGTTTTTGTTTTTATCTATCTAGTATTTACTAAGTAACCATGACATTTATAATATATTTCGTAAATGATATTTTCTACAATAATAAAACAAATTTGAAAGAGCAAAATGTAAGTGTTGAAGTCTAAATTTTAATCAATTCCACATATCTGCACGGATCAAATTCCAATTGTTTTGAACGCTAGGGCAATTATTAGGTCCATGTACATTTTCAATTTACTTAAAAATGAGATATCCATTTCCAAAAAGCTGGTCCTACATATTCTGGGGGAAAATCAGTACAATAAAACTTTCATTAATTGATTAGCGAGCACCCTAATGGCAGTTCCTTTAAAAGACAAGTTGGGGTTATTTTGATTGAAATACATTGTGATTGTACTCAACTTCTTTGTGTCCAATCATACATTATATGACCGATGTTAGTGTCACTTTTGGAAAAAGCAAAAGCAAGTGACATTATTGTCCTCTAGGGACCTGTGTAGGGAGGATGGACCTTGTTAGTACAATTACTTTTCTTATTCACGTTCGATCAAATGTCAGATTGCCGTGTGAAACGCCCGTTACTTTGGAAAAACAGCAAAAGGGGAATAGATTATTGTCGTGTCCTCTATGGACCTGTGGTGGGGTATTACCTCTTATAGGTTATGTGTAAAACGGTGCCACTTTATTATCTGTAAAATGATTTGTGACATTAAAGTCACTTTGGAAAAATAGAAAATGGAAAAGCAGACGTTATAGTGGAGGGTGGACCTTATTATAGAGACTTTCACTACTTTCTGTCTGAATAAAACAAACATGCAAAGACGCGAAAAGACTAAGATAGTCCTAAATTCACAAAAGTTCATCCAATCAAATGTCGTGTGTCCATTTAAAACGCACCACATTTCTAGCTGGAAATGCTTCGCGATGTATATGTCACTTTTGAAAGATAAAGCAAAAGGAAAAGCAAATATTATTGTCCTCTAAAAACCTATAATGGATTGTGGACTTTATTTGTGTTTGAATAAAAAGACAGATGGACATGTGAGGCGGAGAAAGACTCGGATGATCCTATTTTTGCAAAAGCTCATCCAAAAAAAATTAGGATAGGAATGATATCATTGTCATAACTATTGTATGATGCCCACTTTAATGCTAAAACCGTTTCAAAGAAAAAATTACAGATTCATTTTTAAAGAAGGCTATTGTATAGATTCCAATGTAATCCTAAATTTTTCAATTTTCCAAATAAATTTCTAAAGTTTTCTTTATAATTCTTCTAGTCAATTTTAGCCTAAATTTACTAATGTGATGGTCTAGTCATTGTCGACCATCCACGTTACACATCACCAATCTGACCTGAACAAATTTTGAGTAGGATTCATCACGAACTCGAATAGCATTTTCTTGTCGAGATTTGGATTTATTAGATTACCAATATTATCAACCTAAGTTAAGAATAAAATGTCCGGTGAAAACAAGGATAAAATGAAAATTTTAGATCACCATTGTGAATCACATTTAATCCTGCCCCATTTAAGTATAACAATTTTAAGAAATAATAAGGACTTTGAAGATATAACATTTAATATTCAAACTTCGAAAGAATTACGACAATTTTACTGATGTTTCTATAATCAAGCCACCTTTCTGGACTCCTAATGTAAACTACTAGCATTAGATTGAAGTGAAAATCTTATGAATTTTCTCATGTACCATTTTGTGTTTGAAGGATGATAGATCTTGCTATGCATTAACCCACGTCAAGAGCGCGATGAATATTTTAATGTCTAAACTACTTAAGCCATGGAAAAAAATGCAGGAGTAGAGTATTAAATCGATCGGTAGTTAATGTGAGCTAGCACTCTCCATTTGTAGGGATGACTAAGATAGATAATGTTAAGAACGGTCAACTAGGGTGATATATCAAGTGATGCAACAGCTACAAAAGAACCTTTAAAAAAATGGATCATATGCAACAATTAAGAGAAGTTTGAAACATCGCATAATTCTTCAATTTAACAAATGAGTCTTAATAAATAAATAAATAAATAAATAAATAAAACAAATGAGTCTTAATACACAGTTTCGTTTTTATTTTTTTTTCACTTTTTTGTTAGAAAAGTAATGTCATTTAGTGATCATCTAAAGAGCCGTCCAAGAAGACATTATTTGTTGGAGAAATGGGTGGACCAGGTGACAATGGATCTTGGCCTTGGGGCCGAATCTCCCAAGGACAAGGGGCGAGAGGGTAGAGCAAAGCATCCATACTTTGCAATCATTTCATTGATGATGTTTGGGAGCTCCAGACCTTTTCGGAGGTTGTCAGCAAGAAGGATGGTCTCTGCTTCAATTTAGTTGAAAACTTATAGTGGACGTTCACTGATGGTTAAATTAATGGAAAAATCTCATCTCTATATCAAAATGCTCGTACTAGGCGGACTATATTTGCCGAACACCGCCGTCCGCCACTGGTTGCTTTTGAGCTTGCCCAACCACCGGCGAGGCCTGGCAAGCTGGCCGGTGGCTACGTGGGTCTCCCCTTGCCACCAACGAGCCTCGCTTGGCTGGGCGAGGCTTGGCCCAATCATGGCTCAGTGAGGCTCAACCTTGCCCAGATCTGGTGAGGTCAAGCCATGCCAGTGGCTGGGCAAACTCGGTCGACAAGGCACGGCCTCACCGAGGGCCGGCGACTCTCCAGTGAGGTCGCCGACCCTCGTCTAGCCGGTCACCGGTCATCCCAAGACCGACGACCGGCTACCTTGAAGAAGAAGAAGAAGAAGAAGGGAAGAAAGAAAGGAAGAAAGAAATGAAAAAAAAAATAAAATTATTTAAAAAATATAAAAAAATGATTTGAAGTAGTAATTGAAATTTTGCTATATATATAGAATACATATTGAATTTTGTATTTTAATTTATTATTTAGTATTTATATTTATAGTTTGTACTATAGTTTATTATTTATTATTTAATAAAAATTTGATTAGTTAATATTTTTATTACTTAGTATAAATATAATTAATCAAATTTACACTTATCTAAAAAGGTAATTAAAAAAAATCGGAATAGAAATTTTATATAGCTACCAAATGCATTTCTGTTGTTTTCTATTCTAGAATTAGAAATTTTGTGCAATTGTCAAACGCGTTTTTTTTGCTCATAAATTGTTCCCGGAAACAGAATGGTTACCAAACGCGCCTTAAGTGACTAAAGCGTGGTTATAACTTTCATGGTATTGCTTGATCAATAGTGAAATGTTATCGTGCTCTCCCTATGGACTAGGTCATTGAATGATGTAAATCTGATTTCGAATTTATTTTCCTTTTTTTTTAGTTTATTGTTGTTATTAGTTTGTTCTTATTCGATTTCCAATTTACTTTTTTGTTTTCTAGTTTAGTGTTGTTATTCATTTGTTCTTTCACAACAAAAATCAAGATAAACGTACGATGTATATTTTTAGTTTGACTTATATGTATTTCCCTGTACTGGCTGATTTTTTTTTTTTTTTTTTTTTTTGTCTATCTAGTGTTAATTAAGTAACCATTTATAACATATTTAAATATTTTGCAAATTAGATTTCCTACGATAGTAAAACAAATTTGAAAAAAACAAAATGCAAGTGTCAAGGTGTGAATTTCAGTTGATCTTGCACAATTGCACAAGTCAAATTCTAGTTGTTTCGAAAGCGAGTGCAATTATTATGTTCATGAACATTTTCACTTTACTTAACAATGAGATATCCATTTCCAAAAAATTGGTCCTACATATTTTGGGGAAAAATCAGTACAATAAAACTTTTATTAATTGACCAATAAGCACCCTGTTGGCAATTCTTTTAAAAGACAAGTCGTGGCTATTTTGATTGAAATACACCATGGTGACACTCAACGTTTTCGCGTCTAATCAAATGTTGCATGGCCAATAGTGACATTAGTGTCACTTTTCGAAAAAGCAAAAGCAAAGGCCAAAATTTATTACTCTTCTTTTTTGCGTTCAATCAAATGTCACATTGCCATGTGAATCGTGCCTTATTACTTTCGAAAAACAGCAAAGGGGAAGACATTACTGTCCTGTCCTCTATGGACATGTGGTGGAGTATTTACCTTCTTATGTGTGAAATGTTACCACTTTATTAGCTGTAAAATGATTCGTGACATTGATGTTACTTTGGAAAAGTAACAAAAGATAAAGCAAGCATTATAGTGGAGGGTGAACCTTATTATAGGGACTTTTGCTACTTTGTGTTTGAATGAAACGATGGATGGACATGCAAAGACGTAAAAAGATCAAAATGGTCCCGAGTTCACAAAAATTCATCCAATCGAATGTTGCATGTCCGTTTGAAACGCACCATGTTTCTAGCTGCGAATACTTTGCAACATAAATGTCACTTTTGAAATATAAAGCAAAAGGAAAGGTAGATATTATTGTCCTCTAAGGACCTATAGCGGATTGTGGACCTTATTCATGTTTGAATAAAACAATGGATGGACATGTGAGATGGGAAAAGACCAAGATGATCCTAAATTTGCAAAAGTTCATCCAAAAAAATAAAGATAAGAACGACATCAATATCATAACTATTGTATGATGTCCACTTTAATGCTAAAACTTTTCCAAAGAAAAAATTACCAATTCGGTTTTAAAGAGTGTTATTGTAAATATTCCAATGTAATCCTTATTTTTTCAATTTTCCTAATGTACTTCTAAAGTTTTTATTATAGTCATTTCGATCAATTTTCGCATAAAATTACTGATGTGACAATTTAGTCATTGTCGACCATTCTACTTGACACATTGACAACTTGACCTGAACAAATTTTGAGTATGATTCATCATGAACTCGAATAACATTTTCTTGTCGAGAATTGGATTTATCGGATTACCAATATTGTCAATCTAAGTTAAGAATAAAATGTCCGATGAAAACAAGGATAAAATGAAAGATTGAGATCACCATTGTGAATCACATTTAATCCTACCCCATTTAAGTATAAAAATTTTAAGAAATGATAAAGACTTCTTTTTTTTTTGGTCAGAAAATGATAAAGACTTTGAAGATATAACATTTGACATTGAAACTTTGAAAGAATGGAACAGATGTTTCTATAATCAAGCCACCTTTCCGAACTCAATCTTGGCCTTTCTTGGAGTTAGAGGAAATCATAGAAAAGGGGCTCAATCTCCCAAGGACAAGGTGCGAGAGGGTAGAGCAAAGCATCCATGTCTAACTATGCAATCATTTTCATTGATGATGTTTGGGAGCTCCACGTCCCTTTTCTGAGGTTGTCAGCGAGCAGGATGACCTCTGCTTCAATTTAGTTGGGAACTTATAGTGGACATTCATCAGTGGTTAAATTGATGGAAAAATCTCATCTCTATATCAAAATGCTCGTACTAGACGGATTGTAGTTAGGTAATCCCACTATTCTCCTGATGGAACATAAGCCTATTATTTGACCTTGTGGGGTTGAAATTTCATTTATAAGACCTCGAGACATATTCTAATTGTTTCGAAAGCAAGAGCAACTATACGTTTCATGTGCGTTTACACATTACTTAATAATGAAATAGCCATTTCAAAAAATCAGCCATACATGTTCGGGGAAATTAGCACAATGAAACTTTTATTAATTGATTAATAAGTGCCCTAAAGGTAATTCCTTTGAAAAACAAGTCGTAGTTACTTTCATTGGCAAAAAAAAGTGGTTATTAGTACGACATGGGAAAAACGCCTCCTTTTCAGCTGCTGCAGATGATTCTTGACATTAGTGTTACTTTGGAAAAAACAACAAAAAGAGGAGACATTATTATTCTCCGAGGACCTTAGGGTACTATAGACCTTACATGGCCATGTGAACCATGCCATCTCTTTAGCTGCAAATCATTCATGACGTCAATGTTACTTTGGAAAAAAAAAAAAAACATAAGGATAAGGAGACATTATTATCCTCTAAGTACCTATAGCGGATGGAGGACCTTATAATTGAGTCTTTGATGCTTCGTGTCTGAATAAAACAAATGATGGACATGCAAGATGCGAAAAGACCAAGATGGTCCTAATTTCACAAATGTTCATCCAATCAAACGAAGTATGGCAACGTGAAACGTGCCAGGTTTCAAGATGCAAACGATTTGCGACATTAGGGTTACTTTGGAAAAAAAGGCAAAAGGAGATCACGCATTACTATCCTCTAAGGACCTATAGTGGACTGTGGACCTTATTGGTGTCCAAATAAGGCCATATGTGATTTGGGAATATGATCTTGATACTTATGGTCACTCCAAGACCAAACCATTCTCTCTTTTTTTTTTTTTTTTTTTTCTATTCCCATGATAGTAATAAATAGTTTAACTCAACCTTGTCGACTCCTAATTAGATAGTAGGTTAATCCATGCAACGAACGTGAACAATAAATGCATCGTGCTACAATGAATCTTAGCAAGATTGTTTTTGGTAGATCTGTGATTTTGGAATGGACTAGATAGCTAATCTAACAAAGTGGCGAATGATGGCCATAATGTGTAAGCTTGAAAAAGTGCAACACTCTGCAAAATAGGAAAAAAAAAAAGAATCGTGTGAGATTTATTGATGGCCATAATGTAACAAAGTGGCGAATGATGACCATAATGTGTAAGCTATAAAGATCTTGGTGAGACTTCTATAATTCATTTGTGAGATTTATTGATTGTTTCACAAGGAATCGTGTGAGATTTCGTAATTTTTTCACAAGGAATTGTGTAAACAAATACTGTATGAGTTATTTGATATAATTGGGAGCTGAAAAAATTTGAGAGAATTTGAGTGACAAAAGTATCGCTTGATCAATAGTGAAATATTATATTGCTTTCCTCGTGGACTTTGTCATTGAACTACGTAAAATCAAGATAAACGTAATGGCGTATATTTTTAGTTTGACTTATATGTATTTCCTTGTATTGGTTGATTTTATTTTATTTTATTTTATTTGTGTATCTAGTATTAACTAAGTAACCATGACGTTTTAAAACATATTTAAATATTTTGCAAATTATGCTTCCCGCAATAATAAAACATATTTGAAAAAAACAAAATGCAAGTGTCAAGGTGTAAATTTCAATCGATCTCGCACAATTGGACAGGTCAAATTCTAGTTGTTTTGAAAGCTAGGGCAATTATTAGGTTCATGTACATTTTCACTTCACTTAACAATGGGATATTCACTTCCAAAAATTTGGTCCTACATATTCTGGGGAAAAAAGTCAGTACAATAAAACTTTTATTAATTAATTAATAAGCACCATAATGGCAATTCCATTAAAAGACAAGTTGTGGTTATTTTGATTGAAATATGCCATGATTACCCTCAACTTTTCACGTCAAATCAAACGTTGCATGACCAGTAATGAGATTAGTTTCCCTTTTAGAAAAAGCAAAAGCAAAAGGTGACTTAATACAAGAAAAAAAGTCACCAAAAACCCTCGACTTTGTCTAAAATGACAGATTTACTCCGAACTTTGTTTTGTGACGTGAAAAATCCCAAAGTTTGCTAATTATGACATATTTACTCCAAACTTTTATTTGTGACACAAAAAATCCTGAACTTTCATTTGTGTGACACATTTACCTTAAATCATTAGGGCATTTTAGTCTTTTTACTTTTAAAAACATTTTATTTTATTTTATTTTTTTATTTCTTCTTCTTTCTTCCCTCTGCCGACTATGGCGGAGCTGGCGGAGGGAAGCCAGCGTCTGACAAGGGCACCTTCGCCCGACGCCAGCGAGGGCACCCCTCACTAGGCCCTCGCCCGACATCAACGAGGGCCACCCTCGCCTACGTCGGGCGAGGGCCTCCCTCGTCCAACGCCGGCGAGGGCAGCCCTCGCCGGACACCGGCTTCCCTCCGCCGGCTTTGCCATGGCCGGCGGAGGGAAGAGAGAAAAAAAAAAAAAATAAAAAATAAAAAATAAAAAACATAAACAATAAGACAAAAATACCTTTAATTGAGTAAATGTGTCACAAGGTTTTTCACGTCACAAAACAAAATTCGGAGTAAATCTGTCACTCCAGTTGAAGGTTTTTGGTGGCTTTTTCCCTTAATACAATTACTCTTCTTTTTCACGTTCGGTCAAATGTCACGTTGCCATGTTGAAACTTGCCTGGTTACTTTGGAAAAACAACAAAAGGGGAAGAAATTATTGTCCTGTCCTCTATGGACATGTGGTGGAGTATTGTCTTTTTATGGCCATGTGAACTTTGTTAGCTGTAAAATTATTCGTGACATTAACGTCACTTAGGAAAAACAGCAAAAGCAGACATTATAGCAGAGGGTGGAATTTATAGACTTTCCCTACTTTGTGTCCGAATAAAACAACACACGGACTACATTCACAAAAATTCATCCAATCAAACGTCACATATCCATTTGAAACACACCACTTTTCTAATTACAAATGCTTCGCAATATAAATATCACTTTTGATATGTAAAGCAAAAGAAAAAGTAGATATTATTGTCCTCCAAGGACCTATAGTGGATTTTGGACCTTATTTGTGTTGGGAAAATTATCCAAAAAGTCATAAATCTATTGCACTTTTACCAATTTAGTCTTAAACCTTTTAATTTTGCCAATTGAATCCTAAACCTTTTCACTTTTTGCCAATTCAGTTCATCTGACCAATTTTGGCCAGAAAATGTTGATGTGGACGCCAGTAGTGCCACGTAGGACCACCGATGCTGACGTGGACATTTTTTAATAATATTTTAATATTTTTTGAATATTTTTTGAATTTTTATTACAAAAGCTCATCCAAAAGAATCAAGATAAGAACAATATCAATGTCATAACTATTGTATGATGTCCACTTTAGTGCTAAAACTTCAAATAAAAGATTACAAATTCAGTTTCAAAGAGGGCTATTGTACAGATGCCAATGTAATCCTAAATTTTCAATTTTCCTAATGTGTTTCTAAAGTTTTCATTGTAGTCCTTGCCATCAATTTTTGCCTAAAATTACTAACGTGATGGTCTAGTCATCGTCAACCATCCATATAACACATTGATAATCTAACTTGAATAAATTTCGAGTATGATTCCTCGCGAACTCGAATAGCATTTTCTTGTCGAGAATTGGATTTATTAGATTACCAATATTATCAACCTAAGTTAAGAATAAAATGTCCGATGAAAACAAAGATAAAATGAAAGATTTAGATCACCATTGTGAATCACATTTAATCCTACCTTGTTTAAGCGTAACAATTTTAAGAAATGATAAAGACTTTGAAGGTGTAACATTTAATATTGAAACTTTGAAAGAATGGAACTGATGTTTCTATAATCAAGCCACCTTTTCGAACTCCCAATTTAAATTACCTCAACTTCTATCGTGGTGTTTGGTCGCTTTAATAAATTAATGTCTTATAGAATGGCATTTGAATGAAGTGAAAATCTTATGAATTTTCTCATGTTCAATTTTGTACTTGAAGGATGATAGATCTTGCTATGCACTATCCCACTTCAAGGGCGCAATGAATATTTTAATGTCCAAAACTACTTAAGCTATGGAAAAAAAATGGAGTAGAGTATTAAATCGATCGGTAGTCAATGTTAGCCAACGTTTTCCATTTGTAGAGATGACTCAGATAGATAATGTTAAGAACAGTTAACTAGAGTGATATATCAAGTGATATAAATAACTGCAAAAAGACCTTTAAATAAATGGATCAAATGCAATAATTAAGAGAAGTTTTAAACCAACCTCGCATGATTCTTTAATGTAATAAATGAGTCTTAATATAGAATTTAATTTTTTTTCTTTTTCTTTTTTTTGTTAGAAAAGTAATGTCATTTGACGATCGTCTAAAGAGCCGTCCAAGAAGACATTATTTGCTGGAGAAATCGGAGGACCAGGTTACACTCAATCTTGGCCTTTCTTGGAGTTAGAGGAGAACATAGAAAAGGGGCTCAATCTCCCAAGGACAAGGTGCGGAGGGCAGGGCAAAGCATCCATGTCCTAACTTTGCAATCGTTTTCATTCATGATGTTTGGGGGCTTCAGATTGTTTTTTTTTTTTTTTTTTTTTGAGGTTGTCAGCGAGAAGGATGGCCTCTGCTTCAATTTAGTTGGGAACTTATAGTGGACATTCTCCAATGGTTATATTAATGGAAAAATCTCACGTCCATTTTAAAACGCTCGTACTGGACGGACTGTAATTAGGTAATCCCACCATTCTCCTAATGAAACATAAGCCTATCTTATTTGGTCTTGTGGCCTTGAAATTTCATTTATTTGATCTCGAGACCAATGAACTATTTATATTATTCTTTTTCTTCTTTTTCACCAAGCAATCAAGTGGTATCCGAACTAGTGCTCACACACTTCAATTAGTCCACCTCCTTAGGCCATTTTAAGAGCGCAATCCTCCATATTGGCCCTTTTTTTTTTTCACGATATGATGTCATAGTGATTCAATCGATGCGCAGGAAAAAAATCAACAAACAAAAGAAAATTTATTTTGGATTGTGGGAGAGTTCAGAGCTAAAAATTATTGACGGTGTGGTAATAACCAACAAGCGCTGGCTGCTTGAAGTTAGAGATCCTCTGTCGCGCATGATCTCAATTGAAATATATTCAGACACAAGTATTATGATTAGCCCTATTCACATGGATTAGTGGTTGCGATGAATGAGATATTAATGTCACAGGGACACAAACAGAGAAAAAGGATCTCATCCCCCATGAGAAGTGCACAAAAATCCCAGAAGACCTACCGGAAGGAAAATTTTATAAGCCCGATTCTAAGCTAATTCGTTAGAAAGGGATTAGTTGAACAATTGATTGGCCATAGATGAGGGAAAGTAGTCTTCTAATGCCGCTCTTGCCTTTTCCCACTCCCACCTTCAACCTTTTTTCCCTAAATTTTACGTAATTGTCTGAATAAACTGTAAACTTTTATGTACTTGGCTATCCTTGGCGGAAAAAAAAAAGGAAAAAGAAAAAAAAACACATGATATTTAATAATAAAAAATCTCGACGCAAAACCTACATATTCATATTCACGTTAATCATACGTGGCTATAAATAGATATATTTTTCATTTTAATTTTGCATTTAATATGATATAAAAACACTTGGTTGATACCCACCCACACATGGCTGCGCTGGTTGAGGACTGGCCTCCTGACCACTAGGTCAGGGGTTCAACTCTCAAGGTCCGCCACAACTCCCAGAGTAGTTCCGTGACTTAAGCGGGGGGCCCCGGCTAATGGAGCCCTTCAAGGACAGCCTTTTCTAGCTCTCGTATGTACTCTTGTAAGGTGAGCTAGGCCGGATCCTCGGCATAAAAAAAAAAAAAAAGTCATATCCGCCGTTACTAAAAATTTGTCACCTCACTTGGTTGATCTACAACTAGAATTAATTAATAAAGAGAGTCATATCCGCCGTTACTAAAAATTTGTTGCCTCACTTGGTGGTAGTATCCTAGCATTATCTACATTGTTTCTCTTTATTTTTGTTGGGTTCATTGTGCTAATCACCTTACCCCAGAGGGCTAATTTCTAGTTTGAATCCTGTTTAATACCCACCGTCCTTTTCAAAAGATTTAGAGATGTTCAAATTTCTATGCATACCTGCTCAACCACATTGCTCGTGGCCTCATCAGTGAATCACCAAGAACATCTGTTTATTTGTCACAATTTTTTTTTTTGGCTCGAAAAGATTTATCATGGTAGAGAAAGGACCATTAAGTCAAAGTTTTGAAGTGTGCCATGCGCAATGCCAACTAGGAAGTTCCCGAGAAACCGCCGCGTGCCTTCTATGGTCAGGTTTTGGGAAGCTCCTCCTAAGAAGAAAATTCGGACTTAAACAGCAACAGTTCACAATTTTCCATTAAAAAAAATCGCTAAAAGTTATTATTATTATTATTATTTTGGTGAAAAGCTAAAATTTATTATTAATTACTTTCATCCTCAGTAATTTTCTAAAATCCTCGTTCTCTACATTATTTTAGATGGTGGATGGAAAGTACCGAGTTTTCCAAATCTCAACACTTAAATTCTATAATACTTTTATATCAACAAATGCAAAGTATAAATTTATAATCAATAGGACGGAAAGTGTAATTAAAGGAAATTTAGAGGACAAAATTTTTTACCCCTAATAAATTTTATCATACCTCTCACCACTCTAAGGGTAAAAAAATGAATATTTGCTAGCATGAATGATTCTTTTTTTCTTGACAGTGAGAAAGCTACCTCATTTAGGTAAATCTTATATTCATGAACTACCCTAAAAAGTAAAAGGCAATATTTCCCGTGATCTTTTTAAGCATCGAGGCGACGAAGACTGGTAGGAAAGTTCAATGTAAATTCAAACATGAAGCTAACTGCTCTCCTTCGTTGACTTCTCCAATACCTGTGTTGTTCACACAAATATTCATAATATGCGTTGTTTTCATATACATAAGCTTGATCTTTAAGGAATGGGCGCTTGATTTGAATGAGAGCCAAACGGATGCACTTACCATAAAAAGTATGCAACTTACTGTGGAGAGGGTGCACTTCGCCCTAAGATAGGTATGCACCTTCTCACGGATAGAAATGCATTTCAAGAGGAACCTATAATCGCTTTATAAACAAATATTTTTTCAAACCCTGTTTTATAGGGCATAATTGATTAAATTTATTGATTTGTCCATGTTGAAAAAATAGACAAATTAGCTGGTGGGCAAAGTTAGGTGCTAAACCCACTATTCTCCTAATTAAGCATAAGCACATTTTATTTGACATCGCCGCCTTGAAATTTCAAATTTTATTTGATTTTGAGATCTATGAATTATTTATGATTTTTTTTTTTTTTTTTTTTTTTTTTTGTATTCAACGATTAAGTTAAATGGTGTCCGAATTAACTTTTACACGCTTCAACTGGCCCACCTTCCTAAGCCATCTTAATAGCACACTCCCAATTCTTTATTTTTTGAGCCTGTGGTGGCTTTAATGATGACAAGACTTGATCCCGCCTACAACCAACTTGCTTCAGAGAAATTGAGTCAACAGAAATGAAATTAAATCAAGAGATAAAATGCAACGGTAGCTTCTTCCGAGAAAGAAAGAGCACTTAAGTGCTTAAAAAGTCTTTTGATTCACTCCATCATTTGATGCTGTTGTCCCGAACGGAAGAACTTCTACTGCCTCTCCGCTCTCTACACTTTGTTTCAACCCTTTCGGACACTCTTGTTTAATCCTCGCTCACAAACCAAGCCATGCCCATCGCAGAGCTCTTTCTTGGTGCCTTTCTTAAGGTGCTATTTGATAGGTTGGCCTCTCAGGAGCTTCTTGAGTTTGTAAAGCGCGAGGGGATCGGTACGCAGTTGCAGGAATGGAATAAGATACTGAAGAGTATCGAGGAATCGCTGGACAATGCAGAGGACAAGCAACTCAGTGACAGTCCCGGGGTGAAGTCGTGGCTCAAAGATCTCACGAACTTGGCCTACGACATCGAAGATTTGCTCGATGATTTCACCACAGAATCCATTAAAAGCAAGTCCCAAGCAGAACCAAGCACTAGCAAGGCACATTCCCTTCTTCCTAGTTGTTGCGTCGGATTGAGCCCGAGAGCAATGATGTTCGGCTACAAAATGAGAGTCGAGATAGAGAAGATGGATAAAAGATTACAGAAGATCAAAGCTCATAGAGATATTCTGAGCCTGGGAGAGAACAAGGAGAAGCAACCAGCACACTGCCAGCCGGGTAAGCCGCTTCCCACAACGAATTTTCCTAAACCTTGGTTCGTTTGTAGGGAGGATGACAAAAGGGAGATCCTCCAATGGCTGACCCAAAAAGAAGATGGCGGAACATGTGCGGATCCAGAAGTGCTTGCCATCATAGGGATGGCGGGTGTTGGGAAGACGGCTCTCGTTCAGCAAGTCTTCAATGATGACAGAGTCAATGACCATTTCGATGTGAAAGCATGGGTTTGCATTTCCGATGATTTTGATGTGCTTGCTATTACAAAGAGCATCCTACGGAAAACTAACTTCACTTTGTCCAATGAAGACAATGACTTGGATTGGCTACAGAGTAAGCTCAAGGAAAAGCTTTCCGGGAAGAAGTTTCTTGTCGTTTTAGATGATAATTGGAATGTGGATCTCGAACGGTGGATGAGATTCTTGAGTCCTTTTCAAGGGGAAGCAAAGGGGAGCAAGATCATTGTCACAACTCGTGATTCTCACGTTGCTAAAATATCCCTTGCTAATAAAGAGCATCATCTTGAAGAGTTGTCACAAGATGCTTGTATGACTTTGTTGGCATTTTATGCTTTTGGAGTCGGAAATTTTGATGGTCATCTTGATCTTAAAGAATGGGGTTGGAAAATTGCGGAAAAATGCAAAGGGTTGCCATTAGCCGCGACAACATTGGGCGGGTCACTACGCTATGATATCAGTCCCCATAGATGGGAAGCTATATTGAACAGCAAAATTTGGAACCCATCAATACAAAGTAAGGACATCCTTCCAGCTTTGAAACTTAGCTACCTCCGTCTCCCTTCCAATCTAAGGAGATGTTTTGCTTATTGTGCTATATTTCCCAAAGACTATGCAATCAAACGGGACGAGTTGATTCATTGGTGGTTTGCAGAGGGCTTGTTGGTGGGAGAAAAACAAAAGAGCCGTTGGAATACAGGTTTGGATTATTTCAACGACCTAGTATCTAGATCGTTATTTCAAAAGTCGAGTAGCGACGAGTCACAAGTTTTTATGCATGATCTTGTGAATGACTTGGCAAAGCTAGTTGCAGGTGCAACTTGTTTTGACTCAAGGGAGTTTGAGGGTGATCGCAGTAATACATCTTCCCATCGTCACGCTTCATTCACTCCCAATGAATACATTTTGCTAGAAAAATTCAAGATATATCATGGAATGAAAAGACTTAGGAGCTTCATATCATTAGATAAACTATCTAGAAATCACAGTTTGGTCTCAGTGTCCCAAAAAGTGCTATGTGAGTTGTTGTCGGCATTGAAGTACTTGAGGGTGCTTTCATTAAGTCACTACCAAATCGTAGAGGTACCAGAATCCATTGGCAAACTAAGGCACCTAAGGCACCTTGATCTGTCGTATACTAATATTAAAACGGTTCCAAAGTCAATTGTTGCATTATACAACCTAGAGGCTTTGATATTGCGAGGCTGTGAATACCTTTTGGAATTACCAAAAGGTATAGAGACACTAAACAATCTAAGATTTCTTGACATTACCAACACTAGGAGCCTAGAAACAATGCCGTTGTATATAGGTAAGTTGGTGGATCTAGAGATGTTGTCGAAGTTTGTAGTGGGAGCGGAAGATGGCTCAAGGTTGGAGGAGTTACAAGACCTAAAGAACCTCAGAGGGGAATTGTGCATCTCTAATTTGCATATGGTTCAAAAAGCCACAGATGCTAGTAATGCTAACTTATGTGAGAAGAAGGGAATATGCCAGTTGACCTTGCAATGGAGCACAGACTTTGAAAATTCCCGAAATGAAGAGCTTGAAGAAGAGGTCCTTAAGTTTCTTCACCCTCATGAAAACTTCAAAAATCTCACAATATCCCACTATGGTGGCCTAAAATTCCCATCATGGTTAGGAAGTCCCTCACATGATGACATAGTGCATTTATGTTTACATGACATGGTGCATTTACGTTTACAGGGGTGTCAAAAGGTCAAAGCATTACCATCGCTCGGGCAGCTACCTTCGTTAAAAGAACTATACATCGAAGATTTAAATGCAATATGCACAATAGGGTCTGAATTTTATGGAAGTAACAGTCCTTTTCCATCCTTAATAACTTTGGAATTCAAGGGCATGCCATTGTGGAAGGACTGGTCTCATTGCGTCGGCACTGAAGAAATAGGAGTTGTGTTCCCTTGTCTCATGCATCTCATCATTTGTTGTTGTCCTATGTTGATTGGAAGATTGCCTAATCAACTAAGCTCCCTCATAAAGCTTGAAATCTGCTCTTGTCCGAGGATGGATGCCTCGTGTATAGATGCCTCGCCCTCTGTCACGAGCCTTTCATCTCTCAATGAATTAGACTTCGAAGGTTGTAACAAGGGGGTGCTAAAGAGTTTGGTAATGCTGACACCTCTAACCTCTCTTGTCATAGATGATGTCCCCGAATTGACTTGCTTATATCATGAGTTTACAAGCTCCTTGAACAAGCTAGAGAAGCTGGAGATTCGAAAATGTAAAAAGTTAAAGTACTTGTGGCAAGACGATGATGTTATTTGGGATCTTGCTCGTTTGAAGAGCTTGGTCGTTAAGAGCTGTGTGAAATTCATATATTTTATGGCTGGAGAAGGAGATATAGAGCTGCCCAGCAACCTTGAGAATATCGAATTGACAGATTGCTTCAATTTAAAGAAGCTCCCGAACAAGATGCACACCCTCTCCTCTCTTAGAAGATTATATATCCATGGCTGCAACAAGTTGCGATCTTTACCCGGAGGATTAGGTATTTGTCTGGATGAACCAAGCAGTAGCACTAGCAGCAATAACCATAGTGACATGACCTCTTGTCTAGAAACCTTAAGAATCTATGAATGTAATTCTCTGCTGGCCTCTCCATTCAGCAAGGGTAGATTTTTACCTGCGACCCTCAAGAGACTTGAAATTAGAGGGTGCAAGGGAGTAGAGTCGCTCCTAGAGATAAATGTAGACGGCCTTCAATCACTTCAAGAGATTCTAATATGGGATTGCGAGGATTTGAGAAGCTTACCTCAAGGCCTGGACACGCTGTCTACGCTCACTTCCTTGGAATTGTTCAATTGTCCTGCTTTGGAGCTGGAGTGCTTTCCTCCTCTTCCTCGCTGCATCTTGAAGTTTTCTCTTAGGTCATGTCCGTATATAGAATCATTACCTAATCAGTTGCATCAACTTACATCTCTCCGTCATTTAGAAATTAGATGGTGCGAAAGTATTACGTGCTTCCCCGATGGAGGATTGCCGCCCCAACTACAGACACTTGCTTTAGCGGGATGCAAGAATATAAAGCAGCCGGTGGGGGAGTGGCTTACCCATCTTACTTCCCTTAAATGGCTATTGATCTGCGGCAGCGTTGGAGGAGCGGGAGAGAAGAAGGATCTCGTGCTTCCGCTCCCTTCCTTTCTCCTCGATCTTCGTATCTTTGATATGGAGAGAGTGAAAAGACTGTCCGGCAATCTGCCCCCCTCTCTACGGAAGTTATTGATCCATGATTGCCCGAACCTGAGGGATTTGCCTCGGGATGGCCTCCCTCCCTCCCTTGAATATCTCCAGATCAAAGGATGTGAGAAGCTGATGAAGCGATGCAGGGAACCTAACGGCGACTATTGGCCCCGCATCTGCGAAATCCCATGCGTTGCATTAACGGGTATAATCATCTGAGCCTGGCTCTTTGAAAAGGAGTTCGTATTTTAGGCCCAAAAATTGTTATGTCACTTAGTAAGTGTGTTTTTAATTTTGGCAGAAGAGGTGTGTGATCATTCGGAATCCCCGCCTTCACCACCATCTGTGTCCTTTCCCCTTTGTTGTCCGAGCATCAATTGCGTCCCTCATCATTAGAATCGAGGTATCGATCTCTACTCCTGCTCTACTATTCTGCTCGTAGTCACTTCTCTTCCTCGCATCACTTCCCCCTCTCCATCGATATGCTTCTTCGCGCGATCTCATCGATCCAGCCAAGATTGGATTTCTCAACTTCTTTTTTTGTTCTTTTTTTTGGCTTTCTGAGCAGTTCTCCGCGCTCCCTCCTCCGATTCTTTCGTCCTCGCTGTGCTCAGCCTCATTCTCCAAGATTCTCTCAATCTTGCTCGCCTTTCAGATTCACTGGAATTCCCGTCGGTGAAGTTTGCTGGTACTAAGTCTAGGAGGAGAAGATGCTGCTGAAGGGAGGGACCCTGGATGTGAGATTGCTCCTCATTGTAGAGACGAATAGGGGAGATGCCACCTGCAGGCTCTGTTGTTCTTAACATCTTTGACCTCTTTGTGGGAACTCTTTCCCATGATTAGAGTTGGTTCTTAAATCACTCGCGGGGGATAGAGGTATGTATATATGTTCTCTTTCCCTGTTCAATTAGTGTCTGCTTTTTCCCCTGATGTTTCAATCCACCAGACGAATCTCTAGTCTGGACTTAATTGATATGATAAATAGTTTCCCTTGTATCTCTGATACTGATATGCGAAAATTACTTTTGCAGCATTCACCAGAAATGGGAGGAACTCGGTATTGACTTTCTGAGCATAATGTGACGCACATTAAAATCTATGGGGGAAACGGATTTATTGCGCCTCAACCCTTCCGTTTTCCAGCTTTTTGCTGACCATCCAAGATTAAGCAATGGTTTAGTCAGTTTGAGTACGGACACAAATGAAGGCGATAAGTGTCCCAGATAGCAATCAATGAAATATTTTCCTGTTGTTCATTTTGGCAACTAATCAAATATTGCTTCATGGAATCAAAGATGCATAGTCCTGTAATTGCTAGTTGGCAAAGTTCAAAAGGTGAGTAGATTTGTTTCTGCTTTTTCATTTGACCGGCTGTTTGAAAGACACGGGTAATGATCATGGGGTATAATCAGAATTGAGAAAGAATCTGTTCTGAAGGATTAGCAAATTGTCCACCTTCTACTTGTTTTGTTAGAGTTCCAGCAGATTGTCCACTTTTTACTTTTTCATATCTAACATTGTACCTAAGCACATGCAATGGCCCAAGATTTCTCGTTTGTTATGTTGTTTGTTCTCCTGTTCCCTGGGTATCTCATTGACATAATTATGTCCACATTTTGTCATGTGTGTCTGAGGGATAGGTTCTACTCGAGGTGGAGTTTTCAGTAATAAAGTATTTATACATAGGTTGGCATGTTTGTCTAACATGCAGCAATCAAATCCAATAGCATGACCAATCAGCCAACCCTATTTTCTTGTTTGGTTGGTTCGTCTAGTAATTTTGGATTGTCTGGAAAATTTTCGGACAAGGATTGTGGGCCTCTCATAAAAAGATTGAATTACAAAAAGATTTAAATCTTTGACAGCTAAAAAAACTCTCATCTGCTGGCTGACTTCAGCTTATTAAATCTATTGTTCGTAGTTTGGTTAACTATTTGTGTATTGCCCAAGAAAGTTATTAAAATGATTGAGCAAAATTGCAGAGCTTTCCTTTGGAAGGGAGATCCTGATGCTAAAGAGGGAACAAGAGTTAGATGGGATTGTCTGCCTTCCTAAGCAGTTTGGAGGCGTTGGCATTCAAAGACTGGCTTTGTGAAATCTTGCTTTGAAGTGTTTGTTGATTATTTTGTTGAGGCGTGGGTCTCTATTTTTCTCTGGCTCTGTAGCTATCGTTTTGACTGTAAGCCAGATGCTACATATGCTTGGAAGACATTATTAAAAGTCGGGAATACATTGAAACGCTGCACCAGATATATAATAGAGATAATTTGGTTTGATTTGTGGAACCATGCTGGTATCTTGCCAGAATCATTCTTTAGGTGAAGAATTTATGACCCTCCTCTTCCTCTGCAAGCCAAAGTATCTGCTGGAATTCATGACTCTCATTACAGGTGGCCCACTGCTAGGTCTGAAGAGTTGGTTTCCATCCAATGTGCAGTTTGTGGTGTGAATTTTCCCAGTTCCTCAGCTGCAGACGAAGTTGTATGCGAAGCTTCTTCAAATGATTGCTTTAACTCTTTTGTTGCTCAGGAAATTGTCAGAAACATAAGTGCTAATGTCGATTGGCACAAACTTGTGTGGTTCTCCCCTGATGTGCCAAGAGCTGGCTTTTTTTCTTGGTTAGTGATATGTGATAAACTCCCCACTTTTGAGAGGATTTACAGTTGGTGTGTTGGGAGTACTAGATCTCTCTGATTGTTCACAGGTCACTTCTCTTCTCAGATTTGGCAACACTTCCCCCTCTCCTTTTTGAGATGCTTCTTCCCATGTTTTCATTGGTCCAGCCAAAATTTGGATTTCTCATCCCTTTTTTTTTTGGGCATTCTGAGGAGTTCTCTGCACTCCTCCACCAATTCTTTGGTTCTCGCTATGCTTTGCCTCATTCTCCAATATTCTCTCAATTTTGCTCGCCTTTCAGATTACATTGGAATTCCCATTGGTGAGTTTGTCAGTATGACCCAGCGACCTGTGGAAAGGTCTATATTAAGTCTAGGAGGAACAGAAGATGCTGAAGGGGGGATCCTGGATGTGAGATTGCTCCTCATTGTAGAGACAAAGGGGAGATGCCACTGCAGGCTCTGCTGTTCTTAACATCTTGACTTTTTGTGGAAACTCTTTCCTATGATTAGTTGGTTCTTGGATTACTCACGGGGGATAGAGGTATGTATATCTGTTCTCTTTCCCTATTCAATAAAAGTGTCTGTTTTTCCCCTGATGTTTCAATACACTAGTAGATGAATCTCTAGTCTGGGCATAACTTATATGATAAACAAATAGCAAAAGAAAAGTTTGAAAATGTTTGAAAGTTGCATCACAAGTTTGAAATTGTTTGTAGCTCAGAACTTCGGATGTCATGTTAATGGCAGTTAGGTGCTTTAAATCCTCTTTCCTGTTTTAGTCTAGAAGCTCAATTTGAACACATTTACTAAGTTGTGGAATGTGCTTGACTAATTTCCATTATATCTCTTATTCTAATATGCGAAAATTACTTTTGCGGCATTCACCAGAAGTGGAAGGAACTCGGTATTAACTTCCTCTCTGTATTTACCCATACAAAGTGCTTATTCCCACATACGCAATCTTCTCATTTCTGAGCATAATGTGATGTACATTGAAATCTATGGGGGAAACAGATTTATTGCACATCAGCCCTTCCATTCCAGCAATGAAGGTGTTTCATGGACTGGATAGCAATCAATGAAAGCTTTGCCCTTGTTCATTTTGATAACTATTCATATTCTGCTTCATGGAATCTCAGGTGCATAGCCCTGGACTCTAGAATCGCTGGTTGGCAAAGTTTAAAGGGCGAGTAGATTTGTTTTTGCTATTCCTTTTGACTGGCTGTTTAATAGGTGGGTAATGATCATGGATATAATCAGAATCTAAAAAGAATTTCTCCTGAATGATTGGCATATGGTCCGCATTCTACTTGTTCATTAGCATTTTATCAAAACGCATGTCAATGATTTAAAATTTCTCATATGTTATGTTGTTTGTTATCATTTCCCCAGTTATCTCATTGACGTCATTACGTCCACATTCTGTTGTGCATGTGTAAGGAAATGGTTCTATGCAAGGAGAATGTTAAGTTATACTTTTTGCATGCGTTGCGTGGCAAGTTTGTTAATAGCTTGAGCTTTTAACAAATGTATTTGTCTAACATGCAGCAATCAAATCAAACAGAATGACCAATTAGCCAACACTATGTTCTTGTTTGGTTTTTTTCTTCTAGTAATTGTGGAAGACTTTCAGACAGGGATTATAAGCTTCATCGAATTACAACAAGATTTAAAGCTTGGACAGTTAAAAGCCACTCATATGCCAGCAAACTTCCGCTTATTAAATCTGTTATTTAGTGTGGTTAAGTATTAGTGTCAACTCTTTTCTTTGCCCAAGAAAGATTTTGAAATGGTTGGCAAAAGTGTAGAGCTTTTCTTTGGAAGGGAGATCTTGATACTAAAGAGGGAGCAAAATTCAGATGAGACACTGTCTGTCCTCCTTAGAGTTTCGAGACCTTGGCATTTAAAGACTGGATTTGTGAAATCTTGCTTTTATTTTAAAGTGTCTGTGGAGTTTTTTTTTTAAGGTGCGGTCGCTATGTTTTTCCTGGCTCTATAGATATTATCTTGACTGTAAACCAGATGCTATTTATGCTTTGAAGAAGTTATTGAGAGTCGGGAATATTTTGAACCCCCGCATTAGATATATAGTGGGCAATGGAGATAATATTTCTCTGGGTATGATTTTTGACACCATACTGGGATCTTGCCAGGAATAATTTCTCAAGGAGAATAACTTATTAATCTTCTCTTCCTCCGCAGGCCAAAGTATCTTCTGTAATTCGTAATACTCATTGGAAACATTATGTTACTTAACAAAGGGTGTTTTAATTTTTGCAGATAGCAATCAGACAAAACTAAGGGCTGTGGAAAATGCCCCTTCCTTCATTGTCACCTTCTCGTTTGTTGTCTGCACCTTAAATACCTATGCTTCATCTCTCCACTCTATCGTCCTGACCTCCATTGCTGTCTCCACCTCATGAAGATTTCATTAAAATCAGGTATTGATCCTGCCACTTACTACTCCTCCTACTCTTCTTCTACTCGTAGTCACTTATCTTTCAGATTTAGCATTAGTTCCCCTATCCATTTAAACGCTTAGCATGATTTCTTCAATTGAGCAAAAATGAAATAAAAATCTGGGATGTTATTAACGGACTGTTGCATTTGAATTTGGATTCTCGGCTTATTTTTGCATTCTAGCAGTTTTCTGCACTCATCCAATTCTTTTGTCATCACTGTGTTCTGTCTTATTCTCCAAGATTCTCTAAATCTTGCTTGCCTTTCAGATTACATTCCATTGGTGAAGTGTGTTGGTACGACCCAGCGACCTATAGAAAGGTCTATATACCCTTCCTTCACCATTGCCTCACTGGTATTAAGTCTAGGAGGAGAAGATGCTGAAGGGGACCCTGGAATTGAGATTGCTCCTCATGGTAGAGACAAAGGGATTTGCCACTGCAGGCTCTGTTCTTAAGATCTTTGACTTCTGTGGAAACTTTTCCATGATTAGTTGGTTCTCAAATTACTCACGGTTATAGGTATGCATATAAGTTCTCTTTCCCCCTTTAGTAAGTGTCAGTTTTACCCTGATGTTCAATCGACTAGATGAATCTAAAGTATGGGCATAATTTATATGATAAGTTAATAGCAAAGACAAGTTTGAAAATGTTTGAAAGTTGCATCTCCTTGAAAAAGTGTGGCTCAGAACTTCAGATGCATAGAGCAAGTTTGTGTTATGTTAATGGCAGTTAGGTGCATTAAATCTTCCTTCCTGTTTTAGTCTGAAAACTCCATTTGAACGCATCTACTAAGATGCGGAATGTACCTGACTAGTTTCCCTTATATCTATGATTCTTATATGTGGAAATTCCTTTTGCAACATTCACCATAATTGGAAGCAACTTGGTATTAGCTTTGGGTCTGCAATTTACCGATACAAAGTACTTATTCCCACACACGCAATCCTCTCATTGAATGGTTTAGTCAGTTTGAGTACAGACACAAATGAAGGCATTTCGCGTCCTGGATAGCACTCGATTAAATCTTTGGCCGTTGTTCATTTTGATAACTATTCATATTCTGCTTCATAGAATCAAATATGCATAGCCTTGCAATCGCACATTGGCAAAGTTTAGAGGGTGGGTAGATTTGCTTCTGCTATTTCTTTTGACAGGCCGTTTGAAAGACATGGCTAATGATCATGGGGTATAATCAGAATCTAGAAAGAATCTCTTCTGAAGGATTAGCAAATTGTCTGCATTCTACTTGTTTATTTCTAGCATTGTGCCAAAGCATGTCAACAGTTTAAAATTTCTCGTCTTTTATGTTTTTTGTTATCATTCCCCAGCTATCTCATTGACGTGATTACGTCCACATTCTGTTGTGCATGTCTGAGGGATCAGTTCTACGCAAGGGGAGTGTTGAGTTATATATCATCTATACATTTTTTTTTGGTCGAATGCGAAATGCATACATTGCTTGGCACATTTCTTAATAGCTTAAGGTGTTTTAAAAAAGGAATTTGTCTAACATGCAGCAATCAAATCAAATAGCATGACCAATCAGCCAATCCTATGTTCTCGTTTGGTTCTTTGTTTGGTTCTTTCTTCCAGTAATTGTGGATTGTCTGGAAGACTTTCAGACAAGGATTATAAGCCTCTCATAAAATCATAAATTACAACAAGATTTAGAGCTTAGACAGTTAAAAGCCGCTCATATGCCAGTGAACTTCAGCTTATTATTTCTGTTATTTATAGTCTGGTTAACTGTTAGTGTCCGCTCTTTTTGTTTCTTGAGAAAGTTTTTGAAATGGTTGAGTGAAAGTGTAGAGCTTTCCTTTGGAATGGAGATCCTTATGCTAAAGAGAGAGCAAAAGTTAGATGGGACACTGTCTGTCCTCCTAAGCAATTTGGAGGACTTGGCATTCGAAGACTGGATTTATGAAATCTTCTTGTATTTTAAATTGTCTGTGGAGTATTTTGTTGAGTTGTGGTCTCTAAGTGTTTTGCCTGGCTCTATAGCTATCATCTTGACTGTAAACCAGATGCTACTTACGCTTGGAAGAATTTATTAAAAGTAAGGAACATTTTGAAACCCTGCATTACACAAATAGTGGATAATGGAGATAATATTTCTCTTTAGTATAAATTCTGGCACCATGCTGGAATCATTCTCAAGGGGAATAATTTATGACTCTTGTCTTCCTCTGCAGGTTAAAGGATCGGCTGTAATTCGTAACTCTCATTGGAAATGGCCTGCTAGGTCTGAAGAGTTGGTTCCCATACAAGCTGCAGTTTGTGATGTGATTTTTCCTAGTTCCTCAGCTGCAGAAAAAGTTGTTTTTTGCACAGCTTCTTCAAATGGTTGCCTTAACTTTTTTGTTGCATGGGATATTGTCAGAAACAAGGATATTGATGTCGACGGGCACAAACTTGGGTGGTTCTCCCCTAATGTGCCAAGATTAGGCTTTATTTTTTGGTTAGTAATACATGATGAACTTCTCACTGCTGAGAGGATTAACAGTTGATCTGTTAGGGGTACTAGATCCCTCTCTCGTTCTGTGATCTAAGCATTGAATATTGCTCTCTTCTATTTATTGAGTGTAGTTTCTCCGATCAAGTATGGGGAAAGGTGCTGCAGCTTTGTTTGATTCATCCGACTCCTGGAGTTTGTGATTGTGAATTCAGTTTAGATGAAACAAGCTGCCCAGGGAAAGATTTTCAGAAGTGTCTATCGCAGTTTATATGGAAACTACTGCATCTATTATATCGTGAAGTCCATGAATAATTTGTTGCCTTTTCAGGTGCCTCCTTGGATGCTTTAATGAAATCAAAATTATCAAGTCCTGTTAAGCATAGTTTTGAGAGTTGACTTGGTCTCAAAATAAGATTGGCACTGATGAGCATCATAGGCTGTGTGTTGCTTGGAATCTGACTTTATGGGAACTATTTAGCTAGAGCAAAGGTTCTGACGTGGTGCTTATTGTTGCTCTTTGGTGTGTAGAGTTGCATGTCTTGCTCCATGTCATCTCTATGCTTGTGATGCAGATATTAACTTCAACCCTCTTGTTTGGGGTCCAATTCTTTATGAGGTCCCATGTCTATGTTACTGGCCTTCGCATTTCTTCAAGTAGTTCTTGGGGAAGAACCCCAATTCATGAAAGGGAGTTGCTACAAGAGTAAGAAAGTAAATACTTAACTACAAGATTCTAAGAGAGAATTTACCACAATCTACTCTTTTCTTTTCCTTTTTTATTGGTTCATGGTAATTTCATTTAGTTATGTCTGCACGGAATTCGGCCTCTGAAATTTGGCTTTCTTCTCGTAGCCATTCGTCATCTCGTCCGCATGGAATCAGCAAGGGTGTTCGTGCTTGTGCTTACATTTTTTTTAATGAACAGCAAAGTTCGCGGATGAAGACCTGTTCCAAGAAGTAGCTCTACTACGTCTTTGACAAGAAAAATCAACTTACTAGCAATTTGCACACTTCAAAGTTCAAGCTCGTGTCCTTTGAACTATGTCGAAAACAATAAATACAATTTGAAAAAAGGAGATTAGGTGCGAAACTTGGCCATATTTTAATATGATTTCAACATGGTGAATGGTATTCTCACAGCGTGGAATTGGGAAGACGTGTGTTTACTTGCGCTCGTTGTATCTTGCAAGATCTAGATAATTAGGACTTATGTTAGGGCTGTTTCTTAGATAAATCCTAATGATAAATTGGGTTTGTTTGGTTTTTTTTTTTTTTAATTGCCAGATCTTTGTACGATTAGGTATTATTGCGAGAAATGAAAGCAGAATAGAAATTACGAGAAAATTTTGTATATAGTTCAGTTGATGTGCGGGCAATAAGGCACAAATAAAAGAAAAAACTCTTGTGGGAGAATTTGGAGCTAAAATTTGAGGGCGAGCAACAACAACTAACAAGTGATGGTCACGTAAGATCGAAGATATTTTGTTGTACTCGAAGTCTATTGGCGTCTCGATAACTCTAAGTGCTAATACATTAAGTCACAAATTTCACACGTATCCATACACATGAATTAGTGATTAAGATGAGTGAGATACTAATTATTAAATTATGGGGACACAAACAGGGATAAAGGATCTCATTCCCCCAACAAGCACACAAGAACCCTAGAAGACCGACCTACATGAAAACTTCGTAAACTCGATTCTCAACTAATACATTAAGATGGAATAGTTGACCAATCCGTTGATCATAAACAGGGGAAAGTAGCCCTCTAATGCTGCTTTTGCCTTTGCCCACTCCCACCTTCAAGCCTTTTTTTCCTCATTTTTATGTAATTTTCTAAAAACTATGAACTTTTATGCACGTGGTAATCGGTGACACGAAAAAACACACGATAACAGCAAAAAATCTCAACAAAAAACCAATGTGTGTGTATATATACGCTCAAAATTTCACGTTTGTCCTATGTGTATACGCTATAATATTGATATGATATAAAAACAATTGGTTGATCTTCAAATGAAATTAATAAAGCGGGTCATATTCACTGCGAATGAAAATTGATCTCATCACTTTACCGATTTAGCAAACTAGTGGTCTCCTAGCATTATCCTATATTATTCCTCTCTATTTTTTATGGTTTCCTTATGCTAATCAACTTACCAGAGATGGCTGATCTCTAGCTTCATCTAGTTGATGCTTACAGTCCTTCTCAGAAGATTTAGAGATGTTGAAACCCTTACACCTACCTACTCGATAAAATCCCTCTCATCAAGGATGGTTTAGGATCTGAAAAATGTAATGTGAGTGTATCTCGACTACAATGTTCGTGGCCTTGTCAATGAAACATAAGACTATTCACAGATTTATCACAATTTCTTTCTTATTTCTTCTGGCCCAAAAGACTTATCACCATGGAAGAAATGGCCATTAAGTCAAAGATTTAAAGTGTACAGATGCATGAAGCTGATCAGGAAGTTCTTCAGAAGTTGCCACGTGTCTTGAGTAGCTAGATTTTTGGGAAGCCTCTCCTAACAAGAAAATTCAAACGCTAGACATCAACAGTTCACATGACTTTAGTTAGAGCATGCAAAGTATTGAGTTTTTTAATATCTCCGGGCTTAAATTATAGAATAATGCAAATTATAAATTTTAAACGAGAGGGTGGAAAAGAGTGATTAAAGGGAACTTAAAACACACAAATTTTGAGATTTACCCCTAATGTATTTTATCATACCTCTCACCACTCTAAGAAATAATAAGATTATTTGCTGACATGAATGATATATTTCTCTTGACAACGAGAAAACTACCTTCTCTAGGTAAAATCTAAATTTTATGAAGTACTCTACTATTCTTATGAGTTAGGTAACAATCTGATTAAAAGAAACTTGGTTGAATTACCTAATTAATCATAGAATTATTTGCATCCCATGGTACAAAAAATTCGAATTACACAGACTTACAAAATTTCCTGTGTATCAATTATTTAATCCATTAAGCTAATCTGGCAGCTTAATCAATTTTCTCTGCTTTTCCTTCCCCTTGGGGCTGTTATTCTGGTAGGCTTCTAGAAAAAGAAGGCTGTCTTTCCTGTGATCTTAAGCATCGAGGCGATGAAGATTGGGAAACTTCTATAAGAATTCAGACATAAAGCAACTGCTATCCATTGTTGACTTTTCCAATACTTACGTACCCAAATATCATTGTATGGCTCTTGTCAAGCAGACTAGTTCATAAAACCCCTAAATATTCAGGATGGATTTGGTTGCAAGAAAATGGGAGTCAACCAAAGCTGGCTACATGGACCGGCATTCGATTCGGATGCAGACAGATCCCGTCTTCGAACCCACTGGACATTAAGTGTCGGTTTCCCCCCTGATGTTTCAATCCACTGGACATAATTTATATGATAAATAAATAGCAAAGGCAAGTTTTGAAAATGTTTGAAAGTTGCATCACATCAAAAAAGTGTAGCTCAGAACTTCAGATGGATAGAGCAAGTTCATGTCATGTTAATGGCACTTAGGTGCTTTAAATCCTCTTACCTGTTTTAGTCTGGAATCTCCATTTGAACCCATTCACTAAGTTGTGGAATGTACCTGACTAATTTACCTTATATCTTTGATTCCGATATAAAAAAATTTACTTCTGCAGCATTCACCAGAAGAGGAAGGAACTCCGTATTAACTTTCGGTCTACATTTCCCAATACAAAGTACTTATTCCAACACACGCGATCTTCTCATTTCTGAGCATACTGTGACATATTGAAATCTATGGGGAAATAGATTTATTGTGCCTCAACCCTTGTATTCCAGCATTTTACTAATGAAACTGGTTTAGTCAATTTGAGTACAGACACAAATGAAACTGTATAGCACTCAATGAAATTTTTGCCCATTGTTCATTTGATAAATATCCATATTCTGCTTCATGGAATCAAAGATGTGTAACCCTAGACTCTAGAGTCGCTGGTTGGCAAAGTTTAAAGGGTGAACAGATTTGTTTCTGCTGCTTCTTTTGGCTGGCTATTTAAGAGGCGGGTAATTATCACGGGGTATAATCAGAATCTAGAAAAAATCTCTTCTGAAGGATTAGCATTCTACTTGTTTTGTTAAATTTCCAACAACTTGTCTGCATTATACTTGTTCACGTCTTAGCATTGGATCAAAGCACATGTCAGTGGTTTAAATCTCATCTGTTATGTTCCTTGTTATCATTTCCCGGTTATCTCATTGATATGATTACGTCCACATTCTGTTGTGCGTGTGCAAGGGCACAGTTCTACGCAAGGAAGATGTTCGAGTTATACGTTACATATACATTGCTTGGCAAGTTTCCTAGCAGCTTAAGCTTTTAAAAAAATGTATCTCTCTACCACACAGCGATCAAATCAAATAGCATGACCAATCAACCAACCCTATGTTCTTGTTTGGTTCTTTCTTCTTATAATTGTGATTGTTTGGAAGACTTTAAGACAATACCTATAAGTCTCTCATACAATCATCAAATTGCCACAATATTTAAAGCTTGGACAATTAAAAGCTGCTCACATGCCGGCGAACTTCAGCTTGTTAAATTTGTTATTCATAGTTTGGTTAACTATTAGTGTCAACTCTTTTTGTTGCCCAAGAAAGTTTTTGACACGGTTGAGCGAAAGTGCAGAGCTTTGCTTTGGAAGGGAGATCCTGATGATAAAGAGGGAGCAAAAGTTAGATGGGACACTGTCTGTCCTCCTAAGCAGTTTGGAGGCCTTGGCATTCGAAGACTGGATTGTGAAATCTTGCTTGTATTTTAAAGTGTCTGTGGAGTATTTTGTTGAGGTTGGTCTCTATGTTTTACCTGACTCTATAACCATCACCTTAACATAAACCAGATGCTACTTATGCTTGAACAAAGTTATTAAAAGCTGGTAATATTTTGAAATCCAGCATTAGATAGCAAACACAAGTTTGAAAATGTTCAAAGGCTGCATCAGATCGAAAAAGTGTAGCTCAGGACTTCAGATGGATAGAGCAAGTTCATGTCATGTTGATGGCAGTTAGGTGCTTTAAATCCTCTTACCTGTTTTAGTTTGGAAACTCCATTTGAGCACAGTTACTAAGTTGTGGAGTGTACCTGACTAATTTCCCTTATGTCTTTGATTCTGATATGCAAAATTTACTTCTGCAGCATTCACCAGAAGAGGAAAGAACTCGGTATTAACCTTCTGTCTGCATTTACCGATACAATTTGATTATTCCCACACATGCAAATCTTCTCATTTCTGAGCATACTGTGACGCACATTGAAATCTATGGGGGAAACAGATTTATTGTGCCTCAATCCTTCCATTCCAGCATTTTACTCACCATCCAAGGTTAGGGAATGGTTTAATTGGTTTGAGAACAGACACAAATGAAGGCATTTCATGGACTAAATAGCACTCGATGAAATCTTTGCCCATTGTTCATTTTGATAACTATTCATATTCTGCTTCATGGAACCAAGAAGCATTGCCCTGTGGTCACTGGTTGGCAAACTTTAAAGGGTGGGTAGAGTTGTTTCTGCTATATCTTTTGACAGGCGGTTTGAAAGACACGGCTAATGATCATGGGGTATAATCAGAATCTAAAAAGAATCTCTTCTGGAGGATAAGCAAATGGTCTACATTCTACTTGTTTTGTTAAATTTCCAACAGATTGTCCACTTTCTACTTGTTCATTTCTAACATTGTACCGAAGCACATGCAATGGTCCAAAATTTCTTGCCTATTACATTGTTTTTTTTTTTTTTTGGTAAAGGTAAATATAATATTAGCTTTGGACAAAATACAAAAGACGGCGCCAAAGGCTTACACTCTAAGGAAGACCGAAGAGTGGAAGGGAGCCGTGACAAAAGCCAAAGGCAAGTAGGCCAAAAGGAGAAAAACCACAGTTACAACACAAAAGAAGCACAACCACTAGAACTCCGCCAACATTCGAAAACGAAGAAACGGAGTGCTGATGAAGCTTGAAGCAGAAGGAGAGAAGAAGCGAGGAGACTAACGCCCAAGACGATCCGTAAAGATGGAGGGATCAAGATCCCAGCTTCTTTGGAGACGCCTATTTCTCGGAGTGTCCGGAACACTTGTGAAAGTAGTCTCTTTATCTTTGACTATCTTCATAAGGTGGTTCTTCAAAGCAGGGACAAATAATGGTTCCCCTCGGAAAATAATATCATTCATTTTCTTCCAAATCAAATAACAAAGGCCACCGAAAGAGAACCGCGCAATCCGATGGTAGAAATCCTTACCGGAGAGCACCTTGCCTATTACATTGTTTGTTCTCCTGTTCCATGGTTATCTCATTGACATAATTACATCCTATGAAGCACGGACACTCTCTGGGACCCTTCGTGTCGTGTCCGACACTCCGACACGTGTCCGACACGCTCCGACACGTTCCGACACGCTCCGACACGCGGTCAACGCGAGTCGGAAAAACCGACACGCGGTCAACTGTTTCCGACACGCTCCGACACGCGAGTCGGAAATTCCGACACGTGACTTCGACACGCACGGAGTTATTTTTATAAATTTTCAAAACTTCTAGGGTCTAAATATAAATATATGAAAAAAATAAAAAAAATAAAAAAATAAAAGCTAAACTTCAATCACGCACGAGGTCTGGAGAGTGGAGACTCTGGACTCTTCTCTTCAGTCTTCATGGGAAGTAGCTGTTGGAGGTGAAGGGGCTAGGCGAGGCGCTTCTTATTTGTATATTTTGTATTAACAATTTACGCATTGTGTCGAATTCGAGTATTACATTGATGCTTATTAGGAGAACTGGGATTGCTGAATTGTTGCTTTTGATTATGGTAGAAGGATACACGGACAAGAGTAAGGGAAATTCTGAAACTTAACAATGATCCAGAGATTAAGGCGGAGTTGAATTTGCTAGGCATTATAAAAATGATTTCAAATGGGAAGAGTTCTTATTTGCTGCACTGCACCAAGTAGGATTTACCCTGAGTGAACGGACTGATTTTTGTCATTTTTATGTATTGAGCACTCTATTTTGAATAAGTCATCTATGAAGTAAGTGGCATCAAAATTGAAAACCTGAAGGGCATATCGGTTTTGATATGATTTTTCTCTATTTTTATTTCCTTTCCACTTTTGATATGATATTAACAAATGTAGGATTATTGTTTTTAGTATAGATTAATTCTAGGCTCTTTTTAATATTATTATTTAGTTATTTATGCATTTATATATAAAAATATTTATTTAATATTTAACGTGTCGGAATTCTATATTTTTTTAGAAATGACGTGTCGCGTGTCGTGTCGTGTCGTGTCGCGTGTCGCGTGTCGCGTGTTGGTGCTACATAGATTACGTCCACGTTTTGTCGTATGTGTCTAAGGGATAGGTTCTACACAAGGGGGAGTGTTAAGTCATAAATTATGTATACGTTGGTTGGCGTGTTTCCTAAGGGTTAAGCTTTTAGGAAACGCATTTGTCTAGCATGCAGCAATCAAATCCAAACAGCATGACCAATCAGCCAACCCTAAGTTCTTGTTCAGTTGGTTCTTCTAGTAATTTTGGATTGTCTGGAAGACTTTCAGACAAGGATTGTAGGCCTCTCATAAAATGATTGAATTACAAGAAGATTTAAAGCTTGGACAGCTAACAAACTCTCATATCCTGGCTGACTTCAGCTTATTAAATCTATTGTTAGTAGTCTAGTTGACTATTGGTGTCAACTCTTTTTGTTGCCCAAGAAAGTTATTAAAATGATTGAGCAAAAGTGTAGAGCTTTCCTTTGGAAGGGAGATCTCGATGCCACAGAGGGATCGAAAGTTAGGTGGGACCCCATCTGCCTTCCTAAGCAATTTGAAGGCCTTGGCATTTGAAAACTGGCTTTGTGAAATCTTGCTTTTATGTTGAAGTGTCTGGATTATTTTGTTGAGGTGTGGGTCTCTATTTTTGCCTAGCTCTGTAGCTATCGTTTTGACTTTAAACCTGATGCTACTTGTGCTTGGAAGAGGTTATTAAAGGTTAGGAATACATTGAAACCTTGCACCAGATATATGGTGGGTAACAGAGATAATTTGGTATGATTTGTGGCACAATGCTGGGATCTTGCCAGAATCATTCTCAAGGTGAAGAATTTATGACCCTTCTCTTCCTCTGCAGGCCAAAGTATCTGCTGGAATTCATGACTCATTAAAAGTGGTCCGCTGCTATGTTTGAAGAGTTGGTTTCTGTCCAAGGTGCAGTTTGTGGTGTGAATTTCCTTAATTCCTCAGCTGCAGATGAAGTTGTATGCAAAGCTGCTACAAACGGTTGCTTTAACTCGCTTGGGAAATATTCAGTACAAGATTGCTAATGTTGAATGGCACAAACTTGTGTGGTTCTTCCCTGATGTGCCAAGAGCTGGTTGGTTAGTAATAAGTGTTAAACTCCCCACTTTTGAGAGGATTTACAATTGGTCTGCTGGGAGTACTAGATCTCTCTATTTGTTCTGTAATATAAGTATTGAATCTCGCTCTCATCAATTTTTCTAGTGTAGTTATTCTAATCAAGCGTGGAGCAAGAATGCTGCAGCTTTAGTTGAATTCATAAAACTCCTATAATTTGGTTGGATAAAACAAGCTGCTCAGGGAAAGATTTTCAAAAGTGTATTGGAGTTTACGTGGAACCACCATATCTGTTATATCTTGAGTCCATGAAATTTTGTATCATGTACAGGTGGTTCCTCCTTGGATGTTGATGGAATCAAAATTTTCAAGCTCTTTGTTATGCATAGTTTTGAGAGTTGCCTTGGTCTCAAAATAAGATTGGCATTGATAAGCATCATAGGCTGTGTCTTGCTTGGAATCTAAGTTTGCAAAAACTATCCAGCTAAAGTGAGGTTTGTTTGAGGGTTGCTTATTGTTGTTTTTTGGGTGTGTAGAGTTGCATGTTTTGCTCTGTCATCTCTATGCTTGTGCTGGCGGACAGATGTCAACTTCAATATGAAAGGGAGTTGCCTTTTTTTTTTCGATTCGAAGAGACTTTACCCCCGATTCATAATAATTCACTTGGTTGCATCTGCTAGAAATTCTACATCCAAATTCGATCTTTTGCTTGCAATTCTTCGTCCTAATATCGTTGTCATTTTAAGGAAGAAATTAATTTGGAATCATTGGTGGCGTCTGTGCTTGTGCTTACGTTTATGTAAAGAGAAAGCAAGTTTGCCGATGCAGACCTTCCAAGAACCAGCCCAAGTCTTTGACAAGAAAATCCAGCTTGGGAAGTATTTTGCCCACTTGAAACTCTCTATATTTAATATAATTATAGGACATTAAATATGATGATAACATGGTTAAATTGTTAGTCTCACAGCGTAGAATTGGGAAGACTGTATGCGCGCTTGCGGTCGTTGTCTTTGCGAAATCTAATTAATGACTTATACGAGTAGTGCTTCTTAAGATCAATCCTAATGATAAATACAACACATTATTTCTGAAAGTGATTTTTGGGTTCGTTTGGTATTTTTTCTTTTTATTGCAAGATCTTTGTATGATAAGGTATTGTTGCGAGAAATGAAAGCCCAATAGAAGGAATGGGGAAATTTTGCTAATTCAATGATGTGCCGAAAAAAAAAAGCCACGAGTAAAAAGAAAAAAAGGAAATATTGTGAGAGAATTTGGAGCTAAAAAGTTGACGGTAAAGTGCTAACAACTGCTGGTCGCATAAGGCTGGAGATTCTCTATCTCACACGATGTCTTTATTTGGCATCTTGATAAGTGTCAACTATTCATATATTAAGTTACAAATTTCACGATTATCCCTATTCACATGGATGACTGATTGTGATGAACAAGATACTAATTACGGAATTACGATGGCACAAATAAAGATAAAGGAGCTCATTTCCCTCGAGAAGTACAAAAAAACCCTGTCAGACCTCCCGTATAGCAAAGTTTGTTAACCATATTTAAAAATGTCAGAAATTTTACATATACCTCCTAGACAGAAACCTTCCTGTGGAGGCAAAATTCAGCGCCCAAAAGTACTTCTGAGTACACTCCTTTTAAGATTCGTTGATTCTGACTCTTTCACTGGGGAGGGTTTGCATATATGATATATCCGATCTTGCCAAGATTGCTTTGCCTTGATGTGTTCCGTTAAAATTAGGTACGATCTTGCCATCTACTTTTCTTACGCTATTCTCCTCCTTGTAGTCACTTCACCACTCGCATTCAGCATCAATTCTCCTGTTCTCTAAAATGCTTCACGTGATTTCAACGAACCAGCGAAGATGTCAATGAATCCGAGGTGTCTTTAACGGAGGGGCACGTTTGAATTTCGGGATTCTCGGCTTATTTTTGCATTCTAGCGAATTCGTTGCATTCCCCCATCCAATTCTTTCGATACCGCGTGCTCTGTCTCGTCTTCCTTATTACGGTACAACCCAGCAGCCTATGGAAAGGCCTATAAACCCTTCCTTCACCATTGCCTCACCGGTTTTAAGTCTAGGTGAAGATGCTGAAGATGAACCCTGTTTTAACTTGATGTGCAATCCACTAGATGAAATCTGAAGTCTGCACTAAATGTACATGATAAATAAATGGCGAGCACAAGTTTCTGCAACATACCAACAAATGTGCTAGTATGATAAAAAAAGGCGCGAAGTGCTTAGGTCTCCACACAACATCGAAGCTTTGTTACACTATTATCAAAGTCCTTGATACGTGGAAAAATTACCAAAAAAGTCTTAAACTTATTATAATTATGTCGATTAAATCATAAACTTATTTTTTTTAGCTAATTAAGTTATAAACATTTTGCAATTGTAACAGTTCAGTTCATTTGGCCAAAATTGGCCAGCCGACGCTAATGTGGCCGACACCTAACACTGGTGACCATTTCTTTGATAATATTTTATTTTTTTCAAATTAATTTATTAATTTTTTTTATCTTTTTCCTTTTTTATTTCCCTCTCTTTTCCCTCCTCTTTCCTCCTCCCTCCTCCTCTCTCCTTCTTCCTTTGGCTCCAGTGACCAGCTAGAGGGGATGACTGGCCAGTCACCGAACTGAAGCGGCTGGCGGATGGACGAGCCCTTGCTAGATCTAGCTAGAGCTCGCCTCAATCCGACGGGGACAAGGCCCCCTCATTGGTTGGATCTAGCTAGGGCTTGCCTCGCTAGTGGTTGGACAAGCTCACCCTCGCCTAGTGATGGGGAGGCAAGCTCACCTGACTACCTCAATCCGGCAACCAGCCAGCCCTCCTCTCTGGCTGGTCGCTAGAGCCAAAAGAAGGAAGGAGGAGGAGGGAGAAGGAAAAAAAATAATAATAAATTAATAAAATAATTCGAAAAAATAAATATATTATTAAAAAAGGGTCACCGGCACTGGTTGGAGGCCATGTCAACACCGGCCGATCAATTTTGGCCAAATGAACTAAACTGACATAATTGTAAAAGGTGTAGGATTCAATTGACCAAAAAGATAAGTTTGTAACTGAATTGACATAATTACAATAGGTTTATAATTTTTTTGGTAATTTCCCCTTGTTAGGTTGACCCAAGAAAGCCGCGAGGCCACATAGACGAGTTCAAGTTTCAGCAATATTCGATACAAACGAACGATGAGAATTAGCAAGACATAACATACATACATTGTACCATCTTTAAATTCAAGTGCACGAAAATTCTTAGGAGCCAGCAAAAGACGAAGAAAACACATATATCCGTATCTGTTCATTTCATGGACGAAATTCCATTAACAAGGCAAACAAACACACACTAATTTCACGCATTCAAGTAGCCAGTCAGACTGCGATGCGTCCACAAGTCCTTAAACTTCAGATTATGTCAACCTGTAGAAAGGAAAAAAGGAAACATTCGTAAAGCCTGGTCCCCAAGCTTTCAGGTAACATGTGGAAAGACTAAAAAGAGTGAGTTCTATTAGAAAGTCAAAGACAGCAAGTAATAATTGCATTCATTTCAAACAGCATCCAAGAACTGTAAAACCAATGAATCATATTGAAAACTTCAATCAAACAACCAAATGAAGTACCACATAAGTGGATATATAGGAATCCCCCATGCCTGGGGAAGTCATGACCGGCTACGTCTACAAAGATGCTGTATTTATCTAAATCAGAATTGCAATAAACTGAAGAATCAATGATATGCATCAATAACTTTGATCAGACTGCATAGTGAACTCATCCCAACAGCCTACATCGATACCCATCCAGCATATCACGTCACTTATCAGAACACACATTTGGAGAAAAACAAACCGGATCGGAACTACAAAAGAACAAACATGTCCACAGAGGCCAATTCGACAAGACAACCACGTTTGAAAATTAGCTCCATTACACGGAAGTTACTTTCGTTTTTTGGGCCATGTACTATGAATGAAACCAGCCAGTTTCCCAGTTCTGGTGATAGAAACACTTAATATGGACTAAAGAGTATCAAAAGCACAAACGTCAAGAGAAGTTCCAAGCTCCCCGGAGCACAATTACAGATTCAATGAGACAGAGAGCCAGAATCGCGAAAAAAATGAGACATTTCCGATGAAATCTATCCTAATCTTCACACAAACAACCCACTGTATCCAGTATCCACAACAACATCAAAGCCGCACAATGCAGCATCAGCAACAGCGTCACCAATCGAATTCGAACACATGAATGATGCTGAACTGAACGGAGTTGTCAAGCCGGAGAAAATCTCTCTCTCACACATTTATGATGTTTGGGAGCTCCGGGTCCTTCCTGCTAAGTTTTCGGCGAGAAGGATGGCCTCTGCCTAAATTTTGACCTACATGACAAAAGGGTCAAACGCTTTGACTCGGGGATTTTAGTTGGGAACTCGAGTTCATCGCTTTAATAAGCTCGTCCGACCAAAACATTACGCCGAAAAAAAAGAAAGGGACGAATTATCCAAGAAAATCACCTGATGATGGCAGGAAGAGTAAGCGATCGAGAAATTCCCTTCGCAGTCGCGTCACTCTGGACGCCCAAAACAGCACGACAGACAAGAACGAACAACAACTCCAGACAACAGAGAAATTCCTTCGCAGCCGCGTCATTCTTGTGTTATTACACGGATTAAGCATGGCATATGTGTTGAATTCTCACATTCACTTATTTCAGCTCTCTTCATTATGTATTTGTCTTCTGTGGAATGAGTACCATTAGTATGTGAATTTTGGTTTTAGTCCCTATGATAAGATTTTAGAGTGTTATTTCTTTTTATTTTTAACTTATTGCAGCCTCAATTAGCTAGTTAATAAATGCCCATATACCCATTCGTATGGCTGGAATTATCATTTGACTTTACCCAAAAAAGGGCACAAGCTTATGCATTGGCCAAAAAAAAAAGACATGAGTAAAATCTAAATTTAATAGGCAATATCCACGAAATTTTTTTTTAACTCAGAGACTGGAAAAGTGAGGAAAAAACTTGGATGTCAATGAGCTACGGTTATATTAAGTTAGATTTTTAATCTACATCATCTTACTCAAAATTTTAACCATCACATTCAATTATATTACAATATTATGTTTGCACTAAATATAAGGCATAATTGAAATTTAGATGGATTATTACCTTTAAAAATAGGATCTCCCTTTCCTTGTAGTAATATGAATAGACCACGATACTCAATATCTAATGGATAAATTATCTCTTCCTGAATTTATTGGCCCCTCTGTTCCCTTTTGCCATCCAACTCGGGCAATTAAACTTAATCTGTCCTTGAAAGCATTAGACCATGAAAGATTGATGACTATGTGGGCCTCTCAAATGTTGGTTTTGCACATGATTCTTATATAAATGGTACTACTAAAGGTGAAAATTGGTAAAATTATTGAGCCGGTATCTAGATACACAAATTAATGTCTGCCTGGTCAAGACAATGAGAGCATTTGTGTTTTTCTAAAGACTAAAAGGAGATTATATAACCACCGGCCGCGGTGGCTCCACCTGGATAAGGCTACTCGCGATCCTCAACGAAGAGGTGAAGGGTTGGCTCAAAACCTGGGAGGCGGCTAGATGTATTAAGTGTGGCTCGGGGGTGGTGGGTCCTCCCGCTTTAAGTGTCACTTGGGGTTTACGGCGCGGGCTGTCGGCCGCAGTTCTGCTCCTCCAATACCAAAAAAAAAAAAAAAAAAAAAAAAAAAAAAAAAAAAAAAGGAGATTATATATACTCAAGAAACTGTGTCTCTTGATATTGTGTGACTAGTGTTGACTTTAATCTCGTTTTGTTTTATTAATAAATTATTTTTTCATGGGCATGGCAAGCGGAATTGCACTTTTGGCGAGAGCACGATTATGCTTGGATGACTCAACCCTGTCTTGAGTTTCATGCTTTCTAGTGAAATATTTCAATTTCATGTTTTCACATAGGAGACAACTCATAAAATAAAAGGAATAAAAAGAGAGTAAGTCTTATCCATTACAAAAGTTATATGCGGCATACGGACGTAACATCAAACATTTAGCAATTGACCCATCGTTGACCCCATCAAAAGACATGTTTAAATGTTACAAAAAAAAAACGAGGTCTTCCGATTGTAATGATAATCTCAAGTTAACACATATAAATGTAATGTCCCATTATATCTTGGTGCTTTTTGCCCCCTCCAATCTCCTTATCATAACCTGTGGAACTCTAATTCCACATTTGAGTATTCCTTGGTCTGGTTGAACCTAAATCCAAACCAAGAGATTTCGCATATTATCTGTTGGTGATCAATTTCTCACTCTCAATTTTAATATAGTCAAATGAAAAAAAAAAAAAAAACAAGTGAAAGAAAAGTATGGTCAAGTGATTGGATTAGACGTCCAACCAAAATTAGCAAATTGATCATAATACAATGATTTTGATCCGATCACTTTGCGGGAAGGGCGTTTAATCTGAATGATCCAACCAACATTTGCAAATTGATCTGAATGCAATGGTTTTGGTCCATACACTCTGTTCCATGTTCTAGGTTTCCGGCAACTACAAAAATTATCAGGATTCAGTATTTTAAGATAATCAAAGGTAACACATGAAGAAGAATAACTTGGTCCATGGTACAAAGTTGCACATGATCGCAGCTGGATAGCTTTTGAAGAATGTATATATCTCCATGATTTGATTAAATGTTTCATATATTATATTGTACAAAATTTAAATCAGAAAATAATGAGAAGACTGTCGTTGCAGTACCTATGAAATAATTTTCTTTCCACCCTCATTTTCGGAGATTGATCACTGATTAAAGAGTTGCGACCAATTTGTAAATGTATGCTACATTACATACGTTGGCGAGATAGGAAAGTTACTGAAGTTCTAAACTGGAGGGAAATGTAGCCGGCATTTGATGGACTAAACATGTAAGGAATGGGGGAGCTAGAAAGAACAAACAAATTTCAAGTATTTAAAGGACTTGCTGAGGATAATTTCCAAGTCGTGGCATTATGGTCACCCTCCTTACTCCCTTCAAAATCCACAACAGAGGGTACAGAAATCAACTCTATGCAATTGCACGGAAACAATGTCGATCAGGCCTGAACTTTGCTGGCAGAACCGACGCGCATTTTGCAATTAATCTCAGGGATGAATTCGTCCCCAATGGCGAAATCTGACTCGTTTCATCTCCATCCTGTATTCATCCTCTCTGCCTAGCGTCCTTTGCATTTCGAATTAGGGACGTCGAAGTTTCAAGACCTTGTTGGGTCCGGTGACTAAAAATTCACCGATGAAGGCCCAGAGGCTGGTCAAACGTCAACGGCCCAGTTTGATCTTTATGGATTAAAAGAAGAAGAACAGAACGGACTCGGTCCGGGAAAAACCCGGCTTTGATGGATCTGTTGCTCCATTATTTTTTTTATTTTTTTTATTCATTTTTGTTATCATTATTATTTACTATTATATATATATTAAACAAAGGATGCATGTTTGGCTTGTTGGCAAAAATCATCATAGATTTATAATTTTTTAGATAATTTTCCACCTATACGCTCCATATGCTTTAACACTTTACTTAATATTGAAACATCCATTTCAAAAAATGGGCCATGCATGTTCAAGGGAAAATTAGCACAATGAAACTTTTATTAATTGATAAATAAACACCCTAAAGGTAATTCCTTTGAAAAACAAGTCATAGTTACTTTCATTGACAAAGAGCCGTGATTATCAATACAACGTGGGAAAAACGCATGCTTTTCAACTATAGATAATTCTTCACATTAGTGTTACTTTGAAAAAATAACAAAAAGAGGAGACATTGTTGTCCTCCGAGGACCTTAGGGTTCTGTGGTCCTCACATGGCCATGTGAACCACGCCATATCAGTAGCTGCAGCCCATTCACGACGTCAATGTTACTTTAGAAAAAAAGGCAAAAAGGCAAAAAGACAAGGAGGCATTATTGTCCTCTAAATACCTGTAGTGGATGGAGGACCTTGTAATTGAGTCTTTGATGATTCATGTCCGTAGAAAACAACGAATGGACACGCAAGACGGGAAAAGACCAAGATGGTCCTAATCATACAAAAGTTCATCCAATCGAACGAAGCATGGCAATGTGAAACATTGCCTCGCATAGGCGAGGGCCAACTAAGTAAGACTTGATGAGGGTCGACCTCACCTAGTCTAGATCTGGCGAGGCCGACCCTCGCCCAGGCCAAGGTGGCCTCACCGAGCATCGGTCGCTTGTGGCCAGAGGTCGGTCACTGGCAAAAGGTAAAAGAAGACCAAAAAGAAAACAAAGGAAAAAAAAGAAGAAGAGAAAAATTTTAAAAAAATAATTAAAAATTCAAAAAATACTATAATATTACTAAAAGTGTCTATGTCAATGCCAATAGTGCCATGTGGCACCGCTACAATAAATTTCGATCAAAATTAGTTGGATGGACTTAATTGGTAGGAAGTGAAAAAAGTTTAGAACTTAATTGTCAAAAAGTGAAAATGTTTTGGATTGAATTAAAAATTAAAATGTTTAGATCGAACTAATAAAAGCATAATAGATTTATGACTTTTTAGATAATTTTCCACCTATACGCTCCATGTGCTTTTACACTTTACTTAATATTAAAACATCCATTTCAAAAAATGGGCCGTGCATGTTCAAGGGAAAATTGGCACAATGAAACTTTTATTAATTGATAAATAAGCACCCTAAAGGTAATTCCTTTGAAAAACAAGTTGTAATTACTTTCATTGACAAAAAGCCGTGGTTATTAGTACAACGTGGAAAAAAAACATGCTTTTCAACTATAGATAATTCTTCACATTAGTGTTACTTTGAAAAAACAACAAAAAGAGAAGACATCGTTGTCCTCTTCGGACCTTAGGGTTATGTGGTCCTCACATGGCCATGTGAACCACGCCATGTCGGTAGCTGCAACCCATTCACGACGTCAATGTTACTTTAGAAAAAAAGGCAAAACGGCAAAAAGACAAGGAGGCATTATTGTCCTCTAAGTACCTGTAGTGGATGGAGGACCTCGTAATTGAGTCTTTGATGCTTCATGTCCGTAGAAAACAACGAATGGACACGCAAGACGGGAAAAGACCAAGATGGTCCTAATCTTACAAAAGTTCATCCAATCAAACGAAGCATGGCAATGTGAAACATTGCCTCGCATAGGTGAGGGCCGACTAGGTAAGACTTGATGAGGGTCGACCTCACCTAGTCTAGATCTGACGAGGCCAGCCCTCGCCCAAGCCAAGGTGGCCTCACCGAGCATCGGTTGGGCAAAGGCAACATCAAGTGAGCTTAGTGAGGTTGCCTGGCCTAGGCAAGGGTTAGCCTCTCCTGGTCTGCGTGAGGGTCGGCCTCACCAGATCTGGCCTGGGCAAGGCCAACCTCGGTCGAGTCTCGCTCGGCTGACCTTCGCTCGATCGGGCTTCACCTAGGGAGGGCGAGGCCAACCTGCCCTACCATGGTCGATGGCCAACCATCACCTGTGGCTAGAGGTCGGTCACTGGCAAAAGGTAAAAGAAGAAGACCAAAAAGAAAACAAATGAAAAAAAAAAAATAAAGAGAGAAAAATTAGAAAAAAATAATTAAAAATTCAAAAAATATTATAATATTACTAAAAGTGTCTATGTTAATGCCAAAGTGTCTTGCCAGCGCATCACTAACATCCACGTTGATAAATTCCGATCAAAATTGATTGAATGGACTTAATTGGTAAGAAGTGAAAAAGTTTTGGACTTAATTGTCAAAAAGTGAAAATGTTTTGGACTGAATCGACAAAAATAAAATGTTTAGGATTGAATTGATAAAAGTATAATAGATTTATGAGTTTTTAGACAATTTTTGCCCTATACGTTGCATGTGCTTTTACACTTTACTTAATAATGAAATATCCATTTCAAAAAATCGGCCGTGCATGATCGGGGGAAAATTGGCACAATGAAACTTTTATTAATTGACAAATAAATACCCTAAAGGTAATTCCTTTGAAAAACAAGTCGTAGTTACTTTCATTGACAAAAAGCCGTGGTTATTAGTACAACGTGGGAAAAACGCCTGCTTTTCAACTATAGATAATTCTTCACATTAGTGTTACTTTGATAAAACAACAAAAAGAGGAGACATTGTTAACCTCTGTGGACCTTAGGAGTCTGTGGTCCTCACATGGCCATGTGAATCACGCCATGTCTGTAGCTACAACCCATTCATGACGTCAATGTTACTTTAGAAAAAAAGGCAAAAAGGCAAAAAGACAAGGAGGCATTATTGTCCTCTAAGTACCTGTAGTGGATGGAGGACCTTGTAATTGAGTCTTTGATGTTTCGTGTCTGTAGAAAACAACAAATGGACACACAAGACGGAAAAAGACCAAGATGGTCCTAATTTTACAAAAGTCCATCCAATCAAACGAAGCATGGCAATGTGAAACATTGCCTCGCATAGGTGAGAGCCGACTAGGTAAGACTTGGTGAGGGTTGACCTCACCTAGGATAGATCTGGCGAGGCTGGCCCTCGCCCAGAACAAGGTGGCCTCACCAGGCATCGGCTGGGCAAAGGCAACGTCAAGTGAGCTCGGTGAGGCTGCTTGGCCTAGGCAAGGGTCAGCCTCTCCTGGTTTGGGTGAGGGTTGGCCTCACTAGATCTGGCCTGGGCAAAGCCGACCTCAGTCGAGTCTTGCCCGGCCGACCCTTGCTCGATCAAGCCTCATTTATGGAGGGCGAGGCTAGCCCGCACTACCATGGTCGATGGCCAACCATCACCTGTGGCTAGAGGTCAGTGACTACCAAACAGTAGAAGAAGACCAAAAAGAAAAGGAAAAAAAAAAAGAAAAAAAAGAAGAAGAAGAGAAAAATTAGAAAAAATAATTAAAAATTCAAAAAATATTATAATATTACTAAAAGTATCTATGTCAATGCCAACAGTGCCATGTGACACCGCTAACATCCATGTCAATAAATTCCAATCAAAATTAGTTGGATGGACTTAATTGGTAAGAAGTGAAAAAGTTTAGGACTTAATTGTTAAGAAGTGAAAATGTTTTGGATTGAATCGGCAAAATTAAAATGTTTAGGATTGAATTGATAAAAGTATAATAGATTTATGACTTTTTAGATAATTTTTCCCCTATACATTCCATGTGCTTTTACACTTTACTTAATATTGAAATATCCATTTCAAAAAATGGGCCGTGCATGTTCAGGGGAAAATTGGCACAATGAAACTTTTATTAATTGATAAATAAGCACCCTAAAGGTAATCCCATTCACGACGTCAATGTTACTTTAGAAAAAAAGGCAAAAAGACAAGGAGGCATTATTGTCCTCTAAGTACCTGTAGTGGATGGAGGACCTTGTAATTGAGTCTTTGATACTTCGTGTCTGTAGAAAACAACAAATGGACACACAAGACCGGAAAAGACCAAGATGGTCCTAATTTTACAAAAGTCCATCCAATCAAACGAAGCATGGCAATGTGAAACATTGCCTTGCATAGGTGAGAGCCGGCTAGGTAAGACTTGATGAGGGTCGACCTCACCTAGGATAGATCTGGTGAGGCTGGCCCTCGCCCAGGCCAAGGTGGCCTCACCAGGCATCGGCTGGGCAAAGGCAACGTCAATTGAGCTCGGTGAGGCTGCTTAGCCTAGGCAAGGGTCAGCCTCTCCTGGTTTGGGTGAGGGTTGGCCTCACTAGATCTAGCCTGGGCAAGGCCGACCTTAGTTGAGTCATGCCCGACCGACCCTTGCTCGATCAAGCCTCATTTATGGACGGCGAGGCTAGCCCGCACTACCATGGTCGATGGCCAACCATCACCTGTGGCCAAAGGTCGGTGACTACCAAACGGTAGAAGAAGACCAAAAAGAAAAGAAAGAAAAAGAAAAAAAAAAAAAAGAAGAGAAAAATTAGAAAAAATAATTAAAAATTTAAAAATTATTATAATATTACTAAAAGTGTATGTCATGCCAATCTGCCAACAGTCTTGCCATGTGACACCGCTAACATCCACGTGTCATAAATTCCAATCAAAATTAGTTGGATGGAACTTAATGGTAAGAAGTGAAAAAGTTTAGAACTTAATTGTTAAGAAGTGAAAATGTTTTGGATTGAATCGGCAAAATTAAAATGTTTAGGATTGAATTGATAAAAGTATAATAGATTTATGACTTTTTAGATAATTTTCTCCCTATACATTCCATGTGCTTTTGCACTTTACTTAATATTGAAATATCCATTTCAAAAAATGGGCCGTGCATGTTCGGGGAAAAATTGGCACAATGAAACTTTTATTAATTGATAAATAAGCACCCTAAGGTAATTCCTTTGAAAAACAAGTCGTAATTACTTTTATTGACAAAAAGCCGTGGTTATTAGTACAACGTGGGAAAAAAGCCTGCTTTTCAACTATAGAAGAGGAGACATCGTTGTCCTCTTCGGACCTTAGGGTTCTGTGGTCCTCACATGGCCATGTGAGCCACGCCATGTCGATAGCTGCAACCCATTCACGACGTCAATGTTACTTTAGAAAAAAAGGCAAAAAGGAAAAAAGACAAGGAGGCATTATTGTCCTCTAAGTACCTGTAGTGGATGGAGGACCTTGTAATTAAGTCTTTAATGCTTCGTGTCCGTAGAAAACAACAAATGGACACACAAGATGGGAAAAGACCAAGATGGTCCTAATTTTACAAAAGTCCATCCAATCAAACGAAGCATGGCAATGTGAAACATTGCCTCGCATAGGTGAGAGCCAGCTAGGTAAGACTTGATGAGGGTCGACCTCACCTAGGATAGATCTGGCGAGGCCGGCCCTCGCCCAGGCCAAGGTGGCCTCACCAGGCATTGGCTGGGCAAAGGCAACGTCAAGTGAGCTCGGTGAGGCTGCTTGGCCTAGGCAAGGGTCAGCCTCTCCTGGTTTACGTGAGGGTTGGCCTCACTAGATCTGGCCTAGGCAAGGCCGACCTCAGTCGAGTCTCACCCGACCGGCCCTTGCTCGATCAGGCCTCATTTATGGACGGCGAGGCTAGCCCGCACTACCATGGTCGATGGCCAACCATCGCCTGTGGCCAGAGGTCGATGACTACCAAACGGTAGAAGAAGACCAAAAAGAAAAGAAAGTAAAAAAAAAAAAAATAAAGAAGAAGAGAAAATTAGAAAAAATAATTAAAAATTCAAAAATATTATAATATTACTAAAAGTGTTATACATGTCAACGCCAACAGTCTTGCTACGCGACACATCTTAACATCCACGTCGATAAATTCCAATCAATATTAGTTGGATGGACTTAATTGGTAAGAAGTGAAAAAGTTTAGACTTAATTGTTAAGAAGTGAAAATGTTTTGGATTGAATCGAATGAAAATTAAAATGTTTAGGATTGAATTGATAAAAGTATAATAGATTTATGACTTTTTAGATAATTTTCCCCTATACATTCCATGTGCTTTTGCACTTTACTTAATATTGAAATATCCATTTCAAAAAATGGGCCGTGCATGTTCAGGGGAAAATTGGCACAATGAAACTTTTATTAATTGATAAATAAGCACCCTAAAGGTAATTCCTTTGAAAAACAAGTCGTAATTACTTTTATTGACAAAAAGCCGTGGTTATTAGTACAACGTGGGAAAAAAGCCTGCTTTTCAACTATAGAAGAGGAGACATCGTTGTCCTCTTCGGACCTTAGGGTTCTGTGGTCCTCACATGGCCATGTGAACCACGCCATGTCGGTAACTGCAACCCATTCACGACGTCAATGTTACTTTAGAAAAAAAGGCAAAAAGGCAAAAAGACAAGGAGGCATTATTGTCCTCTAAGTACCTGTAGTGGATGGAGGACCTTGTAATTAAGTCTTTGATGCTTCATGTCCGTAGAAAACAACGGATGGACACGCAAGACGGGGAAAGACCAAGATGGTCCTAATCTTACAAAAGTTCATCCAATCAAATGAAACATGGTAATGTGAAACATTGCCTCGCATAGGCGAGGGCCGACTAAGTAAGACCTGATGAGGGTTGACCTCGCCTAGTCTAGATCTGGCGAGGCCGGCCCTCGCTTAGGCCAAGGTGGCCTCATTGAGCATCGGCTGGGCAAAGGCAACATCAAGTGAGCTTAGTGAGGTTGCCTGGTGTAGGCAAGGGTCAGCCTCTCTTGGTCTGCGTGAGGGTCGGCCTCACCAGATCTGGCCTGAGCAAGGCCAACCTCGGTTGAGTCTCGCTCGGCTGACCCTCGCTCGATCGGGCTTCACCTATAGAGGGCGAGGCCAGCCTACCCTACCATGGTTGATGGCCGACCATCGCCTGTGGCCAGAGGTCAATCACTGGCAAAAGGTAAAAGAAGACCAAAAAGAAAACAAATGAAAAAAAAAAAAAAAAAAGAGAGAGAGAGAGAGAGAGAGAGAGAGAGAGAGAAAAAATTAGAAAAAACTAATTAAAAATTCAAAAATATTATAATATTACTAAAAGTGTTTATGTCAATCCAACAGTCTTACGTAAGACCGCTTAACATCCACATCAATAAATTCCGATCAAAATTGATTGAATGGACTTAATTGGTAAGAAGTGAAAAAGTTTTGGACTTAATTGTTAAGAAGTGAAAATATTTTGGATTGAATCGACAAAATTAAAATGTTTAGGATTGAATTGATAAAAGTATAATAGATTTATGAGTTTTTAGACAATTTTTGCCCTATACGTTGCATGTGCTTTTACACTTTACTTAATAATGAAATATCCATTTCAAAAAATCGGCCGTGCATGATCGGGGGAAAATTGGCACAATGAAACTTTTATTAATTGACAAATAAATACCCTAAAGGTAATTCCTTTGAAAAACAAATCGTAGTTACTTTCATTGACAAAAAGCCGTGGTTATTAGTACAACGTGGGAAAAACGCCTGCTTTTCAACTATAGATAATTCTTCACATTAGTGTTACTTTGATAAAACAACAAAAAGAGGAGACATTGTTAACCTCTGTGGACCTTAGGAGTCTGTGGTCCTCACATGGCCATGTGAATCACGCCATGTCTGTAGCTACAACCCATTCATGACGTCAATGTTACTTTAGAAAAAAAATGGAAAAAGGCAAAAAGACAAGGAGGCATTATTGTCCTCTAAGTATCTGTAGAGGATGGATGACCTTGTAATTGAGTCTTTTATACTTCGTGTCCGTAGAAAACAACAAATGGACACACAAGACGGGAAAAGACCAAGATGGTCCTAATTTTACAAAAGTCCATCCAATCAAACGAAGCATGGCAATGTGAAACATTGCCTCGCATAGGTGAGAGCCAGCTAGGTAAGACCTGATGAGGGTCGACCTCACCTAGGATAGATCTGGCGAGGCTGGCCCTCGCCCAAGCCAAGGTGGCCTCACCAGGCATCAGCTGGGCAAATAAGTGAGCTTGGTGAGGCTGCTTGGCCTAGGCAAGGGTTAGCCTCTCCTAGTTTGGGTGAGGGTTGGCCTCACCAGATCTAGCCTGGGCAAGGCCGACCTCGGTCGAGTCTCACCCGGCCGACCCTCGCTCGATCAGGCCTCACTTATGGAGGGTGAGGCCATGCCGCACTACCATGGTCGATGGCCAACCATCGCCTGTGGCCAGAGGTCAGTGACTACCAAATGGTAGAAGAAGACCAAAAAAAAGAAAGAAAGAAAAAGAAAAAAAAAAAAAAGAAGAAGAGAAAATTAGAAAAAAATAATTAAAAATTCAAAAATATTATAATATTACTAAAAGTGTACATGTCGGTGTCAACAGTTAAGTATGTGACACCGCTAACATCCATGTCAATAAATTCCGATCAAAATTAGTTGGATGGACTTAATTGGTAAGAAGTGAAAAAGTTTAGGACTTAATTGTCAAGAAGTGAAAATGTTTTGGATTGAATCGGCAAAATTAAAATGTTTAGGATTGAATTGATAAAAATATAATAGATTTATGAATTTTTAGATAATTTTCGCCCTATACGTTCCATGTGCTTTTACACTTTACTTAATATTGAAATATCCATTTCAAAAAATGGGCCGTGCATGTTCAGGGGAAAATTGGCACAATGAAACTTTTATTAATTGATAAATAAGCACCCTAAAGGTAATTCCTTTGAAAAGCAAGTCATAATTACTTTCATTGACAAAAAGCCGTGGTTATTAGTAAAAAGCCGTGGTTATTAGTACAACGTGGGAAACAAGCCTGCTTTTCAAGTATGGATAATTCTTCACATTAGTGTTACTTTGAAAAAAACAACAAAAAGATGAGACACCGTTGTCCTCTTCGGACCTTAGGGTTCTGTGTTCCTCACATGGCCATGTGAACCACGCCATGTCGGTAGCTACAACCCATTCACGACGTCAATGTTACTTTAGAAAAAAAAGGCAAAAAGGCAAAAAGACAAGGAGGCATTATTGTCCTCTAAGTACCTATAGTGGATGGAGAACCTTATAATTGAGTCTTTGATGCTTCATGTCCATAGAAAACAAGGATTGGACATGCAAGACGGGAAAAGACCAAGATGGTCCTAATTTTACAAAAGTTCATCCAATCAAACAAAGCATGGCAATGTGAAACATTGCCTCGCATAGGCGAGAGCCGACTAGGTAAGACCTGATGAGGGTTGACCTCACCTTGTCTAGATCTGGCGAGGCCAGCCCTCGCCCAGGCCAAGGTGGCCTCACCAGGCATCGGCTGGGCAAAGGCAACATCAATTGAGCTCGATGAGGCTGCCTAGCCTAAGCAAGGGTCAACCTCTCCCGGTCTGGGTGAGGGTCGGCCTCACCAAATTTGGGCTAGGCAAGGCCAACCCCGGTTGAGTCTCACCCGGCCGGCCCTCGCTTGATCGGGCCTCACCTATGGAGGGCAAGGCCGTTCTACCCTACCATGGTCGATGGTCGACCATCGCCTGTGGCGAGAGGTCAGTCACTGGCAAAAGGTAGAAGAAGACCAAAAAGAAAAGAAAGGCAAAAAAAAAAAAAAAAAAAAAAAGAAGAAAAAATTAAAAAAAATAATTAAAAATTCAAAAATATTATTATATTTTTAAAAGTGTCTATGTCAGTCTGCGATAGCGCTACGGCACATGGCGCCGACATCCACGTCAATAAATTCCGATCAAAATTGGTTGGATTGACTTAATTGGTAAGAAGTGAAAAAGTTTGGGACTTAATTGTTAAAAAATGAAAATGTTTTGGATTGAATCGGCAAAATTAAAATGTTTAGGACTGAATTGATAAAAGTATAATAGATTTATGACTTTTTATACAATTTTCCCCCTATACATTTGATGTGCTTTTATAGTTTACTTAATAATGAAATATCCATTTCAAAAAATCGACCGTGCATGTTTTGGGGAAAATTGGCACAATGAAACTTTTATTAATCGATAAATAAGCACCCTAAAGGTAATTCCTTTGAAAAACAAGTCGTTGGTACTTTCATTGACGAAAAGCCGTGGTTATTAGTACAACGTGGGAAAAACGCATGCTTTTCAACTATAGATAATTCTTCACATTACAGTTACTTTGAAAAAACAACAAAAAGAGGAGACATTATTGTCCTCTGAGGACCTTAGGGTTATGTGGTCCTCACATGGCCATGTGAACTACGCCATGTTTGTAGCTGCAATCCATTCACAACGTCAATGTTACTTTAGAAAAAAAGGCAAAAAGACAAGGAAATATTATTGTCCTCTAAATACCTATTGTGGATGGAGGACCTTATGATTGAGTCTTTGATGCTTCATGTCCGTAGAAAACAACGAATGAACACACAAGACGGGAAAGGACCAAGATGGTCCTAATTTTACAAAAGTTCATCCAATCAAACGAAGCATGGCAGTGTGAAACGTGCCACGTTTCAAGATGCAAATGATTCGCAACATTAGGGTTACTCTAGGAAAGAAAGCAAAAGGAGAAGCAAGCATTATTATCCTCCAAGGACCTGTGGTGGACTGTGGACCTTATTCTGTCCAAAATGAAGCCATATGTGATTTGGGAATATGATGCTGAGACTTATGATCACTTCTCGACCAAACTTTTCTTCTTCTTTTTTCATTCCCATGATAGTAATAAATAGTTTAACTCAAGTCTGTAAGCTCCAATAGTAGGTTAATCCATGCAACGGACATGAACAATAAATGTGTCGTGCCACAATGAATCTTAGTAAGATTCTTTTTGGTAGATGTATGATTTGGGAATGGACTGGATGGCTAATCCAACAAAGTAGCAAGTGATGACCATAATGTGTAAGCTTGAAAAAGTGTAACTCTCGGCAAAATAGGAAATATCACTACCCAATATGAGTTGACAATTACAAGGACACTAGCATTATAAGTGGGAGAGTTTGTGATACTACAAATCGCACATAAAGTAGAAAAGAACTTAAGAAGTAAGTTGAAACCCACTCCAAAAATTTACCACCTAAAATCTTTTTATGGGGAGTTTGACCCACATTGAATGCTTTGAGTCATTACATATGTTCATTCAAATTGACTAAATTTTGTGTCACCATGTAATATTTGATGAAGCATAATAATAATAAGAAAGTGCCTATAGCTCATCCTACTTCAGCACCTTAGAAAGTTAGTTATAAATCTAAGCAATGAAGGATTAGGTCTGTATGTGGACTTGTTGGTATTGTGTTTTAAGAAGGCAGGCTCGATTTGCAAGCCTCAGGTCATATAGCAGGTTAATCCCTATTCAATGGTAATGGTCTGAGCGGGGAAATGATAGGAGACAACATGTTAATTAGACTTGCAAAATCACAAGAAACATCACGCCGAAATGAAATTAGAATTACTAATTGCATTGTCCCCAAGTGCCACGTCTTTCTCTGGGCTCCTACAAAGGAGCTTGGGTCATGACCTACGAGTAAGTAGTGAATACTTGAACTTCATCTGTAAAGACCATATTTGCCACTTTGAAGGAAGGCTTTTTTCCCCCCTAATTAGAGGGGAATGTTGTTTGTGAAGTGCTTTTTCAATAAATACTTCAACTTCACCATGTAAGGCTGTGCTTAAGGTCGTTAATTATATTCAGAAAGAATTAATCATTGAGTATTTGATAGTTGTAAAAATCTTGGTCAAGCTTCTATAATTCTTTAGTGAGATTTAGTAATTGTTTCGCAAGGAATTGTGCAGATAAATACCATGCGAGTTATTTGATATATTTTGGGATTAAAAAAAACTTGAGAGTATTTGAATGACTCAAGTGTTATTATAACTTTCATAATATCGCTTGATCTATAGTAAAATTTAATGTTACTCTCCCCCAGGATTGGGTTATTAAACTACGTAAATCCAATTTCCAATTTACTTTTCTGTTTTACCAGTTTGTTCTTTTGCAACAAAAATCAAGATGAATGTAATGACAGATGTTTTTAGTTTGACTTATATGTATTTCCTTGTATTGCCAGATTATTATTTTTTTCTATCTAGTACTAACTAAGTAACCATGACATTTATAACATATTTTGCAAATGATATTTTCTACAATAATAAAACACATTCGAAAAATCAAAATGTAAGTTTTGAAGTGTAAAATTTAATCAATTCCGCACTATTGCATGGGTCAAATCCCAATTGTTTCAAAAGCTAGGGCAATTATTAGGTCCATGTACATTTTCAATTTACTTAAAAATGAGATATCCATTTCCAAAAGGGAAAATTACACAAATAGTCCCTATTTTTCATTTCGATGTCGATTTCGTCCTCACTTTCGATTAGGATTTTTGGTCGCACTATTGATAAAATGTCCGTCTAGTCATGAACTTTCAAATGGCTCGATTTGGTCGCTGAACTATTAATAAAATGTCCAATCTAGTCCAGTCGAACTTTCGATCGGCTCAAATTGGTGGTCCTGAACTATGATGAAATGTCTGATCTAGTCCTTCGTTACTATTTTTTTTTTTTTTTTTTTCCTTTTTTTCCTTTTTTCCTCTTTTTTTTTCCCTTTTTTTTTTTTTTTTTTTTTTTTTTTTCGCTTTCCCCCGCGGAGCTGGCGGAGGGCCGGTGTCCCGGCGAGGGAGCCCCTCGCCAGATCGGCGAGGGCCCCTCGCCGGCGTCCCTCGCAAGCGGGCGAGGGGCTCTCCCTCGCCGGCGTCGGCGAGGGGCTCTCCCTCGCAGATCTGGCGAGGGGCCCTCCTCGCCGGCGTCTGCGCGGGGCTCTCCCTCGCCAGATCTGCGAGGGAGAGCCCGCTTGCTCGCCCGCTTGCTAGGGACGCCGGCGAGGGAGCCCCTCGCCCTCGCCTTCGCCCTCGCCCGACGCCGGCGAAGGGCTCTCCCTCGCAGACACCGGCGAGGACGGCCCCTCGCAAGATCGGCGAGGGAGCCCCTCGCCCTCGCCCTCGCCCGACGCCGGCGAGGGGCTCTCCTCGCAGACGCCGGCGAGGGGCTCCCTCGCCGGACACCGGCCCTCCGAGGGAAAGCGAAAAAAAAAAAAAAAAAAAAAAAAAAAAAAAAAAAAAAAAAAAGGAAAAAAGGGAAAATAAAGGAAAATAAAGAAAAATAGTAACGAAGGACTAGATCGGACATTTCATCATAGTTCGGGGGCCAACTTGGCCGATCGAAAGTTCGAGGACTAGATCGGACATTTTATTAATAGTTCGGGGGCCAAATCGAGCCATTTGAAAGTTCGGGACTGGATCGGACATTTTATCAATAGTTCGGATCAAATCGGCCAATCGAAAGTTCGAGGACGAAATTGGACATCGAGTGAAAATATAGGACTATTTGTGTAATTTTCCCTTTCCAAAAAGCTGGTCCTGTATATTCTGGGGGAAAAATCAGTACAGTAAAGCTTTTATTAATAGTTTAAGGGCAATTCCTTTAAAAGACGAGTTGTGATTATTTTGATTGAAACACATCGTGGTCGTACTCAACTTCTTCGTGTCCAATCGTACATTGTATGATCAACGTTAGTATCACTTTTGGAAAAAGCAAAAGCAAAACGTGACATTATTGTCCTCTAAGGACCTGTGTACAGGACGAACCTTGTTAGTACAATTACTTCTTTTTTTTTTTGGTAAAGTTGTTAGTACAATTACTTTTCTTGTTCACATTCAATCAAACGTCACATTGCCATGTGAAACGCCTTTGTTACTTTGGGAAAAAAGCAAAAGGGGAAGACATTATTGTCCTGTCTTCTATGGACATGTGGTGTATGTGAAACGTTGCTACTTTATTAGCTGTAAAATGATTTGTGACATTGAAGTCAAAGTAAACAGAAAAAGGAAAAGTAGACATAATAATAGAGGATGGACCTTATTATAAAGATTTTCGCTATTTTGTGCTCGAATAAAACAATAAATGAACATGCAAAGAGGCGAAAATGCTAAGATGGTCCTAAATTCACAAATGTTCATCCAATGAAATGTCGCATGACTATTTGAAACATGCCACATTTCTAGCTGGAAATGCTTCCCAATGTAAATGTCACTTTTGAAATATAAAGCAAAAGGAAAAGCAGATATTATTGTCCTCTAAGGACCTAGTGGATCGTGAACCTTATTCATGTTTGAATAAGACAGCGGATGGACATGTGAGGTGGAGAAAGACCAGGATGATCCTAAATTTGCGAAAGCTCATCCAAAAAAATCAAGATAAGAATGAATATCATTATCATAATGTTGTATGATGCCCACTCTAATGCTAAAAATGTTTTAAAGAAAAAATTACAGATTCAGTTTTAAAGAGGGCTATCGTGCAAATTCCAATGTAATCCTAAATTTTTCAATTTTCTTAATGAATTTCTCAAGTTTTCATTGTAGTCATTTCAGTTAATTTTAGCCTAAATTTACTAACGTGACGGTCCAGTCATCGTCGATCATCCACTTAACACATCTCCAATCTGACCTAAACAAATTTTGAGTATGATTCATCACGAACTCGAATAACATTTTCTTGTTGAGATTTGGATTTATTAGATTACAGATATTATCGACCTAAGTTAACGAATAAAATGTTCGGTGAAAACAAGGATAAAATGAAAGATTTAGATCACCATTGTGAATCACATTTAATCCCGCCCCATTTAAGTATAATGATTTTAAGAAATAATAAAGACTTTGAAGATATAACGTTTATTATTGAAACTTTGAAAGAATTTTGACATTTTACCGATGTTTCTATAATCAAGCCACCTTCCCGAACTCCTAATGTAAAGTGCCTTATAGAAAAGCATTTGATTGAAGTGAAAATCTTATGAATTTTCTCATGTACTATTTTGTGTTTGAAGGATGATAGATCTTGCTATGCACTAACCCACGTCAAGAACGCAATGAATATTTTAATGTCTAAACTACTTAAGCCATGGAAAAAAAAAATGAAGGAGTAGAGTATTAAATTTATCGGTAGTTAATGTTAGCCAGCGCTCTCCATTTGTAGGGATGACTAAGATAGATAATGTTAAGAATGGTCAACTAGGTTGATATATCAAGTGATGCAACAAACTACAAAAGAGCCTTTTAAAAAATGGATCAAATGCAACAATTAAGAGAAGTTTGAAACGATCGCATAATTTTTCAATTTAACAAATGAGTCTTAATACACGGTTTCTTTTTCTCTTCTTTTTTTTGGTTAGAAATGTAATGTCATTTGGTGATCATCTAAAGAGCCATCCAAGAAGAAATTATTTGTTGGAGAAATGGGAGGACCAGGTTACACTCGATCTTGGCCTTTCCTGGAGTTAGAGGAAAGCATAGACCCGGGGCTGAATCTCCCATGGACAAGGGGCGAGAGGGTAGAGCAAAGCATCCATGACTAACTTTGCAATCATTTTCGTTGATGAGGTTTGGGAGCTCCACATCCTTTTCTGAGGTTATTAGCAAGAAGGATGGCCTCTGCTTCAATTTAGTTGGGAACTTATAGTGGACATTCACCGATGGTTAAATTAATAGGAAAATCTCGTCTCCATTTCAAAATGCTCGTACTGGACGGAATGCAGTTAGGTAGTCCCACTATTCTCCTGATGAAACATAAGCCTATCTTATTTAACGTCGCGGCCTTGAAATTTCATTTGTTTGACCATGAGACCAATGAACTATTTATGTTTTTTTTTTTTTTTCGCCTAGGAATCATATAATATTTGAATGACTGTTCACGCACTTCAACTAATCCACCTCCTCAGGCCATTTTGAGAGCGCAATTTGATATTTCAAGTCTGAATAAAAACATGGATGGACATGAGAGACATGAAAAAGACCAAAATGGTCCTAAATTCACAAAAGTCCATACAATCAAACGTCGTATGTCCATGTGAAATGCTTTATGTTTTTTAGTTGCTAATGATTTGCGACATCAATATTACTTTGGAAAAGAAAAGCAAAAAGCAGACATTATTGTCCTCTAAGGACCTAAAGTGCACTGTTTACCTTATTCGTATTTGAATGAAACAACGGATGGACATGTGACATGTGAAGCGATAAGAATAAACCTAAGTTTGCAAAAGTCCACCCAAACAATTTGGGATAAGAACAATATCACTGTCATAACAATTACACGACATTACTTTGGTGCCAAAATTTTTCAAATGGGAAAATGTAACGCATGTATATTTCAACTACAATGCCCGTGGCCTCATCAATGATTGTACATTAGACTTAGACCATCACAAATTCGTCACAGTTTCTTCTCTTTTTTTTTTTTTTTCCTAAAAAGACTTATCACAGTGGAAAAAGGACCATTGTGCAATGCATGTAGCTAATCAAGGGGCTCTTCAGAAGCTGCCATGTGATTTTTTTTTTTTTTGGTCGTGGCCATGTGATTTTAATGGCCAGATTTTTGGGAAGCTTCTCCTAACAAGAAAAATTCGGGCATTAAACATCAACAGTTCCCAATTTTCCACAGAGAAAGCCACAAAAGGTGATCCTTAATTATACTTATCTTAGTAATTTTCCATAGAAAAAAGTTTTTTGCTAACATAAATGTTTTTTTCCCTTGACAACAAGAAAGCTACCTTACCTAGGTAATTATTCACAAAGTACCCTACCATTTTCATGAGTTAGGTAAGAAGTGGATTAAAACTTGGTTGAAATATCTAATTGATAACCAAGTTATTTGTATCTAGTTGTATGAAAAATTCTAATAATACAGATGCAATTCTCCTTTATGTGTCAATTATGTAACCATTAAGTCAATCGCATGGTTAATCAATTCTGTCTCCTTGTGCTTACCCTTTTTTCATGGCCCCCGGTGCTGTTATTCTGTTAGGCTTCTAGAAAGTATATGGCAATCTTTCCTGTGATCCTTGTTAAGCATAGAGACAGACGAAGATCTATGTACATGTTAATCATTTGTTTTGATGCGATGCCATAGCATAAACTGTAATATAGGGATTCAGCAATTTTGTACTACTAATTTAACATTTATTCACACTATAGTAAAAGGGTATGAACATGTATACATTAAATTCAACCTATTTGGATGTGTGGTGGGCACATTGAAGCTAGGTAGCTCCGCACGTCCTGGGACAAAACAGTAAGCATTTTTTTTTTACCCCGTGGACCAAATAAAACAAGGAAGTTTTGCTATAAATATAATCATTATTGCTTGGCAAAAAGGGGGAGAAAAACAAATTGAAGCTTAAAGGTTTGCAAGCTAGTCAGACCTATAGCCACCTGCTCTTTTTCCATCTAATCTAATCCGATTATGTATCCTTGAGAGAGCATATTTAGGTGATAATCACAGAATTGAAGAGAATATAACAATTTTTTTTTCTTTCGGATCATCTTTTAAAAATGATTTTGTTGTAGAGTGTTTTTGGACACTTGTTGAGCAATCGGCAACGAAAATTTTGCAGCTTTCGGTGCATCAGGCTCTCATGATACATAGAATAGTGGTTGGGACCCATATGATTAGTGTTTAATGATGATACATTTACATGGATTAAGTTTATGTAACGACTACTCCATTATTGGATAACGGGATGGGGGTCATGAGGCTGCATCAATGAAACTATGATGCCATATGAGCTATGCGAGGCGTGATGATGGTGGATGGGTGCATTTGGGAATTGTGTGATGGGAGTCTTGAAAGAACTGATGAACAATAACAAAACAGAAGTTTCGGGGTTGGGTTGGAGACGGGCCCACTTCTTTCCCTTCTGAGCCTTTGGTGACTTCGGTCCCATTCCTGACCGACTTGCTTCTGAGGCAACATAAATGAAATTAAATCAAATGAGACGCAATGATATGCAATGGCAGCTTCTTCGGAGAAAGAAAGAGCACTCTAACATGGACAAATTTCGAGTATGATTAATAGATACTACCTAATCACGAAATCCATTAGCATTTTTCTGTCAAGAATTGGTTTTATTATGTTACCAATATTATTAATTCGAGTTAAGAATAAAATTTATGGTAAAAAAAACTCAAGAATAAAATGAAAGATCTGGAAATTCAATCTTACACCTTTTGAGTATAGTATTTCAACTGATAGATGTGAAGATATAACATTCAATATTGAAACTTTGAAGAATGGCGATATTTTAATAATGTTCCTATCACTAAGCCACCTTTCTAAACTCACTACTTAAACTACCTAACTTCTATGGTTGTGTTTGGTCTGACTTAATAAGCCAATGTTCGATAGAATGGCATTTGGTTGATCTATCAATTTTCTCATGCTTAATCTCATGTTTGAAGGATGATAGATCTTACCATGCACTGCGATGAATATGTTTGAGTCTAAACTACTTAAGCTATGTAAAAAACGGAGGAGCTAAGTATCAAATCAATCGGTAGTCAAAACAATGAGTCGATTTGTTGGATTATCATCGTTCTTTAGTTGACGATCTCCACTCCATTTGTGGAGATGACTAAGATCACAGTCAAATAGAGTGATATATACCGAATTATATATCATATTGCAAATGGACCTTTAAATAATTGGTCATATGCAAATTTCAAGAAAAGTTTGACATGCTCATAATATTCCAATTTAATAAATTGGTTTTACTATACTTTTTGTTATTTTGCTATCATTGAAAGGGCCAAGACACTATTTGTTGTAGAAACGGGAGCGCTGGGTTACACTCAATCTTGACCTTTCCTGAAGTTAGAGAGTAGAGCATAGTTCGGGGGCTGGGCAAAGCATTAATGGATTACTTGCGACCGCTTGTCTTGATGATGTTTGGGAGCTCGAGGTCCTTTTTGGAGGTTGCTTGCGAGATGGATGCCGACCGATTCAACTTTGACCTAGGGCGCCAAAGAGTTGAAATGCTCTAAGTGGGAGAGTCTTTTGCCTTTTTTGCCCGGAATAAGTAAAGGATTTTTGTTTGGGAACTTATATTTCATTTCAACCGACAGTAAAAATAATGAAAAAATATCTTATCTCTATTTTGCAAGTGATCGTACTAGAATTAACCAGTTCTTACAACAATAGAAAGCGAATGCCTGCTCTCTAGACAATTCCACAATCATGTTGATAAATTGATAGGATTATCAAGGGTGTCCTATCAACATCAACCTGCGGAAGGGCATTCTCCTCATCAAAAGAGGCACATTTTTCATTCAGAGCCCAAAATGAGCTCACTCTTGACCATAAGGTCCTTAACAAGTGTCGCTTGATCTTAAGAAGGATGCACTTGGGTTTCTAAGGACCGAGCACTTAACCTAAACGAGAGCATGGATCGTGACGAGAAGCATGCGCTTCCCTCATGCCCTTCACCCTAAAGAGCACGCACCTTATATATAGTAGGACTGCATTTCAACAGGGACCTTGTAATTTCTCCATATACAAGTATCTTTTGACACCCCGTGTTTAGCTGGTTCAAGAAATGGGGGCCAGACAACAACAAGTACTGTGCTAAGGAGAGGGAAAAGGTACAAGATGACAAGATTGAAGGAATATAAATATTAGTAGAGAAAGTATTTTATCGAAGTCAAATCTGTTTTTCCCCGTCAATGAAGGATATTTCCAAGCAATGACATTGTCGAACTATGGTCCATTAGTTGTGCGGAGATCAACGAGGAGAACCTTTGTAAATTCCACAAGGAGCCTCACCACCTATTTATTATACAGTAGTTTTTATCTTAACTGGTAGAATGTCGCATGCGCTGCACATGTTAAGACAATATATGTTTGCGAGAATGTACATAGATCAAATTTGAATAAAAAAGATTTGAGTATTCTTTATTAGACTTCTAAGTGTCATTAAGTAAGGGATATTTCCGTGATTTTTAAGAGAATAATAAAAAAATAAAAAAACAAGAATAAGCAAAGTGACAATTTCTCTTGTTAATCATACAAAAACGAGACAACTCATTATTTATCAAATCTTTTGAAAAATCATTGAATTTTCTTCAACATGAAATTGAAAAACACTTATCTGAGAAAAAGGATAGCAATAACATACAAACTATAAATAAAATTGCAAAGAAATTGAAAAGTAATATACAAGGAGAAAGAGAGAGGGAGTAGTTAATAAATTATTTGTGCAAAAGAGCAATGAAAATAGAGAAGTAATGTATGGCATCTACGGATGGTTAATAAATGCTTTGGAGATGAGTTAGTGAAGATTAAAAAATGTTTAGAGAGTTTAGGGTTGGCATATTACTGTGACAATCCGGAATTGTTCTCTCTCAAGATACGATAACTAATGAAAGTCCCTAAAAAAAGAAGAGACTTCGGTTATTTTATTTCTACGCCATACTACGAACATACGAAGTAGACTTTATTGTAATATTAACATGAAATTGTCATATCAAACAAACTTAGAAACTTTCTTCAATCAATTGTTAAGATTTTTTTATGATTCAAATATCCATAAAAAAAAAAAAATCCATCAACCCTCTCTCATAAAGGGTTTCTTGATGACAATAGAAGGGCTTCATTTATGTCCTTAAACCATCATTTCTGAGAATCTCATTCTCACCAAAAGCATCTGTTCTCTCTCTCTCTCTCGCTATCTAAAACGCAGAGGAGGAAGGCTCCCTAAGCATCGTCCCCGGCCGCTGCACATCACTGGTGTACGTCCCCTAATTCCCGTCCATCATTGGTCCTCGAATCCTTAACCGGCGGATTTTTCTTTTTCTCGATCGCCGGCTACTCCTCAAAGCTCCTTCGGTTGCTTCTTATCAATCACGTGGAGCTGTTCATGCCTCTGCCGCGTCTATTCAACTTTTGACCGCTTGGCCTGAGTCAAACACTCTTAAAGATGGGATGGCAGGATTGCTTCCACGTTAGTACATCAGGACGGCTTGGCAATAGTTAATCATGGTGGAGTCAAGTTGCTTTTTGGCCCTTGAGTCACATAGCCACTATTAAAGCTTCGTGTCATGTCGACCTCGCTGCTGTAGAGGACAGTACGACTCGCGATAGGTGGGGGGACCTAACTCAACCGTACTGCCCTGTCCGTCTTTTAGACTTCATACATGTGAACGCCAATATTGAGAAGGATATGGAGACATGTTGTTTCGAAAGGGCGAGAGAGAGAGAGACCCAACTTTTGACCGGCAACTTCTCAACCCCCTTCAAGATTGCTTGCATGTTAATACATCAGGGAAGACGTGGCAATAGTTAACCATGGTGGTGGAGTCAAGTTGCTTTATGGTCTTTGTGTGGCCATTATCAAAGCTCCGTGTCATCTCAACCTCGCTGCTGCAGAGGGCAGTACAACTTGCGATAGCCGAGGGACCCGACTCAACCATACCGTCCTTTCCGTTGTTTAGACTTCATACATGTGAACGCCGATATCGAGAGAAAGGGTGAGAGAGAGACCAAACTTTTGACCGGTGACTTCTCAAGCTCTTTCAGTCGCCTTATGTCAGTCATGTTGAGCTGGCCATACCACTGCTACGTCCATTCAACTTTTGACAGCTTTGCCCGAGATAAAAATTCTTAAAGAATGAATGGCAAGATTGGTTCCATGTTAGAACATGAGGCAGGCTTAGCAATAGTTAACCATGGTTTTCTCAGGTGGTAGAGTCAAGTTCCTCGCTGGCCATTCATCAGTCGCGTGACCATTATTAAAGCTTCATGTCATGTTCACCTCACTGCTGCAGAGGGCGGTACGACTCTTTATGTGGAGGCAGGCTAAGATTTAAACTTCGTAAATGCGAACGCCAGTATTGAGAAGGATTCGGAGAGATCTTGTTTCCAAGGAGGAGATGGAGGACCCGTTGCAATGGAGGTTCGGGTGGAGGAACCCACCATTTTTGTCATGATATTAGTTGGCACGTGTGTGCACAACTATATATATTTTTATGTATAGAGCCCCAAATCTGTACAAATTTTCTTGCAAATAATAACAAATATTCTAAAAAATGCAACCTCTTAATTCGTCAATAAAAATGGCTTTAATCGATGTTAAAACATACTATCCATGTAATCCGAAATTTAGTCATCGTGCACGCATCAATATTGTGGCCCCGGAATGGAAGCTTTTTATTTTTTATTTTTTATGCTGATTCATGATAGAAATTGTAGCTAAAAGAGTATATATTCCACATGTAGCTTTGACATTCAATTTCTATAATAAAACAAGTAATGCAGGACAACATTATAAAATCTTAATGAACGAAATAATTTAAACAAACCTCTCTACCCTACAAAAAAACATCTCCATGCACCATTGGAGAGGAGGAAGAAGAGGTTGTCTTGTTCATCCATTTTGTCTCTTTATGTAAATCATCTCTACTTCCTCAATTCTTATTAAGATTAATACTCTGAAAAATCCTAAACCAGACACTTGTGACAAATTTACCACAAATTATTTTTTTAACCATCAAAAACCCCAAACCCAGTATACCTTTGATAAATTTACCCAAAACTGATACACTTGTGACAAATTTACCTTCTGTTAGTTTTTGTTAAATTTTATTATCAAATTATTAAGTTAAATGACATGTGATAGTTGACCGGTATATCAATTTAGGATTTTACGCTCCGTTTGTCACCGTTTACAATTTTTGTGATTTTTTTGTGGTATTAATCCAATTTAAGCATAGGGTATATTTGTCACAAATTTATAATTTTTGGATTTTTTGCAGTCAAATAAATTAGTTTTGGGTAAATTTGTCATAAATATATCACCAGGGTTTTTTTTTATAGTTAATTGGGTAAATTTATCACAGATATATCATTTTGGTGTTTTTCATGATTAAAAAAATATTTTATGATAAATTTGTCATAAGTGTATAAGTTTAGGGTTTTTCAGGATATTAACCATTCTTATTATAGCTTAATGGCCAAAAACTTATTTATATATGACATGACGAAAAAGCAAAACAGGTTTGATCGCCAAAAAGGGATGAAGGAGGGAGAACCTCGAAGAGCAATCAATGGAGAAAGGAACACCAGCATCCTTTTATTGGAATATTTCATGATCAACCGCTGAGATTTAGTACCAATAATATAACAATTTAGAACCTTAATAAAGACCCAATGACGTGGGAGAAAGAGGAGATGCGTATGGACTATGGAACTCTGTAGCCTAACCTTAGTTAAGGCCTTAACTAGACTCCAATCTATTTCTTAGGAAGCCAAAAACTTTGGAAGCGGATTGCTCTGAATGATCGCTGGTCGAAACTAAATATTAAACGAAGACTATTGCTGGTTGCCACTTGCCAGACAAGTAAATATTAAACGAAGACTATATGTACGGAGATGGATGGCCATATGTAACTTTTATGCACACTATAATGCTAGCGCATGAGTGGGTCTATATTAAATTCCACCTATTTGAATGGCGAGTGGGCATGTTAAAGTTAGGTAGCTCCTCTCTTCCTAGGATGAAACGATAAACATATATATTTTTGACCACGTGGACCAAACAAAACAAGGAAGTTTTACTATGAATACAATCATTAAAAAAGAAGAAGAAAGAAATTGAAGTTTGAAGATTTGCAATTTAATTAGACCATAGCCACCTGGTTTTCTTTTTCATCTAATCTAATCCGAACTTATTGTATATTCTTGAGAGAGCATATCAAGGTGAAAATGACAGAAATGAAGAAAACTTAACAATTTTTTTTTTTCTTTTGGGCCATCATTTAAAAAAGATTTTGTTATCAACAGTTTTTGGACACTGGTTGAGCAATCAACGATGAAAATTTTGCAGCTTTCAATGGATCACACTCTCGTGATTCGTAGAATAGTGATCGGGACCCATATCGTCAGTGTTTAATGACAATACATTTACATAAATTAAGTTTATGTAACAACTGCTCCATTATTTGATAACGGGATAGAGTTCATGACCCTGCATTAATGAAATCATGATGCCATTGAGCTATTGGATGCATGATGATGGCAAATGGGTGCATTTGGGAATTGCATGATAGGAGTGGTTAGAGAGAACCGATGAACAATAATATAGCGGAAGTTTCAAGGTGGGGATGGATACAGGCCCACTTCTTTACCATCTGAACCTTGGTGGCTTTAATGATGCCAAGACTTTTGTCCCATTTCCGACCAACTTGCTTAGGAGAAATTAAGGCAACAGAAATGAAATAAAATCATATGAGAAGCAATAAATGCAACGGCAGCTTCTTCCGAGAAATAAATGGCGCGTTTGGTAATATTTCTGTTTAAAAATTGTTCTAGGAAACAGAAATAGAAAAAAGTTTTCATTAGATGAACAATTTTTAAACAAAAAAAAAAACGCGTTTGGTAAAAACTTGTTTCTAATAAAAATGAACGTAAAACACGTTTGGTAAATTTGTATAATTTTTTTTTTTTTTTATTATATCTATATTTTTTCTATTTTCGTATTTATTTTTCCTTTTTTCTTCTTTTGGCTGGTCGCCGGTCTCGGCAATGGCCGGCAACCAGCCGACGAGGGTCGGCGGTCTCGCCCAACCACAGCAAGGCTCGTCGGCCGTTGGGCGAGGTCGGTCTCGCCGGATCTGGGCCAGATCGAGCTCGCCCAGCCTGACCCGAGGTCGGCCTTGCCGACGCTCCAGCAAGGTCACCGGCCCTCGCCTGCCCTCGACGGTCGGTCACCGGCTTTTACGAGGCGGTGACCTAAAAGAAAAAAAGAAAGAAAAAAAGAAGAAAATAAAAAAGAAAATAAAATAGAAAGTATTTCTGAATTTTATTCCGAAAACAAAAAATAATTTTTTTTTTTTCTTTTTTTTCTATTACAGATGTGTTTTATGAATAAAAAAATAATTTTGGAACAAAAAACGCAAACAAACCGTTGTTGTTCCCTTTTTGTTCCAAGAAACAAAATAACAAGAAAAGTGTTTAGAAACAGAAAAAAAGAATAAAAACAAACGAAGCCAAAGAGCCCTCTAGTGCTTAAAAGGTCTTTTGATTCGCTCCATCATTTTATGCTGTCGTCTCGGACGGAAGAACTTCTATTCCCTCTCCGCTTTGTACACTTTGTTTCGACCTTTCTGGGCACTCCTGTTTAGTCCTCTGCTACTCACGAACCAAGCCATGCCCATCGCAGAGCTATTTCTTGGTGCCTTTCTTCAGGTATTGTTTGATAGGTTGGCCTCCCGCGAGCTGCTCAACTTTGCACGGCGCGAGGGGATCGTTACGCGGTTGGAGGAATGGATGAAGATGCTTGCGAGTATCAAGGAGGTGCTGGATGATGCAGAGGACAAACAACTCATTGGCCATGTCCAGGTGAATTTGTGGCTGGAAGATCTTAGGAACTTGGCCTACGACATCGAAGACTTACTTGATGAGTTCACCACAGAATCTGCTGAAAGCAAGTCCCAGGCAGAACCTAGCACTAGCAAGGCGCGTTCCCTCCTTCCCAGTTGTTGCTTTGGATTGAGCCCAAGAGCATTGATGCTCGACCACAAAATGAGATCCAAGATAGAGAAGATGGATGACAGATTACAGAAGATCATAGCTCGTAAAAATGGTCTGAACCTGAGTGAGAACAAGGGGAAGCGATCAGCATACCGCCGGCTGGATAAGCCGATTCCCACTACAAATTTGCCCGAGCGTTGGTTCGTTAGTAGGGAGGATGACAAAAGGGAGATCCTCAAATTGCTTACCCAGCAAGAAGACAGTAGAACATGTGTGGATCTAGAACTGATTGCCATTGTAGGGATGGGGGGTGTTGGGAAGACTGCTCTCGCTCAGCAAGTCTACAATGACGCGAGAGTCACCGAATATTTCCATGTGAAAGCATGGGCTTGCATTTCCGATGATTTTGATATGCTGGCTATTACAAAGAGTATTCTACAGAAGACCAACTTCACTTTGTCATGTGAAGATAAGGACTTGGATTGGCTACAGGATAAGCTCAAGGAAAACCTTTCGGGGAAGAAATTTCTTGTCGTTTTAGATGATATTTGGAACAAGAACCCTGGAAAGTGGAATAAATTCTTGAAGCCTTTTACATCAGGAGCAAAGGGAAGCAAAATCATTGTCACGACCCGCGATTCTGGCATTGCTAAAATAACTCGTGCTAAAGAGTATCCTCTCAAAGAGTTGTCACGAGATGCTTGTATGTCTTTGCTAGCATTTCATGCTCTTGGAGTTGGAAATTTCGATCACCATCGAGATTTTGAAGCACTAGGTTGGAAAATTACGGAAAAATGCAAAGGGTTGCCATTAGCTGCGACGACATTGGGGGGGCTACTGAGCTCTAAAGTGAGTCCTCATGAATGGGAAGCTGTATTGAACAACAAAATTTGGGACCTACCAAAAGAAAATGATGACATTCTTCCAGCTTTGAAACTTAGCTACCTTCATCTCCCTTGCAATCTAAGGAGATGTTTTGGTTACTGTGCTTTATTTCCCAAGGACTGTGAAATCCAATGGGATGAGTTGATTTGCTGGTGGTCTGCAGAAGGCTTTTTGGAGGGAGAAAAACAAGAGAGCCATTGGAATGCAGGTTTGAGTTGTTTCAACGAGCTAGTATCTAGATCGTTATTTCAAAAGTCGACTAACGATGAGTCACAATTTTTTATGCACGATCTTGTGAATGACTTGGCAAAACAAGTTGCAGGTGCAACTTACTTTGACTCCGGGGAGCCTAAGGTTGATCACAATAATGCATCTTTAGCTCGTCATGCCTCATTCATTCATAGCCAATACATTCTGTCAGAAAAATTCAAGATATATCATGGAATGAAGGGACTTAGGAGCTTCATATCATTAGAAACATCATCTAGAAATTACAGTCGGGTCTTTGTGTCCCAAAAGGTGCTATGTGACTTGTTGTCGGCATTGAAGTACTTGAGAGTGCTTTCATTAAGTCGATACGATATCACAGAGATACCAGAATCCATTGGCAAACTAAGGCACCTAAGGCACCTCAATCTATCGTATACTCTTATTATTACGCTTCCAAAGTCAATTGTTGCATTGTACAATCTAGAGGCTTTGATGTTGCGGGGGTGTAAGTACCTATTGGAATTACCAGAAGGTATAGAAAAACTGATCAATTTGAGATTTCTCGACATTATTTACACTCCGAGCCTAAAAGCGATGCCGCCGTATGTAGGTAATTTGGCTGGTCTTGAAATATTGTCAAAGTTTATAGTGGGAATGGAAAATGGCTCAAGGTTGAAGGAGTTAAAAAACCTCGAGAACCTTAGAGGGGAATTGTGCATCATTGATTTGGATATGGTTCAAGAAGTCAATGATGCCAAGGATGCCAATTTATGCGCGAAGAAGGGAATATGCCGATTGACCATGCAATGGAGTATAAATTTTGATATTTCCCGAAATAAAGAGCTTGAAGGCAAGGTCCTTAACTTTCTTCGCCCTCATCAAAACCTTGAAAATCTCACAATATCCTATTATGGTGGCTTGGAATTCCCTTCATGGTTAGGAAGTCCCTCGAATGTTAACATTGTGCGTTTATATTTACATGAGTGTCGGGGGGTCAAAGCATTACCATCACTTGGGCTCCTACCTTCACTGAAAGAACTGTACATTGAAGGCTTAAATTCAATATGCACGGTAGGGTCTGAATTTCATGGAAATAACAATCCTTTTCCATCCTTATTAACTTTGGTATTCAAGGGCATGTTGATATGGGAGGACTGGTCTCATTGCATCAACACTGAAGAAGTTGGAGTTGTATTCCCTTGCCTTGAGCATCTTTTCATTCGGGATTGCCCTATGCTGATCAGAAGATTGCCTAGTCAACTAAGCTCCCTTGTACAGCTCACAATTAACTCATGTCCGCGTATGGAAGCCTCGCCATCTTTCAATAGCCTTCCATCTCTCAGTGAATTAAAATTCAAAGGTTGTAATGAGAGGGTGCTGCATAGTTTGGTAAACCTGACATCTCTTACTGTCCTAAACATAAATGATGTTGCTGAACTCACTTGCTTAAATCATGAGTTTACAAGCTCCTTGATTAAGCTAGAGAAGTTGAAGATTGAAAAGTGTGCAAAGTTAATATATCTATGGCAAGACGGAGATGCAATGCGGAATCTTAATTTTTTGAAGAGCTTAGTTGTATGTAGTTGTCCGGAATTCATATATTTTGTGGCTGAAGAAGGAGATATAGAGCTGCCTGGCAGCCTGGAGACTATCGAATTGAAAGAGTGTGTCAAGCTAGAGAAGCTTCCAAGCAAGATGCACACTCTCTCCTCTCTTAGAGCCTTGACGGTTTATAACTGTCCAAAACTTGTGTCTTTCCCAGAAATAGGTATACCTACATCAATGATATCATTAGATATCGGGGACTGTAAGATGTTGCGATCTTTACCTAGAGGATTAGGTATTAGTCCGGATGAACCAAGCAACAACGTCGGTAGCACTTCTCAAAGTGACATGACCTCTTGTCTACAAGACTTAAGAATCTCCAGATGCAATTCTTTGCCATCCTCTCCATTCAGCAAGGTTATATTTTTACCCTCGACCCTCAAGAGACTTAACATTTGTCACTGCAGTGGGGTGGAGTCGCTCGCGGAGATAAATTTAGATCCTCTTCAGTCTCTTCAAGAGATTGATATTTCAAATTGTGGGAATTTGAGAGGCTTACCCCAGGGTCTGCACACGCTGCCTCAGCTCACTTTCTTAGCGTTGTCTGGCTGTCCTGCTCTGGAAGTAGAGTGCTTTCCTCCTCTTCCTCCCGGTATCTCAAAATTTAGTCTTAGGCGTTGTCCAAAGATAAAATCGTTACCTAATCAATTGTATCGGCTCACATGTCTCCGAGAGCTGTCAATTAGGGAGTGTGAGAGATTCACACGCTTCCCCGACGGAGGATTGCCACCCCAGCTACGGGAACTTGAGGTGACTCAATGTGAGAATATGAAGCAACCGGTGAGGGAGTGGCCCACCCCTCACACCTCCCTCGAAAGGCTATATATCGACGGCAGCGTGGGAGGAGTGGAAGAGGAGGAGGATCTTGTGCTTCCGCTCCCTTCCTCTCTACTCCATCTCTATATCAAAGATATGGGGAAAGTGGAAAGACTGTCCAGCAGTTTCCCTCCCTCTCTCCGGAGCTTACGAATCGAAAGATGCCCGAAGCTGAGGGAGTTGCCCCAGGATGGCCTCCCTCCCACCCTAGAAATATTCTACATTTGGCACTGTGAGATTCTGGAGGAGCGATACAAGAAAGAGACCGGCTGCTATTGGCCCCTCATCCGCGAAATCCCATGTATTCATATATGATGTGAGCCCTGGCTCTTTCATCATCTGTGTCCTTCCCCCGTGGTTGTGTGCACCTCCATCGCCACCGCTGCTTCGGCTCTCCACTCCGTCGTCGTCCTCACCTCCATCTCCATCTCATGAATATATTCCAATTGAAACAGGTAATAGATCTTTCCGATCACTACTCTTCAATACTCGTAGTCACTTCTCTCTCTCAGATTTGGCATCACTTCCCCCCTCTCCTTTTTTAACTGCTTCATCCCATGTTTTCATCGCTCCAGCCAAAATTTGGATTTCTCAGCTGCTTTTGTTTTTTTGGGCATTCTGAGCAGTTTTCCGCACTCCTCCGATTCTTTCGTTCTCGCCGTGCTCCGCCTCATTCTCCAAGTTTCTCTCAATCTTGCTCGCCTTTCAAGTTACATTGGAATTCCCATCGGTGAAGTTTGCCGGCACCATGCCTAGGAGTAGAAGATGCTGAAGGGGGGACCCTGGGATGTGAGATTGTTCCTCATTTTAGATTAGAATGGGAGATGCCAACTGCAGGCTCTGTTGTTCTTAACATCTTTGACCTTTTTGTGGGAACTTCTTCACATGATTAGAGTTGGTTCTCAAATTACTCGCTGGGGATAGAGGTATGTATATATGTTCTCTTTCCCTGTTCATTAAGTGTCTGTTTTCCCCTGATATTCAATCCATTGGACATAATTTATATGATAGATAAATAGCAAAAGACAAGTTTTGAAAATTTGTGAAAGTTGCATCACATCGAAAAAGCATAGCTCAGAACGTCAGATGGATAGAGCAATTTCATGTCATGTTAATGGCAATTAGGTGCTTTAAATCCTCTTTCCTGCTTTAGTCTGGAAACTCCATTTGAACACATTTACAAAGTTGTGGAATGTGCCTGAATACTCTGATTCCGATATGTGAAAATTACTTTTGCAGCATTCACCAGAAGTGGAAGGAAGTCAGTATTAACTCTCTGTCTACATTTACCGATGCAAAGTATTTATTCCCACACAAGCAATCTTCTCATTTCTGAGCATACTGCAGCGCACGTCAGAATCTATGGGGGAAACGGATTTTATTGTGGCTCAATCCTCTGTTCCATCATTTTACTCACCATCCAAGATTAAGGAATGGTTTAGTTGCTTTGAGTACAGACACAAATGAAATCTTTGCCCATTGTTCATTTTGATAAATATTCCTATTCTGCTTCATGGAATCAAAGAAGCATCGCCCTAGAGTCGCTGGTTGGCAAAGTTTAAAGAGTGAGTAAATTTGCTATTTCTTTTGACTGGCTGTTTGAAAGCTGCTTAAAAGGTGGGTAATGATCATGGGTTATAATCAGAATCTAAAAAGAATTTCTTCTGAACGATTTAGCATATTGTCTGCATTTCCAACAAATTGTCCACGTTCTACTTGTTCATTTCTAGCATTTTATCAAACCACGCGTCAATAATTTAAAATTTCTCGAATTTTATGTTGTTTGTTATCATTTCCCTGTTTATCTCATTGACCTGATTACGTCCACCTTCTGTTGTGCGTGTGTAAGGGATCGGTTCCATGCAAGGGGAATGTTAAGTTAATACTTTTTATAAGCATTGCTTGGCAAGTTTTCTAACAGCTTAAGCTTTTAAAAAATGTATCTGTCTAACATGCAGCAAATAAATCAAACGACATGACCAATCAGCCAACCCTATGTTCTCATTTGGTTTTTTCTTCTAGTAATTGCGGAAGACTTTCAGATAGGGATTATAAGCTTCTCAAAAAATCATTGAATTACAACAAGTTTTAAAGCTTGGATAGTTAAAAGCCCCTCATATGCTAGTGAACTTCAGCTTATTATATCTGTTGTTCGTAGTGTGGTTAAGTATAAGCATCAACCCCTTTTGTTGCCCAAGAAAGATTTTGAAATGATTGGTGAAAGTGTAGAGCTTTTCTTTGGAATAGAGATCCTTCTACTAAAGAGGGAGCAAAAGTCAGATGGGACACCGTCTGTCCTCCTGAGAAGTTTCAAGGCCTTGGCATTAAAAGACTGGATTTGTGAAATCTTGCTTGTATTTTAAAGTGTTTGTGGAGTATTTTGTTGAGGTGAGGTCTCTATGTTTTTCCTAGCTCTATAGCTATTATCTTGACAGTAGACCAGATGCTACTTATGCTTTGAAGAAGTTATTAAGAGTTGAGAATATTTTGAAACCCCACATTAGATATATAGTCGGAAATGGAGATGATATTTGTCTTAATTTGATTTGTGACACCATACTGAGATCTTGCCAGAATCATTTCTCAAGGAGAATAATTTATGAATCTTCTCTTCCTCCATAGGCCAAAGTATCTGCTGTAATTTATAACTCATTGGAAACATTATGTTACTTAAAAAGGGTGTTTTTAATTTTTGCAGATAGCAATTGGGCCAAACTAGGGGCTGTGAAAAATGCCCCTTCCATCATCATCTCCTTCTCCTTTGTTGTCTGCACCTTAATCACCTATGCTTCATCTCTCCACTCCATCGTCCTCAATTCCATCACCGTCTTCATCTCATGAAGATGTCATTAAAATCAGGTATCAATCTTGCCATTTACTACTCCTACTCTCTACTCTTCTACTCGTAGTCAATTCTCTTCTCAGATTTGGCATCGGTTGCCCTATCCATTGAAACGCTTCACATAATTTCTTTGATCCAGCAAAAATGAAAATCTGAGATGTTATTAACGGACTGTTGCGTTTAAATTTGGATTCTCAGCTTATTTCTGCATTCTATCAGTTTTCTGCACTCATCCAATTCTTTTGTCATCGCTGTGATCTGTCTCATTCTCCAAGATTCTCTAAATCTTGGTTGCCTTTCAGATTACATTGGAATTCCATTGGTGAAGTTTGTTGGTACAACCCAGCAACCTAAAGAAAGGTCTATAGACCCTTCCTTCACCATCGCCTCACTGGTATTAAGTCTAGGAGGAGAAGATGCTGAAGGGGACCCTGGCTGTGAGATTGCTCCACATTGTAGAGACAAAGGGACATGCCACTGCGGGCTTGTTCTTAAGATCTTGACTTTTGTGGAAACTTTTCCATGATTAGTTGGTTCTCAAATTACTCACGGAGATAGGTATGTATATATGTTTGCTTTCCCCATTCAGTAAGTGTCTGTTTTTCCCTGACGTTAGATGAATCTAAGTCTGGACATAATTTATATGATAAGTTAATAGCAAAGACAAGTATGAAAATGTTTGAAAGTTGCATCTCCTTGAAAAAGTGTAGCTCAGAACTTCGGATGGATAGAGCAAGTTCGTGTCAAGTTAATGGCAGTTAGTTGCTTTAAATCTTCTTTCCTGTTTTAGTCCGAAAGCTCCATTTTGAACACATTTACTAAGTTGTGGAATGTACCTGACTAGTTTCCCTTATATCTCTGATTCTGATATGGGGAAATTACTTTTGCAGCATTCACTAGAAGTGGAAGCAACTCAGTATTAACTTTGTGTCTGCATTTACCGATACAAACTACTTATTCCCACACATGCAATCTTCTCATTTCTGAGCATATTGTGGTGCACATCGAAATCTATGGGGGACAGATTTATTCCACCTCAACCCTTCCATTCCGGCATTTTACACAACATCCAAGATTAAGGAGTGGTTTAGTCGGTTTGAGTACAGACACAAGTGAAGGCATTTTGTGTCCTGGATAGCACTCGATGATATCTTTGTCCATTGTTCATTTTGATAACTATTTATATTCTGCTTCATGGAATCAGAAATGCATAGCCTTGCAGTCGCAGGTTGGCAAAGTTTAGAGGGTGGGTAGATTTGTTTCTGCTATTTCTTTTCACAGGCTTTTTGAAAGACATGGCTAATGATCATAGGGTATCATCAGAATCTGGAAAGAATCTCTTCTGAAGGATTAGCAAATTGTCTGCATTCTACTTGTTCATTTCTAGCATTGTATCAAAACACGTCAATGGTTTAAAATTTCTCATCTTTTATGTTTTTTGTTATCGTCCCCAGCTGTCTCATTGACATGATTATGTCCACATTCTGTTGTGTGTCTTAAGGGATCGGTTCTACACAAGGGAACTATTGAGTTATACATTATATGTACATTTTTTTTGGTCAAATGCGTTATATATACATTGCTTAGCACGTTGCTTAAGAGCTTACGGTGTTTTTAAAAAGGAATTTGTCTAACATGCAGCAATCAAATCAGACAGCTTGGCCAATCTTATGTTCTTGTTTGGTTCTTTCTTCCTGTAATTGTGGATTGTCTGGAAGACTTTCAGACAAGGATTGTAAGCCTCTATAGAATCATTGAATTACAAATAGATTTTAAGCTTGGACAGTTAAAAGCCCCTCATATGCTGGCGAACTTCAGCTTATTGTTTCTGTCATTCATAGTCTATTGTGAATTCTGTTTTAACTATTGTGAATTCTGTTTAGATGAAACAAGCTGCTCAGGGAAATATTTTCAGAAGTGCCTATCGCAGTTTATATGGAAACTACTGCATCTATTTTATCTTGAAGTCCATGTTGCTTTTTCAGGTGCCTCCTTGGATGTTTAATGAAATCAAAATTATGAAGTTCCGTTAAGCATAGTGTTGAGAATTGCCTTGGTCTCAAAATAAGATTGGCACCAATGAGCATCAGAGGTTGTGTTGCTTGGAATCTGACTCTGTAGAAACTATTAGCTAGAGTAAAGATTTGTCTGACGTGGTGCTTATTGTTGCTCTTTGGTGTGTAGAATTGCATGTTTTGCTCTGTCGTCTATAAGCTTATGATACAGATGTCAACTTCAATTCTTTATGAGGTCCAATTTCTATATCACTGGCCTTCGCATTTCTTCAAATAGTTCTTGAGGAAGGACCCCAAGCCATGAAAGGGAGTTGCTACAAGAGTAAGAGAGTAAACACTTATTTAACTACAAGATTCAACGAGAGATTTTACCACATTCTACTCTTCTTTTTTTTATCAGTTAATGGTAATTTCATTTAGTTATGTCTGCATGAAATTCGACTTCCGAAATTCTGCTCTCTTGTAGATATTCGTCATTTCATCCTCACGGAATCATTGAGGGTGTTCGGGGTGTTCGTGCTTGTGCTTACTTTTCATTTAATGAAAAGCGTGTTTGCCGATGAAGACCTGTTCCAAGAAGCAGCCCTACGTTTTGGACAAGAAAAATCAAACTTACGTAGCAAGTAGCCCACTCCAAAGTTCAAACTCGTGTCCTTTAAACAATGTTGAAACAATAAATACAATTTTGAAAAAGGAAATAACTTGAGAAACTTGGCTATAAGTGGAGGATCGTGGGGTGTACAAAGTTAAGATATTTGTGGCAAGACGTAGATGCAATTCGGAATCTTAATTGTTTGAAGAGCTTAGTTGTACATAGCTGTCCGAAATTCATACATTTTGTGGCTGAAGGAGATATAGAGCTACCCAGCAGCCTCGAGACTATCAAATTGGAAGAGTGCATCAAGTTAGAGAAGCTTCCAAGCAAGATGCACACTCTCTCCTCTCTTAGAGACTTGACGGTCTATAGATGTCCAAAATTCGTGTCCTTTCCAGAAACAGGTATACCTACATCAAAGATATCATTAAATATCGGGAACTGCAAGATGTTGCAATCTTTACCTAGAGGATTGAGTGCTCATGAACCAAGCAGCAGCAGTAGCAAGAATATGAAGCAGCCGGTGAGGGAGTGGCTTACCCCTCACACCTCCCTTCAAGAATTGGATAGCGATGGCAGCGTGGGAGGAGTGGGAGAGGAGGAGGATCTTGTGCTTCTGCTCCCTTCCTCTCTGACCTCTCTCTATATCTGTGGCATGAAGAACGTGGAAAGACTGTCCAACAGTCTCCCTCCCTCTCTACAGAAGTTATGGATCGCCGTTTGCCTGAAGCTGAGGGAGTTGCCCCAGGATGGCCTCCCTCCCTCCCTAGAAGATTTCCGGATCTACAATTGCCCGATTCTGGAGGAGCGATGCAAGAAAGGGACCGGCCGCTATTGGCCCCTCATCCGCGAAATCCCACAAGTCACATTGGGTGATGACTCCTGCAAGTCAATTACTTGAAAACAGGTATTGATCTTTCATCATCTGTGTCCTTCCCCCGTTGTTGTGTGCACCTCCATCGCCACCGCTGCTTAGGCTTTCCCCTCCGTCGTCGTCCTCACCTCCATCTCCATCTCCATCTCATGAATATATTTCAATTAAAACAGGTAATCGATCTTTCCGATCACTACTCTTCAATACTCGTAGTCTTTCTTAGATTTGGCATCACTTTTCCTCCGATTCTTTCGTTCTCGGTGTGCTCCGCCTCATTCTCCAAGATTCTTTCAATCTTGCTCGCCTTTCAAATTACATTGGAATTCCCATCGGTGAAGTTCCCCGGTACTAAGACTAGGAGGAGAAGATGCTGTTGAAGGGGGGACCCCTGATGTGAGATTGCTCCTCATTGTAGAGACAAAGAGGGGAGATGCCACTGTAGGCTCTGCTGTTCTTAACATCTTTGACCTTTTTGTGGGAACTCTTTCCCGTGATTAGAGTTGGTTCTCGGATTACTCACGGGGGATAGAGGTATGTATATCTGTTCTCTTCCCCTGTTCATTAAGTGTCCATTTTCCTCCTAATGTTTCAATCCGCTAGACGAATCTATAATATGGACATAATTTATATGATAAATAGATAGCAAGGACAAGTTTGAAAATGTTTGAAACTTGCATCGCATAAAAAAAGAGTGGTTCAGAATTTCGGATGGATAGAGAAAATTCATGTCATCTTAATGGCAGTTTAGGTGCTTCCTCTTTCCTGTTTTAGGCTGGAGACTCAATTTGAACACATTTACTAAAGTCTGTGGAATGCGCCTGACTTAATTTCCCTTGTATCTCTAATACTGATATGCGAAAATTACTTTTACAGCATTCACCAGAAGTGGGAGGAACTCGGTATTAACTCTCTCTCTGCATTTACCAATACAAATTACTTATTCCCACACATGCAATCTTCTCATTTCTGAGCATACTGTGATGCACGTTGGAATCTATGGGGGAAACGGATTTATTGCGGCTCAACCCTTCCATTCCAGCATTTTACTCACCATCCAAGATTAGCCCTGGACTCTGGAGTCGCTGGTTGGCAAAGTTTAAAGGGTGAGTAGAATTGTTTTTGCTATTTCTTTTGACTATGGCTTATTAAATTCGTTGTTCAGTCTGGTTAACTATTAGTATCAACTCTTTTGTTGCCCAAGAAAGTTATTAATACGGTTTACTAAATGTGTAGAGCTTTCTTTTGGAAGGGAGATCCTGATACTAAAGAGGGAGCAAAACTTAGATGGGACACTGTTTGTCTTCCTAAGCAGTTTGACAGCCTTGGCATTGGAAGACTGGATTTGTAAAATCTTGCTTGTGTTTTGAACAGTCTGTGGAGTATTTTGTTGAGGTGTGGATCTCTGTGTTTTGCCTGGCTCTATAGCTATCATCTTGATTGTTAACCAGATGCTACTTATTCTTGGAACACATTAGATACATGGTGGGTAATGGAGATGATATCTCTTGGTTTGATTCGGGGTATCATGCTGGGACCTTGCCGGAATCATTTCTCAAGGAGAATGATTCATGACTCTTCTCTTCCTCTGCAGGCCAAAGGATGTGCTGTAATTCGTAACTCTCATTGGAAGTGGCCAGCTGCTAGGTCTGAAGAGTTGGTTTCCACCTAAGCTGCAGTTTGTGGTGTGATTTTTCTTACTTCCTTAGCTGCAGAAAGAGTCGTATGCACAGCTTCTTCAAATGGTTGCCTTTTCGTTGCTCAAGAAATTGTCAGAAACAAGAGTGCTCCCCTAATATGCCAAGTTTGGCCTTATTTCTTGGTTGGTAATACATGATAAACTTCCTACTTTTCAGAGGATTAACAGTTGGTCTGTTGGGAATACTAGATTTTTTTGCTGGTTCTGTAATCTAAGCACTATATCTTGGTGTCATCTCTTTTTTAAGTGTAGTTTCTCTAATCAACTGTGGAGCAAGGTAGTGCAGCTTTGTTCTGTCAAACTAAATCATTGAATCTCACTGTCATCTTATTCTAAAAGTTTAACGTAATTAAAATTATCAGGTTCTTTTTTAAGCATAATTTTGAGAGTCGTCTTGGTCTTTAAAACAAGATTGACACTTATAAGCATTGTAGGTTATGTCTTGCTTGGAACAGAACTTTGCAAAAACTATCCCACTAGTAAGATATATATATATATATTTTTTTTTTTTTAGCATTCATGGTAATTTCGCTTAGTCATGTTCGTAGGAAATATCACCTCCAAATTGGGCTTTGCTAGCATAATAGTCTTTGGACTACCACCAAAGTAACGGCATGTTAGGAGTTACAAATTCTTGAAGAAGTATATCTTACAACAATTTACAATTATTTGTTTGTTTGTTTGTTTTTTTTTTTTTTTTTTTTTTTGGGCAAAAACAGTCTCTTAATCTCATAGTAGATTAAGAAAGAACAGTCACTTAATCATTTCTCCTCCAAATTTCTTTTAGTTATTTGCCATGATACCAGCATTCCAATAAAGAATTTATTTGGGATGGTCGGTGGTATTTGTGCTTGGGTTACTTTTAAAAAGCAAGTTTGCCAATGAAGACCTCTTCCAAGAAGCAGCCCTACGTCTTTGACAAGAAAATCCAACTTATGAAGCCTTTTCTCCTTTGCCTATTTATTCAGGACCATTGAAGGGAAAGTTGACTGTTTTGAGCGATGTGGATATTTACTTGTTTTTGACTTTTAAAGCCTGGAGGTGCTGTGGCTGTCAATGTATTGGAACCTTCATCTGTTCCTTTTTATCAGTGATTAAATTTCCTGAAGGCGGGTCTGCATATGTTTGGCATCCTGTTTCATACTCATCATAGTCAAAGGACTGGACAGAGCAAAACAAGGTCTTTTAAATCACTGTCAATCTCTACATACTATTTTTGGATCCCATATAGAAGATGGTCATTTTTGAGGGAGTTTTATACACATTATATGGACTTTTGTGAACTTAGAGTATATATGCAGAGTAATAGATGTTAATCAATTATGGCTACGTGACTTGGAATCTTCCAGTCTTATGATTATTCAAAACATATGCAGATTGTCATTAATTGATAGAATTAGTACTTCCTATGCATGCTACGTGAAAAAGTTCTCACTTTGCCTTGAGCCCTCTCACTTTCAATAATTATAAAATCCCTGCCAATGGATGGGCGAAGTCTCTAGCTTCAAAATATATGATTGAGCATTGTGATTTAACTGCTTATGGTTCGAGGAATTGATTGTCTTATGCATCATTGTACTTCTAGGATATGTTATTCCTTCCCCTTTGATGAAGTCTCGGGACAGATGTTCAGAATTCATGGCTAGGTTTCTTTTTGCATTTGCAGGTTACTGTATTCAAGCAATCTGCAAGTAAATTATCATCTCTGAGTGAAAAGCTGATTGGTATCACAGCAGACAACTTCTGATGAGGCGAATGTTATTTAAGTTCGCTTTGTCTTGGATATATATACATGACATGTCCAAGACTTATAGCCTACATTGTTTTTGTTGGGTAAATCCATTCATCCTCGGACTTGGTTTTTCTTTATTTTTGTTGGGTTCGTTAGTCTATCTTCCTACATTGTTAAGGATTCGACTTCTGCTTTTTCGCTTGACCCGGTTTTTGTTTGCTTTTGCTGGTGCAGGTTTGAGACTCAAGCAAAATAGGCAGGATTTGGTCCTCGACTTGAAGGAAGTCCTGAACTTCTCGGAATCGGACTTGATGGTTCGCATTCCAGAACGTCGAGCTGAATTTCCGAGAGATTGTCTTCTCTTCCATTCAACGAGGATTGGAGCCCCAATTAGGCTTGACCGGAGGCGTTCAATGAGGATTGGAGGATGAGGATGCCAGTGCCACCGGGGGCAGCCCAGCACCAGCTGTACTCGGTGCCGCCCAGCAAATGTGGGTGAGAGACCCAGTTTGAGTTTCACATTTCCAGTAGTAGCAAGCTGGCCTTACTATCCTTTTGTATGAGTAAGTGTGATAATTCAATTATCTGTTCATGTTTTACAGTTCTTCTCAGTCCTTTACTTCACACTAGTCCAAGAGCATCAATTTCACTGATTCACATATTGTGTGGCAGCATGTTTGTCAATTACATTATGAGTGTTTCGGAGCCAATAAATTTTCTAATAAGATTTGTGAATTCTATTGTGAGATTGAGAGATTGCTTTGCAAGAGATTGTGAGGGCTGATTATTGTGCGAGTTATTGGTGTATTTGGAGGCTGGGTAACATTAAGAGTATTTGAGTAACTTGGGTGGTTGTAGTGTTCCGTGTTTGATTTATTAATTTTGTTTATTATTGTGTTTGGTGGCTTGTTTTTTCGTAACGATATGAATACTTAAATTTGTATGGGCCAGGTGATGGTCTTCAACTGCTTTCTTTATTCTTCTTGCTGTCAGTTCAGATTTTATGGTTATGGAGTATTCATTGTAATTTAGAACAGGATCTCTCCTGAAGGGTTGGTACATTCCTTCGTTCACCCTCCTTTGGTTTGTGCCTTCGTGGATAAAATTTGTCAAGTCCATCAGAATAACAATAAACTCTCGTTCGTTCACGTGATCTCGTGAAGATTTCTATACCTCAATATTTTTCATTAAAATCAAGTATGATCTTCCCATTTACTACTCGTATTCTTCTCTTCTACTCGTAGTCACTTCTCTTCACAGATTTGGCATCAGTTCTTCTATCCATTTAAATGCTTTACATGAATTCATCAATCCAGCAAAAAGATCATAAATCTGGGATGCTATTAATGTTCTCTTGCCTTTGAATTTGGATTCTCAGCTTATTTTTACATTCTAGTAGTTTTCTGCACTCATCCAATTCTTTTGTTCTCACTATGCTCAGTCTCATCCTCCAAGATTCTCTCATTCTTGTTTACCTCACAGATTGTATTGGACTTACATCAGTGAAGTTTGTTGGTAGGACCCGGCGACCTATGGAAAGGTCTGTGTACCTTTCCTTCACCGTCGCCTCTCCAGTATTAAGTCTAGGAGAAGGTGCTGAAGGGGGGGACCAGGGATGTGAGACTGCTCCTCTTTGTAGAGATGAAGGGACTTGCGACTGCAGGCTTTCTTGTTAAGATGTTGACTTTTTGTGGAAACTTTCCATGATAGTTCGTTCTCAAATTACTCATGGGGATAGAGGTATGAATATATGTTCTCTTCCCCTGTTCAATAAGTGTCTGTTTTTCCCCTGGTTTTTCAATCCACTAGATGAATGTAAAGTCTGGACATAATTAATTTGATAAAAAGATAGCAAAGATAAGTTTGAAAATGTTTGAAAGTTGCATCGTATCGAAAAAGTGTAGCTCAGCACTTCAGATGGATAGAGCAAGTTCGTGTCATGTCAATGGCGGTTAAGTGCTTTAAATCCTCTTTCCTGTTTTAGTCTGGAAACTCCATTCAAATACATTTGCTAAGTTGTGTAATGTACCTGACCCTTATATCTCTGACTCTGATATGTGAAAATTACTTTTGCAGCATTCACCAGAAGAGGAAGGAACTCGGTATTAACTTTCTGTCTGCATGTACTGATACAAAGCACTTATTCCACACACGCAATCCTCTCATTTCTAAGCATACTGTGGTGCACATCGAGATCTATGGGGGAAACAGATTTACTGCGCCTCAACCCTTCCATTTCGGCATTTTACTACCATCCAAGATTCAGGAATGGATTAGTCGGTTTGAGTACAGACACAAATGAAGGTGTTTTGCATCCTGGGTAGCACTCAATGAAATCTTTGCCCATTGTTCATTTTGGTAATTATTCATATTCTTCTTCGTGGAATCAAAGATGCATGCCCTGCAGTCGCTGGTCGGCAAAGTTTGAAGGGTGGGTAGATTTGTATCTGCTATTTCTTTTGACAGGCTGTTTGGAAGACACGGGTAATGATCATGGGGTACAATCAGAATCTAGAAAGAATCTCTTATGAACAATTAGCATATCGTCTGCATTCTCATCTGTTATGTTGTTCGTCATCATTTCCCTAGTTATCTCATTGACATGATTATGTCCACATTCTGTTGTGCGCAAGGGATCAGTTCTACACAAGGGGCGTGCTGAGTTATACGTTAGATATACTCATGTGTCAGGTTAAGCTTTTAACAAGTGCATTTGTCTAACATGCAGCAATCAAATCAAACAGCATGACCAATCAACCAACCCTATGTTCTTGTTTGGTTCTTTCTTCTAGTAATTTTTTATGGTCTGGAAGAGTTTCAGACAAGGATTATAAGCCTCTCATAAAATCATCAAGTTACAACAAGGTTTAAAGATTAGACCGTTAAATCTGTTATTGATGGTCTGGTTATCTATTAGTGTCAACTCTTTTTGTTGCCCAAGAAAGTAATTGAAATGGTTGGAAGAGTTGGGAAAATTTTGGAACTCGATATTATTTATATAGTGGGTAATGGAGATAATATTTCTCTTTGGTATGACTTGTGGTATCATGCTGGGATCTTGCCGGAATTATTTCTCAAGTAGAATATCTTATGATTCTGCTCTTCCTCTGCAGGCCAAAGGATCTGCTGCAATTCATTACTCTCATTGGAAATGGCTTGCCGCTAGGTCTGAAGAGTTGGTCTTCATCCAGACTGCAGTTTGTGGTGTGGTTTTTTCTAATTCCTCAGCTGCAGACAAGATTATATGCACAGAATCTTTAAATAGTTGCTTTGACTCTTTTTTTGCTGGGGAAATTGTCAGAATGCTGATGTTGACTGGCACAAACTTGTGTGGTGCTCCCCTAATGTGCCAAGATTTGGCTTCAATTCATTCTTGGTTAGTATTACATGATAAAATCCCTGCTTTAAGAGGATTAACAGTTGGTCTGTTGGGAATACAAGATCTCTCTGCTTGCTCTGTAATCTAAGTTTTGAATTTTGCTCCCATCTAAATTTTTTGTGTAGTTTCTCTAATGAAGCACGGAGGAAGGTCGTATTCTGTCAAATTAATCAACCAATCTTGCTGTCATCTAATTCTCAATGTTTAATGTTATCAACTTTATTGAGTTCTCTGTCAAGCATAGTTTTCAGGGTTACCTTGGTCTCAAAATAAGATTGGCACTGATAAGCATCATAGGTTTTGTCTTGCCTGGAACCTAAGTTTGTGAAAATTGTCTAGCTAGAGTAAGACTTGTTTGAGGTTATGCTTATTGTTGGTTTTTTCGCTCGTAAAATTGCATGTTATGCTCTATGTCATCTCTATGCTTGTGATGGTAGATAGATGTCAATTTCAACCCTCTTCTTTTGGGTCCAATTCTTATGTGGTCCATTTATTCACCTTTGCATTTCTCTGAATAGTTATTGGAGGAAGAAGCGCAATGGATGAAAAGGATTTGTTATAAGATTAAAAAAAGAATAATTTATTGACTACAAGATATAAAGAGAGGCATTACATCATATTGCTCTTTTTTTGTGCATTCGCGGTAATTTCACTCAATCACAGCCGTAGGAATGGTCATTTGAAATTCGGACATTTTCTTCTAGTTATTCGCCATAACATCATCATCACTTCAATGAAGAAATTATTTGGCATGGTCGGTGGTGTGCGTGCTTGGGCTTATTTTTAAAAGTAAGTTTGCCGATGAAGACCTCTTCCAAGAAGCAGCCCTATGTCTTTGACAAGAAAATCCGACTTATTTACTTTTAGAGCATTCACGCAGAGTAATTGATTGTCCAATTCTAGGATATGTTGTTTCTTGTTCAGAATTCAGAGCTTGGTTTCTTATTGCATTTGCAGGTTGCTGTTTTCAAGCAATTTCCTAGTAAATTAGCATCTCTGAATGAAAAGCTGATCGGTATTAAAGTGGGTGACTTCTGGTGACACGGGATACATGTTCAGAATTCAGAGCTTGGTTACTTATTGCATTTGCAGGTTGCTGTTTTCAAGCAATTTCCTAGTAAATTAGCATCTCTGAATGAAAAGCTGATCGGTATTAAAGTGGGTGACTTCTGGTGAGGCGAATGTTATTCACGTTCTGGCTTTTTATATATATATATATATATTTTTTTTGGGTAAAGGTAAGAATTATATAGATTTTACCAAGAGAATGTATAGGGAAGGAGGCCCAGCACAAACGAAAGCAAACAGTCAAAAGACAAGGAAGTCAAAACACTCAAAAGACAAGGAAGTCAAAAGAGTGTAGGGGTGCCGTGGTTCCACAAGAAACACAAGAAAGCCAAAAGCCACAAGGAAAGAAAACAGCAACAAGAAAGGGAAATGGACAATCGCTTTATCTTTGATATTTACACACGACATTTCCAAAACTTTTAGCTGCTCCATTTCAGCCATGTGAAGGATGGATTTGTTTTAAAGCAGCTCTTGGGAAATTGATTTACAGTCACACTATGGTAGGAGACCCAACAAGAAGCGCCAGTAGCTACTTCAATAGAACGAAGACCCCACCAACCAAAAATACAAGTTTATCATCCAAATGAGATAATGAAACATGGAAAAAAAATCATTGGCTTATCAAATTATCCATTGAGCCATGAAAAAGACTCAACAAAAAACACAAAATCCTCATTCACTGCACAAATACATACAGGCAACAAGCTCCTAGGACATCTAAAGCCCACTTTGAGCATAAGAATTTGATAATCCAACATGAAATCAATATGAATCCAAAGCGTCACTTTCTTCCATGGATATACATGCTGCAGAGGTCCAAGTAACAATTAGTAATACCAAACAGCTACCGATTTTATTTGACTCAAATCATCCTATCAAATAGTTTTTGTTTCAAGCCCTGAAATGACCCAATTTGATGGAAAGCGAATGCAACATCAATGCAGCATCTCTCTATAAGTTCACATGACTAAAACACTATCGTAATGAGATCAAAATCCTCACATTCCAGAAATGAACAAAAGCAGCAAGCAAGCACCATTGTTATGTTCAAGGCTTGAAACAATGACATCTTGATTAAATATCAATATCCACAAAGCATTATACATGTCCATCTAACTATACATGTTTGTGGGCACCTCAAGGACTATGTATAAAACATCATATTTCTACAATCTGAACCAGAACTTCTCATGTCAAGCAGCTTAGACGAGTTATGCCATGTACATTTTCCAAAGCAAGCTCAACATCAGTTGACGCAGCAAATGCCCACCAGAAGAGCGAACAAATGGACATGACCAGCATTTGACATAGTCAAGCACACATAAGCAGCGAGCAACAGAGTATACCTATAGGCGCAAATTTCTTCGCATTTCAATCAACTATATATAGGAAACCGCAGTAAGACATAACCAACCCAACTTCGATTTGGACATCAAAACGTTTGTAAACAGAACGAAACAGGAACTATCTACGATTGACTCGGGCATTCCGTCTAACAGGTTGTGAGCAAGCAGTATGAAGCACAAGACAAACAGAAAAGCTACGTAGGATACTCAGCTAGACAATAGTAGAATGAAAACCTGAGTTCTAAGAACAGACAACAATCGAAAGAACAATTTGAAGCTCTTGGCAAAAGGCGATGCAGAACAACCACATGATTGAGTCTCAGTGAATCGACCGTACCCTACGTTACGAAGATATATCCTCGAGTCATTGAAACAGAGGTTAATATCCGCTACGGCTGCAAAACATCACCATCGGGACACATATCAGAACTACGAGATGGGCATCGAAAGGTGTCGATAAATATATTTATTAAAACCAAAATCTTGGGTAATGTTCGATTAATATGCTTGGAAGAGGCTTGATTTGAGGCCAGCACTTCTTTTTTCTCTTTTTGCAGGAGCAGAAAGAATATCAACGTTGAAAAGAGATGGAGGAGGAGGGTAAGGAACAAACAAAAGGAATGGACAAATCAGAAACATGAAGTGGCAGAGAATACATGGGAAGGCTGCAAAAAATCTTTCCCCTTGAAAAATGATCGCATTAACTTTTAAAAAAAGAATGTTTCACCTCAGAGTTATGTTTAACAAGAGTATTGTACCGAAAATATTTCTTATTTTAATATATCTATTAAGCGCAATGGGAAATAAGCCGACTATATAGGAAAATGTAAAATCTTTCCTTAATCAATTACCGGAGCAGATGCACCCTTGAAGTTTTTGTTAAAATGCCACGGACAACTTTGCATTTTCGAAAATCACTCCCGTATCCCAACCATATAGACTGCTTTTACTCCCCAGTTAGATTAGATTTGGAAACTTGAATAATATACATGGTTCCCACTGACATGTGGTGCCACATCGTAGGTTAGAAACGTTGCCAAGATGAAATGGAGTTGACCTCCTTTGATCTTGACCAAATCCATGACTTCCTTCGGTTTCTGCTTAAATCAGGTTGGCTTGAACTTGGGGCAGGCTTTCCTTCCTAAAATGGGGTGCGACGTGTCGTTTTAGCTCTCCTAACTTGACCCGGCGGATCAATATCAGCATTTTCGGCCCCTTGAGTTGAAAAGACATAAAAGAGGCAAAGTATATATCATGCCATTTTCTGGTTGAGCCTCTCTGATCGGGCGCATGCAAAGAGTCGTTTCTGTAATTTAACCAAAGCTGAAGGTGAGTATGTTTTCCACCTAAAATTAGGGAACCAAGTCATTGCTACATGGTGCAGCTCTTCAGATCTGCTGAATGATTTTATCCGGGCTAGGTGATTAATGGATTCAGCTTTTCTCATCTCTACCAGCGCTTTGGAAGTGAGGTCTGCTCCAACTCATGATATCGGTGCAAGCATGACTTCGAGGAGAGTGAAAAAACTGCTGTGAGCACGATTCTTGACCCGAGGGAGGGGAATACCCTTTTAATGTTTCCAGTCTTTGACACTGCATAAGGTTAGAGGGCTTCCTGTTTCTTTTTCCCGTCTGAGCTCTAGTCTGGCAGCTGCTCACAAAATGAAAGGACTCCCTCTACTTTGACGCCTTCATTTTGTACAGTAACTTAGAATTTCGATTTTCATCTTTACTTGAGCCCGCATTATTGAGCGTATAAATCAATCGTTTGCTGTTGGAAGTTGTTTTTGGCTAATGATAGAACATTCCATGCATGTAAAGCACGGAGTTTTTCCGCTGTTCCCCTGGAATTTCTGAAACACATTTAGGATGTTTGTGTGATCCGGTCAGATATGAGAATGGCCCTTTTAGCTCGAGTGGACTTAGGAGACCCAAAATTATGCTGAAAATTAAACTCAAGATGATTGCTCGTATTTATTTTTCTGCAAGAGAAAATTGGTAATAATAACGCACAATGTCGAGTAAATTTCTTATTATTTTTTTATTGGCTAAGCCTCTCAAGGTCTTCCTCACTACCTACCGCATATCCCATTTAAGAGCAGTTTCTGCTCATTGGGCATAACTCTAACCCAGTTTATTTTGGTATGTCGGATGGAATTCTCCATAACAAGTATGACAGGAGGTTACAGGTTCAGAAAGCCAATGGACTATGGATGATATGGTCTGGCTTTTCCTGTTATATTCTGTGACCATCTTTCTCACATATCTTGTTCCTTGGATATGAAAGTTCTGAGATTGTTTTCTCTCAGCAACATTGTTTTCTGCCGTTGCAGGGAGATGCCTCGCAGGGTAGTTGAAGGGAAGTACTTTGTGAATTGAAAGGAAGACAATAATCCATTAGAAAGAGAACTCGAATCATCATTATCATATACTTTTGCCTAGTCTAGCAATGACCAATTTTGGCCAGAAATATCTAATGTGAACATTGGGCGTTCTACATGGTGCGATCACCATGTCAGTGATTTATAACCAAAATTAGTTAAAATGACTATATTAGCAAATCGTCAAAAGTTTTAGGATTAAATTGACAAATTATCAAAAGAATTAGGACTAAATTAATAAAATCGCAAAATTTATTATTGAGTTGGCCACTGTACAATAAGTTTAAGATTTTTTGAATAATTATCCTGAACAAAAAAAATTATATTACTCCCTACATTATACAATTTTACTTAAGTAGATATTATCTTATGTTAAGTTTCGTTGAATTTACTCATATTTCCCCATAGAGACTAAGATTTACGAAGTATTTTGTCTCGCTTTTGGGTCGTGATCCTGCATTGGCCATTTGTGAAGTGTACTATCCTATACATGAGAAGCTGTTAGTAACGAGCATTAATCTCCTAAAGCTTTTCAGCTTTTAAGTTTAATTAAAATTTTCATTTTCCTTTAGAAAAATATGCATGACATTTTACCACATCTTGTACAGATGTCACATAAACATATTATATGAATGTCAATTTAATCATAAATATTTTAATTTGACTAATTTAATTATAAACCTGTTGACGTTTTGCCAATGTTGTCCTTCAAGCCAATTTCGGTCAGAAATAGTTGGCATAGACAATGGTCATAATACGTAACACGACTAATGTTGATGTTGAAAATTTAAAAAAAAAATGATAAACTTTCTTTTCTTTTCTTTTCTTTTTTATTGGTTGAAAGTCTCCAAGCCCTCACCAATTGTAGGAGGCAATCTAAGTGTGATTCCAGCAAATTCAACATGTGAACTCAACAAAAATACATTAAATTCAATTCAGTTCCATACAAGAAATTCTTGGCCACATCTAGCAATACTCAAAATTGAATTTATGTCATGAGAACGCTGAATGTAGATCTAGACCAAGACGCAAAGAAATCAAAGTGCATAGCTCCTACGTAGATTCTCATTGCAAGACAACAGACTTAAGGAACGCCTATACAGCAAAAACGATAAACATAAACTCATATACAATGAGGAAAGCGATGCAAGCGAACTATAAATGAGCCAATTTCATAACAGGAAGCCCTCGGTCACGAACACAATACGCGATTTAAGCATTGTAACGCGCGCGAGTTTGTTTCCAACGTTTAGAGCGATAGAGAGGGGGAGAGGGAGCGGTTCCAATGAGATGGACTAGGCTCAATATAAATCTTTATATGTGTTTCACCGAATTGGGCTTAATGGGCTTCATTAGAACTTGCCAAAGCTGCTCTTATGGATCTGATGGGCTGAGACGAATTGTGCCAGGTGCTTGATGGGCTTGACTTGTGGTCTGCTGCGTTTGTGGTCGGATCGAGCTGGGCTGGAACAAGGTGATCAAACCGGGCTGGAGTGATGGGCTTTGATGGACCTGGTGCTTCATTGTGTTTAGTTTCTATTCTATTTTTCATCATTATGTTTCCATTTTTTTTATTTATCTTTAGTTTTTTTTTATTATGGTATATTATATTTTCTTTTTCCTTTTTTATTACAAAAAATGCATGTTTAACTTGTCGTCGAAAATTAAGATTGTAATATTATGGTGACGCAAATGAGTCTTTCCCAAAATATTACGAATAATTAAATGGCATCATGTTTATCAATCCAAAGTTGATGAGATTAATAAACGTCAAAATACTACAAACTTAGAATTGTCTTCCTGAAGTCTTAGTTATAGAAAACATATGTAGATTTAGTCTATGGGTAATGTTATAGACATAACTAATTAAAATGTAGAAGCTATATAAAAACCTATGTTTACTAGCAAGATTTAGCATAGGATCTACAAATTCTTGCAATGTGATTATCTTGATCTAGTAGATTAAATTTATGCAATACTCACCCGTGGAGTTGTGCCTATATATTAGGTGTGTTTTTCATGCATTTGTATTGCTTGAACACTTGTTGTCATGGGACAAAAAGGATGTTGAACACCAAATTCCGCATGTATGGTTATTGTCGTCGTCATCATTATTCTTTCTGCATTTTGCTAGGCAAGTATTGAAGGAAGCAGCTACAATCAAAACTTTAAAGATCTCTTGGATCATGATACATATGGTCACCTCAAGATCAAGCCTTTCTTTTCTTCTTTCCATAATAGAAATTAAATAGTTTTAACTCAAATCCTTGCAGCTCTCACAAATAAGATTGCTTGAATAACTTATAAATCTGTTCTTCTTCTGCAGGCCAAAGTATCTGCTGTAATTCTTAACTCTCATTGGAAACATTATGTCACTTAAAAAAGGGTGTTTTAATTTTTGCAAATATCAATTGGGCAAAACTAGGGGGTGTGAAAAATGTCACTTCCATCATCGTCTCCTTCCCCTTTGTTGTCTGCACCTCAATCACCTATGCTTCAACTCTCCGCTCCATCGTCCTCAATTCCATCACCGTCTCCATCTCATGAAGATCTCATTAAAATCAGGTATTGATCTTGCCATTTACTACTCCTTTTACTCTGCTCTTCTACTCATAGTCACTTCTCTTCTCGAATTTGGCATCAGTTCCCCTATCCATTTAAATGCTTTGCATGATTTCTTGGAGGAAACAAAAATCTGGGATGTTATTAACGGACTGTTGCATTTGAATCTGGATTCTCAACTTATTTTTGCATTCTTGCAGTATTCTGGACTCATTCAATTCTTTTGTCAACACTGTGTTCTGTCTCATTCTCCAAGATTCTCTAAATCTTGCTTGCCTTTTAGATTACATTGGAATTCCATTGGTGAAGTGTGTTGGTATGACCCGGTGACCTATAGAAAGGTCTATATACCCTTCCTGCACCATCGCCTCACTGGTATTATGTCTAGGAGGCAAAGATGCCGAAGGGGACCCTGGATGTGAGATTGCTTCTCATTGTAGGGACGAAGGGACATGCCATTATAGGCTCTGTTCTTAAGATCTTAACTTCTGTGGAAACTTTTCCATGATTAGTTGGTTCTCAAATTACTCATAGGGATAGGTATGTATATATGTTCTCTTTCCCCGTTCTAGATTACTCTAAAGTCTAGACATAATATATATGATAAGTTAATAGCAAAGACGTGTTTGAAAATTTTTAAAAGTTTCGTCTCCTTGAAAAAGTATAACTTAGAACTTCATATGGATAGAGCAAGTCCGTGTCATGTTAATGGCAGTGAGGTGCTTTAAATCTTCTTTCCCGTTTTAGTCTGAAAACTCCATTTGAACACATTTACTAAGTTGCGAAATGTACCTGACTAGTTTCCCTTATCTCTGATTCTGACATGCAGAAATTACTTTTGCAGCAGTCACTAGAAGTGGAAGCAACTCGATATTAACTTTGTGTCTGCATTTACTGATACAAAGTACTTGTTCCCATGCACTCAATCTTCCCATTTCTAAGCATACTGCGATGCACATTGAAATCTATGGGGGAAACAGAATTATTGTGCCTCAACCCTTCCATTCTGGCATTTTATTTGGCATCCAAGATTAAGGAATGGTTTAGTCGGTTTGAGTACAGACACAAACAAAGGCTTTTCGCATCCTGGATAGCACTCAATGAAATTGTTGCCCATTGTTCATTTTGGTGACTATTCCTATTCTGCTTCATGGAATCAAAGATGCATGGCCCTATAGTCATTGATTGGCAAAGTTTAAATGGTGGGTAGGTTTGTTTCTGCTATTTCTTTTGTCAGGCTATTTGGAAGACACGGGTAATGATCATGGGATGTAATCAGAATCTGGAAAGAATCTCTTCTGAAGGATAAGCAAATTGTCCACATTCTACTTGTTCTGTTAAATTTCCAGCAAATTGTTAGCATTCTACTTGTTAATTTTTAACATCCCAAATTAGTACATGCAATGGTCCAAAATTTCTTGCTTGTTATGTCGTTTGTTCTCCTGTTCTCCAGTTATCTCATTGACATAATTTCGTCCACATTTTGTCGTGTGTGGCTAAGGGATAGGTTTTACGTGAGGGGGAGTGTTAAGTTATTAATTATTTATACATTGGTTGGCGCGTTTCTTAACATTTAAGCTTTTAGGCAATGCGACATGCAGCAATCAAATTTGACAGCATGACCAATCAGACAACCCTATGTTCTTGTCTGGTTAGTTCTTCTAGTAGGCAATGATTGAATTACAACAAGATTTAAAGCTTGGACAGTTAAAAAACTCTCGTATGCCGGCTGACTTCAGCTTTAGTTCACTATTAGTGTCAATTCTTTCTCTTGCCCTAGAAACTTATTAAAATGATTAAGCAAAAGTGTAGAGCTTTCCTCAGGAATGGAGATCCCGATGCTAAACATGGATAAAAAGTTGGATGGGACCCTATCTACCTTCCTAGGCAATTTGGAGGCCTTAGCATTTGAAGAATGACTTTGTGAAATCTTGCTTGTATGTTGAAGTGGGTGTGGGTCTCTATTTCTGCCTGGCTCTGTAGCTATCGTTTTGACAGTAATACATCGAAACCCCGCACCACATGCATGGTGGTTGATAGCGATATTTTGGTATGATTTGTGGCACCATGCTGGCATCTTGCCATAATCATTCTCAAGGTGAAGAATTTATGACCTTCTCTTCCTCTGCAGGCCAAAGTATCTGCTGTGATCCATGACTCTCGTCTGCTAGATCTGAAGAGTTTATTTCCATCCATGGTGCAGTTTGTGGTGTGAACTTTCCTAATTCCTCAGCTGCAGACGAAGTTGTATGCAAAGCTTTTTCAAATGGTTGCTTCGACTCTTTTGTTGCTTGGGAAATTGTCAGAAACAAGAGCGCTAATGTCGACTTGTGTGGTTATCCCCTGATGTGCTAAGAGCTGGCTTAATTTCTTGGTTAGTAATGTGTGATAAACTCCCCACTTTTGAGAGGATTTACAGTTGGTCTGTTGGGAGTACCAGATCCCTCTGATTGTTCTGTAACATAAGCACTGGATCTCGCTCTCATCTATTTTTCGAGTGTAGTTTCTCTAATCAAGTATGGAGCAAGGTGCTGCAGCTTTGTTAGATTCGTAGAACTCCTAGAATTTGGGATTACAATTGGTTCAATAAAACAAGGTGCTTAGGGAAAGATTTTCAGGAGTGTCCATGGCAGTTTACATGGAGCCACTGTATGTGTTATATCTTGAGTCCATGAATAGTTTGTATCATATACAGGCGGTTCCTTTGGATGTTGATGTAATCAAAATTATCAAGCTCTTTGTTATGCATAGTTTTGAGAATTGCCTTGGTCTCAAACTAAGATTGGCATTGGAAGCATCATAGGCCGTGTCTTGCTTGGAATCTAAGTTTGCGAAAACTATCCAGCTAAAGTGAGGTTTGTTTGAAGTTGTGCTTATTGTTGTTTTTTGGTGTGTAGAGTTGCATGTTTCTGCTCTCTGTCATCTCTATGCTTGTGATGGTAGACAGATGTCAACTTCAATCTCTTGTCTGGGGTGCAATCTTTATGAGGTCCAATTTCTATATTACTGGCCTTCTCATTTCTCCATATAGTTATCGAGGAGGAACCCCAATCAATGAAAGGGAGTTGCTTTTTTTCAATTCAAAGAGAGAATTTACGACATTTTATCGTTCTTTTTTTTCAATCCATATTAATTTCACTCGGTTGCATCTGCAAGAAATTCTACCTCCAAATTCCATCTTTTGCTTGTAATTCTTCTTCCTTATATCATCATCATTTTAATGAAGAAATTAATTTGGAATCATTGATGGCGTTTGTGCTTGTGCTTACGTTTATGTTATGGAAAGCAAGTTTGCCGATGAAGACCTTCAAGAACCAGCCCACGTCTTTGACAAGAAAATCGAACTTGGGAAGCATTTTGCCCACTTGAAACTCGTGGCCTTTAAATTATTAAAAAACAATAAAAGATAGATAAAGTGGGAAATAACTTGACAACTTGGCTATGTTTAATATAATTCTAAGACATGTAATATGATGATAACATGGTTAAATCGGTAGTCTCACAGCATGGTATCGGGAAGACGTTGCTTGCGGTCATTGTCTTTGCGAAATCTATATGACTCATACTAGCAGTGTTTCTTGGATGGATCCTAATGATAAATACTATACATTATTTCAAATAATCTTTTCTTGGTTTGTTGGTATTATTTTATTGGAAGATCTTTGTATGATAAGGTATTGTTGCGAGAAATGAAAGCGGAATAGAAGGAATGAGAAATTTTTGCGCATAATTCAAATGATGTGCAGGAAAAAAGCCATGAATAAAAGAAAAAAGAAGTATAGTGGGAGAATTGGAGCTAAAAAATTCACGGTAAAGTGCTAACAAGTGCAGGTTGCATAAGGATCGTACACAATGTCCTTCTTGGCATCTCGGTAAGTCTCAACTATTAATATATCAAGTAATAAATTTTCTGATTATCTCTATTTACATAGATAATTGATTGTGATGAACGAGATACTAATTATGAAATTACGAGGACACAAATAAGGGTAAAGGATTTTCATGCCCCTCAACAAGTACAAAAAAACCCTATTAGACCTCCCCTATAGGAAAGTTTGTAAACCAGATTTAAAAATGGTGTAAATTTTACACATTCCTCCTAGATAGAAACCCTCTTGTGGGGGCAAAATTCAGCGCCCAAAAGTACTTTTGAGTACACTCCTTCAAGATTCGTTGATTCTGACTCTCTCTCACCGTGGAGGGTTTGCATATATCCAGTCTCACCGAGATTTCTTTGCTTCGATATATTCCGTTAAAATTAGGTACGATCTTGCCATTTATTTCTCTTACTCCACTCTTCTACTTGGAGTCACTTCCCTACTCGGATACGACATCAATTCTCGTGCTCTCTCAAATGCTTCGCGTGATGTCAACACACCAGCAAAAATGTTGATGAATCTTGGGATGTCTTGAACGGACTGTCGCGTTTGAATTTTGGGTTTCTCAGCTTATTTTTGCATTCTAGCAATTTGTTGCATTCCCCCATCCAATTCATTTAAAAAGCTCTGTCTCATTCACCAAAAATTTTCTCGAGCTGGCTTGTCTTGTAGATTACAGTACGGCCCAGCAACCTATGGAAAAGTGTACACATACCCTTTTCTTCACCATCGCCTCACCGGTATTAAGTCTAGGAGAAGATGCTGAAGGGGGACCCTGTTTTTGCTTGATCTGCAATCCACTAGATGAAATCTGAAGTCTGCACTTGAATATATGTATGACAAATGTATAGCCAAGACAAGTTTTTGTAACATACCTACAAATGCGCCAGTGCTAGTATATTCAAAAAGAGGCGAAATGCTCATGTCTCCATACATGACACGGGAGCTCCGTTACGCTAACATCAAAGTCCTTGATAGGTTGACCCAAGAAAGCTGCGAGGCCACATAGACAAAGTTCAGGCTTCAGCCATCTATGAGACAAATGATCGGCGAGAATTAGCAAGATGTACATACATGCATGGTACCATTTTTACCTAATTGAATTCACTTGCACGAAAATTCTAAGGAACCAGCAAAAAACAAAGCAGAGATATACATCCGTATATGTTCAATTCGTGGACGAAATTCCATTAACAAAGCAAACAAAGACACGCGAACGCATTCAAGTAGCCAGTCGACTGTGATGCATCCTCAAGTCCCTAAATTTCAGATTATGTCGACCTGTAGAAAGGGAAAATGGAAACATCCGTAAAGTCTGGCTCCAAGCTTTCAGGTATCTTATGGAAATTCTAAAACCGACGAGTTCTATTGGAAAGTCAGAGACAACTAGTAAGTAATAACTGTACTTTAAACTTGAACAGCGTCCAAGAAACTGCAAAACCAATGATTCATATCGAAAACTTCAATCAGACAACCAAATAAAGTACCTCACGAGTGGATATACAAGAATCCCTCATGGTTGGGAAGTAATGATCGGCTATCTCTACAAAGATGCTCTGTTTATCTAAAACAGAATTGCAAGAAACTGAAGAATCAATGATTTGCATCAATAACATTCGATCAGACTTCACAGTGAACTCATTCCCACAACCTACATCACTACCCATCCAGCATATCACGTCACTTATTGGAACAACACGCTTCTGAAGAAAAGCAAACTGGATCCGAACTACATAAGAGCAAACACGCCCACAATGGCCAATTCGACAAGACAACCACGCACAAAAATTAGCTCAGTTATGCGACAGCTCTTTTGTTTCTCGGGCCAAGTACTATGAATGAAACCAGCTAGTTTCCCAAACGTCGAGAGAAGTTTCAAGCTCTCCGGAGCACAATTGCAAATTCAACGAGACAGAAAGCCAGAATCTCCAGAAAATGAAGGCATTTCCAATGAGAAATCTATCGAAATCTTCACGCCAAGAAAATCACCTGATGATGGCAGGAAGAGGAAAGCGATCGAGAAATTCCTTTGCGGCCGCCGCGTCATGCTGGAGGCCTGAATCAGCACGACAGACAAGAATGAACGCCAGCTCCGGAAAACAGAGGACGGTTCGTGACGATGGAGAGAGACGAAATCAAGATAGAGGGCGACCAATTCCTAAACCGGAACAGTGGGGCGAAGCAGGAAGCGGCTTCGAGCAAGTGAGAGGTATCGTCCATGGAGTACTCTTCCTTCATGGGCTCTGCTCTTTCGCTTCCGAGTGATGATGATGCAGACGTTGCAGGGCTTAGTGCATTGGGGGGGGGGCTCGTGGCAATGGCCGCGGGTTCGTGTCTGAACATGTTCTTAAAGTTTTTATGTTCTTGTTAGTAGCCTCCTAAAAAATAATTGGTCATTCCCGGACCTACAAAACAATCCAAAATCACTGTTATCATTATCTGAATATTTAATAATTGAACTTTGACAATAATGTAAGAGCTTGCGTAATTACACGGATTAAGCATGTCATCCGTGTTAAATACACATTCATTATTTTAGCTCGCTCAATTATATATTTGTCTTGTGTAAACGGATGGACAACTACAAGTATAATTGTCAACATGAACAGATGGACGTGAGTTTTGGTTTTAATCCCTACGATAAGATTTTAAACTGTTATTTCGTTTGATTTTTAACTTATTGCGCCCTCAATTTTTTTTTTTTTAATTGCGCCCTCAATTAGCTAGTTAGTAAATGCCTATACACATTCGAATGGCTGGAATTATCATTTGACTTTAACCGAAAAAAGAGTCCATAGTTATCTGTGTGCCAAATAAAATAAAATAAAAAGACATGAGTAAAAATATAAATTAAATAGATAGTACCCACGAAAAACTTTCAATTCAAAGAAATTGGAAAAAGCGAGAAAAAAAATTGGATGTCAATGACCCACAGTCATATTAAGTTGTTAGGCAAAAGATCATTCAAGTGCCATAAGTTGACATAAATGGACACTTAAGTGTCAAAACTTACAAAAGTGACACTTAAGTGCCAAAATCGGAGAGAAATTGATCACTTAAGTGTCACTCCAGCCAAAATCCGACCAAAATGCCGACATGTTAATTTTCCGGCGAAACAAGTGCAAAATAGTGTTGTTTTGCACACGACGTGGTAAAAATTTTAATATAAAAATTAATTAAAATTAAATTTATTTAAAACATTTTAAAATAAAAATTTTAAAAATTTTAAAAATTAAAAAAAAAAAAAAAAAAAAGGATGCCGCAGGTGAGGGCCGAGCCCTTAGCCGCCGCCGCCGCCGAGAAGGGCCGGCGACGGAAGGGGGCCCGGCGACCCCGGTGGACGGGTGGCCCTTGGCTCGGCCGGGCGAGGGCCACCAACCCTTGCTTGAATCCGGGTGAGGGCTCGCGGGCCCTCGCCGCCGGTTGGCCGAGGTCGCCGGCCCCTGACCAGCGCTTAGCAACCCCAGTCGACCCTCCCTCCTGTGGCACCCCTCAACGGCCCTCGATTCAATTAGGGTCGCCATATCGCTTACCATTCACTTTCCTTATTAACATATTACTCTGATATCATTTTCAATTGCAGCAGGTCCATACAACTTGGGGGTTTACATTTTTTTTTTTTTGATAGGTCCCTTGCGCAATTCATATTCGGAAGCACATCCAACAAACTCCATTCCCTATATTCAGAAAACGATGCACACCTACTAAACATCTTATAAAAGTTAAAGCCGTACACTTTTATTTACATAAAGCAGATGGACATCTTTAGTCGGTACATCGAAATGCCATAGTTTCCTATACATGGCTATACTTCCAAAGATAACCGACATCTCATCCAACAGTCGTATACTTAAAGTCCATCGATCAGTGTCGGCGTCTAAAAGCTCCTTCCTTTGCTATCCTCCTCCTCACGGTCATTTCCAATCACTCGATCCATCTACTAATCTGAAATGTTGTCCCCAAAAGGGGTGAGTACAACCACTCAGCAGATAAGGAATCCACTAACAACTCAATGCATCATACAAATCATACATGCATTGCAGGCGTTACTTACCTTAAGACCATGCGCATACTATCATCATATCATACATGTCATCTTCATCATGACATCATCACATTACACATGTTATCATGCCATATCATATATCATCGTCATCATGCATATCATCATGCATATCACCATCATCATCATCATGCATATCATCATCATCATCAGCATCATCATCATCATCATCATGCATATCATCATCATCATCATCATGCATATCATCATATATCATCATCATCATCATCATCATCATGCATATCATCATATATCATCATGCATGATTTAATTCCAATTTCATCTTGGACCGCCACATTTCTTATTCCCGGGACCAATGTTTGCGTCCCACATTCATCACTCGCGCCCAATCTTGGCATCGCGAGAACCATCCGGGCATGTATCCAAGATACAATCGGGCATCCGGCACCCCCACATTCCGGGCATCTCGCATCCCAACTAGCATCACGAGGCATCCGGGATTACGCCACTAGGCCACCGGGCATCCGGCCTTTACCCTTCTAGCCAGGTATCTCGCATCCCAACTAGCATCGCGAGGTATCCCCCTGGGCACAAACCTCCAGGGCTTCCGGAATTATGTACCGACATACCACCAGGCCTCCCCTGGAATTACGTACCGTATACCACCGGGCATCCCGACACTCCCGGGAATCTCCGGGGCTCACCATGAAAATGGTTTCCCCGCCCTCCGGAATTACGTACCGACATACCACCAGGCCTCCCCGAATTACGTACCGTTTACCACCGGGCATCCCGACACTCCCGGGGAATAATCATTCGTCACAAACGGTTTCCTCATTCATCATTATCCATGGTCACCAATTTTGTTCTCAACTCATCATGGCACACAATATGATGACCAACAAGATTATATGCAGCATTCAATTTATACATGCATCTCAACTCATAGTCATGCATGCATCAATACATCATCATCCAATCCATACAAAATTCCAGCAAATACCACTTTCAGAAAATATTTAAATATTCATATGATTCTCAAGAATCGTGAAATTAAGGCTAGTGGTAGACAAGTCAATAAGATAGCAATTTCATGAAAGATACATGCCCAATCGAATTCCACACAAGAATCATAATTCACACAAATACAACATGTAATTTCTGACATCAACAGAATGCACAGTTTCCGAAATAATTCGATTAAAATATTCATATGGCCTCCAAAAATTATGAAATTTTACTGGATTATAGCCAAGACATTTTCGTACAACTTTCATGAAGAACTCCAAGCCATATTCCTTATATATTATTTTATCCAACCTCACGAAGCTTCTGGACCCACTACCGCATCGTCCAGTGCCTCCATCTCCGAAATATGAAGTTTTAACCTACCTATTCTCTTTCGTTCTCTCTGAAATTTGGATATGTTATGTGTCAAGATATCCTTTACAAGTTTCATGAAGAGATCTAGGTTAAATAACCAGAATATGGTCACCATTTAGGTCCTTGAAGTCTCGGGTGTCTCGGAATACATCACCAGAATCATCGTCTCCAAGATCCAGCCGATTTACTAGGCTATACTTGTTCATTTCACTTCAAATTCGAGTATTTTGTATTTTAAAATGTTCCCTCTAACTTTCATGAAGAAATCAAAGTGAGATTCTCAACAAAAACCAACATGCAACCATGAATCCAGCAAAAGGTCAGTAAAAACTTTCCAGATCTGAGGTCTCTGTAGGATGAGACTTTAACCCCTCAAATCTCCATCATTTTCCACGAAATTTTAGTATGTTGTAGTTCAAGATGTTATATACAACTCTCATGAAGATATCACAGCCAAAATAGAACTCTAAACATGCATGCAAGCTCTCACAACATTCTGACTCAAACAGTTCATACGAAAATATTCCAGATCTAGCATCTCCGTAGGATGAGAGTTTGACCCCTCAAATCTCCATCATTTTCCACGAAATTTCAGTATGTTATAGTTCAAGATGTTAGCTACAACTTTCATGAAGAAATAGAAGCCAAAATCGGACTCTAAACACACATGCAAGCTCAAACAAGTTTCTGACTCCAAACAGTTCATGCGAAAACATTGGTGCAAGAGTAGAAAGTGGATTCCCAACTTGCCTCTAGACCTCACGAACAGCACGAGCGGACGGCACACGGCGGCGAACGGGCTCCTTTCTCTCCCTCTCGGCTTCCTCTCTCTCTCGCACGATTCTCTCTCTCTCTCCCTCACTTGGCCGAATGGCTAACCGGCCATTCTCTCTCCTCTTCTTCCCTTTTATCCCCCCATTTCCTCATCATTAGCTTGCCTCCCCAACGGCCAATGCATGCCATCCCTCTTGCCACTTGTCACAATGCATGCATAATGGGCTTGGGCTTTTGGGCTTGGGCCTCCTTTGTGGCTGACGGCCACACCTCCTTGGGCCTCAATTGGGCCGGCCAACTTGGCCCATTAAAGCTTAGGCCAATGGGCCTAAGGCCCATCCTAAAAATTGACCTTTCCTCTCTCCTTTTTTTTTTTTTAAATTCCTTTCTATAAATATTTTCAATTTTCAATTTTCATCTTGGCCAAAGTCTTGGGACATCTTGTTTATTGGAAATTTAATTTATAAAGCATATGGCCAAGCATAGATTATAAATCCATCAAATTTAAATTCTCACAATCATATGCACAAATCATCTAATTAAAAAGACTAATGGCTAAAGCATAAGCCATGAGAAATTTTATCACCTAATTAGAGATTTTAACACACCTTATAATTTGACTTTGAATTTTGGGATGCCACACCCCCTCTGTCGCCGGCCCTTCCTGGTGACGGCGGGGAGGCGGCGGCGGCTGAGCCCTCAGCTACCTCCCTTTTTATTCTTTTAAATATTTTAAATATTTTAAATATTTGTTTTTTTAAAAAGCTTTAAATAAACTAAGTTTTAAATTAAATTTAATTAATTTTTATATTAAATTTTTTACCACGTCAACACTAAAACGACGCCGTTTTGCATTCATTTCGTCGGAATTGACACGTCAGCGTTTTGGCCGAATTTTTGTCGGAGTGGCACTTAAGTGATTAATTTCTCTCCGATTTTGGCACTTAAATGTCATTTTCGTAAGTTTGGCATTTAAGTGTCCCTTTGTGCCAAGTTATGGCACTCCAGTGGTCCGTGCATCCCCAAAATTTTCATCATCACGTTCAATTTATTGCAATATTATGCTTACACTAAACATAAGGCATAATTGAAATTTAGATGGATTATTACCTTTAAAAGTAAGATATCCCTTTCCTTATAGTAATATGAATAAATTATGACACCCAATATCTAATGGATAAATTATCTCTTTATGAATTTATTGGCCCCTCAGTTCCCTCTCCCCATCCAACTTGTGCAATTAAACTTAATCTATCCTTGAGAGCGTTGGACCATGAACGATTGATGACGTGTGGTTCTCTCAAATGCTGGTTTTGTACATAACTCTTTTGTAACTGGAACTAATAAAGGTGAAATTTGGCAAAATTATTGAGCCAGTATGTAAATACACAAAGTGGTGTTTGCCTGGTCAAGACAATGAAAGCGTTTTGTGTCTCTTAGATAATGTGAGACTAGGGTAGTCTTTAATCCCGTTTTGTTTATTAATCAATTGTTTCATCATGGGCATGACAAGCGGAATTACACTTTTGTCGAAAGCATAAATTTGCTCAAATGACTCAACCCTGTCTTGAGTTTCATGCTCTCCAATATAATACTTAAATTCATGTTTTCACATGAGAGACGACTTATTAAATAAAAGGAATATAAAGAGAGTAAGTCTTATCCATTACAAGTATTATACATGACATATGGGCCTAAAATCAAACATTTAGCAACTGACCCGTCGTTGACCCCATTGAAGGATATGTTTAAATATTACAAAAAAGGTCACCCGATTGTAATGATAATCTTGTGTTAATATACATAAATGTGATGTTAAGTCTATTGTATTTTGGTGCTTTTTGCCCCTCCAAGTGCCTTACAATATCCTGTGGATCTCTAATCCGACGTTCGAGTATTCTTTAGTTGGGTTCAACCAAAATCCAAATCAAGAGATTGCACATATAATATTCCGGTGATCAATATCTCACTCTCAATTTTAATATAGTCCAGTTAAAAAAAAAAAAGTGGAGGAAAAGTATGGTGAAGTGATTGGATTAGACGTCCAACCAACATTTGCAAATTGATCTGAATAAATGGTTTTGGTCCAAACAATCTGTTTCATGTTTCGGTTTCCGGCAACTTCAAAAATCATCAGAATTCAGTAATTTAAGATAATAAGAGGTAACACATGATGAAGAAGCATTGAAGAATGTATATTGATCTCCATGATTTGATTAAATGTTCCATCTCTTATATCGTACAAAATGCAAATCAGAAAACGATGAGAAGGCTGCCGTTGTAGTGTCCGTGAATAATTTTCTTTTTGCTCTCATTTTGGGAAATCGATCACTGATTAGACAGTTGCGATCAATTCTCAAGCTCTGTGACTGTGTTTTACGTTACAAACGTCGGCGAAATGGGAAAGTTATTGAAGTTATAAACGGAGTGAATGGAGCCGACATTTGGTGGACTAAACATGTTAGGAATGGGGGAACTAGAAAGAACAAACAGATTTCAAGTATTTAAAAGACTTGCTGAGGATAATTTCCAAGTCTTGATATTATGGTCACCCTCCTTACGCCCTTCAAAATCCACAATAGAAGATACAGAAATCAACTCTATGCAATTGCACGGAAACAATGTTGATCAGGTCAACTTCGCCGGCAAAACCGATGCGCATTTTTGTGGAAAATCATCTCAGGGATCGAATTCGTCCTCAGTGGCGGAATCTGACTCGTTTCATCTCATCCTGGGTTCATTCTCTCCGCCTAGAGTCCTTTGCATTTCGAATTAGGGACGTCAAAGTTTCAAGGCCTTGTCAGGTCCGGCCACAAAAAATTTCACTGATGAAGACCTAGAGGCTGGTCAAACGTCAACGGCCCAGTTTGATCTTTATGGATGAAAAAAAGAATGGGAAAAATACCAAAAAAGTCATAAACCTATTATATTGATACCAATTCAATCTTAAACTTTTCAATTGAATCAATTCAATTCTAAACATTTTAATATTGGTACCAATTCAGTTCATTCGGCCAATTTTGGCCGGCCGACGCCGATGTGGCAATTTTTATGATTTTTTAATTATTTTTTAAATTTTTTTTTATTGATTTTTTCTTTTCTTTTTCCTTTTGCCTTCTTCCTGGCGATGGCTGGCGAGCCTCCGATGAGGCTTGCCGGCCACCGGGCGAGGGCCGCAAAGTCCTCTCCTGCCGTCGGCGAGGATCGCGGCCCTCACTCGGCCTCTCTAAGGCCGCCCGGTGAGGGTCGTGGCTCTCGCTTGGCCTTGCCCAGGGCCGCGGGCGAGGCAGCTTAGCCCAGATCTGGGCAAGGCTAGCCTCACCCTAGCCTTGTTGCGGGAGAAGGCGGCCTCGCCTGCGGCCGGCGAGGGGGGTGACCCTCGTCGATGGCTGGCGAGGGCCACTCGACCTCACCCAGGGCCGTGGGTGAGGCTGCCTTCACCCACTCATCCGCAGCAAGGCTAGTGCGAGGCTGGCCTCGCCCAGATGAGAGCGAAGCCGCCTCGCCGGCGACCCTGGGAGAGGCCGAGCAAGGGCTACGACCCTCACCAGTGGTAGGCGAGGGCTTCATGGCCCTCGCCCAGTTGTCAGTGAGCCTCACCAGAGGCTCGTCAGCCACCGCTAGGAAGAAGGCAGAAAAAAAAAGGAAAAAGAAAATGAAAAAAGAAAAAAATTTAATAAAAAATTCGAAAAAATAATTAAAAAAATCATAAAAATTGCCACGTCAACGTCCGGCCATCGGCCGACATCCACATTAGCGCCGGCCAGTCAAAACTGGCCGGATGGACTGAATTGGTACTAATATTAAAAGGTTTAGGATTGAATTGATCCAATTGAAAAATTTAGGACTGAATTGATATTAATGTAATAGGTTTGGGACTTTTTTGGTACTTTTCCCAAAGAAGAATAAGACGAGCTCGGTCCGGGAAAAACCCTGCTTTGATGGAGCTGGTGCTTCATTATTTTTTATTTGTTATTTATTTGTTATCGTTATTTATTTATTTATTAAGAAAGGATGCATGTTTGACTTATTGGTAAAAATTCAAATGTCAACACTATCATGATGCAAATGAGCATTTCTCACGATATTATGAATAACTAAACGAGATAGTACCATTTTAGTCAATCCAAATCCAATGAGATTGACGAGTGTTGACATAATATAAACTTAGAACTCTCTTCCGGAAGTTGATAGTTATGGAAAACTTATGTAAAGTGAGTCTTTGGTAATGTGATAGGCATAACTGATTAAAGTGCAGAAGCTATAAGAACATTTTTGCTTTTTTAATAAGATTTAGTTTAGGGCATGTTTGATAACAATCCTATTCTCGGGAACAATTTCTTATCAAAAATGATTTTTTTTTTTTATTCTGTTCCCGGGAACAATTTCTAAGCATTTTAAACTTGTTTAGTAACTATCCAAAATTTCTGATTTTGGAATAAAATTGTGTTTAGTACTTGTGCTCAAAATTTCTATCCAAATCATTTTCTTTTAATTTTTAAATAATTTTTTTTACTTTTTTCCTTTTCTTTTTTCCTTTCTCCCTCCTATTCTTCTTCTTCAAGTGGTTGATCGCTGGACCCTTATCGGCCAAGCCTTGCCGGCAGCTAGGCGAGGCCCGCCTGGCCACTGGTGAGGCTCGGCCTCGCTAGATCGCGAGGCTCACCCAACCTCGTTGGTGGCAAGGCCTGCCTCGCTGATGGCTGGGCTTGCCTATGGCGAGCTCGCTGGATCGATTGCTGGTGACCGGCGGCGGGTGGGCAGCGAGTGGCAAACGGCGGATGGCGGCGGATGACAATCGCAGCTGTGGCGATAGATGAAGAAGAAGAAAATGGAAGAAGAAGAAGATAATATTGGCTTGATTCTTAGATTTGTTCCCGGGAACAAGAATTAATTATTTTTTTTTATTCTTGATTATGTTCCAAATCTACTTCTGGAAACAAAAAAATAGAAAATTGTTTCCGGGAACAAAAGAATAGAATCCGGCACTATTTGGATGGTTACCAAACAAGTCTTTAGAATCTAGAAATTCTTGAAGTGTAATTATCTTGATCTAGTAAGAGTAATTTATACAATGTGCACTCGTGCATTTGTGCTTGCATGTTCGGTGTGTTTTTCATGTAGTTGTACCGGTTGAACACTCGCGGTCTAGGGACTAAAAGGATGTCAACCGCCAAATTTCATTTGTTCGAGCGTTGTCATCATCATCATTATTACTCTCTATTTTAGCATGGGCAAGTATTGAAGGAAGCACCGGCAATCAAAACTTAACAGCTCTCTTGGATGTTGACGCATATGGTCAACTTAAGACCAAACCTTGCTTTTCTTCTTCCCATGATAGCAATAAATAGCTTAACTCAAGTCTTTGGCTCTCACAAGTAGCATTGCTTGAGTCGGCTCCCAGTTGGATGGTAAATTAATCCATGCATTGGACGTGAATAATAAATGTTCCGTGGTACATTGATTCTTAGCAAGATTTTTTTGGTAGATATGTGATTAGGGGAAGGACTGCATGGCCTTTAGTCAATCCAACAAAGTGGGGACTAATCGTGGAGACTTAAAAGCTTGAAAAAATATGGCTCTTGGCAAAACAGGACCGCCCAACATGAGTTGACAACGATGAGGACATTAGAATTATAGGTGGAAGAGTTTGTGACAATCCAAATCTCACATAGAATGAGAAAGAACTCGAGATGTAAGTTGAAACCTACTCCCAAGAATCACCACGTATATACTTTTCTAGGCAGATTGGCCCCGTTGAATACTCCAAGTCCTTACATGTCTTCATTCAGATTGAGTAAATTTGTGTCCCCATGTAATATTTGACGGAGCAAAATAAAGATAAGAAATTGCCTAAAGCAAGTCCTAACGTAGTGCATTAGAAAGTTAATTCTAGACCAAATCAATAAAAGATCTGGCCTAAGTGTGGACCGATTGGTACTGTTTTTAAGGCGACAAGCCCGACCCACAAGATCATAACCCTAAGGTCAAGGAGCAGGTCAATCAGTGATCCATGCTAATGGTATAAGAACTGAATAATAGGAATGACATGTTAATTAAGATTGAAAAATCATTGTTCTAAAGAGCGCAAGAAACATCGCACCAAATTGAAATTAGAATTATTCAATCACATTATTGCCAAATGTCATGTCTTTCTTTGGGCTCCCTTGAAGTAGCTCGCATCATTATCTACTAGTGAGTATTGAATAATATGACTTCATTTGCGATGATCATATTTTTCACTTACAAGAAGACAGTTTCTGGAGTGCTTTTTCGTACAAGTTCAGTGAATACTTCGATTGTCTTTTTTTTTACAATGATAATCAAGATAAATGTAAGGCCATGTAGATTATTTTCTTATGTTTGCTTATATGTATTTTCTTATGTTGGCCGGCTTTTGTGACTATCTACTATTAACTAAGTCAGCATGAAATTTATAACATATTTAAATATCTGCAAATTACCTTTTCTAAATTTAAATCTCAAAAGTAAAATGTATGTGTTGAGGTGTATAAACTTCAACCGATCCAGCACAACCGCACGGGTCAAATTCTAATTGTTTCGAGAGCAAGAGCAATTACCCGGTGCATGTACTTCTTCACTTTACTTAATAATGAAATGTTCATTTTCAAAAAATGGTCATACATGTTCAGTGGAAAAATTAGTACAATAATTTTTTTGTTAATTGATTTATTAGCACCCTAAGGGTAATCCTTTTGAAAAACATTTATTTTTATTGAAAAGAGCCTGTGGTTATTAGTACAACATGTGAAACACGCTTCTTTTTAGTTGCAGAAGAATCTTGACGTTAGTGTTACTACAGGAAAATATTATTGTCCTAGGGCTTGTAGAGTACTGCAAACCTTACATGGCCATGTGAACCACGCCATGTTTTTACCTGCAAATCACTCGCCACATCGATGTTACTTTGGGAGAAAAAAAAATAAAGAAGCAAAAGGACAAGGCGATATTATTGTCCTCTAAGGACCTGTAGTGGATGCGGACCTAATAATTGAGTCTTTGATGCTTCTTGTCATAATAAAGCAACGAATGGACATAGGAGACATGAAAAGGCGAGGAAGGTCCTAAGTTCACAGAAGTTCATCCTATCAAACGTTGACTATCACTGATAAAAAGAAAAAAGAAAAAAAACAAACGTTGCATGTTCATGGGTGTTGGAGAAATCTTTCCAGAGTCTTTTGAAGCTGACAAAACGTTTCTATCAGTCTAAGTCTGGATATTCGGAGACCGAAGATTAAAGTCTCAAGACTTTATTATCTCAAGACTCAAGACTCAAGACTCAAGACTCTAGACTCAAGACTATTCTCACTGACAGTCTTTCTATTCCAAAGAGCAAAGGAAATCCGAGCCAAAGCTTATGGTTGAGGATTCGATCCTATCCTCTGGAAAAGATCCCTTGGTTGGATAAACATCTCGGAGTCTTTGTTTGTTCTTATCTAGATCGATTAAAGATCCGATGGTTGTCGAAGTATTCTTGGAATGTTCTATTCTTGGAAACCAAGATCCTGATTGTATGGGCGAACAGATTGATGGGCTATCGCCGACTCCTTAAATAGCTCGAATGATCTTCGTAATTGATTCCGTCCAACGGGTAGATTGGAGGAATTCCTTTGGTAAGTGCCAACGGCTATGATGGCATAAAGGAGTATAAAATGAAGACATTCCAGTTGTTTTAGAGAGTGTGATTGATAGAAAAATTCCGTAGTCAAGATCCTTGATTATTAGTCGAGACCATTTTGAGCGAAATTGTATACACATAGAGTGTTCATTTCTAGTGACACCTTGAGAGTGTGGAAGATCGTCTACACCAAGAAGTCAAGGAAGATCATCACTGTAACATCTCTTTGTTCATAGTGGAATCCAGCCAATTGGCTGTCAGTGCAGAAGAGTGGACGTAGGCTTGACACAAGCCGAACCACTATAAACCTCGTGTCTAATTCTCTCTTTCCCTTGCTCGCCTTACGATTGTTTTTCTTAATTGCTGCAAATCGTTTATTTATCTAAATAGTGTGTAATTATCAAAAGAAAAATCTTTTATACCTATTCACCCCCTCTAGGTAATCGTACTAGCTATATCAATTGGTATCGAGCCTCGTGTTCTTACTTTATTTGAAGTGTTTTACTTCGAGTAAAAGATCCATGGCTAGTATGCTAGCATCGTGGCTGGTGGAAGGTCAAAGCAATACTGCACCACCCTACTTCGATGGAAAGGATTATAACATCCGGAAGAACAAGATGAAAGCTTTCCTACGATCTAAGGATCCTCTGGAATGGGATGTTGTGGAGAGAGGAATCACTCCTATTATCGCATCGCATCCGAAAGAGGGAAAGAAACTGTTGAGACCAGCGGAATGTCTCAAGATGAGATAAACAAGAGACAAGCACTCGATGCAAAAGCAATTTATTCTTTATATTGTGCTTTGTCACCAACCGAATATAACAGAATATCTTCTTGTGTCACAAAAAAAGAAGTCTCGGATAGATTACATATCACCTATGAAGGGACAGACCGAGTGAAGGAAACCAGAATTAATATTCTTCTTGGTCAATACGAAGCCTTCAAAATGAAACCAGAGAATCTATAACCGACATGTTTAGCCGTTTTTACGATATTGTCAATGGACTTGATAATCAAGGACAGAAAATTACCGATCCTATGAAGGTGAACAAGTTCTTTGAGAGGACTCTCCAATGATTGGAATCATATAAAGACTTCAATACGAGAGACGCAAAGAATTATGCCATTATCTCGTAGATGAGCCGATTGGAACTCTTCGCTTACGAAGTGGAGCGAATTAATGAAGACGAAGATCCAAGAGGTAAGAAATCCATTGCATTAAGATCTAATGATGACTCGATGATACAGATTCGAAGAAGATCTGGATGATGAGGAGCTTGCTCTTATGATAAGAAGATTCGAAAGCCGAATAGAAAAGGAAGAAGGTTCAACTCAAGAAAACAAAGTTTTCGAAACAAAAAACCAAGTATGCCGATGAGGAACCAAACAAAGATGTAGTCTGCGTTCGAATGTAAGAAAAAGGGACACATAAGACCCAACCGTCCTCTTCCTCTTCGAAGAAGAAGAGAGGAAAAACCGAAAAATCTCGAAAAGCTCTCAAAGCCGAAACCCGGAGCGAAACAGAGTGTGAAGAAAGTGATGAAGAATATGCCAATCTATGTCTAATGGCACAATCGGACTCGGACTGGGATCGATTCGGACAAAGGTGAGTTTGAGGTAAGTGATTTTAAAATTCTGTCAAAGTCTCTAAATATATTGATGAATTATGTTTCGCCTCTTAAGACTTCTCTCAAAAAGATTTCCGAACCGAAAAGGAAAACTCGGCTTTAAAACGAAAGGAAAATATTTTAGAAGAAAAAGTGAAAAGTCTAGACTTGAATGTTTCTACTCTTAAAGAGAATGAAGATAAACTTTCAAAAGAAAATGCTTTCTTGAAAACCGACTTATCAAATATTTCAAAGAAATTTTCAATAGGGTCCGAAAAACTTGAGAAAGTTCTTTCGGTCAAAGACCTTACTTCAACAAGTCTGGTTTAGGTATGACAAAGAAACAATCCCTTTGATTGATTTTACGAAAGTAAAAGAAAGAATCAAGAAGAGACCATCGAGAGAAGCATACAAAAATCATTTCAAAAGGGTCTTTGTAAAGTCCGTAGGTCGAAATGCTCTAAGGTGTTCAAAGTGTAACAGTCAAGATCACTTTGAAAAAGAATGTCCTATGATCTGGAAGCCTGTTAAAAGGGTATGGCCTAATAATGTTTTTCCTACTAACACCAAAGGACCCAAGAAAATTTGGGTACCAAAGAAAGCTTGAAACTCTCTTTTGATTACAGTCTCTCAAAAAGAAGGTAAAATGGTATCTTGACAAATGGATGCTCAAGACACATGACAGAGACTCAAATTGCTTTATAAAGATTGTTCAAGTAAACGGTGGAAAAGTTTCATTTGGTGGAAACAAAGAAAGGAAGCATTGTGGGATTTGGAACTGTTAAAATTGGAAATCTCACAATAAGCAATGTTTCTTTAGTGGAAGGACTCAACTATAATCTTCTCAAAGATTAGCCAACCGTGTGATACTTTGGGTTCAAGATCTCTTTTCAAGAAGGGATATGTTCGGAATAAGTAAAGACTCAACTCGCTTTCATGGGTCGAAGGCATGGAAATATCTATCTTCTTGATGTAAGACCAAATGAAACGCAATGTCTCATCTCAATTCAAGATGAAGCGGTCTTATGGCATAGAAAGCTTGGCCATGTCAACATGAAGCAATTAGCCAAAATATCATCAAAGAAGCTGGTTCAAGGTCTACCAAAACGCCTTATCAAAAGTCGACTCATGCACACCATGTATTCGGGAAAACAGGTAAGAAATTCTTTTAAACCTATAAAACATATCTCTACTAATCATGTTCTCCGATTGCTGCATATGGATCTCTTTGGACCAACAAGAACCCGAGCATTGGAGGTAAGAAATATTGTCTAGTAATTGTAGATGATTACTCTCGTTTTACACGGTATATTTTCTTGCAAGTAAGTCGAAACCTTTTCGTACTTTGAAAAGTTTGCTAAAAAGGTTCAAAATGAAAAAGGATGTGCTATTTCAAGTATTAGAACAGATCATGGAAGTGAATTCGAAAACCAAAACTTTACAAAGTTTTGTGATAAATCTGGTTTTAATCATGTATTTTCCTCTCCATATACTCCGAACAAAATGGAGTTGTGGAAAGAAAGAATAGATCTCTTCAAGAAATGGCTAGAACACTTTTAATTGAAAGTAAAATTTCTTCTCGATTTTGGGCTGAAGTCGTTTCAACAAAGATGTTACATTATCAATAGAGTCTTTCTAAGACCCATTTTAGAGAAAACCCCTATGAATTATTCAAAGGTAAGAAGCCTACTTGTCTCATATTTTCATGTGTTCGGTTGTAAATGCTTTATTTTGAAAAATGCAAATGATCGAGTTGGTAAGTTTGAAGAAAGATCGGATGAAGGCATTTTCCTTGGATATTCTATGACAAGCAAGGCTTACGAGTCTTTAACAACAAAAGCCAATCGGTGGAGGAATCTATGAACGTCAAATTTCAAGACTCAACGCAAGTTGAATCTAGTCGACTCAATATGAAGAGTCCGAATCATCTCCGATCTTTCAAGTCTTACAACTCAAGAAGCATCTCGGTCTCGGAAGTCCATCATCAAAATGTTCGAAGATTCAAATAAAGAAAGAGATCATCAACCAGAAAATCAACCAAGAATCGGAAGCACAAATCCAAACATCCCGAAGATCTCATTATCGGTGAAATCAATGAAGGAATCCGCACCATCAAAAAGACGTGAAGAATCTAGTGCTTTGTGGCACTAATCTCGAAATTGAACCAAAGAGCATAGAAGAAGCTTTATCGATGAAAGCTGGATTGAAGCTATGCAAGAAGAACTCGAGACAGTTTAACATCGGTGATGTCCGGATTTGACATCAAAACCAAAAGGTAAAACCGTTATTGGAACCAAATGGGTATTCGAAACAAGATGAACGAGGATGGAAAAGTCGTACGGAACAAAGCCGGACTCGTGGCCAAAGGATACACGCAAGAGGAAGGAATAGACTATGATGAGACCTACGCACCGCAGCAAGGTTAGAAGCTATTCGTCTATTACTTGCGTTTGCTTGCTATAAAAATTTCAGGTTATTCCAAATGGACGTCAAGAGTGCATTTCTAAATGGATTCATCCATGAGGAAGTTTATGTGGAACAACCACCGGATTTGAAGACCCAAAGAAGCCGATTCGCCTTTAGACCGAAAAGGCCTTGTATGGTTTAAAACAAGCACCTTTAGCTTGGTATGATAGGCTAAGTAAGTTCCTAATACGAACGGTTTTGTCAAAGGTAAAGTAGATACTACCTTATTTATCAAAAAGGAAAACAAAAGCTTTTTACTTGTTCAAATATATGTAGACGATATTATATTTGGATCTCCTAATGAAAGCCTATGCAAGAAATTTTCTAAGTCTATGCGGGATGAGTTTGAAATGAGTATGATGGGAGAATTGACATTCTTTCTTGGACTCCAAGTAAAGCAAATGAAGGAAGGAACTTTTATTCATCAAGAAAAGTATGCAAATGATCTTGTCAAAAGATTTGGATTGGAAAATTGCAAAAAGACCGACATACCAATGTCATGTTCTCGAAGATAGATAAGGATGAAGAAGGGAAGAAAGTAGACCAAAAGCTATATAGGAGCATGATTGGTTCACTTCTTTATCTTACCGCTTCTAGACCGATATTTTGTTAAGTGTTTGTGTTCGTGCTAGGTTTCAATCGGATCCTAAAGAATCACATCTCAATGCCGTGAAACGAATTATCAAATACATTGCCTCATCCTCAAGCATCGGTCTTTGGTATCCAAAGAATGGAGACTTTGATCTTCCGGGGTACTCGATGTAGATCCGGCCGGTTGCGAGTCGATAGAAAGAGCACTTCGGAACTTGTCGATTTGGAAATAGAACAAGATCTTGGTTTTCAAGGAAACAAAGTACCGTGGCTCTTTCAACAACGAAGCGAGTATGTAGCCCTTGGAAGTTGCTTTGTTCGCAAATTCTATGGATCAAACAACAGCTACAAGACTTTGGCATTGAAGACTCATGCACGAAAATCGATGTGACAACACCAAATGCGATCAATCTTACCAAAAATCCAATTCTTCATTCAAGAGCAAAGCATATTGAGATTCGACACCACTTCATTAGAGATCATATTCAAAACGGAGAAATCTCGATTCAATTTGTTGATTCAAAAAGTCAACTAGCGGATATTTTCACAAAGCCTTTGGAGAAAAATCAATTTGACGCTATCCGTTCAAGACTCAACATTTTGAAGCTTGAAGAAGTTAAAGTCTAAAGACTCAACAATCCTTAGACTCTAATCTCTCGCCTCAAGATCTTCGACTCGGACATTCATGGCTATAGACTCGTAAGTGGCTATTTTATTCGAACTCGAAAAGGTACGATTTTGTTGTTCGCTTATTATCTCGTGTGAAAATCAAAAACTTGTCTTTTCAAAAAGATTAATTTTGGCGATTATTGATTTTGAAAAGAAATGATCGTACTCTTTCCCTGCGACGATTGAACTTCCTTTTCAAAAAGTGAGTTAAATATATATATACAAATTTCTTCACAATCGTCAAAACCCTAAAAAGTACTCTTCTCCCGAACCTGTTTCAATCTCTTGTTCATCGTCGAGAAAGTGGTCATTTTTCTTTGGGAAGCAATCGAAGGAATCTCTCAAATCGACAAAGAAGAATGTCTTCTTCAAGGAAATCATCAAGAATAGCAAGCAGGGGTCCACAAAGAATGGAGAAGGGACCAATACACTTCGATCTTACGAGGAGGAAGACTTTTCAAGTCGCAACAAAGTCCGATTCGTTCTCATCCACGTCATTCATCGCCTCCTACCCCACATGGTGAAAGTCATCATCTTGAAGAAGAGATAATCGAGGACGCCGACCCCGTAAGAGTCCAAAACCCTCTTATATCTACAAGCTTTATCGTGCGTTGAAAATCACCGGTACACCTTTGAATTACATAGACGATTTCCTTAAGGATAAGAACTATGGAAATGAATATCTTTTTCTGCGGAAAATGGAGGAGTTAGGAATTGCTCCGAAAGGAAAAGCGAGGGATGCACTTGCAAATATTCCAAGTGATCCTCGTGTGCCCGGACAAAATTTAATTGAAGGGAACGATGATGATAAAATGTTCCTTGGTTTCAACCGAGAATGGGTGTGGCAGCGAAGACGAAAGGAAATCGATTGGATTTGTTTAAATCCGAGGAACGGGGAGAAAGTATATGGCAAACCGTTGAAAAGATGGGTGATAAACCCTCGAAGTGTTGATTTTGATTTTCTAGACGCCATCAACATGAACTTGAGAGAGAAGTTGAACTTGCTTCAACTAGAGAAATTTTGCTCTGACTCTACGGACGGGTACGCACATTTAACCGCTTATTTCTATTCAAATCTCGAGCTTTTGGATGCGAATAGAATTTCGTTCGATGTTCGAGACAAAGTCTACGTGGTAGATGTGAATATGTTGGCGTACATTGTTGGAGTTGAACGAGGGCGTTATCTCGCCAATCAAAGTCTCACCCGCACGTACTACTCGGATCTTGTCAAGGATAGGGACACGAGACAAGAGAGTTACCTATTCCAGGATGAATGCAATCAACATTGTGCTTCATAAGATCGTAATCAACTGTCTCGGACCAAAGTCTACATCAAAGACCTCTCGTGTCTTATTCTCAAGCAAAGTTGATGTATGCAATCAACTCGGAAGGAAGTTCTCTCTCCCGCACACGATTCTTTTCCATATGTACGGAAAGTGTCAAAAGACAAGGGACAATTGCCTTATCCCGGTGCGTGACCAAGATCTTTAGACACATGAATATTGAACCGCCCCATTCACTTTGTGTTCGACCGTGCGATAAGATGGTGGTAGGTTTGAAGATGCTGACGAAGATGCATCTACAAGAGCTTGCCAAGGCAATGGAGAAATTTAGAGTGAAGACTCCTGTCCCATCTGCTTCAAAAAGAAAAGGAAAAGAAATTGTTGGAACCCCATCGAGGAAGAAGAAAAGGACTCTCATCTTAGAGGATGAAGATGAAGAAGATGAGGATCCCACAATCGTTGCTTTAACAAGAACCGGACGTTACGTGCCTCGATCAACGTAACTTCAACAGAACAGAGAGAGGAAGAGGAGCAAGCAAAGATCGAGAAGAAGATCGGCAAAAGGAGAAAGAAGGAGAGAAGGAGAAAGAAGGAGAAAAGGAGAGAGGAGGAGAGAAAGAACAGTCGCATCGACTGGAGATAAGGAGATCAAGAACATGATCATCACTATTCTCCTTGTGATGTCCTAGAGACAGGGGAGTTGGCGAGCAAGAAAGGTCTTCACCACATGCTGCAAATAGTGAAGGTCCGAGATCATCTCCAGGCGAGAGACGAAGAAGTTCGGGTTTCTAAGTTGCCCGAAGAAGGACACGATACTTCGAACCCAAATCCGCATGATTTCACGGAAGCTACAACGTCCGCATTCACTCCATCCGAAAAGGCCGATGCAAGCACACGAGACGGATAACTCAAAGCAGATTTTCGTCGTATTATTGATATTCTTATGGATATGCGGGGACAGATTTTTGCTCTAGACTATGAGATTCAATCCATCAAGAATGCTGGCCAAGCATCTTCGACTCCCGGAAGACGAATGAAAGACCTCGCTCTACAACTTCAAGCAAATGCAAAAGGAGAGGAGGTAGCTCGGTTAAGGGAAGACTTGAAGAGGCTAGAAGGCTTAGTCCGATCTATGGGAGATTTCCAAATCGTTCGCATTCCCAAGCGCACTTGATCCCTTTCTCACTTTTTCATGATGACAAAAAGGGGGAGAATCAATTTGAACAAATCAACACCATCAACCTTCAAACATCATTTTATCTTTTAATCTTTGAATTTGTGGTTATTTGTAGTCATTTTTTTTGAGTTTGACTTGAGTACTCTTGACTCGTGGATTTAAATGCTTGACTGTTGCGTTCATATCAAGTGTTGTTTTATGGTATTACTCATGAAAGACTAACCAATTTGCTTTGTGGATGCGAAATGTGGTTGTTTTATTAATATTTGAGTTAGCCATATTGCTTGAGAAATGTTTTTGCGGGTCAAAGTTGTTCAAATCTACAAGGAAGTTTTGTCACCATCAAAAAGGGGAGATTGTTGGAGAAATCTTTCCAGAGTCTTTTGAAGCCGACAAAACGTTTCTATCGGGCCTAAGTCCTGGATATTCGGAGACCGAAGATTAAAGTCTCAAGACTTTATTATCTCAAGACTCAAGACTCAAGACTCAAGACTCAAGACTCTAGACTCAAGACTATTCTCACCGACGCCTTTCTATTCCAAAGAGCAAAGGAAATCCAGAGCCAAAGCTTATGGTTGAGGATTCGATCCTATCCTCCGGAAAAGATCCCTTGGTTGGATAAACATCTCGGAGTCTTTGTTTGTTCTTATCTAGATCGATTAAAGATCCGATGGTTGTCGAAGTATTCTTGGAATGTTCTATTCTTGGAAACCAAGATCCCGATTGTATGGGCGAACAGATTGATGGGCTATCGCCGACTCCTTAAATAGCTCGAATGATCTTCGTAATTGATTCCGTCCAACGGGTAGATTGGAGGAATTCCTTTGGTAAGTGCCAACGGCTATGATGGCATAAAGGAGTATAAAATGAAGACATTCCAGTTGTTTTAGAGAGTGTGATTGATAGAAAAATTCCGTAGTCGAAGATCCTTGATTATTAGTCGAGACCATTTTGAGCGAAATTGTAGACACGAGAGTGTTCATTTCTAGTGACACCTTGAGAGTGTGGAAGATCGTCTACACCAAGAAGTCAAGGAAGATCATCACCGTAACATCTCTTTGTTCATAGTGGAATCCAGCCAATTGGTGGCTGTCGGTGCGAAGAGTGGACGTAGGCTTGACACAAGCCGAACCACTATAAACCTCGTGTTTAATTCTCTCTTTCCCTTGCTCGCCTTACGATTGTTTTTCTTAATTGCTGCAAATCGTTTATTTATCTAAATAGTGTGTAATTATCAAAAGAAAATCTTTTATACCTATTCACCCCCTCTAGGTAATCGTACTAGCTATATCAATGGGAAAAGTATCACATTTCAAGCTGCAAATGATTCGTGACGTTAGTATCATTTTTAAAGAAAAAGGCGAAAGGACAAGCCGACATTATTGTCCTTGAAGGGCCTGTGGCGGACTGTGGACCTTATTTGTGACTGATTAAAGCAATGATGGACATGTGAGCCGTGAAAAGACCAAGATGACCCTAGATTTGCAAAAGCTCATCCAAAAATATCGAAGTAAGAATTATATTGCTGTCATAATTATTGTAGGATGTCCATTTTAGTACTAAAACTTTTCAAATAAGAAAGTCACCAATTAAGTCCTAAAGAGTTTTATTGTACAAATTCAAATGTAGTCTTACATCTTTCAGTTTTACTAATGTAGTTTTTCTAATTAATAGTCGCTTGAAATTATTGATGTGACAGTCTAATTATCATTAACCATCTTTCGTGGCACACTAGGGATTTAACATGAACAAATTTCGAGTATGATTAATAAATACTATCTAATCACGAAATCCATTAGCATTTTTTTGTCAAGAATTGGATTTATTATATTACCAATATTATTTATTCGAGTTAAGAATAAAATTTATGGTAAAAAAAAAAACTCAAGAATAAAATGAAAGATCTAAATTACCATTGTGAATCACATTCAATCTTACACCTTTCGAGTATAGTATTTCAACTGATAGATGTGAAGATATAACATTCAATATTGAAACTTTGAAGAATGGTGATATTTTAATAATGTTCCTATCACTAAGCCACCTTTCTGAACTCACTACTTAAACTACCTAACTTCCATGGTTGTGTTTGGTCTGTCTTGGCATTTGGTTGAAGTGAATACTTCATCGATTTTCTCATGATCAATTTCATGTTTGAAGGATGATAGATCTTACCTTGTACTGCGATGAATATGTTCGAGTGTAAACTACTTAAGCAATGTAAAAAACCGGGGAGTTGAGTATCAAATCAGTCGGTAGTCAAAACAATGAGTTGATTTGTTGGATTATCACTGTCGTTAGTCGACGATCTCCATTTGTGGAGATGACTAAGATCACGGTCAAATAGAGTGATATACCGAATCATATATCATATTGCAAATGAACCTTTAAACAATTGGTCATATGCAACATTCAAGAAAAGTTTGACATGCTCATAATATTCCAATTTAATAAATTGGTTTTACTGTACTTTTTGTTATTTTGCTATCATTGAAAGGGCCAAGACACTATTTGTTGGAGAAACGGGAGCGCTGGGTTACACTCAATCTTGACCTTTCCTGAAGTTAGAGAGTAGAGCATAGTTCGGGGGTTGGCCAAAGCATTAATGGATTACTTGCGACCGCTTGTCTTGCTGACGTTTGTGAGCTCCAGGTCCTTTTTCGAGGTTGCTTGCGAGATGGATGCCGACTGCTTCAATTTTGGCCTAAGGCGCCAAAGAGTTGAAATGCTATAAGTGAGAGTTTTTTTTTCCCCGAAATAAGTTGAGGATTTTTGTTTGAGAACTTATATTTGAGTTCAACCGACAGTAAAAATAATGAAAAAATATCTTATCTCTATTTTGCAAGTGATCGTACTAGACACAATTGCTAGTTTGGATTAACCAGTTCCTACAACACTAGAAAGCGAATGCCCGCTCTCTAGACAATTTCACAATCATGTTGACAGAACGGTAGGATTATTAAGGATGTCCTATCAACATCAACCTGCGAAAGGACATTGTCCTCATCAAAAGAGGCACATTTTTCATTCAGAGGCCAAAATGAGCTTTCTCTTGACCATAAGGTCCTTAACAAGTGTCGCTTGATCTTAAGAAGGATGCACTTGGCCTCTAAGGACCGAGCACTTAACCTAAACGACAGCATGGATCGTGACGAGAAGCATGCGCTTCCCTCATGCCCTTCACCCTAAAGAGTACGCACCTTCTATATAATAGGACTGCATTTTAACGGGGACCGTGTAATTTCTCCATATGCAAGTATCTTTTGACACCCCGTGTTTAGCTGGTTCAAGAAATGGGGGCCAGACACCAAGAAGTACTGTGCCAAGGAGGGGGAAAAGGTACAAGATGACAAGTTTGAAGGAATATAAATATTAGTAGAGAAAATATTTTATCGAAGTCAAATCTGTTTTTCCCCTGTCAATGAAGGATATTTCTAAGCAATGACATTGTTGAACTGAGAAATTCGTTGGTCCATTAGATGTGCGGAGATCAACGAGGAGAACCTTTGTAAATTCCACAAGGAGCCTCACCATCTATTTATTATACACTCGTTTTTATCTTAACCAGTACAATGTTGCATGCATCGCACATGTTAAGACAATATATGTTTGTGACGATGTACATAAATCAAATTTGAATAATTTTTTTTTTAAGTATTCTTTATTAGACTTCTAAGTGTCATTAAGTAAGGGAAATTTCTGTGATTTTTAAGAGAATTTTTTTTTTTTTAAAGAAGAAGCAAAGTGGCAATTTCTCTAGTTAATCATACAAAACGAGACAATTCATTATTTATCAAATCTTTTGAAAAATCATTGAATTTTCTTCAACATGAAATTGAAAAACACTAATGTGAGAAAAGGATAACAATAACATACAAACGATAAATAAAATTGCAAAGAAATTGAAAAGTAATATACATGGAGAAAGAGAGAGGGAGTAATTAATAAATTATTTGTGCAAATGAGCGATGAAAATAGAGAAGTAATGTATCGGCATCTACGGATGGTTAATAAATGTTTTGGAGATGAGTTAGTGAAGATTAAAAAATGTTTAGAGAGTTTAGGGTTGGCATATTACTGTGACGATCTAGAATTGTTCTCTCTCGAAATACGATAACTAATGAAACTCCCTTAAAAAAGAAGAGACTTAGGTTATTTTATTTTTATGCCATACTAAGATTGTACGAAGTAGACTTTATTGTAATATTAACATGAAATTGTCATATCAAACAAACTTAGAAACTTTCTTCAATCAATTGTTAAGATTTTTTTTATGATTCAAATATCCATCAACCCTCTCTCATAAAGGGTTTCTTGATGACAATAGAAGGGCTTCATTATGTCCTTAAACCATCATTTCTCACCAAAAGCATATGTCCTCTCTCTATCTCTCTCTATCAAAAACGCAGAGGAGGAGGAGGAGGAAAGCTCCCTTAGCATTGTCCCCGGCCGCTGCACATCACTGGTGTACGTCCCCTAATTCCCGTCCATCACTGGTCCTCAAATCCTTCACCGGCGGTTTTTACTTTTTCTCGATCGCCGGCAACTCGTCAAAGCTCCTTCGGTTGCTTCTGATCAATCACGTGGAGCTGTTCATGCCTCTGCCGCGTCTATTCAACTTTTGACCGCTTGGCCTGAGACAAACACTCTTAAAGAAGGGATGGCAGGATTGAGAAAATATTCAGTGGTATGTGCGCCGCTGACGTGGTGCGCACATACCACTCAAGTATCGACACATGTCCTAGGGGATCTGCTGGAAAATGAAAGAGTTGATTCTCTTGGCTAGGTTGGCTCGGCTCACCTCGTTGGCAGAAGAAGGGACAATGGGTCAAGTCAATAAATGCTTAATGCTCCTGCCCAAAAAATTTAACACTCCTCAGTTGAATTTCCTAGCTTTTCTCTCTCTCTCTCTCCTCGCAGGAAAACAAAAGAGAACGACCATCCGTTTCCTTCTCCATGCATCCGGCTCCGCCTCTGCCTCCCTAAAGCCTCGCCGGTCATTTGCCTTTGGTACGTCACTTCCTTCAAGAGCCTCGCCAGTCACAGTCGGGTCCTCACCCCCTCCACCTCCGACTGTTCCCAACGCGGAGATCGATCACAAGGTTTGTGCTCACGTTGGTTTCTCGGCAACTTCTGGACCTCCAACGAACGCGTCATCAGCTCCGACTCCGAGTAGCTTGAGGTCTTCAGACTCTATGTCCTCAAGGTCGATGGTCGGGACCTGAGGGCCTCATGCTTCTTCTCCTCCTCTGCCTCCCAAAAGCATCACCGATCATCTGCCGCTGGCACATTGCCCCCTAAGAGCCCCGCTGATCACAGCTGGGTCATGAGCCCCCTCTGCCTCCACCTCTGCCTTCGACTATTTTGAACGCGGAGATCGAGCACAGGAGGAGAAGAGAAGAGAAGGACAAAACCACCCCCCTTCCCTCCCCTCTCGTCCCCTAAACTCCTCTCGCAGTTCTCGACAACTTCATTGATGCCTTCAATAGTTGTGTCTGATTCAGCTCAACCCCCGAAGAACTCCAAAAGCAAGAGCAAAGAGAAGAAGATGAAGGCGAAGGTCCAGCTCGAGGCCGATGGTGGCTTTGAGTCTTCCGCGGCATCAAACAAGAAGCAGAAGAAGGAAAAGAAGAGCGGTAGCAAAGGCTCCGAATCCAAGCAACCGAAGCTCCCATCGAGATCTTCCTCGCAATCGAGTGGGCCAGGGCTAGGAACAGCACCTGGTCAGCGGTGGGGAGCTTGATGCCGCTCAGGAACGAGACCGAGGCCGCTCAGGAACGAGACCGAGGCTGCCTCCCTCCTACCGGAGGCCGATGGCTTCGCAGCGGAGGCCGTCAGGACGAGGAGGGCAATGTGCCAACGGCAGATGACCGACGATGCTTTTGGGAGGCAGAGGAAGAGAAGAAGCACGAGGCCCTTAGGTTTCGACCATCGACCTCGAGGACATAAAGTCCAAAGACCTCTGGCTATTCGAAGTCGGAGCTGATGACACGTTTGTTGGAGGTCCAGAAGTTGCTGAGAAACCAACGTGAGCACAAACCTTGTGCTCGATCTCCGCGTTGGGAACAGTCAGAGGCGGAGGGGGTGAGGACCCGACTGCGACTGGCGAGGCTCTTGAAGGAGGCAACAGACCATAGGCAAATTACCGGCGAGGCTTTAAGGAGGCAAAGGCGAAGCCGGATGTGCGGAGAAGGAAATAGACGGTCGTTCTCTTTTGCTCTCCTGCAAGGGAGAGAGAGAAAAGCCGGGAAATTCATTTTTTTTTTTGTCAGTCCTACTTTATTCTTACTCTACACTCACTTTTAAACTTTTGCCCTGTCTCTTGCAGGGTGTGGGAGTCGAAACCCACTCCTGAAACTTACGCGTCCCCACCCCATCCCCCCCTGAGAAGGTGGGGATTTGAACTCCTCACCTCCCCCTTCCATGTTGGAAGGATGGCCACTGGGGCGAATCCCAATGGTTACCAGGAAATTCAATTGAGTAGTGTTAAATTTTTTGGGCGGGAGCGTTAAGCATTTATTGACTTGACCCATTGTCCCTTCTTCTGCCAACGAGTTGAGCCGAGCCCAGCCAGCCTAGTCGAGAGAATCAACTCTCCATTTTCCAGCAGGACCCCCAGGACACGTGTCGATACTTGAGTGGTATCTAATGACGTGATGCACACATACCACTGAATATTTTCTCGAAAGATAGACTCAACTTTTGACTGGCAACTTCTTAACCCACTTCAAGATTGCTTGCATGTTAATACATTAGGGAAGGTGTGGCAATAGTTAACCATGGTGGTGGAGTCAAGTTGCTTTCTGGAATTTGTGTGGCCATTGTTAAAGGCTCCATGTCATCTCAACTTCGCTATTGCAGAGGGCAATACAACTTGCGATAGCCAAGGGACCCAACTCAACCATACTGTTCTTTCCGTTGTTTAGACTTCATACATGTGAACGTTGATATTGAGAAGGATACGGAGAGATCTTGTTTCCATAGGGTGAGAGAGACCAAACTATTGATTGGCGACTTCTCAAGCTCTTTCAGTTGCCTCATGTCAATCATATTGAGCTGGCCATAACACTGCTACGTCCTTTCAACTTTTGACAGCCTTGCCTGTGATAAAAACTCTTAAAGAATGAATGGCAAGATTGGTTCCACATTAGTACATGAGGCAGGCTTAGCAATAGTTAACCATGGTTTTCTCAGGTGGTAGAGTCAAGTTGCTTGCTGGCCCTTCATCGGTCGCGTAGCCATTATTAAAGCTTCATGTCATGTTGATGTCACTGCTGCAGAGGGCGGTACGACTCTATGTACAGCAGGCTAAGATTTAAACTTCATAAATGCGGACGCTAGTATTGAGAAGGATTCAGAGAGATCTTGTTTCCAAAGGGCAGATGGAGGACCCGTTGCAATGGAGGTTTGGGTGGAGAAACCGACCATTTTTGTCATGATATAGTTGGTACGTGTGTGCACAACTATATATATTTATATATAGAGCCCCAAATCTGTACAAATTTTCTTGCAAATAACAACAACAAATATTCTAAAAACAAAAAAAATGTCCAGCACAAAAAAAAAAATATTCTAAAAAATGCAACCTCTTAATTCGGCAATAAAAATGGCTTTAATCGATGTTAAAACATACTATCCATGTAATCCAAAATTTAGTCATCGTGCACTCATCAATATTGTGGCCCCAGAATGGAAGCTTTTTTTTTTTTTAAATGCTGATTGTACACATAATAGAAATTGTAGCTAAAAGAGTATATATTCCACATGTAGCTTTGACATTCAATGTCTATAATAAAACAAGTAATGCAGGACAAAATTATAAAATATTAATGAACGAAATAATTTAAACAAACCTCTCTACCCTACAAAAAAACATCTCCATGCACCATTGGAGAGGAAGAAGAGGTCGTCTTGTTCATCCATTTTGTCTCTTTATGCAAATCATCTCTACTTCCTCAACTCTTATTATAGCTTGATGGGCAAAAATTTATTAATATATGGCATGACAAAAAGCAAAACAGGTTTGAGCCAAAAAGGGATGAAGGAGGGAGAGCCTCGAAGAGCAGTCAATGGAGAAAGACACACCAGCATCTTTTTACTGGAATATTTCATCATCAACCGCTGAGATTTAGTACCAATAATCCAACAATTTAGAACCTTAATAAAGACCCAAACGACGTGGGAGAAAGAGGAGATGCGTATGGACTATGGAACTCTATATCTTAATCTTAGTTAAGGCCTTAACTAGACACCAATCTACTTCTTGGGAAGCCAAAAACTTTGGAAGCAGATTGCTCTGAATGATCGCTGGTCGAAACTAAATATTAAACAAAGACTATTGCTGGTTGCCCAGACAAGTATATGTACGGAGATGGATGCGCGTATGTAACTTTTATGCACACTATAATACTAGGGTATGAATGGGTCTATATTAAATTCCACCTATTTGAATGGTAGGTGGGCATATTAAAATTAGGTAGCTCCTATCGTCTTAGGATGAAATGATAAACACATTTTTTTGACCACGTCGACCAAACAAAACAAGGAAGTTTTACCATGAATACAATCATTGTTGCCCGGCAAAAAGGGAAAAAAAGAAAAAGAAATTGAAGCTTGAAGGTTTGCAATTTAATTTGACCAGCCGCCTGGTTTTCTTTTTCATCTAATCTAATCCAAATTGATTATATATTCTTGAGAAAGCATATCAAGGTGAAAATGATAGAATTGAAGAAAAACTAGCAAGTTTTTTTTTTTTTTCCTTTTGGGCCATCATTTAAAAAGATTTTGTTATCAAGTGTTTTTGGACACTTGTTGAGCAATCGATGATGAAAATTTTGCAGCTTTTAATGGATTGCACTCTCGTGATACGTAGAATAGTGATCGGGACCCATATCATCAGTGTTTAATGATGACACATTTACATAAATTATGTAACAACTGCTCCATTATTTGATAATGGGATAGGGTTCATAGGCCTGCATTAATGAAGTCATGATGCCATATGAGCTATTCAATGCATGATGATGGCAAATGGCTGCATTTGAGAATTGCATGATGGGAGTGGTCAGACAGAACTGTCAGACAGAACTGATGAAAAATAATAAAGCAGAAGTTTCAAGGTGGGGATGGATACAGGCGCCCACTGCTTTACCATCAGAACCTTGGTGGCTTTAATGATATGCCAAGACTTTTGTCCCATTTCCGACCAACTTGCTTCAGAGAAATTGAGACAACAAAAATGAAATTAAATCAAAAGGGCCATGATGAAATGCAACGGCAGCTTCTTCCGAGAAAGAAAGAGCACTCTAGTGCTTAGAAAGTCTTTTGATTCGCTCCATTATTTGATGCTCTTGTCCTGGCCAGAAGAACTTCTGTTCCCTCTCCGCTCTGCACACTTTGTTTCAACCCTTTTGGGCACGTCTGTTTAGTCCTCTTCTACTCACGAACCAAGCCATGCCCATCGCAGAGCTATTTCTTGGCGCCTTTCTTCAGGTATTGTTTGATAGGTTGGCCTCTCCGAAGCTCCTCAACTTTGCACGGCATGAGGGGATTGATATGCGGTTGAAGAAATGGGAGAATGCTTGAGAGTATCAAGGAGGTGCTGGATGATGCAGAGGATAGACAACTCACCGTGTGACATCCTGATTTTCAGGTTCTGATTTCGATTGGATAAGTTGAGCATTTCATCGACACGACTACAGTATTTTTCTTGAGTTGGCCACTCACGAGATAACTAGACTATTTAGGGAAGCCATTAATGAATTTTAAGGCAATAGATTTGAGAATTCCACCAGAAATCGGCTTCTCGACCATGTTCATCTTTAGAGGCCATTACGGCACAGTATAAAACCAATTTGAGATCAGAGATAGGTCAGTCGACTGAGATGTGTGGCCGATTGTGGGTGACTCCACTAAATTGAAAAATTATTGTCGACCATCATTAGTTTGATTTTACTGTCGTTTTGGTACCCTGTGTCCGTATTTGAATTCTCGAAATTTTCATGACAATCGAGAGTCGCCAATGTGTCGAGTGGGTTCAGAGTGGCTCAAAGAAAATCAACCACGAGTCATTTGCCCTAAAAAGTTCTGAAAACTACCTGGTAGCCTAGGTCACACTAAAAATGCGTCGGAGTGAAATTAATTGCCGATTTGAGTCCAATTTCAGAAATTAAAGATTCTGTTGTGTCACAATAAATTCCAGGAGTATTGACTCAATCTCAGAAGATTTTTTTGACAACCGACACTTTTTGGGAAAAGTCGTCGCCAGGTCGTTTTTGTGCAAAAAAAGCTGAGGGTTGTTTTTGATGGCAAAATTGGAAGGCATGATGGATATATGTGTGAGGAAAAATGTTAAGATGATCAATGAGGCATCAATTGATTTCATAGAGGCCATTTGAGGTTGAATTGAGGAGAAACAAGTGTCCAATTGAAGAGAGATGGTGCCAATTTCGTAGCTCCCCCTTACCCTAACAAAATTGGACCATTTGAGAGGTCGTATGGGATGTGTTGGTGGACAATTCTCAGCCAAGGGATGAAGACTTCATGGGCAAGCAAAGAGGGGACAAAAATGTGGAAAAGTGACGCCATGGGGCCCTTGTCTCCCCTCTCTCTTATTCTCTCTCCCTCTCTTCCTCTTGGCCGGCCACACTCCACCTTTCCCCTCCATTTCGCATGCTTACAGCTAGCAAGACTACCGGTAGAAGGAGCTGCAGCGGTCGCACGCCAAGGCCGCCCACGCCGTCACCGTTCTCTTGCCGAACCCACACCGCCTTGCCCGCGCGCGCCACCACCCAACCTTGTCGTCTCTCTCTCTCCTCTCACGAGCCAGCTGCTATTTCCAGTCTGTGGAAGCTCAACCGGAGCTGCCCTTCATCATTTCTTCACCAGTAAAACCCCGCCAAGGCCCGATTTGGCCTATTCTTTCATTCCTGAGCAAGTCTCGTCTAAACTGAGCTGTTTCGTTTTCACTTCCAGCCAAGATCAGCAAGTTTCGGAGTGGGTTTCCAGCCACTTGCAAGCCCACTTTTGAGGTGTTATGGACCTTGGTTCCTAGACCCGCTTTGGAGAAAAGCGTTCCCCGCGCCGTTCCCATCGATTTGATCCGACCCGTGCATTATTCCGATGAGTTTAGCTCACTAATCATTGCTTAGTTTTGCTTATGATGCTTAAGGGTTGATTAGTGTTAATTAAGTTTGATTAGGTGGTTAGATTATAGTAGATTAGTGATTATTACTTAATTATGATGCATGTTAGGCATTTGACTTGTGCATTTAGTTAGAGGATAGCCTATATTAATTATTGAATGCATCTCGGGAATTTTCTTGACCCATCTCGGGCTCCAATTAGGTATTAAGGGCCTAAATTGGATTTTTGTATTTATTTATCAGAAATTAGGCTGGGATAGTCGGCGACCGAAATTTTGTGCTGATTGTCGTGGTGCAGTCCGTTTATTTATTTAAGCTCTATGTTGTGTTGAATTAAATTGATTGTGCAATTTGAGGAATTATTCCTAAATTGATTGATATTGAGTTGAATTCAAATAATTGATTGGTAGATAGCCGAGTATAATTATTTAGCGCCAATAATGCTTTGATGGGCTAAAGTAGAGAGAATTGTGAGAGTGAAATAGAAATACTTTTGGCTAAGACCAATCAAATACGATGTTATGGACACACGCGATTCGATGATTAAGGATATCACTGGCGAAAACGGCGCCTTAAAGAACGCACGTAATTGTCTACATCATTATGGACATACATGATTCGGTAATTAAGGATATCACTGGTGAAAATGGCACCTTAAAGAATGCATGTAACTGTCTATTTTTATGCATCACGTTGGTGAAAACGGCGCCAGAGAAAAAGAATGTACTTAATTTATGGACATACGTGATTCGGTGATTGTAATATCATTAACGAAAATAGCGCCTTAAAGAACGCACATAAATGTCTATTCCATACATCTTTGCGGACATACGTGGTTCGGTGATTAGGGATATCACTGACAAAAACGACACCTTAAAGAACACACGTAATTGTCTACTACATATGTCACCTTGGCAAAAACAATGCCCGAGAGCATTGATGTGGCTCTGTGACTAAGTACTATTGGAGGTTATATAGCGTGGAGTGAAATGACCTAGAAATGGTCCGACTGACATGTAATTGACTAGGTTGATTGATCAATAATTTGATCTGATGTCGTAAATTGATTAATTGTTTGATGTGATATATGAGGCATCTATGTATAACCTTGAATTGCAGGTTGAAACTGAGGCCAAGGTAAGTCCTCTGATTCGTGTTGTGCTTAGGCAACCGTATAGTGTATTGGTTTACTAATCAGGTCTTAAGGAGTAGAACTCGATAAGACATAATCTCATTGGTTATTGAATAATCATTTCAGGCCCTTAAATGTAAGCACCTCTACCTCCTCCCATGTGTTCCGGTTTGCCGAAGGAAATCACTGAAGAGAGGTTCCACGTGCTGATGCTTGGGCACGCTGAAGGATTGGAATACGTAATGGTGAAGTCTATTATCTAGGTTGATGTGGGCAAAACCCAAAAGGTGCCCCACCAATACCAGGCATGGTATCGCTATTTTAGCGATGGTCGAAGAGAGGGCCCGATATTGGAATTTGAGGTGCGTGTGTATGCTTTGGAAGTAGTGTATGGGGAGGGCATTGCAGAACCAGTGGCTCTCGTCCTTGAAGGTCCAGGATCATCTGAGTACTCTACAATAGGTCCCAGCGGGAACGTGGAATTAGGAAAGATTGTCGAGCAAGAGGAAAATCCAGATGAAGACTCAGCGGAGGATTGAAACTCCACCCCTGTTTGGCAAACTCTTAGTTGGGATCTGATGTGTGATAGACTTGACCTTTTATGAATAGTATTGTAAAATATACTATAGGTTGTGCTATGTATAAAAGTTGTGGTTGTGGATTTCAATATGAAAAATACGGCCCTGCTTTTCTATCTCATTGTTTTATTATCTGGGGATTGATAATTGCTTCCGCATGTGCTTATAAAAAGAAAGGAGTTGGCAATATGTCCTAGGATATCGCAATTTAATCGACCAAGGTGAAGGATGGGCGCATGTCCGAGAATCGAGGCGTGACACACCAGCCATCTCAGGGTGAATTCGTGGCTAGAAGATCTTAGGAACTTGGCCTATGACATCAAAGACTTGCTTGATGAGTTCACCACAGAAGCCATTGAATGCAAGTACAAGGCAAAATCCAACACTAGCAAGGCGCGTTCCCTTCTTCCCAGTTGTTGCTTTAGATTGAGCCCAAGAGCATTGATGTTCGACAATGAAATGAGATCCGAGATAGAGAAAATGGATGACATATTACAGAAGATCATAACTCGTAAGATGGTCTGAGCCTTAGAGAGAACAAGGGGAAGCAATCAAAATATCGCCAGCTGGATAAGTCAATTCCTACTACAAATTTGCCCGAGCTTTGGTTTGTTAGTAGGGAGGATGACAAAGAGGAGATCCTTAAATTCCTGACCCAGAAAGAAGACGGTAAGACATGTGTGGATTTGGAAGTGATTCCCATCGTAGGGATGCCGGGTGTTGGGAAGACAACTTTGGCTCAGCAAGTCTTCAATGATGCCAGAGTGACCAGCTACTTTGATGCAAAAACATGGGCTTGTGTTTATGATGATTTCGACATGGTTGCTATTACAAAGAGTATCCTACAAAAAATCAACTGCACTTTGTCTAGTGAAGATTGTAAGGGCTAGTACGAACACCTAGAGGGGATAAATAGGTGTAAAAAGGATTTTTGCAGAATTCAGAAGAGATAAATTGCCTTTAGAAGATAACAGATTAAAAACGCATTCAGCTTTAAGAAATTAAGTAAGACTACGACTAAAAGTAAGGAGTTCAAGGAAAAGAATAGGAACACAAGGTTTATAGTGGTTTAGCTTAAACCAAGCCTACGTCCACTCTCCTGCACTGATAGCCTATTGGCTGGATTCCACTATGAATCAAAAGAGATTTTACAACAGTGTGATCTCGAATTCATAGTGAAGAGTCTCTGCTGGTCTCTCACTAAGTCTCACAAGAGTTTCTCTCATTTGTTTACAACTTTGAACTCAGTAAATGAAATAGCAAGGAACTAGAAAGTTTTAGATTTTGAAATTTTTCTTTCACGCACGCTCTCGAACAACTAGCGAGTCCTCCTTATATACTCCTTCATGCCTTCACGACCGTTGGCACTTTCCAAAAGAATTCTTCCAATCAATCCTTTTGACAGAATTAATCAAGGTGATCTCGAGTCGTTAGATGAGTTGTGATGAAAGCCCATCAATCATGTTCACTCATACAATCAAGATTTTGGTTTCCATAAGTAGAACTTTCCAAGTTTGCTTCGCCTTTCAAAAGATTTGATTATCGGAATTGATTTCAATAAAGATAATCAATTAAGTAGATGTTATATCCAGCGATAAGGTCATCCATAAACCATACGAATCAAATCTTTGAAGATAATTCCGCATCTGGATAAGTCTTCATTCTTCGGTCTGAAAACTGTCAGTGAGGGCAGACTTTGAAACTAAAGTCTGGCGGTCTTCAAACTTTGACGATAGAGTCTGGTAATCTTCAGACTTAGACTTGGAAATGTTTTGTGAATTTCAAAATAGTAAATGAGTTTTCTCCAACAATCTCTCCCTTTTTTATGGTGACAAAACTTTCCTGCAGATTTGAAAAACTTTTGTCCTGTAAAACAACACTTAAGCAATACATGATATCTTATAAAAATAAGTTGATTAGGATCTGGATAGCATTGATTCTGCAACCATTGAAAACATGTTAGTCCTGAAAAGAATAACACAAATAATTATCCAGCCAAAATCAGTATCACAAACTAAGTTACTACAAGTGTCAAAAAGTTCAAAACAACAATCAAAAGTAAGTCCAAAGTCAAAGTTAATCCAAAGTCCAAACCAATAAAACAAAAGTACCAAGTTCAAAGTACTAATCATCAAAAAGATAAAATCTGCACACATTCTCCCCATTTTTATCAACAGCAAAAAGTGGAGAAAGATTATTAAAAGATGGATAAAATCATGGCTGTTTGGGGATGCAAACGATCTGAAAATCCCACATAGACTTGACAGTCTCCTCTAGCTTCCTCAGAGTCTCCTTCAGCTACTCAATATCCTCACCCTTTGCAGTTTCTTGCACTTGAAGTTTCAGGGCTTGTATCTGTTCATGTAAAGAGTCTAAAGTGGACTTGAAAGCTGTCTTGAGGTTCTTCATCTCAAACTCTAATCCATATTGTTGACCCTTTAAATCCAAAAGGATTTCTAGTAGCTTTTGAAAGTCTGTTGATGGTTCTGATGGTGCACTAGGTCCAACCGAATCAATTCCGGGAGTATTGAGATGTGAGAGAACATCAGTAGTTCGATCACCAAAACTAGGAGTGGATTCTTCAAAATTTGCTTCGGGATATTGAGAGGCATAGACATCCTTTGGATCTGCTGGAGATCTACTAACATCACTAGTAAAATAGGTGAAGAGGTACATCTTTTTTTAGCAGCTCCCCCTATCTCTATTCCTTCGGATGGAGAAAAGAATTATTCTTCTTGTTCTTGGTCTACTCCAGCACCCAAGTGATGTTTTTCTTGTTCTTTTCTTGCAGTTCCACTCCGAGCCTTTTCCAAATCCTTTGACAATGATACAACATATGTTGGCTCAAAAGAGTCATCTTGACCCTCTTCTTCTTGAGTTTCCCTGCCTTCTTCTTCTCTTTCTTTCCTTCTTTCTCTTTCTCTTTCTGCTTCTCTTCTTCCTTTACTTCCTTCTCTTCTCTCTTCTATGTTCTCTCTGCCCTTTGGCTGCTCAAAACTAACAAAGCTCTGTAGATTTCTTAAGGCAAAGTCGAAGAGAGTAATTTCATCATCATCTTCTTCTTCATCCTGTAAGATAAGGTTTCTCCTCTTCTTAATCGGTGTGTTCATGGGCTCCTTGTCTTTTCTCTTCTTCACTACAGAGTCTTGTTTTGTTTTAGTGGGGGACTTCTCCTTTAGGCGTTCCAATACCTTATTTAGCTCATTCAGTATCATTTTTGAAACCATCTTCAATCCAATCACCATTGGAGCAATGGTTCAAACACACAGAGTAGTTGGAATTTGAACATGGAAATGTTTGAATAGTTGAGTGACAAGCGCAGAGTAAAGTAGTTGCCCCTTATCCTTCACAACTATCCTATACATGTGCATTAGGATAGTGTGAGGCAGTGAGAACTTAAACCCAATGTTGATAGTGTACATCAGCTTTGCTTCAAAGTGAGAGACATCAGTATTTGAAGTGGATTTGGGTCTAATGCAGTTGACCATAATCTTGTGTAGCAAAATATTGGAGGCAATCATCCTGGAATAAGAAATCATGCTTTCAGCAAATCTGTCCCGAACAAGAGCCAATGTTGCGTGACCAACAGACACACTGATTGGTTGGAAACTCCCTCTTTCCACACCAATCACATCCGCCAAAGTGTCCATATCCACCACAAATTCTTTGTCCCTAATTGTAAAACAAAATCTATTCGCATCTAGAAAAGACAGATTTGAATAGAAATAAGCAGTTAATTCAGGGTAGGCGACAGAGGTCTCTGAGCAAAATTGTTCAAGTTGAAGGAGAGCAAACTTCTCCCTCATGTTCACTTTCAATGAATCTAGAAAATCAAAGTCTACAGTTTGAGGGTTCATCACCATTCTCTTCAAAAGTTTTGAATAAGTTTTCCTGTGGTCCTTAGAATGAAACAAACTCGTTCCCTCTCCACGAATATTGCAGCAATGCCCATTCTAGGCTGAAAATTCGTGTACATTCTCTCATCTTCCTTCACCTCAGGCTGATTAAATGAACCAAAATGATGATCAGCGGGAAAGTTAGCAAACATTCTGTCTGTAGTTCCTTCAAGTGCAATGCCTAACCTTTTCATTGTTCGCAAAAATTGAGTTTCATTTTGGTATCCACGTTCTTGCAGAAACTCATCAATAAACGTCATCGCAGAACCACCCCGCTTCAACTGATTATAGAGTTTAAAAATAAACCGGGATTTTGTCATTCTTACAGGTTCAACATCTTTTATGATCTCCTCTTCCATTGGTTGGCGCGGAGGATTTTGAGTGGCACACTGTGGAGAATGCTATTGAGAACGTTGCTATTGCTTCTGCTGAGGAGAATCTTCTTCCTCGATTAAGTCAAAGTGCGTAGGACCCTCTCGCATATTCTGTGGTCCCATGTTTGCAATTCTAGAAGACTTCCTCTAAAAAGACAGTGTCACTGTCGAGGGGGACTTATTGAACTCGCTCGTTGAAAAAAGTGAGAACTTTATAGATCAAACTTGAGAGAATAGGAATTATGTATTTTGGGGTTTGTGAAAGTGTAAACAGAGAAGAAGGATTTCGACGGTATATAAAGCAATTGAAACGGGGTATACGAACCGTCACAAAGGAAAATAAAAAATGCCTTTTTCGAAAATAAAAAATGCGAAAAAACTCAAAAATTCGAAAAGGATAATTTCTAAAAATAAAATAGGCAAGTAGTGATTCAGAAAATAACGTACCTTTTCAAATCTTCATTCCAAAATTAAATTACCTGTATTGATAAAATATTAACTTACAACCTTAACTTCTGGACATTCTAAGTCTGAACTCCTTCAGACTTTAACCGGTACAAGATATGATATTCAATCTAACGTGAATAGACTCAAATAGGCTTTTCTCCAGTAGCTTTGTAAATATGTCTGCCAGCTAAATCTTCGAATCAATGAACTAAATCATAACTTCTCCATTTTGAATATGATCTTTAATGAAATGGTATCGAATCTCTATATGCTTTGCTCTTGAGTGAAGAATTGGATTCTTTGTGAGATTGATGGCACTAGTGTTGTCACATTTGATCTCGGTGCACGATTCTTCAATACCAAAGTCTCTTAGCTGCTGCCTTATCCATAAGATTTGAGAATAATAGCTCCCAAAAGCCACATATTCTACTTCAGCTATTAAAAGAGTTACGGTGCTCTACTTTCTTGAGAACCAAGACACCAACATGTTGCCTAGCAGTTGACAAGTACCAGAAGTACTTTTTCTAGCAACTTTACATCCTGCTAAATCTGCGTCTGAATATCTAAGGAGAGTAAAGTCTCATTCTTTGGAGTACCACAGACCTAGCTTTGGTGTTGTTGAAACGTATTTGATCATGCGTTTTGCAGCACTTAAGTGCGATTCTTTGGGATTTGATTGGAATCTAGTACAGATACAAACAATAAACAAAATATTAGGTCTAGATGCAGTAAGGTAAATAAGCGTAAGCGAACCAATAATGCTCCTGTAAAGCTTCTGGTCTACACTTTTTCCTCATTCATCTTTATCCAGCTTTGAAAAACTTGACATTTGTGTCTCTGTCTTTTTGCAATTCTCCAATCCAAACTTCTTGATGAGATTTCTCACATACTTCTCTTGGTGAATAAAAATACATTTCTTTGATTATTTAACTTGTAATCCTAGAAAGAATGTTAACTCACCTATCATACTCATCTCGAATTCATCTTGCATACATCTAAAGAATTTATTGCTTAGATTTTCATTAAATATCTGAAAATAATATCATTAACATAAATTTGAACTAATAAAAAACCTTTGCCCTCTCTTTTTATAAACAAAGTAATATCTACCTTACCTTTAACAAAATAATTTTGAGTTAGGAATTTACTTAATATTTCATACCAAGCTCGAGGTGCTTGCTTCAGTCCATATAGGACCTTTTTCAATCTGTAGATTGAGTTTGGCTTTCTTGGATCTTCAAATCCAGGTGGTTGTTTCATATAAACTTTTTCTTGGATGAATCCATTTAGGAATGCACTTTTTACATCCATTGGAATAACCCGAAATTTTTAAAGTAAGTAATAATCTAATTGCTTCTAACCTCGCTACTGGTGCATAGGTCTCATCATAGTCTATCCCTTCTTCTTGCATATATCATTTGGCCACGAGTCTTACTTTATTTCAGACCACTTTTCCTTTCTCGTCCACCTTGTTCCTGAAAACTCATTTAGTTTCAATAATGGACTTACTTTTAGGTTTAGGAATTAGTTCTCAAACATCGTTGATGCTAAACTATCTAAACTCTTCTTGCATAGCTTCAATCCAACTTTCATCAACCAAGGCTTCTTCTATATTTTTGAGTTCAATATCATAAACAAGTGCTAAAGCACTAAACCCTTCTTGCCTTTTAGATCTGGTGCGAACTCCTTCATTAATGTTACCAATGATGAGTTCTTTGGGATGACTTGACTTATGTTTCCAGTTGCTAGTTGGTCTGAGAGTCTGCTGTTCTTCTGCTTCAGTTGAATATTCTGGTTCTTTTTGTTGTTGATCTTCAAAAGTCTGAACTACTTCAGGGGAAGTAGACTTTATAAAGTACAGATTTGGTTCAGATTCTTCAAGTTGAATCTGGTCCAGTTGATTTTGCATTTAGTCTTGAAACTTCACATTCATAGATTCTTCCACAGACTAAGTCTTCTTGTTGAATATTCTGTATGCTTTGCTTGAGGTTGAGTAGCCAAGGAAAATTCTTTGATCTAATTTTTCTTCAAACTTCCCAGTTCAATCATTTGCATTTTTCAAAACAAAACACTTACAACCAAACACATGAAAGTAAGAAATATTTGGCTTCTTCCCTTTATATTCTTCATAAGGAGTTTTTTTCTAGAATAGGCATCAAGAATACTCTGTTAATGATGTAGCAAGCAGTAGAAACTATTTCTGCCCAAAATCGAGAGGAAATATTGCTCTCAATTAAGAGGGTTCTTGCCATCTCCTACAGGGATCTATTCTTTCTTTCCATAACCCCATTTTGTTCTGGAATGTATAGAGAAGAGAAAACATGCTAGAAACCAGATTCATCACAAAATTTCGTAAAGTATTGATTTTCAAATTCACCTCCATGGCCTGTTCGTATGCTTGAAATAGTATATCATTTTTCATTCTTAACTTTCTTGGCAAATTTTGAAAAGTGAGAGAAGGCTTCAGACTTACTTGCCAAGAAGTATACCCAAGTAAAGCGAGAGTAATCATCCATTATTACTAGGCAGAATCTCTTTCCATCAATGCTTTGAGTTCTAGTTAGTCCAAAGAGGTCATATGCAGAACCTGCAAAACTCGATTAGTAGAAACTTTATTTATAGGTTTACAATAAGTTCTAACATGTTTTCCCAAGACACATGGCGTGCATAATTCAGACTTTTAATAAGCCAAGTTAGGAAGACCACGAACAAGCTTCTTTGAGGAAATCTTGGCCATTTAATTGATGTTAACATGGCCAAGCTTTCGATACCAAAGATTTGCTTCATCTTGAATGGAAATTAAACACTAAGAGTTTTCTAGTTTTATATCCAGAAGGTATTCCCATGTCTTCGTTCAGTGAAAGATTGAAAGAAATCTTTACTAGTTCTCCAACAAATTCCTTTTTGGAAATTAATTTTGAATCCAGTATCACACAGTTGACTTATACTAAATAGACTATAATTCAAACCTTCAACCAAGGAATATTGTTAATTATGAGACTTCTAATCTTCACAATTCCATAACCAACAATTCTTCATTTGTTATTTCCACCAAAAGAAACTTTTCCACCATTTATTTGAACAAGCTTTATAAAACAACTTGAATCTCCTGTCATATGTCTCAAACAGCCACTATCCAAATACCATTTGATCTTTTTCTTGATAGCGACCTATAATCATACAAATAACTCAAACTTTCTTTGATACCCATATTTTCTTGGGTCCAGAAGAGTTAATATTAAAAATAATCTTTGCCTAATCCCTCTTAGCAGGTCTCCAAACCTTGCGACATTCTTTCTCAAAATGTTCTGAGCTGTTACACTTTGAACATTTGAGAGCACTTCAACCAACAGGTTTTACAAAAACTTTTTGAAAATGATTTTTGTAAAATGTTTTTTTAGGTATTTATTTGATTCTTTCATTCACTTTTGGAAAATCAATTAAAGGGATGGTTTATAGAGTCATACCCAAACCAGATTTGTTAAAATAAGATCTTTGTGCAGAAAGAATCTTTTCCAACTTCTCAGATCATTTTGAAAACCTTTTTGTGATATTTGAAATGTCGTCTTTCAAAAAGGCATTTTCCTTTGAAAGAGAATCTGTGTTTTCTTTCAAATCAATGAAAATTTTATCCAGATTTTCAAACTTTTCTTTCCAAGAAGTCTCATGTTGCTTCTGTTTAGAATTCTCCCTCTTCAGCTCGGAAATCCTTTTAAGAGATGTTTTGAGATTGAGACATAGTTCATCTATATATTTTGAGACTTTAACTGGAATTTTTAAATTACTAACCTCAATTTCTTTGTCTGAGTCTAAGTCTGAATCTGTTTCAAAGTTTAAGTCTGATTATGAATTTGTTTCAAAGTCTGAGTCTGATTCTGAATTTACCATTAGACATACGTTGGCATATTCTTCATCACTTTCCTCGCATTCGGTATCACTCCACCATGTCTCTGCTTTGAGAGCATTTTTTTGTATTTCTCTGTTTTTCCTTTCTTTTTTTTCAACAAAAGACAGTTGGGTCTTCTGTGCCCATTTTCTTGCATTCGAAGCATATCACATCTTTATTGGTTTCATTGTCCTTAGTTGATTTCTTCTAGAATTTTTGAGCGCTATGCTTTTTCCAGTTGAATCTTCTTCCCTTCATGTTCAACTTTCTGAACTTCTTTATCATAAGTGCTAGCTCTTCATCGTCCATGTCATCTTTTGAGTTTATATCATCAGAATCATCGTTAGATTTTAAAGCAATTGACTTCTTACCTTTAGGATCTTCTTTTTCGTTGATTTGTTCCACTTCATATGATTGAAGTGTGCCAACTAGTTCGTCTACTGAAAGAGGCATGATCCTCTGGGTTTCTCTTATTGAAGTATTCACATGATTTCAATCTTTGGAGAGTTCACATAGCAATTTATTGACCTTCATTGGTCTTGAGATTGGTTGTCCTTGATATGTTAGACCGTTTACAATTTCTGTGAAATGACTGAACATGTTAGTGATGGATTCCCCAGACTTCATCTTGAAAGCTTTATACTATCCGAGAATAATATTGATTTTTGTTTCTTTGACTCGATCAGTTCATTCATAGGTAACATGCAACCTGTCCCAGACTTCTTTTGTTGTTTCACAAGATGAAATTATGTTATACTTAGTAGGAAAGCATAGTATAGTGAATAGATGGCTTTAGCATTAAGAGCTTGTCTCTTGGTTATTTCTACTTGTGTCAATTCGCCAGCATCTACAACTCCATTTCCTTTTTCTAAGGTTGATGTAGCTTTGGGAATGATCCTTTTTTCTACCACATCCCATTCCAATGAATCTTTCGATCTTAGTAATGCCTTCATCTTGTTTTTCCATACATTATACTCCTTCCCATCAAAGTAAGGAGGTTTGGTGTTATTGGCCTTTAACCAAACCTGGAGCTAAAATACTAGCCATAGATCTTTAGATTAAGAAGTAAAAACATTTCAATAAATAAGCACTCAAGCTCTAATACTAATTGTAAGGGCTAGTACGAACACCTAGAGGGGGATGAATAGATGTAAAAAAGACTTTCGCAAATTTCAGAAGAGATAAATTGCCTTTAGAAGATAACAGACTAAAAATGCATTTAGCTTTAAGCAATTAAGTAAGACTATGAATAAAAGTAAGGAGTTTAAGGAAAAAAATAGGAACACAAGGTTTATAGTGATTTGGTTTAGACCAAGCCTATGTCCACTCTCCCGCACTAACAGCCTATTGGCTGGATTCCACTATAAATCAAAAGAGATTTTACAACAATGTGATCTCGACTTCACATTGAAGAGTCTCTACTGATCTCTCACTAAATCTCACAAAAGTTTCTCTCCTTTGTTTACAACTTTGAACTCAGTGAATGAAATAGCGAGGAAATAGAAAGTTTCAGACTTTGAAATTTTTCTTTCATGCACACTCTTGAACAACTAACGAGTCCTCATTATATACTCATTCATGCCTTCACAACTGTTGGTACTTTCCAAAGGAATTCTTCCAATTAACCCGTTGGACAAAATCAATTAAGGTGATCTCGAGTCGTTAGATGAGTTGTGATGAAAGCCTGTCAATCCTGTTCGCCCATATAATCAGGATCTTGGTTTCCATAAGTAGAACCTTTCAAGTTTGCTTTGCCTTTCAAAAGATTTGATTATCGGAACTGATTCCAATAAATATAATCAATTAAGTAGGTGCTATATTCAGCCATAAGGTCATCCATAAACCATACGAATCAAATCCTTGAAGATAATCCCGCATCTGGATAAGTCTTCATTCTTTGGTTTGGAAACTGACAATGAGGGCATACTTTGAAACTAAAGTATGGTAGTCTTCAAACTTTGATGATAGAGACTGGTAATCTTCAGACTTAGACTTGGAAAGATTTTGTCAACTTCAAAACAGTAAAGGAGTTTTCTCCAACAAAGATAAGGACCTAGATTGGCTTCAGGATAAGCTCAAACAAAACCTTTTGGGGAAGAAGTTTCTTGTCGTTTTGGACGATGTTTGGAACGAGAATTATGAAAACTAGACTACCCTCTTGAAGCCTTTTCAATTGGGAGCAAAGGGAAGCAAAATCATCATCACAGCCTGTAATTCCCACGTTGTTGAAATAGCCGGTGCTCAACCTTATACTCTCAAAGAGTTGTCACAAGAAGCTTGCGTGACTCTGTTTTCATTTTATGTTATTAGAGTAAGAAATTTTGATCATCATCCTTATCTTGAAGAATTAGATCTCAAAATAGTGGAAAAATGCAAAGAGTTGCCATTAGCTCTACGCACTAAAGTTAGTCCCCTTGAATGGCAAGCTGTATTGAGCAGCAAGATTTGGGATCTACCGAAAGAAAGAAATGACATCCTTCCAGCTTTGAAACTTAGCTACCTCCATCTCCCTTCCAATCTGAGGAGATTTTTTGCTTATTGTGCTATATTTCCCAAGGACTATGAAATACAACGAGACGAGTTGATTCATTGGTGGATTGCAGAGGGCTTGGTGGACAGAAAAGGAGCAAATAGTCAATGGAATACAAGTTTGAATTATTTCAACAAGCTAGTAAATAGGTCATTATTGTTAGAGAAAACTCCTTTATTGTTTTGAAGTTGACAAAACATTTCTAAATCTATATCGGAAGATCTGAAGACTTTATCGTCAAAGTCTGAAGACCGACAGATCACCAGATTTTAATCTCAAAGTCTATCCTCACTGATAGTTCCAGACTGAAGGATGAAGATTTATTCTAACACGGGATTGTTATTTAGTTGAAGAAAAGTTTCGTTTCGTATGGTTATGGGAATTTCCCATAGCTGGATTTCACAAATATTTGATTGATTATTCTTATTGGAAACTACTTCGATATGAAGATCTTTGAAAGACGAAGCTAAACTTGGAAGGTTCTACTTATGGAAACTCAAGATCCTGATTTGTATGGGCGAGCAAGATTGACGGGCTTTCAACACAAATTATCTAACGACTAGAGATCACCTTAATTAATTCTATCCAACAGGTAGATTGGAAGAATTCTTTTGGAAAATGCCAACGGTCGAGAAGGCATGAAGGAGTACTTAAGGATTAAGTCTTTAGTTGTTCGATACGGTGCTTGAAAGAGAATTCCAAAGTCTGAAGCTTTCTAGTCTCTTGCTTTTTCATTCATTGAGCTGAACATTGTATACAAAAGAGAGAAACTCTTAGTGAGACTGTGTGAGAGTTAGATAAAGACTCATCATTGTGATAGTCGAGATCACAAGCTGTAACATCTCTTTTGATCCTTAGTGGAATCCAACTAATAGGCTGTTAGTGAGGAGAGTGGACGTAGGCTTAGTCTAAGCCGAACTACTATAAACTCTGTGTTCATTTTCTCTTATCCCTAAACTTTTTATATTTATTTATTGATTGTCTATTTATGTAAAGTTGAAATACGATTTATGTTTAACATCTTCTAAAATCAAAATATTTTCATCAAGTCCTATGAAAATTTTTATTTACACATATTCACCATCCTCTAGGTGTACTCACTAACCCTTTCAATTATTTCAAAAGTCAAGTAGCAATAAATCACAATTCTTAATGTATGATCTTGTGAATGACCTGGCAAAACTAGTTGCAGGTGCATCCCATTGTAGCTAAGGGGAATTTGAGTTTGTGGACAATCACAATAATGCATCTTTAGCTCGTCACGCCTCATTCCTTCCAAGCAAGTATATTATGCCAAAAAGACTCGAGATATATCATCGAATGTAGGGACTTAGGAGCTTCATATCATTAAAGAAGCAATATGAGATTTCCTTTGTGACCCAGAAAGTGCTATATGACTTATTGTCAAGATTGAAGTACTTAAGGGTGCTTTCATTGAGTCACTATCACATTAGCGAGGAACCAGAATGCATTGGCAAATTAAGGCACCTAAGGCACCTTAATCTATCATATATTGATATTAAAACCCTTCCAAAGTCAATTGTTGCATTGCACAAGCTAGAAGCTTTGATATTGCAAGGCTATCACATGCTTATCAAATTACCTGAAGGTATGGAAAAACTTATCAATCTAAGATTTCTTGACATTACCAATACTTCAAGTCTAAGAGCAATGCCACTAAATATACGTAATTTATTGGGTCTTGAGATCTTGTCCAAGTTTATAGTTGGAACGGAAAATGGGCCAAGGTTGAATGAGTTAAAAAACCTAAAGAACCTTCAAGAGAAATTGTGCATCTCTGATTTGCATAAGGTTCAAGAAGTTGGAGAAACCAAAGATGCCAATTTACTCATGAAGGAGGGAATATGCCTGTTGAACATGCAATGATGCACAAATTTAGAAAATTTCCGGAATAAAGAGCTTGAAACAAAGGTCCTTGACTTTCTTTGCCCTCACCGAAACGTTGCACATCTTGAAATATCCTACTATGGTGGCCTAAAATTCCCATCTTGGTTAGGTAGTCCTACACATGTTAACATAATGCATTTACATTTACATGGGTGTCAAAGGGTCAAAGCATTACCATCGCTTGGGTAGCTATGTTTGCTGAAAGTATTGTACATCGAAGGTTTAAATGCAATATGCATGGTAGGGTTTGAATTTTATGGAAGAAAAAGTCATTTTCCATCCTTGTTAACTTTGAAATTCAAGGACATGCCGTTGTGGGAGGATTGGTCTCATTGCATCCACAATGAAGAAGTTGGAGTTGTATTCCCTCGTCTTGAGCATCTTGTCATTCAGGATTGCCCTATGCTAATCGGAAGATTGCCTAGTCAACTAAGCTCCCTTGTAAAGCTCAAAATTAACTCATGTCCACGTATGAAAGCCTCGCCATCTTTCAATAGCCTTCCATCTCTCAGTGAATTAAAATTCGAAGGATGTAATGAGAGGGTGCTGCATAGTTTGGTAAACCTAGCGTCTCTTACTGCTCTAAACATAAATGATGTTGTTGAACCCACTTGCTTAAATCATGGGTTTACAAGCTCCTTGATCAAGCTAGAGAAGTTGGAGATCAAATGGTGTACAAAGTTAATATATTTGCGGCAAGACGGAGATGTAATTCAGAATCTCAATTGTTTGAAGAGATTAGTTGTACGTAGTCGTCCGGAATTCATATATTTTGTGGCTGAAGAAAGAGATATAGAGCTACTTGGCAATCTCGAGACTATTGAATTAATAAATTGTGTCAATTTAGAGAAGCTTCCAAGAAGATGCACACCCTCTCTTCTCTTAGAGACTTGGTAGTCGAAAACTGTCCAAAACTTGGGTCATTCCCCGAAATAGGTCTACCTACCTCAATGATATCATTAGATATTAGGAACTGCAAGATATTGCAATCTTTACCCAGAGGATTAAGTGTTCATCTAGATGAACCAAGCAGTAGTAGCAATATCTGCAGTAACATTATATCTTGTCTACAGGACTTAAGAATCTCCGAATGCAATTCTTTACCATCCTCTCCATTTAGCGAGGGTATATTTTTACCCACGACCCTCAAGAGACTTGAAATTGCTTATTGCAGGGGAGTGGAGTCGCTTACAAAGATAAATCTAGACCATCTTCAGTCTATTCAAGAGATTTTTATTTGGGGTTTTGAGATTTTGATAAGCTTACCCTGGGGTCTACACACGCTGTCTCGGCTCACTTCCTTGACATTGATTGGCTGTCCTAGTTTGGAGATGGAGTGCTTCCCTCCTCTTCTGCCTGGCATCTCGACTTTTGGGCTTCAGGATTGTCCGAAGATAAAATCGTTACGAGTCTTCAAGATCTATCAATTAGGAGGTATAAGAGATTGACGCGCTTCCCGGAGGGAGGATTGCCGCCCCAGCTAATGGAACTTAGGGTAATTGGATGCAAGAATATGAAGTAGCCAGTGAGGGAGTGGCTTACGTCTCTCATTTCCCTTAAAACGCTGGAGATCAGAGGTAGCGTGGGAGGAGTGGGAGAGGAGGAGGATCTTGTGCTTCCACTCCTTTCCTATTTACTCCATCTCTCTATCCATGATATGGGGAAAGTGGAAAGACTGTCCAGCAGTCCCCTTCCCTCTCTCCGAGAATTATGGATCTTTAGGTGTCCGAAGCTGAGGGGGTTGCCCCAGGATGGCCTCCCTCCCTCCCTAGAAGAACTCTGGATCGAAGAATGTAGGATTCTGAAGGAGCGATGCAAGAAAGGGATCGGCAACTATTGGCCCCTCATCTGCGAAATCCCATGTAGTCGAGGAGTCTAAGCCCAGGCTCTTTCATCATCTGTGTCCTTCCCCCGTTATTGTGTGCACCTCCATTGCCACCGCCGCTTTGGCTCTCCACTCCCTCGTCGTCCTCACCTCCATCTCCATCTCTTGAATATATTCCAATTAAAACAGGTAAACGATCTTTCCGATCACTACTCTTCAATACTCGTAGTCACGTCTCTTTCTCAGATTTGGCATCACTTTTCCTCCGATTCTTTCGTTCTCGGTGTGCTCCGCTTCATTCTCCAAGATTCTTTCAATCTTGCTCGCCTTTCAGATTACATTGGAATTCCCATCAGTGAAGTTCCCCGATACTAAGACTAGAAGGAGAAGATATTGCTGAAGGGGGGACCCCTGATGTGAGATTGCTCCTCATTGTAGAGACGAAGAGGGGAGATGCCACTGCAGGCTCTGCTGTTCTTAACTGCTTGACTTTTTTGTGGGAACTCTTTCCCGTGATTAGAGTTGGTTCTCGGATTACTCACGGGGAATAGAGGTATGTATATATGTTCTCTTTCCCTATTCATTAAGTGTCTATTTCCCTCTCGATGTTTCAATCTGCTAGATGAATCTATAGTCTAGACATAATTTATATGACAAATAGATAGCAAGGACAAGTTTGAAAATGTTTGAAGTTGCATCACATTGAAAAAGAGTGGTTCAGAACTTCGAATGGATAGAGAAAATTCATGTCATCTTAATGGCAGTTTAGGCGCTTTAAATCCTCTTTACTGTTTTAGGCTCGAGGCTCAATTTGAACACATTTACTAAGTTTGTGGAATGTGCCTGACTAACTTTGCTATGTGAAAATTACTTTTACAGCATTCACTAGAAGTGGGAGGAACTCGGTATTAACTCTCTGTCTGCATTTACCAATACAAAGTACTTATTCCTACACATGCAATTCTCTCATTTCTGAGCATACTGTGATGCGCATTGGAATCTATGGGGGAAATGGATTTATTGCACCTCAACCCTTCCATTCCAGCATTTTACTCACCATCCAAGATTAGCCTTGGACTTTGTAGTGGCTGGTTGACAAAGTTTAAAGGTGAGTAGATTTGTTTCTGCTATTTCTTTTTACTAGCTGTTTAAAAGCTGCTTAAAAGGTGAGTAATAATCATGGGGGCATAATTGGAACCTAAAAAGAATTTCTTCTGAACAATTTAAGCATATTGTCCGCATATCCAACAACTTGTCCGCACTTGTTCATTTCTAGCATTTTATCAAAACACATACCAATGATTCAAAATTTCTTGTGTTACATGTTGTTTGTTATCATTCCCGATTATCCCATTGACGTGATTACGTCTGTTGGAGAAATCTTCTTGAAATGTTTTGAAGCTGACAAAATGTTTCCATCGGTCTAGTCTAAAGGCTTGCAGACTCTGCTGTTTAAAGTCTGAAGACCTCCGGATAGCCAGACTCAAGATTCAAAGTCTATTTTCATTAACAGTTTCTAATCCGTTGAACAAAGGCTATCCAGAACTAGATATTTTATTAAGGATATGACCTTATCAACTGAAGAAGATCTCTTGGTTGGATATGACATAACAGAATCCTTTTCTAATTGATCGAGATTGATTTGAAGATTAAGGATCCGATAATTGGCGAAATATTCATGGAAGGTTCTACTTATGGAAACCGAGATCCTAATTGTATGGGCGAACAAGATTGATAGGCTATCGACATGTTCCTTTAATAGCTCGAATGATCTTCCTAATTGATTCCGTCCAACGGGTAGATTGGAGGAATTCCTTTGGAAAGTGCCAACGGGTATGATGGTGTAAAGGAGTATATAAGGAAGACGTTCTAAGCTGTTCGAGAAGTGCGCGATAGAAGAATTCCAAAGTCTGAAGCTTCTTATTGTTTAATCAATTCATTTGAGCAAAAACTTGTACGCAAAAGAAAGTTTATATTTGTGAGAAACCTTGAGGAAGTGTGATAGAACATCTACACTGTGGAATCAAGGAAAAGTCTTGTAACATCTCTTTTGTTCATAGTGGAATCCAAATAGATAGGTCATCGGTGCGGAAGAGTGGACGTAGGCTTGGAATAAGCCGAACCACTATAAATCTTGTGTTTAATCTTCTATTCCCTATTCTTTGCTTTATTTTTATCGTAATTCATTTTGATTAAGCAAAAGAGTATTTCCATTCTATCGTCTGCTTAGTATTGTTGTGGTATCTCGAGAAATTGTTTTTACACCTATTCACCCCCTCTAGGTGCTTATACTAGCTACATCAATTGGTATCAGAGCCTGTGTACTCACTTTGTTTGAAGTGTTTTACTTCAGAGTTAAAGATCCATGGCTAGTATGTTGGCTCCAGGGCTCGTTGAAGGGCAAAGCAATACCAGACCACCTTACTTTGATGGAAAGGATTACAACATATGGAAAAACAAAATGAAGGCGTTTCTAAGATCAAAGGATCCTCTGGAATTGGATGTTGTAGAAAAAGGAATCACTCCTAAAGCCGCACTGTCTCGAAAGAGGAAAAGATACTCGTGGAGTCTAGTCAAATGACACAGAAGAGATAATCAAGAGACAAGCTCTTGATGCAAAAGCAATTTATTCTTTATATTGTGCTTTATCTCCTACTGAATATAACAGAATATCTTCTTGTGTTACAGCTAAAGAAGTCTAGGATAGATTACATATTACCTATGAAGGAACCGATCGAGTAAAGGAGACTAGAATCAACATTCTCCTCGGTCAATACGAAGCCTTCAGAATGAAATTGGGAGAATCAATAACTGACATGTTTAGTCGTTTTACAGATATCGTGAATGGTCTTGAAAATCAAGGTCAACCAATTTCTGATCCCATGAAGGTAAATAAGCTACTGCGAGGACTTTCCAAGGATTGGAATCACATAAAGACCTCAATCAGAGAGACCTAAAGAATCATGCCACTATATGTTGATGAGTTGGTTAGAACTCTTCAGTCTTATGAAGTGGAACGAATCAATGAAGATAAAGACCCTAAAGGTAAGAAATCCATTGCATTAAAATCCAACGATGATTCTGATGTTGCAGATTCTGAAGACGATATGGACGATGAGGAGCTTGCTCTCATGATAAGAAGATTTAGAAAGTTGAACAGAAAAGGAAGAAGATTCAATTCAAGGAAACAAAGTTTTCAAAAGCAACAGATTAAGTCTGTTGAGGATGATGAATCGAACAAAGATGTAGTCTGTTTTGAATGTAAGAAAAAGGGACACATTAGACCTAACTGTCCTCTTCTGAGGAAGAAGAAAGGAAAAGCTAAAAAGTATCGAAATGCTCTTAAAGCAGAAACCTGGAGTGATACAGAATGTGAAGAAAGTGATGATGATTATGCCAACGTATGTCCGATGGCACAATCGGATTCGATTCAAACTCCGAGACAGACTCACTCGCACTGGTGAATTTGAGGTGAGTAACTTCAAAATCCCTATTAAAGTTTCTAAATACATTGATGAGTTGTGTTTTAGTCTTAAGACTTCTCTTAAAAAGATTTCCAAACTCAAAAAGGAAAATTCTACCTTAAAACAACAAGAAAATATTTTGAAAGAAAATGTGAAATGTTTAGATATGAATGTTTCTTCTCTTAGAGAAAGTGAAGATAATCTTTCAAAAGAAAATGCATTCTTGAAGAATGATATCTCAAATATTTCCAAAAGATTTTTTATAGGATCTGAAAAACTAGAAAAAATACTTTCTGTTCAAAGACCCTATTTCAATAAATCTTGTTTGGGAATGACTGCTGAAACCATTCATTTAATTGATTTTCCTAAAGTGAAGGAAAGAATCAAACAAAGACCCACAAGAGATGCTTACAAAAATCATTTTAAAATGACTTTTGTAAAACCAGTAGGTCGTAATGCTCTCAGATGTTCAAAGTGCAATAGTGCAGATCATTTTGAAAAAGAATGTCCTATGGTTTGGAAACCTGTCAATAAAGTCTGGGCAAAAACCGCATATCATACTAACACGAATGGACCCAAGAAAAGATGGGTACCAAAGAAAGTTTGAGTTTCTTTTTTAAATGCAGGTCACTATCAAGAAAAAGGTAAAATGGTATCTGGATAGTGGATGCTCAAGACATATGACAGAGATTCAAATTGTTTCATAAAACTTGTTCAAGTAAATGGTAAAAAGTCTCATTTGGAGGAAACAAAGAAAGGAAAAATTGTGGGATTTGGAACTCGTGAAGATTGGAAACCTCACAATAAGCAATGTTTCTTTAGTTGAAGGACTCAACTACAATCCGCTTAGTGTCAGTCAGCTATGTGATACCGGTTTCAAAATTTACTTTCAAGAGGGAATATGTTCGGAACCAAGAAAGACTCTACTCGACCATTTATGGGTCGAAGACATGGAAATATCTACCTCTTGGATGTGAAACCAGATGAATCGCAATGCTTAATCTCAATACAAGATGAAGCAAGTTTATGGCACAGAAAGCTTGGACACATCAATATGAAGCAAATAGCCAAAATTTCAACAAAGAAGCTTGTTCGTGGTCTACCCAATTTATCATACCAAAAGTCTGACCTATGTACACCATACATATTGGGAAAACAGGTAAGAAATTCCTTTAAACCAATAAATCAAGTTTCCACTAACCGTGTACTGCAGCTTCTGCATATGGATCTCTTTGGACCAACCAGAACACAGAGCATTGGAGGTAAGAAATACTGCCTAGTAATCATGGATGATTACTCACAATTTACTTGGGTGTATTTCCTAGCAAGTAAGTCTAAAACTTTCTCTTACTTTGAAAAATTTGCTAAAAAGGTTCAAAACGAAAAATGATATGTTATTTCAAGTATAATAACAGACCATGGAGGTGAATTTGAAAATCAAGATTTTACAAAGTTTTGTGATGAATCTGGTTTTCAGCACTTGTTCTCCTCTCCATATACTCCAAAACAAAATGGAGTTGTGGAAAGAAAGAATAGATCACTTCAAGAAATGGCTAGAACTCTTCTAATTGAAAGTAACATCTTCTCACGTTTTTGGGCTGAAGCAGTTTTTACAGCTTGTTACATTATTAATAGAGTTTTTCTAAGGCCTATTCTAGAAAAAAAACCCCATATGAATTATTCAAAGAAAAGAAGCCTATTGTTTCATATTTTCATGTGTTTGAATGCAAATGTTTTATACTGAAAAATGCAAATGATCGAGTTGGTAAGTTTGAAGAAAAGTCAGATGAAGGTATCTTCCTTGGATATTCAACCACAAGCAAAGCGTACAGAGTCTACAACAAGAAGACTCAAACTGTGGAAGAATCAATGAATGTCAAATTCCGGGATTCTATACAAAATGAATCTATTCAGACTCATCTTGAAGAACCTGAACCTGCTCTAGACTCTACAAAATCTAAATCTCAAGAAGTAGCTCAGACTTTGAAGGACCAGCAGCAAGTGATTGTTGAAGATTCAAGTGAAGGAAGTGACCATCAATCTGACAAATTAACCAGCAACTAGAAGCATAAGTCCAGTCATCCCAAAGATCTTATCATTGGCGACATCAATGAAGGAATTCGCACAAGATCCAAAAGGCGCGAAGAGTCTAGTGCTGTGGCTCTTATTTGAGAATTAAATCTGTTATTGGAGCTAAATGGGTTTTCAGAAACAAGATGGACGAGAAAGGCAAGGTCGTAAGAAACAAAGCAAGACTCGTGGCCAAGGGATACACGCAAGAAGAAGGGATAGACTATGACGAGACTTACGCACCAGTAGCAAGGTTAGAAGCAATTCGCTTATTACTTGCATTTGCTTGTCATAAAAATTTCAGGTTATTCCAAATGGACATCAAAAGTGCTTTCCTAAATGGATTCATCCATGAGGAAGTCTATGTGGAACAACCACCGGGTTTGAAGACCCAAGGAAACCGACTCGTATTCGACTCAAAAATGCCTTATATGGCTTAAAACAAGCACCTCGAGCTTGATACGACAGGCTGAGTAAGTTTTTAATTCAAAACGGTTTTGTGAAAGGTAAAGTAGACACTACTTTGTTTATCAAAAGAGAAAGCAAAAGTTTTGTGCTAGTTCAAATATATGTTGATGATATTATATTCGGATCTCCTAATGAAAGTCTGTGTAAGAAATTCTCTAAGACTATGCAGGATGAATTTAAAATGAGCATGATGGGTGAGTTAACCTTCTTTCTCGAGCTTCAAGTGAAACAACTGGAGGAAGGAACTTTTATTCATCAAGAAAAATATGCTAATGATCTTGTCAAAAAGTTTGGACTGGACAATTGCAAAAAGGCTGACATTCCAATGTCAAGTTCCTTGAAGATAGACAAAGATGAAAGAGAAAAGAAAGTTGACCAGAAACTATACAGAAGTATCATTGGCTCGCTTCTTTATCTTACTACTTCTAGACCTGACATTTTGTTTAGTGTTTGCATTTGTGCCAGATTTCAAGCAGACCATAAAGAATCTCATTTAAATGCTGCAAAGCGTATTATCAAATACATTGCTTCAACATCAAGCATCGGCCTATGGTATCCTAAAAGAGGAGACTTAACTCTTCTTAGATACTCAGACGCAGACTTAGCCGGTTGCAGAGTTGATAGAAAGAGCACCTCGGGTACCTGTCAACTACTTGGAGGCAGGACGGTGTCTTGATTTTCAAGGAAGCAAAGTACAGTAGCTCTCTCTACAGCAGAAGCACAGTATGTAGCTCTTGGAAGTTGCTGTTCACAAATTCTGTGGATAAAACAACAGCTAAGAGACTTTAGAATTGAAAATTCATGCACGGAGATTAACTGCGACAACACCAGTGCAATCAATCTTACCAAAAATCTAATTCTTCACTCAAGAGCAAAGCATATAGAGATTCGACATCACTTCATTAGAGATCATGTTCAAAATGGAGAAGTTTCGATTCAGTATGTTAATTCAAAGAACCAACTAGCGGATATATTCACAAAGCCTTTGGAGAAAAATCAATTTGAAAATATTCGCTCCAAACTCAACATTTTGAGGTTTAAAGAAGTTAAAGTCTAGAGACTCTCAGACTCAGGCAAACAAGACCTTGACTGTAAGTTATTCTCTCTCTCGAATCTCATCTTGAAAAGGTACGGTCATCAACCGTGTTTTATTATTACTATCTTTAATCGGCGTAATTATTGCATCATTTCTTTTTAAAAAGGAAGTTATTTTTGAAATGACTATTTTCTGGAAAAAAAAAAAGGCAGTTATTTTTTGAAAATGCATCTTTTCACCTTCCTTTATGACGTTCCGTATGCCCCCTTTTTTAACAGATTATGCACTGTTGCTTCTTCTTCGCTTTACTCTCCAAAAACCCTAAAAAGCACCGATCTTCCATTCATGTTTTCTTCTCTTGACTAATCTTCGAAAAAGTTGTCATTTTTCTTGGGAAAGTCAAGCAAGGAATCTTTCAAAGAGTGAGAAAGATGTCGTCTTCAAGAAAGTCTTCGAGGATCGCAAGCACGGGACCACGGCGAATGAGTGAGGGGCCTACTCACTTCGATCTCACCGAGGAAGAAGTGTCTCCAAATCAGCAACAGAGCCCACAACATTCTCACCAACGCCATTCTCCACCGTCTAGTCCTCAAAATGTTGGTCATCAACAAGAGGAAGAAATCATTGAAGACGCAGATTCTGTAAGAGTTCAAAGGCCCTCTTTTATTTATAAGCTTTATCGTGCTTTAAAAAGGACTGGTACTCCATTGAACTACGTCAATGATTTTCTTAAAGACAAAAGATATGGGAATGAATATATCTTTTTGCGGAAAATGGAAAGTTTGGGAAGTGCTCGTAAAGGGGTGGCAGAAGAATCTCTTGCAAATATCCCAAGTGATCCTCGTGATTGGGGATTTAATCCGAAAGATGGGAATGATGATGACAAATTGTACAGTCAATTTCAACCGAGGATGGGTATTGCGGCGGAAAATCGAGGAAAAAGGGGAGAGATGTTTAAATCGAAAGAATAGAAGGATCTATACTCAAAATTGCTGAAACGTGGGGTGATAAACCCTAGGAGTGTGGATTTTGATTTTCTGGATGCTGTGAATGTGAACTTGAGGGAAAAATTTAGTTTTCTTCAACTTGAGCAATTCTGTTCTGACGCCACAGAAGGTTTCGCTAAATTAACTGCCTATTTCTATTCGAATCTTAGTTTTCTGGATGCGAATAGATTCTCTTTCAGTGTCAAAGATCAAGATTTTGTTGTGGATATGGATATGCTGGCAGATGTGTTAGGGGTTGAGAGAGGAAGATATCAACCGATCAAAGTTTCCATTGCTCGTGCTACATTGGAACTTGTTAAAGACAGGAGAACAGAGGAAAAGATTTCCTACCTAAGGATGAGTGCATTCAACATTCTGCTTCATAAGATTGTGATCAATTGCCTTAGACCGAAATCAACTTCCAAGACTGATATTTCAAGTTCAGAGGCAAAGCTAATGTATTCCATTCTCACTAGGAAAAAGTTTTCTCTCCCTCACACTGTTATGTTCCATATGTATAGAGCAGTGGTGAAGGACAGAGGTCAACTTCTTTATCCAAGTCTTGTCACAAAGTTATTCAGACATCTGAACATTTAGCCTCCACAAATTCTTTGTGCCCGATCGTGTGATCATATGGTGGTAGGGCTAAAAATGGTGACCAAGATGCGTCTGAAGAAGCTAAGCAAGGCGTTGGAGAAATTTAAGGAGAAGACTCCTGTAAAGTCTCATCAAATCTCTTCTGCATCAAAAAGGAAAGGGAAGGAGCCCATGGTTGCTCTACCCAAGAAAAGAAGAGCTCTCATCATGGAAGATGAAGAGGATGACGACCTTACCATTTCGGCCATAGCTTTGAAGAAGCTAAGTCGTTCTGTTCCAAAGTCAATGGAACATCATGAGTCAGAAGGAAAGGAAAGAGAAGGTCAAGAGAAAGAAGAAGAAGAGAGAGAAGAAGAAGAAAAAGAAGAAGAAGAAAGAGCAGTTGGCGAAAAAGAAACAGAGGAGGAAAGACTTGAAGAAGAAGAAGAGAGAATGAATCAAGAGGAAGGAGAGCCTGAAAAACACTCTTCTCCACCTGAAGGCATAGAAACAGGGGGAGATAATGAGAAAAGAGGAATATCACCTTGCTACCGGTGAGGGAGTCGCCGCTCTCCCGACCCGACCTGAAGGCATTCATGCCTCTCATTTTCCTGAAGAAGAACATGATGCTTCATCGCCAAATCTGCGCGATTATTCTGATATGCCATCATCTGCAGATCGTGCTGAAGCCAGTACGCAGACCGACAGCTCAGCAGATTTTCGCAGAATTATGGATATTCTCTTGGAGATGCGCGGTCAAATCTATGCTCTGGGATGCGAGGTTCAAAGCTTGCAGAATGCAGGTCAAGTTTCTTCAGGTTCCTTAAAAGATTAGATCCAAGCCCTCTCTGTTCAGATTCAGGCTAATGCTAAGGGTGAAGAGGTTGCACAACTGAAGGAAGACTTGAAAAGGCTGGAAGGGATCGTTTAGTCCATGAGAGATTTCCAGCTTGTCCGCGTTCCCAAGCAATCTTGACTCTATTCCATTTTCTTCTCAACCTTTTTAATGCTGACAAAAAGGGGGAGAAGTGCAAGATTTGAATCAAACTTTGAATTTTTAAATCGTTTGGATTGTTTGATTTGGATTGATGTTTGACTTTAATTTTGTATCTGGATTTGAATTTGGATTTGACTGCTATTGACTGTTATTGATATCTTATGAATGGCTTTATCATATTCAAGACTAACCTATTTTTTGTGGTTGCAGATTCTAGTGTTATTCATTTAGTCATTTACCTTTATAAGATATGTATATTTGTTTGAGAAATGTTTTGCAGGTCAAAGTTAACCAAATCTGCAGGAAAGTTTTGTCACCATAAAAAAGGGGGAGATTGTTGGAGAAATCTTCTTGAAATGTTTTGAAGCTGACAAAACGTTTCCATCGGTCTAGTCTAAAGGCTTGCAGACTCTCTTTGTTTAAAGTCCGAAGACCTCCTGGACAGCCGTACTCAAGATTCAAAGTCTATCTTCATTGACAGCTTTCTAATCCGTTGAAGAAAGGCTATCCAGAACTAGATGTTTTATTAAGGATATGACCTTATCGACTGGAGAATATCTCTTGGCTGAATATGACATAACGGAATCCTTTTCTAATTGATCGAGATTGATTCGAAGATTAAGGATCCAATGATTGGCGAAATATTCATGGAAGGTTCTACTTATGGAAACCGAGATCCCGATTGTATGGGCGAACAGGATTGATAGGCTATCGACATGTTCCTTTAATAGCTCGAATGATCTTCCTAATTGATTCCGTCCAACGGGTAGATTGGAGGAATTCCTTTGGAAAATGCCAACGGGTATGATGGCGTAAAGGAGTATATAAGGAAGACGTTTTAAGCTGTTCGAGAAGTGCGCGATAGAAGAATTCCAAAGTCTGAAGCTTCTTATTGTTTAGTCAATTCATTTGAGCAAAAACTTGTACGCAAAAGAGAGTTTATATTTGTGAGAAACCTTGAGGAAGTGTGATAGAACATCTACACTGTGGAATTAATGAAAAGCTGTGCTATAACATCTCTTTTGTTCATAGTGGAATCCAGCCGATAGGCTGTCAGTGCGAAGAGTGGACGTAGGCTTGGAATAAGCCAAACCACTATAAATCTTGTGTTTAATCTTCTCTTACCTACTCTTTGCTTTACTTTTATCGTAATTCATTTTGATTAAGCAAAAGAGTATTTCCTTTCTATCGTCTGCTTAGTATTGCTGTGGTATCTCGAGAAATTATTTTTACACCTATTCACCCCCTCTAGGTGCTTATACTAGCTACATGAACGTCCACATTCTGTTGTGTGTAAGGGATTGGTTCTATGCAAGGGGAATGTTAAGTTATATTTTTTATATAAATTGCTTGGCAAGTTTCCTAATAGATTAAGCTTTTAAAAAAATGTATTTATCTACATGCAGCGATCAAATCAAACAACAAGACCAATTAGCCAACCTATGTTCTTGTTTGGTTTTTTCTTCTAGTAATTGTGGGAGACTTTCAGACAGGGATTATAAGCTTCTCAAAAAATCATCAAATTACAACAAGATTTAAAGCTTGCACTCATATGCCAGCAAACTTCAACTTATTAAATTTGTTATTCATAGTGCGGTTAAGTATTAGTGTCAACTCTTTTTGTTGCCCAAGAAAGATTTTGAAATGGTTGGCGAAAGTGTAGAGCTTTTCTTCAGAAGGGAGATCCTTATACTAAAGAGGGAGCAAAAGTCAGATGGGACACTATCTGTCCTCCTAAGAAGTTTCAAGGCCTTGGCATTCAAAGACTGGATTTGTGAAATCTTGCTTGTATTTTAAAGTGTCTGTGGAGTTTTTTGTTGAGGTGTGGTCTCTATGTTTTTCTTGGCTCTATAGCTATTATCTTGATTGCAAACTAGATGCTACTTATGCTTTGAAGAAGTCATTAAGAGTTGAGAATATTTTGAAACCCCACATTAGATATATAGTCGGTAATGGAGATAATATTTCTCTTAATTTGATTTGTGACACCATACTAGGATCTCGCAGGAATCATTTCTCAAGGAGAATAATTTATGAATCTTCTCTTCCTCCGCAGGCCAAAGTATCTGCTATAATTTACAACTCATTGGAAACATTACGTTACTTTAAAAAGGGTGTTCTTAATTTTTGCAGATAGCAATTGGGCAAAATTAGGGGCTGTGAAAAATGCCCCTTCCATCATCGTCTTCTTCTCCTTTGTTGTCTGCACCTAAGTCACCTATGCTTCATCTCTCTACTATCTCCATCTCATGAAGATGTCATTAAAATCCGGTATCAATCTTGCCATTTACTATGCCTACTCTACTCTTCTACTAGTAGTCACTTCTCTTCTCAGATTTGGCATCGGTTCCCCTATCCATTGAAACACTTCGTATAATCTCTTCGATCCAGCAAAAATGAAATAAAAACCTGAAATGTTATTAATGGACTGTTGCATTTAAATTTGGATTCTCAGCTTATTTCTGCATTCTATCAGTTTTCTGCACTCATCCACTTCTTTTGTCATCACTGTACTCTGTCTCATTCTCCAAGATTCTCTAAATCTTGCTTGCCTTTCAGATTACATTGGAATTCCATTGGTGAAGTTTGTTGGTACGACCCAGCAACCTAAAGAGAGGTCTATAGACCCTTCCTTTACCATCGCCTCACTGGTATTAAGTCTAGGAGGAGAAGATGCTGAAGGGGACCCTGGATGTGAGATTGCTTCCCATTGTAGAGACAAAGGGAAATGCCACTACGGGCTCTTTTCTTAAGATCTTGACTTTTGTGGAAACTTTTCCATGATTAGTTGGCTCTCATATTACTCATGGAGATGGGTATGTGTATATGTTTCCTTTCCCCATTCAGTAAGTGTCTGTTTGGCCCTGATGTTAGATTAATCTAAAGTCTGCACATAATTTATTTGGTAAGTTGATAGCAAAGACAAGTTTAAAAATGTTTGAAAGTTGCATCTCCTTGAAAAAGTGTAGCTCAGAACTTCGGATGGATAGAGCAAGTTTGTGTCATTTTAATGGCAGTTAGGTGCTTTAAATCTTCTTTCCTGTTTTAGTCTGAAGCTCCATTTGAACACATTTACTAAGTTGTGGAATGTACCTGAGTAGTTTCCCTTATATCTCTGAACTTGATATATGGAAATTACTTTTGCAGCATTCACCAGAAGTGGAAGCAACTTGGTATTAACTTTGTGTCTGCATTTACCGATACAAACTACTTATTCCCACACATGCAATCTTCTCATTTCTGAGCATATTGTGGTGCACATCGAAATCTATGGGGAACTAATTTATTCCACCTCAACCCTTCCATTCTGGCATTTTACACAGCATCCGAGATTAAGGAGTGGTTTAGTCGGTTTGAGTACAGGCACAAGTGGAGGCATTTTGTGTCCTGGATAGCACTCGATGATATCTTTGTCCGTTATTCATTCAGATAACTATTTATGTTCTACTTCATGGAATCAGAGATGCATAGCCTTGCAATCGTAGGTTGGCAAAGTTTAGAGGGTGGGTAGATTTGTTTCTACTATTTCTTTTCACAGGCTGTTTGAAAGACATGGCTAATGATCATAAGGTATAATCAGAATTTGGAAAGAATCTCTTCTGAAGGATTAGCAAATTGTCTGCATTCTACTTGTTCATTTCTAGCATTGTATCAAAGCACAACAATGGTTTAAAATTTCTCATCTTTTATGTTTTTTGTTATCATCCCCAGCTATCTCATTGACATGATTACGTCCACATTCTGTTGTGTGTCTTAAGGGATTGGTTCTACGCAAGGGGACCGTTGAGTTATACATTATATGTACATTTTTTTGGTCAAATGCGTTATATATACATTCTTAGCACGTTGCTTAACAGCTTACAGTGTTTTAAAAGAGGAATTTGTCTAACATGCAGCAATCAAATCAAACAGCTTGGCCAATCATATGTTCTTGTTTGGTTCTTTCTTCCTGTAATTGTGGATTGTTTGGAAGACTTTCAGACAAGGATTGTAAGCCTCTATAAAATTATTGAATTACAAAGAGATTTTAAGCTTGGATAGTTAAAAGCCGCTCATATGCAGGCGAACTTCAGCTTATTTTTTCTGTCTTTCATAGTCTATTAGTGTCCACTCTTTTTGTTTCCCCAGAAAGTTTTTGAAATGGTTGAGCAAAAGTGTAGAGCTTTCCTTTGGAACGGAGATCCTTATGCCAAAGACGGAGCAAAAGCTAGATGGAACACTGTCTGTCCTAAGCAGTTTGGAGGACTTGGCATTTGAAGATTGGATTTGTGAAATCTTTTTGTATTTTAAATTGTCTGTAGAGTATTTCGTTGAGTTGTGATCTCTAAGTGTTTTGCCTGGCTCTATAGCTATCATCTTGACTGTAAACCAGATGCTACTTACGCTTAGAAGAATTTATTAAAAGTCAGGAACATTTTGAAATCCCACATTATACAAATAGTGGATAGTGGAGATAATTTTTCGCTTTGGTATGAATTCTGGCACCATGCCGGAATCATTCTCGATGAGAATAATTTATGAATCTTCTCCTCTTCTCTGCAGGCCAAAGGATCGGCTGCAATACATAATTCTCATTGGAAATGCCTGCTGCTAGGTCTGAAGGGTTGGTTCCCATACAAGCTGCAATATGTCCGACTTATTGATTTTAATTCCAAAACGTTGAGAATGTCGAATAAATGTCCTATAATAAGCTAACATCGGAGGAATTATCGGGGTAAATGGGATTGATTAACAATGGCAAATCTGAAAGTAAGGCTACCAAAAACGGAATGATGTACACTGGTCACACAACCAAAAAAATGTCAAATTCCATTTCCCCACTAATTATTTCACTGATATGATAAGCAAAAGTGTTTTTGACTTTATGATAAAATCCCAAGTCAACTTCCACGGGCAGGTCCGCATGAGTACAAGCTTTCTTCAGTTTTCGATTGCCTGCACGTGACCTTTATATAGCCTTTTTATACTTTCTCTAAACTCAAAGAAAAAGACGGCCACTACACAATTGAATGACCAAGACGGTCATTTCGACCTATCCCTGTCCTAAGATGCCCTTCTTCCATAAACAATAATCTTATTTTCAAATTCTGCAGTTTTTCATCGTAATCCTCCTTCCTTCTACAACTCATTTATTTCGTTCCCTGATGTCATAGACGACAACAAACCATTGAACAAAACTTGTCATCCCCATGAGCCCATGCCCTATACAAAGACCTCCCTTTGCAAACCTGATTCAGCATTTCTAGAGGAGGTAAGTACACAATATACATCCTTCATAATTAATAAATTTGAGAATATGGGAGCAAATAAAACAAAGAAAGGAGAACTCGAATAATCAATATCATATACTTGTGCCTAACTTAGCAACGACCAATGTTGGTCGAAAATTTCTAACATGAGCGCTGGCCATCCTATGTGACACAACCGCCACATTAGCGATTTCCAGCCAAGATTAGCCAAAAGAATTGTATTGGCAAATCATCAAAAGATTTAGAATTAAATTGACAAAATTGAAAAATTTAGAAATGAATTTGTCGCTATAGGTTTAAGATTTTCTAGACGATTATTCGAATTAGAATTGTATACTACTTCCTACATTATAGAATTTTTCTTGAATAAATATTTCCATTTATGTTTTGTTGAGTCTTTCTCATATTTCCCTATAGAAACTAAGATTTACGAAATATTTTGTCTCGCTTTCTAGGCTATGATTCTTCAATTGTCATTGTGAAGTATACTACCCTGTACATTTGAAGTCGTCACATAGCAAGCAATAGCTTCCTATAGGTTTTTAGTACTTAAATTCAATGACATTTTCATTTTCCTTTTGGAAATTGTGTGTGAAATTTTACCAAAAAAAGTTATGAATATATTGTACAAATATCATCTAAACCTATTATACAAACGTCAATTTAGTTATAAACCTTTCAATTTAGCCAATTTAGCTATAAATCTTTTGATAACTTGCTAATGTAGTCATTTGGATCACTTTTGCTTGGAAATTTTTAATGTGGACACTAATTATTCCACATAATACAGCTAGCAATAATGCAGAAAAATTTTAAAGTAACTGGAAAATTTTATAATAATTTTTTTTTCATTGTGGCTAACGAAAGCTTGCAAGCCCTCACCGACTGTGAGGGGTGATCTAAGTGTGATTCTAGTAAATATAATGTGTGAACTCAACAAAAACACATTAGATTCAATTCAGTTCCATACAAGAGATTCTTGTCCTAATCTAGCAATACTGAAAATCAAATTTATGTTGCAAGACCACTGAACTTAGATCTAAACCGAGGTAGAAATGTATCGAAGTGCATAGCTCCTAGATTCATTCTTAATGCAAGACAATAGGACTTAAGGAACGCCTATACATCAAGAACCGATCAACAAACATCCTTAAACAATGAAGAAATCGATGCAATCGAATTGTCGACGAGCTTATTTCAATAACAAGAAGGTCTCAATTGCGAACGCAATACGCAATTAAACATTGTAACGCACGCGAGTTCGTTTCCAACTTTCAAGGCGACAGACAGAGAACGACAGGGGGGAGAGGGGGGTCGGTGCCAATGAGGTGGATCGAGCTCAATTCAAATCTTTATGGGTTTCACCACGTAGGGCTTAATGGGTTTTATTATAAATTGATGGGCCTGGTGTGGCCTGGGCTGCTCGTGTGGATCGATGGGTTGAGGTGAATTGGGCCAGGTGCTTGATGGCCTTGACTTGTGGTCGGAGCTCCACTTGTGGTCGGACAGAGCTGGGCTAGAACAAGGTGATCATACCGGGCTAGAGCGATGGGCTTTGATGGACTTGGTGCTTCATTATGTTTATTTTCTATTTTATTTTTTTTATTTTTCTGTTTTCATTATTTATTTATTTATTTATTTTTTGGTAACCCAAGCGAAACCCTGCACGCGGGTAGCGCAGCGACAAAACCCCGCCGCACGAGGAACCACCACCCGCGGCGGTTAACGCGCTAAACGCCCACGCTGGGTTTCGAACCCTTCACTCAAGAAAGGATCGTTGCGCCTTATCCAAATGGCCACCACACAGAGTGATTTTTCATTATTTATTTATCTTTATATTATATATATATATACAAAAAATGCATGTTTGACTTGCCATCGAAAAATTAAGATATTAATAGCACTGTGATGCAAATGGACCTTTCCTAAAATATTAGGAGTAATCAAATCATATAGTATGATATTTATCAATCCAAATTCATAGGCTTGACAAGCGTCGAGATACTACAAACTTAGAACTCTCTTCCTAGAACTTCTCTGGATCAAAGGACGTGCGATTCTCAAGAAGCGATGCAAGAGACCGACCGGCTCCTATTGGCCCCTCACCTGCGAAATGGGTCGCATCGTCTTGGCTTTTGGGGGGTTTGTTGGGGAGGTTTTTGAAGCGTTTCCTGTCTTCGTTCGTTCCGTTGCTTTGGGGATGCAGTTCATCAGCAATCGGAGATCGATTACGTGATCGGGGAACGCCGTCGGGGAAACTCTTGCCTGGATCGTTCCGGAGCTGCTGCTGCACCACCCGCAATTATCCGTATTTCCGGGCTCGCAAGGCGAAGGTAAATAAAGCTACTTCGCGCTTTCCTTATTTTAACTCTTGTCCGTCGCTTTCCGCGGGGTTCTCTTCTCATCCACACAAGGTAATTTCTTTAGTTCAAAATTAGCCTTCGTCGGGGACGAGTCAGTCAGTAGTCAACTGCATTTCCTCGGTTAAACGCGGCTTGTAGATTGATCTCAGTAGCCTGAACAAGCTACGGTTTCTCTAATTTTTGTCCTTGTTTTTTATAGCTTCCGTTGAATTCTATAGTGGATTAACTGTTTCTAGCCTTGTTTGTAGGACATGCTGTTTGCTGCAATGTTTCATGGGGCATAGTCTATGAACCCTTCCTTCATCGTCGCCTCGCCAGTATCAAGTCTAGGAGGAGAAGATGCTGAAGCGGGGGACTATGGATGTGAGATTGCTCCTCATTGTAGAGACGAAGGGGAGATGCCACTGCAGGCTCTGCTGTTCTTAACATCTTTGAGTTTTTGTGGAAACTCTTTGCTATGATTAGAGTTGGTTCTCAAATTACTCATGGGGGAATAGAGGTGTGTATATGTGTTCTCTTTCCCTGTTCATTAAGCGTCTGTTTTTCCCCTGATGTTGCAATCCACTAGATGTAACGGACGTAATTTATATGATAAGTAAATAGCAAAGACAAGTTTGAAAATGTTTGAAGGTTGTATCGCATCGAAAAAGTGTAGCTCAGAACTTCAGATGGATAGAGCAAGTTCATGTCATGTTAATGGCAGTTAAGATGCTTTATATCCTCTTTCCTGTTTTAGTCTGGAAACTCCATTTGAACACATTTACTAAGTTTGTGGAATGTGTACCCGACTAATCTCCCTTACATCTCTGATTCTGATATGCGAAAATTACTTTTGCAGCATTCACCGGAAGTGGAAGGAACTTGGTACTGACACAAAGTACTTATTCCCACACATGCAATCTTCTCGTTTCTGAGCATAATGTGATGCATAACCAGATCTATGGGGGAAACAGATTTATTGTGCCATTCCAGCATTTTACTCACCATCCAAGATTAAGGAATGGTTTAGTCTGTTTGAGTACAGACACAAATGAAGGCATTTTGGCATCCCAGATAGCACTCAATCAAATTTTTTCCCATATGCCAGCTGACTTCAGCTCATTAAATCTATTGTTCATAATCTTGTTAACAAGTAGTGTCAACTCTTTTTGTTGCCCAAGAAAGTTATTAAAAAGATTGAGCAAAAGTGTAGAGCTTTCCTTTGGAAGGGAGATCCTGATGCAAAAGAGGGATCAAGAGTTAGATGGGACCCAGTCTGCCTTCCTAAGCAGTTTGGAGGCCTTGGCATTTGAAGACTGGCTTTGTTAAATCTTGCTTGTATGTTGAAGTGTCTGTGGATTATTTTGTTGAGGTGTGGGTCTCTATTTTTGCCTGGCTCTGTAGCTACCGTTTTGACTGCAAAGCAGATGCTACCTTGGAAGTTATTAAAAGTCAGGAATACATTGCAACTCTGCACCAGATATATGGTGGGTGATAGAGATAATTTGGTATGATTTGTGGCACCATACTGGAATCTTGCCAGAATCATTCTCAAGGTGAAGAATTTATGACCCATCCCTTCCTCTGCAGGCCAAAGTATCCTCTGTAATTCATGACTCTCATTAAAAGTGGCCCGCTGCTAGGTCTGAAGAGTTGGTTTCCATCCAAGGTGCAGTTTGTGGTGTGAATTTTCCTAATTCCTCAGCTGCAGATGAAGTTGTATGCAAAGCTTCTTCAAATGGTTGCTATGACTCCTTTGTTGCTTGCAAAATTGTCAGAAGCAAGAGTGCTAATGTTGACTGGCACAAACTTGTGGGTTCTCCCCTAATGTGCCAAGAGCTGGTTTTTTTTTCTTGGTTAGTAATACGTGATAAACTCCCCACTTTTTAGAGGATTTATAGTTGGTGTGTTAGGAGTACTAGATCTCTCTGATTGTTCTGTTATATAAGCATGAAATCTTGCTCTCATCTATTTTTTGAGTGTAGTTTCCCTAATCAAGTATGGAGCAAGGTGCTGCAGCTTTGTTGGATTCATAAAACTCCTAGAGTTTGGGATTACGAATTTGGTTTAATATAACAAGCTGCTTAGGGAAAGATTTTCAGAAGTGTCTATTAGAGTTTATATGGAACCACTGTATCTGTTATATCTTGAGTCCATGAATAGTTTGTATCATATACAGGTAGTTCCTTTGGATGTTGATGTAATCAAAATCATCAAGCTCTTTGTTATGCATAGTTTTGAGAATTTCCTTGGTCTCAAAATAAGATTGGCATTGGAAGCATCATAGGCTGTCACTTTCTTGGAATCTAAGATTGCGAAAACTATCCAGCTAAAGGTTTGTTTTTCTACCCAAAAAAAAAAAGAAGTAAGCTTTGTCTTAAGTTGTGCTTATTGTTGTTTGCCGGTGTGTGTAGTTGCATGTTTTTGCTCCATGTCATCTCTATGCTTGTGATGGCAGACGGATGTCAACTTCAATCACTTGTTTGGGGTCCAATCTTCATGAGTTCCAATTTCTATGTTACTGGCCTTCTCATTTCTCCATATAGTTATTAAGGAAAAAACCCAATCAATGAAAGGGATCTCCTTTTCTTATTTTTTCCGTTCCAAGAGAGACTTTACAGCATTTTAGTCTTTCTTTTTCTATTTTCAATTCATATTAATTTCACTGGGTTGCATCTGCTAGAAATTCTACGTCCAAATTGATCTTCTGCTTGTAATTCTTCGTCTTGATTTCGTCTTCATTTTAATGAAGAGATAAATTTGGAATCATTGATGACGTCTGTGCTCGTGCTTACGTTTATCCAACAGAAAGCAAGTTTGCCGATGGAGACCTTCCGAGATCCAGCCCACTTCTTTGACATGAAAATCCAACTTAGGAAGAACTTTGCCCACTTGAAACTCGGGGCCTTTAAATTATCAAAAAACAATAAAAGATAATTAAAGTAGGAAATAAACTCGACAATTAGCTATATTTAATATACTTCTAGGACATTTAATATGGTGATGACATGGTTAAATTGGTAGTCTTACAGCGTAGAATTGGGAAGATCGTGCATACTTGCTGTCATCGTATTTGCGAAGTCTATATAATGACTTCTACTGGCAGCGTTCTTAGATCGATACTAGTAATAAATACAACTCGTTATTTATGAAAGTGATTTTTTTAGGTTCGTTTGGTATTTTTTTTACTGCAAATCTTTGTATTACAAGGTCTCGTTGTGAGAAATGAAAGCGGAATAGGAGGAATGAGAGAATTTTGCTAATAATTCAATTAATGTAAAGGAAAAAAGCCACGAATAAAAGAGAAAAAATAGTATCGTGGGAGAATTTGGGGTTAAAAAGTTGACAGTAAAGTGCTAATAAGTGCTGGTCGCAAAGTTGTATATGTTCTGTTTCGCATGATGGTCTCAATAAGTCTCAACTTTTCGTAGATTTAGTCACAAATTTCACGATCACCCCTAAACACATGGATTACTAATCACGGAATTATGAGGACTCAGATGAGAATAAAGGATTTCATTTCCCTCAAGAAGTATAGAAAAACCCCATTAAAAGGTCCATATACCCTTCCTTTATCACCGCCTCACCGGTATTAAGTCTAGGAGAAGATACTGAAGGGGGACCCTCGTTTTACTTAACGTGCAATTTACCAGATGAAATCCAAAGTCTGCACTTAACGTGCACTTAAAGAGACAAATAAATAGCAAACACAGGTTTATGTAACATCCCAACAAATGTGCTGGTACAGTCATAAAGAGGCGAAGTGCTCAGGTTGACCCAAGAAAGCTGTAAGGCCACATGAACAAAGTTCAAGTGAAAGCTGTGAGGCCACATGTACAGTCATATATATCCATATTTGTTCTTTTCCTCACTTTTGATAGTGTTTTTTCCATTGGTGGAAATGTTTTCTTGAACTAGTTTATTGTTCATGAAGCAAACATCAGAAAATTCGAAAAACGTCGAAAAATCCGAAAAACATTTTCCTAAAAGTTATATTTTGTGAATCGAATGAAACTCAATGCTTTATTTGTTTTTATGGAAAATGAATGATTGAGAAAATATTTTTCTATAAATAAACGCTTATATTGTTTAAAATAATTAGTCAATGAAAAATCTTTTTGATATTGATAATAATTTATTTTTAAACATTTCCATGAAAGGTGAATATTATTTTTAGGAAAATATTTTTCTAATCATTCTTTTTTCGCGAAACAAATGGAGTCTTAAAAAAATGACAAGTTCTATTGGAAAGTCAGGGACAACTGTATATAACTCAAAGAAACTAGAAGGCCGATGGTTCGTAACGAAAACTTCAATAAAACAACAAAATAAGGTGGTGGATATACAGGATATCTTTATGGTTGGATGGTAACGATGGGCTATCTACGAGGATGCTCCGTTTATCTGAAACAGAATTGCGGGAAACTGAAGGATCAATGATTTGCATCAACAACTTTCGATCAGAATTCGCACTGAACTCATTCCAACAACCTACATCGCTACCCATCCAGCATACCGAGTCACTTATCGGAGCAACACGCTTCTGAAGAAAAACAAATCGTCTTCGAACTACAAAAGAAAAAACACGCCCGCAAAGGCCAATTCAATAAGACAACCACGTGTGAAATTTAGCTCCATTACAAGACAGTTCTTTTGTTTCTTGGGCCAAGTAAAATGAATGAAACCAGCTAGTTTCCCAGTTACGGTGATTGAGACGCTTAATATGGACAAAGAGTATCAAAAGCACAAACGGCAAGAGCAGTTTCAAACCCCCGGAGCATTTATACGGATTCAAAGAGATAGAGAGCCAGAATTAGAAGAAAATGAGGGCATCCTAATGAGAAATCTATCCAAAACTTCACGCAAACAACCCACTGAATCCAGTATCCACAACAGGATCAAAGCAGCACAATTCAACATCAGCCAGCGTCACCGTCTAAGTCAAACACATGAATGACGCCGATCTGAATTGCGCTTCAACGTGATGAGAAACCCTGACCTGAGACGGATTGCGGGGAGCTGGATTTCCAGATTCTGGGTCCATGAACGGAGTTGTCAAGCCGAAGAACTCTCTCTATCTGGAGTGAAACGGTATTACCAGTGCGTTTTATAAGCTTGGACGACCAAAACATTACGCAGAAAAAGAAGTCGAATCATCCAAGAAAATCATCTGATGGTGGCGGGAAGAGGAAAGCGATCGAGAAATTCCTTTGGCAGCCGCGTCACCCTGGACGCCTGAATCAGCACGACCAACAAGAACGGAAAACAACTCTGGAAAACAGAGAAATTCCTTCGCAGCCGCGTCATTCTTATGTTATTACACGGATTAAGCATGGCATATGTGTTGAATTCTCACATTCACTATTTTAGCTCTCTCCATTATATATTTGTCTTCTGTGAATGGAATGGAGTACCGTTAGTATAATTGTCCACATAATCAGACGGATTTGAGTTTTGCTTTTAATCCCTATGATAAGAATTTAAAGTGTTATTTCTTTTAATTTTTAACTAACTGCACCCTCAACTGGCTAGTTAGTAAACGCCTATGTACCCCTTTGAATGGCTGGAATTATCATTTGACTTTACCGAAAAAAGGGCACAAGCTTATGCATTTACCCAAAACAAAAAACAGAAAGAGTAAAATCTAAATTTAATAGGCGGTATCCACGGAAAACTTTTAACTCGAAGAGACTGGAAATGTGAGGAAAAATATTGGATTTCAAATGAGCTACGGTTACATTAAGTTAGATTTGTAATCTACATCATCTCACTCGAAATTTTAATCATTACATTCAATTTACTGCAATATTATGATTACACTAAACATGAGGCATAATTGAAATTTAGATGGATTATTACCTTTAAAAGTAGGATCTCCCTTTCCTTGTAGTAATATGAAGAGACCGTGATACTCAATATCTAATGGATAAATTATCTCTTTCTGAATTTATTGGCCCCTCTGTTCCCTTTTGCCATACAACTTCGGGCAATTAAACCTAATCTATCCTTGAGAGCATTAGACCATGAAAGATCGATGACTATGTGGGTCTCTCAATTACTGGTTTTGCACATAATTCTTATATAAAACGGTACTAATAAAGGCGAAAATTGGCAAAATTATTGAGCCAGTATGTAGAGACACAAATTGGTGTCCGCCTGGTCAAGACAATGAGAGCATTTGTGTTTTTCTAAAGACTCAGAGGAAATTATATATATACTCAAGAAACTGTGCCTGTTGATAATGTGTGACTAGTGTTGTCTTTAATCTCGTTTTGTTTTATTAATGAATTGTTTCGTCATGGGCATGGCAAGCGGAATTACACCTTTGGCAAGAGCACGAATGTGCTTGGATGACTCAACTTTGTCTCGAGTTTCATGCTCTCTAGTGATATCTCAAGTTCATGTTTTCACGTGAGAGACGACTTGTAAAATAAAAGGAATAAAAAGAGAGTAAGTCTTATTAATTACAAAGTTATACATGACGTATGGACGTAAGACCAAACATTTAGCAATTGACCGATCATTGACCCATCAAAGGACACGTTTAAATGTTACAAAAAAATGAGGTCTTCCAATTGTAATAATAATCTCAAGTTAATACATATAAATGTGATGTTAAGTCCTATTATATCTTGGTGCTTTTTGCCCCTCCAAGCGCCTTATCATAACCTGTGGATCTCCATTGGAGTATTCGTTGGTTGGGTTAGACCTAAATCCAAACCAAGAGATTCCGCATATAATTTGTTGGTGATCAATTTCTCACTCTCAATTTTAATATCGTCCCATAAAAGAAAAAAGTGAAAGAAAAGTATTGTGAAGTGTTTGGATTAGACGTCCCACCGACATTTGCAAATTGATCAGAATATAATGATTTTGATCCAAACACTTTGTCCCATGTTATGGGTTTCCGGCAACTACAGAAATCATCAGGATTCAGTATTTTAAGATAACCAAAGGTAACACATGTTTTTCCTCGGTGCAACAATTTTTTCAATCTAGCTTGATGCCCTCGGAACTAAACCGAACCATTATCACACTCATACCAAAAGTCCCTAACCCAGAATGTCTAGAACAATACCGACCCATTAGTCTTTGTAATTATGTGTACAAAATAATTTCCAAGGTGCTAGCCAACCAACTGAAACCTTTCCTTCCTGACATCATTTCTATGGAACAAAGTGCATTTGTAAGCGGCCGTCAAATACAAGACAATATCTTAATCGTGCAGGAGATTCTACATCAGCTCAAGATGAGAACTAGAAAGAGGAAATTTCAAGCTATTGTCAAGATGGACATGAAAAAGGCGTATGACCGAGTTGAGTGGGATTTTCTCAAAGACTATCTACTCAGGTTAGGATTCCATTCTACTTGGGTTGAGTGGCTCATGCAGTGCATTACTACCGTTTCCATAAGTGTCAAATTTAATGAGGAATAGCTAAATTACTTCCACCCAACGTGAGGAATTCGATAGGAAGATCCTTTATCACCCTATTTTTTTATTCTAATGGCGAATGTGCTGACTGCTCTCATCCATCAAGCTCTCCATATGGGAAACCTTAAGGGTATCCAGCTAAATAGGTGGTGTCCAATTCTAACTCATTTGTTTTTTGCCGATGACGCTATCTTCTTTCTAGATGGGTCAATACATGAATGCCAAGAACTAACCAACATTCTAAATCAGTATTGTCTTGCTACGGGGCAGGCCATCAACTGGAATAAGTCGGGCATCTTCTTTAGTAAAGACTGCCCTGACAGACTTAAGGATAACTTAGCATAGGAAATCCGAATCCCAGTGCTAGCAAAAACCGGAAAATACCTCGGTATCCCGTTGGACTGGGGAAGATCTAAACGAGATATGTTTGCTTGGATACTCGGGAAAGTCAATGCCAAACTCGATGGTTGGAAAAAAAAAGTCTCATTTCTAAGGGTGATAAGGAGATTCTTATAAAAAGTGTTGTACAGGCAATCCCACAATACGCTGTGTCAATTTTTAAAATTCCTGTTTCGCTTTGCAAGTCCATTGCAAAGAAGATTGCACGTTTTTGGTGGCAAAATGATAGCCTAAGATCCAGAATCCATTGGAAAAACTGGGAAGTACTGAAGACCGAAAAGGAATTGGGAGGACTCGGGTTTCGAGACCTAGTGGCTTTCAATATAGCCATGTTAGGTAAATAGGCCTGGCAACTAATATAGCAACCTACTTCTTTATAGGGCAAACTTTTTAAAAGTCTGTATTTCCACTCTCAGGATTTCTTAACTGCCTTAAAAGGTACTCGATCTTCCTGGGGTTGGCAAAGCATACTAGTTGGACGGGATTCCATTTTATCAACGATTCAATGGTCGGTTGGAGATGGAACTAGCATAAAGATTCGAGAGGACCGTTGGCTTCCTACAGGTAAAATAGGAGGAATAGCTGCTGCACAGGAACATGAAAAAGTTGCTGATCTGATTGATACAGAAACTAACCTATGGAATATGACTTTACTGGACCATCTCTTTGATGGTGAGACTATAGCAAAAATACTTAAGATCCCTATCAGACCTCATTATATGGCAGATAAGATCATTTGGCCGTGCACAGTTCAAGGTGTGTTTACTGTGAAAAGTGCTTATAGTGTTATTCGGCAGGCAGCATCTACTATTAACTTAAACAGAGCATCTTCATCATATCAACCACCATAGAAAAACATCTGGAAACTCCAGATCATTCCCAAAATTAAACTTTTCCTTTGGGCTTTATGCTAGAATGTCTTGCCCACTAAGGACAACCTATTTCGTAGGAACATTAGTGCTGATCCTATCTGTACCCTCTGCTCAACAAAGCAACTAGAGACTTCGGAGCATTTATTTTTATTATGCCCATGGACCTCACGGGTTCGGTCTCACCCCCAAATCAATGTTTCTATATTACCCGCAGATATTCATCGCATAGAGGAGTGGATTGTTAATCTATTTGCAAAAAGGTAGACCTTACCTGTTTTGGAGCTGCTCGCCATACTGTTATGGCAGATCTGGAAGTCACGCAATCGATCCATTTTCTACCAACAGAGTCATAATCCTTTTCACGTTGTTGCTATAGCACTTGGCCAAGTTCGCACAGCTGATATAGTCTCTGTTCCGTTCCATGGGGTCGGTTCAGCTCGAAGACGTCCAGATCCCCGCACATCGTGGAGGCCCCCAAATCCAGGAGTCCTGAAGATTAATATCGATGGGGCTTTTCAACCAAGAAGCACCAATGGATCAGTCGCCTATCTTTGTCGTGATCAAACTGGTACTCTGATTGAAGGATTCACGAAAACAGTACCTGTGTCTTCAGCGTTGCAAGTGGAGGTTCAGGCTCTGAGTATCGCCCTACATCACTTGATAAACGCCAACAAGAATACGAATCCTCTTATAATCGAGTCCGACTGTCTTGTGCTGGTTGAAGCGGTGTGAGATCTTGAAGCGTCGCCATGGGAGGTCAGACCCCTGATCGCCAAAGCTACTGCTCTGCTCCCTCGTCTTACTCGTTCGTGTGTTAGGTTTGCCGACAATAGGCTAACTTTGCTGCGGATTGGGCTGCTATAGCCCACAACAATGGCTCCTTGCCGACTACTTGGGCTTTTTTACCCCCTACTCCCTTGTTAGACGTTCTAGCTCTTGATGCCTTTCAAGTGGGATGTAATTTTCGTTTCAGCTAATGCAACGTTTATTTTCGACCCAAAAAAAAAAAGAAGGTAACACATGAAAAAGCACTTGGTCCATGATACGGAGTAGCACATGATTGCAGCTGGATAGCTTTTGAAGAATGTATATATCTCCATGATAATGCTTCATCTATTATATTATACAAAATTTAAATCAGAAAACGATGAGAAAGCTGTAGCTGCAGTATCTATGAAATAATTTTTTTTCCACCCTCTTTTTTGGAGATTGATCACAGATTAGAGAGTTGCGACCAATCTGTAAATGTGTGCTACATTACATACGTTAGCGAGATAGGAAAGTTACTGAAGTCCTAAACTGGAGTGAAATGGAGCTGGCATTTGGTGGACTAAACATGTTAGGAATGGGGGAACTAGAAAGAACAAACAGATTTCAAGTATTTAAAGGACTTGCTGAGGATAATTTCTGAGCCGTGGTATTATGGTCACCCTCCTTACGCCCTTCAAAATCCACAATAGAGGATACAGAAATCAACTCTATGCAATTGCACGGAAACAATGTTGATCAGGTTTGAACTTCGCCGGAAAAACCGACGTGCATTTTTGTGGAAAATCATCTCAGGGATCGAATTCGTCCTCAATGGCGAAACCTGACTCGTTTCATCTAATCCTGCATTCATTCTCTCTGCCCAGCGTCCTTTGCATGTGAAGATGTAACATTCAATATTGAAGCTTTGAAGAATGGTGATATTTTAATATTGTTCCTATCACTAAGCCACCTTTCCAAACTCACTGCTTAAACTACCTAACTTCTATGGTTGTATTTGGCCATGTCTTAATAAGCTAATGTTTGATAGAATAACATTTGGTCGAAGTGAATTCTCCGTCAATTTTCTCATGCTCAATTTCATGTTTGAAGGATGATATATCTTACCATGCACTACGGCAAATATTTTCGAGTCTAAACTACTTAAGCTAAGTAAAAAACGGAGGAGCTGAGTATCAAATCAGTCGGTAGTCAAAACAATGAGTTGATTTGTCGGAATATCACCGATGTTAGTTGGTGATCTCCATTTGTGGAGATGACTAAGTTCGCGGTCAAATAGAGTGATATACCGAATTATATAACATATTGCAAATGGACCTTTAAACAGATGGTCATATGCAACATTAAAGAGAAGTTTGACAAGCTCATAATATTCCAATTTTAATAAATTGGTTTTACTATACTTTTTGTTATTTTGCTATCATTGAAAGGGTCAAGACACTATTTGTTGGAGAAACGGGAGGGCAAGATTACACTCAATCTTGGCCTTTCCTGAAGTTAAAGGGCAGAGCATGGTCCGGGGGCTGAGCAAAGCATTGATGGATAACTTGCGACTGCTATTGACGATGTTTGTGAGCTCCAGGTCCTTTTTCGACGTTGCTTGCGAGATGGATGGCGACTGCTTCAATTTTGACCCATGGCACCAAAGAGTCGAAATGCGCTGAGTGGGAGGGTTTTTTTTTTTTTTTTCTGGAATAAGTTAAGGATTTTTGTTTGAGACTTAGATTGGATTTTGACCGATGGTAAAAATAATGGAAACAAAATATTATCTCTATTTTGTAAATGATCGTACTAGACACAATCGCTAGTTTGGATTAACCGGTCCCTACAACTATAGAAAGCGAATGCCTACTATATAGTGATAAGAATATTATGGTTGCCCTATCAACATCAACCTGTGGATGGACATGCTCCTTATCGAAAGATGTAAGTTTTCTTTTAGAAGCCAGAATGATTTCACTCTTGATCATAACAAGTGTTTACTTGATCCTAAGAATGATGCAGTTGGCCTCTAAGGACCGCGCACTTGACCTAAACGAGAGCATGGATCATGACGAGAAGCATGCACTTCCCTCATGCACATCACCCTACAGAGCATGCACCTTATCCATAATAGGACTGCGTTTTAACAGGGACCTTGTAATTTCTCCATAAACAATGATTTTTTTTTTTTTCTGGGTCAGATTGACACCATGTCCTTAACTGGTTCATGAAATGGCGGCCAGACAACAACACGAAGTACTGTGCCAAGGAGAGGGAAAAAGTACAAGATGACAAGATTGAAGGTACATAAATATTAGCACAGAAAGTAATTTGTCGAATACCCTGTCAATGAAGGATATTTCCAAGCAATGACACTGTCGAACCGAGACAATTCGTGGTCCATCAGTTGCGCGAAGACCAACGAGGAGAACCCTTCTAAATTCCACAAGGAGCCTCACCACCTATTATTTCCAAGCAATTACACTGTGGAACCGAGACAATTCGTGGCCCGTCAGTTGCGCGAAGACCAACGAGGAGAACTTTTCTTAATTCCACAAGGAGCCTCACCACCTATTATTTCCAAGTAATGACACTGTCGAACCGAGCCAATTCGTGGTCCATCAATTGCGTGAAGACCAACGAGGAGAACTTTTCTAAATTCCACAAGGAGCCTCATCACCTATTTATTATCGACTCATTTCGTCTTAACCACCACCTATTTATTATCCACTCATTTCATCTTAACCAATAGAATCTCGCATGCGTGGCACATGTTAACACAATACATATTTGTAACAATGTACATAAATCAAATTTGAATTAAAAATATTTGAGATTCTTTATTTGACTTCTAAGTGTCATTAAGGGATATTTCCGTAAATTTCAAGAGAATTATTAAAAAAAAAAAAAAAAAAGAAGCAAAGTGACAATTTCTCTTATAAATCATACATAGTGAGACAATTCATTATTTATAAAATCTTTTGAAAAATCTTTGAATTTTCTTCAACATGAAATCAAAAAACACTCATGTGAGAAAATGATAACAGTAACATACAAACTAAAATAAAATAGCAAAGAAATTGAAAAGTATAATATATGGAGAAAGAGAGGGAGTAATTAATAAATTATTTGTGCAAAAGGGCAATGAAAATAGAGAAGTAATATATTGGCATCTTCGGGTGGTTAATAAATGTTTTGGAGATGAGTTAGTGAAGATTAAAAAACGTTTAGAGAGTTTAGGGTTGGCATATTACTATGAGGATCTGGAATTGTTCTCTCTGGAAACACGATAACTAATGAAACTCCCTAAAAAAAGAAGAGACTTAGGTTATTTTGTTTTTACGCCATACTACGATTGTATGAAGTAGACATTAATATTAACATGAAATTGTCATATCAAACAAACTTAGACACGTTCTTTAATCAATTGTTATAATTTTTTTTATGATTCAAATATCCATCAACCTTCTCTCATAAAGGCTTTCTTGATGACAATAGAAGGGCTTCGTTATGTCCCTAAACCATCATTTCTCACAAAAACTTGTCTCGAAAAGTACAATCGAGTCCTAAAACTTTCAAAAAGTGCAATTAATGGAAAGACTTAGATTGAACCACTTTGATAAGTTTTAAGACTCGATTGCACTTTTTTAAAATTGTAGGAGTTAATTGCACTTTGTGACAAGTTTTAGGATTTAATTGTATTTTTTGAAAATTTTAAGACTTAATTGTATTTCTATGACAAATTTTAGGACTTCTAATGCACTTATCCCTATATTGATATATAGTGTCCCGAAATCTGTACGAATTGTCTTGCAAATAACAGTAACAAATATTCTCAAAAAAGCAACCTCTTAATTCGGTAATAAAAATGGTTTTAATCGATGGTAAAACATACCCCATGTAATCCAAAATCAAGTCATCGTGTACGTATAAATATTGTAGCCCCGGAATGGAAGCTTTTTATTTATTTATGCTGATTGTGCACATAATAGAAAGACTAATGATATGAGGTGACCGCACCGTTACTCCTTGGAGAGTAACGTTGCTCCCCTAACCACAAGCTTAGATTAAAAAAAACAAATTAAATAAAATAGAAAATAGAAAAATCCTAAGGAATTGAAAAGAGTTTTATTGAAAGCATTATCAACATGAAATATTTTACATTTCATGTAGAAAGACCAGTCCAAACATTTTTATTATAAGATAAATAAATTTAGGATTTCTATTGACAACATCACTATTTAAAACATTTTTCATACTTACAGTCGTAAAAAATTATATTCATCATTTAACAAAATTAAAACAATTACCAAAATTAGCCCTTGAATATTTGTTTATACAATTTAAAGCATTGATAAATTCAACTTAAGCCAAACCAATCCAAGTTAACTCAAAAACCAAAAACATGATCATTTTGTAACTATCCAAAATTGAAATATATTTAAAAATGTATAGTATATTGAATTTGTTTGATTAATTTTTTTGCCTCACTTCCCTTTTTTATATTTTGTATAGCCCAACTTTTTCACCATGCTAGTCAAAATTCAATTTAACATATCTTAACTAGATAAGTATATATTGTGTCTACATTCAACAACACAACGAGATTGATTGTAGTGTACAAAATTTTTCACTTATTCTATTTTTTCTTGGAATGCAATTAAATTAGTGAAATACACGTGTGGATTACTTAGATGACTTTCTTTATGTCAATAATATGTGAAAATATTGTTGCAAGTACACTATGAAGGATTGAGTTTTACATTTAAATAGTTAATCAAAGCTGTTAAAAAAAAGTTAACAGGCATAAGTATATTTCCCTTTCGTTAATTTTTATTAACTATTTGAAAAAAAAATCGTCCAAATTCTAAGAAAATTTTGTTCAGATTCTCTCTGAAATTTGTGTGGTTGAAAAGGCAGCGTTATTGCCGTCAGCCCACCAAGGTCCTAATAGAAATTGTAGCTCAAAGAGTATATATTCCATATGTAGATTTGGCATTCATTTTATTAAAAAAAGTAATACAGGATAAAATTATGCAATATTAATGAACGAAATAATTTAAAGAAATCTCTCCACTCTACATAAAAACATCTCCATGCACCATTGTAGAGGATAAAGAGGTTGTCTCGTTCATCCACTTTGTCTCTTTATGCAAATCATCTCTACTTCCTCAATTCTTATAATAGCTCGATGGGCAAAAATTCATTTATATATGGGATGAAGAAAAGCAAAACAGATTTGAATGCAAAAAATAGGATGAAGGAGGGAGAGCCTCGAAGAGCAATCAATGGAGAAAGAAACACCAGGAACTTTTTACAAGAATATGTAATTATCAACGGCTGAGATTTAATACCATTCATCCAACAATTTAGAACCTTAATAAAGACCCAAACATGATGAAGAAAGAGGAGATAGGTATGGACCATGGAACTCTGTAGCCTAACCTTAGTTAATGCCTTAACTAAACACCAATCTATTTCTTGGTAATTGGCAGCGGCTCTAGTCAAAACTAAATATTAAAATCCGACCAAAAAAAAAAAAAACTATTAAAGAAAGACTATTGCTGATTGCCTCAATCAAGACAAGTACATATACGGAAATGGATGATGAGGTTTTAGTCTTAAACCCGCTTCTCGTCTGCCATTATTAGGAGAAGGAATGGAAAGAATAACAATAGAGGTGGATGGGCATTACGTAACATTTATGCACATTATAATGCTAGGATATGTAAGTATATATTAAATTCCACCTATTTGAACGGCAGGTGGGCATATTGAAGTTAGGTTGCTCCTCTTTAACTGGGATAAAACAATAAACATGTATATTTTTTGACCAATGAAGCTTTGCTATGATATAATCTATGATATAATCATTGTTGCTTGGTAAAAAGGGGCAAAAATAAAAAATTGAAGCTTGAAGGTTTGCAATTTAATTCGATCTATAGCTACCCGATTCTCTTTTCCATCTAATATAATCTGATTATATATTCTTGGGAGAGCATATCTAGGTGGTAATTACAGAATTGAAGAGAAACTAACAATTTTTTTTTAAATTTTTTTTATCATCATTTAAAAATAATTTTTTATAGTGTTTTTGGACACTTATTGAGCAATCGACGAAAATTTTGCAGCTTTCAATGTATGGGGCTCGTGTTGCGCAGAATAGTAGTTGGGACTCATATGATCAGTGTTTAATGATGATACATTTACATAGATTAAGTTTATGTAACAACTGCTCCACGATTTGGTAACGGGATCGAGTTAATGAGACTGCGTCAACGAAACCGTGATGCCATATGAGCTATGTGATGTATGGCGATGGCAGATGGTTGCATCTGGGAATTGTGTGATGGGAGTGGTGAGAGAGAACTGATGAACACTGATAAAGCAGAAGTTTCGGGGTTGGGTTGGATACGGGCCCCCTTCTTTACATTTTGAACCTTTGGCGTCTTTAATACTTCCAAGACTTTGGTCCCATTTCCGACCACCTTGCTTCAGAGAAATTGAGGCAACAAAAATGAAATTAAATCAAAAGGGACATGATGAAATGCAACGGCAGCTTCTTCCAAGAAAGAAAGAGCCCTTTAGTGCTTAAAAAGTCTTTTGATTCGCTCCATTATTTGATATTGTTGTCCTCGCCGGAGTAACTTCTGTTCCCTCTCCGCTCTGCACACTTTATTTCAATCCTTCTGGACACTCTTGTTTAGTCCTCTACCGTTCACGAATCAAGCCATGCCCATCACAGAGCTCTTTCTTGGCGCCTTTCTTCAGGTGTTGTTCGATAGGTTGGCCTCTCCGGAGCTCCTCAACTTTGCGCAGCGTGAGGGGATTGATACACGGTTGAAGAAATGGGAGAAGATGCTAGAGAGTATCAAGGAGATGCTGGATGATGCAGAGGATAGGCAACTCACTGGCCATCTCGGGGTGAAGTCGTGGCTAGAAGATCTTAGAAATTTGGCCTATGACATCGAAGACTTGCTTGATGAGTTCGTCACAGAATCTGCTGAAAGCAAGTCTAAAGAATCCAACACTAGCAAGGCGCATTCCCTTCTTTCCAGTTGTTGCTTCAGATTGAGTCCGAGAGAATTCATGCTTGACCACAAAATGAGATCTAAGATAGAAGAGATGGATGCCAAATTACTGGAGATCATAACTCGAAAAGACAGTCTGAGCTTGAGAGAGAATAACGAGAAGCGATCAACAAATCGTTTACAGGATAAGCCAATTCCAACTATACATTTGACCGAGGATTGTTTTGTTGGTAGAGAAGATAAAAAAATGGAGATTCTCAAATTACTAACCGAAGAAGAAGATGATAGAACAACTATGAACATAAAGGTGATTCCCATCGTAGGGATGCCTGGTCTTGGGAAGACAGCTTTGGCTCAACAAGTCTTTAATGATGCTAGAGTGACCAGCTACTTCAATGCAAAAGCATGGGCTTGTGTTTCTGATGATTTCAACATGCTTGCTATCACAAAGAGTATCCTACAAAAAATCGACTGCACTTTGTCTTGTGAAGATAAGGACCTAGATTGGCTTCAAGATAAGCTCAAACAAAACCTTTCGGGGAAGAAGTTTCTTGTCATTTTGGACGATGTTTGGAACGAGAATTATGGAAACTGGACTATCCTCTCGAAGCCCTTTCAATCGGGAGCAAAGGGAAGCAAAATCATCATCACGACCCGTAATTCCCACGTTGCTGAAATAGCCAATGCTCAACCTTATACTCTCAAAGAGTTGTCACGAGAAGCTTGCGTGACTATGTTTGCATTTCATGCTCTTGGAGTCAGAAATTTTGATCATCATCCTTATCTTGAAGCATTAGGTCTCAAAATAGTGGGAAAATGCAAAGGGTTGCCATTAGCTGTGAAGACATTGGCTGGGCTGCTACGCACTAAAGTTGGTCCCCCTGAATGGCAAGCTATATTGAACAGCAGGATTTGGGATCTACCGAAAGAAAGAAATGACATCCTTCCGGCTTTGAAACTTAGCTACCTCCATCTCCCTTCCAATCTAAGGAGATGTTTTGCTTACTGTGCTATATTTCCCAAGGACTATGAAATCCAACGGGACGAGTTGATTCATTGGTGGATTGCAGAGGGCTTGGTGGACGGAAAAGAAGCAAAGAGTCAATGGAATACAGGTTTGAATTATTTCAACGAGCTAGTAAACAGGTCGTTATTTCAAAAGTCAAGTAGCAATGGATCACAATTCTTAATGCATGATCTTGTGAATGACTTGGCAAAGCTAGTTGCAGGTGCATCCCATTGTAGCTCAGGGGAATTTGAGTTTGTGGACGATCACAATAATGCATATTTAGCTCGTCACGCCTCATTTCTTCGAAGCAAATATATTATGCCAAAAAGATTCGAGATATATCATCGAATGCAGGGACTTAGGAGCTTCATATCGTCAGGGAAGCAATATCAGTCTTCCTATGTGACCCAGAAAGTGCTACATGACTTGTTGTTGGGATTGAAATACTTAAGGGTGCTTTCATTGAGTTGCTATGACATCAGGGAGGTACCGGAATGCATTAGCAAACTAAGGCACCTAAGGCACCTTAATCTATCACATACAAGTATTGAAACCCTTCCAAAGTCGATTGTTGCATTGCACAACCTAGAAGCTTTGATGTTGCAAGACTGTCACATGCTTATCAAATTACCCGAAGGTATGGAAAAACTGATCAATCTAAGATTTCTTGACATTACCGGTACTACACATCTAAGAGCAATGCCACTAAATATAGGTAATTTGTTGGGTCTTGAGATCTTGTCCAAGTTTATAGTTGGAACGGAAAATGGGTCAAGGTTGAATGAGTTAAGAAACCTAAAGAACCTTCAAGAGGAATTGTGCATCTTTGATTTGCATAAGGTTCAAGAAGTTAGAGAAGCCAAAGATGCCAATTTACTCATGAAGGAGGGAATATGCCGGTTGAACATGCGGTGGTGCACCAATTTTGAAAATTTCCGAAATGAAGAGCTTGAAACAAAGGTCCTTGACTTTCTTTGCCCTCACCAAAACCTTGCACATCTTGAAATATCCTACTATGGTGGCCTAAAATTCTCATCTTGGTTAGGTAGTCCTACACATGTTAACATAATGCATTTACATTTACATGGGTGTCAGAGGGTCAAAGCATTACCATCACTCGGGCAGCTATCTTCGCTGAAAGAATTGTACATCGAAGGTTTAAATGCAATATGCATGGTAGGGTCTGAATTTTATGGAAGTAAAAGTCCTTTTCCATCCTTGTTAACTTTGAAATTCAAGGGCATGCCGTTGTGGGAGGACTGGTCTCATTGCATTGACGCTGAAGAAGTTGGAGTTGTATTCCCTTGTCTTGAGCATCTCGTCATTCAGGATTGTCCTATGCTGATCGGAAGATTGCCTAGTCAACTAAGCTCCCTTGTAAAGCTCAAAATTAACTCATGTCCGTGTATGGAAGCCTTGCCATCTTTCAATAGCCTTCCATCTCTCAGTGAATTAAAATTCGAAGGTTGTAACGAGAGGGTGCTGCATAGTTTGGTAAACCTGGCATCTCTTACTGCTCTAAACATAAATGATGTTGCTGAACTCACTTGCTTAAATCATGGGTTTACAAGCTCCTTGATCAAGCTAGAGAAGTTGGAGATTGAAAAGTGTGCAAAGTTAATATATATGTGGCAAGACGGAGAAGTAATTTGGAATCTCAATTGTCTGAAGAGATTAGTCGTACGTAGTTGTCCGGAATTCATATATTTTGTGGCTGAAGAAAGAGATATAGAGCTACCTGGCAACCTCGAGACTATCGAATTGATAGATTGTGTCAATTTAGAGAAGCTTCCAATCAAGATGTACACCCTCTCCTCTCTTAGAGACTTGAAGATCTTTGGCTGTCCAAAACTCGTGTCCTTCCCAAAAATAGGTATACCGACATCTCTGATATCATTAAAAATCGGGGATTGCAAGATGTTGCAATCTTTACCCAAAGGATTAAGTGTTCATCTAGATTAACCAAGCAGCAATAGTAGCAATACCCGCAGTGACATTATATCGTGTCTACAAGACTTAATAATCTCCGGATGCAACTCTTTGCCATCCTCTCCATTCAGCGAGGGTATATTTTTACCCATGACCCTCAAGAGACTTGACATTGGTTATTGCAAGGGAGTGGAGTCGCTTGCGGAGATAAATCTAGACCGTCTTCAGTCTATTCAAGAGATTGAAATTTGGGGTTGTGAGAATTTGATAAGCTTACCCCAGGGTCTACACAAGCTGTCTCGACTCACTTCCTTACATTTGTGGGAGTGTCCTGCACTGGAGTTGGAGTGCTTCCCCCCTCTTCCTCCTGGCATCTCGACTTTTATCCTTAGGGATTGTCCAAAGATAAAATCGTTACCTAATCAGTTGCATCGACTCACGAGTCTTCGATTTCTATCAATTTCGGGGCGTGAGAGTTTGACGCACTTCCCCGATGGAGGATTGCCGCCCCAGCTAGACTCTCTTAGGACAATAAAATGCGAGAATATGAAGCAGCCGGTGAGGGAGTGGCTTATCCCCCTCACCTCCCTTGATTGGCTGGAGATCGACGGCAGCGTGGGAGGAGTGGGAGAGGAGGAGGATCTTGTGCTTCCGCTCCCTTCCTCTCTGCAGGTTCTCTATATCAGAGATATGGGGAAAGTGGAAAGACTGTCCAGCAGTCTCCCTCTCTCTCTCAAGGTCTTAGAGTTTTGGAATTGCCCGAAGCTGAGGGAGTTGCCCCAAGATGGCCTCCCTCCCTCCCTCGAACAACTCCGAATCTACAGTTGCCCGATTCTGCAGAAGCGATGCAAGAAAGGGACCGGCTGCTATTGGCCCCTCATCCACGAAATCCCAAATATTGAAGGAGTCTGAGGCCTGGCTCTTTCATCATCTGTGTCCTTCCCTCGTTGTTATGTGCACCTCCATCGCCACCGCTGCTTCGGCTCTCCACTCCGTCGTCGTCCTCACCTCCATCTCCATCTCCATCTCCATCTCATGAATATATTCCAATTGAAACAGGTAATTGATCTTTCCGATTACTACTCTTCAATACTCGTAGTCACTTCTCTTTCTCAGATTTGGCATCACTTTTCCTCCGATTCTTTTGTTCTTGGTGTGCTCCGCCTCATTCTCCAAGATTCTTTCAATCTTGCTCGCCTTTCAGATTACATTGGAATTCCCATTGGTGAAGTTCCCCGGTACTAAGACTAGGAGAAGATGCTGTTGAAGGGGGGACCCTTGATGTGAGATTGCTCCTCATTGTAGAGACGAAGAGGGGAGATGCCACTGCAGGCTCTACTGTTCTTAACATCTTTGACCTTTTTGTGGAAACTCTTTCCCATGATTAGAGTTGGCTCTCAAATTACTCACGGGGGATAGAGGTATGTATATATGTTCTCTTTCCCTGTTCATTAAGTGTCTATTTTCCTCCAGATGTTTCAATCCGCTAGACGAATCTATAGTCTGGACATAATTTATATGATAAATAGATAGCAAGGACAAGTTTGAAAATGTTTGAAGTTGCATCACATTGACAAAGAGTGGTTCAAAACTTCTGATGGATAGAGAAACTTCATGTCATCTTAATGGCAGCTCTTTCCTGTTTTAGGCTGGAGACTCAATTTGAACACATTTACTGAGTTTGTGGAATGTGCCTGACTAATTTCCCTTATATCTCTGACTCTGATATGCGAAAATTACTGTTACAGCATTCACCAGAAGAGGGAGGAACTTGATATTAACTCTCCGTCTGCATCTACCGATACAAAGTACTTATTCCCACACATGCAATCTTCTCATTTATGAGCATACTGTGATGCACATTGGAATCTATGGGCGAAACTGATTTATTGCGGCTCGACCCTTCCATTCCAGCATTTTACTCACCATCCAAGATTAGCCCTGGACTCTGGAGTCGCTGGTTGGCAAAGTTTAAAGGGTGAGTAGAATCGTTTCTGATATTTCTTTTGACTGGCTGTTTAAAAGGTGGGTAAAGATCATGAGTTATAATCAGAATCTAAAAAGTATTTCTTCTGAACGATTTAGCATATTGTTGGCATTCTACTTGTTTTGTTAAATTTCCAACAAATTGTCCGCATTCTACTTGTTCATTTCTTGCATTCTATCAAAACACATGTCAATGATTTAAAATTTCTCAAATGTTATGTTGTTTGTTATCATTTCCCCAATTATCTCATCGACATGATTACGTGCACATTTTGTTGTGCAAGTGTAAGGGATCGGTTCTACGCAAGGGGAATGTTAAGTTATATTTTCTGTATACATTGCTTGGCAAGTTTCCTAATAGCTTAAGCTTTTAAAAAATGTATTTGTCTGACATGCAGCAATCAAATCAAATGACCCATCAGCCAAACCCTATGTTCTTGTTTGGTTTTTTTCTTCTAGTAATTGTGGAAGACTTTCGGCCAGGAATTATATGCTTCTCATAAAATCATCGAATTGCAACAAGATTTAAAGCTTGGATGGTTAAAAGCCACTCATATGCCAGCAAACTTCCGCTTATTAAATCTGTTATTCATAGTGTGGTTAAGTGTTAGTGTCAACTCTTTTCGTTGCCCAAGAAAGATTTTGAAATGGTTGGCAAGGGTGTGGAGCTTTTCTTTGGAAGGAAGATCCTGATACTAAAGAGGGAGCAAAAGTGAGCTGGGACATTGTCTGTCCTCCTAAGAAGTTTCGAGGCCTTGGCATTCAAAGACTGGATTTGTGAAATCTTGCTTGTATTTTAAAGTGTTTGTGGAGTATTTGTTGAGGTGTGGTATCTATGTTTTTCCTGGTTTTATAGCTATTATCTTGACTGTAAACCAGAAGCTACTTATGCCTGGAAGAAGTTATTAAAAGTCAGCAATATTTTGAAACCCTACATTAGATATATAGGGGGTAATATTTCGCTTGTATGATTTGTGACACAATACAGGGATCTTGCCAGAATCATTTCTCAATGAGAAAACTTATGAATCTTCTCTTCCTCTGCAGGCCAAAGTATCTCCTGTAATTTGTAACTCTCATTGGAAACATTATGTTACTAAAAAAAGTGTGTTTTCATTCTTGTAGATAGCAATTGGGCAAAATTGGGGGGCGTGAAAAACGCCTCTTCCATCATCGTCTCCTTCCCCTTTGTTGTCTGCACCTCAATCACCTATGCTTCACCTCTCCACTCTGTCGTCCTCACCTCCATCACCGTCTCCATCTCTTGATGATTTCATTAAAATCAAGTTTTGATTTTGCCATTTATTATTCCTCATACTCTACTCTGCTACCTGTAGTCACTTCTCTTCTCAGATTTGGCATCAGTTCCCCTGTCCATTGAAATGCCTCACATGATTTCTTTGATCCAGCAAAAATGAAATAAAAATCTGGGATGTTAATAATGGACTGTTGCATTTGAATTTGGATTCTGCGCTCATCCAATTCTTTTGTTATCACTATGCTGTCTCATTCTCCAAGATTCTCTAAATCTTGCTTGCCTTTCAGATTACATTGAAATTCCATTGGTGAAGTTTTTTGGTACGACCCAGCGACCTATAGAAAGGTCTATATACCCTTCCTTCACCATTGCCTCAATGATATCAAGTCTGGGAGGAGAAGATGCTGAAGGGGACCCTAAATGTGAGATTGCTCCTCATTATACAGACGAGGGGACATGCCACTGCAGGCTCTGTTCTTAAGATCTTGACTTCTGTGGAAATTTTTCCATGATTAGTTGGTTCTCAAATTTCTCACGGGGATAAGTATGTATATATGTTCTCTTTCACCATTCAGTAAGTGTCTGTTTTACCCTGATGTTCAATCCACTAAATGAATCAAAGTCTGGGCATAATTTATATGATTAATTAATAACAAAGACAAGTTTGTAAATGTTTGAAAGTTGCATCTCCTTGAAAAAGTGTAGCTCAAAACTTCAGATGGATAGAGCAAGTTCATGTCATTTTAGTGGCAGTCAGGTGCTCTAAATCTTCTTTCCTGTTTTTATCTGAAAACTCCATTTGAATACATTTACTAAGTTGCGGAATGTACCTGACTAATAACCCTTATATTTCTAATTATGTTATGCAAAAATTACTTGTGCAATATTCACTAGAAGTGGAAGCAACTCGGTATTAACTTCTGTGTTTGCATTTACCAATACAAAGTACTTATTCTCACACATGCAATCTTCTCATTTCTGAACACACTGTGATGGACATCGAAATCTATGGGGAAATAGATTTATTGTGCCTTGACCCTTTCATTCCAGCATTTTACTCAGCATCCAAGATTAAGGAATGGTTTAGTTGATTTGAGTACATACACAAATGAAGGCATTTCGCGTCCTGGATAGCACTCAATGAAATCTTTGCCCATTGTTCATATCGATAACTATTCATATTCTGCTTCATGGAATCAAATATGCATAGCCGTGCAGTTGTTGGTTGGCAAAGTTTAGAGGGTGTGTAGATTTGTTTCTGCTATTTCTTTTGACAGGCCGTTGGAAAGACTAATGATCATGGTTATAATCAGAATCTAGAAAGAATCTCTTCTGAAGGATTAGCAAATTATCACATTCTACTTGCTTCTTTCTAGCATTGTATCAAAGCACATCAATGGTTTACAATTTCTTGTCTTTTACACTTTTTGTTATCATCTCCCAGCTATCTCATTGACGTGATTATGTCCACATTCTTGTGCGCGTGTGAGGGATCAGTTCTATGCAAGGGGAGTGTTGAGTTATATATTATATATACATTTTTTTTGGGGGGGTCGAATGCGTTGTATGTACATTGCTTGGCACGTTTCTTAACAGCTTAATTTTTTACAAAAATGCATTTGTCTAACATGCAGCAATCAAATCAAACAGCATGATCAATCAGCCAGCCCTGTGTTCTTGTTTGATTCTTTCTTCCAGTAATTGTGGATTGTCTAGAAGACTTTCAGACAAGGATTATAAGCCTCTCATAAAATCATCAAATTACAACAAGATTTAAAGCTTGGACAGTTAAAAGCCGCTCATATGCCAGCAAACTTCAGTTTATTAATCCTGTTTTTCATAGTGTGGTTAGCTATTAATGTCCACTCTTTTTGTTTCCCAAATAAAGTTTTTGAAATGGTTGAGCGAAAGTGTAGAGCTTTCCTTTGGAGGGAGCAAAAGTTAGACAGAACACTGTCTGACCTCCTAAGCAGTTTGGAGGCCTTGGCATTCGAAGACTGGATTTGTGAAATCTTCTTGTATTTTAAATTCTGTAGAGTATTTTGTTGAGTTGTGGTCTCTATGTTTTGCCTGGCTCTATAGCTATCATCTTGACCGTAAACGAGCTGTACTTACGCTTGGAAGAATTTATTACAAGTCGGGAATATATTGAAACCCCGCATTACACAAACAATGGAAAATGAAGATAATATTTCTCTTTGATGCGAATTCTGGCACCAAGCCAGAATCATTCTCGAAGAGAATAGTTTATGACTCTTCTCTACTCTTCTCTGCAGGCCAACGGATCGGCTGCAATATGTAACTCTCATTGGAAATGCCTGCTGCTAGGTCTGAGGAGTTAATTACCATACAAGCTGCAGTTGGTGGTGTGTTTTTCCTAGTTCCTCAGCTGCAAACAAAGTTGTTTTTTGCACAGCTTCTTCAAATGGTTGCCTTAACTTTTTTGTTGCATGGGATATTTTCGGAAACAAGGATGCTGATGTTGACTGGCACAAACTTAGGTGGTTCTCCCCTAATGTCCCAAGATTTGGCTTTATTTTTTGGTTAGTAATACATGATAAACTTCCCACTGTTGAAAGGATTAACAGTTGGTCTGTTGGGAGTACTAGATCTCTCTCTTGTTCTGTGATCTAAGCATTGAATATTGCTTTCATCTATTTATTGAGTGTAGTTTCTCCAATCAAAGTATGGAGAAAGGTGCTGCAGCTTTGTTTGATTCATCTGACTCCTGGAGTTTGCAATTGTGAATTCGGTTTAGATGCAACAAGCTGCTCGGGGAAAGATTTTCAGAAGTGTCTATTGCAGTTTATATGCAAACTACTGCATCTATTATAACTTGAAGTCCATGAATAATTTGTTGCATTTACAGGTGGCTCCTTAGATGTTTAATGAAATCGAAATTATCAAGTGCTGTTAGGCATAGTTTTGAGAGTTGCTTTGGTCTCAAAATAAGATTGGCACTGATGAGCATCATAGGTTGTGTGTTGCTTGGAACCTAACTTTGTGAAAACTATTTAGCTAGGGTGAAGGTTTTTCTGACGCGGTGCTTATTGTTGCTCTTTGGTGTGTAGAGTTGCATGTTTTCCTCTGTCGTCTCTATGCTTGTGATACAGGTGTCAACTTCAACCCTCTTGTTTGGGGTCCAATTCTTTATGGGGTCCAATTTCTATATCACTGGCCTTTGCATTTCTTCAAATAGTTCTTGAGGAAGAACCCCAATCGATGAAAGGGAATTGCTATAAGAGTAATAAAGTAAGTACTTATTTAGCTGCAAGATTCAAAGAGAGATTTTACCACATTCTACTCTCTTTTTTTTGATTGGTTCATGGTAATTTCATTTAGTTATGTCTGCATGAAATTCGACCTCCGAAATTCTGCTTTCTCTCGTGGTTATTCGTCATTTCGTCCTCATGGGATCATGAGGGTGTTCGTGCTTGTGCTTACTTTTCATTTAATAAAAAGCAAAGTTTGCCGGTGAAGACCTGTTCCAAAAAGCAGCCCTACGTCTTTGACAAGAAAAATCTAACTTACGTGGCAATTTTGCCCACTTCAAAGTTCAAACTCGTGTCCTTTAAACTATGTTGAAAACAATAAATACAATTTTGAAAAAGGAGATAACTTGAGAAACTTGGGTATATTTTAATATGACTTTAACGTGGTGAATTGGTATTCTCACAGCGTGGAATTGGGAAGACGTGTGCTTACTTGCGCTCATTGTATTTGCTACATCCGGATAATAAGGTCTTATGCTCGCGCTATTACTTTAATAAATCCTAATAATGAATGCAGCACATTGTTTCTGAAAGTGATTTATTTGGGTTTGTTTGGTTTTTTTTTGTTCTTTTATTGCAAGAGCTTTGTATGATTAGGTATTATAGCGAGAAATGAAAGCAGAATAGAAAGCATGAGAAAATTTAGTATATAGTTCAATTGATGGTCGCATAAGGTTGAAGATTATCTGTCACGATCAATGTCTCCATTGGCGTCTCGATAACTCTAAATGTACATTCAATCACAAATTTCACAATTAATCCATATTCACATGAATGAGTGATTAAGGTGAGTGAGATACTAATTACCAAATTACAGGGCACAAACAGAGATAAAGGATCTCATTCCCCCGGTAAGTACACAATAAAATCCCTAGAAGACCGACCTATATGAAAGCTTTGTAAACTCGACTCTAACCTAAAACATTAAGATGGAATAGTTGACCAATTCGTTGATCATAAACAGGAGAAAGTAGCCTTCTAATGCTGCTCTTGCCTTTGCCCACTCCACCTTCAAGCCTGTTTTTCCTCATTTTTATGTAACTCTAAAAAAATATAAAATTTTATGTACTTGGCAATCCTTGACACAAAGAATACATGATAATAACAGAAAAACTCGACAGAAAACCAATGTGTGTGTATATATATACACATATTAATCTCGAGTTTGTCTGATGTGCATATGCTATAATATTGATATGATATGAAATACTTGATTGATCTTCAAACAAAATTAATAAAGAGGGTCATATTCACCGTCAATAAATATTGATCACATCACTTCACCGAATTGGTAAACCAGTGGTAGGTCTCCTAGCATTATCCTATATCATTCCTCTCTATTTTTTTTTTTTTTTATGGGTTTCCTTATGCTAATCAACTTGCCAGAGATGGCTGATTTGTAGCTCCATCTTGTTGATGCCTGCTGTCCTTCTCAGAAGATTTAGAGATGTTGGGATCCTTATACCTACCTACTCAACAGAAACCCTCTCATTGAGGATAATTCAGCATCAGAAAATGTAATGCGTGTGTATCTCAACGACGATGCTCGTGGCCTCATCAATGAAACATTAGACTATTCACAGATTTGTCACAATTTCTTGCTTCTTTCTTCATTGGCCCAAAAGGACTTATCACCATGGAAGAAACGGCCATTAAGTCAACGGTTCAAAGTGTGCAATGCACGTAGCTAATTAGGAAGTCCTTTGGAAGCTGCCATGTGTCTTGAACAGCCAGATTTTTGGGAAACTTCTCCTAACAAGAAAATTTGAACGATAAACATCAACGGTGCACATGATTTTAGTTAAAGCTTACAAAGTATTGACATTTTTAAATATCTCAAGACCTAAACTCTAGAATACTTTTGAAATAAAGAATGCAAAGTACAAATTTTCAAACAAAAGGATGGAAAATGTAATTAAAGGGAACATAAAACATGAAAATTTTGTAATTTGCCCTATTATACTTTACCATACCTCTCACCACTCTAAGAAACGATAAGGTTTTTTGCCAACATGAATGATACTTTTCTCTTGACGACAAAGAAGCTACTTTCTCTAGGTAAAATCTAAATTCATGAAATACTCTACTATTCTTATGAGTTAGGTAACAGGCTGATTAAAAAAATTGATTGAATTACCTAATCAATCATGGAATTATTTGCATCCCGTGGTATGAAAAATTTGAATTATACAGACATATAATTCTCCTGTGTATTAATAATTTAATCCATTAAGCTAATCCGGCGGCTTAATCAACTTTGTCTCCTTTTCCTTCCCCTTGGAGCTGTTCTTTTAGTCTGGTAGGCTTCTAGAAAAGAAGGCAGTGTTTCCCGTGATCTTAAGCATCGAGGCGATGAAGATTGGGAAACTTACATATGAATTCAGACATAAAGCAACTGCTATCCTTTATTGACTTTTCCAATACATATGTACCCAGATAATCATTGTATGGCTCTTAATCAAGCAGACTTGTTCATAAAAATCCCTAAATATTCAGGATGGATTTGGTTGAAAGAAAATGGGAGTCAATTCGAGTTGGCAAAGTGGACCGGTATTCGATTCGGATGCGAGCAGAGCTTGGCTTCATATCACCGCGATTCTCGCTTAGAGCAATCTCAGAGTTCATACTCGTTACTCTATAGAAGGTGCCCTATCCAATTACGTGATTCATATTATTGGAGTGGTTCGCAAAAATTCGCAGGATCAATCAAGCCAAAAGGTCCTTATGTCCGGTGTTATTTTAAAACAAAACAAAATGAAGTCAAACATGACATGAGAACCTATGGAAAACTGATGTTTGTATTTTGTTGAACTATTCAAAGGAAAAAAATAATAATACCTCCAACAAAGAATTCAAAGTTAAGGAAAAACTTGCAATTCTAGAAGAGTTTCCCAAAAAAAAATTACAACCTCAACAACCTGTTTCGAACGTTGATCGATTCTAATGTCTGAAGAAGCTTCTGTACTAATCAAATCCTCCTTGACAACAATGTCAATGGTCACCAATCTCCTTTTGTATATATATCTGGTGAAAAGGTTTTAGTATTTCAATCTCCACAACCTTATACAACGCCCAAATACGTTACTTACCTCCTAGCCCTTCCCCTCTCTCCCTCTCCCTCATATTTTCTCTGCTCCTGAAGAGATGGCTTCTTCCACAACCATGGCTTTTTTAGCTCTTCTTGTTGTGCTCCTCCCTATGGCTGCTACTGCTGCTGACAGTTTGACTCCTTTCATTGGTATATATTGCCCGCTCTTCTTTCTTAGCTATTGTCGCCACACACGGGGCCTGCAAAAACAGCTTCCGATTTTCACATCTGCATCGCATTCACGAATAACAACAACCGATAATGGACTGATCTTCTTGCTCGGTTTCAATCAATTTTGCAGAGGAGCTATGCAACGAAGTGGAATGTGGAAAGGGGTCGTGCGTCGTGAACACTAGCACTACATTTGGCTTTGAATGCCAGTGCAACGCAGGTTGGAAGCGGACTCGCCTTGACAATGAAGATGACTACAAGTTCCTTCCCTGCGTCATCCCAAACTGTGAGCACACTCTTCTCTAATCACTCTCTGTGTTCACAAGGTTGCAGGAATTGAACAGCAGATAAAGCAAACACCTTGCCTTGAAGCAAGAAATCATTTAACTAGTTCTCTGCAGTAAAATGGGAACAAAAAGTATGATTTTCCAATTTTCGCTCAAGCTAAATGGCGAAATACATGGATCATGAGACTATAAGAAGATACATGAATAACTAATCCTTGAACATGAAGCTCGAGAGTTTGATCTGCAGACTCTGTGCAGTACCTCACATAAACATACATCTTATATGCTGAGGGTTCATATGAATTGTGTTGCCTATGTGGACAGATGCTTAAGTTGCAAGTCTTCTCTTTGTGCAGGTTCTGTTGAGTACTCCTGCATGCCCGCGCCTCCGCCGGTCCCTTCGGTTCCAGAGAACACATCCGTCTTCGATCGTAAATCATCTTCACTTCGCTCATCCTTTCTATACATAAGTCATATTGTGGGAAAATTTCTAAGCGGTTTCTGGGTTTTCTTTTTAGCTTGCTACTGGATATATTGTGGAGGAGGAACATGCACAAAGTCCTCGACTTACGAGCACACTTGCCAGTGCGATGCCGGTTACACGAATCTCATGAATGTCAGCGTCTACCCGTGCTTCAGCGATTGTAAGATATAAACTCAAAGACTCGAGTTTGCAATTCATACCAATTCCAAATTTTTCCACTCATGTGTACCTTCCTTTTAACGTGTCTCGTGTTGGATTCTCTAAAGGCGCAATTGGTAATGACTGTGAAAAGCTCGGAATCAAAGTTTCCAACTCATCTGCTTCAGGATCAGACAGCGGAAGCTATGGTGAGATTCTAAAAACCTCTCTCTCTCGATCTTATCTTTTTTTATGGCCCAAACAAGTTCTCCCAAGGACTAGTTACTTGCTTCCTAAGGTTTCAATGAAGTCAAAAAAGAGAAGTCCATCCTTCATGATCAGTACTTATCGATGACCATGTAGTTCAATCTGAAATGGCAGCTATAAACATAATCACACCTCCAAATCATCAACTTCCTTTAAGAACAATAAACAGGGCATTTGTGAACTACAATCTAGCGAAATTTTCATTAAACCTAATGCCTAGTTTCTTGTTTCTCATCAGCACACGTGTTCCTACCTGGGAAGTTGCTGTGGATGACCATCTTCACAGCATCCATGGCTTTAGTTCTACGGAACTAGAAGAGGGCGTCATCGCGAGACTGAGGCTTCATGTGTTGTTGTACTAAAGCCGTATAAATTATACTCACTTTCGATTTCTGCAATTGCTTACGTTACACTTTGTTCTTTATTTGTTGAAGTGACATTCTTGTGTAAAATTGTTATAGGAACATGTCAATTTTATGATTGACACTACACTACACTACATTACATGTATAAAAGAGAGTGCTTTCACTCCTCCTTTCCTTGAGGTGTCCGAAGATTGCAACCACTATAGGATCTTCGCAAAACATCTTGATTGTGCGTTTCTTCACTTTTCTTTTAGACAGAGCACTGTTTTTCAAAATCAGTCGCACCGCATCATCGCTTGATAATTTCACAGAAATATTTAATCTTCGCAGAGTGATTCAGAAGCTGATGAATATTAGTCACAGATAAAGGTAATTGATCGTAAAAAACTGATAGGCCATATAATAGCAAACAGAGAGAACGGCAGCTAACAAAGATGAAGGTAATTCATCCATGATATTTTGCTGAATCCTGAAGATGAAACTAGAAATCTTAACATCCTCAATTAGCAGGTCCATCTTTTAGTCGCACTCTTTCCATTTCTATACCAATAACCAGTATTTGTGAATATCAGTTTCCTCTAAAGAAACTCAAACAAAAGAGTATTGACATGTATCATGCATATATGCAATAATATTCAAAATTAAAGGCCAAATCGCTTCGCCCAAGAAACCTCTGGTTTTTGTGTCCCTTCAGTTGAATCACTTCCATAGTCTTATCAGCAACATGGAATGATAAATGAAGGATATGCAACAGTCGACAGGAGTGTACTCACATGTTACAACCTCGAACACAATCGTCTATCATAACAGCAGAAACTGATGAGCAGAGTATACTGAAAACGGCTTGATAATAAGCATTACAAGGGCTGCCGCAAATTGGAAGATTTACACTTTAAACATGGGAGGACCCATCTAGACATTTGAGTTGTTTACAACAAATTGAACATGATTACTCATCAAAGAGATGCAAAATACGGTCTATTTGAATCTAATGAAGATTACAATTCTCACCGAGGTGACTGCTGGGCAAAAATGTTACTTCGTCTTCACATCTACACCGGTTTTTCCTGCAATAATCACGGCGGTTGCCATGTTCAGGAACAACCCATGCTCCACCACTCCCTCCAGCGAAGATATCTCCTTTCCTGCGGCGGGACCGTCCTTAATTGGAGTCTTGAAATACAAGTCCACGATGTAGTTTGAGTTATCTGTCACGTAAGGCTTCCCATCTTGATTCAACCGTAGCTTTGCGTCACACCCTTCTTCATTGAACAACTCTTGAAGTCTCACCTATCAATATCAGAATTCCCAAAATGATCAGCTTCTCAAAATGTCAAGAACTGAATAGTATCATGAGGAATTCCTACTAGCTAAATTCTCCGCGATTTCAGTTGGGTCACAAAATGACTACCATGTACTGCAAATGCATAGTCCTCTAAACTACAAGTAATGCAGAGTTTCTATTCAACAATGTTCAAGAGTACTTAAAAGGCTCTGGCTTCATGTCTTGAATTTTACGGGTACCCAAAGCCTTTCCAGTCACACCTTCACATAACTGCTGACTGAAAAACAAAATGCAAAGCCGAATTTCAAGTTCTTTCCGAGACATTTTCTTCGAAACAAAGTGAATTGTCTCCAGTTCACCGATAGAACACATCCAATCCATCTAAGAACCGAACCCACAATTCGAATACTGCGACACTCATCTTTAACTCTGCTAACCATAACGATTATCTAACCGGTCAAGGAACAAAGATTTCCTGTTACCTTCATCCATCTAACAACCCCATTTCATGATCGAACAGTCCACTCTGCCACACTCATCTCAAATCCACAAAGCAATTTTTTTTCACTCCTAACGCAAAAATTTCATAATTACAAAATAAAAAAATCCGCCTTTTTCGCCACATTCGGAAGCACTTGCCCTGGACTCGAAACAGATTGACATTTACCAGATTGTACTTCCAACAGAACTGCACGACCTCGACCGGCATGGCGAGGCCACTCCCGCCCAACCCGTCGACGAGCTTGGTATCGTCGGCGACCACCACGAACTCCTTGCTCGCGGCCTCCACCATCTTCTCCCGCAGCAGTGCGCCGCCCCGCCCCTTCACCAGGTTCAGGTCCGGGTCGACCTCGTCGGCGCCGTCGATCGCCAGGTCGATCCGGGGGTGGTCGTCGAGGATGGAGAGCGGGATCCCCAGCCCCCGCGCCTGCTCCTCCGTGCGCTTCGACGTCGGGACCCCGACGATGTCCTTCAGCTGGCCGGCCTTGAGCAGCTCGCCGAGCTTGGCGACGACGAAGGCGGCGGTGGAGCCCGTGCCGAGGCCGAGCACCATGCCGCTGCGCACGTACTCGACGGCCTTGTCGGCGGCGAGCTTCTTGAGGTCGTCCTGGGTGAGGGCCGGGGCGGCGAAGGCCTTGACGGAGAATGGCCGCGGCCGGCGGGGGGCGCGCGGGGTGAGGGCCCTCGGGGTGCGCAGGAGGAGGCGGGAGTGGGAGGAGGAGGAGGAGAGGGAGGATAATGCGGCGGCGGCGGAGGTGGCGGTGCTGGTGGCAGCAGCGGCGATGGCCATGGCGAGGAGAGAGAAAGAGAAGAGATAGAGAGAGAGAGTGAAGAATGGGAGGCTGGTCTTTTGCCGCTGCTCATCCTCGTATTTTGTTCTTTCTTCTGCTGTTTGGGATATGTCAAAGGAGATGCCTTTTTGGGCTTCTTTTTTCTTTTTCTTGAATATGAATAGGATCCTAAATTTTATGTATGATGTGTAATGAAATTTTAAATTGCTCATTTTATATGATCAAATCCTAATTTTCTTTATTTTTTTCAAAGTATGCAATGTGGCGTTTTCGATGAACAGTACCGAAAATTATTAACAAGTCACTTAAACGATTGGCTACACTAAGCTTTGATTACATTTTTTTAATAAGTAATTAGGATAAGTGTATTGAAAATCATAAAATCTGTCACAAAGTATAATCTGGTTTTAAAATTTTAGAAAAGTATAATTAAATCATAAAGCTTGTTATAAAATGCAATCAAATCCTATAACTTTTTAAAAAGTGCAATGAAATTTTAAAACTTGTCAAATTAATTTCATCATGTCCATTCGTTAATTGCATATTTTGAAAGTTTCAATATTCAATTGCAGTTTTGTAATAAATTTTAATACTTGATTACACTTTTTGAAAATTTTAGAACTCAATTACACTTCCTACAAGTTTTAGGAATTTTAGTCTATTTATTTTCAAGAAATATTTTAACAAATCTACCCGAAGTGGTGAATATAGGGTAATAAGAGCTTATTGGAGGAAATAAAACTGCTGAAATTAATTTATGGCTGGATTGCACCTTCCAATAAAGGTTTAGAATTTAACTTGCATTGATTGAAATGTGTAGGACTTGATCATATTCCATACATATGATTTAGGTCTTTTTATGATTTTTTTTCCTCAATTAATGTAAAAAACTCTGATAGTGATGGAGTCACTATTATTTGGCTTATTTAGGTGTGAATTTAGCGTAACATCCCTTTCGTGACAATATAGTATAATATACTTTTGAAAGTCTAATATAGATCCTATGGAAATATTAATAGTTAATCATAACCCTTTTGAAAAAATATGACATGCATGGACCTAAGTTCACAATCCCATGGATTGACCATTTTCATGAGGGGTTTATTAGTTGGGATCGATCCTAGCATGAGCTTGTTCATTGAAATGGCCATTGTTCCCATCGGCAGCATTCGGGTTTATCTCCGAAAGCCCATGTTGACCAATTTTCCTTTCATCCGTCCTACTTTTGAAGGCATCAACGAGTCTCTTGACATTAGTTCTGAAATAGTTATGGACGATTCCTTATCTTTCGAAGGTTGGTTCCAAGGCTTGAATTGCTCATTCGGTCGCTTTATTAGTCATGGGATCAATCATCCTTTCGACGATTCCAGGGATCAATCATCCTTTCCACAATTCCACGAATCCTCGTTATTACCGTCTCGTTTTGTTGATTGAGATGGTTAGTGATTTGATTTTTTTTTTCCGTCTTTTGATTCTCTTACCATATGGCCCCAACGTAGATTCATCTGGGCAGTGAGTTCAACCCGTTTAGCACTTTCAATCCCAATGCTAGCATTCGGGGTCTCAAATGTTTGTCTACTTTACTTAAAAGCTTTATCCTGAATTCCTAAAGACGAATCGAGTGAATGGATCAAAGGCCATCTTTTTCTTGCACATTCTTGGCGGCAGGCTTAGACGGTGGTCTTCCATCCCTACTATGTTATCATAAGCCTCTTGTGGGATTTTAATGGGTCGGGAATGGTAGTCAACTCTTAATTATTGGGAGGCGTTTGCTTCTGAACCCTAAAGACTCTGCTACATAGATTTTTGTCAAAGTTGTAATCACAAGAAACTCAAATCGAGAATGATCGGTGGGCCAGCTGAAGTATCAAATTTTGACTACAAATCAAAAGTGATTGGATTCTAACGTCCCTGAAGCCCGAAGGATTTTGTAAATTGTGCGCAGACGATAGATTGAAAATAATTAAAGAAATGGCATCGAAGATGTCATGCTTGCTCTTTTGTAAAGTTGGGTCTTTCCCCAATATACTACTTATTCCTACCCAAAAAAAAAAAAAAAAAAAAAGATGTCATGCTTGCTCTATGATGATTGTATCTGAACATGAACTTCGTAGTGGATATGACTGCAGCGCGTAAAGAAGGTTAAAAAATCTTAACGGACATGGCTAGAAAGATTTTATAATCTAAGATGAGCACTAAAGTTAGAAATCCTAATCAAATTCGAAATTAAAGTCAAATTCCAGGCGAAGTCCGATTTAAATAGATATGTTACGAATTACTTTCTAATCTTCAAAATTTGGTGTGCTTCTCATGATTTTTTTATGTGATTACTTGTTCATCTGTTCTTCCGTGATTGATCATCATACTTTCAAATGGGTCATCTCTTTATGCATTTTGATTCTCCTATACAAGAATCTCGTACGACCTTGACTTGCCCATTACTTTAGAGATGATTGGTAACCACTCTCGATTTATTCCTCCTTGATTAAGTCTTTAACTTGTGTGCATGCTTCCTATGATTCAATTGCAGGTACGTGTCATGTCGATGTCTCCACTTAAACTTCATCAATTGAAAACTACTTATCGATGAACTCATCAGACATTCCATTAATAGGCCTTATAAGTCAGTTGTGCAGTCATGATCTTAATGATCAATAAGATTGTCATCCACCAATTGATCTTCATAGGTTAAGAATATTATCACGGCCGAATCTCGGCCATCACATTCAACTTCTTAATGCCGGAGCCTAAATTTTGAGCACGGAGTCAATTGGTATGAGCACGACAAACTCAACTCGCGTATCAACACTAATCAAGGATGGTATCCGTCATGATCCGCCAAGCTAGCTTGTCAAATAAAAACCATAACATTTTTGTCCCATAATACAACTGGCATACCATACAACCGTGCCACGCATCATCATAGTTAAGTACAAAAATACCGTAAGCCCGGATCACAAAAGACATCCGACGGAACCGGGGGCACCCTAGAAATTCCCCAAGGAGGACGAGCTAAACACGCAAAACGACGCCGTCGCCCCGCACGCAAAAAGATTCCCCCTTTTTCCCCCGAATTCTCTTCAAAGCATTTCTCTCTCTCTCTCTCTCTCTCTCTCTCGCCGAAGCATCCGAAATCGCTGCGCTCCGATTCCTGCGCGACCTCTCCGATCGACGAATCCGCCCGCCATGTCTGCAGAATCAGCCAGCGGAATCCAAAGAAACCAGGTGAACCCCTTCTCCCGTACGCTTTCTCTCTCTCTATCTGGTTGTGGCTGAAGATGGGGAGGATCTGATGTCGGAAGTTTTTTTGGTTTTGCCGGCGATTGGGTTTGTCTCAGGTTGACCTGTCGGACTTCATCGACTGGTCTGGCGTCGAGTGCCTCAACCAGAGCGCTTCCCACTCCCTCCCCAACGCCCTCAAGCAGGTGACTCCTTCGGTCCTCTTCCTCTTCCGCTTGCTCCTCTCCGTTGTTGTCTTGCGATGGGATGGGAAATTCGAAAGCAGCGTCGTTGCCGAGCTTCACGGGGTGTTTTGTTTCGCATTGAGTTTGTGGTTGGGCGTTTCTGGAGGCGTGAATTTCCGGGCCCTCGAAGTAGTTGGGGCGGGGCGGGGCGGGGCGGGGCTGACTTTGATTAGGGTGGCGCGATTTCGAGACCTGGGAACTTTGCAAAATCTTAACTTGGGGTGGGGGAAACAAAACCCATGAATTCTCTGATTAGATTTCATGTGCTATACGAGGTGATTACCGAAGAAAATTACACTGCCCAGCCGACGGGATGAGGGTGATGGCCTTGAGGTCCCCCCTTAGGTGGTCCGTCTTTGCCTCTATCAAATTGGGATTGATATGTTTCCTTTTTTTAAAATGGACAAAATTATGTAGAAGCGATAATCGGAGCAGTTAGGTCAATGCCCTTGTCCTATCACTCCTGGTTGGGGCTTCCAATTGCTTTCTGTGTTTCGTTGGTACATAATGGTAGAGGAAAACAATCGATTCTCCATTTGTGAAGATTGCAAATTAAAGGGAATATAGCAGAAATCAACTGATGATCCTTAATGTTGGGCCATCGCACTTAGGAAAAAAAGCTTTTCATTTTTAGTTTTTGAAGTTTAAAATTAGTCAATGTTTGGACCTGGACATACTTGTTTTTGGTGGAGCCACTAGGAATGTAATCTATTGGTCTCTCAACCTCATTTTGGATGATGTGGTGCATTTTTTTTTTTTTATCATTTTATCAAAAGAATCCTCGGTTAGAGAGCCAGATCATAATTATATAGCTTAGTCTTGTCAGATTTCTTCAGCTTCATTATAAATATTTTCATTACATGAGATGGAGGGAGCAACCAGTCAATTTAAAGCGAATGCTTAAGAACTAAAAATGTCAACAATTTAGCTTTAGGGGCTTAAGTGCAAAACTGGATAAACTTTAGGGACTAGGCATTGTTTTCCTTATTCTTGAAACCACTAGGCTTGCTTCATGTAGTTGCAAGGTCTTGTCAGATTGGTATAAGATGCCTTTTTCTGTACTTTTCATCCCTGACGAAATTTAATATGTTTTCTTTCATAGAAAACTGTTTCTTTTATGCATGAGTTTACAAATCTTCTCGATTTTATATCATTGTTCATTCTTGTCTTAGTTGATGTCTGTGTCAAACCTATAGCACCAAGTTATATCTATTTACAAGGAGGTTCTAAGTTTAAAAATAGCTAATTTTACTTTGTGCATCAGGCAGTTAGAGATTAGGACTGAGACAGAACTTCATATGTGGAAAATTAGAGGTCACATTGAAGAACACAATAAAAATTGCAAAGCTCTTGTCCTTTCGAATACCATTTATGTTTATACCTTTGCTGATGTCTGGAGACTGTTGTCTTTTACCGTACTTTAAAGTTAAGTTTGGGCGCTGAATTTTCACATGAACTCTCAAACTCTTGATTGGGCATCATAGAAGCTCTCTGATACGTTGATCTCCATTGTTTGATGTGCAAAAGATAGTTATGAGCATGATTTTCACAGGGCATTATTTTTCCTTGGAATAGGGTTACAGAGAAGATGATGGTTTGCTTTTAGAGAGTGATGCAGATGAACAGCTTTTGATGTATATACCTTTCACCCAAGTAGTGAAATTATATGCTCTTGTCGTAAAAGGGCCTGAAGAGGAAGGTATAATGATCATAGTGGCTATCTTTCACTAGTTCTTTAATTGAGCATGTAGAATTACACACTTTTTAGAATTTTACTGAGCGACTTTTTATGTAGGTCCTAAGACAGTGAAGCTGTTTTCTAACAGAGAACACATGGGGTTTAGGTGAGATAGCCTGATGATTGCGTTGATTTAATATACGTTGATGAAGGAAGAATCTTATTGTTCCTCTTTCTGACAATGAATATGACAGTAATGTCAATGATTTCCCTCCAAGCGACACAGCAGTTTTATCAGAAGATAATCTTAAGGTAGAGTTCCTGCTTTTGCTGGTCATTTGACTTATCCTTCCCTGAGGTTTTGCACTTGAGATAACTGGAAGATGCACCGATCTTTGAGGGTAAGAATAATGATTGTTAATGTTTGTTTTCTAAGAACTTGCCATTTTTTGTGTAGGGAAAGCCAGTTGTCTTGAAGTATGTCAAATTTCAAAATGTTCGCAGGTAGTTAATTGTTGATATCCTAATATTACTTTTCTTTCATGATTTGCAGTTTTTCACCAAATTTCTCTTTTTAAATGTGTTTCAGCTTGACAATCTTTATTGAAGACAATCAGTCTGGTTCTGACATCACAAAAGTGCAGAAGATTGCAATGCATGGAACCACGTACGTTCTCCCTATTCGTAGATTACTACTCACCTGTATTTGGTGCTACAATCAGAGTTAAAAGGAAAGGAACAAAATAGATAAACACCGAACTGGAAAAAGGAAGTTTGACAAAAGAGAGATGGTTACTGGCTAGCATTAGTTTCTGGCCTTCATATTGCTTTTGTAAATTGTGCTGGTTGCTTGTTGGATGAAATACTACCCAATCCCACTAACATGATAGTTTTGTAGCTTATTTATTTAAACAGTCATTATTAAGATATTTTGCTGGAACATCATGAACATAAGCATAGTGAGTGCTAGGGGATAGGGCAGGGCAGAGCAAGGGAAGATTAAGAGATATATATTGCGAAAAGTAATAGATATTGCCATCCCTTTTAGCAAATTGGCAAGATTAATAGATATCGCGACTTTAAAAAAGGGGGAACAATAGCTAGAAGTTCATGAGGAAAAGAAAGAATGGAGCATTATTAACTACAGTTGAAGCAAATTGACCTGTAGAACAATCATCTACGACAAGTTGGGAAAAATGGGGTCGTAGGCGCTTAAGCTGGATGAAAGGGAATTTTGCATTGCATTTGGAATGGATTAGATTGTATTTGGTTGTATCTGAATATGCACATGGCTTAAAAAAATGTAGGAAATGATCTATGAAAAGCCTGAGGACTGGCATAATGTATGTTTATGCTTGGTGGAATTGGAGAAAGATTGAACTGGGATGTCTCTTGAGGCTTTTGATAAAAATTAAGTACTGAATTTTAAGTGTTGGTAATCTTAATTGCTGAAAGTAAAAATAAAAAGTTGTTTGATGATAATTGAAAAATAATAGGTAAAGTTTGTTAATTTCTCACCAAAGATGTAACAATTACAATCATTGGTAGGATTTAGCTATAAATTTGGCAAGATTTTAGTTTTCATTGATTACTTTTGCTATTGAATGAATTAAGTAAGCCCTCTCTTGGTTACTGCATTAATGGATTTTTTTGGCTTAGTTTAGTCTATTAAGTCAATACTAAGTAAGGTTACCAAACATGTTTAATCTCCGATGAATTTTCATTCAATACCTAATTAGGTTTATTAAATGGGCCCTTAGTTACCATGTTTGCCTAAATAGCAACTTATCCTGTGTATATTTGCTAGCGAAAGTTGCTTAACTTTGCTTTTGACTCATTTAAATGAACCTGCATTTCTCTTCTCTTAGGGAGGTAAAAGCAATCCCTTTTGACAACTGTTTCTTGGTTGTCTGGCCTTTGGCTTCCCTGTTTCCCTCATCTTTTTAATCCTATGAATCTTTGTTTGGGCAGGCATCAATCGCTTTATTTCTCTTCATTATCCTTTCCTAGTTTCTTTGCTTTTGATGTCTTTGCTTATGGTAGTGCTAGTTGCCATACACATTCTACACAGGCTAGGTGGTGCTGCTGCAAGCAATCTCCCTTCATCTGGATCTGCATTTCTCCAGATTCTCATAATTCTTCTGTTGGCTTGCTTGTGCAGGGTGGAAACGACAGACATGAAGGGTCTGAAGAAGGTTGAGGACCATTGATGTTGGAGTAAATGAAAACGCTGGAGACTATTTGTATCAAGGGAAAGCAGTGTCGTTAGTGCGAAAATCCTCCAATTCCTCTCGAAATTTTGCTCGCCTTATATGAATCTAAGTGACCAATTGTCCCGAACAACTTTATATCACTTTGTGTCATAGAGAAGGATCAACTTCTTTTGGCGTTGTTGTGACACCTTCATTACGACTGTCTCTTACTGAACAAGATCTATCGGCGAGATATGTGCTTGAACTGATGTTTTCTCCAGACGGGCCACATTTAGCAGCATTGATTCCGTGAATTAATGAAAACGTGTCCTTGTTTTCTTCCGGGGTGAAATATGGCATGTTTGGTACCACGACTGGGCTTCCGTGAGCATCCTTAGGCAGATGTCTGATTCCACATTGGGCGCTTGATGTGGTAAAAGGAGATGACAATTTGTGCGACAAACTTTAGAAAAGGGCCTGCAAAAAGTTGTCTGCTGAAATGAAGAGACAAGATCTCTCTACCGAACCTATAATCTACTCACCTTTTAGAGGAATTCCATGTAATTGATGACCATGTGTGATGTTGATATGACATTTTGAAAGCTCGTGGGTCGTGTGACAGCTCTCTCTGCAGTTCCTCTTGTTCTTTTCTTGAGAAGGTTGCTCCTTCAAATGCCCTCAACCTTCTCCCTCCTCCACCTTGTCCCGTCCCCTCCTCCGCCCCCCTTCCCTCCGGCTCTCTCTCTCTTCCCCATTCCAATCCAACCGCTCATCCTCCGTCTCCTCCCCATTTCTGCACAACCAGTGATCTTGAGGATATCATTTAATTATCACAATGCCATCCTGTCGTGGCTAGAACTCTCTCTAACCTATATGGACCAATGTAATTTGTGAGGATGAATCATTGATCTGAAACCGACGTTAAGGATATGGGCAGCACATGGGTTGCTCTTATTTATAAATGTGACCAATTCTTCATTCAGTAACGCAAGAATCACCTTGATCTCTCTCTCACATCCACCACACCAAGAACCAATAAGCCAGGAAAGAACAAATTTACGCAAGCAAGAATAGAGAATGATGGACTCTTCTAATAAGAGCTGGGTCAAGGTCAAATTGACTCTAACGGCAGTGTCCAGAAAGCCAGTCGGACCCGGTCAGGGCTACAAGCTATCCACACAGGACTGCGTGATGGGCCGCCACTCGGTTCACTTGCTCTTCTACTGGCGAGGGACAGGGACGGCAAAGATATGGACGTTTTGATTGTTCTTGGCAAATCAAGTAATGGTACCAGAAATTGGAGTCCATGGTGTAGTAAATCGGATTATGTATATCAATGTGGATTTTCAACATGAATACCATTGCAGAAAAGCAGAAGTTTGCCCATGCGTTGACTCATAAAACCTAAAAGTAAGTACCTCAGCTCCAAAAAATTCTATTGTTGTCGGCACCATGTACAGTAATATGTCTATATCTAGAATGATATTGGTCATATCCAGAATGATAAAAAGTACAGGACGATGGCTACATTCGAAAACATCTGCTTGCATTCATCACACATTTGAAATTTCTAGTGCGCTCTACCTATTTGGTATAAGGAGTACCTTTTTAACTTGGTTCCCTTGGTATAGTATAGGTCTTCAATTAGACCCTGACATGTCATACTATGATTGCATAAGTCACTATCACCTCTCATCGGTCTTTACCTTCGTGTAAATATAATGTTGGGATGGTAAAAGGTTGCGCTTAATGGAGTTCCTAACCTACTTAAATGCTAAGGTTTAGATCTCTACGAGAGGGGTCAGGAGCCTCATGTGAAAATCTCTAGGCTACTTTTGACAGTCAAGATAAAATTCATGATAAGATTAAATTTATCTTACTTTGTATTTGATACTTGCTTAAAACGAGATAAAGTCAAATATAAAGAGTATATAGACCGGATAAAATTATTCCATTAAAGATGGAATAAAAGTATATAGGATTTCTAACGTCTATAATAAAAAAGTTATTTTTCTCAAATGACAATACTTTAAAATTAACAAAAATTAAAATTAGATTTCATTATAAATAATTGTTGAATTCTAATGTAAGAATTTCAAAATATTAAAAAAATAACAATTTAGTTATTTTAATTTAATCTTATTTTATTTATACAGTCAAATTTAATTCTATTTTATAATATAAATGCGATATATAAATACAAATATAAATATATATTGATTACATACTTTAGGTATTTTAGTATTTTAGGTATATTAGTATAGTTTACTATTTAATAAGATTTTATTAGGAAATGATGGAAGGGGTAGAAAGAAATAAAAAAGAAATAAATTTGAAAATGGAAGAAAATAAAATAAAAAATAAATAAAAATAAAGTAGACAAGAGCGTCACAAGAGATTTTTACCATCTCTATTTGTAAAATTTTTGGTTCATTATATTAATATGTCATTTATATAATAATATAATATGAATATATCTAATTTTATTACTGTAAACCTCAAATAGTCGATAGAATATAACAAAATCTCTAAATTTTACATCATATGCTATCCAGTCTAATTTTGATTAAAAATTCAGACGATCAAACGCACTAGGGTCAATCTACGCACCTCTCCAATCTGGATACCACAGTTGCATAAGTTACCTTGGTAATTCACGTTCTTCTCATATCTAGTGACTTTGCGCAATTCGACTTTCTATGTAACGCGGATCGCTCATGTCAGACATCGACTTGTGGGTCGGCATACGGTCTGTGTTTTAAAAGACGAAACCGGGGAGGTCTATTATTTCGGGACGTGCCGCGCAAGCACGGCAAAGAGTAGAATGCGAAAGACACGAACTTGTCCGGTCAGGCGAGTTGATGAAAGCATACAGCATCGTACACTAAATCGAAATGGCCAGTGGCGATTGCAATTACTTCGGCTGCTCACTAATGTATGATCTGGTCCACCACTATGCAACAAGACATGCTGTGAATCTGTGACTGTTTTGGTTGGCTGGTAAGTGATGGCCCTCCTCTTCCGATTGTCGTCCCAAGTCTGCTGCCGGATCCCCATCCGCCGCCTGCCTCGCTTCCCCAGCTTGGCCCCACCCGCCGCATCACCGACTCACCCTGGCTCGCCCGTACCTGACTCGCCCTCACCCCCCCGATCCTCTCCCTCCTCCCCCGCCAAAATGTCCTCGTCCTCCTTCAAATTCTCCGACCGAACCGTGACGCGATTCATCTCAGAAGTCTGTGAGTGGTGCCCTAACACCACGCCGTTCGATGTTCTTGCTGTGCTCTTTTGGACTCTCTTCGCACGATCGAAAAACCATGAGAACAATAGTTGCAATCCCAGGATTGTGAAGTTCGCCATCGATATGATGGGGCTGATGCGCAAGAAGCTGCCCTTAGGGTACTTCAGCAATGCCGTATGCCTTTCTCTGATCAAAGCACCAGGCAGAAACGAAAACGATCAGGAATTATGGTGGATCGCCAAGCTAGTGCACGATGGCGTGCTGGGGATCCAGGAAGGCGAGATTCGATCAGCTTCGCAGCGGCTCAGATCAGGGAGAGAAGACGGAGAGCAACATTTGAGTCACCGGTGGAGACGTATGGCCCGGAACTGACGATCGTGAGCATGGAGCACATGACTATCAGTGTAATGCTTGCAAGTGTTGAAGCTCCCTGTTAAATGCAAGATGCTCTCTCATGTCAAAAGTTGTGGATGCCACAGGGAGTTTGATGGGCCACTGAAGACAAAGAAGAAACAGAAGAACATATGGATGTTCTGCATTAACATCACTTCTTGTTGGGTTGCGACTTTGCGATCCCCGGCAGTTTGAGCTTGAAAAGACATATAATCACGTGAAGCAAACGAGGTTAGCCACTCTGGCGATCAATAGTAGGAAAGCTTGCAGAAAAGCAGGTCATCTATCCATTTACAACTCAGTGAATCTTCCAGACACTTTGCATTCTCATTAGAGTAGCAACAATAAATAGCTAATAACTTTCTCTAAAAGCTCAATCAACAGCTCGGAAAATCAATTTAGATGAGATAGATGAAGCAGATGCAGCAATTTCAAGAATTGACTTCTGCTCTGTTAGCCTCTTAACACAGTGATAGACTCGCATAAAACAGGATCAATGCACAGCATAATCAAACCCCGAATCAAGCCGTAATACAGAATAGAAACTCAGCTCATATGAGACCATGTCATAAGCCCAAGATCCATACATCAAATGACGGAAGCAGTGACAGTACAAATTAGAGCAATTTCGATAAGCATTCAGATGGGAACCCTATCATGAAGCTGAGAACAACCGCAAACTTACTATACATACATGTTTTTATGTGGAAGTAAAATAAGAGAAGCTATCGCCCCAAAGAGTTGGAATTGCACAAATTAGCAAAGTCTACTCAGAGAATTAATATAAAGATAACTGGTCTTTCATGAAGATCAATAAGCATAGCACTAGGTAAGCATGGCACTAGATAGCCTCGGTAATAGAGAGAAATAAATAGTGAAGTCTTAAGTTTAGGTTAAACCGAGGTAAATTCGGACTACACGCTCAACAAGCTGCAGAGAATTACTTTAGTTTCAACTAAGAGCAAAGCTGTCTTCATGAGCGAGCACACTTTCCCAATGAAAAAACAGAGCAGTTTATGATAGAACACAGCTAGACATGGAGAACTTTAGGGATGAAACAGAGAAGGTAAGTAACACGAAACTCGGCATCACCAATTATCAAACATAGATCAAAACAGCAGGTGTATGATCCCCTTTGCTTTCATTGGCATCATTTATTAGCTCGAACAAGTGCATAAAGCTCAGAACTAGCTTGCAAGACCCATCTTCTCCTTATAAAGATCCAACAACTGGGGAGCTTTTCCCAAGTAACAGGTCACGAATTCCTTTATAAACCTACTCTCCGGAACTATCAAGGATGTAGCCAAGCTATGGGTATGGACCAAGCCCTTAGACAATAGGACTTGAAACACCGAACACCTAGGAATAATTCGCTTCCGTAAGCTCAGTGAGATCACCACGGGACGCTGCGCAATATGCAAAGAATCAAGCCCCATCTCATTGACAAAGAAGTTCATCACTTCCGTAATTTTGCTCTCCGACACCGCCATACACCACGGATGCCTCCTAAAAGCCAAAGCAACCTCCTCCTCGGACCAACCCCACTTGCCATACACACCGATCTTCCTCTGCCACGATGGCTCGCTCAAGCCCCTAATTACATGCAAAGCCGTGACGAAACCCACTTTCGAAGGCTCAAAACCAAACGCCTTAACCCTATTCACAGCCTCGGCGAACTGTTCAGGCGAAGCCAGGAATATCGACCCATGGTACAGAACCAAGTGCCCGATGTTTGCTGGAGGCACTCCATTTTCCTTCAAGGTTGCAATTTTTGGAATGAGTAGAGCTCCCGGATCCTCATACAACATCCTCGGACAACGTTTGATGGCTGCAACGGCATCCTCGCCGGATTGCACCAGCTCGACAATATAGTCCAAAGTAGGCCTCAAATGGTTCTCTAAACTCCTGGCCAACAAGCTCGGGGCTGCACTGATGACTCTGGCTATATCAGAATCGGAGAAGCCTCTGGAGCCCAAAAATTCGATCTTTGGCAAGAGGATCGCATCCGGGCTCGCCAGAAGCACCCCGGGGTATCTGCCGACGACGTTCGCGATCTGGGTCCGAGAGAAACCTCGTTTCCTGAGCAAACCCAGGACGAAGTCGGGTCTCGAAGGGGATTCGAAGCAGATGCGCCGCGACGCCGAGACGGCGGACTCCGGAGACAACCCGCAGGCATTGACGAGGTACAGCACCGTGAAGGAGCGCGGCTCCGAGGAGGTCGAGGACTGCCGGAGCAGCGGCGGCGGTTGTGCTCCGGCGGCGGGGAGCGCGAGGGCCCCACTCCTAGCTTGAAGCAGGGCTCTGCGAGCGAGGTTGACGAGCATGGGATCGGACCGACCGGCGATGAACATGCGAGAATTTCATGAACTCCGAAATGGGCCGACCTACGTCTCGGTCTCGAGACCGGAGCGATGCCGGCGACGCCGGAGGGTCGGGATGAGAGGATTGCCTCCGCAGGTTCTTCGCCGTGGGAAGGCCGTTGGGGTCGAGTGCAATTTAGGGTTTTGACTCCTGGACATTTGATTTTTGAAATCCATCGCTTTGCCCAAGGTAAGGAAAATTACATACCATAAATATCATGACGTTTATTGGATATTCACTAAATTGCTTTAATTATTTTTTTATCACTTGAGTGCCTATAATTTTTCAATCAATCACTTGATTACTATAATTTTTAAAAAATGTAATGACAGTATCACATGAGATTTTAGACACTTAAGTAAACTTTTTTTTATAAGTTATGATACTTAAATAATTAATTAAAAATTATGATATTTAACGCTTTTTTGAAGACATGACAATTAAGTGATAAAAAAAATATTATAGTACTGATATGACATTATACGAAAATTATAACATCCATATTGTTTATATCCATCAATTCCTTGGTGCCATTGCGGTACACACTCCCAAGTAGCTTAAGTAGGGGATTGAGCATGTATTGCTCAACCTTGTATTTGTTAGCACATTCCCATGACATTTTCATCATTGTTATATAATCGAATGTGCTAGAAAATCTCGAAACTTATAGCAACATCACAAAAAACTTTAAAAAATAAATTTAATTGTGAAGTTAAATTCTTGTTCGAAAAGTGCAATCCGATTCTTCTATTAACCCTATCTATATAAATCAACCTAACATATTATTTAGTTTTTTCTAAAGACATGCGAAATTGATGTGGCGTCGAGAGAACACTACGATTGGGAAATGCTAAAAATGAAAAAAATGGAGAATAAAAGTTGGGGAGGGAGGAGCAGGAGTGAGACCTTGATCGCGGCATTGGTGTTTCGAAGGGACAGCACCATCACCCTGTGTTCACTGACCAATGTTTGCTGATAAGGGTCATTGACCCTCGGCCAGTGCCTTGCCTCTACGAGATCACGTTAAGGCTAGTGTTGGAATTCGAGTCGGCGGAAGACGACTTACCTGATTCCGATGCGCGAACAGCAAACGGCCTTGGAACGAACGTTGAATTGCGAATTTATCACGAACAGTACTTCCTCACGTTAGTCTGGATGCAGTCACGAGGAAAACACCCGATTTCCACAGCGTAAATGCCGATTGTTCTTGCAAAATTGAAATGGAACGCCTTTGATCTTCTTCAATGGAAATGGAGAGGAAATTTGGTGCGAATGAATTGCCAACCGTCTCAATGGTTGTGTTCGGGAGGTTTTTATACGTCTCCCTTCGTACCCCTCTATTTGTGCCTTTCCATCGTAGATATCAAAGCCAATTGGTGCGGTCCACCGCACCCCATCATGGACGTACTAGCTAACTAGCTAAAGTACAACATCTCCCACTCGGACATGATGGACTTGATAGTTCTCTATCAAGAATATAAGGCATTCAGCATTCATCAATTTTACAAAACAATTCATACTGACAAATAAGCCGTGCGACCAGTGAGTACACCTGCACTTGGGATCTCAAATTATGCACCTGTTAGGGATAACATAATGGCTACAACCCTGAAAAGAAATAAACAATTGATGTCCCACAGTGTCCCAGACATATTTTGTTACATCAGTCCAAGTATACCTATCCCTTAAAGGCTATACTCGATTATTCTTAAAACATCATGTATTTACAATTACATCCGCAACCACATAGGGCGATATAATTGGTCGACCAGTAAATACACGCGGTAGATGTAAAACAACAATAGTCTTCCTTCGCACTCATGTCTCTCTCAATTTCAGAACAACTGCTTTCCTAGACATGTCCCATAAGCCATATCTATTCATGACCGCCCGTAACATGTTAAAGTAGCAACATTGATCTTTCACTTCGAGAACATAGTCAGAAGTAACATAGGGCACAAAATTGAGGTAATATACAAGTTACCTCAAGGGCTCACACGATGAGTAAATAGGGATAATTTTACTCATCTTCCCTTATTGGTCGTACAATGCACATGTAGTACGAATTACATGCTATAGTGGATTTCTCTCTCTATAAGAGCGTATGTCATTTATTAACCATATCCACTATACGGATCTTAGCCTAAACATAGTCACGTGCTTCTTACGTACTCATGTTTAGCCCGAGTGCTATATCAGCTTGCTTTCTATAGCACCTAATTAAGTACTCGCATCCGGCATCTTTCAGGCATACATGATTGTGGGACTATCATGTTCGGTCTTATTATGAATCAATCACAGATCTCATCTTGACTCCAATCAATGCGACATATTTTATGTACCAAATTTGCTCTTCAACATTTATTTGTACATAACGTCTCATCTCAACATGCTAACTACAGCACTTGAGGCGATTGCTCGTGTGAGTGAGCCAATCATTGCCTACTGACATACTTTTCAATAATATATGTGTGTTTGTGCTAGTCTCATAGTGGATTTGTACTTATTGATAAAACATCAAATCATTAATAAACAAACAAGTACAATACATTTGTCCACAAATACATAAAACAATGATCCTCTACAATAACAGGTATCACATTCTACGCAATCCTAGTGACATCCTATGGGTCAAGAACATGTTTCTAGGAATAGCCTTGGTAAATGGATCAGCAACCATTCTATTGGTTGAAATGTATTGCAGGGTCACTTCTTTCTATGCTATAATTTCTCTAATGAAGTTATTCTTTATGTCGATGTGCTTTGTCCTTCCATGATACTTGGGATCTTTCACATAGGCAATGGCTGCTTGACTATCGCAATAAACTGTCACCGCTCTTGGAACTTCAGTGACAGTGGCTAAATTTTCAAAGAAACGTTTTAGCCATACTTGCTTCTTGCACGGCGAGAACATGCAATAAATTCTGCTTCCATCGTAGACAAGGCCGTGCATGTCTGTTTCTTGCTATTCCAAGAAATTGCACCTCCATTGAGCAAGAACGCATATCCGAGTTGATTTACGCTCATCCAGTCTTCACCCCAATCGGCATCCGAATAACCTAATAGGCGTAAATCATTCCCTTGGTAACAAAGTCGATAGTCTACGGTGCCCTTCAAGTATCTCGGGATCCTCTTCACTTTGCTTTCCGGTGTGTGCTTGACCAGGATTTGATTGATATCGGCTCACCAATCCCACGGCATAGCATATGTCGGGTCGAGTACATATCATAGCATACATTAAACTTCCGACCGCACTAGCGTAAGGAAGTTTCCATCACTTTGATTTCTTCGGAGTTTTAGGACACATCTCAAGGTACTTAGGCCTTCACCTTGCATGACAGGGGTATCAATGGGATTACAATGCTGCATATTGAAACGCTCAAGAATCTTCATAATGTAAGACTCTTGTGATAAAGTAAGGAGTTTCCTTGATCGATCTCTTTCGATCTTAACTCCTAATATATAAGCAGCTTCTCCCATGTCCTTCATCTCAAAATTGGAGGACAACCATTCTTTATGGTGATTACCAAAACCTTGTCATTTCCAGCCAACGAATATCGTCCACATAAAGTGATAAAATCACAAACTTATCTTTGGACCGCTTGACATATACACAGTGATCTTCTTCGATCATCGTGAAACCAAATGTTATTATTGCTCGATGAAAACGAAGATACCACTTTGTCTAGATGATTGCTTAAGGCCATATATTGAGCGATGAAGCTTGCAAACTCTATGCTCTTGACCTTTAGCTATGAAACCTATTGGTTGTTTCATATAGATTTCCTCATCTAATTCTCCATTGAGAAATGCCGTCTTTACATCCATTTGATGTAATTCAAGGTCCAAATGTGCAACGATGGCTAGAATAAGGCGTATTGAGGCAAACCTTACAACTGGCGAAAAAGTTTCCTCATAGTCTATACCCTCTTGTTGAGTATAACCTTTCGCCACAAGGCGAGCCTTATACTTTTCAATGGATCCATCCGCCCTACGCTTAATCTTAAAGACCCATTTGTTTCCAATGGCCTTACGATTGGGTGATAGATCAACCAAGTCCCAGACATGGTTTGCCCTCATTGACTCCATCTCATCTTCCAAAGCTTTTCTCCATTCTTCCTTGTCAGAGGATGAGAGAGCCTCTTGAACAGTCTTAGGCTCGGCATCGTCATTCTGAGCAATCATAAATGCTTCCCCTTCAATCTCAAAACGATGACGGGGAATACTTTTGCGATTACTTTTACGCAATTGAATTTCTCTTGAATTCAATTCATTAGGCGATGCCACACTCCCACTAGGTCTTGTGTGTTGAGGTAAATCTTCATTTCCCTCTACTACATCGGTGGGTGTGTTATCTAGATCTTCCATCTCATATAATTGGAAGTCCTTATCAATCTCACCTCTATTAGGAAAATCGTTCTCCAAGAACGTGACATCTCGTGACTCCATTTCGGTCACACTCCCATCAGCTTGTTCACCTACGAACACATACCCTTTAGATTGTTCGGAATATCTTATAAAGATACATTTCTTCCCTCTAGGACCTAATTTGCCATGTTTATGGGAAGAATCATGAACATAAGCCGCACATCCCCATGGACGCAGAACTACTCAAGTCCGGTTTCCTACCGTCCATAATTCATAAGGGGTGGAAGTAACCGATTTTGAGGGCACACGGTTAAGTATATAGGCGGATCAATAATGCATCTCCCCAATAGGAGACAGGTAAATTTGCTTGCGCCATCATAGACCTAACCATTTCCAATAGGGTTCTATTCCTTCTCTCAGCTACCCCATTTTGTTGTGGAGTACCAGGAATAGTCAATTGTCATACAATTCCCTTTTCATCACAAAGAGCCTTAAATTGCTCCGATAGATACTCACGTCCACGATCGGTTCTCAATGCCTTTATTTTCTTGCTTAACTGATTCTCTACCATCGCTATATATCGTCTAAAGCAGTCTAATGCTTCTAACTTATGGGAGATCAGAAAGACATAACCGAAACGTGTGAAGTCATCTATGAAAGTGATGAAATATGAGGCTCCATGCCTTGCCCTCACATTCAAAGGACCACAAATGTCAGAATGTATGAGATGCAATGGAAATTCAGCTCTAGTCCCTTTACCGAATGGTTTTCTAGTTGTTTTTCCCGCCAGACAATGTTCACATATGGATAGACTAACATTAGTGAGTGACCCCAAAAGGCCTTCTCTAGCTAATATTTGCATTCTTTGTAATCCAATGTGACCTAATCTAGCATGCCAAGTATTTGCATCAATCTCAACATTATTTGAAGACGCAATTAAAGAAAAACAACCATCAACATTAACATTGTACTGATCATAGTCAATGTCTAACACCATAAAACCATTCAATACATGACCTGAACCATAATAAACCGTTCCATACAAAATGTCAACACAATCACCATGGAAATTCAATACATAACCTAAGCTAAGAAGAACAACTACAGAGACCAAGTTTCGTCGAATATCTGGAGCATAAAGGACATCATGCAGTAACAAGTTTCGACCACCATGTAAGATTAATTTACACGTGCCGATACCCTTCACTTCAACTCTTGAGTTATTCCCAACATATATCCATCTTCTTCCAGGCGGTATCCGACGATACTCCACAAATGCTTCTCGATCTCTAGCTACATGGTCCGTTGCTCCTGAGTCTACAGTTCACATTGGATGAGATTCAGCAAGCATTACAGTACTAGAAACAAAAGCATTACTCAAAGTAATGGAGTAATAGGGTACCTTTTTCGGCTCAGTGCATTCACGAGCAAAGTGACCCAACTTGCCACAATTGTGGCACTCCATCTTGGCCTTGTCCTTCTTCCCACCATGCTTCTTGCGTCGGAAGGTCTTAGCTCTCTTGGGTCCCCGATCGGTCATCTTCCCTTTGTTGTTGAACTGAAGGTTCCTCTTGCGCTTGAAGCCCGAAGCCTTGCGCGAACTCGATTTAGCAACATAAGCATGGGTAGAGGATCTGGCAGCCTCTAGGCGCTCATCCTCTAATTCCAAATGACACGCAATATCATCAAAAGTGACGATGTTCTCATTATGCGTCATATTGATCTTCATATGCTCCCAATTATCAGGAAGAGACCTTATAACAGCCTGAACTTGCTGTTCATCAGTAAGGGAGTGACCAGTCGACTTCAGCTCACGGATCATGTTTGACATCTCTCGAAGATGCTGCCTCATCGTTACATTTGGGCGCTTTCGGAAGGTGTCAAACTTGATGGTGAGTCTCCTCAGCTTAGTGGCAGATGTACCTCCAAACTTATCTTTCAAGGCAACTCACATAACTTGAGCTTTGTCATAACTCTCAAACTCACACATGAGATCATCTTGCATACAGCTCAGCAACGTGATGCGAGCAATGCTATTTTTCTTTTTCCAAGCTTGATAAGCTTCCAGATCTCTCATGTGTTGAGCTGAAGTTTCACGCTCAGGTTCATCCATGGTATGATTGAGGGTTTCCAAAACATCTTGCTCTTCAAGGATGTATTGAACCTTTCGGTACCAAATATCATAATTGTCACCGTTCAGCTTCTCACCCTTATTGAGGTCAGCCACAATGGTCTTGGATGCCGAAGCCATAATCAATTGCTATAACACATTGACATAATAAACGCAGAATCAATACTGGCACACTTTACAGAATAACACACATATTTAATTTGCAGCAAAGACAAACTAAATTAATAATAATTCAACAAAAGACACAAAAGCAAAAGTTCACTATGTTCCCAATCAACTTCTATGTACAATTGTTTTATTATCATTAATTAGTTTAATTTGCACAAATTTTTAAGTTCTAGGTGAGAACTCCTTTCAATTCTACCAACCTACGAACTCCCACTAGGAAATTTATGTAATTTTTACATTTTTCTTAACACAAGAACATAGCATGACAATAATCAACATGTATAAACAACAATCATGCTTCAATTATAATCAAAATTGCAATTCAACGTGTAATGGATTTCCTACCATTGTTCTTATTTTTTAGCAACTAGAAAATTGCAAGTATATTAAAATATACACATCACGTCATTGAACCAAGCTCTACACAGCATATATAACATCATTTGCACACAAGCTAGCTACTGTATTTCCCTAATCATAAGAAAATACAAGCTACAAATGAATAAACTGCATTAAAACCCCCAAAAATACGCGTACATAGGGTTCCCAAAGCATTTTCATAGATTTATAAAATCCAAAAGTATAAAATAATTAAACCACTGTGTAGAGGACACTCATACGAACCAAACGAGACCGACCACACTCCAATCCGAGATCGCACGCGCCGCCTGAGTGTGCGGCGCGTGTGGCGCACGCGCCAGCGAGCCAAACGGCTCCTGGCCGGTCCGACCAGTCAGCCGGTCCGACCGGTTCGGACGGTGGCCGGTCCGACTGGTTTGACCGTCGGACCGGTTGACAAGTCGGGTCAACGAGTCGGGTCGAATCTCATGTCGGGTCGGATCTCGGGTCGGGTCGGGTCGCCGGCCGGTCTGTCTCCATCGATGACGTCATCCCGGCGGTTACCGACCATTGGGTGACGTCACCGTGACGTCACACGCGCCGGTTCACCCGACCGGCGCGTGCCGGCCTCGCCGGGGCGCGCGTCGCGCACGCGCCGGTTCGCCGACCGGCGCGTGTGGTGCACGCGCTGGCTTGGCCAGCGTTTCAGGCGCGTGGCGCCCACGCGCGCGGCTTCGGCCGCGCGTGTGGGCGCGTCCGGCGTCTCTCGGCGGCGTTCGACCCATCCCCGGACTCGTCTCGACGAGCTCTTTCATCCTGTATATTCAAAAATTTATTTTGACCAAAGAATTATTACGAAAAACGATGAAAACCTCACGGATCACGCGACCCGAACCCATTCTTCGCTCCAGTTCAATTTCGAGTTTTTCATGGGGCAATTCCGATTATCAGAGATCCAAACAGTATAGAATACATTCTCATGATCTCAATATCAAAAGGTAATCAAGAAAAAACCGATGAAAAACAAGGCAGAAATCACGATCGGGCTCTGATACCAATGTTGGAATTCGAGTCGGCGGAAGACGACTTACCTGATTCCGATGCGCGAACAAAGAAAACGGCCTGGAACGAACGTTGAATTGCGAATTTATCACGAACAGTACTTCCTCACGTTAGTCCGGATGCGATCACGAGGAAAACACCCGATTTCCACAGCGTAAATGCCGATTGTTCTTGCAAAATTGAAATGGAACGCATTTGATCTTCTTCAATGGAAATGGAGAGGAAATTTGGTGCGAATGAATTGCCAACCATCTCAATGGTTGTGTTCGGGAGGTTTTTATACGTCTCCCTTCGTACCCCTCCATTTGTGCCTTTCCATCGTAGCATAACAAAGCCAATTGGTGCGGTCCAATCGCACCCCATCATGGACGTACTAGCTAACTAGCTAAAGTACAACAGCTAGCAATTCATCTTGACGTATCATAATGGTTCTTGCAATTCATGTCAATTCGTATTTTCCTGAAACACTTTGATTTTGACTTTTCATATTGAATATTTGGATTATCATGGAAATGTATTGATTTGTGTCAATCAGTATCAACCTATATATAATTAAGTTGTCATATTTGAATCTTTTTTCTTTTTAACTTGCATTTTATCGTGTCGTGCAAATGAGTCATGTTCATCGTTACCAACTCTATTGTGCGTTGAGGCTTGACATCCTTTGCCAATGACGCCACCCCATCCACCCCCTATCTCCCTCGCCAATTTTTTTTTTGGGGCAAAATTTGGCAATTTTTTGCTATGCGATGCGTATTTGATACCACATTATTACAGCTTGTCCAAGAAAATATTAAATAGAACATCCCCTAAGTACTCTTGATCAATCAAACAAGATCGCACTATAGAAATCCTTGATTATGGACACAATTCGGTTCTTTTCAATACTTGCACAATTACCCATTAGAATCATTATGAAAGAATTGGCGAAATGGAGAAGTGTCGACAATACGAACAATGATGACGGCTAATTGGGAGATACTGCAAAAAAACTGAAAAAGGGATGTAAGTTTTGTTGCCTTAGACCCAAATTTTGTGGCCAACCATCCGTCACATTTGCCCCGTTGCTTTTACCTAGTGACAAAATCATAAGTTTTTACCCTTATGCTATATCCATAGGTAATGAAACACTTATTTTGTCGCTTTAGGTTATATGTCCATAGATGACTAAAAAAAATGATTTCATATTTTAAATTCTACTCTAAGGGGTGATTTTTTTTTTTTGATGATTTATTTTTTTCTTTGTTGCCGTAGATTCAAACTTTTCTCGTTTACCCAAAAAAAAAAAAACTTTTCTCCACTCACTGTGCTCTCTTCCATCACTTTGTGTAATTTCCTGATTTGGGGTGTAATGTATTTCATGCCTCTCTCTCTCTCTCTCTCTCTCTCTCTCTCTCTCTCTCTCTGCCTCTATTTCGACTCATATCTGCTTCAGACTAGACTTACCTCCAGCTTCGGAACAACTACAGATCGTGTCAGTTTCTTGGGTAACAATCGAAACTAGGGTCTATAATCTTGTACAAAGATTTAATTTGAACAATATGTCCAATGTTGTCTGGGACGTGCAGCAGCCACTGCTTCACCAGGGATATCTCCTGAAAGATGATAGCTTTGACTTTACCTGACCTTGAGCAAAGTTTCTTATCCATCGAGCGACTTTTGCGTTCAAACAGGTTTTGAAAAAATGGTACCGTAATCATCAACCCTTGTAATCATCCATCCACATTTATATTCCCAGCTTACCATGTGTGTCAATGTTGGTAACATTTTTTTTTTTTTTTAGTATGAAATTACCGCCGCTTTAATCGATCTCATGCTTTTTAGAGCATAAGTAACCAATTATTTTATCCAATTACTAGCTCTTGTCAGAGTAAGTCACCAACATTTTCCAAATTAGCCATTATTTCCATATATTTTTCTCCATAGATTTTTTTAAAAAAATATTTCTGTTTAAATCATTATTTACACTAATAAATCCTTTAAATATAAGTAATCAATTTTGTTCATTTGCTTTTTTTTTTTTCTGCCGAGGTCTTCTCCCTTTTTATTTAATTTGTGTCGGTTTATTTTTTTCTGAACATATCTTATTTAGTTCTTAAAAGTGGCTATTTTTGTCAAATTTTTAACAGTTTTTTATGCTTTAATATTATCATCAATACTTATTTTTCTTGTTAATAGTACTAGACACCAAATGATGTTAAAGCATCATGAGGATATATTAAAATATAAAATAGCCAGCACATGAATTTCAAATGAGATTCGAGTTTTAGACGTTGGCTAACCGCACATCTACATCTTCGGCCTTCTATTTTTTTCCCGTACAAACGCGATTAAATCAAACACTCCTCTCTGCAACTCCAACTATAAGATCATGTGCAGGGCTTGAGTATGAAATACAAATATATGATAAGCATTTCATTAGTCGGTTGATGTTTACAGGGTCGTTCTTTTTCAAGTCTTATTATTATGCTCATTTCCATTGGGGAAAAAGTGGTTCTCTTCGGACTGTAAGTTTAAAAAACCGACTTTGCATTATCTACTCGTAGCATGCACAAGTCACTCGAGTAGCTCTCATGATGCGAGCAAGTTTTTGGCTCTATGGACTTGTAGGTCTAGTCTTCCCACATTTGTCTTGCAAAATTAAAGCTTGACTTACCCATTTGAAAAGAAAAGGAGAGCTGAATTAATCGGTATGGTTCAGCTTTAAAGCTGAGCAACTAAAGTTGTCTTCCTCATTAATAACACTAACCAAATCCTGAGGTAAGAGTGGAAAATGAACTTGTCAGAAATGGACGACAACAAAGAAAGGGTGTTTCCCATCCAAAATTCAATATTTCCTTCTATCAAAAGGCAATCTGCCCTCCCCACTAACAAAACAAGGTCATCTGGGTTTGTTGTGTTTCATTGCTGACATAGATTACGCCTAGGCAGTTTCTGTAAAATATGGGTTTTGACCTAGTCAAAAAAATAAAATAAAAAGGAGAAAGAAGGAGAGAGATCGAGAGTCTTCGGGAGAGAGAGAAGGAAAGAAAGAAAAGAAAGAAAAGAAAAAGAAAAAGAAAAAGAAAAAGGGGGAAAAGGAGGAGATAAAAGGGAAAGAGAGAAAGAAAAAGGAGGAGGGTACCGAGAAATATTTCTTGTCGCAAACAGTTGTCGCCCTTAGTATGTTTTCTGAGAACAAATCATGGAACTGGCTGTTGCTTGAGTTAGAAGTTAGAACATACCATATCCCTAATAAATGGCTAAGTTGGTCGATTCCTTCAAACAGATTCCTGAGTTAACAATCATCAAAATTAAGAGGATCGAAGGAATCATATTAGAACTCACTTATTTCTTGCCCTGAAGATCACTATACCAACGACATCTCTTAAAGTAAATAGAAACTTGCAAATCTTCTCGAACAGTCAAGACTCAAAGATTTTGTTATTAGAGGCCGTCTCTTCAGCTGTTTTTGATGTGGACATAGGTCACCGTATCCGTAGTGTTAATCGAAATTTGTAAGGTATGTTAGAACTAATTAAAAGGACGACAACGTGTCGCCTCAGCTAGTCCTCGTGGTTTTTGCTCGACGATTGAATCGGCCGAAGGTGAAATGCATCGTCCTTAATGGCGTCATCCCGCTTACACCGTCGTTAAACCTTTTTCAGGCTCTTAAGCTCATGATGGGGCGCATAAGCCCGCCCATCTTGGATGAGTATGTGGGCCTTATTCAACCCGAATGACAAGTTGCTTGTGTTGTATCCTAAGGCTGCTTTGGGTAGCCCGAATTCAGGCTTAGACATGGTACTTTGCATAGAACCGATGTACGGTGATGCATTTCAGAACTTCGGATGGGATAAACTCGAATAAGTCCGGATAAATAGCTTGATTACTTTATTGGAATAGGAATAGATATGGTAAAATGGATCTTGAAGGAAGTGGGATAAATTTGAATAGGATGAGAAGAATTTTAAGAAAGAGAAAAAGAAATAAAACTCCTCTCTTCTTACCATGCACCATCAACGCCACCACATTGTGGTTGCTCGATTCTCTTCCTCGCGCACGCACTGTACACGGCATCTCTCTGTGATGGTGGCCTCTCCGACAGAAAAAAATTGTTTGAAAATCCTTAAATATATTGTACAAAGGTTAATTTAATCGTAAAACTTTCAATTTCATCAATTTAGTCCTAAAACATTTGATGATTTGTTAATATAATCCTCCCACCTAACTTTTGGCCAAATAACGCAAACGTAAGCATTAGCTATCTTATATGGTGAGTTTCGGTTTCGATGTTTTATCGAAAGTGTTTCGTCATTTGCAAGAATCATTTGTTTTGATGAAGTAGCCTGCCGTAAGAAAGTGGCTTTTATTTTAACATTAATGGGTAAAATTTCTGCGTTGCCTTTTAGATTAATATGAAGTGATCGCTCCTCTCTCCTCCTTGGAGAATAAGAATTAATTTTTGCTCGCTTGGTTCTTGATAGATATGGTCTATCTACAATAACCATTGGCATGTCTCGCCATGCCTTCAATTTTTTTGAGGAGACTTGGTGTATTCTTAACCGACTTGGTTGCGGTCTGTGAACTTATTTTTAGATGAATAGCTATGGTCTACGAATCATGTTCCTTGAACAAGTCCTTGGAACAGTTTGAATAAATTGAAAGTTCGGGACCATATTGAATATTAGGCTAAAATTAGGCTAAAATTAAGAGATTATATTGAACAATGTTGACACCTAATTTTTCACCTAAATTAATTAATTTAAAGTAGCATTAAATGTTAGGAATTAGTCACAAAAGAATTTTTTTAAAAATTATTATTATTTAATTAAATTATTTAAAGAAAAAAAAAAAATCGGTCGGGTCGGGCCGAATCCAGCCTTGGCCCGACCCGCCCCTTTCCTTTCCTTTTTCCCTGCGCTGGGCCCGGCCCAGCCCATTTCCTCCTTCAGCCCAGCCCGCGAGCGAGATGGGCGTCTCCCCCGACCGGTCTTCGCTGCAAGACCTGCAAAGAAAAAACAGAAGCAGAGCAGCGACAGAGGGAGCAAGGGGATTGGTGGCATGCGAGCGGTGTGATCCGCGGGTCGGGGGTGCAGTACGGCCAGCCAGCTGGCAGCTGCAGAGGCCATGCGCGCTTGCTGGCCGGGCATAAAACCGGAGGAGAGAACACGCCAAGAGAGGAATCGGCACCAAAAAACACCAAGCCGAGAGTGAGCGAGAGAGAACACACAAAGCACAGAGAGAAACACTGAGGGAAGGAGAGGAGGAGGAAACCCCTTTGGCCGTCAATCGCTGCGGTTGATCGCCACTGGAGGTGCCGTCTGTCTTCAACCCCACCGGAACTTCAGGAAACAGAACAAACCGAACAGAGGAGCGAGCGAAAGAAAACACCGGACCAGAGAGGAGCGAACCAGAAGGAGGAGAGACGCTTGAGGGAGCAGCGAGCCGTTACCGGAGGCCCGTACGCGCGCCATCGTCCGCCGCAGCTCTTCCCCGGACAAGGTAGGTCCCCTGAAACCCGTTGTCCCGTTTCCGGAAAACGCCGGGCCGGAGCTCGCGGCCGACCAGCTCGCGCAAGCTCCGGCCCTCGCCACTTCTGTAGTTTGCTCCCGCGTTCCTCATACGTCATGTTCGAAGATCTCCTAAGGCATGTTTGAGGCTCATTTGAACCGGAGACCTTTGAATTCGGTAGTGCCCAGTAGCTGTTCGACGAAATGCCTCATTGAAATCGCCGAACCCAACCCTCGACCGAAGCTTGGCTTTTGGTTTTTCTGCGTTGCTTGGAGTTATATTGCTGTCATGTACCGTTCCAGTCGTTTTCCTAGTTTTTTTTGGGTAGGTTCCTTTGCGCTGTTTGGGTGAGACGAGGTGTGTGCATCTCGTCGGAGTCTACCCGGCGACTCTCGGAACGCCGGCCAACTAGCGGCCGGCAGTGCTCGGCGTCGGTCGGACTGAACCACCGACGCCAGGCGGTGGCTCGGCGACTTTCCTTAGGGTGGTCAGTACTGATGGCATAGGCGGCGTCGGTCCGGTGGAGGAGCTGCAGGAGATTCGGCGGAGCTGTGGCTGCGGGAGAGAGTTCTCAAAGAAGGACGCCCAGAAGAAAAAGGGCAGAAGAAAATAAAAGAAAAAGAGAAAAGAAAACACAAAAAGGGCTGAAAATAAAAAATAATAATAATAAGAAATGGGCTTCGCTTCGGGCCCGTGCGAATGGGCTGATTCACCGATGGGCCGGGCCCATCTCTTTTTTAGGGAATAGGGTTAATTTCGATTCGGGCCGGGCTTGCTTTTCTCACAAAAAAAGAGAGGGGAAGTAGGAAGAGAGGATCCCGGGCCGAGCCCGAACTGCGGGCCCGCGCAGTAGGCCCGGCTGGGTCAAACCCGGTCCGGTCGTCCCAACCGGGTTGAACCCGGGTCGGGTCAGACCGGGCCCGACCCGGTCCAGTCCCTAAAAATATTTTCTGAAAATTTAAAAAATTAAAAAATTAATTAAAAATTTTAAAAATTGAAAAATTTCAAAAATCCAAAATTGTTGGTTGGAAATTGCTATGTATTTCCATTTTAAGTGTAATTATGCATTTATTTTGATTACATCGAATGTTTAGATTACATATTTTGTTATGTTTAATGGTATGTGTGTAGTCTTATAGTATTTAGGACATTGTTAGCTATGATTGTTGGTTTAATGATTGTGTTCAAATTGCTTGACGAAAATCATTTTGTTAAAATGAACAAGATTAGGTACCGAAATGGCACTAATTGGTCAATTAGTGTAATCAAGTCTTCGACCTCAGATTCTCTGGTTACGTAGGAAGTGAGATACACTCTCATACCTCATTTGGTTTTTAACCGATCCCAATAGGCTAATGGCGACTCTTTTTGTGCAAAATTTCTTAAGAATATCTAAATGTCACGTGGGGTATGGGCTTGGGAGAGCCCGCACCTAATGATGGGCCTTAAGCCCATCCTTTAAGCAATACCCCTAAACCTGTTCCCTCCCCCCGAGGGTAAGTCGCAAAAATAAATTAAAAGTTCAGGGACTAAATTGTACATTAGGCCAAAGTTTATGGACTCTTTTTGTTATTATCCCTATTTTGAGAGGTGTTGTCAGAGTAATGATCTTCATGGGCAAGAAACGAGTGAGTTTTAATATGGTTACTCTGACACTTTAGTTTTGAAGATTATTAACTCATAAATCTATTTGAATGATCCGACCAACCTAATCATTTATGAAAAATATCATATGTTCTAACTTCTAACTCGAGTAACAGCCACTCCCATGATTTGTCACCTTAGGTACCCAAAGGCCCCGAAATTAGATTTTATAACTTATTTTCAAAGGCATTAGAACATAACTTTTGTCAGCCTGAAGTTACCCAAAGGCCATAAACTATTGAGTTTGTTGCCCATTGCCTTAGGGTTGATCAAGGTCAACAACAAATTGTGATATTTCTCGTTTTAGGGTATGACAAAATCAGAGTTTCGTCGCCTTGAGTTTTGAACCTACAGCAAAAAATATGAAATTTGGTCCCCTTAGGTGATATATAAGGTGATAAAATCACATTTGTCGCCTTAAATTCGGGTCCAAGCAACAAAATTCAAACGTTACCACTAGCGAGGAGGGGAAATTTCGAATTTATGGTTGCAAAAAGAAAATCTCATCCCTTTAGAGTAGAATTAATGAGACAAAATCATTTTTTTCATGATTTAATGCGACAAAATAAGTGTTTCGTTACTTTTAAATATTATATAAGGGTATAAATTTATGAATTTGTCACTTTAGGTAAAGGCAATGGAATAAACACCATGTTCATCATAAAATTTGTGTCGAAGTTTAACCAAAACTTTCAAGCTTTTTTTTTTCTTTTTTTAGCATCTTAAGATAAGGTCTAACCCAGAGATTTGTACAGTACCCCTCCCAATTCGCAGTCATCATTGTTCATATCATCGACACTTCTAGGAGAAGCCTACTCAGTGCTCAGCCGAACACAGCAGCCACTATCACCAGCGAAAACTAGAACATTACAGTGGCAATTTACCATTCAGAAAGCTAGGTCATGCAAGAGAGAGGACTAAGCACACAGCCTGTATTACAGTCAATAAAAGCAATGCCACCGCGGCGATAACTGAGATGATAACCCACGGCTTACTCCAGTAATCGCGCTTGAGCGTCGCCTTCCACTTGTTGTAAGGCCTTTGGCAATGCTCGACGAGCTCATTGTTGAGGCTGTGGAAGTATATTTAGATCTCAGCATGCTAGTTTCCTTGCAAAAGGCGTTGATTAGGTCCATGAGCCAATTCTTGATGATTCCCTTATCCATCAGCAACTATGTGTCGGCTAGGGTATCGACTAAGTGATCCATGAACACCATGTAGCTGATCAGATTCCTGTTACTTGCATTTTTGTAGTAACATTGCTTGAAGGCAATAATTTTCTGAAAAAGGGATTCTATCTCGTAGTGAAGAACCAAACGCGGGATTTTGAGCTCTTCGTTCTCGAATTTGATGTCGAACAAGCACTTGCTTTCACCTGAGAACATTGTTAATAAGAGGGAATAAACGGAGAATGAAACAGAATCAACTAGATATTTAAATTTAGAAAACAAAATTACACAGGTCAACTCTCACCTCTTCTTAGCTTCACTCCGGCCGCCACTAGCTCTGTCACCTCGGGCTGAACTTGATAGGTTCATTTCCCCTATGTGGTGCCGCATTCATTAATGGCAAGAATGAGAGCCTGAGTGCATCGACGATGTGCTTTACCTCTGTCAGCCTGTGCGCCTTCGGCAACTCCTCCGGTAACTCCTCCGACAACTCCTCCACCTGCGTATGCTGAGAGAAGAACTTGTGCATGAGTTCAAGCAGTAACGTCGGCCGGTACCAATTTTCCCCACTAAAGGCCTTTTCAAACAGCCTCCTGATGACAAAAAACAGGATCTGGTTCTCCAACAGTGTCATGTCGCGGCAGACATCCTTCAAGATCCACGACTTGTTGAAGATCCGGTCACTGGGCAGCCTCATCCCAAGGAACTGGGACATCAGGAAGATCTAGATCATGAAAATGCCGTCAAGGAGCATCATCTCGATGAACCCGTTGGAGTTGAGATCGATCTTCTTATCATAGCAGCTCCGGGTGTCCTTCTCACAAGACTTGACTATCTGGATGCACTCCTCGAGGCGGACGACCTCCTCGTGGGGGAGGAGTTCGACCTCCTTGAATTTGAGGAGGTCGAGCTCCTTGAGGTTCCGGACGACCTGGTCGTCCCGTAGCCGGTCGATGAGGCGAGAGGGGACGCCGCCCTGGTCGTCCTTGGGCCGGACGACCTCCTTGAGGCGAAGGCGGCCGACCTCCTTGACCTGGAGGGTTCGACCTGGTCATCCTTTAGGACCTAGTCGTCCTCGAGCCAGACGAGCTCCTTAAGGTGGAGGCGGTCAACCTCTTTGAGGTGGAGGGGTTCGAACTCGAGGCGGTCGAACTCCTCAAGGGGGTCGAACTTCAACTCCTCAAGGCGGCGGTCGATCTCCTTGATTGACTGAGTAGGCAAAACAAGAGATGGCTGGAGCTGGAACATCTACAAATGTCAATGATCCCCATCCAATCGCAATTTCAATATGCGAGAGACTTACGGGACTACCACTGCCATCCGATTGTTGCATCTTCACCATTCCGGAGAGGCTCCGGCAAAGCAACGAAGAGGCCTACACTCCTCGTGCGGTTGCAATCAGACCTTATCACCGTCAATTGAAAAGCCTCAAGCCCATGTACTTGCAGACTTTCCTTAAGGCCCGCGACCTCAATGAGGAGGTCGACCGTCGCCTTGAGGAGTTGGAGTTCGACCCCTTCAAGGAGTTCGATCGCCTCAAGTTTGAACCCCTCCACCTTAAGGAGGTCGACCGCCTCCGCCTCAAGGAGCTCGTCCAGCTCGAGGACGACCAGGTCGAATCCCTCCAGGTCAAAGAGGTCAGCCGCCTCCGCCTCAAGGAGGTCGTCCAGCCCAAGGACGACCAGGGCGGCGTCCCTTCTCGCCTCATCGACCGGCTACGGGACGACCAGGTCGTTCGGAACGACCTCCTCGACCTCCTCAACTTCAAGGAGGTCGAACTCCTCCCCCGCGAGGAGGTCGTCTATCTCGAGGAGTGCATCCAAATAACCAAGTTCTATGATAAGGACGCCTAAAGCTGCTACGATAAGAAGATCGAGCTCAACTCCAATGGGTTCACTGAGATGATGCTCCTCGACGGCATCTTCGTGATCCAGATCTTCTTGATGTCCCGGTTCCCTGGGACGAGGTTGCCCAATAACCGGATCTTCGGCAGGCCATGGATCTTGAAAGATGTCTGCTGCGACATGACACTGCTGGAGAACCAGATCCCATTTTTTGTCATCAAGAGGTTGTTCAAAAAGGCCTTTAGTGGGGAAATTGGTACCGGCCGATGTTGCTGCTTGAACTCATGTACAAGTTCTTCTCTCAGCATACGCAGGTGGAGGAGTTGCCGGAGGAGTTGCCGGAGGAGTCGTCGGAGGCGCGTAGGTTGACAGACGTGAAGCACATCGTTGATGCACTCAGGCTCTCATTATTGCCATTGATGAATGCGGCACCACATAGGGGAAATGAATCTATCAAGTTTAGCCCGAGGGTGACCGAGCTGGTGGCGGCCAGAGTGAAGCTGAGAAAAGGCGAGAGTTGACTTGTGTAATTTTGTTTTTTAAATTTAAATATCTAGTTGATTCTGTTTCATTCTCCGTTTATTCCCTCTTATTAACAATGTTCTCAGGTGAGAGTAAGTGCTTGTTCGACATCAAATTTGAGGACCGAGAGCTCAAAATCTCGCGTCTGGTTCTTCACGACGAGATGGAATCCCTTTTTCAGAACATTATTGCCTTCGAACAATGTTACTATAGAAATTCAAGTAATAGGGATCTGATCAGCTGCTCATAGATCACCTGGTCGATACCCCAACCGACACAAAGTTGCTGATGGACAAGGGAATAATTGAGAATTGGCTCAGCAATAAGGAAGCTCCCACGGACCTAATCAACGCCTTTTGCAAGGAAACTAGCATGTTGAGATCTGAATACTACTTCCACAGCCTCAGCAACGAGCTCGTCGAGCATTGCCAAAGGCCTTACAACAAGTGGAAGGCAATGCTCAAGCACAATTACAATAGTAACCTGTGGGTCATCATCTCGGTTATCGCCGTGGTGGCGTTGCTTTTACTGACTGTAGTACAGGTTGTGTGCTTAGTCCTCTCTCTCGCATGACCTAACTTTCTGAATGGTTAATTGCCACTGTAATGCTCTAGTTTTCTCTGGTGATAGTGGCTGCTGTGTTTGGCTGAGCGCTGAGTGGGCTTCTGCTGATGATATGAACAATGACGACCGCGAATTGGGAGGGGTATCGTACAAATCTCTAGGTTAGACCTTATATTAAAGATACTAAAAAAAGACAAAAACAAAAAAACAAAAAAAGCCTAAAAGTTTTGGTTAAACTTAGACCCAAATTTTGTGGTGAACATGGTGTTTATTCTATTACCTTTACCTAAAGTGACAAATCCATAAATTTGTACCGTTATATAATATTTAAAAGTAACAAAACACTTATTTTGTCGCATTAAATCATGAAAAAAATGATTTTGACTTGCATATTTAATTTTTTTTTCCTTTTAACTTGCATTTTACCTCATGTCGTGCAAACAGGTCATGTTCATCATTACCAACTCTATCTTGCATCGAGGCTTGACATCCCTCGCCAACGACGCCGTCCCGTTCACCCCCTATCTCTCTTGCCAATTTTTTATTTTGGCAAAAATTGGCAATTTTTTGCTATGCGGTGCCTACTTGATACCACATTATTACAGCTTGTCCAAGAAAATATTAAATAGAACATCACCTAAGTAGTCTTGATCACTCAAACAGGATCGCACTATAGAAATCCTTGCTTATGGACACCATTCGGTTCTTTTCAATACTTGCACAATTACCCATTAAAATCATCATGAAAGAAGTGGCGAAATGGAGAAGTGTTGACAATATGAACAATGATGGCAGCGAATTGGGAGATGCCCGGGTTAGTCCTTATCTTAAGATACTGCAGAAAAACTAAAAAAGGGCTGTAAGTTTTGTTGCGTTATACCCAAATTTTGTGGCCAACCATCTGTCATATTTGCCCTGTTGCGTTTACCTTGTGACATAATCATAAGTTTGCACCCTTATGCTATATCCATAGGTAATGAAGCACTTATTTTGTCGCTTTAGGTTATATGCCCATAGATGACGCCAAAAAATAAAATATATATATTTCATATTTTTAGTTCTACTTTAAGGGGATGTTTTTTTTTTTTTTTTTTTTTTTTGGTCGCCATAGATTCAAAATTTTCTCTTCTCACTAGCGACAACATTTGAATTTTATTGCTTGGGCAATAAAATTCACTTTAGGTCTCACCTAAGAAGACCAAACTTCTTGTTTGTCTCCGTAGGTTCAAAACTTAAAGTGACAAAACTTTGATTTTGCCACACCCTAAAGATGATAAACTTCACCATATGTTGCCCTTGATCGACCTTGGGCAACAAGAGTTATGTTTTGATGCCTTTGGATAACATAATTATGCCGCCTTTGGGATACCCGAGGCGAGAAAAATATTTCTGGTCACAAACAATTGTCGCCCTTAGTCTGTTTTCCTTGTAGTGAGAACAAATCATGGAACTGGCCGTTGCTTGAGTTAGAAGTTAGAACATACCATATCCCTAATAAATGGCTAAGTTGGTCGATTCCTTCAAACAGATTCCTGAGTTAACAATCATCAAAATTAAGAGGATCGGAGGAATCATATTAGAATTCACTTATTTCTTGCCCATGAAGATCACTATACCAATGACATCTCTTAAAGTAAAAAGAAACTTGCAAATCTTCTTGAACAGTCAAGACTCAAGGATTTCGTTTTTAAAGGATGTCTCTTCAGCTGTTTTTGATGTGGACATAGGTCGCCGTATCCGTAGTGTTAATCGAAATTTGTAAGGTATGTTAGAACTTAGAACTAATTAAAAGGATGATAACATGTCGCCTCAGCTAGTCCTCGTGGTTTTTGCGCGACGATTGAATCGGCCGAAGGCGAAATGCATCGTCCTTAAGGGCGTCATCCCGCTTACACCTTCGTTAAACCTTTTTCAGGCTCTTAAGCTCATGATGGGGCGCATAAGCCCGCCCATCTTGGATGAGTATGTGGGCCTTATTCACCCCGAATGACAAGTTGCTTCTGCTGTATCCTAAGGCTGCTTTGGGTAAGCCCGAATTCAGGCTTAGACATGATATTTTGCATAGAACCGATGTATGGTGATGCATTTTGGAACTTCGGATGGGATGAACTCGAATAAGTCCGGATAAATAGCTTGATTACTTTATTGGAATAGGAATAGATATGGTAAAATGGGTCTCAAAGGAAGTGGGATAAATATGAATAGGATGAGAAGAATTTTAAGAAAGATAAAAAGAAATAAAACTAGGATACCCCCTCTCTTACCATGCACCATCAGCGCCACCACATTGTGGTTGCTCGATTCTCTTCCTCGCGCACGCACTGTACACGGCATTTCTTTGTGATGGTGGCCTCACCGACAGAAAAAAATTGTTTGAAAATTCTTAAATCTATCGTACAAAGGTTAATTTAATTCTAAAACTTTCAATTTTATCAATTTAGTCCTAGAATCTTTGATGATTTGATAATATAATCCTCCCACCTAATTTTTGGCCAAATAACATAGACGTAGACGCTAGCCATCTCATATGGCATGATCAGCATTGACATTTTTACGATTTTTTAACATTTGAAATTCTTGATTAATTTTTCATTTTTATTTTTACTTTTCCTTTTCTTTCCTCTTTCTTTTTCCTATTTCCCTTTGCCATTCGAGGCAAGGGCGACAACCAATGATAGCCCTCGAGGACCACAAGCGAAGGTGTCACAACCCTCGCTAGATTTGAGCAAAAGTCGAAGCACCCTCACTAGCTCTCAGTGTGGCTTGTGGGGACCACAAAGCCCTCACTTTGCCAATTGGGAGAGGGCTCACAAGCACTCACGGTATCCGATGAGCAAAAATAATAGTAGTAATTAAATCAATAATAAAATAATAAAATAATAAAATTTTAGAAAATTTAAATAAAAATTGCAAAAATTCTCCATGTTATTTTCAGCCACACTACACAAGATGGCCAACATCCATGTTAATGATTCTCAGTCGAAATAATTATATTAATAAATCATCAAAAAATTATTAACTAAATTGATACAATTAAAAGGTTTAAAATTGAATTGCCCGTTATATAATAAGTTCAAGATTTTTTGGACAATTATCTCCTCACCGAAACATAGGCAACCACCACCCTTATCTCCTCAAGGTGGCGGTAGCCTCAACAAGTCACCAACTCATGTTTCTGGTCACTCGAATCATGCGTGAGCTAGACACTTCATGGGATACAATATGTCTATATCCGTAACCCGTCCCGCTCCTTATCCCAAAGATTAAATGCCCGGTTAACACTTTTGGACGTATATCTTAACGAGTGCATTCCTCCTGGCGCCAGAACAAAAGTCAAAAGTCACTCTACTTTCCTGCTAAAATTCGAAATTGTCCGATGTCATTTTCGAATCTCTTGGCCTACACGAGGTGAATTTCGTCGATGATCCGGATCGAAAAGGGTTGCGCAGAGGGAAGGTTCCCAGAAGGAAACATCGTTGGATGGGGGTTGGAAAGATGTCTTGTCCCCACTTGGGATTTTGGTGTCGAGACCGCGCGCTTCGCGTGGTTTTAGAGATTGATTAGATTAGGGGGTTTCCTTTCTGTCGTATGTACATATCCACGTGGTTTAGGAACTTTCGAGCGTGCTGGGGGCGTGCTGGAACGAGCCTGGAATGTGTCAAATCAGAACGTCGGAATCTTTAAATATTGAGTGCACTTTCGTCGAATGATCTAAACTTTTATGACAGTTGAGAGCAATGCTCTCATGAAATCTTGCAAGATATCAAGGCAGGAGGTTCGAAAGTTATTACCTTCCAAATGTCTATTTGTCTCTTCAATTATATATTTAGATTGATATCACAAAAAATCTCAAAACTAATATATTTGAAACAAATTTATCCCAATACTTCAAATTAATGCAAATTAACCCTTTGTTAATTTTCATTAAATTTTATTATTAAATTCTTTAAATTGGATGACACGTAATGATTGTATATCGATTTGTGGTGTGATTTTTCAAGGTATTAAATTAATTTAACTGAAACTAACAAATAATAAATCTACCACAAATATATCAATTTGATGTTTTTGATTAACAAATTTTGGAAATATATTAATTTGACATTTTTTGTGATATTAACTTATATATTTATAAGTTTTAGTTTTTTAGAATGATGGCGAACCCACAAAATCATAGAGAAAAGACTATTTATGGTGTATTTAGTAACATTTCTATTCTTGGAAATAATTTTTTTAGAAATAGTTTTTTTCTAGTTCTATTCCCCGAAACAATTTTTGAGTAAAACAATATAATTAGTGACAATACAAAAATTATATTTCCGTATAGAGAAAAGAACAAGAATGCGTTTGATATTAGCTGCAAATTTTTTTGTGACATAGAATTTTTTTTAAAATTTTAATATTTTTTAGATGTTTCTTTTTTATCTTTTCTTCTTTCTCCTCCTCTAGTTGGTGGCCGATAGTGATCGGCAACCAATGGCAGGTGGCGAGTCTCCACCGACCGATTAGAAGAGGAAAAAAAAAACTTATTTCCAAAAATTATTCTTGTGAACAAGAAATTATTTTTTTCTACTTCTTATTTATGTTTCAAATCTATTCTCTATCCACTTTTCTATTATGAGAAATATAAAAATTAAGAGATATTACTAAATTAATTTATATTCTTTTTCTATTCCGGATAACAAAAATAAAAAATAAAAAAATAGCAACGTTGTCATCTAGGTCCTCAAGTTCTCGAGGACACCTAATTTTAAAAATTGGGAGTCGTTTTCTCAAGAAGTTTCGGACGGAGGGATGAATCTTGGCATTTCTGAAGTGCATGGGGCATTCACTTTGATGTCATGGAGTAGTTGAACCCACTATAGATTATTGATATGCAAGATTAGAAAAAAAAAAAAAAAAAACTGAAAAATAGACGACTTCCCATCCTTTTTACTAATTAATTTGAATAGCATGCAACTTTTGATATCACACTACAGTCCAGGAAGAATTAGGCAGCATTTGCGTAATAAATAGTTTCAAATAATAAGGTAAAATAACTAAAATCGAAAATTACCCCAGGAAAAAGAAAAAGGACCGAAAGAGAGTAGCCTAGAGCATTGGCAACATGTCAATTCTGACACCGCCAATATGGTTGGCCTAGCAGTAAAGGGGTCTTCTATTTTTCATGAAATCACGAGTTCAATTTATGTTGTCAGTAAAATTCTAAAGGGTTCGAGTTGTGTTGTCTAGGTGTGGTATCCAAATATGACATGCGGTCGCCAATCTTGGACCTTCCTGCTAGCTCCGATCGCATCTCCCTATCCATTGCGTGAATTCCAACACTTCAAAAAATGCATCGCTTCTAGTTATTACTCCTACTTAATCAAACAAAGGAGATATATCACACAAAAACAAAATTATAAATTATGCCCATTGAAACACAAGCATTCCGACCATTTTTTTTGTTACCTAAAATCATGAATTTGCCTACTGTGATATAAACTCCCTCAAATTTTTTTATGTCACAAAAAAATCCAAACTTATACATGTGTAGTATATATACCATTTTACTTTAACTCCAACCGAAACAAAAGAAAAATTCGGTTATTCGTGTTGAGGGGTCAAGTTTAGGACTTCTGGTAATTCAAAAACAAAATTTCGAAATATTTATATCACGGTAAAAATCATCTGAAATTTTTTTGTCATATTAATTCTTAAATAAATTAGGGACGTAGGGCGGCTGTTGGCTGTTGGCTTTTGTCAGCAGTTTTAAAATGTCAAAATTGAGGAACCCGGGGCCAACCAACGTCTTTGTTTTATACCCGACGAACCGTGATGGTTATCTATGTGATATTCAATATTTATTTAATGACGGCCAATATCGCTGAACAAAGCACGAGTACCGAGTATTTTCCGTCAATGTACGAAATAAAATAAAAAAAATTGCCGTTGAATGATTTTCTTCTCGAGTGATGGATTTCTTTTTTTCTTTTTCTTTTTTTCACAATAAGTGATCAACTGGAACAGGTTGTAAGACAAGAATATGTTATACATCCATTCTCATCTTATGTTCGATCTCTACACAATTTAATATAGAAGTTTCAATCTCCAATCAACACCTTAAATTACGATGGTCCCACAATTCGTATTTATTTGAACATTATATGAAAGAGAGAAGGAAAAAGGTAAGATAGCCGTGGTTCTTTCTTTTGAATGAAATTATGTTAATGAACGCCTCCATGAAACGTATTTCAACTTATTGAACATGCTTTGGAAATGTAATATTTTCTATTCGAAGCAAGTAAGTTCCTTTAAAATACTTACTTTTCAATCTTCAAAATCTGTCGAAAAATGTTATTCCTAATTTCCATCCATTCAATAAAGTAGCTATTTTTTTCCCCAAAATTCATCAAAAAAAAAAAAAGAGGATCAAATAATATCCCTGAAAAAAATAAAAAGAGAAGGACCAGAAGAAAGGAGCCCGGAATGTTGGCGAAACGTCAATTTCTCCAAAATATTTAAAAGAAATAAATCGGAAATGTAGGGCAGACGGCGGCTCTTGGCTTTGGTCAATAATTTTAAAAATGTTCGCATACATCAATTTAGGCTCATGTTCTATGCAGAGCTTAATGGCTCCCATTCCCTGTCTGGCCATATATTTTAAAGCCTTTTCTAGTCAATACTTTCGTACTTTCAATGTCCGATCAAATGTTTTTATTTTTCACAAAATTTCTAATCGACTAAACAGAATCATCAATCATCCACATGTTTGGATCATATATAAAACAAAGTGATGTGGCCACCTAGCCGCTTATACATATGCCATTGTGGGAACATCATCGGGGTATGCGGTAGATGATATTTAGTCAATGTAACGCCCACATGGACATTTATATTGTAACATCCCGAGCCCCACTGTGTAATATTGTCCGCTTTGGGTCACCCGCCTGAGCGCAGACGAACCGTCATCCTAGCCCCGGTCTTTTCCCTCACAGCTTTAAAACGCGTTACATAAATTAGAGGGACCCATGCATATAAGCTAATCAAGACCTCCCTCCGTAGGCGATGTGGGACAAGAAAAGAGAGAGACCCCTTCATTGCATACATCCGAGGACCATCGCTCGGGCCGTCACACTCTCCATCTCTTAATAGAAGAGATTTTATTCACGGCATACTTCAAAAATTGCGTCTAGTGAATTTGGCTGGATTTGGTGTCATAAGGGACTTAAAATCTATGAAAATTTGGAGGGCATGATTAAAAAAATCAAAGGTGGAAAGTGCTTAAAAATCCAAAGACGTGAGTAGAATTATCCTTATTTTGCATAGGTAATGTAATAGGTTAATTACGGTTCATGACATAACAATACTTACTTAAAACATATAATCTCACCCATGTATATGCATATATATATATTTTTTTTTCTCATGTCAGACTTTAATTCTCTACTTCATTAATAAAAATCATTTATACATACCTAATTTACATATATCGGAATGGAAATTGATCGTGACATCGAGTGAAGTATCTTACAGAATAAACGACATTCATCCTTTTGTAAGATCCTTTTTCTAAAATCTACTTCTAAATAGCAAAATGATTAAATATGCTCTGTCCATTTTATTGAAAAAAGTACCTCCAATTTTTTAAGGGATAATACCTTAAAAAACCCCAAACTTGTACACTTGTGACAAATTTACCCCAAACTATTTTTTTGACCACCAAAAACCCTAAACTGGTATACTTTTGACAAATTTATCCCAAACTGGTACACTTGCGACAAATTTTACCCTATGTTAGTTTTCGTTAAATTTTATTCTTAAATTATTAAGTTAAATGACACGTGACAGTTAACCAGTATACCAATTTAGGATTTTAGGTTCCGTTTGTCACGTTTACAATTTTTATGATTTTTTTGTGGTATTAATCCAATTTAGCATAGGGTATATTTGTCACAAATTTACCAGGTTTAGAGTTTTTTGAAGTCAGTCGAATAAATTAGTTTGGGGTAAATTTGTCATAAATGTACCAGTTTAGGGTTTTTTATAATCAATCGGGGTAAATTTATCACAAGTTTACCAGTTTAGGGTTTTTCATGGTCAAAAAAATAGTTTGGAGTAAATCTGTCACAAGTGTACTAATTTGAGGTTTTTCAAGGTATTAACCCTTTTTTTAAAGGATTTTTTAACCCCTTAAATTGTCCCTTTCGCTTTTACATGTTATTATTCGTAAACAAACAAAAATGCGAGTATATATTGTAACATACAAAATAAGTAAATACTTTTCATCTATCGATTGTCTATTTCTATTTTTGCTACTCGGGGAGTAGACATCCATTTTTCGCCTCCTCCCTCTCCAGTCATTTATTTTTTCTTTACTTTTTGTTGAAAAAAGCTTGCTTTAACCTACTGCCCTATTAACCCCTTACTACTTTATAAATATATATGTGTGTGTGGAATTATTACTTATACTACATGTGATGATTAATGTAGTGTCACCGACACGTGCATTATAAGATTGTTTTGTCCAACTATACTTTAATTTAGATTTTTAATTGAATAAAAAGTCATTAAATAAATGAACGAATAAATAGATGAAAGCCACCACTAGTCTGCCATCTATGTAATTTATCTTTCACTCATTCCTTATTAAATTCATGTGGAAGTTGTTGCCACTTATCAGTCGTTTAAGGAGGCTTTGCCCCAGGAGAGGTTCCCAGGTGCACCACCCCCCCCTCACCCGGCGGCGGCGGTCGTCCTCCTCTCCGATCGACAGCGGAGCCGATGATATCACCACCTGCAAATAGGGAAGCACGCCGGCATTGTCAGCTTCTTGCTGATCGTTTATTTGTGCATTTGTGTATTTTATCATCTGTATCTAAGTATCTATGTACATGTTTTGCTCCAACCCAAAACAAATCCAAAAGAAAGAAAGAAAATAGATGAAAGCTGTTGCCCTAAATTATGTTACATTTTTCTATGATTCGACATTTTTAATATAGCATGTGAAATAGTGCAATTTTTTTTTTTTTTCACTTTATCCCTAAACTACAGCAAAGATGCCCTATACATAATTCCATAAAAAGATTGTGGCTATTCATCAAGATAGAGGGTGATCACCTAAAGTGGGTAATTAAATGGTTGTTAATATATTATGGCGTAATGCAAGGGTAATTTAGTAATATGAAGGAAAACAAATTCCATTTTTCTCTCAGCAGTATAAATAGGATCATACTTTCTTTTTTCTTTTTTTTTCCATCCATGATTGGATCCTCTAATTAGTGGGTTGGACATTATAAATTGCATGCAATTTACTAAAACTTAAACTTATCCGAATTTAGTTGCTTAGTAAGTGGCTTGAGGGCATTTTTAATGAATTCCTAGTATGGTTTTTGTCCATGGGCAATTTCAGATACTTATCGAGCATACTCAATAAGAAATGTTTAAATTCTTAAAGTATTAATTATACTTCGATTCCTCACGTTCTTGAGGACTAGGGTGAGAATGCTTGAGTGAAGGAGCAGAGTTCTATAACTTGGGCACAACACATAGTACACACGGTGACTTGTAAAATAGAAATATGATAGGACCAAACAAATATATATAATACAATCAAAGAAAAATATATATAATAATGAGCAGTGTGTAATTTATTAAGTAAATTTCTCAATTTCATTTATGTATTTTTCATATTTTTCTAGTTAAGTCTATTTGTTTTTCATTTTCTAAAAGAATCTTTCTAGTACCACAAATCATGTAACCAAGTTCCTTCGACATTGGGGTTCAAATCCCCACCTTCTCAGGGGAGATTGAGGTGGAGACGATTTCATTTCAAGAGTGGGTTTCGACTCCCATGCCCTGCAATGAGGTAAGGCAAAAGTCTGAGAGTGAGTGTTAGAGTAGGATTAGAGTAGGACTGACAAAAAAAAAAAGTTCCTCCGACATTGCATTTGGCTAATGTGGGTACAAATAATGCCTTAGTACCATACATTTAACTAGCGTGGAGGATTAAAAAAAAAAAAAAATCCTCTTTTTCCGCTCATAATCTCTTGTGTCTTTTTTTTTTCAACGCTTGTTCTTTTATTTTTAACCTTGAAAAGTATTGTTGATATCACTCTCCATGATGCATCAGCTTGATTTAATCGATTTTATTGTGAGAGGAACTTAATTAGATAATTTACACAAATCAAGAGCATGGACACTCAATTAGAAAAGTCTTAAATGTATGAGGGCGAAAAATAAAATTGTCTTTTAAAATTATAATATTATTATGGGTTAGTATTACGAAAAATCCCAAACAAGTATATTTATGGTAAATTTACAAAATAGTCTTCATTAAATTTTATTATCAAATTATTAAATTAGATTTGTCCAATTTAGGGTTCTACCTTTCATTTGTCACAGTATATAGGTTTGTAGTTTTTTCGTGATATTAATTTAATTTAATCAAAATTAATGGAACGTAAATATATTATAAATGCATTGATTTAGGGCATTCAGTGGTCAAGATATATCATTATCAACTTGGATTTTTTTATGGTGAAAAAATTAATTTAACCCTATTATTATTGGAGCGTTCAACTTGCGGTCAAAGCCCTAGCTACAGAAAAATCCAAATGATTACACCGACTCAATAGTAGGGAGAGTGAATATCTTTCCATGGAAACTCAAGATTGTCTATTCCATAAACACCCTCTCTCTCTCTCTCTCTCTCTCTCTCTCTCAATAATTACGAAAAACAAATAAAATAAATTTGCCCGACTGGCCGAATGGTCGAAGTTTTTCTATGGTCAGTCACTGGAGAAAGCTCTATAAATAGCGCGACAATAAAGGGCCTTCCAAAGCGCATCCTCTCCTCCAGCCTTCACTTTCCTACGCATTATCTTCTTCCTCGCTTTTTCCTCTCTCTCTCTGCCCGAAACCGGGCGAAAGAACGAAAGAACCCTCGAAAGCTTCGAGTTTCGTCCTTTTCAGGTATTGCTCCCAACTGGGTTCTCTGCGTTCTTCTCTCGCTCATCTTCTTTCGTGGAGTTTTAGGTCGTGGGTTACATGGGCTTGCTGCGACGGCAACCTTAAATCTTGGGTTGGGTCTGTCCTGCTGCGGTCGGAGGTTATGTGGGTTTGGACCTTTTGAGATTCTATGGGAGTTTGGCCAATTTCGCTACGTCTTTTTTTTTTTTTTTTTTTCAGTAAATATGAAATCTGCTCCGGCGTTAAAGATTTCGGCTGATCTTGTTTTTTTTTTTTCCTTTTTAATCGGGGGTTGAGCCTGCTAGTTTTTCTTTTATTTTCTTCTCTTTTTGAAGATGAGAGGGAGCTTTAGCTACCCTTTTGTTGCTTGAGTGAGAGGTTGATTGAACACTCCAAAGTTCCATGCTTTTGAATCTGGTTGGAGTACGTGATTCGGTCTTGGATGAAAAGGAGAAAGGGAATTTTATGCCCCTTTTTTCTTTTTTTCTAACTTTTTGATAGCTCCTGCGTTTCGAAATGATTTTATAAACTCTGGCTCTGGATTTTTGGTTGAATGAATGCCTGAATCTCATGTAATTGCGTCCTAAAAGTTGTGTTTTTTTTTTTTTTTTTTTTTAGTAATGTGAATGCATCTGAAAGAGTAAGAATTTGATTTTTGTTTGTTTTTAGTTCTGCTTGTAGGGCCAAAGAAGATCCTAATGACTAAAACGTTAAATAATTGTTCCTACTGCAAGAATTTCAGTCTGTAAATATGTTAGTGTGGAATCTCCCATCTGTGCATCGATGCTTCATCAAGAGAGATCCTATTGCGATGATTGTTTTTTGATGTTCAGATGATAATATCAAATATCTCGTGTTCCGCCACTTCGCTTTAATGAGTTTATTTTTAATTATGATCGAAGTAATTTGTCTGAGTTCTTTTTCAGATCGCAATTAGGTCTCTAATACTATTTCTTCATAACTGCAGAATGGGAAGCATCGATGGAAGCAGTTATGGTGCGTACACCTACGAGTCCCTCGAGAGGGAGCCCTACTGGCCATCTCAGAAACTCAAGATTTCCATCACTGGGGCTGGGGGTTTCATCGCCTCCCACATTGCTCGGCGTTTGAAGAGCGAGGGTCACTACATCATTGCTTCTGACTGGAAGAAGAATGAGCACATGACCGAGGATATGTTCTGTAATGAATTCCACCTCGTTGACCTTAGGGTCATGGACAACTGCTTGAAGGTCACTCAGGGGGTTGACCATGTCTTCAACCTCGCTGCCGATATGGGCGGCATGGGTTTCATTCAGTCCAACCACTCGGTTATCATGTACAACAACACCATGATCAGCTTCAACATGCTTGAGGCGTCAAGAATTAACAGTGTGAAGAGGTGACTTATCTTGTCTTTGATTTATTGTTGTAATTGATCCAATGTGATTAATGAATCTTTTTTTTTTTTTTTTTTAAATCTTAAACTGAGCTGCTGCTGTAACATGTGCTATCTATGGTCCATGCAGGTTCTTTTATGCCTCCAGTGCTTGTATTTATCCAGAATTTAAGCAGCTGGAGACCAACGTGAGCCTCAAGGAATCCGATGCCTGGCCTGCCGAGGTATGTTTTGTTATGTCATTTTCGTGTCAACTTCTCTAGCTCTTTGGTTCTTCAATGTCATGTAACTGAATGAGATTGATTTTTGCGTGATTGGCTTTTAGCCTCAAGATGCGTATGGCTTGGAAAAGCTTGCAACAGAGGAGTTGTGCAAGCACTACACCAAGGATTTTGAAATTGAATGCCGAATTGGAAGGTTCCATAACATTTATGGTCCTTTTGGAACATGGAAAGGTGAGCATTTTAATTTCACAAGTTGGCTACATAAATGTATCTTGTGCTCCCTTTCTATCGCTCATTCTGGTTGTGCCATGACATATAGGTGGAAGGGAGAAAGCTCCGGCTGCTTTCTGCAGGAAGGCAATCACTTCCACTGACAAGTTTGAGATGTGGGGAGATGGACTGCAGACTCGCTCCTTCACATTCATCGATGAATGTGTTGAAGGTGTGCTGAGGTAATTCTTCAAACTGGCTTGTCTGGGCTCAAACTTGTCATCATCCATTTATATTTGTCTGTATTTACGTTTAAGCCCTAAATGGTGCTTCTGTTCTTACTATTTGGTTTCCGTTGTTATCCATGTGCAGATTGACAAAGTCAGACTTCCGTGAGCCTGTGAACATCGGAAGTGATGAGATGGTGAGCATGAATGAGATGGCAGAGATGGTTCTCAGTTTTGAGGACAAAAAGCTCCCAATTCACCACATTCCTGGGCCAGAGGGTGTACGTGGACGCAACTCAGAGAACACGCTGATTAAGGAGAAACTCGGATGGGCTCCTACCATGAGGTTGAAGGTACTGATTCAGTAAAGTCACAATTTATTTGTTAATCATCCTTCTTGCCCCAAATCAATAATGAGATGAACTTGAATCACAATTTCTTATGTGATTACATTGTTGTTTACCTTAATTGGTTGTAGGATGGGTTGAGAATTACATACTTCTGGATCAAGGAACAGATTGAAAAGGAGAAAGCGCAGGGCACGGATCTGTCAATCTACGGGTCATCGAAAGTGGTGGGCACTCAAGCCCCTGTTCAGCTCGGTTCACTTCGAGCTGCCGATGGCAAAGAGTGAAATTCTAGCACCGTCACATCCTCGTGTGGTAGTCCTCCCAGAAGCCAGAGTTTTTAGTGGTACCGGCATGGATCTATGATTTACAGGTTGTGGTTGGGTGTTCATCTTTTATAGACCGTGTGGCACGTTGGGCATGCCGGTCAAGCTCAGCTTGGATTGAGAGAGGGGATATGAATAAATTCTGAGTAGTCGCATTTTATTTCGAAGTGACCAGTAATCTTACTGGGATTGTAATGTTGAATCCAAGTGTTTCCCCTTTGTTTCGAGTTGGATGGCTCTGGAGCTGGTTCTATTGTTTATGATCGTAATGATTTCTGTACGTCTATTATGCTAAATCTCACTCTCTCTCTCTCTCTCTCTCTCTCTCTCTCTCTGTCTTTCGTTGAGTGAGGAAGACATGTGAATCTGTTGAAATCTATGTATATGTTCTTTTGCAGTTGTTGAAGTTGTCAAAAAGAGGTTCTTTTTAGGAAACAAATTTCAGGTTGCATACTGGGTGATATTGTCGATTCTAGGAGCATGAGCAAAGAGGGCCATACAACTACCGGTGTTTTTTTTCCTAATTTTTCCTATACATACATAAAATGAGATATGCAAATTCTTATTAGACACTGTTATGGGAGTCAAGGACGGATTGTTCGAGTTAAGTCGACGACAGATTATTCTAGTTAAGGCATTGTTAAAGAGATTCCTTCCATTATTACAGTGGACTGTTCGATTTGAGTCGTGACTAAAGGGATCCGATGGAGGATTATGTTTGTTTTTAGACCATTTGAGAGCATGTGAGGAATATTATATGGCGAGCAAACATGTGGCATGGGAGAGTGGTATTGTTTTCTAATTTTGGGCATATTTTAGGTCAAAAAAGGAAGGGTATCCACTAGGGTTTCCAAATCTTCTGGTGGTCCTGTGATGATGACATGATGAGAGACGATGCTCCTAACTTTTGAACCCCATTTTTTCTCCAACTCTGTCCTCTCCTCTCATAGGCTTGTGGGATGAAATATTCCAAGGAATATTTCGTTGATTCCTGGATTTTTTTTTTCGGCGGGGGATGACACAATAAAACAAGTCACTTTACAATTTCCTCGTGCTTTGCACTTTTGCCTGAGATTTAAAAAAAAAAATTGCATTTCTCTGGAAATTCTAGTTTATGTAATCTTCTTTAAGTTTTAAGTGAATTATTTACATTTTTTCCTCGAATCTTGCGACTTTTAGGATCGTCGGTTTTACACCCCCCAAATCAAAAGAAAAACCATTCGAAACATTTTGGAAGGTGTGCATACAAGATTATATATAAATTCACGCACCTCAATCTTGTTTAAGACAAAACACTCTAAATGTTTCAAAATGTTTGTAACATTATGCAAATTGTTCACAATTTTTTTACTATTTAAACGCCAATCTTTATTTTTTCCCCAGAAAGTAATAAATAAGTAGCTCTTTACTAAAAGAATGGTTACTATCATCAAAAACCTTAAATTTACGCATTTAATATAAATTTATCCCAAATTAATTTTTAATTGCTAAAATTCAAATCAGCCATTTGTGATAAATTTACCTTACATTATTTTTCATTACTAATTTAAGATTTTCGGTTTATAAATATATCAATTTAAGATTTTTCATGTTATTAATCCATAAATAAAAAACCCAAGAAGCACACGCCCTTAAAACTTTTGCTCAATGATGGGAAGACTTGAGGTGGGAATGGTTACCTTTCCCTATCCTGATCATCGACGACCACACACTAGTTGTCATTGTAACCTCATCATGATGCTCCATGGATTCTTGCCACCCTGCACATGGTAAATTAGGAACTTGTCACCGACCCCCAAAAAAAAAAGGAGGAGAAACTTGTTCCCACGTATTACGGGTACGAGTAGTACGACACCGCCATCAAGACCAAAACAAAAGAAACACAGCACCAAACGACATGTCCCAATTGATAGAGAAGGCCCTGCTCAAGTTGAGAGCACAAGCGGGAGCTTTTCATGTCAAAGATTCCCTCAAGATCAGGGCATCATCCGTAAGCGCGGATGGACTCGGGATCGATTCGTGGCTGAGAAGAGGATGACGACTCACGCAAGGCCTCTTCATCGTTTTGAATAGGACTGAAGTTCACGGGACAATAAAAGGGCATGCGTGGAACGACAAGGGCTCTATAAATTTTGATAAGAATTTCTCGGATACGATATTTCGCATTCATTTTTAATGCCGACATCTTGCAAAAAGCTCATATATCAACTTGCCTTTCATATTCCTGTTGGAGTTCGCTTTCACTTTTAATGTCGGGATTTTACATAAAGCTCATATATGAACTTGTCTTTCCTATTCCTATTGGAATCGATGATACGGATGTGCCATTAGACATCCATTATGATTCGACGCGAACGGAATCGGGCGTATAATTTGAAAACGTTTTGAGGGTTAGGATGGAAATTAGCAAAAATTTGCTGCAGAAAAAGGAATACTTGCTCGTGGGGGTTGGGGGCTCGTGGGACACGCCACCATGTGCTCATCCACGACAAAAAAAGTTTAGCCCTTTCTTTCTAGTACCATTATTGTTGGAGGGCCCATGTTGGGATTTTTGCTGAATTTTCTTTTGGATCTTGGACAATGACAGGTGGTCGCGCACTTATCTGGCCACAAGTTGAAATTCATATAAAGCTGATAAGCAGTAGTTCGTTTACTCTATCTCCACCTACCATTCAAGGGAATCGAATGCTCAAAAGGAATCCACCATAAAACAAACATGTCTAATTGGGAGAGAGCCGCCATGATTATGGCTTTTTAATCATTGATTTCTTGGTGGGTTAGGACTCGGGCAACATCTTCATGTCAGCACCTGCATTAGCATCTGTCCATTGATTAGATTGTGACACAACCTCCAATTGAGTCTTTCTTTAATCCAAGTTGTCTTTTCGTAAACACTTGCCCCCAATCTAATCGAGGGATTGAATTAATTATGGAAAGATAAGTTTAATTAGTCATTTTATTGGTGAGCAAGAAAAAATATTATCTAGACGGATATAATAATTAACCTTAAAACAATAATGATTAATTACTATTGTTATAGAACAAGCTTGTATTATATCTTTGTTACAATTTCTTAATAATGAGAAACAATTAGAATAAAGCGAGTCGACCACCAGAATCCAAGGAGATGGACAGCACATGTTGAAGCTGAAGCAGGCTAAGTCATTTCGTTATCTGTGTAGATGTGATTTGCAGTTGATTAAGTTCTGGCTTAGATCAGTACAGATTCAGGAAAAAGAGGTTCGTCTGAAACCGTGTCCCCTGCAGATTTGTCATGTTTCTCACACTATCTATCTTGATCATTGTTTCTTAATTTTTCGATCCACGGGAAGAGGACACAACAAGGATTTGATCCCTGTGTCAATGATCGCGTTCACATTAGATCTAAAGCACCGCATATCCTGTCTGAACTTGATCTTATCACTCTTCTCAAGTACATTTGGTTGTCCTAATTATATCCGTTCGGCATACCTACACAGCGGATCAAAGCCATCCGAGGAAACAGGCTGCTGTAGAATTTAGTGCCGCGAAGAATCCATCATGCTTGGCTCGATATCGCTCTAGGCATTGGAGTCCCTACTTATCGAAAAATTTCGCATTTTCCTTTGTTCATTCAATTGCAGCTAATTTCAGTTGTTCAGGTTCATCCTTCAGTACGATCGCATCTCATGTATCGGGATTATCAAGCCCATCTCACTCATCGTCGTGGATTATACTAGCCTAGGTAATGTTAGGTTCGACGCTGAACGAGTATATTGACAACAAGGTATCATTGGCCAGGGAGAGAGCGCCTTTACAGAGGTCTACTGATTAGCATTTTCAGGCAATAATAGAAAGGAAACTACGCTGTGGCTATAGCTACTTTCAATTTGGTAACTCCACCTAAAAGACAAATTATTTTGTACAGTGTTTGATAGGTTGGTGTTCTCTGTACAAGGAAAACCGCATCTCCAACATATCAGCAAAATACAAACTTCATTAACGCCCCAACGTCAGTCCTACGCCAGCTTTTATCAAGAGATCCCTGGGTTAGCGAACAGCTCAAGTAAGTCTAGGGCTGCGCCCTGAAAATCCTTGCCCATCCTTGAAAATCTTCATCTTGAATTGCGGGGGAGACTTCTTAATGCCAAGATTTTGACTGCGCGAACACAGACAGAGAAAGATCCCTAGCCTCCCCGTCGCTAAAAAGGGTAAATACTTCGCCTAAGTAACTTCTACAGGTTTATAACACGCCAGAGCTCCCAGTCCCACTACTATCCCTTAATCCCTGGAGGCATAAGTGCAAAGCTCTCTGCACGTTGTCAGCAACTGCTTTCAGCCTGCCTTGAGTAGCATCAACTGCTGAAGAAGTTTCAGCAGTTCGAGAAACCCTCTGTTTGCATTTCTCCCAGTCGTCCTTTTGCAACCAGCAAGCCCTTCCACCGTGGCTCCCTTCCATCCCAAGAAAAGAGACGTGGGAGTTCTCACCAAAGGAGTACCTGAGTCGCACAGAGACGCAATAGGGAAGCCAAGCGGCCCCGCCGGCAGCATTGATGTGAGGGATGTGGGCAGGGTCCAGAACAACAGTCAACCCAAAGTCAACCGAATTTCGAGGCCTGTCGTAATGAATGTTGCTCTTGCATACAGAAGATTGGCCCGCATTTTCACCCACGTTGAACCCCGTGTGGTTCTCGAGGCACAGTTCGATGCGGGGCTTTTGTGCAGGTGCTATATCTCCGCCTTGTGTCTGGGACAATCCTTTCTTCCATGCTATTAATTTCAAAAACTCCCTCAATACTGATATGGGCAATGTGAGGAGAGTAATGAATGATGCAACACGAGAAGCGTCGTAAGGCTCTGAAGCTACTCGACGGCTGAAGTAGTCACAGATCTCCCCAATTTCAGATTGAGTAAGTTCCTCTTGAGTAGATGATGAATTCTGCTGCTGCTGCTGCTGCTGTTGTTGTTGATGAAAGCGCTTCACACTGAGGACTTGCAGAAGAAGTTGAACTCTGTGTACACTTACAGCAAATACATATCCCCTGCAGAAAGACAGTCCATCAAATTCAGGAGCACAACAATTTCAATCGAATTCAGGATGTACTAGTGTCAAATTATTTTATGTCAAGCAAAATCTCCATATCAATCTAATTGAGACTATCAAAGCAAAATACAGCGATGAAACTACTGCTGCTACATGAAGAAATTCTCCAACCAAACATTAGAAGATAATAACTTGAAGGAACTAGGAACATAGAGCACATATTTGTATCTGACAGTCTCCCTTCCTCGTTCGCCAGCTTCCAACATCAATCAAGCAAGGTTCTTATTTCCAGAATACACTCATGTTATCCTTTCACTTTCCAAAATTATTTTGATCAATTCACAAAAAGTTTGAATTACCACAGGACCCAGTTATAACAGGCTTTATGTTGAGATACAGAATGATAAGATGATTGGAGCTACGACATCCATATCTGAAAGGTGCAAGATGTATAATTAATCAAAAGTTTAAGCTCTCACATACCCCACAAAAAAGCGCAGAGCAGGTTGTTCCTGGTCAAGATTCAGGAGTGCACCCTCATTGTTATTCAAAATTGAACCAAGAATTTCTTTCAGAAGATCTGGTAACTGAGCAAATAGCCATAGCACCCCAAGGTACTTGAGAATTCCTCTCAAAACCTTCTTGAGAGCAACAAGTGGTACCCATCCACCTCCATAGCCCCCATCATCGCCTAATCCAATTATGGCTGTATTCAACTCCCCTTTCACATGTGCTGGGACACCTGTGTTAGGGGATCTTCGTAGTGGCAATCCAGGACCAGAAGCTCCCAAGGTTGAAGATCCTGCCTGGGCATTTCCCAAACGATTCCCAGGAGCAACTTGGCTTCCTGCTCTGGAAATGGAGGCAGAACTAAGATTAGCTCTAGTGCCATTGGCAGCAGAAAGCTGTGCATTGGAACCTGAGATTGCGCTGGCTGAATTTCCTAGTCCAACGGTCTGTTGGCTTCCGCCTAGATTAGGTTCTAAACCATTCAATTCTTGGGCAACATGCTCCATTATGAACGGTCGAAATTGTGGACAGGGTAACGATCCCCCAACCGACGGACCCCCTTTAGGAGGTGTTGCTGGTTGCAACCATACTTGATCTCCAGCAAAGCAGCGCATGTCAACCGCAAAATGTTTGCGATAGATGATCCTTATCCAATAGGGTCCACGCAGCACAACAGAGACATCAATGGGCAGTAATGAACTAGGAACAATACCAGGACCACCACGCACTGCAGTAGCTGACATTGCAGCTCCCTGAAGATTATGACTCCCAGGTGGGCCTGTTGCAGAAGGCAGAGCTGCATGGATAGAGGCACCCTGACCAACATGGGTGGCTGAACTGCTTGATAGTAAACCATGTGACGGAACAAATCCTGTTTGTTTTGACATAGATGAAAGAGCTGCTGTTACCCCTGGCATTCCAGAAACTGGTGTAGCTCGTGCAGGTCGAGTGGCAGCCGCAAGAGAATGCAAGGGTCCAGCAGTGAGGCGAATACAATCCAACAAGGATGCAACTTCAGCTCCATTAATGAAGTCTTCGAGAAACTGTGTCAAGAAGATCAACATGTGAGTGAGAAGACATTCAGAAAGAATATGAATGAAAAAAAGACAGGTTGCAGAGTGATATAGACACATTTATTTTCTTAAAAAATAGATTTAATGATAGGGCTATTAAAAGTTTCAGCAATCCATATTGAGACAGCTATGCTTAAGGAGCTTGAGCTACAAGAAGAAATTCACGGTACGATGAAATATATGTCAAGTAACATTTAAATATCACGTCTCAACAAAATTAAAAGAAATAAAAGCACATTCAAGGATTGACACACATTGCCACAATATCATCATCAGAAGATGCTATCAAAGGGTGGTTCATGATGTAAATTGCATGAAAAAACCCAAAGCAATGAAAAGACCTCATAGACGTCATCCCAAATTTATGAAACATCTGCAACCCAAAACAGTTTCTGTCATTTTTAACACTCCAAATCAACAGTGCATTTTACATTTCCCCATTACTTCCCTTATCTTGCATGAACAGACATGCTAAAGAAGAAATTCCTTTTCTTTTTTGGCCATTAAGAAGAAATCCTCATATGGAGATCACTTCATGTCAATACCTTCATATTACAACTGAAAAGTTCCTTGCAAACATCTTCATTTGACACATTCCATCCCATCCAAACTAAGCAATCCTAAAAGTCCTAATCCTTTAAACTGCATTATGTCCTAGATTTGCTTTCCTGTTCCACCTTATGGCAATACGGACAATCCAATTATTCCACTCTTGTTGAACTTCTTCAAAAACCAAGAAGCAAGCAAACATAAACAAGAACTAAACATGCACTGAAGACTACCAATGGCCACACCTGCATACTCAAATCCGTTTAAGAGAATTGACTATACATCGTACTCGAGTTCAGGGATAACAATGGCAGAAACACTTGAAAGAGAAACTTCATGATCTAAAGATAAAGCAAAGAAAACGGGAGAAATTCAACTTGACATTTAGGCGGATTGTCATACAAAAAAGTACCAACAGAATCTACCTTTGTATGGGGCCAAAGTTGATCAGGAGAAACATGCATGGTACAACCCTCTTTACCCGATTCCCACTCAACAACAAAGCGAGCAAGAACACCAGAACCAAAACTAAACCATAAGCTCATTAACCCAACTGCCTCAATTCTGAAGATCCTCCTCATCTGCTCTGCAAACTTATCGACAGTCTCTGCACCATATTTGGCTCCAGTAGGTGCTTTAACATCAGAATTCACAGGAACTTCCTCTTGTCTGTCATCTGATTTCACGCCAAGCAATTTCCGCATTCCAAGAGCAAACATTCTGGCATTAGAGAGTCTTCGAATATCTGCCACCAACTTTTCGATACTATCCGCTTCAACAGATTGATAGCTAAGAACAACGCCTTCTGGATCATAGCGTATATGGGAATCAACATCAGATGTATTGGCGATACGAACACCCGAGCCCCATGGGGTGGTACTACTCCCCTTTTGAAGTTCCCATAAATCTCTGAAGTGCTGGTCATTTATCTTAACATCCCAATACATACTTCCAGGTCCACCAAGCCGCAGGCATATTTGTTGCCAAGAATCGCCTCTGGCAAATGGAAGTCGGAACCATATCTTGGAGGAAGCATTTCGCAAACCCACTTCTTCAACGTATGGAATGTCCAGGGTTTCCATTTGGCTAGTTAGTCTGGCATGCTTGATGCTAAGTGAACAATGCCTGACTACATGTAGCAGAGCAGAGACATAAATGCTGGATGGAACATTCCCTGTGTTGGCTTCAGCTATAAGTTTCCCATAGCTGTACCCACAGCTTCTAGAAATTGTTTCCGTCAGATTAACGGCTTCGGAGGAAGACTCTTGACTGGCGGCTACGTCTAAGATTCTTCTTCTCTTGCAGGACTTAACACCAGATTCTAGACTTTGCAGAGATGGAATCAAGTTTAACATATCAGAAACTGTGCGCTTGCGTGATGTCTTCTCATGCTTAGTAATAACCTCTTGACATGTGGTATGAACAGCTGAATCCACTGCTGGAGCTGAAATAGTGAAATTATATTGATAAAAAATGCTTAACAATTCTTGTGCTCTAAAAATGAAAAAAAAGAAAAAAATACATTACTACAAATATTGGTGAAGTTGTCTTACATACGGGAGTTGTAACCCATGAATTTGGTGCAGAGACTTTCATAGATCCACCAACAGAGCTATAAGTTCCACTTTTAGGTCCAGTAAACTTTCCGCTAGGCCCAGGAACCAAAGTGCCAGTGGGTCGTGGTGGAGACAACAATTGAGACGACCTTGCAGATATTGCGTCTTTCGCAGGATCTTTAAGCAACCTTATCTGATCATCCTCTATTGTTGTATAAGAAGCTACCTCAACTGAACCTGGAGATCTAAGAGAAGTCAAGTCCTGCTCAGACTTTGAAGCAGATAATCTCATCATGTTTGCGCTCCTTCCAGTGGCAGAAGAAAGAGAACTCAAGGAACTGGATGGTACGGAGCCTCTGACATTGCCTGCTGAATACAACGAGCCACTATATTGAGGTGTCACATGCAACAATCTTGAATTATTATTTACTTGTGATAGCAGGGCACCTCCCTCCCACTTAGGAGAAGGGGTTCCTGCTTTGACATTATGAAGATTCATCGGAATGGAACCATACTGAGAAGCAGATGTACTGAATGATGAAGGGAAATTTTGAATGGACAAAGGAGGCATAGCATTTCCCTTCTCTAGGTCAAACACTTCATCAACAACAGATGAAAAACTTGATGGCGGACATCCTGCCATTTGCATAGAACCTTCAAGGATCAATTCAGAAAGAAGACCTCCTTCCAAATTTGGGTTTGGACCTCCAGCACTAGGCAAGAAGGATTGTAGTTTTTCTTTGTCAATAAAACTGAAATTGAAGTCATCTTCATGCATCTGCATCTGATCGATGTCAATTTTCTTAACACAGGTTGCACGATTCGAGTCGCCAAAAGAATTAATTTTTCCAGACATATCTGGTTGGGTCTCTACCAATTTAAATAGAGGTTTAAAATCATTGTCAAGCTGCATCAACAAAAAGTAGGAGCTCCCACAATCTGGAAACCCCAACAACAACATAGCTGAGTCATTAGCAATGCTCTTGGGAATTTTTACTGCGGCAAAGTTATTTTCATAAACCTGCAAGGAGCATTCCACCCAACTTCAGCAAAAAATAAATGCATATGAATGCCTGGCACTATATATATTAACATATCAAATAGAGAAATGTTACCTCGAGGCCTAAGAACCTTGAAATTGATGCAAACAAGTGCAATATACTTTTACTTCTTAAGCTCATAAAACCTTCAGCAGAATTTATGCTTCCCTGATTTAAAGCTTCCTCACATTCTGATAATGCAGAAGGTGAGAGAATATTTTGAGTAGACCGGAGAAGAAATCGACCATTCCTGCAGCCAAAAATTGCCAGTAAAAATATGGCAAAAAGGAGAAACCATGAGTATGCTCCAGCGAGATAAGGCATTTTATCCCTTCCTATTGTATGAAATCAAGGTAATGTACAAGGAATTATAACCAATCTTGGACCTAATATTCATCCTGCTGCTTCAATTCTATCCATTAGAGGGGGAAAAACCTTTATCCATGTTTTAATTCTATCATCCTCTAATAAGACTCTGAAAGTGATCACACTACTGCACATATGAGAGAAGCGAGAAGGGAGGGAGGTGAAACAAGAGTGATAAAAAGGAGAGTAATAAGAACAGGGAAAAAGCTTGTGTTGGATACAAAGACAGACCTTATGTTAATCCCAAGAGTGAAAAATGCCGAGCCATATGCACGCACATGCAACACTTCATGCCCCTCGTACTCTGTATACTTCTGCACACATAAGTTAATTAGGAAAAAAAAATTCAGTACCATTATTCTTGGTCTATGCAAACAATAGTAAAGACCTCATTCTCAGTTAATCACCTAGAAGACTCACACCATCCTTACAGATTCACATGCACACTACCCTATGAGGTATGTCGGTAGATTGAATATTGACTGAAAACATTCACTACACATCAACATTATAATAACATAAACAAACTACTTCCAGAAAAAACTGATATTAGAACATGGAGAACAATAATTCACGTCTCTAAAGAGAGCTTCACTAAGAAATATTATATCAGTGTCCGCCTAGATCAAGAAAAGCCCCAACGCATCAGCAATCAGAAACCCACTACCACTAACATCCAAACAAAAGCCCCACGCTCACTTAGTTGACATTCCAGAAACCAACAAATCCGAGAAGCACCACACAACACTCAAATCAAGATATCGCTTCAAAGTCACAAACTTAGGAAACTGGACTAAACACCAGCATCTACAATGAGCATGGGAGATCAGGTTTTGTATGCCCAAATACAATTATGCAAAATCTTAGAAAGCAAGCCTGGAGAGAAAGAATTACTCCACAGAACATAATAGATTACCCATTAGTCGATTGCCTAGATAGATAAGAATTCAGCGGACAATGCATCAAGCAAACTCAATGGAAAAGGAAAGTACAGAGGAAACTAACCTTCTTAAAGTCAACATCAAGCTCGTCCGTGTGAGAAAGAAGAGTAACATCACCTGCAGCTCGGCAGATCTGACTATTTTTAGCCAATTCCTTCTGAATTTCGAGCAGACGAGTATATCTATTACAACATATAGCTCTTAGCAGCAACTTTTCAACATTGATGCAACTCTGATCAAGAGAAAATTCTGCTTCTTTGCCAGTTAAAGGATCTATGACAAAAGTGCTATGAAGACATTTAATCTGTAGATCAGGCCCAGGTTCAATCTTTACATAAGGGCATGAATCAGATGTACCAGAGCCCTTACTGAAATCTAACCAATACATTATTTTCAATCCTGGTGTGCGCAAGCTAGCTGAATCAACTTCCCCGTCTTGATTTATTTGCGAACTTGAAGGTCCAGTATGACTCGGACCACCATCAGAAATGAGCTCAAAGCGAATTGCATCTTTCCATCTTCCCTGTCGGAGCAACTGCACTTGCCTTATGACCGTGTCCATGACAAGGGCAATGCAAAGCTCATGCAGAACTGAATATAACGTTAAAAAAGGGTTTTCTGCCACTGACATGCGTCTCTCTAAATCATCACCAAGAACATGCTTTCGTGACTCTTCCAACTTTATTGGTCCACTTTTCTCACCAACAAGAAGCTCCAAGTGCAATATCCTCCACATTGACAGGTGTCCCCGGTAGCCAAGAGTGACTAAAACCTTAAACTCCCCATCCACACTAAGCAACACTGTACCATCCGAAACTTTGACTTCAGATATTTCCTTGGGAATTGAAAGTTCAAGTAACTTAGTCCGAACGAGCGTGTCCAACTTCTTTAAAACAGGTTTTTGCTCTTCTTCAGTTAAAACTCCTTGAGCACCAACATCCTCTATACATTTTGGTAGCCGCTGGTAATTTCCTGTGAGAAGAACTTGAATTGCAGAGGGAACATCATATGCAGGAGCACGAGCTTGCTGAAGCCCTTCATGCATGAAAAACAATGAATCTGCCGCTTGAGTGAAACATGTATCATGACTAGATAGGGTTGATGAGAGCTGCTGACAGTACTGTATCAGTGGAACCTGCAAGTCAAAAGTTCACGAGAATGACAATTAAAAGAAGGATCGCAATGATGAGACTTGTATCCAGCAAAAAGATATACAAAAGTTAAAGTAACCAATGAACATGCTTCTTACTATCGGCACATAAAAAGCATAACGAGAGTAACAGTGTTAAGGGGCAGATTTCCCATTTAATATCATCAAGCCTCATCTATAACCTATCCTTAAAATCTAACCATGCATTAATTAATTGAAGACTCTCTCTAATGACATTGAAGACCCCTCTCTTGAAGGAAAACATTACCATACAAAATTTCAACAGCAAAGCTGCACAGGAATTGTTCCCATGTTGTCAATAACTGATTTGTCGTTACTTACAGCAACTCTAAGCCTCTCCAGCTCCTAAACATCAGAGCGGTTGAGTCTGTCTGCCCTAAACAGCAAGTTGATTGCTTCGCAACAGTCCGCCTACTCTATCATTAGGATATATACATGAGAAGAAGAACAGAAGCTGAAGGCAATATCTATGGAAATCGAAACTTAAAACTTCAACCTCTATATTCCTTCCAGGGCATCGTTATTAAAATTCATTCCAGAGATCAGTTCTAAGTGAAGACCCAAGCCTAAGAAACAGGAACTCTAAGCAGAGAGCAAACTCTGAGGCAACCCATTCACCCTGGTAAAGCACCCAGGGAGAAATTCTATTCCAATTTCCACGTCAACCACGGTAGATAAAAAAATCTGTTAATATTCAGAATGAAGGTCTAACTGCAAAACAAATCTTTACACTCTTCTTAAGAATTGCAATCGTATGAATTTAATCGTTCTCGCCAAAAGAATTAACCCCACTTCCAGATTTTTTCCGCCAAAGCAAAATGGCAAGCCGAAACCCATTCACAGGACCCTAAAACTCAAACGGCGCAAAAATCAAAACTTTTCCGAAAACCCGACGGAGAAAAGCTTAATTCGCTCCTTCCCAGCGGCATAGACGCTTAAAATCGCCATCTTCACCCACTAAATCAAAATCACACTTTAAAGGCATTCGAAAAAATCCCGACCTGCTTGCACCACTTGGCGAGGACATTGAGCCGGAGCATCCGCTGCTGGGTCTTCACCAGGTACTTGAGCAGGCTGATCTTCTTCTCGGTGTCGGACTGGTCCCCGGACTTGGATTTCTCCACGAGCTCCTTGAGCGAGAGGAACGACTCCTCCGCCGCCCGGCCCACGAGGGCCGAGAACTCCACCGTCTGCTGCCCTAGCTCGGCCCCCGCCATTCGCGACCGCGACGAATCCTCGCTGCTCTTCCGAGATCTACGCAGAAGAGCTCATGGAAAATTAGGGTTTCGAGGATCGAACGGAAGGGAATTCGCGGTGCGGTTCTGGCTAGGGTTTTTGGAGAGAGAGACGGAGGAGAGAGAAAGAGAGAGGAGAGAGAGAGAGAGATTCTTCTGCTGCTTCTTCTTCTTCTTCTTCGTCTTCCCTCGCCTCTGCCGTCGCGATGATGATTTTCGGATTAGCAAAATGCGATTTTGGATTTTGACATCATCGCCATTTATTATTTATTACTCCACCGTTATGTGGAAAATTGGAGGTTAAGGAATGGTTTTCCACGTATTTGGGCAATCTGGTCTTTTTATATTTTCATCTCAGCCTAGTAACTTCTTACATTTTTCCGATTGGACCCTCTCATGTTGCAGAACAAAGCTAAATTCATGAAACGAGGAGGATAGACAGAGCATTGCCAATAGGGTTAACCGGATGATCGTTCCATAGGAAATGATTGGTTGAACAAAATAATTAGTGGTCCATTAATACGTCTCGCATCATCATTGACGCGATAAGAAATTTCTTCTCTAGTAATTATGGCGAAGCTAGTTGGTAGTGTGCATTTAGGTCCATCTTTCTCCACATTATCCCCACTATCGTCGTATGGAGACAACTAAAATAGGTTGAACGAATAAGATTAACATTTCAATAAAGCAAATCTTCATAGTTCATGGAGACATCAGATGCTCTTATGATCACCACTGAAATTGGCATAGAGAGGATTTGTATACGAATAGAGTAAGGGGTATCAAATCTCCAAAAGCATATTTATTAAACTCCCATACGTAGATCGGAAGGAAATGTGATAAATCTTCTAAAACATGAAAGGAAAATCATACACTTATAATTCCAAGATCTTAAACCATTTGCCTTCCTCCTCTATCTCACACCCGACATTCAGTTGAAAAAAATCTACCTAAAGTTATTATTTACCTTTTGACTTTTTCAATACTCGAAAATTCCACAACATATGAATGTTAAGGCATGACTTTTCAAAGTTATAGTATACTAAGCTTGGACAAGAATTTAGAAATTTCTTACAGATTAAGCTAATTCAAGCAGCATGTTTAAATTGACCATACGATGTTAGATTCATGCTGTAGCTAGCTATCACCGAGTTTTTAATGAAAAGTTTGCATTCAACCCATTTTTAGAATACATGAATTGCGTCAAAAAAATACAAATAATTAATTTCGTGTCACACGGATTTTTTTTTCCTGCTCTACGGAGGACCAATGGGGAGCTAATGGAAGTCATTTATTTGTATTTTTCATGCGAATATTAAAATATAAGGAATCGCTTTTACTTTAGGGTGAGTCCATATACACTTTCTAATGCTTTGCTTATAATCTAAATTTCGTGACGAACGCATTTGACTTTTTTCTTAATCCGAAAAGACTTAAGAATTTCAATACGTACAAGTACAAGTACTGATACGTAAATTTACATATATATAATATTTTTCATAATTTCAAGATTAGTTAAAAAAAAAGAAAAAAAAAAGACACAAACCGACCCTGAATTTTTGGAATTTAAATTCATCGCACGAGTTTTCGCTGGCCAAAACGCGTTCCTGGCGGAGTCGACTCGGCGAAGAATCGTTCCTGCGCCGAGTCAACTCAACATAAGGACGACTCCAGATCTCGAGTCCCGCGGAACGAATCCCACATCAACGATGCGGCCAAAATCGTCGGCGCCGCCGCCTTCCGGCTACGGCGCCGCCGCGACCACCACCGCCGCCGCCACCGCGAGGCCGACCTCCCAGACCCCCTTCGCCACCCTCTCCTACACCCCCTCCGTTGGCGGCGCCCGCGCCGCCGCGTCCTCCTTCCTCGCCACGCGCCGCCCCTGGCGCGAGTTCCTCGACGTCTCCGCCCTCTCCCTCCCCCACGGCTACGCCGACGCCACCGCCCGCATCCGCCGCAACTGCGACCACTTCCGCGTCAACTACGCCATGGTCGCCCTCGGCATCCTCTTCCTGAGCCTCCTGTGGCACCCGGTCTCGATGATCGTCTTCATCGCCGTCTTCGTCGGCTGGTACTTCCTCTACTTCGCCCGCGACAGCCCCCTGGTCGTCTTCGGCCGGACCGTCGACGATAGGATCGTGATGGCGGCGCTCGGCCTGGTGACCGTCGTCGCTCTGGTGCTGACCGACGTGGGGTTGAACGTGCTGGTCGCGCTGTTGATTGCGGTTTTCCTCCTAGGGCTGCATTCCGCGTTCCGGAATCCGGACAACTTGTATGTGGATGAAGAGACCGCGGCCGAGGGCGGTTTAGTGTCGGTCGTCGGCGGTCAGCCGATGAGAGCCACGGCCTATACCCGGATTTGAGGGCTCCAAGGGTGTCTTGTAATCATTTTGATTGCGTTGAGAGATTGTGGAGGATTGTTGTTCGTTCACTCGGTGTATGTATGATGCAGTGTTTTTGATTCGGCAACTCGAGATGCAATTCTTGAATTTTTTATGGAATCTGGATCAATGTGAGCCTTTGATAGAATTCACGGTGACTGATGCATTGAGATTCGGCTTCGTGTTGCTCGGTTTTCAAAAATGGCTGGTGAAACTCCTTGGATCTTTCGATGCGGTCTTCTGGTTCCGGGACGGCAAACAAAGGCTAGAATGGTTCTGCTGTGTTCAGGGGAGTGTGTTCTTGGAAAGATTGAACCTGTAACAGTACTCGTGTTTGTTGGCAGCAGAGAACCTCATGGTATGCTTGTCGTCCATTTTGTAGGCGAAAAGACACCGAAGGAATGATAATTTTGTGGTGTTGTCTAATTGAACTGGGAAGACCTTTTCTTTGATTTACTCAGGAAAACTGTAGATGCTAATTCAAGGGATTCCGGTCGTTCTTGTTCATCCTACTTTTATCTGGTTTAGTTATTCAAATATCTGTTATGTGATTTTGGCATTTTTATTTCCAGCATTCTGATTTCCGTCGAAGAGGGTATTGTGTTAGAGTTGTTTCCTGCTTAATTCATGTTTGCTTCAGATCATTCACTCCTCTACAAGCCCACACATGTGTTGGATTTTGGTTGTCATGGTGTTGCAAGTTTGGTATTGTTGCAGCTTCATGTTTCCTTAAATTGTGCATGATTCAAAACACGCGATCAGGAATCTGATATAGGTGAAGAGTGCTTGCTTCATGAGAATGATTGCTTGAAGGAGTGCATGCGGAAATGCCTGCTAATATGCAAAATTTCCTGGGACTGCATCCTGTTTCCCGGATTCATTTCGCAGAGTCGTCATCCGAATAGACGGCTTAGTCTCCCTACTGGGTTTGTTTGCTTGATGATATGTCTCTGGAATGTTTTGAAGGCAGGAGTCTGTCTCGAATGGGCACTCAACCAATACATGGTACTTTGCCTTTTCCGATAGTGATGCAAAATTCAGATTTCTGTAGCCTGTTCATTGATCACCTTGGTATGATACGATGCCCGAGACTCTTTGAGCACCCGAGCACCGTGAGTCGAGCTTGAGTGGCAACAATTTTATCCTCATGAAAAATGCTTCCTTTCCCCACTTCACATCCATTTGTCTTTCGCTCGACCTTCTGTGGTTAATCAACTCTGTAAGATACCGAGGATCTTCAAGCTTGCTCAATATCAACAGGATTACAGTTTGGTACAAACGAGTGCCCGACTAAGAACAACGCTGCAAGTACTGATGGGATGAATTGCGAGCGACCGGAGTTACGATCTAGTCCCGATTAGCAAAATTTGGTATCTTTGTAGTAAGGAGGTGATAAATACGGTAGAAAAGACCGAATTTTTCTTACCGATACATTAGGATTTCTGGAAAAATGTTCACTACAATGGTTTTGGTTGATTCTTGAGTCGAAAGCTGCTCACTCTGTTGAGCACCCCAACAGATGGAGAGCCTGATTTGAGAAAAATGGTACAATCATACTATAGAGGAAGCGTCTCTAAAATGTAACAAATCAAATTCTATTTGAACTTGTAACGACATGCCACAAAACAACATATATTGTCGTATTGACTGAGACATTGAGCATCACGTTCATGATTATGACTTCCAACAAGTTAATTCATTGATCTATATCGAAGAAAGGGGGAAAAACTGAGGTTCTTCTTAAGGAGCTTGGATTTTCCGGCAATAGGACAGAACCATCACGAATTCTTTGGCCGAGGTCCCAACAGATGCGGCCACCCTCTTCGACGATGCCGCGGTCCGGAACCAGAGATCGACCAAATTATTCAAGTGCGATGTTGGGAGGACAGGCTCACCCCGGCACATTATCTCCACCTGTTTAATGAGAGATCAAAAGGCCATTAAGGAAAGTTAAATCTTTTTAGAATTCGCATAAAGAATGGTCAGACCATAATAAACTACAATAAGGCAAATCTCAGATGCATAGTTCATTCCAAATGTAGCTTTTGACAAGATTGGCTTCAGTGAGATTGTTTCATAAGAGCTCTTCAGAATAGGGTAATGCGAATGGTCTGACATTACCAATAGCTTCACCAGGAGGCATCCACACCAATAAGTGTGAAAGAAGCCCGGACAGAGGATGTGACAACCAGCTAAGATACATATCTAGCACTGAAGGCATCATCAGGCTGATCTCTGGATCAGAATTTCTTTTTTCCCTTAAACTACCTTCGTTTGGATTATTTTTCCGCAGAATCTAGTCAGAATTACAGTGAGATGTTGTAAATTACAAATCATTCTGTTACCAAAGACATCGTCACTGCACTTCATATCAAGATACGATGAAATCATTGTTTATGACTGTTTAGATTCCAAGGGGAGTCATAAGATCTCTGTGCCCTAAGAACATTCTCGAGAATAGATTAACTTTACAAACTGCAACGAATGAAATGCTAAATACAATGAATGCTAAAGTTAGGAAGGCAAGAAAAGCAAACTCACTTCCTATGCAGGCTTTAGAGAGAGAGAGAGAGAGAGAGAGAGAGCCATCTTATTTTAATAAGGAGGCATCTATATCTAACTATCTTAGACTCATTAATTCAGCTCAAATCTCCAGATCAGGCCAACATCTGCCAGTTTGTAGAATATGATAAGAAATTTTACAACTTAATCCAGTTCCACCCTACTTGTGACAAATTAGCACTCAGAAAAGAAAAAATTAGACATGCTCATCAATAAGCTCGAGTTCTCTAATGATAAGTGTAGACAGGCTTACTTAAAAAGGGTATGAAGCTACTCAAAGATATGCATTCTCGAAAAAGGAAGGGCTAACCAACTTAAAATTCCCTACTACATCAGGTAGTAATCAGCAAGTTTTTAGACATATTGAATCCATATCGCAACTAGAAGTGAAGCATGTGGGTTTTCAGAACTGAAGATCTAACAACAAATGAGTTACTCTTTTCTTTACTAAACTTTCTACATGGACAAGTTTCTAATGATAAGGAACAAACAGAGTATCACCAGAGAATTAGCAATCCGCGGTTCAAGTCCAAATGCAATGCTCTCTGATTGTATACTAGACTACTAGTAGGTTACTGAAATATTAACGCTTCACTGCTCTATTTATTACTGGGCAGAATATGATGCTTATAACCTTCCTTCTGTGACATCTCAGGTCTTTTAACACTGTTGTCAGTATAAGTGCAGTTTTGACAACAAACGAGATTTGCAAGTTTGCAGAAAGGCATGGAAAAAACGGAACTAAATTTCATCAAACAAGTAGAGCAATATCAAAACGTGCATGCCTAGAGTTGGTGCTGAGGAGGAAAAAAAAGCAAAGACTCACCTCAGCTTCACTCGAAAGTTGAAGTTTCTTGACCAGGTACTTTTGGATGATCGAGACAGGGACATTGCCATCCCTGGGAATTAAAAAAAATGTCAAATGCAGAAGGAGACACTAAATCATTTTCTATCTTGATCGGTTCATTTCTTGGAACTGAAGTTATACATCACCATACCAGCCAACAAATTTGTTAAAACGAATATAATGAAATTAGATAGTACTGTTGCTACAGGCGCAACCCAAAATTTTCATGAGACAGTACTTCATGATAAATGAAAAACTAGAAAGAAGAATATCCATATATCTACTGAGTCATTTTTAGGCAAACCAGAGAAGAAAAAAAATGGTATCAACAACAAAGTAAAAGACACATACCAAAAAAAACTACCTAGAACACAATCACCATTCACATGAGACTTAAAAGGGAAGATCGTTTATAAAGCTGATAAATATACTTCAGGATGAATGTAAGACTATTTCAGTGATATCCTATTTCATGGTCATAAAATTCAGTATATCCAAACATAAAGAAAGTGACACACTGGTACAGTGAGTACACACTACTGAATGAGTAACCAATAAATCTGTGACAGAATATGCTACAGGAGCATCAGCAACACAAATGGTTCATCATCTCAAATGACATAGCTCAAATCAAATCAACCCAGGACAATGTACGGAGGAAGGATGCGCCCACAGACATGACAGATACAAGTGATACTAAAAACTCAAAATCTTGCACAACTTCAAAGCCCAAAGCAAGAACAATGTAATTCATAACTGTCACTGCCACATCAATGCACAGATAACTCAAAAATGAATAGTTGAACACTGATTAACAGATTAAGGACACATGTCAAGGAGTCACTTGTCTTGAAGTGAAGAACAAAAAAAACAACTTGCCAAGCAAACAGAAAACTTTATTTGGTTTACCAGCTTTGATAGTTTATGGTGTAAATTACATGATGCATTTGATACGCAAAATAGCCACCTCTACTTGGGAAAGGCAAAAATTATAAAGAACACCAAGAAGTTAAGCAAAGTAGCACTGGTCCAATAGTAGTGGCGAGTGCAACTACTACCATGAAACTTCTCACTTTTCTCTTTTAGAAATGGAATACAAAGTAAGCAAAGATGTATGAGACTCACTATAGGAAGGACAAGAAACACTGGCCACAAAATAAGCATCAAATGCAGTCTTTTCAATACAGACTAGGAAAGCATCCACAAGAACTTACTTAATCCTCAGGTAACAAGAAGATATCTGCGGCAAAGAAGCCTCTCCTTTCCTGTAGCAACTCCATCCTATTAGAGGATTATTTAAGAACTAAAGCCCTCATGAGAAACAAGAGACATTAGGCAACTTACATATCTTCAGAGGCAACTAATGAAAACCATATTGGCTGATTTCTTCTGTTGTCTTTGCCACTGGAAGCATCTAACAAGAGTTGTGCTGTGGTGCTCAACTCTTCAGATGCAGCTGCCTTCTTTGGACCTGTTGCACGCATCCTTTTACGCTTAACTGGTCCCGACAAAGTTATTGCCTTTTTGTCATCTTGGAATTTTGTTTTGAGTCCATGGTCCTTAGTTTTACTTTTAGGCAAATAAAGTCCACTTTTTGGAATATCTGGCAGTTCTTCCTTGGGTTTCTTCTCCGGCACATGAGGCTCCCTATCAGGGGCACTAAGTGGCTCCAACTTCGGAAGAGAAAGCCCATGTGAACTTGGCTTGGAAGATTTAGTTCTGTTAGCAGCCTCAACAAGACAATTGAGTGGTGTCCATAATTCGTATTTGTCTTCCATTTGTTGGAAACCATCCTTTGTGTCTTCAACAGGTTTTTTCCGGTCATAAGGCTTGTCAGGAGATGACTCCTGTTGCAATTGAATTAGGATAAAGCATTTTCAATTATAAAAAGACGAAGAAGAAGAAGAAGAAGCATGCAATTTCTCTAATAAGTTCCGTTTTAACAAAGTATCTATGTGGTTAGTTGCTACAAACAATCAGCTTTTGCCTGTCTTTACCTGCCCTTTATTTGTTTTATTTGAAGAATCTGGTGAGCTCGATCCCACGGCACAATCACCTGTAGAATCTTCTTCTTTCTTATTTGGTACCTCATAAGCAAAACTGGGTGCTCGCGAACTAGCAGCTCTTCTCACGACTGATTTTGTTCGTCTGCCCGTTAAACCACTCTGGATCGACACCTTGGGTGCGCTGACCACCAAGGAAGATAATGATCTCTCCTTCCTTTTGGTTGGGAGGGGAACTGGAGGTATGATTTCAGGGGCCTCTATCTTTCTTCTTTTTAAAGGAAAAACTTTGGCCCTTATGTCTTGCAAATTGTGGTCCGGCCTGAATGTCATCAATCAACAAGCTTTAATGAAAAGCTTTGGAATGTGGAGAGGCAGAAAGACAAAGGAACAGGGAAAGACGCAGCGTATGCACGTCTATAGAAGACAAGTAACCTAAGTTTATCCACAGGAAGAAACCCGAGATCAATATTGCAGACTGGACAACAATCCCCCTCATCATCTGAAAGCTTCTCATAGATGCACTTCCTGCAAACTGTGGGGCAGTTGAAACCTCAATGCATCAGAAGCAAACTACAGTATGGCGAAAGTATTCTACCAGAGAGACTTTAAGATTGTACTTGTCCATCTTGTGATATGTTATTGCCTGAGACATGATCAGAGAAGACAACAAAATGCAGAGGATGACATGCATTAGCGGTTCAAAAGAATGTTTCGTCCCAAGAAAAGCTCCTAAATGTAAACAAGGGGTTTAACCAGACAGCAGTTAGAATATCCATTCAATGCAACTCAACTAAAATACTAGCTTTCTTCTTTAGTATTAGCTGCCTATGGTCGCACTGCCAATAAAAAAATGTATGTCATGTAATTCTTTCATCTCAGCAGCATTCCTTAAAATTGATCCTCTACACATTCCTTGATAGCATATGGTGCCTAGACCTTTTGGCTTCATCCTACCAAAGTAGGCATACAAACTACAGGAGATATTACTGCTCCTGAGCACTCTAAATGATCAAATTATCTGAAGAGATTATGTTTACAGCAAGACATATGGAAACTGAATGGCGCAGAAATCCATGTTATATAGCTATTGAATCTTGTTTTTTGTAATTGCACCCTGTAAATAAATAGTTTATGATTAGCATCAACTTCCTAAGATGGCTGACCATCTTGCTAAAATAAGAACCAAAGAAAAGTCCCTCTCGAATTTAGTCCACTATTAAAATCAAGACGAAAGAGCACAATACAGCTCAAAACTCGACAAGAATCCAGAGTTGGCTGTCAGAGATAATCAATACAGAAAGTAGCAAAAGAAAATTTGCTTCCTACTAAAAAACATAAAATAAATGACGAGTTTTGTGGGACCATTGTGATAAATGATGAGTTAAAAGTGTAAAACTCCTAAGACCATACCATACATAACTAAAATTCTGGTGCAAATAAGGAGCCTGGAAAAACTTAAACTCAGGACCAACTGCTTTGGTGCATTGTAAAACTTTGCCAGAACTCAAAAATTTCAATGTAAGAGTTCTATATTCCTTGCATCTTTCCGCTTATGTATACAAGTATACAAGAGAGGCAATTATATCATCCTAAAAACAAAACTCAAACATTCAAAATTCAAGCTGAAGCTATTGCACAATTCAAAACCAGAGGTTAGGATATTAAATTTCCTATCTTATGCAACCACAAGTAGATTCAATCTTTACACGATTTTCTTATTCCAATTTTTGCTGGTTGCAGATCACTTTATAACTTTACAACCAGACAAGAAGCATCAGAAGAAAGACATTGGAAATAAATGACAATGAATTCAGATCCAATAAATAAGTGTTTAAGCGCACTAAGCAAAAATAAAAGGCTATGGTACTCAGATGAGATCAGTAATTCCACGAGGAGATCGCTGGCAGAAAACACAGAGCTGGGACATAACCATTTAGGGTACTTTGAAGTGATAGTACTTGAAGCTGCGGAGACGAACAAAATAGTTTTCACTTGAAGCAGAGTATATTTTGCAGATCAAAGTAGGTGGTATCCCTAAGACTGGCACCTTCTCCAATCCAAACTTCACCATCAGTCAATCAAACTAACCAACAACAGCTTCCATCTCTCATATGTTATTGGAAGGCATATAATTTTCCTTCCAAGGAAAACAATAATAGGTTTCTAACACTCTATACTTGAGGAACCTCGAAGTGCACTTGCACTATTGCTGCATTAAAAACTAGGAATTGAAAAGGAAAAAGAAAAAACCCACAATATCTAACAGCATTAGTCACAGAAAAGATTCTTTACCAACTACTGGATATATTTCTCCAGTTCAAGACTCATGCAATTCTAAGTCGAAGACAGAGTAGATCAATGCCACGGAGACGAATATCGAGAACTTTAAGACCCGCACGAGCCACACACACAGGGTCATTTGAGTAAAATAGATTTACGAAATTCCTGCAGAAAGAGTACTCCAACCTCTCTGTTTCATAGCCGATTATAGCGCACAGAACTTAAAACACGCTGAAGCAACATTAACTCGGTGCAAAAATCCAGAAGCTAAAAATGTCCAATCTTTAATGCCCCCATTTGACGACATCCCAAAGTGGCACAAACCCGGATCACGTAGAGACAGAACAAGAAGCCCCACCATCGCATTCCCCAAAATTAGACCGAACCCAGATCAAAACCATCGTAAAAAACGCCATCAATCAGCTCAAAGTCGAAGAATTCCAAGGGACTTACACGTGTGGAGGCAGAGCGATATGGTGGTAGCTTCCTTCAACAGCTTATTACAAAGAGGGCATGTCATGCATGCCTTTATCGTCTCTCTCCTCAGTTCCGCCATCTGACCAGCCATTACTCCCCTCTCTCTCTCCCTCTCAAAAAAGAAAAAAAAGACTCCGCCCCGTTATCCCCGCAGCATTCGACCAAGGACCGATTCACGAATCAACCCACCGCAGCAACCACAGAACGAGGAGCGGAAAAATCACGACTTTAGGACCGAAACCCGGGAAGAGGAGCTGGGTTTTACGTAAAAAGAGGTGTGGATCTGAGGAAGTCAAAGGAATCGGGAGGTGGGTTCGGTCCGGTTTCGGGAGAGCCGAGGAAGGGAGGAAGAATTACGTGTTGGGGGGTTGCTGTTCCGGGGGAGACGCAGCTTCGTGTTTCCACGAGTGATGGGAACAACAAGAAGGGCAGGAACAATAATAATATATAAAAAAATCAAAACAAAAGCAGAGAAAATGAAAAGAAAAAGGGGATTTCCTCGATGTTCTTGTGCCTGCGTACGCGTGCGTGGAGAAGAAACCATGCTTCGTGCGTTCCCACCTTCGACGAATTTCCACCCTCTTTTCGCGGATTCGTGTAGTAAAAACTGCCAAGAACCGGCACGCAGCTAAAAAAAAACAAGAAAGCCAACAAATCTCATAACCGCAATAGGAAGGGCCTTTCCAAGATCTTGTTTTTCTTCGTTCTCTCTCTCTCTCTCTCTCTCTCTCTCTCCTTTCTTTTTTACCCTTTCAAATGATTGAATGTTATGCTTATTTACTTCAATGTGTTTTGTTTTATTTTTCGGGTAAACTAATTTGAGTTATGTTTTTGAGGTTGAATGCAAGAATAATTAGAGACCCAGATAAGATGGTCGACGGCATGACTGTCGCATGTGATTATCGAAAGAGGGTGCATTAAATCGTAACGATTAAGTTACTGTTCATATATAATTTTGTATTGAGAATCGAAAAAAATTAAAGGATGCTAAAAGGAAGGATTGAGCTTTTTTATAGGAAGGCTTGTAGGAAGACTAATTCCATTGCTTCCAATTTGCTTCAGATCAAAGTGGTCATCCAAATTTAAGTTACCAAACAAAAAGAAACTACAACGAGAAAAATAATCTTACATGCTTTCATGTCCATGCAAAGCGATAAAAGTACTTAGAAAAACGTACTTAAATTTATAATCAGCAATTTTATCAGAAACAAAATTTCTCACTTGAAAAAACATACTCAAATTTATCGGCACCCCTCATTAAGTTGGCTCCTCTCGTCAAATTTGTCTTGGTCCCTTTTTGAACCCATTTCTAAAAAAAAATCCATTTTTCTTATTTTCAGTTTTTCATTTTTATGGCATTGCTTGGAAGCATGTATAAGCTTTCAGCATAAAGTATTCATAATTTTTTTACCCACTAATTAGAGATTGCAGTTGAAGTAAAATTTCCTCTTAGAAATCGAAGAAAACATAGCCTTATCATCAAAAACTTACCCTTTGAAAACCTCATAACATTTAATTTTCTACTAGACATGTACGTGACAAGAACGTGGAATTGATTTTCTATAAATAAAATGAAAACAAATTGCAATTTGCCGTTTGGGGGACGAAAAGCCCAGTCGGTCCCAAACCCAAAAAAAGTCACATCAGATCTGATTTTGGGCCTGCTCTGCTCTACGCAGGGCCTAAAACTCAGTTTGCTTACGTTAAGGAATCGTAGCTTATGGTGCCTCGTTTTTCTTTCCTGTTTGGGATAAACATGTTCCAAAATTATTGTACCATGTTGAATTTGGAACCATTACTCTACAAAAGATTATTTTTCTTTTCTAATTTTGGAAAATTCATTTGAGTGTCTCACATATCTAAAAATAAAATTACACGATGTAACTTTTTAAGGGAATTCATTTTATAAATCGAAGGTTTCAAATTATCCATGGATTAATATCAGGGCATAAGAACTTCGTCATAAAAATTAGATAACGTCATAGTCATATCAACAAAAAAATACATAAATTAGTGTTTTAAGCACATAAGAAAACCCGGGCCTAAAAATATTTACCAAATGACATTATGCAGAGTATAAACTTGTTCATATTGAGAAATTGGGACTAATTAATTCAAGAAGTTTAGAAAGAAAATGGCATAACAAATAGAGGAATAAAATCGACAAAATGGTGCAAGGCAGCTCGTCAACAACCTTTATGTCCGCGGGCAAAAAGTTGAATAGGATTTAATTTTTATTAAAACCAAATCTAATCTATCATTATCAAATTGTGTATGACCGACCGTGGTTGCGCCATGTGGCGTAACATGTGTGTGGGTAAGCCATGACGTAGCAGCGTTCACCAATAATGACTTGCCACGATCGATAGACTAAATTTATGACTAAATTCGCACGATTAATAGATTTATAAATTGGCTGTTGGCGAGAGGGTTATGACCCCTAGCTAGGTCCTTGCCAAATCTAGGCATGACCATTGCTCCTTGCTGGCTGCAGGCGAGGCGAGGTGGCCCTCGTGTCCTCGCTGGCCGAAGGAAAGATAAAAAAGAGAAAAATAAATAGGATAAACAACTTTAAAAACATTAAAAAAATATTCACGTTAACACGGACCGTCCAAGTAGGATGGTCAGTAATTTTTAGCCAAAATTGATTGGACGGGCTCAATTTACAAAATTTGATAAAATTTATAATTAAATTAATATAATTGAAAGGTTTGGTACTAAATTAGTAATTTTAATAGATTTAAGACCTTTTTTATACTTTTCCTTACGAACAAGTTTATCGTTGATCGAGCAAAGTATGCACTATAAGATCGGTATACCTTTTGGAAGTTAAGAAAGAATTATTATTTCATTTTAACATGGTGATTGAAATATATTTAATTAAATAAACTCTGGAAAGTTGACCATATGATAAAGAAGACCATTAAGAAACTTATAATTCTAAGCCGAAAGAATAAAAAAAATAAAAAAATCAATATTTAATTGCATTGTCAGTAAGGAGCGAAATGGAATGGAGCTTCAGACTGTGATTCCTAAATTAAGGCTAGGGCTAACTACTTCAAGGTCAACGTTGGCCGACTGTTGGGAAAAGCCATTGTGCTACAAATATTGGTGAGCAGATAGTTTGAAATTGCTGAGGTTTGTGTTCTTCTGTATTTCTATTCAGTACGTTCCAAAAATCTAAATTGGACTCTTTAATCATTTCAAAGCGAACCCGTTATCCCATTCTATGTCTTTGGTAGATGATATGAAAAAGAAAAAAACAATAAAAATGTTTCATTCGTACTCTTACGTCCAACTTGAATGAAAATAATATAGGCACTATTTTGTACAGTTTAATGAAGTTTACTTTGTTTATGTTATGAATCGTGATGGATTTATACATAGTTTGAAACATTTTTATTTATTTATCATATAATAGTTCTTCCTAGTTCTACAATGTAAAATTTATAATGAAACAAGATGTTTAGAATTTGATTTGAGACTTTCAAAACATATCTCAGATTCTTTACTTTCATTTATCAAAAATCTAACTTTTATATGCAGAAGAAAGGCTCCTCTCATTTATTACTTACCGAACTTTTAAAGTTTTATTTAGAAAAGAAACTCCCCCCGCATTAAAGTAAATGCATTAAGTGTCTAAAAGTCTATTTTAATACGATATATTGATAGATTATAGATGCCTCTCCAAGAAACATAACTAGTGTTTGATGACAAAATGCCAGTTAGTATATATCGACTTAGTTTAATTTCTTTCCTAATTATTTGACGCATTTTTATGTGTCCATGGAAACATGCCCATTTTTTACTTTCTTTTTTGTAGTTTGCTATTGTCGAGGCTTGCACTCTGGTCACATCCCCATCGGTAGGGATATAGTCGAGTTTTCCTTTTTTCCCGGGTAGATTGGGCATGGTCGAGTTGAATCAAGCTGCTATAGTGCTGAATTCGAGCCCAACTCTGCTCGATTTCTTGATGCTTGAGTTGAAACTGCACTCAAAGCTCAATTTGAGTGTTAAAATTTGTGCTTGAGTTCAGCTTGACTAGAAAATCAAGACACTCGAGCTTGGCTCGAGTTCTACTCATTTATTAATGGATTTATAGTGGAATTTGTACTTGAGCTTTGTCTAGAAAACTCGAATAATGTGGGTATATTAAAATATTTTTCAAAATTCAATTAAGCAAATTTGCTTTTCTAGCCAAATATTGATAAGTTTGAACTCGATTCAAAATCAAATGAGTTAGATCTTGAATAATTATAGAGTCAAGTTTGAACTACTCATGTGTAATTTAGCTGGGACAATTTGTCTCGTTAATTTTTTGTTATTTCCCAAAATTGCTGCAAATCCATATGGAAAGTCTCAAACTTGACTCAACATAATAACCAGGTATACACAACCTGTCATAGTACTTATTAAAATAAACATATATCTCACATTAAAAGCACAACAAACCGCATCAAATATGAAATTACACCAATTTATTCAAAACCCATGCAGTGCAGGAGTCAGCTAAGATAAGCTTAATTGGTCTAAGTGTAAAGAGGGTGTGGTTGGCAAATCCGCCACAGGGTAACCTTGAAGCATGATGGATAGGGCAACCGAAGTATCTTAATGCCTTGCTTCCAAGAAAAACTTATAAGGATATATTTAGGGTACCCGTACCGCGAACGAACATACGTAGTAATTGAGAAGATCCTCAGGCCCGCGAGCAAACTATAGTTCAGGAACTCGGCAAATTAGCCCCGTAAGTTCGCAAGAATGGGTGCCTAGGGCAACCTAGGTCGCAGTGAAGAGGCACGAACGACTGTTTCTCAAAAACACAGCTCTATGCTAAGGCGCAAGCTATAGGAGGGGGCGACGCCTGCCCCAGTGCTCCAAGGTTAAGAGGAGGGATTCACTAAAAGGAAAAAAAAATGAGCTACGTTCAAAATGGAAGTTCGAGTAAACGGTCCAAAGATAGTGAAATTTCTTGTTAGATAAGTTCTGCAAAATGTAATATTGAAAAGAATTTAAAAAAGCCAATGATCCTAAAATGAGAAGCCATGCTTGAAATTTTGTTACGGGCTGCCAAAATTATATAAGCAAATTTAATTTTAATTTTAACTAGTGGATCTAATACTTAATCAACTTATAACTGGGGTTTGGGTACTGCGACTCATTGATTGATTGATTCTCACCTTTTCCTTTGGATAGTTAACGGCAAAAGGGCTTTTCTTCAGTTCGCAGAAGGATCGGACGTGGTTCTCGTCATACCACACTCATCTCATCTATCTGATCATCCATTCACCGACCCAAAAAAATAAAAAAAAAAAAAAAAAAATCATTCATTCCGCAACATCATATTCACAATAATAATTTCTTATTATTTCGTAATGATGGCTTCTATTACAGAAGAAGCGATCGCTTATTTCTTGACAAAGCCTTATTTTTTTTAGGCACAAACATACGAAAGTTGGAAATCGGATGTGAATCAGTCACCACAGTTAACGAACTGGTAGTTCACAGTGAGGTGTCCTTGGTTGTATCCGTTTCCGTCTGTGTCCAGTGGGCGGAAGATGGTGTTGTAGTCCAGATCGAGCCCTCCGTTGCTGCACTGGTCGACGATCCTTGCCGTAATTTTCGCATTGGTCCTAGTGTTTGTGATCTGCGTGACGCGGAACTTGAGTTAATAATCCAATCTCTCACCCCTTTAAGAGTTGCTCGAAACATATAGGTCTTAAAAACAAAGTTACAGAGCAAAAATAAAAGGACTGTTTGAAATCTCTGAAGTTTCTCTTACCCTCAAGCATTTGCCACAAGCCCCTTGGCCACGAGGCCCGACCGGTCCACAGAAGGCGGTCCACCCATACTTCTTCCGCCAAGCCAGCGGCTTATTCGCGTCCCATGTTGCGCAATAAGCACTGACGGCATTCAAGTTCCACCCGTTCTGGCCGGGATTGTAGTAGTGATATGTTGCCCTAACATTGCTAGCGCTCTGAGCATTGACTGCGGAGATGGTAAGGCAAAGCAACAATGCCAAACAAAGGCTAACTCTCCCCATGATTTGCCCAAAAGAGTGGTTGTTTTTGCTGTGGAAGGAGGTGAGCAAGAAAGCATGGGAGACTTATAGGAGATGAGGAATGCGAAATTAGGAAATTGCCCTTGTGAGATAGGATGAGGGATTTGACGATTTTGCTTGCGTATTGACTTGGAAGTTGACTGAAGGGGATAACTACGAGTGTTATCCTTCTTCCTTGTTCTCAGTGTATATCTCTTTTGACTGAAGGGCTGTTTCCTTTTATTTATTTTGTAAAATGAATAAGTAATTCAGGAGATATTGAGGTTTAGCTGGCCAGCACTTGAGTCGATTAAGAAATGCAATCAAATTAACACTGTAGAATGTTTGACTCTTGAGTCGATTAAGACTGAGAGTCAAAAAGGGGGAACTGCTTTGAATTTTGTGGCGTCTCGGCACCAGAAAATGCAAATTGTTAGTCCGTCGGCCATTTCAGAATCTTCTCAAAGAAAATCTAATCTTAAAGATCACATGAATGAGTGGCTTAAAATCAAAAGGACACCTCACATGGCATTTTCCCAAGTGAAGGACGACGAAAGTTACAAGGGAGATGGATCAAATATATGGTTGCAGAAATCCATAGGAATTGAATAGTCAGAAAGTTTTGGTCAGCCAACTTTTGGATTTCCTGGGTTTATTCCACGGAATCTTCGGATGACCTACAGTAGCATGATGTGGATATGATTGCAGTGCAAGACATGATAAATTCCAGGAAATCATGTAAAAATAACTTTTATCTACTTTGGAGTACTCTTTTGGAACCCGCGTGATGACCTCCATATACTTCCCCATCTTTGTGTCTAAAGTGGAAGGTAGAGGAACTGAAGTTGAGCCAATCTCCATGATTGTTGATCCGCCGAAGAGTGTATTTTGAGTTGCTCATTGAGCGATAACAACATGAAGTACATAGGTGATTTGGAGATTTCATGGAAACTCAGGATTGCTTTGTTGCTAAAATTGGATGAGTCAAGTTGAGAAGTGATGCATAGTGATCGGACAATTAAAGAACTGATTAGATTAGACAGGCAATTGCAATGCCCCGTGTTATTCACCACGCACTTCAAATTATTGGCATTGTCTCAGCTTCGGTGGCCTTCAATCCCTCATAAAACTTCGATCTTGCCATTTACAACGGGGAAGAATGTAAGAGCTTCGGTCTGCTTTCGGCAGAGCGGATGACATCTTGATCGTTCAAAGTGTGTCCTAATCAAATTTGGGGATGAAAAAAAGAGAAGATGAAGAGGAGAAGAAGAAAAAGAAAATAAGTCGGGTCGGATATGGATCACTAAAATTTTACTGCTCAAACATGGGTTAATTTGAATTAAATGGGTTACTTTAGATTGAATCCATTTTCGCGCTACTCAATCCCGACCTGACTCATCTTTCGCAAACAAACACACAAAGCCTAATTTTTCACAAAACGGGTTATTTTAGATTGAATTATTTTCGACCTGGCCAAGCCTGACTTGACCCACTAGTCTGATAAATAGATACACAAAGCCTAATTGTTCACTCAAAAAGAAGAAACATAAGCCAAAAATCACGAAGAAAGTGGGCTGGCGGCTGCAAACTTGTAGCGAATTGGAATACGAGCCAATCGATGATGATGGAGAACGACCAACCTCTACAGAACCGGAAATAAATGAGTTTGGACCTTTTGTACTCACTTATGATGAAATGCATGACATTCCTAAGAAAATGTTTGCTGAGTTGACAAATGTCTCTTAAAAGAATGAGATTAAATGAGATATTTCCTCGGTCAAAAAATAGGATATTTTGCAAAAGAGAAGAAATTCAAGTTCTACAGAATAAAAGAGATTCCCCCATAGAAAAATGCACGTCAATGCAAAATGACTATGCTTTTGAAAAGAAGAGGTTATTAGATTATGCATTTTATTACTTATAGCATGATAACTTTTGTTAAATGCCCCGTTAAGGTGAGATGCCGGGGAAAAAAATCCTTGGATAACTAAAGAAATTCTCCCTTTGCTTCTGACAAAAAAAAAAAAAGAAGATCCAAATATGTGTCCATAGCAAAAAAGAAAGGAGTCTTTAATAGGTACTTGAATAAAAGAAGCTGAAGAAATCGATCTTTGGGGGAACGTTCGAATGAAAAATCATTTGGCATATCGAACATTAAGCTTGGAACTCTCATCATCGAATATGTGTCTTTAGTCAAAGGCTTAAATCACAACTTATTGCATTAGTGAACGTTGTAATAAGGGAGTCGAAATTAGTTTTGAAGAAGGAAAATGCATTGGTTTGGATAAAAATCCAAAACATAAAAGTATGCAAACATATATTTAGTTGTTGTGGAAGACGCTAACCTTTTGTAGATTTGGACAACAGATTCGGATACCCGAGCCTCAAGCAAATACCAAAGTTATCCCAGAAAGATCTAGTGCGAGGATGCTTATAATAAGATTTGAAAAGACTGAGATATGCGAAGCTTGCACTTTGTTTAAGCAAAACAAAGAGCTCTACAGCTTTTATACATACATATATATATAGGGAAAAGTGCCAAAAAAGTCCTAAACCTTTTGCGCTTTTTGCGCCGATTTAATCCTAAACTTTTTTTTTGGTGCCGATTTAGTCACTAAACCTTTTTATTTGGTGCCGATTTAGTCCTTCCGGCAAATTTAGACCGGAAAATGCCTACGTGGATACAAAGTCAACGCCGGCCGTCCTACGTGGCCGAACCAGCGTTGACATGGATTCCTGAAAACAAAATGACGCCGTTTTATTAAAAAAAAACCCTAGAACCTTCAAAACAAACAGCGTCATTAAGAGCTCTTACGTTTTCCCTTTTCTCACGAGCTCTTACGTTTTCCCTTTTCTCACTTGCCTCGAATCATCTTCAGCGATGGAGGAAGAAACCCAAATCCCATCTGCCCAAATCGATTCAATATGAACTCAAATCCAAGGAGTTTGCTCAAGCCAAGTTGCTCTTTGATCGAATCGACTCCCCCCCAATCTAGCCCAACCCCTTCGTCTACCAAAACCCTACAATTTGGCCTTCAAAATTGCGAAGACCCGACTGACCCAATTCAAGTCGCCACTCGATTGACCCGATTCAGGTTGCAACCGGATTCGACCTCACCAAACACGACAAAGTGTGTGGTCCCGAACACGACAAAGTGTGTGGTCCCAATTTGCTCGTGTTGTCAACACTCAGCCGACATAAAGGTATGTTTTTGTGGTTGTGGTCCCAACCCTCAAATTTTGTCAATACATCCCACGATGTTGTTGTGATAATATCCAGACACTCAACACTCAACATGCCTTGTAGCCGTGCTGTTGGTCTAATGTCCAATAAATTTTTAGGTTTTCGTTGTCTTCACATGAGCTTGACAGGATATAAAGGCAAAAAAAGACATGACAATATTACCATTATATTTTGAGAAGCAAAACATTGAACTAAATTGCTATTGAACTTATTTCCTTTGGAGAATATGCATTCTAATTTCACTCAAAAATTTCATCGAACAGGTGGCGTTTGAATTGATTTTAGTACAAATTGATTTTAACAAGGATTTCTATGTTCTCATATGTGATGATTACGTATGAATTGATTTTAGTATAAATGGGTTGTTGTGGGATTGCTTTACCTTAGCATTTCTACTTTTTATGTACGAAGGTATGCGTTTGTGATTGAATCCGGCACTCAAATGAAGACTTTTTCGTACGGACCTAAACCGTGCAAGGTTGGAAGCAGTTTTTTTTTTTTTGGTATTATTTCTCCATATGAAAAAAAAAAAAACTATTTCTCAAGAGGCAACACAAAATCGATCGTCTCCTCTAAACATAAGCGAAACCTGGCAGTAGGTGTATCTTGATTGCGTTCTGGTCAAGCTGATCTTAGGGGCAACCACAATAGTTTGTCAAGTGAGTTAATGGTAGGGGAGACCAAAACTTCAAAGAACAGCGTATTGATTATAAAGGCCAAGTCAAAGCACAACATGCAATAGAATTTCAATTGCAATCTGTAGGGAAGACTTTTTAGTATTGCTACTTATATGGCCCACCCATTTCCTGGACTGTATATATTTGGAGTCAATTGCAGTCTTTTGTCATCTTCCACCTTCAATTTGTTGATTCTCATGTTGAACTTCAATTGCAGTATTTTGAATAATAATAGCTTAAAAGCAGAATCATGATTTGCCATTGGACCTATTATGTTGTTGCTCCATTATGAGTCTCCATATGCTTATAATATATGTTTTCATCTTGTGTAGGGTCAAGATGAGCAACAAGTCTACATCGGTTTGCTTTTATCACAGTGGGAAATTTGTTCGTCGCCCAATGCTTGAATATATCGGGGGAAAGATGGATTTAGTACACTTAAATATCGATTCTATGAGCCATGAAAGGTTCATAAGAGACATTGAGAATGTGGTAAATGGTAAATTCGAAAAACTATATTTTAAGCTTCCTGAGAAATCTCTAGAAGATGGGTTGAGACATATATGTAATGATAGCACTATTGTCGATCTAGTTTTCTATCATTTGCGACATGGATTGATTGAGGTGTATGGAGAATCTTTTGACAATACGGTAGGTGAAGGTGCTGGTCATGGTGAGGGCAATGGCGAAGGTGTTGGTGAGGGCGTTTGTCAGGGTGAGGGCAATGTTGAGGGTGCTTTGGTGAGGGCATTTGTCGGGCGAGGGCATTAGTGAGGGTGAGGGTGTTGGTTTAGGTGATAAGGCATTTGCTCAACATGGGCATGATTTAGATTATGATTACTTAATAGATGAGGGTGATTATGCTTTGAGTTAGAGGGTGATGAATCTATGGTCGAAGTCGATTCGGGAAATGAAGACATGGACTTAGTCGATGAACTATTCTTGACTGATGATGATAATAGGGATAACGAAGACCTTGTAGAAGGAAGGAAAAAACTCAAGGAATTCCACAAAATGGCCACAAAGGCTTGGATTATAAGGGAACATCTTCCAGAGTTTATATCATCTCAACAGTCTATCGGAGAATCATCTAATCCCCAACAATTTGACATAGTTATTGTTGAAGGCAATTACCAAACAGACTATTACGAAACAGATGGAGATGAAAGTTTGGAATCTGATGTGGAGCCAGAAGATGAAGTTACAAGAAGGAGAAGTAGGTATCCAAGGTACGATCCTAATTGTATTGTGCCTGTGTTTACTACATCTATGATGTTTAATGATGGTAGACAATTCAAAGATGCTGTCAAAAAGCATTCAGTGGTCGAGCGTAGAGAGATAAAATTTGTCAAGAATGAAAAGAAATTTGTTAGGGCAAAATGTGTCGATGTAAATTGTCCTTGGAAGATTTCTGCATCTTTTGATGTTAGAACTGAATCATTCCATGTGAAGGCTTATCATGAAGAGCATACTTGTAGCATTAGTTTCACTAATAAGAGAGTCACAAGTTCTTGGTTGGCGGATCACTATTTTAGTACACTTAGAGCAATGCCAACTATAAAAACCATTGCTTTTAAGGAACTTATTAAGGAGCAGTTGGGCTTAAATGTAACTATAGATCAATGCAAAAAAGTGAAGCTGCTTGCCTTTAAAGTTTTAATGGGAAATTATAGGAAGGAATATTCAAAGTTATGAGATTATGTGGAGGAGTTAAGAGAGACAAATCCTGGGAGTACTGTTACATTGAAGGTTGAAAAGCCTGACATGCATTCTAAAGCATTATTTGAGAGAATGTACATATGTTTTGCTGCATGTAAGAAAGGATTTCTTGATGGATGCAGAAAAGTTGTGGGGTTAGATGGCTGTTTTTAAAGGGAATTTGTAAAGGGAGATATTGTGTGCTATTGGAAGAGATGCAAACGACCAAATGTTCCCAATTGCATGGGCAGTTGTGAGAGTTGAAAGTGGAGACACTTGGACTTGGTTTTTGACAAGTTTGATGTATGACCTCAATATGATAGGCACATATGGACAAGGCTGGGTTATAATTAGTGACAAGCAAAAGGTAAGTTCGTTATTTTTTTTTTTTTCAGTGTTATGCCTTGTAAATGATCACTCTTGTAGTATGTTGCGACATTGAAATCATCTTTTTTAGGGCCTTCTTCAAGCCGTGGTGAACTTGTTGCCTTTAGCTGAGCATAGAATGTGTGCTAGACACATTTATGCTAATTGGGGCCAAAGGTATAAGGGAATACAAATGTAAAGACTATTTTGGCAATGTGTTAAGAGCAATACTATGGTGGAGTTTGATGAACACACACAGGCATTGAAGAAAATCAGTCCTGCTGCGTATCATGACTTGATTCAAACAGAGCCATAGCACTGGAGCAGCGCTTTCTTTTCTACTGAGGTTAAATGCGACATTGTCGATAACAATTTATGTGAAGCATTCAACGGAAGAATTATTGATGCCAGGTGTAAGTCTATTTATAGTATGTTAGAAGAGATGAAAATAATGATCATGACAAGGATGCATACACAGAGGGATGCCTGTGCTCGATGGAGAAGGGATTGTGGTCCAAGAATCATTAAAAAGTTGGAAGAAAATAGAGTTGGCGCAACTTATTGCCATGTGATATGGAATGGCGATGCTGGATATGAGGTGTTGGATAAGGGTGTTAAGTACGTAGTTGATGTGTCCAAGAGAGATTGTACTTGCAGGAGGTGGCAACTTACTGGTATTCCTTGTCCCCATGCCATTTCAGCTATAGATCATAAGCGACATGATGCATATGATTATGTGGATGAGTGTTACATGAAGGTAAAGTTCTTAGCTACATATCAGAATATGATGATGCCGGTTCGGGGAGAGAAATTTTGGAAAAAAACTAATAATGAGGCACCTGAACCACTTCCGATTAGGGTGAAGCTCAGTAGGCCCAAACAGAAAAGAAGAAGGGAGGAAGGTGAGGTCGCACGTGGTATTAGAATGTCAAGAAGAGGAATGAAAATGACCTGTCGAAGTTGCTCGAAGACAGGACACAACAGTTTGACATGTCCAACTAAGAAGGCTAAGACTGCAACATCACAAACACAATTACCTCGGCAAAAACTTTCAGTAAGTACTTTCATATCTATTGTTTCATGTTTATTTCATGAATAAATTTTAAATGAATATTATTCTTTCCAGGTTAAGTGGCGTACTAGCAAAGGTACAAGTAAAAGTGTTGGTGGGACACCAATTGCTAGTGCTGCTCTTAGGACACCATTATCTCATGGGAGTGTAAGTAATGTTTTTGTTAGTACTTTTGTTTTTACCAGGATAATTTTGTTGAGTAATGAAATTAACAATGTCAAGTGCAGAGTATGAGTGCCAGACAAGGCAATAGAGTTGATATACAAGTACAAGTTGAATCAACATCACAAGCAGCTGCAACTGAAGTTTCATTTAACGCAGTAGGCCCAATAGGAAAGAAGAAAAAAAAAAGAGGAAATAACTCCAATTTACAAGAAGTGACGGCATTAGGACGAAGTGTTGTGGCTACTTTTTTATTTGTCGATGATGTGTTAGTTCAATGAAATAGTGCAGTGGCTATTTTTTGTTTGTTGCTGATGTATGGGAAATCGATCCACTCCTCCAAGTGTTGTGTGGTCTTCACTACTTTGACGTTTGTGGTGTGTGAAAGGCTACGATGGACTGGATTCTTAGTTTACTTAGGTTATGGAATTCCTGAAAAGATAATTCTCTTTATAAAAAAATCCTGAAGTTGGCTTAGAATGGGGCCATTTAATGTATTTGGAAGGAAAGAAACTCTGTTTTGCATGCTGATCCCATGAACTAAATTGGTCAGATAGCTGCTTATGTTGTTATGATAAGTGTGTTGGAGAATTGGTGAAGCCTTCCATTGGCGCACAATCGTGTTTTTCATTGATTTCTCCTAGCTCATCAAAAGTGATTGATTTCTCATGTGTCTTTACTCGTTAACTTATGAACTTGTCTCCTTTTCATTTCTTGCTTCTCCATGTTTATGCTCCATTTAGGTCGAATTCCTCCGATCAATCGGCACGTTTTATTTTCGAAAGCTTTGAAGAAAAAAAAAAGTTGCCCAAGATTATTTCCAAAGAGGGTGGTTGGGCAAGAAAATAAAACATAAATGGGGTGTCGGGTTTGGAAGCCAAATTTTATATGCTCAATAAAACAATGAGGTTTTAAACTAGGTGCGTGCAAAATTTGATAGATTAATTTTGAGTACGGGAGTATGTACGAATTTATTTTCAAAAGCTTTGAAGAAAAAAAAAGTTGCCCAAGATTATTTCCAAAAAGGGTAGCTGGGCAAGAAAATAAAAAATAAATGGGGTGTCGGGTTTGGACGCCAAATTTTATATGCTCAATAAAACAAGGAGGTTTTAAACTAGGTGCGTGCAAAATTTGATAGATTAATTTTGAGTACGGGAGCACGTACGAATTTATTTCCGAAAGCTTTGAAGAAAAAAAAAAAAAGTTGCCCAAGATTATTTCCAAAAAGGGTAGCTGGGTAAGAAAATAAAAAATAAATGGGGCGTCGGGTTTGGACGCCAAATTTTATATGCTCAATAAAACAATGAGGTTTTAAACTAGGTGCGTGCAAAATTTGATAGATTAATTTTGAGTACGGGAGTACGTACGAATTTATTTCCGAAAGCTTTGAAGAAAAAAAAAAGTTGCCCAAGATTATTTCCAAAAAGGGTAGCTGGGTAAGAAAATAAAAAATAAATGGGGCGTCGGGTTTGGACGCCAAATTTTATATGCTCAATAAAACAAGGAGGTTTTAAACTAGGTGCATGCAAAGTTTGATAAATTAATTTTGAGTACGGGAGTATGTACGAATTTATTTTTTTCGAAAGCTTTGAAGAAAAAAAAAAGTTGCCCAAGATTATTTCCAAAAAGGGTAGCTGGGCAAGAAAATAAAAAATAAATGGGGTGTCGGGTTTGGACACCAAATTATATATGCTCAATAAAACAATGAGATTTTAAACTAGGTGCGTGCAAAGTTTGATAAATTAATTTTGAGTATGAAAGTATGTACGAATTTATTTTCGAAAGCTTTGAAGAAAAAAAAAGTTGCCCAAGATTATTTCCAAAAGGGTAGCTGGGCAAGAAAATAAAAAATAAATGGGGTGTCGGGTTTGGACGCCGAATTTTATATGCTCAATAAAACAAGGAGGTTTTAAACTAAGGGCGTGCAAAGTTTGATGGATTAATTTTGAGTACGGGAGCATGCACGAATTTATTTTCGAAATTTTTGAAGAAAAAAAAGTTGCCCATGATTATTTTCAAAAAGGGTGGTTGGGCAAGAAAATAAAAAATAAATGGGGCGTCAGGTTTGGACACCAAATTTTATATGCTCAATAAAACAAGGAGGTTTTAAACTAAGTGCGTGCAAAGTTTGATAGATTAATTTTGAATACGGGAGCATGTACGAATTTATTTTCTAAAGTTTTGAAGAAAAAAAAAGTTGCCCAAGATTATTTTCAAAAAGGGTGGTTGGGCAAGAAAATAAAAAATAAATGGGGCGTCGGGTTTGGACGTCAAATTTTATTTGCTCAATAACATAAGGAGATTTTAAACTAGGTGCGTGCAAAGTTTAATGGATTAATTTTGAGTACGATAGTCTGTACGAATTTATTTCCCAAAGCTTTAAAGAAAGAAAAAAGAGTTGACCAAGTTTATTTCAAAAATGATTGTTAGGCAAGAAATAGAGAAAAAAAATGAATTGTCAAGTTTGGACGCCAAATTTTATATACTCGATAAAACAATGAGGTTTTAAAAATGAGGTGTCGGGTTTGGTAGCGTCGGTAGCAAAGAGAATGTAATCATCCCGCATTTGTCTAGTGTTTTCCTGAATAGAATTTGCTTAATATTCTCTTCCTGATTTATATTTACTTAAAATTCTCGCTTGCTGTTATGTTCGGGAAAAAATGTTGATTTGCTGAAGAACAAGTTTGGATTTGATGATACTTTCAACTACAAGGAAGAACTGGACATGGATGCTACACTGAAAAGGTGAACCAGGAATATAGTAAAGAAGATTGAGCAAATGACTGATTGTACATCCAAACTTCAAGAAAGGCGACTTGGTTTGGGGCGTGACTAGATGGGAGGAGCGTAGTCTAATTGCTGCAATTGCCGTGAGATTTAGGTGATCCAGTCGAGAGCTTTGGGAAATTAGAATGAGGAGTATATTAGGAACTCTATATACCTAATAAACTTTGTCGATCTAAACCTGAGGCAGCAACTCAAAGTAATATAGTCTTCCCAAATGAGCCAAAAGCAGCAACAATACCAAAAATTCTAGGCGAGACAGAGACATTCTACGCGAGACCATCCACAAACTCATGTCAGCAATTTGCACAGCCATTTCAAATGAACCAATTCAACAACCACACACCCGTTACTACAACAAACCCATGTCAACGAAATTTAAAATAAAATTCAAGTGAAATCAAGACAGCTAAACCCTCAACATAAATATAAAGCACCGCAATTTCAAGAAGACGATGAAGGCGTTGAGTGAGAGTCAAGCAAGCGCCAGGCGAATATGAGTGAGCGTTGGATGGAGGCGTCGGGCGAGCGTTGGACAAAGACGTCAGGCCGAGCGTTGGACGGAGGCGTCGGGCCGACGCACAATAGCAAAATACATACATATCGTTGTCAATTGGACGGACTGACGTCACTAAGTCTGACAAATTTGATGATATCGTCATGAATTCACTACTCTCCTCTTGTCGTCAATCCCAGAAGTCCGTTAAAAAACCTAGCCACAAGAGATTGCACATTGGATGATGATCAGAAAACTTTACAAACTAGAAGTCTAAGATGAGCAACCGCTAGTCACACAAGCATGGGTAGAAATTATATCCAAATTTTTTTTTAACAGAGAAACTAATTAATCACTTTCTACAAAGGTTTAAGAAAAATTAGCCTTTTTAAGAGCCAAAATAGCCCACATTGTCACTGGACTTACATCACTCGAGAGCATAGAGGATCTATAATTTTGCCTACATGGAATGCTAATTAGACCTCGTACCATTGATCTTCTCAAGAAACTTGATCACAATTTTTGAATTATTATCCCATATGATGTTCTCACATTTCATCACATAAACCCAAGAAAATATTTTTCATGTTCTGCTTTTTCTAATGCTTGCAATGCACAAAGAGATTCTAGCATATCATTAGCTGAAAAGGAATGCACATAAAAGTGATACAACATACAATCCAACCAATAAAGATGCAGTTTTTCCGATGATTGCAATGTACGAATAGATTCCAGTGGGTCATTAGCTGAAAAGTAATGCACATAAAAGTGATAAAAATCATACAAGCCAACTAACAACAACACAAATGTAGCAGGCACCATTTTCACCTCAACAAACCGACTCAAATATCTACTGCTTCTCATGCCAACACCCCCAAAACTCGAATCATGGAACCTCATTCCCGACCAAACTCAAAGTTCCACTCATCCAAAGATGCTGATTCACTAAAATGGATAATACTAAGTGCAGAACTTCTTCTCCACTTGTCACAACACACCAATACCTCTTCCAAACTATTAGCTCCGTGATTTTCAATTCACTAAATCTCGGCCGCAAGAAAATGATTGCTTGATACGCAGTGGCTTTGAGCTAAAAAGGGGTCGACGGAAAATGAATCCGAACTCTAACTAAAGCAAACAAAACCTCTATCCTCCATCGCAATTCCTAGGCAAAACGTTTCAGAAATTTACCTGATAAAGGTAGGGCTGAAAAGGCGTCCAGAAGAACGGCGCGACCATGGCGGAACACTTTGTCGTGTTCAGTGAGGTCGAATCCGGTTGCGACCTGAATCGGGTCAATCGAGTGGCGACTCGAATTGGGTCAGTTGGGTCTTCGCAATTTCGAAGGTCGAATTATAGGGTTTGGGCAGACGAAGGGGTTGGGCTAGATTGGGGAGTCGATTCGATCAAAGAGCAACTCGGCTTGAGCAAACTCCTTGGATTTGAGTTTAGACTGAATTGATTTGGGCAGATGGGATTTGGGGTTCTTCCTCCATCGCTCAAGACGATTGGAGGCAAGTGAGAAAAGGGAAAACGTAAGAGCTCTTAACGACATCGTTTGTTTTGAAGGTTCTAGGGTTTTTTTTTTTTAATAAAATGGCGTCGTTTTGTTTTCAGAAATCCATGTCAGTGCCGGTTCGGCCACGTAGGACGGCCGGCGTTGACTTTGTATCCACGTAGGCATTTTCCGGTCTAAATTTGCCGGAAGGACTAAATCGGCACCAAAAAAAGGTTTAGGACTAAATCGGCACAAAGACAAAAGGTTTATGACTTTTTGGCACTTTTCCATATATATATATATATATATATATATATATATATATATGTATATGTATGTATATGTATATTATGTCCTATTTAGATCCATAAGAAGTAAGAACCTTGGGACTACACAAGATTTACTTGGATTGCTTTTCATGCTCATAAACATGAAGCAGTGCATTCGATCATGAAGTTTGCAAAACAAGTTCAAAATATAAAAAAGTTAACAATGAAAATAGCTTTGAGCATAGCTTTTGTGCTCCTTTCAGTCTACGACAAAATGGAGTTATGGAGAGAAACAAATTGTTTATGACAAGATGTTCTTGCACACTGTTACATGGAAGTAGTCCCAAAGACATAGTAGAAGCAATTTTGGCATACTTAGATATATTTAGATGCATTTGCTATGTTCTTAAAAGTACAAATTAATAATATTGGCAAGTTTGATCCCAGATTGAATGAAGGTGTATTCTTGGAATACTCGCAATCTAATTAGGGTTTAGATAGTGCAATTAACTGATTGAGGTCCCACCATTTCGTATTGAGGCCCAACCGGCCCGCAGAAGGTGGTGCACCCGTATATCTGCCGCCAAGCCAATGGCTTGCTCATGTCCCATATCGAGCAATATATAAACATTGACAGCATTCAAGTCCAATCTGTCTGCGTGGGGCTATAGTAGTGATAGGTCACCCTCATATTGCTAGCGCTCCGAGCATTGGTTGTGGAGATGGCAAGCCAAAGCAACGATCCCAAACAAAGGCCAGATCTCCCCATGAAGAAGAGTGGTTGTTTTTGCTTTGCAAGGAGATAAGCGAGAGAGCATAAGGGGAGAGGAGGAATGCAAAATTACGAAATTGCCCTTTTAGGGTTGGATGAATGATCTGATAAAATTTCTTGCGTATTGACTTGGAACTTGACTGAAGGGTTAACTATATGTGGATCCTGCTTCTTAAGTTTTTTTTTTTTTTTAAACGGAGAAATAATTTAGGAGAAATAAAGGTAGGGAAGCAAGCACTTAAACTCTCATTTGTGGTGTTTCAATTTTTTGAATTAAGCACATCTTGATTGGAACCTTAAAGCACCTTATCTCATAAGATGATCAACAACCTACCATGAGTAAATATGAAAACGAAAGAAAGAAAATGTATACGCATGTTGCCTCAATGGTATGACTCAATTCTAATGTAATCTAATACATGACCACAGCCTCAACACGTACAAAAAGGAATTGTAAAGTTTGCTAGAATTATATTTCTATTAATGCTAAGGAACGCAACCAGATTTACACCATAGAATGTTTGACGTTTCAGTCTATTAAGATTGGAGAGTCAAAAAATGGGGCACGACTTTTCAGTCTATTAAGATTGGAGAGTCAAAAAATGGGGCACGACTTTTCAGTCTAATAAGATTGGAGATTCAAAAATGGGGCACCCGCTATGAATTTTGTGACGGCTCGCAACTAATGGGGGTGGCCGTCGTACGATAACTTTTCTCTGGCGGTATTTAGCTAAAAGTAATAATTGAATATTTAGTTTTCTGCTTTTGGGTCATACGATAATGAATAATACTCATAGAGATCAATTGCTCTTTTGGCTAATGAAATTAATTTATGTATGTTTCTGATATAGTAGCACATTGCACTCCATGCGCGCATATGGGTTCATTCTAAGAATGACTTAACAAATTAGTAAAAATAATTAGCATGAGTTTATATTTCAAAGATAAATGCGACCAACCCTCAAATAAGTTTCTTAATGAGAAAGGCAAAACACCAATGCACAGAAGTACAAGGACCCTGCGACCACAAAAAAAAAAGAAGGTACAAAGACCCATTGGATAGATAAAGGTAGCATGTGCGGTGTTTGTGTACTATCGATATCAGATTGTACGAATTTTTCTTTTGAATTATCCCTAGACTAAACTCGAATACAACCCATAAATCCTCCCCAAATCTATCAAGGCCTTATATATAATTAAGAACCCGAAACCCGTCATAATACTTTATAACTAAACAAACATCTCACGTTAAAAACACAATAATCCACATTGAATATGCAAATACCCCAATTAATTCAAAACCCATGCATTGAAGGTCACCAATTAAAAAACATATAAAATTGCAAAAAATAAGATTAGAAAACCTTGAAACGTACCGACCGTAAAGTGAGGATCCGTGCTTGAAATTTTGTTCGGGTTGACAAGATTATATAAGTAATATCAACGTTCTTTTCAATTTGTATATTCAACATTATTTAGATTATAATTGGGGTTTAGATAGTGGCATTGCTTACTGATTGATTGATTCTTACCATTCCCTTTTGATAGTTGTCTGCGGAAGAGCCTGCAAACAGTTCCCACCCGCATCCCGTCTGTTTGATCATTCCTTCCACAACAGTAGATTCACAACAATAATTTGTTATTATTTCGTAACGACAATTTCCATCACATAAAAAGTTATCATTATTTCTCAACAAAGTCTTATTATTTCTAGACACGAACATATGAAAATTAGGAACCGAGTGCAATTTAGTCGCCACAGTCAACGAACTCGTAGTTCACAATGAGGTGTCCTTGATTATATCCATTTTCGTCTGTATCCAACGGACGGAAGATGGTGTCATAGTCCAGATCGAGCCCTCCATTGCTACACTGGTCGACGATCCTCGCAATAATTTGCTCATTGGTCCCGGTGTTCGTGATCTGCGTGCACTGGAACTTGAGTTAATGATCCGATATCGCACCTCTTTATGACTTGCTCAAAATGGATATGAGGTCTTAAAACAAAGTTATAAAGCAAAAGTTATACGAGGTCTTAAAACAAGGAAGATTTGAAATCTCTAAGTTTTCTTTTACCCTCAAGGCTTGTGAGGTAGGATGAGGGATTTGACGAATTCGCTTGAGTCTTGAGGGGCGACTACGTGTGGGTCCTTCTTCCTTGTTTTTAATGTTTATCTCATTTGACCGCCGCCCTGTGCAATAAAAAGAAGTATTTCATTTTTCTTTAATTTTGTAAAATAAGTTACTATTCTCGGAGAAATAGAGTTTTAGCACTTAATTATAATTTGTGATGTTAAACTTCATTCCTTTGAATTAAGCGTATCAGGATTGTACCCTTAAGCACTTTCTCCCAGCACGTTGCCTCAAGGGCTTTACTCAATTTGAATTTTAAGCAGCTGTAAAAATAATCTAGAACTTGATACATGATCAGAATTATAGCAGGTGGAAAAATAATTTTAGAATTTGCTAGGAATTTAGTTTATCTCTTCAATCCTGGAAATGCAATGAGATTTAGCACTAAAGCATGTCTGCCTCTTCAGTGGATTAAGACTGGAGGGTCAAAAAATGGGGAAATTCGTTATGAACTTTTGTGACGTCTCGAAACTCGAAATTTAAGCTTGTCGATTAGTCGCCGTTTTAGAATATTCTCAGAGAAGCAAAAAACTAAGCTTTAAAATCACGAGAGTGGATCACTTGAGGATTTAACGGAATTGAATAGTTAGAAGTTAGAATGAGTCAACTTTTGATTTTTGTGGCATTCTCAAAGTGTCGGCTCCGTCAATCGGGGCTTGGTTTATTTGGTAGAATCTTTCCACGAGACTACAATAGTATAATAGGTATGCAAAGGCTCGCATTACATGGTAAATTTTAGGAATTCATGAGATAGCAAGTTTGTCATAACTTTCAGAGTAAAGTCTTTTAGAACTGACGTGCCCGCCTCTATATAACTCTCCATCTCTGTTCCTTGACTGTGGAAAAGGAGGTACGTAGAGGATTAAAGCTGAGCCGATCTCCATGAAAGTTGGTTCACTGGAGAGTTTCTTGGATATTTCATAGAAACTTAGGGTTTCTTTGTCGCTAGTTTGGAAGGGTAAAGTTGAAAATCGATGTGTAACCATCGAGTAATTAATGAAATTAGTAGATTAGACGGAGCAATAACATTGCCCCATGTATTTTAAATTACTAGCGTTTTCTCAGCTTCGGTAGCCCTTAATCTCTTGGAGAACTTTGATCTTTCCCTTTATCACGACAGAGAAGGTACGAGTTTCAGTTCGTTTTTTGCAGAGCAAATGGCATGATAAGTGTTTAACGTTTGTCCTAATCAAATTTGAGGGTGAAGAAGAGACCAAGATGAAGAGCAACATGAAATAAAGGAGAAGAATAATATAGAATGGGTTAGGTATAAGTCTGGTTGAGTATTGGTAACTAATATTATTTCACATAAAAATAAGTCAATGTAAGTTAAATGGGTCAATTTAAATCAAACTCATTTTTGACCCATACAATCCGACCTGACCTGCTTGTTTAACAAATCCGGTATGAATACACAAAATCTAATTGTTCATGGCTCGAGAAGAAAAAAAGACTTAAGTGCAAAATGAAGAAAGTTTGGAAAGTGCAGACTTCAAGCGAATTGAAATGTGAGTACATCGTGGAATCTAAATTATTTTCCATCGGGGTACAGTGACATTGAACGCTGACAAATACCACAACCAGACAACAAGAGAAAAGATGAAAGGCATGGCACATTAGATGTCAATTTATCTAACTCGATACCGGGACTTACACGGCATCAAATGCTGCATCCTACGGAAATCCTCAGGCTACAATCATCTGAGTTCACATTATTGAGTAACTAGAAGTGCCGACAAGTCCCACTATCAAAGACTTACCATGCCACCAACAACAAGAACGAGATCACCGGAAGCACCAGCCTCGCCACGGTTCTCACGAGCTACAAGAGTTCAGTTAACAGTCCAAATGATCTGAAAAATTTACTCATTTCTTCCTCACATCTTGTAATCGGAAGAAGCACTAGACTCTGTCCTTCATTCATTCAAGAATCATACACCCTTTGTCTATAAGATGGTAAATCTACTCCATATCAACTCGCCGGCCATATAATTAGAGACCAAGATGCAATTCGGGTACCAAGACTTGCTCATCACATACTTTATTCGACTAAGCAGTTTCAGGATCTCAACAGACAGAGCAACAGAGAGACACAGACATTTTACATTAACCTCAGAAAGGGAGGCAATCATCCATCGTCCCATCAGAGGCTCGCGCTCGCCGGCTGCAGCTCCGGGACCACGTAATCCACCATGATCACGCCGTCCAAGTACTCCCTAACCTTCTCCTTGCGCAAATTCACGGCCTCCTCGTTGGCCTCCGCGGCCTCCATCTCCTCCACGTTCTTGAAAATCGCGAGCAAGGCGATCGAGAACCCCTTGGCCCGCGCCGGCGAGAAGTTCTCCCCGCAGGTCACCTGCTTGACCTTCGCAAACCCGTCCTTGATCCCCTGAATCACCCCCAAGACATCGCCCTTCGCGGCGTCCCCTGCGGCGGGGCCTCCCTGGAGGACGAGGTGAACAAAGCCGCGTCGTGCTGCGGGAGCAATTACAAAGGCGGGGAGGGGAGGCGCAGGAGGATAAGAGGAGAGGGAGGGCGATGACGACGTGGCGCCGGAAGTGCGGGAAGGAGGAGGCGAGCGTGCTGTCGTTGCCGTGGAGGCACCTGTGTTTGTGCGCGGTGTGTGGGTCTTCCCTCCGTGCTTGTCCCCTCCGTAACTCTCCTGAAGCCGGCAGTGTCCATGTTAATCTGTCCTAGACCAGTTTTTTTTTTTTTTTTTTTCACTTGTCTCTTAAAAAAACCAGGGAAAAAAACGGAAGAAATATTTCCAAGAGTTAAATAGGAATCTCTCCGATCATAATCTTTTTTGTCTTTTTGTTCTTATTGGTCTCGTGATTTGATTAATTATTTGCCAATTATTTCTTGTCTCTTTCGATTCTCCAACTGGGTGGTTGCTGGGGAATGTTTCCAACATTCACATCCATGAAATTGTGTCGTCAATGAAGCGGCGGATTGAAAAGAGTAATGAATCGTTCCTGTCTTTCTTCACCATTTACCAAAAAGACCGCATATCGCCTCAACGATTCAGCGTTTTGGGGGTCAACATGACGCTACAGTATTAAATAATTGAATCAATATATTCACCAATATAAACAAGCAGAATTCTTTCTCTTTATATCCATCGCTCCCGACTCAGAGACATTTGCAACTACATACAATTAGAAAGACACCAGCTTTTGCCTCACAAATGCACGTCAAGAACCTAAAGAAGCCCATGATTCCTAGGCTAAAGATGCCTGCTCCATCGAGACGCAAAACTAATCTATATAAAATGATCCACAACCTACAATGAGTAAACGCAATAATGAACGAAAGAAAATACATTTAGCTCAACACATGTGCATGTTTCCTCAATGGCATGACTCAATTTCAATTTAATTTAACATGTACTAAAGGAATTTTAAAATTTGCTCGTATTATATTTTTATTAATTCCAAGAAATGCAACCAAACTAACCCTAATGAATGTTTGACTTTTCGGTCGATTAAGACTGAAGAGTCAAAAGTGGGGCAATGGCTACGAATTTTGTGGCGGCTCGGAACTCCACGAAATAACTTTGCCAATTCGTCGGCCTTTCAGAAACTTTTTCGAAAGAAAATATAAGCTTTTACAATCACAAGAATGGGGGTGGCAAGTCAAGAGGGGCACATCACATGACATTTTTCAAAATGAAAATGGTATGTTGCTTACCCAACGAATTCAGCCTTCATCATTTGAAATGTCAATTAGGGTTGTCCGGCCAATTGAGTCTGTGCAATAACTTTTCTTTGGCAATATTTAGCTAAAAGTAATTATTGAATATTTAGTTTTCTACTTTGGGTCATACGATAAAGTACAATACCCATAGAGATCAATTGCTTTTTTGGCTAATGAAATTAATTTAATTATGTCTCTGATATAGTAGCATATTGCAGTCCATGCGTGCATATAAGTTCATTGTAAGAATGACTTAACAAATTAGCAAAAATAATTAGCATGAGTTTACAGTTCAAAGATAAAATGCGACCAACTCTCAAATACGTTTCTTAATGAAAAAGGCAAAGCATTAACGTAGTGAAGTACAAACTACAAACTAGGCAAATATATATATACAAACTAAAAAGACCCTCCGACCACCACCAACAAAAAGTGCAAAGACCCATTGGATCGATAAAGGTGGCATGCGCCTTGCATTTGTTTTATCAATATCAGATGATATGAAATTTATTTTTGAATTATCCCTCGAAATGCTCGCACAATTAAAAAGTTAGTACTAAACTCATTTACAAACTGATATTTAAAGCTAACCCATCATACCATTCTATTTTGGTGGTAGATGAAAGGAAAAAAAATAAAACAACAAAAAAAAATTACTTTAGTACTCTTACATATCAAACTTGAATGAAAATAATAAAGGTATTCTGTGTATAGTCTAATGAAATTTACTTTCTAAATCAATTGATCACAAGTAATTATACCGTGTATTATAACCAAGTTGAGTCCAAGCTACTAGCATATAATTTGTGCCACGCGTTTGTAACTTGGCTCGGTTTTGGATAAACCAGGGCAATCCATCTCAATTTTTCACCATTTCTCAGACTTGCTCCAAATCCATCACGGCTTTTGATATATATCCAACCCGACACCTATCATAATACTTTATAACTAAATAAATATCATACGTTAAAAACACAATAATCCACATCGCATATGCAAATACCCCAATTAATTCAAAACCCGTGCATTTAAGGTCACCAATTAAAAAACATATAAAATCGCAAAACATAATATTAGAAAACCTTAACATCTACCGATCCTAAAATGAGCAGCCGGGCTTGAAATTCTTTTACGGGTAGACAAGATTATATAATTAACGCCAATTTCCTTTTCAGCTTGTATATCCAATATTATTTAGCTTATAATTGGGGTTTGGACGGTGCCATCGACTGATTGATTCTCACCATTCCCTTTCGATAATTGTCTGTGGAAGGACCTGGAAATAGTTCTCGTCCAGCCACCCACATCTCGTCTGTTTCAACATTCATTCCAGAACAATAGATTCACAATAATAATAATTTTTTATTACTTCATAACGACAACTTCTATCACATAACGACGACTTCTATCACAGAAGAAGTGATAGTTTATTTCTCAACAAAGTCTTATTCTTTCTGGGCACAAACATGCGAAAATTAGGGACAGGTGCAATTTAGTCACCACAATTGACGAACTCATAGTTCACATTGAGGTTTCCTTGGTTATAACCATTTCCGTCTGTGTCCAACGGACGGAAAATGGTGTCGTAGTCTAGATCGAGCCCTCCATTGCTGCACTGGTCGACAATCCTTGCGGTAATTTGCGTGTTGGTCCTGGTGTTTGTGATCTGCGTTCAGAGGAAGTTGAGTTAATAAATCTGATCTCTCACCTCTTTAGGAGTTGCTTGAAATACATGGGAGGTCCTAAAAACAAAGCTATAGGGCAAAAACGAAAGAAAGGTTAGAAGAAATCTCTAAAAACTTTATCTTTTACCCTCAAGCATTTGCCACAAGACTCTTGCCCTTGAGGTCCGACAGGCCCACAGAAGGCGGTCCACCCGTACTTTTGCCGCCAGGCCAATGGCTTGCTTGCGTCCCAGGTCGAACAATATGCGCTCACGGCATTCAAGTCCCACCCGTTCTGCGCAGGGTTGTAGTAATGGTACGTCGCCCTGACGTTGCTAGCGCTCTGAGCATTGGCTGTGGAGATGGCAAGGCAAAGCAACAACGCCAAACAAAGGCTAAGTCTCCCCATGATTTGAGAATGAGTGGTGGTTTTTTGTGGTGCAGGGAGATGAGCAAGAGAGCATGAATTTATAGGAGATGAGCAACGCGATATTACGGAATGCCCCTGTGAGTTAGGATGAGAGATTTGATGAATTTGCTTGCGTCTTGACTTGGAACTTGACTTGAGGGGCAACTACATGTGGATCCTTCTTCCTTTTTCTTAATGTTTATCTAGCTAGACCGCAATGTCGTGGAATAAAAAAAGAAGTGTTCCATTTTTCTTTTATTTTGTAAAATGATTGGTTAATCTAGGAGAAATATCATTTTTGGTGTTAAACTTCATTCCTTTGAATTAAGCATATCTTGATTGGTACCCCTTATGCAATTTCTCCATGTGCATGTTGCCTCAATGGCGTAACTCCGTTTTAATTCTAAACGAGTGTAAAAATAATTGAGAATTTTATACATGATCAGAATTGTAACAGGTGGAAAAGTAATTTAATTTAAGGATTTGCAAGGATTTTAGTTTATGTTATCATTCCATGAAATGCAATGAGACTTAGCACTAAAGAATGTCTGATTCTGCACTCGATTAAGACCGGAGAGTCAAAAAAATTGGGCGCTTCGTTATGAACTTTTGTGGCGTCTCGACCCTCGAAATTAAGCTTGTTGATTTGTCGCCCTTTTAGAATCTTCTCAAAGAAGAAACTAAGCTTTAAAATCACTTAGAGAATGTATCAAATTGAGGGCTGCAGCGATTCGACGGAATTGAATAGTCAGAAGTTAGAATGAGTCAACTTTTGATTTTTGTGGCATTCTCAACGTGCTGTCTCCGTCAATTAAGGCCTGGTTTATTCCATAGAATCTTTTGATTTTTGGAGTACTCTTTTAGAATTGATGTGCCCGCCTCTATATACGTCTCCATCTTTGTTCCTTGACTGTGGAAAAAGAGGAAGATAGAGGACTGAAGTTGAGCCGATCGCCATGATAGTTGGTTCACTAGAGAGTTTCTTATTATTTCATGGAAACTTAGGTTTCTTTGTCGCGAACTAACTTGGAAGAGTGAAGTTGAGAATTGACGGTGTGTAACCATCGACTAATTAGACAACTTAAAAGATTGGGCGGAGCATTTACATTGCCCTATTTTATTCACTAAGTAATTTGAACTGCTAGCATTTTATCAGCTTCGGTGGCCTTTAGTCTCTTGGGGGGAACTTCGATCTTTCCTTTACAACGACGAAGTAGGTCAGAAGCTTCAGTTATTTATGACCGAGCAGATTGGATGTTGAGTGTTGGCGTATCTCCTAATCAAATCTGGGGGTGGAGAAATGACGGAAATGAAAAGCAATGCAAGATGAAGAAGAAGAAGAAGAAAAGTGGTTCGGTTTGATATGGGTCGGATCAATGGATGTGGGTCGATAAAATTATATTACATAAAAATAGGTCAATTTGGGTCGAATCCATTTTCGATCCATATAATCCCAACTCAATCCACCGGTTTAAAATATCTAGACAGATACTTCCCTGGTCTTTTTTTTTTTTGGGGTCTATGAGATACTTCATTGGTTTTTTTTTTGGTCGAATTTACTTGGTTAAACAACAAGATATTATGCAAAAGCAGAAATTCAAGGTTATACATAAGGAAAGAGGAAAGAGATGTTAATGAATCATGTATAAGTAAAATTAACAAAAAAAAAACACAGTGGAAACAAAGATGATATATTTCTATACATGATTCTCCGAAGGCATTGTTCGTGTGTTTTAATGAAAAATCTGAATATAAAAGAGAGTTAAATAAATTACCTCTCGAAGCGCGCTTTAAATGAATTGGTTCACATGTTCTTCAGTTTGAGCCCCACAAATGTCGGACCCCTAGTTCAAACACACCACCAATAGACGTCGAATGTAAAAGAGAACTTTTGGATAATCATCACTATAATTGTGCTAGCAATCTCGTAGACACAATCATCCATATCCTTGATGTTTTTAGTCATGGCCCGAATGAGAGAGAATCCATTTTCTTTCTCGCGTCTCGAACACACAAAACACAAATTTTTCTCTCTTTAGCAACCGTTGCTCATTCCCTCCTTTATGCGGCATTTTAAAAAAAAATCTCGAATCAACAACGATTGCTGAGTTTGATTATTGGCAGAGATACAATTAAAGAAAATATCAAATGGTCAGTTGGGGATGGTAAATCTATTCGTATTCGACAAGATAAATGGTTGATGCAAGAGGTAATTGGTGAACAAAGCAATACACCAGAACCTCTGATGGTATCTGAGCTCATACAGGAAGATTCCAGAGAGTGGAATGTACAAAAAATTCAACAGTTCTATACCATAGGTATCGTCAATGAGATTCTAGCTAGGGGTGAGCATGGTCCGGGTTGGTCCGGGCCACCCCCTAACCCTAGGACCAACCCGTACAGTGTCGGTCCTCAATTTTTAGGACCGAGGACTGACCCTATTGAGCTTGGGACCAAGTTTGGTCCGGTTCCAGGGTCAACCCGGGACCGATTGATAATTTTTTTCATCTTATTTTTTATACTCCCTAAAAAAGCAAACCTACAAATTCAAATTACACATCCATCGACAATGCAACATTGTGCAACTAAATTATAAATACCAATACATATTTAGCAAATTCAAGATGACATAATAATAGAAATTTCGTACCTACTAACCGCTCATCAAGATATGAAACAAGATGGAAAGTTCTTGTAATCATCTATCTTTAATATTCATAACATCATATGCAAAAGCGTTTTCCTACATTTGATCATATAGAGTCCATTCAACCAAAAAATGAACTTTACACCACTTGACTAGCAAATCACCGTAGCAAATGCAATACTACTCTACTCTTCAAAAACTTCTACCATTTGATACAAATTGAAAAGCAAAGTGCAACTGAAATTCATTAGTAAAATACAATTAAACCATAAAAAGTTCAAAATACTTAATATAAACCATGAATATATAACTTCACATCTTATTAATTCACTTGAACTTCTAAATACCTAAAAACAAAACAAACAACACATAATTAATACTCAACAAAAGTTTTAAATTGAAATTACTATTAGTGCTATTGATAGAACATCTCAATATAATATAATATAACAGACATTTTACTTAGATTTGAATATATAAAAGAATTATAAATAATATAATATAATATAATATAATATACATGGTTGGTCCAGGGTTGGACCGACCCAAAACTTTTAGGACCGAGGACCAACCCGCATAGTGTTGGTCTTGAAATTTCAGGACCAAGGACCGACCCAGTCCCCTTGGGAACCGGACCAGGACCGGCAAGGTTGGGCCGGTCCAGGGTCGGTCTAGGGTCGACCCTAGACCGCTGCTCACCCCTAATTCTAGCTATCCCACTGAACCCACAACCGCATTCAAATTACCTAGTCTGGACAGGTAATAATATATGGCAATACACTGTCAAAAGCGGCTACAACAGAGCAATTGCAGTCAATACATAGCAAGACAACAACAAGGCCTCCTGCTCGTTTCGACCACCACGTACCTTATGGACACGAATATGGAGCCTTGCTGTACCATCGAAAATAAGGACTTTCCTCTGGGCACTCTGTCAAAATGCCATCCCCACGAGGGAAAATCTACACAGGAGAAAAATTATCACAGACCCATTCTGTCCAATTTGCTATACAAAGGTAGAATCAACTGAACACCTCTTCTTTTTGTGTAAATGGACTAAACATATATGGGAAGATTCAACTTGTAGGGGTCTTAGTCCAACAAGCAGGATCACCCGAGCAGATAAGTGGATAATGGAAGCTTTTCGTACAACTAAAGACATACCTGACTGGGAATATACAGGATTGATCCTCTGGCACATATGGAAGGCAAGGAACGGCTGGATCTTTCGAGCAAAAGCACCGATCTCGGCTGATACACTGAGAAGAGCGCAAGATCAGCACTCAATTTGTATTCATGGACAGAAGCAAAAAAATCGTCCAAACCCTAATCGCGACTTACCTCAGTGATGGAAACCTCCGGATCGATCAGATTTGAAGTTGAATGTTGACGCATCTTGGAATCAAGGAGAGTTTCTTTGCTCTGTGGCGGGTGTAGTGAGGGATTCGTCGGGGCAGATGGTCGAGGGCTTCGCTTGCACATCTAGGGTTTCTTCATCGCAGGAGGCAGAAGTCGACGCCATTTTACGCGGCCTCTTTTATATTAAAGAACTCCAGAGGCGGCACGTGAAAGACTTCAGAAGTCAACCACTTCGCTGGATCTGCGAAAGTGATTGTCTTCCAGCGGTTGAGCAGGTAATGGGCCGGGCCGATATTCAGTGGAACTTGAAAGAAGCGGTCAGAAAATGCAAACAAGAGCCGGTTCAATGTGCGAATGTCCAAGTGAGCTGTTGTACACGAGAAGAAAACCGTGTTGCGGACTGGATTGCACGATCACACCGAGCGAACAAGCTTCCCCTCAATTGGTGGATTTATCCTCCTTTGCCTCTTTGGAATATATTATGTTCGGACATTAGTCCTTTTTTATATTGTAAGACTCCTTTTAAGTAAGAATACTACGTCACTACCTTTCGACCAAAAAAAAAAAAACTTCTAGAGAAACGGAAAAAGTTGAGGTACAAGTTTGGAAAGTGTAGACTTCAAGCGAATTGAAATGTGAGTCAATTGGTATTGATCACTAATAGACCCCTCACATGGGTGAATTGGTTTGAGGTTGAGTCGGATTAAAAATAATATGATCCCAACTGACCCATTTATTTCAAATACAAATTTTGTAACTCATATTTGCCAGATATATGACTCAAACCCGGTCGGACCTAGAAATCCATTTTTAGCAACTTTTCTTTTTAAAATGTTGCTTTTGAAGAATGAAGAACTTAGGAGAAATAAAGGTAGGGAAGCTAGCACTTAAACTCTAATTTGTGATGTTAAACTTCATTGCTTTGAATTAAGCACATCTTGATTAGTACCTTAAAGCACCGCCTCCCATGTAAACTAATCTATATAAAATGATCGACAACCTACAATGAGTAAACGCAATAATGAACGAAAGAAAATACATTTAGCTCAACACATGTGCATGTTTCCTCAATGGCATGACTCAATTTCGATTTAATTTAACATGTACTAAAGGAATTTTAAAATTTGCTCGTATTATATTTTTATTAATTCCAATAAATGCAACCAAATTAACACTAATGAATGTTTGACTTTTCGGTCGATTAAGACTGAAGAGTCAAAAGTGCCGAAAAGTCAAAAGTGGGGCAATGGCTACGAATTTTGTGGCGGCTCGGAACTCCACGAAATAACTTTGCCAATTCGTCGGTCTTTCAGAAACTTTTTCGAAAGAAAATCTAAGCTTTTACAATCACATGAATGGGGGTGGCTTAAAATCGAGAGGGACACATCACATGACATTTTTCAAAATGAAAATGGTATGTTGCTTACCCAACGTAATTCAGCCTTCATCATTTTTTTTTTGACAGTGAAAAGGGCAACTTGTATTAATAATAGTAATTCATACATCCAGCTGCGAGAGCATCCGCACATAACAAGTTAAGTAGAGGAATAGGCGGATGAAAAGAGGATATGCGATGTGTAGGGTTTCTACTATGGGCTTTACAGGCCCAATCAGCAACCATGTTAGCCTCCCTAGGGCAAAAATCGAGGGAAATATTGGGGAAAAGTGAAAACGAAAGACCGCCTCGAGAAAAGAGCACGATCCGGCCATGGCGGCCGTGCTCGTCGATTCGAACTTCTACTAGGGAGAGGTTATCGATTCAAGAACAAGTGAAGCGTATTGGAGCCCCTCATCAAGTAGATGTCGAAGCGTTGATGATAGGGCCTGGATCTCCACCGCAAAGCCGAGGAAGCTTCAACCCTTGCTGCAAAAACGTCGGTAAGTCTACCTTCGTGATCTCTGCAAATACTTGCGATCTTGCCTTGGTTATCGCCCGGTGATGTGATCCGTCAAAGTTAATTTTCGTGTGTGCCGGATCGGGGACGCCATAGATGACTCGTTAGGCGGCGAGGGCTTCGATGTGCGGTGGAAGGCGAAGACAGATGATCCACTTGGGTATTCGTTAAAGCGGCTTCGCAACAATGGACGAATTAGGAAATTTGCCTCGGAAGAGGAAGCCGTTCCGAGCCTTCCGGATCTGCCACAATACATTGGCGATCAATGCAAGACGAGGTAGGCGGTTCCCATTGCGATCGAGGATACAATCCATGAGTCCAGTCTCTGAATATTGGTAGGGTCGATTGATATGCCAATCGAGAGTTCGACCATACCTTTTTAGTCCACTCGCATAATAAAAATAAATGTTACGAGGTTTTACGGAATATTTCTTTGACAGATTTGGCAGCACGGACCGTCAATGATGTGCCTTCGATGCGGTGTGACGCGTTGCTATGGAGTCATGACAAATGGCCCCCGAGGAACATACGGATTTTGGGGCTTGCTTTGGCATCTTCCATAGAGTTCGCCAAAACCGGTAGGAGTTCTATATGAAGTAGAAGCACCATCTGTTAATCCACCGGTGTTAGTCTCGAGTGATTGCATGGTATGCCGACTTTACGATACGTACCTCTGTTTTGTAGCTGTCCAAATGAGTGCATCCTTGGTAACAGTTGGTCGAATTTGAATGGCTGTGATTTCTTGAATTATTGGCAAGTCAAAGAAGCTGCGCATTAAATCTGTTTTCCATGAACCAAGTGCTGATCAATTAGATCAGCAACTAGGAGGGGTTCTGCTTGGGCCTTTGATCCACCTAGAATACCCATGGGTAGCCAACTATCTTCTCTGATATTGATGCATGTGCCATCCCCGACTGACCAACGGATGTTTGGTAAGATAGCTGCACGCCCACTCAAGAGGCTCTGCCAGCCCCATGATGGAGCCTTCATCATTTGAAATGTCAATTAGAGTCTGTGCAATAACTTTTCTTTGGCAATATTTAGCTAAAAGTAATTATTGAATATTTAGTTTTCTACTTTGGGTCATACGATAATGTACAATACCCATAGAGATCAATTGCTTTTTTGGCTAATGAAATTAATTTAATTATGTCTCTGATATAGTAGCATATTGCAGTCCATGCGTGCATATAAGTTCATTATAAGAATGACTTAACAAATTAGCAAAAATAATTAGCATGAGTTTATAGTTCAAAGATAAAATGCGACCAACTCTCAAATACGTTTCTTAATGAAAAAGGCAAAGCATTAACGCAGTGAAGTACACACTACAAACTATATATATATACAAACTACAAAGACCCTCCGACTACCACAAACAAAAAGTGCAAAGACCCATTGGATCGATAAAGGTGGCATGCGCCGTGCATTTGTTTGATCAATATCAGATTATATGAAATTTATTTTTGAATTATCCCTCGAAATGGTCGCACAATTAAAAAGTTAGTACTGAACTCATTTACAAACTGATATTTAAAGCTAACCCATCATACCATTCTATTTTGGTGGTAGATGAAAGGAAAAAATATAAAACAACAAAAAAAATTACTTTAGTACTCTTACATATCAAACTTGAATGAAAATAATAAAGGTATTATTGTGTATAGTCTAATGAAATTTACTTTCTAAATCAATTCATCACAAGTAATTATACCGTGTATTATAACCAAGTTGAGTCCAAACTACTCGCATATAATTTGTGCCACGCGTTTGTAACTTGGCTCGGTTTTGGCTAAACCAGGGCAACCCGTCTCAATTTTTCACCATATCTCAGACTTGCTCCAAATCCATCACGGCTTTTGATATATATCCCCAAAGTCGGATCAGTAAAATAACCACCAACCCGACACCTATCATAATACTGTATGACTGAATAAATATCATACGTTAAAAACACAATAATCCACATCGCCTATGCAAATACCCCAATTAATTCAAAACCCATGCATTTAAGGTCACCGATTAAAAAACATATAAAATCGCAAAACATAATATTAGAAAACCTTAACATCTACCGATCCTAAAATGAGCAGCCGGGCTTGAAATTTTTTTACGGGTTGACAAGATTATATAATTAACGCCAATTTCCTTTTCAGCTTGTATATCCAATATTATTTAGCTTATAATTGGGGTTTGGACGGTGCCATCGACTGATTGATTCTCACCATTCCCTTTCGATAATTGTCTGTGGAAGGACCTGGAAATAGTTCTCGTCCATCCACCCACATCTCGTCTGTTTCAACATTCATTCCAGAACAATAGATTCACAATAATAATAATTTTTTATTACTTCATAACGACAACTTCTATTACATAACGACGACTTCTATCACAGAAGAAGTGATCGTTTATTTCTCAACAAAGTCTTATTCTTTCTGGGCACGAACATGCGAAAATTAGGGACAGGTGCAATTTAGTCACCGCAATTGACGAACTCATAGTTCACATTGAGGTTTCCTTGGTTATAACCATTTCCGTCTGTGTCCAACGGACGGAAAATGGTGTCGTAGTCTAGATCGAGCCCTCCGTTGCTGCACTGGTCGACAATCCTTGCGGTAATTTGCGTGTTGGTCCTGGTGTTTGTGATCTGCGTTCAGAGGAAGTTGAGTTAATAATCTGATCTCTCACCTCTTTAGGAGCTGCTCGAAATACAAAGGAAGTCCTAAAAACAAAGCTATAGGGCAAAAACAAAAGAAAGGTTTGAAATCTCTAAAAACTTTATCTTTTACCCTCAAGCATTTGCCGCAAGACTCTTGCCCTTGAGGTCCGACAGGCCCACAGAAGGCGGTCCACCCGTACTTTTGCCGCCAGGCCAGGGGCTTGCTTGCGTCCCAGGTCGAGCAGTATGCGCTCACGGCATTCAAGTCCCACCCGTTCTGCGCAGGGTTGTAGTAATGGTACGTCGCCCTAACGTTGCTAGCGCTCTGAGCATTCGCTGCGGAGATGGCAAGGCAAAGCAACAACGCCAGACAAAGGCTAAGTCTCCCCATGATTTGAGAATGAGTGGTGGTTTTTTGTGGTGCAGGGAGATGAGCAAGAGAGCATGAATTTATAGGAGATGAGCAACACGATATTACGAAATGCCCTTGTGAGTTAGGATGAGGGATTTGATGAATTTGCTGGCGTCTTGACTTGGAACTTGACTTGAGGGGCAACTACATGTGGATCCTTCTTCCTTTTTCTTAATGTTTATCTAATTAGACCGCAATGCCGTGGAATAAAAAAAGAAGTGTTCCATTTTTCTTTTATTTTGTAAAATGATTGGTTAATCTAGGAGAAATATCATTTTTGGTGTTAAACTTCTTTCCTTTGAATTAAGCATATCTTGATTGGTACCCCCTTATGCAATTTCTCCATGTGCATGTTGCCTCGATGGCGTAACTCCGTTTTAATTCTAAACGAGTGTAAAAATAATTGAGAATTTTATACATGATCAGAATTGTAACAGGTGGAAAAGTAATTTAAGGATTTGCAAGGATTTTAGTTTATGTTATCATTCCATGAAATGCAATGAGATTTAGCACTAAAGAATGTCTGATTCTGCACTTGATTAAGACCGGAGAGTCAAAAAAATTGGGCGCTTCGTTATGAACTTTTGTGGCGTCTGGACCCTCGAAATTAAGCCTGTTGATTTGTCGCCCAGAATCTTCTCAAAGAAAAAACTAAGCTTTAAAATCACTTAGAGAATGGATCAAATTGAGGACTGCAGCGATTCGACGGAATTGAATAGTCAGAAGTAAGAATGAGTCAACTTTTGATATTTGTGGCATTCTCAACATGCTGGCTCCGTCAATCAAGGCCTGGTTTATTCCATAAAATCTTTTGATGAGCTATGATGATAGTATGATATGTACGCATGGGCTCGCATTACGTGGTAAGTTTTAGGAATTCATGAGATAGCAAGTTTGTCTACCTTTTTTTTTTTTTTGCAAGTTTGTCTACCTTTGGAGTACTCTTTTAGAATTGACGTGCTCGCCTCTATATACGTCTCCATCTTTGTTCCTTGACGGTGAAAAAAGAGGAAGGTGAAGGACTGAAGTTGAGCCGATCGCCGTGATAGTTGGTTTTTTTTTTTTTTTTTTTTTTTTTTGGTCGAGTCCTACTCTATTCCTACTCTACACTCACTCGCAGACTTGTGCCCCCGCCTCTTGCGGGCGTGGGAGTCGCAACCCACTCTCGAAACTTACGCGTCCCTACCCCATCCCCCGAGAAGGTGGAGATTTGAACCCCTCACCTCCCCCTTCCATGTTGGAAGGGTGGCCATTGGGGCGAACCCCCAGTGGTTCCGTGATAGTTGGTTCACTAAAGAGTTTCTTAGTCATTTTATGAAAACTTAGGCCGTGCATGACAACGCTTTTTGGTTGGGAAAGAGTTTTTTTTCTTTCAAAAATAATTCTTTTCTATTTCTATTCCAATGAACAATTTCTGAGTAAAATAAGATATTTGGTAACTATACAAAATTTCTACTCCAGAAATAGAAAAAGAATAAAAATGCGTTTGGTACGAATTTTTTTTTTATTTATTCGTATTTTATTCTTGGTCACGGATAAGAATAGAATAAGGTGTTTACTGGCGGCGGTGGCGACCGGCGGTGACAGCGACAGTCGACGGTGGCTTCGGGCGGTTAGAGGTGGTCGTGGCAAGAGAGAGGAACAAAAGAAAAATAAAACAGAAAATTGGTTTATTTCTAGAAATTATTTCCAAGAACAAGAAGCAACTTTTTTTTTTTTTAATTTCTCGTTTCTGCTCCAAATCTATTCCCGGGCTAACTTTCTATTCCGGGGAACTGAAAAACAACTTGATGTTACCAAACGGATTTATGTTCTTTTTTTGTTCAGGGGAACAAAAAAAGGGAAATTGGGAGAAACGGAAATGTTGTCATGTAGACCCTTAGGTTTTTTTGTCGCGAACTAACTTGGAAGAGTGAAGTTGAGAATTGACGGTGTGTAACCATCGACTAATTAGACAACTTAAAAGATTGGGCGGAGCATTTACATTGCCCTATTTTATTCACTAAGTAATTTGGACTGCTAGCATTTTATCAGCTTCGGTGGCCTTTAGTCTCTTGGGGGAACTTCGATCTTTCCCTTACAACGACGAAGAAGGTCGAAGCTTTAGTTATTTATGGCCGAGCAGATGGCATGTTGAGTGTTGGCGTATCTCCTAATCAAATCTAGGGGTGGAGAAATGACGGAAATGAAGAGCAATGCGAGATGAAAAAGAAGAAGGAAAGTGGTTGGGTTTGATTTGGGTCGGGTCAATGGATGTGGGCCGATAAAATTATATTACATAAAAATAGATCAATTTGGGTTGAATCCATTTTCGATCCGTATAATCTCAACTCAATCCACTAGTTTAAAATATCTAGATAGATACTTCCTTGGTATTTTTTTTTTTTTTGGTGTCTATGAGATACTTCCTTGGTTATATTTTTGGTCGAATTTACTTGGTTTAAGAACAAGATATTCTGCAAAAGCAGAAATTCAAGGTTATACATAAGGAAAGAGGAAAGAGACGTTAGGGTTTCATGAATCACGTATAAGTAAAATTAACAAAAATGATATATTTCTATACATAATTCTCCGAAAGCGTTGTTCGTGCGTTTTAATCAAAGATCTAAATATAAAAGGGAGTTAAATGAATTACCTCTTGAAGTGCGCTTTAAACGAATTGGTTTGAATGTTATTCAATTTGAGCCCCACAAACGTCAGACTTCTAATTCAGACACACCACCAATGGACGTCGAATGGAAGAGAGAATTTTCGGATAATTACCACTATGATCGTGCTAACAATCTCGTGGAGACAATCCTCTGTATACTTGATATTTTTAGCCACACCTCGAATCCATTTTCTTTTTTGCATCTCGAACACACAAAAAACACACATTTTTCTCTCTTTAGTAACTGTTGCTCATTCCCTCCTTTATGCAGCATTTTTTTTTATAAAAAAAATCAAATTAGCAATGATTGCTAACCATCATGCACGAAGCTTCCCTATTTTTTTTTTTTTAGTTTTTATTATTAAAAAGACATGCACATGTGATGTGCGTTGCACATGGTCAGCACCAATTGCTGACCATGTGCACATTGATTAATTAATTAAATAAATGAAAAAAATAATTAATCAATCCCTTTTTTTTTTGGTAAAACCAATCCCTTTTTTTAATATATATAAATATAAATATAAATGACATAATCTTTATGTATGCATTTGGAATACATTAACATATATTTACTTTGGACATGCATGTGCATCATATGCATGTAGGCTCATGACTATAATACAAATTAAATTAAATCTCATTTAATTTAATTTTAGGTCGACACAATTCGATTGCAATAATTGCAAATACATTTGCAACATTATTTCTCTCTTGTTCCACATTATCTTAATTGTTTATGGTGTGTAACATCTCTAGGTTCATCACTAAGCTGGTAGTAAAACTTGTACTAGTACATTAGTACTCCTAAAAGAATTAATTGTCCCAATTAATCTTTGGTAACTACAAGCCATGATTAACATCTAGCAATATGTCATGGCTACCCAAATAGTATGATTGTTTTAAAAACATAATGAACCCATCAGCTTTGGCTATAGTGTAATTCAATCATTCTGTCTTACTATTTCTCGATCGAACAAAAACCATCCCATCAGCTTTGGCTATAATGTAATTCAATCATTCTGTCTTACTATTTCCCGATCAAACAAAAACCATGGAATATTTGTCAAGTCACCAATTCGATCATATGCACAAATCTAATTTACATGCATTTTATTCAAGACATAAACAATTTATTCTCGATTACAACCTCGGCCAAGGATTTCAATGCATTGTCATAATTAGATCGCATAGAACATCATTATTATACCTTGCGTGTAACAATGAGACATATTCCATATTCCGTACACGTGCAACTTCGTATATGAACAAACTATGACTATCATGTATAAAGACGGATCAACGACTCGGCATTACGTGCACCTATGAACCATAGTTGTTTGACACACAAGTTAACACCATGCCTCAAGTCTAAGGATTATTTACACAAGACCAAAGCATGAAAAATTAAATATTGACCATGCTAAAAGCTTCCATATCGCTAACCATTCCATATGTGTCACATTTAGTGAACTTGTCTAATACAAATTCTTAACTCAAGCATCACAGTACCCAATAACTTACGACTCAACATTCCCTTAAGTATCCAATACTTAATGGTAAAGTTAAGAACACACCGATCTTAACAGGATTATTAATATCCACTCAATAATCCATCGACCGGAACGATTTAAAGATTCAGTCTAACTATGAACCCGTCACATATATTCTTAACGTCTCAAGAATAGGTCTATTTGCAACTGATCTTATGGAATCATTCATAAATATAAAATAATTGGACAAATGAATGAATATGTCACTACCATTGATTAAATAATAATGATAGTACAACTGAAATCCCTAATATATAACTATTACATGGTAGCTTTAGGGCATACATCCAACAATCTCCCACTTGCACTAAAGCCAACTTGTCTGGTACCTCAAACCCATTTTGTCAATATGTTTTTCAAAAGAAGACTGAGGTAAGGCCTTAGTGAAGGAATCTGCCATGTTTTCCGCTGAGGCAATTTTCTACAGTGCGATATCACCTCTCCCAACAATTTCTCTGATGAGATGGAAATGTCTCTCAATGTGTTTGGACTTTTGGTGAGACCTTGGTTCCTTATATCACCCCATTGTTGTCATAAAACAATATAATCGGTTGCTCAATTGAGGGAATGACTCCAAGTTCAGAAATAAACTTCTTCATCCAAGCGGCTTCCTTTTCTACTTAAGAAGCAGCTATATACTCTGCCTCAGTGGTGGAATCGGCAATTATGCTTTGTTTAGAACTCTTCCAACTAACTACACCACCATTGAATGTAAAGATAAACCCAGACATAGACTTATAATCATTAGGATTCGAGTGAAAATCGGAATCAATATAAGCTACAACTTTAAATTCTCATTCTCCATTTATCAAAAATAGATCCTTAGTCCTTCGCAAGTACTTAAGAATATTCTTAATTGCTATCTAGTGTTCTTCTCCTGAGTCAGACTGATATCTGCTAATAATACTTACAGCATGGGCAATATTAGGTCTAGTACATAGCATGGTATACATTATGCTTCCAATAGCGGTATCTTTGCCATCCGCTCTTGAGTGTTAGGACACATCACTTTAGAAAGACGAATCCCTTGCCTAAGAGGCAATAATCTTCTTTTGGAATATTGTATGTTAAAAGGTGTTAACACCTTGTCTATGTACGTAGACTGTAAAAGGCCAATCAATCGTCTTGATCTATATCTATAGATCTCGATACCTAAAATCTAAGTTGCCTCTCCTAAATCTTTCACAGTGAGCATGAACAATGACCGTGAACAGCAACAGAGAGAATGACGTTAGATTTGGTGTAAACGTGAGTGTGAACTTAGAGGAATAGTAACAGCTAGATTTGGTTAAGCCAAAAAAAAGAAGAAGCTAAACAACATCGTTTAGCACCAAGAAAAAACGATGTCATTAAAGTTGGCCAAGCCATCGTGGATGAGGTGATGATGTTTTCATTGTCCAAATGTGTTTTTTTTTTTTTTTTAAACGTGTACCATCTCAATTAAGCATGTTATTGAAAAATGCCACATATATAATTTAGCTGGATTTTCTTACTGTTGATACTCAACTAATCTATTATGTTCATATTTTAATACTTAAGAGTTACTTTCTTTGGCATTTAAGTGTCTCTCCGTATCCAGTTTTGACATTCTAAGTATCCGGTGCTCCTTTTGGGCAGAAGTAGTTAATACTGCATGTACTATCATCAATGCATTTAAGATTATTCTTTTTTGGTGAACTAGAAAGCAATTATTCTATAATATATTTGGATGTACTTGCTATGTGTTTAATAGTACAAAGTACGATATTTACAAGTTTGACCCACGATTATGATCATATATTCTTGGTATACTTACTATCTAATTAGGGTTTGAATAGTGTGATGAATTGGATGATTGATTTGCACCATTACCTCTCAATAGTTGCACACATCTCATGTGTTTGATCATTCATTCCACATGAATAGTTTCACAATAATAGTTCATCTTCATTTGGTAATAACAAACTTCTACTACAAAAGAAAGCAGATAATCTATTTCTCATCAAAGTCTTGTTATTTTTGGGCATAGACATATGAAAATTAGAAACCGGGTGCTTTCAATCGCCACAGTTAACAAATTGGTAGTTCACAGTGAGGTGCCCTTGGTTATATCCATTTCCATTTGGGTCCAACGGGCGGAAGATGGTGTTGCGGTCTAGATAAAGCCCTCCATTGCTACACCGGTTGATGATTTTCGTGATAACATGAGCTTTGGTCCTCATGTCCGTGATCTACACATAATGGAACTCGAATAAGTCCAATCTCTCCCCCCTTTCGGAAAACTTTGAATACATACCACGTAGTAAAGCGAAGTTATACTGCAAAAACAAAAGGAAGGTTTGAAATCTTTAAAGTTTTCATTTACCTCCTATAGGAAACTTCTATTTAAGATGAAACTCCTTTATGGTATACAAAACCGAATGCTATGCTGCAATTAAAAAGAAAACAAGGGGTCACCTACCCTCAAGCACTTGCCAAAAGCCTGTTGTTCACGAGGCCCAACCGGCCCGCAGAAGGCAGTCCACGCATACTTCTTTCGCCAAGCCGACGGCTTGCTCGTGTCCCATGTCGAGCAATAAGCACTAACGGCATTCAAATCCCACTAGTTCTACGTGGGGTTGTGGTAGTGGTATGTCTCTCTAACATTGCTAGCGCTTTGAGCATAGGCTGCAGAGACTGCAAGGCAAAGTAACAACGCCAAACAAAGGCCAAGTCTCGATCCATGAGTTTGTGTGTTTGCAAACAAGATGTCAGAAGTCGAAGCAAGGGAAGAAGCAAGATTCGGAAGAGGAGGAAAAGGAAGACAAGAGAACGAATTTGGGGAGAATTTCTTTTCTGTGTATATTTCGATATATCGACAATGTACATCAATGAATAATTATAATACAAGTTGTACACTAAAAAAAGCAATGAAATATCGCACATATCAATCTATCTTTTAGATTGATTCTATAAAATCAAGATCGGATCAATTAGTATCCGAAGATCCTCTAGATCTTTCTGCATGATCTTCTGCATATCTTCTAACACTCCCCCTCAAGCTGGTGGCTTGTAAATGTCCAAGATACCTAGCTTGCTTAATAGATATGCATGTTGTCTTTGACACAACGCTTTGGTAAACACATCCGCAGGCTGTTTAGCAGTTCCAATCCCTCTTGTCTCAATTGTTCCTTCTTGAATCTTCTCCCGAGTGAAATGACAATCCACTTCTATGTGCTTAGTTCTCTCGTGCATTACTGGATTCGCTGCAAGTTTCAGAGCCGATTCGTTGTCACAGTATAACTTCGTCGGACCTTTCAATCGTACTCCAAGGTCACTGAGCAATCCTCGTATCCACACAACTTCACATGTGGTTTTTGCCATGGCCCGATACTCTGCCTCAGTTGATGATAGAGAAATTGTTGCTTGCTTCTTGGTTTTCCATGAGAGGAGGGAATCTCCAAGCTTGATACAGAAGCCAGTTATGGATCTTCGACTCATAGGACATGTGGCATAGTCCGCATCGCAGTATGCTGTCATTTCCATGTTGCATTTTCTGGATAAAAGTATTCCGAGTCCTGGGCATCCCTTCAAATACTTAACCACCTTCAGAGCGGCATTCATGTGAGATTCTTTCGATTTGTGCATAAATGGACTCAGATTCTGCACTGCGTATGATATATCAGGCCTGGTTATGGTCAGGTATATAAGTTTTCCAACAAGTTTCTGGTAACTCGTCGGATCCTGTAGTATAGGATCATCCTGAAATGTTCCCCCAGCATGATCTGCTGTAGTTAGCCTGATGTTCTGTTCGATTGGAATGACAGCTAGCCTGCACCCTGATAATCCGGCCTCTGATACAATTTCCAATACAAACTTCCTCTGACTGAGAGAAATCCCTTGGTGAGATCGCGCGATCTCAATTCCAAGAAAATATTTTGGTGCTCCCAGATCTTTTATATGAAAAGCGGTATGCAAGTATTTTTTAAGACTCTCTACTGCAACTTCATCGTTTCCCATGATAAGGATGTCATCTACATAAATCATCAAGTAGATAGATGACGTACCTTTGGTCCATGTAAACAAGGCATAATCGTACTTTGATTGTTTGAAGTTGGCATTGGTGAGAGTATTGGCAAATTTAGCATACCATTGTCTGGAAGCCTGTTTCAGCCCATAGAGGGATTTACAGAGACGACATACTTTATCCTCCCCCTTCTCCGTAAGCCCTGAGGAATGTCCATGTAAATTTCTTCATCCAGGTCACCATGAAGAAAGGCATTGTGGACGTCCATTTGATGTAATGACCAATCATTGATTGCTGCAACGGATAAGAATGATCGAATAGTTACATCCTTGGCGACTGGAGAAAAAGTTTCGTTATAGTCGAAACCTTCGCGTTGTGTATATCATTTTGCCACCAATCGGGCTTTGTATCGTTCAACGAATCCATCAGCTCTATATTTTATTTCGTAGACCCACTTGCATCCTATGGATTTCCTATCCCGAGGAAGATCAACTATCTCCCATGTTTGATTATCCCCCAACGCCTGTAATTCTGCTGCCATCGCCTTTTGCCACCGTGGGTCTTTGGATGCCTCATCGTAATTAGATGGTTCTTTTCCATCGGATATGCGACTAATGCAACATTTATGTTCCGACGAAAGTTTTTCAAAAGAAACATAAGAAGAGGTCGGATAGTTAATACCTTGTCCATTAAGTGAGGCACAGACATAATCTTTAGTCCATGTCGGTGGTCTCGTGGCCCTCTTCGGACGTCGTGGATGATCTGTTGGTGGTGGAGGTGGAGATATTGTTGCAGCATTGTTTTCTGCTTGATGAGCAGAATCATTCTCAATGTTGGATGAAGCAGTGGGTATGCTATCCAATGTCTTTGTCTGTGGTGACTGATCAAATAATGGTGGGATGACTTGCCCCGGTGATGCAGTTAGAAAATATTCAGGAGGCAGATCATCTTCAATTGGAATTTGATATGAGCTGTTTGATATATTCAAATTCCCTGTATTCTCCTGGAATGGAAAAACAGTTTCGTGGAATATGACATCCCTGCTTACGAAAAATTCCCCTGTTGATGGATCCAAAATGTAATACCCCTTCTGTAGGTTAGGGTAACCTAAAAAAATGCCTTTCCTTGCTCGTGGACCCATTTTATCTCGGGGTCCCACAGTTGTAGCATAGCATAAACAACCGAAGACTCATAAATGATCTATTGCTGGCCTTTTTTTATAAAGTAACTCAAAGGGTGACTTACCAGCTAAGATCCGAGTAGGCATACGGTTGATGAGGTAGGCTGCAGTAAGGACACAATCTCCCCAATACATTGCTGGTATGGATCCCTGAAACTTTAAAGCGCGTGCGACTTCCAGCAAGTGGCGATGCTTCCGTTCCACTACTCCATTCTGTTGTGGAGTATAAACACAAGAGCTTTCATGTAGAATGCCATGAACTAGGAAGAGTGATCTGCATTCATGACTAAAAAACTCATTTCCATTGTCAGTCCTTATTCGCTGGATTGACTTCCCAAACTGATTTTTAGTCAGCATAATGAATGTCGTCAAATGAGATGGAACCTGTGCTTTTGACTGCATCAAGAATACCCATGTGGCTCGAGAGTGATCATCAACAATAGTGAGAAAATATCATGAACCGTCACGATGTGTTGTGTGATATGGCCCCCAAACATCCACATGAATTAAGGAAAGGACATTATTGAAACGTTTTGCATTGGAAGGGAAAGTGGCACGAGATTGTTTTGCTAGAGGGCAAACATGACAGTTAGAGTATGGAAAGAAGGTACTATGCCCCATTCGTGAATGCAAAAGAAAATCTTTATCATTGGCAATGACGTTGAAAGGAATTGAACTATGATGATTTGAAGTGCTGGTCCAGAAATATAGACCTTCAGAAATTTTACCCAAGCCCATCAATTTCCCAGTCGAAAGGGCCTGAAAAAGACGTGTTAGCATCAAAGAGTATTTGACAAGAGTTTTCTTTGCAGACTTTGGATACAGAAATGAGGTTAAACAGGAATTGTGGGACATAAAGGACATTTTTCAGGATAATTTGAGGGCTTAATTGAACAATCCCTGTCAATGTGACATGAGTAATATTTCCATTCGGAAGTTCTACAAAAATAGGTTCCTCCAATTCCTTATTCCTTTTTGAAAAAAATCTCACATCACAAATAATATGATCACTTGCTCCTGAGTCAATTATCCATGCCCTTTTTGAAATTGAGTTTATCAGGCAGTGAGATATACCTGAGAAGCTTCCCCCTGTTTTTCCAATGTCTGCTTTCTGTAATGCCTGCATCAATTGCTAATATTGCCCATGGGTAATGGGCCGGTCACTACTTATCCCAGTAGGTCTGGTCACCTGGTAAGCTGCAGAGTATTCTCTTCTTTTTCCTTTTTCTCCTGGCTTTCCATGTAATTTCCAGCAATTATCTATAGTATGATGCGGACGTTTACAGTGCTCACAGTACAATTTACCTTTCCCTTTTGAATTTTGGCTGAAATTTTGTATGGAAAAAATCTGACCATCAAATCCCTTGATTCCTTAATTATCTCCACCGTCCGATCCAGCGAACAAATCAGCTCTTTGCGGACCGTCAGATCTTCGGAAAAAAACGGAGCCGTCAGATCTCCTTGAGAGATCTGTACCGTCCAATCGCCTGGTTAAATCCTGGCCGTAGTTTTCATCCTTTTTAAGGGATCGCTCAGCCATTTCGAACCCTAGCCCTTTGCGATTCTCCCGAGCTAGGGTTTTCGCCCCCAATTCTCTCCCGCGGCTTTCTCCGCGGAAGGCGAGGGCTACGGCGTCGCCTCCTCGTGTCTGTTCCGAAGCCGTGAGTCGCTGGCTCTCCTTTTAGACGGCCAGCTGAAAAATCCGACCGAGGGGCGGCACGGGGTCCATCGCCAGAATCTGCGATCTAAAGGTTAGGTAAGATTCGTTCAAAATCAAGAGAAATCGAGTGGATTTCTCCCTCTCCTTTATCGATCTGTACTGCCTGAGTGTCTCTGGGGGTCCCTCGAGCTTTTCCTCTGCGGCCTCGAGCTCGTTCCAGAGCTATGAGAGTTTGTTGTACACCGCCGTGATTGACATGTTTCCTTGTTTGAGATCTGTTAGATCCTGCATGAGACAGAAAATTTTTGCTCGATCTAACTTTCCGTACATCTCTTTGATGTTGTCCCACATGGTCTTCGAATCTTCGGTCGGTGGGAGGCCTGCTGCGACGTTTGGGGAGACACAGTTGCCGATCCAGGTGCGGATCAGGCGATTGCACTTTCTCCAGTGCCTTGCCAGCCTCTCGTCCGACGGGATCGGCACGGTTCCGTCGAGGAAACCGTCCTTATCCTTTGTCGCAAGAGCCCTCCGGAAGTCTTGTGACCACTTGCTGTAATTTTCTGGCCCGGATAGTTGCAAACCGATGAGTCACACTTCTGGACCGTCGGCAGTAGACACATGCAAGGGGTCCCCTAGTTCTGGTCAGCCGGTGATAGCCGCAATCGGATACGGAAAGAAATTGGGTGGAAAATTTGGGTTCGGGTAGGGATTCGTCCCTGTACCCGACCCATCGAATTCAGATCCATGCCCCGCATTGAATGGACCCGAGTGAAGGTATGCTCCCTGTCGCGACCTGATTTTTCAAGTTTACTACCTAAAACTAGGTTAATGGATTACTAAGTCTTTAAGCTTAGCTTGGGTTCTCCCAAGCCCATACCAATTCGCAACTTAGGTTTGAATTCTTAACATGCAAATGATTTTCAATCAGGAGTCGCCACTAATCTATTTTTGGTGGGTCAATTAGAAACCCAAGTAAAGTAACGGGAGATTTACTTTACTCCTACAAACCAGAGATTTATGAGTTCGGGGACTTGGTTACACTAGACTATCCTAGTGCCATTTTGGTACCTTTTTATTTCATTTTCAAAAAATGTTTGGCAATTGAATTGATTTTAATTTAACTTTCTAACATGTGAGGTGATCATACATGTGCGCATACCACCAATTTAACACTCAAGAAAGCAAATTAAATAATGCAAAACATACCTAGAAGCAACGAAAGCATCTGTATTATTAAATCAGAATTCACATCAGCAACCCTAGATATGATTTCTAATTAACACGCAATTTCAATTTTTGTTTTTGCTTTTCTTAATGAAAATCATGCGATGCATGTTAATAATCTAATATGACATGGCAGCGCGACCTAAACTATATGACATGAAGAAATGCAATAATTAAATGCAATCTAAATGACCTAATTTTAATGACATGCAATGTGATGCAATGACATACAAAATTATTTAAACTAAAATGACATGCAGCATATAATTTAGTATGTGAGTTATATGTCATGCGACATTTATTAAATGACCTAGTCTAATGACAAGGAAGTTCTAATTAAATGAACTTAATAAAAACTAAATGACGTGCATTTGATATTTATATTTTTAAAAATGCAAAAATGATCTAGTTAGATTAAAATTCTATCTAGTTCAAACTAAGGATTAAGTCACATTAAATCCTAATTTAAACCATGCAATTTATCTAATATGCAATGACGTGCAAGAATGCCCTAATTCAACATGATATATGGATGATAGTTTTTTATTTTTTATTAAAAAATTCGAAATTTAAAATTGCCATGTAATTAAAAATGCAACTTAAATTAAACAGAAACTAAAAATCCTAAATGAATGCATTTTTTGGTTTTTTATATTTTCCGAACTGAAATCCCTATCCTAGATATGCCGATAACAAAAATATTCCAAAACAAACTGAATCCTAATTCAAATATTTTTTAGATTTTTTAGTGGCTTTTTAAAACAATGCGATTACCAACTAAAAATCAAATCTAAACTAATCAAGGCATCCAATCAAATAAAGAATTACAATGATCGAAAAAATAACCTGTTATCTCACAAGTCAAATTAACGATTACTATAATCCTGAAGGTCACGACAAGAAGATCAAAATAACTAAAAATCTAATCCGAATTCTTACGGATCAAATTAATAGTTATATTGATTCAACAATTAATATGCTATCGACCAAAGTCTCAAGAATTAATATAATTAAAAAAATGACCCGATATCTTACGGGTCAAATTAATAATTACAATAATCTTAGGGAACACCCTTATGGATAATGCCTGTAAGATATTTTGAAATAAGCATCGACATTAAAGAAAGCTATCAAATAAAGCACAATAAATAAACGAGAATAATAATAATACTAATAATAATAAACTAATCTACCTAATTGGATTTCCTTTTTTCATTTTGTTTTTTCTTTCCCTGCTTTCTTCACTCACGGCCGAGCGGCTTCGGTGGATCACCGAGGGTTGGGTCGCCGGGGGGTTGGTGTTTGGAGCTCCGGCGAGGATCGGCAACAGGTGGATCGGTAGCGAGCGGTCCGGCGGTAGCAGCAGGTTGCAGGGCGTCGCGATGTCGGCGACAGGAGGTGCAGGCGGAGGAAGATGCGCGGTCGTCGGCGCTCAGAGTTGCAGCGGTGGCCCAGGTATTGCGGTGGCATGTGGATGAGCTCGCGGGTGCAGAGGGATTCCAGCGGCGTGGTGGGCGGATCGCGAATAAGGCAAGGGAAGCAGCGTCGTCGCGGATCGGCTCAGCGGTGGCTGGCGAGGTCGCAGGCTTCAGCGAGGGGTGCGGTCGTCACTCGGGCGGCGCAGATCGTGGCCAGATCAGGGGCGGCAACGGCGTCGCAGTAGTGCAAGCTGTCGGCGAGCGCTCAGGCGGAATAAACGCGAGCGGAGCAGGGGCAGGGCTCGGCGCGGCACGGTGGGCTCGGGCGGAGCGTCAGTGGGCGAGGCGTGGCGTCAGGTCGTCGCGGTGAGCTTCGTGGGGAGACCGACGAAGCGGCTATGGCGGAACCACGGTGGCGAAGCCTCGCGGATGGAAGTTGCGGAGGTGGGGCGGCGGATTTGGGGAAGATGATGAACGGTAGGGGGCGGGGCTCGGCGCGGCACGGTGGGCTCGGGCGGAGCATCGGTGGGCGAGGCGTGGCGTCAGGTCGTCGCGGTGAGCTTCGTGGGGAGACCGACGAAGTGGCTATGGCGGAAGCACGGTGGCGGAAGCCTCGCGGATGGAAGTTGCAGAGGTGGGGCAACGGATTTGGGGAAGATGATGAACAGTAGGGGTCAAATCAGCCTTTTACTTTTCTCCTCTCTCTCTCTCTCTCACGTTCTGACTTTTTCTTTTTTTTTTGCAGTTTTTCCCTTTTTCTGCTCTTTTTCTTTCACAGAAGCAAAACTTCTATGGACCTTTTTCTGAATTTTTTTCCCAAAGAAGCCCTCACTCGGACGAAGAGAAGGCCACCCCTATTTATAGAGTGAAAACCTAGTCTGCTCTACCTACGAAGATTTGCATAACAACTCAATCGCTGAAGATCATCCTTCGAGATGTGCTCAACCAAAAAGTAGCTCTAAAAATCTGAAATCATCTGTTAAAATCTTCCAAGCTGACTCACTCGACCATTGAAGATTATCTTCTGATGAGGCTTCATTATCTAAATTCTAAAATCTTTCAAAATCTTACTCCATAACAAAATATATTTTTAACAACTTTTTTTAAAAAAAAGATAAGTTAAATATCATTTGTTACCCTAAAAATAAAAATAAAAAAACTGAAATTTAGGTGTCGACACTCCCGATCCCGCTTCTCCAAACTCGCTTCTCGGTTCTGTCTCGGTGGCTGAGTTTGCCCCGCTTGCGGTTGGTAGACCTCCATCAAGCTGAACATTGCTCTGGTAATTCATTACCCCCGGCAATGATGGATTCGGGCCTTGCCCGACGTACCATGGATAGGGTACCCATTGGTAAGGTTGGCCCGGAATGGGCTGCCCCACATTTGCCTGAGCCGGGAACATCTGCCATTGTTGCTGTGTCGTGGTATTTGTAGGTACCACATCGGTGTTGCGGCCTTGCGTCTCCACTGTTGGTGTGACGTTGCCTGTGGAAGGAACTCCAGTGCTGACAGGAGGTAGGTTTTCTGGATTCATCGTAAGTAAATCCTCTCCGCTTCTTCTCCCTTCTTACAGTAGTCGATTCTTTCGTAACAAGGTGTAGTTCTATCTTGCAGATTCAAACGAAAGTAATCCGATGCGGAAGTTGGAGCTTAGAGCCAAAGCTCTGATACCATGTCAAAAGTCGAAGCAAGGGAAGAAGCAAGATTCGGAAGAGGAGGAAAAGGAAGACAAGAGAACGAATTTGGGGAGAATTTCTTTTCTGTGTATATTTCGATATATCGACAATGTACATCAATGAATAATTATAATACAAGTTGTACACTAAAAAAAAGCAATGAAATATCGCACATATCAATCTATCTTTTAGATTGATTCTATAAAATCAAGATCGGATCAATTAGTATCCGAAGATCCTCTAGATCTTTCTGCATGATCTTCTGCATATCTTCTAACACAAGAGTGGTGATTTTTGCTGTGCAAGGAGATGAGCAAGATGATAAATTTATTAGACATGAGGAACGTGAAATTACGGAATTGCCTTCGTGAGATTGGACGAAGGATTTGATTAATATTCTGGCGCCTCGACCGGGAAGTTGACAGAAGGGGTTTCTACTTGTGGATCCTTCTTTCTTGTTCTTCATGTTTATCTCTTTTGACCAAAGCACTGAGGAAAAGTAACAAGGTTTGTCATTTTCCTTTCATTTTGTCAAACGAAGAACTAATTTAGTATAAACAGAGGTTAAGCTAGCTAGGAGCCTAGCACTTAATTATCATTTGTGGTGTGAAGCATATCTTGACTGGCACCTTCAAGCACTTTGTCTCGCATGGACGAATTTTATATGATAGATTGACAACTTAAAACAAGTAAATTTGATAAACGGACGAAGGAAATTAAATTTAACTCAATCCATGTTCTTGTTGCATCATCGGCCCGATTCGATCTTAATTTTAACTAGTGTAAAAATGAGTAATTAAAAAATGCACCTCAATTTTAACACGTACGAAAGTAACTGTAAAATTTGCTAGCATTAAATTTTTCTTTTTTCAAGAAATACAATCATATCAACAAAATGGAATGTTTGACTCTTGAGTCGATTAAAACTGAAGAGTCAAAAATGGGGTACGCATGAGATAGTGACTTTATCTTCTCAAAGAAAATATAAGCTTTTTAATTAAATGAGATGGATCGAGTTGATGGTTTGCAGAAACTCGACGGAATTGAATGGCCAGAAGTTCTAATCAGTTTACTTTTGACTTTTTGTGGCATTCTGAAAATCTTTGCTTCGCCATTTAAGTGTAGTTTTATTCCATAGAATCTTCTGGATGAACTACAATAGCGTGATATGCACAGGCTTGCGATACATGGTAAATTTTAGGAAAATGGTTTTGAGTATAACTCTTTTGCTCCCTGTACTCAACAATAAAATGAAGTTAGGGAGAGAAAGAATCGTTCATTACAAGACATGGCGCGTACAATGCTCGTAGAAAATTATGCTCCTGCATGCTTTTGGCCAGAATCAGTGCATCTAAGAAAAATCACTTTGGTCTAGCAATGGTTTCGTACTTCCATATATTTGGATGCACTTGCTATGTTCTTGAAAGTGCAAATTACAATATTGGCAAGTTGGATCGAAGATCGAATAAAGGTAAATTGTGATGCTCCCCATCTAATTAGGGTTTGGATAGTGAGATTGATTGATTGACTGATTCTCACCATTTCCTTATGCTAATTACAGCAGAAGGGCTTTTCTTCGGTCTGTGAAAGGACCTGGATTTGTCGAACCACACACATCTCATGTCTTTGATCATTCATTCCACAAAAATAGATTTTTAACAATAATTCGTTATTATTTCGTAATATCAACTTCAACTGCAGGAGAAGTGATCAATTATTTCTCAGCAATGTCTTATTATTTCTGGGCACGAACATGTGAAACGTTCAGTCACCACTGTTTGCGGTGTCATGGTTCAAGGTGAAGTATCCTTGCTTATATCCATTTCCATCGTTGTCCAATGGATGGAAGGCAGTGTTGTAGTCCAAAGTTGCTGCACTGGTCAACGATCCTCGCGGTAACTTGAGCTTTGGTCCTCTTGTTCGTGTTCTGCGTTCAATGGAACTCAAATTTATAATCGAATCTCCCACCTATTTCGTAATTGCTTGAACTGTATACGCTGTCTTGAAACACAGTTAAACGCAAAAACAGAAGGAAGGTTTGAAATCTCTAAAGCTTTCTTTTACGTCCTACAGGAAACTTCTGCTTTCAATTAAAGTTATGTTGACTTTTCTCGGCGATGGCAAAAGAAGAAGAAAAACAAAAATAGTTACGGGAAAGAAATTTAGGTGCAAGTAATTCTTCCGAGACATTTCAAGATTTTTTCAACAAAGAGAACAGTTCCCATGCATAACCAAAACATCTCATGCATGATACAAATTACGAAGTATCTTATATAACTGCCTACATCGTATCAATAAACTGAAACAAAATCAATTGATTGTAAGTGAAGTACATGCCAATTAAACACCACATGTACTCAAAAATCACTGTGAGAAAATCATTATTGACTTGTGACATAGGCCATGATATACCAAACCAAATGTTATGCTTTAACCAAAGAGAAGACAAGGGATTGCTTACCCTCAAGCATTTGCCAAAGCTTGTTGCCCATGAGGCCCGGCTGATGGGCAGAAGGCCACCCACCTATACTTCTACCGCCAAGCTGTTGGGATGCACGTATGAGTGAGTTGTATAAAAAACGTCCCATATCAAAAAATTAATTGGTGTAGAGCAATTAGTATATCCTAGTTGACCCATAACTCATTAATTTAAGTTTTTTGGTGAAGGTGGGTTCAACGGGCTCAGATTTAGGCTCCCTCTTACCTATCTCCTTAGAAGAATATATTGAGCTTTTAGTGTGTGCTCTAACAAATAGCATCAGAGCTGGTGGTTGCAATTTTCAGGCAAGTAAGTGTTGCGGTGTAGCAATGTGAGCCCAGAAGTTGGTGTAGAAGGATACTTGAATTAAGGGAGAGCAGTCATAACATTGAGCTCACAGGTGAGGGAGAGATTGTTAGAATGCACGTATGAGTAAACTATGTTAGAAACGTCCCATATAGGAGAATTAATGTGGTATTGAGCAATTAATTTATCCTAGTTAGCTCATAACTCATTGGCTTAAGCTTTGAATGAAAGTGGTCCAACAAGATATATTAATGGACTCGGACTTGGGCTCCCTCTTGGCGATCTCCTTGGAAGAAGGTATTAGGCTTTTGCTGCGCACTCTAATAGAAGCAAGCGGCTTGCTCAAGTCCCGGGTCCAGCAACACGCACTGACGGCATTCAATTCTCACCCATTTTGCGTGCGGTTGTAGTAGTGGTACGTCACCTTATCAGTGATACCACTCTGAGCAAAGCAACAATGCCCAGCAAAGGCTAAAGGCTAAATCTCCCCATGGTTTTTCTAAGTGTGTTTGTGGAGTGAGAGTCTGCAAGCTTCTGTTGCGCAAGGAGATGAGCAAGAGACCCTGGGCAATTGCGGGGATTATACCTCTTATATTCCAAGAAATGCAATCAAATTAACAAAGATAGAATGTTTCGCTCTTCAGTCGATTAAGACCGAAGCTAAAGAGACGAAAAAACGGGGCACTTGTATCGATTTTGTGGCGTCTCGGAACTCCACAATCTGACGTTGTTAACTGTCGGCCTTTTGAGAATCTTCTCAAGGAAAATCTAAGCTTTGAAATTAGGTGAAGGATTGGCTTAGAATCCTGAGGACACACAGCACATGACATTAGTCCAAGTGAAGGACGCCCGAAATTCAATATGAGGGATATGGGATCGAAATTGATGGCTGCAGAAGTTCGAGGGAACGGAATAGTCAGAAGTTCCGATCAGACAACCACTGATTTTTTTGTAAAGTTCCCGGTTAATTCCATGGAGTCTTTGGATGAACTGCAGCAGCATGATGGGCATGCGTTTTCAATAGAATTGTAAGTTCTAGGATATTATGGGATGGTAACTTTATTAACCTTTTGAGGACTCTTTTGGAACTGGCGTGCTAATGTCTAGATACGTCTTTCATTTTTATCCTGTTGAGGGAATTTCCGTGATACCTCTTTTTACCTTTGGGGAGTTGGCTCACTGGCCAACAACAACATGGAGTCGGGAGGGGATTTGGAGATTTTGTGGAAGTTAAGGGTTTCTTTGTTGCTAAATTTGGATGTGTCAAGTTGAGAACCAATAGGTAATCATCTAGTTAGATCAGACGGAGCAATTATCTATTGATCGATAGAAGTTCTCTCAGAATTTTTACCAATATAAGATTGAGAAGCAGAATTTTATTGTTTCATGCCCAAAAGCACGAATTTTTTTTTTCCTGTACTAGTAAATTTCAGTAAAAGTTTATGAGTCTCAAAATGCTATTGCTAAAACAAAGACGACGGGTAAGTTAATTGGGAAAAAGTTGATAAGTACTCTAATTAAGAGTGGTAATTTGTAAAAAGAGTTAGTAAAACGGTTATATAATCAACACCTAGGGCTAAGATACGCATGTGTGCATTTGATTAGATGGTTATGCATAATAAGATTGCGGGTGGTTAGTTGAATTGGATGGTTATAGGTGTGACGTAAGAGCAATTTCGAAATTATCAGACAAGTGTCATTTTCCCTTGTAAACTAGGGCACGGGCGCGGGCTAATTATGCCAAGGAAAAAGTGTTAGTCATGGTGGTTTTGCATGGAAAGGAAATAAGTGGCTACTTAATGAGTATCTATTATATATTGGAAATTAGAGCATGCACCATTATTATAAAGAAAACTTTGCACAAGCAATCTAAGCGATCTAATTCACACATGAATGGAAGATTTCAACTACTCGTCCTCTCACTAACTATCAAATCAAGGATAAATAAGATCGTTCATGTAAAAATATATTTACATGGCGATGTAAAGAAATTTTACTTCACATATATATAGCAAGGGTAATCATAAAAGGCTAAAAGTAAGCCAAACAACACTTTTCTTTAATTAGATAGGTACACGTGCACTATGATCTCGATTTCTTGTCTCAAACTCGAGACAGCACATACCATCTAGTTAGCCAAAAGAGTTGCAAAAAGGGGGTGGGGGGAACATATAGTTCTTTATTGGGAGAACAAAGAAAAAAATGAAGACAAATGGTAACTTGATTATGGATAGGCCGAATGCAGATCTTTTTCATCTGCATCTTTTACCCACCAATTACGGAAATTAGTCGAGCAAATACAGTTCAGACGAAGGAGGAAAATTTTCTTTCCTAACCGAAGTTATAATGAACTGACATCATCGAAATGCCATTCTCTTAACCTAAGAGATTACCATGGAAAGCTACATAATTGAGTTTTTTTCTTTTTCTTTTTTTGTCTATTAGGCTATCAGAAAAGTCAATGGGAAGGGAAGACCCTGATTTAACCAAACCACTCTCCCTCTTTTCCTGCTTTTGCAATCACAACAGGCCATCCTTCTGCAGCCTCACGGAACATGCCACAGCTTGAGCCCAATGCCTCAACTTGGTTTTTACTTGCTGAGGATTGTCTCCTACAAAACAAATGTCAATCGCCAAGAGCAAAGAAGAACAAAATTATTAGAACAAATGAGCGGTTTGATGCATAGAGGATGTACAATCAGCTTTTACCACAAGAGGAAATTCTTTAAAAGCAATTCATTTGCCGAGCACCATCAGCCCATTTGAGAGTCTGAGATTGTCTTCACACATTTTCTACATATGCATTTAAAACTTACCTGGACCACAAATCTTCCATGTGTCGGAATCGCTCCTAGGACTGCCAAAGGATGAAGATCCTCCACCAAGCGAGGACGACGACATCGAAAATGACAGTGATGATCCATTGCTCTGCGGTGTTGATACCGGGCTCGGTGACAACTGCCTGTTCACAGCGAAGTAAATGTCGAGGGCCGGCAAAGTGTTGCACAACTCTTGTACACCCTCCTCCTCTTTGAACCCAAACCCTAGATCTATGCACCCTTTGAGCTCATTCAAATCCTCGTCGGTGATATCATCGGAGTCGTTAATTCCGTTCTTCTTCCTTTCTTGGTGAAGGATCTGCCGCCTCCGCTTCTCCCATGCAATGTCCCGTGGGGTCTCGCACATCGAAAGCTGTTTGGATAGGCACCTGCGGCTATTCTTCTTAGCCGGGCCAAATGGCATCGGTTGTAGCTCTTCCACATCCGATTCGCTTGGGGACGACAAGGATGGCGATGAATATGATGACGCTAAAACAATGGGGCTTTCTTGAGGCTCGTCTTTATTCATATCTCCAGCGGCTTTGAGTACGTACCTTCAGGGGTTTGGGGCACGTCGTATAAATTCCCTCCGTCTGATTTTTTGAGCAGTTCGATTCGAATGTCCTTCCCCGAAATTCAAACTAGACAAATGTATGGGATTGCCTGAGCCGTGGCAGCATGAAGAGCCGCCCGGCCAGGAGGCAGCGGTGGCAAGGGGTTGAGGATGGCGAGTCTGGTTGGTGGTTCTATATAAGTGGAGAGGTGAATTTTTGTTATGTGATGAAACAGAACCTACCCAACCAGCTCAAACAAGGAGCGGTTGGTGGTGGAGGTGACGGTGGGGCTTTAATGAGGCCTTCATCAAATCCCATTCCCTTTGGAGTGTGGTTGTTATTCCACACCATCCATTCTGATATGAACCTGGGACAAATTTAGGAGCTTCGATGGTTTTTGTATTGGAGGGCTCAGCTTCTTTCAAGGGAAAGTTAGAAACATGAACTTGATAACTGCTATAAAAAACAAACCCATTTTGGAGGCCATATGTGTCCAGGGACGAGACAATGCAACCTTCAACAGTTGTATGCTCAGCATGTGCATAGTCGTTTTTCTTGCAATGATACTATTTAAATGCAATTGCTATGGATATTAAGCTGCTCAACAATCATGAATCTTTTTTTGGTTGTTTGCTGAAGTAGTATTCTGGCGACAAAAAATTGTGAAACAGATGAGAATTGATTACGGTTGACGATCATGTACGAGAACCCAGTTTAATTAATTACACATAAATGATGACTTATGGCCTACATGTAAATATATCATCAAGCAAAATTTCAATGTAAATTCGCCTCGGGTTTTTCTTAGATCGCCTCGCTTTTTTGATGGCTGACAAGAAGAAAGAGATTAACCCAAAAAAGTTAGTAGCAGACATTTTAGCCGTGACTTGGTTAAAATTTTGAAATTATTAATGGAAAATCCCTTCTGCAGTGCTGTAAATTTAAGCACGAAAAGTCAGGTAAACTATATGTATAACTGGAAGTTTTTCTAAAGAGATTTTATAGTTTTATCCCAACAATAATCGAACTATGCGATTTTTTCCCATAATTATATTGTTCAAAATATTAGAAGATTGTCCCAAACCTTTTCGATAAATACAGAATTGCCCTCTAGATTCTCCCAAACATTGAGCCATATGGATAAGGGTACTCATGAAATTATGGCTAAATATATCAATGATTGAGGTTCGTTGATATTGATAAGAAAGCAGCTGGTGATATCGGATCTTGCTGTTTAAGAGCTAATTATAGCACCAACTGATATCTTTAGTCCTAAAGTTTTCCTTCGCTCTTGAATGAATCGGTGGGGGAAATATCCTTCGGCTGATCATTGTTTACTTACCTTTGAATCCCTATGAATCCAAATACAGTTGATCTTCATATCAATGATCCTCCTTTTCTTCCATAGCTCTAAAGCATGGTGCGTGGTTCTACTTCTTACAATGTTAGTGAGCGCTTGAAAGTTCAAAATCAAGCACAAGTTTGTGCAGCTGTGAACTTTTTTTGAGTTTCCAGGAACCTCTCGCTCTCCAGCAGCATAATTGCAGTGCTCCTCGCATGAGAAGGTGTTGGACTTATGGAATGCCTTTTCCCTGGCAGATTGCTCAGCAGATGCAAGTTGCCCTCCCTTATGCTGATGCTACCATCGGGACATCTGGCTCCACTATGACTACATACGATGTAGAAATAGCGCTGCTGTTACCATACAAAAAACTGATGGAGTTGCTGGAGAAATGACAGTTGAAATCAGCGGAACTGCTTCCGAGGTACAGATAGCACAGCAGCTAATACAGGAAACAATTCTTTCGGCCATTGCAAATAACACTTTCCAAGGAAATGCAAACCACGCTTACAAATTCCTGCTGATTTGAAAGGTCTCAGTATTCCTTTGTTTCTAGGAAATGGCCTGAGTACATGCACCAATGTGCTTGCCTGCGCATCTTTATTGTCATACTTGAATTATTGGTTTGCTTTCATTTACATGTTTCATGCCGACTGCAAATTGTTCTGCTGCAGAATTCTATGGCTGAAGCAGTCGCAACAGCTCAGAGAGAGCCTGCTGCTTTGTTGGAAAAAGGTTACAACACTTAAGCATCTCTCTCTAATCCAAGTCATACTAGAGGTTATGGCTTTGATTATGGTCAAACTTATGGGTACTAAGCCAGGCTGTCTGTCTCATCTCAAGCATTCTAGAACTACAGACTTCACCATCTCCGTTTGATTGGAGACTACAGTCGTACATTTTAATGTTTCTGTTCTGATAAATCTACTGGAGGCAAGCCAAGAGCATCATTTGGAAAAGCTCTCCTAATGAGTAACATGGCTATTCAGACGTTTGCAATCTAGACCTTATTTCCATACAATTGATTCCCCGATAAAGTAATTTTTTGGCCTGATGTTTGGTTAAGTCTTTGATATTCATGTTTCAGAAAGGTATCATTGACCTCTTAAGTAACCCAACTCAAAAAGTTTTAATATATGTTTATTTTCACGTGTTATGCTTACAAACGCTTTGAACATTGAAATTCCTTAATTAACGTGCCGGTACCCTGACAACACTCCCCGACAAAACCTTAAATTAAACATTAACCGATCAAAGTCCCGGTCTCTTCTTTTTATGGTCACTTGCTCGTTATCAAATTTCTTTTTCGTCAGCTTTATAACTACTTGACATCAACAACTTCATTCGATATACTATCAATAATGACATATTCCATGATGTGATAACATGATATGACATGATGACGATGATGATTAATATTTTATAACGAGAAGAACTTGGTCGGGGTTGGGGGAGGAGGCTTCGAAGCTCTTGTAATCCTCCGAGGATCACTTGCTATGTCCAGCCAATCATTATTAACGTTCACGTCGCACGAATCCTTGAAAAAGTTTTCGACTTGCGAGCATATTCACGTTCGTGTCGCGCAAATCCTTGAAAAAGTTTTCGACTTGCAGGCCGAAACCCATCTCCGAGGAACGATTCCTTCGTGCGGTCGAAGAAGATCCGGGGGCAAGGCGTGTCTTTTTCGCATCCCCGTGGTCGGCGGCTTACCTGTTTTTGGTGGGCAGTACACTTTGTCACCGGCTGTCGTTTTCTCTTTTTGGATCAGCAGCCGACTTGTCCTTCTTTGGTCGGCGTGCTGATTCACCGTCTTTTCGCATTTTTCTTTCTCTCCTCGCTTTTCTTGCATTGTATATCATGCAACCGACGAACATTATGTATAGGCCCAATTGCTGTTTTTAATGAATAATGCGTCCTTGGCCATGGTGGGGGAATACTACGTGCAATGCAGATTGTGATTCGCTGTAAAAAGAGAGAGAGAGAGAGAGACAACATTGAAAAGACTCCAACTTTCGGTTGGCATTTCCCATAAAACTATTGACCCAGTTCTTGGCTCGGCTTGCCGAACTCGAGAGATTGGTTTGATTTGATCGATCGAGTTTCGTTCCTCGCTCTTGTTCCGGACAACTCGCAGAGCCGTTCTTTCTGTTGAATTTCCATCGCATGAGTAGGTGGGCGTCTCTGAATCTGTTTTTTGTTTCCGGGTTCTTGATTTGAATTTTCACGGCTTGATCGTTGATTCCATGATCCGGCTGGTTTTTTGGTTGTTATGATTTCCTTTGATCTGATTGATGAATGATTCCATGTGTTCGAGTTTGTATGGTTTCATTTGCTGGAAAATTGATTGCCTTTGATGGTGTGATTTTTGGGTGGTGATGCTTTTTTTGTATGACAGTCGATTCTTTCTTCTGCAAATAGCTGGTCTTCTCTCTGGGGCAATTTTTGGTGTACGTTAAGCTTGGATATTTGGCCAATTGCTTTAGACGCTTGTTCTCTGATTGGACTTTTTTCTTTTGTTTTTTTCACAAGGGATCAGAGAGAAGAAGGTGAAATGTGTGGGTGGCAAACTCTTTTCTAGTTACCCCTTTCAGAAGGTAAAGAAACCATTCTTGATTGCGCGATAAAACCAAAATGAGGTTATTCAGTTTTCGCACTCTTGTTTAATTTATCTGAGCAAGGAAATGGAGTTATGAGAAGAAGCATTGAGCCTGATTCTCAATTGGAATCATACATGCTTTTTAAATTCATGTTGCGGGAGAGTTCTGTCGAACTTCTTTTAGCAGCAGTCTATCGTGCACTTTATACAATGGTTCTAAAAATTTGTTGTATTGGACCATTTGTGTTACCTGCTTACAAACGCTCAGACACTTGGATACAACTATGCGCGAATGCTTTGCATGCATTGCGATACTGTTATGCATAGCATATACATCTATGTGAGTTGCAAACCATCATAAGCACTCACGTCCCTTGTGTGAAGCCAGATAGGAAGAAGGGTGTCAATGCATCACAACTATATTTTGTACAAATGAGTGTAGAATTGATATGCATATCTTTGCATCATTGAATAAAATTTTCTTCTGCTGCTTATCACTTGCTGCAGGAGTAATCTGGGACTGAGCCTATTAATTTGTGAGGGAAGATTGGACATAATTCTGTTGCTTGTTAAGTTCTATTCTTGAAGTCACTTGAATTTTGCTGGGCATGGCTGCTGTGGAAGTATCTTATGATAAACTGGAGAAGATACCCCGGGGATTTGCAGTGGCTTTGTCATCAGCAGTTCTTGAATGGCTTCTCATATTTGTGCTCTTCATAAATGCCCTTTTCTCGTACTTGATTACAAAATTCGCTGGTTATTGTGGTTTGCAAACACCTTGCCTTTTATGCTCTAGACTCGATCATGTTCTAGGTGGTAAAAGGGTAGGATTTTATTGGGACATGATATGTGGCAACCACAAGTCAGAGATCTCATCCCTAGTTCTCTGCCATGCTCACAATAAACTCGCTGATGTTCATAGGATGTGTGAGAATTGCCTTTTCTCCTTTGCTACAATTAACAAGTCAAATGCTGAAACATACAGATTGCTGGTGGGTAAATTGGGAGAGGATTCTAATATTGAATTGGAAGAGAACATCTTTTCTGAGGATCATAATCTATGTAGTTCAAGCAGAACGCATTGCTCTTGCTGTAATGAACCATGGATTTCAAGAGGTTATGCCCAAAAATTGGTGCTTACGAAATCAAGTGGGTGTGAGTTTGTGGATCTAGATGTTCCTTTATCAGGCATTGTTGGCTCCTATCAGTATAGCCTGAAGATAAATGACAAAAGAACATTGCAAGGAGTTCCTCTCCAAAAAGATCGTGGACTAGATTCATTGTCTCATGTAGGATACACCAAGCTCAAAATTACTTCTGATACAGAGTCAGATGTCCTGTTTTCAGATGACGATGAAACAGCCATTCGGCATCTTAAAAGAGTGGGTTTCAAAGAAGAATCTGGAATTGATTGTGCTCGAAACGAGCCTTTAACTGCGGTACTAGGTGATGATGCAAATTCAGAGAAACTTATAGATCCAGCTTCATTAAATGAGCATTCTCCAGCTTCCCAAGTGCAGTTAGATGTTGTTGAAGTTCCTGGTGGGAACTCCGTTGCATCTACTACTGAACATGGCTTGGGTGAAATTAATTGCCATGGTTCTGATAATTCTGATACCAATGCTGCTTCAGCTGCTCTACCTGAACTTATTTCCTTCGATGACATTCCTTCTGCAGCAAATGACACCAGCACTCCTGAGACAGTACTAATAGAGAGCTGTAAGTTTTGATTCTCTCCCTCTCCCTCTCCCTCCCTCCCTCCCTCCCTCCCTCCCTCCCTCTCTCTCTCTCTCTCTCTCTCTCTCTCTCTCTCTGTGCAGACAATTATTATCATGATATCTGTAAGCCGATTAAAACTGCGGACCAGTAGTGTGTATGCCTTGTGTGCATCACAATTTATGCTTTATATAATTTCTTCATATTCTACTATGATAAATAATTTCTCTATCTTCTAATGCATCTATTATAGAAGTTGGAGCTTATACTGCATAATCATGTTTTTTGATCCTTGGAATTCAGAAAGAAATCACAGTGTTTATGTCTGACTCCAGAGCTTGAACTCAAATGCTTTTGTCAAATTTTTTTTTTTTTTTTTTTTGGATTTGTGGCTGTTAAAGAGTTGGCACTTAAAAAAAAAAAGAGTTGGCACTTAAGACAATGGGCCTATCTTTTAATGAAATGATCTATCTGCACAGGTGTTACGGGAGCTGATGAAGATGAGAAAACAGCAGCAACATATTCTGACGGAGACATTAAGGAAGAGACGCCCCCAATTGCAGCAATTGACAAAGCCGAAACAAATACTGTATGTCTTGACCATTTTGCACAAGCGCCAAACTTTTTGGATCTTGGTGATGCCTATAAGATAGCTGTAGGCAACAGGGGAAGGCAGTTGTCCGGTGTGCTTGCTGAGCAGTGGCTAGCCAAGGATTCTTCCAAAGTTAGTGAAGACTTGAAGAACTTGTTCTCACAGTTATCTGCTGCTCGAGGGTTTGAGCAATCAGTCAATGATATTAGTCCAAAACTGTCTACTCATAGTGATGAATTTAGAACATCCGATGCTCCTAACTCAACTGCATTCCAGGTCCTTCAAAAGAAAATCTCACTTGAGAGAAATGAGTCTGGTCTTGAGTCTTTGGATGGGAGCATAGTCAGTGAGATTGAAGGTGAAAGTTTAATTGACCGGTTGAAACGTCAGGTTGAGCATGATAGAAAATCTATGAGTGCCTTGTATAAGGAGTTGGAGGAAGAAAGAAATGCCTCTGCAATCGCTGCAAATCAAGCCATGGCCATGATTACTAGATTGCAGGAGGAGAAGGCAACACTCCACATGGAAGCATTACAGTATCTTAGAATGATGGAAGAGCAGGCTGAATATGATATGGAAGCTTTGCAAAAATCAAATGACCTACTTGCAGATAGGGAGAAAGACATACAAGATCTTGAAGCAGAGCTTGAATTCTACAGGAATAAGTATCCAAACGAACCAATATTTGAGAATATTATGGAGTCGGTTCATTTAGAGGCGAGTAGTCATGAAGTTACTGAAGAAGCCAAGGGAAATGAAATTTCTCTAGAAGATAGTGGCCATGATAAAGTTGACCATGCTGATAGGGTCATCGGCGAAACCAGAACAGTTGAATTTGCTGATTCTGCAGTCAAGATTAAAGAAGAAAAATTACGCATTTTACAGTTTCTGAAGAAGTTGGAGAAAAAGCTTGGCCTGTCTCCCAAGGACAGTAAAAAGATTGAGTTGACTAATGGTGAATATTCTGAAACCAAAGGTGATGAGGTATGTGACTCAGAGGAGCCAGAATGCAGAGCAGGGGATTCTGAAAGTGGTGGTGCAGAAGATAGTCGTTTATCTGTGCCAGATGATGTTTCTCAATCAAAAGGTAGTTTGAGTTCCCAGGAAGGACAGGGTGCCATGCCGGAGAATCCATTATTAACGAGCAAGAAAGATAAGGATTTTGTTTCCATCGAGCAAACTTCTGTGTCGATGTCTGAAGGGGATGAGTTGGTTTCTCTTAGAAATGAGGTCCACTCTTTGTATGAGAGGTTGGAAGCATTAGAGACAGATGGTTCTTTTCTTGAGCATACAATTAGGTACCTCAGAGTTGGAGACGAGGGGCTTCAATTCATTCAGGATATCGCTTCTCATTTGCAAGAATTACGGAACACTGGGACAAGAAGTGACCAAGCTGTCCCTTGAGAATTGATGCCGATGGGTTGTAAAGGTAGGTTATGATACTAAAACAAGAAACTCTTCCTGTTTTAATGTGGCTTTGCTGAATCATCTTCTGATTTTGTTCCTTTTCGATATATTAAAGAAATCTGAAATTCTGGAAATGGAAAATTCTTGACTGTATGATGTTAAACCCTGATTTTACTAAAGTTATGTGTTTCCTTTCAGAATTAGCCCTTTGTTCCTAGCCTCCCACCTTTCCTTCACATCTTTGCAATAGGGGCTGTATCCACAATGTTTCATATGTTTTGTGAAGGAAGAGAAAATAATGATAGTAATTTCTGGCTTTAGCAAATAATGATGATGCTTTGTGAGTTTAGTTCTTTTGTGTTGAGAAGCATGGCATGATTTCCTACTGTAATCAATTGTCCCGTGGCAGAGGTGATGTTGACAGTTGTAGCTGATTGCTATATAAGCACTTGAAAAGTGTTCTCATTCTGCATTTTACATGCAATGTATAGAAAAACACTATTTTCTACAATAAAAATCGCTGGAGTTTGCTTTCTCCAGCTTTTTCAAAAGGTGTAACTTCAAAAGTAACGTACAAGTTGTTGGGATATGCAGTAGATCTTGATTGAGCACATATAGAGCTTCTTTTGCTCTGCATGCTGATGTATAATTCATTTTGTGTTTTCACGCATGCACAGTTCTCATTTCTTCTCTTTTTTTTTTTTTTTTTTTTTAATTTTGGGGTTGAAATTTCCAGTTCTCAGTTGGGACTTTCTTTTGTTGAGAGAAGATTTTTCTTGTCGCAAAGGTTTAACATTTTGCAATGGCTAAGTTGATGCACGTGTTTAACCAAGTAATTTTGTCGCTGTCATACTTAACATGTTTTCCGAATCATTTCATGGACAAACCATATAAAATTGTAGTCCTTTATCCTGTGAAATTTATGGACACAGGTTTTCGAAAGTTCTCACCCCCTTATCATGTATCTTTTGTTCTTGCAGATGTAAGTGAAAGTAGAATTCTGATGACCCAAGAAGCACAAATATACTATGGTCATAGGCTGGGGAGAAATGTGTATACAGATTCACAGAATGTCTGTTCACAGCATTGCTCAATGCAGAAGATCTCAAAACCATACGTTGGGTTGTTCTCTAAGATCCCCTCTCTTTTTTGTGGCTTTTTTGCTTTTTCCATGAAAGTATATGAAGGATAGTGAGTCTTTGCTTAGTTGAACCAGAGTTTCAAGATTCTTGCTTCTCCATCACAGAAAGGAGTTTTGAGTGATTAAATTGTACACGGGTTGATGTCTATGTAGATTCAATAATACAATTTCTATACTGGTTGACATTGGAAAGTCAGCTAGGTATTTTTTATACCGGTGAGAACAGTGATTTAACTTGTATATTTTGTTATCTGTCTATAGGTTCTAGATTGATATGTGATATACCCCTATTTTCCTCGGTTGCTTCTTGGATCTGTACAGTATATTCTCTCATGTTCATCCCAACTTTTGACTTAATTAAATGCGATGCTCATTGCTGTTGTCTCATTGCATTAGTTACTTGAACCACCTTATTACTTGTTTATATTGTGGTTAATAGCAAAGTTTTTGCTTTGACACCCATCGTGTCTCAGAGAAAATGTGGGGACTCTGTTCCATAGCATGCCCTGTCAAAATTCAGGAAACCCGTTATACTTACAACGGGGAAGCTCCAACATCAAATATTTTATCTAGCTGGATTACAGAATTACCTCAGAAGGCATCGATCCATGTATTAGACATGTTTCAAACGATTCAGACATGAAACAATGCCTCTCAACTCCACTATTTTTTCTCAACTGCTGTTGAGAAACAGCGCATTTTGATCAACCCGTCATGTTTCGTTAGTTTACTAGATCTATCACGTTATGTTAGCAAGTGCCAGAATTATTTTCGAATCACAGGGGGATGTTCCTGCAGTTTCACAAAAACGTAGAGGGTGGTTGGATTAACTTTTTTTTTTTTTTCTACCTCATGCTTTTTATGTCTTGGTTATTTAATCGGGGCCCTCTGATCCTTGTCTGCTGTCGATGACTATCCAAGTTTTCGCTGATTTAAGGGATTTCATGTGCTGCTACTTTCTGTACAGCATCAAGTAGGAGGACCTGCATCTGCAGATAAGCTTAATGAGTCCTTGTTTAGCTGCAAACCCAGTTCTTATGGTCTATCAGACGATGCATATTTGTACTGCGTATGCCTTATTTGGGTTGATGCAGTTTATGTGATTTACAGGGAAAAAGCTTGTAGCTCTCTAAGACTCTTGCGAAAACTTCTTCCAGCTGAAAAAGAAAAAATTGCCTAAGTTGCCAGAAGAACCGAAGTAGAAATATGGTTGTCAAGTTTGGCCAAAGTTAGGTATACTTAGATTAATCTAGAAAGCTGAAATACTAAGTTACACGGCAGACCGCTGGTATACACCTAAGCGGCGGGCCATATTCAATGCCTAATGATAGTTTGTCACGTCATTCAATGTACTGATTTCGTGAATCGATTGTGCTTAGCTAGCATATGATAGATTAGAATAAAGGATGTGGGTTTTAGTCAACATTATGCTAATTTTGACCTTATTAGATGGTTCAGTCTATTAAATTCACCGCCCAACTTTTGGTTGACTTTAAACTTCAATGTACTTTTTGTCTGACTTTGGGAAAATTGAACCTGATGGGATAAGCAAAGACACCGTTTTCTTCGTGGCGTGCCCGAAGGGATGCAAAGATCACAAGATCAGATTTGAAAATGGTCGAATGGAAAATAAGAACAGTCCTCTGAAAATAGGGACAAACTTATAAATGGTGCTTTTGTATCTCAGGAAAAAAAATGATTTGTTAAAAAAAAAAATCTTAAAAATGATTTATATCGTTTATAAAAATGAATTAGCAAAAATATTTTTGTCGATAATTATAATATATTTTATCAACTAGTTATTTTAAGCAATTATTTTCAAAAAATATTTTCTAAATTATTTATTTTTTATGAAACAAACGAAACAAACAAATAACAAGAGTTGCATAACAGCTATAAGGAGGTAATAGCATTTCACTATTGATTCGCTTTATGCTACACTAGCGATTTGGTACATAGAGTTTTTCATACGTTGTAATATGAATAATCATATTATTCACCCAAAATGCATGTTTAATGCTAATAACTTATATCAGAAAGCATATATAAAAACATAGCCACTCTTGGTAGAACGTGAAACTTAGTGACTTAGATATTCCCGAAATTCATTATACTCCCTAAAAATATACAGGACTTTCCAAATTTTACCCAATTTATGCAATGAGAAAAGTTGCTGTGCCGGCTTCTCCCAAACATTTGAGAAAGTCCACTATTTCACTCGCTTTCTACCTTCAAACCCCAATTTCTCGTTCTGCAGTCAAAAGCAAATTGCTTGTTGCTGGACATTGAAGACCATTTCAATCGAAAAGAAAAAAGATCGAGCTATTCGAACACGACCTACTTTCTCGGTGCATTCATCGTGATGGAGTCGAGTTACGAAATAAAAAATTACACATCTAAAAATTTCAGTGCAATCGACCGACAGATCTATCGAAAATCGCAATGTGAAAGGGCATAGAGTCAAACATCATTCATGAAATGATGATCTTCCCTTTTTGGTTGCTCAAGCCTTTTTCAATTCGGACTTTTGAAACCGCGGCTGGTCGAGTCAACTCGGACAAATTGACATCTCAACAAGGCCACCAACTTGCCTTGTGTATATATATTCACATGCACCTGCTTCAAATTCATTTCATCTCCTAATCCTGAGCCTTGAAGGCTAGAAAAATCCTAGTTTCGTCTCCAAAAATGGGTTATGATCATACTCATCACTTCTCCACAGCAACCATTGTTTTTCTCATTAGCATCCTCTTCGTTGTATCGAGCAATCTCGACCTCACCCTCGCCGCAAGACCCCTACCGGAAGAAGGGTGGTTGAAGAACATTAGCAACGGCCAAATAGAGTCGCTCCGAAGGGGCCCCGTGCCACCGTCGAGTAGCTCTTCCTGCACAAACATCCCCGGGCGGAACCGGGGCAAGTGCCCGTTGAGCAGTATGAACGTCGCCGGACGTGCCTTTGCTCGTGGACCAAGAAGCACTTTCCCGGCGCCTGCGGTGGCAAAGATATAGGACGATGGATGGTAAAGCTATGGGACAAGATTGGAGCTATTTGATTTAGGGTTCTGGGACCATGCAAAGCATGTAGATAGCTAATTAAGCTAGGGAGTGAAAGAAAAATTAAGTTTTAGTTTCAACCTTTAGGTTTTCTTTAGATTTTGACTCTATCACTCTCTCAAGCGAATTGATTATTTGTTCATTGCTCGTTTAGATTCTCATTATCAAGTATTTGGTTTCCTTCGATCATATTGTCTTGTAAGTTGATTAAAGATCTCTATTCACGAAATGGTACAGTGGAAAATTAATTTAAAAAAGAATGCAAAAGAACTTTCGAACCCTTAAATTGCTCATTATTTTTCCAAGTAAGTATTTCAACTTCCAAAATTTATATACTCAAATTGTTGAATTTGCAATTCCTTTCTTGTTAAATCCCTTCAATTTCAAATCCATTTGATTAGAGTCAACGCATCCATCGAAGCTACAAGAGTCTCACACGGAAAACCTTTTGCCAATGCGGATTGTCAACTTATGCACGGGCCTAAAATCAGCACGAATATTTTACTTCAGCTTTTCACGTGCTCCAATGTATGTACGCTCCAATCAACTCGATTTGGAGTCAGAGAAATTTGATGAGATAATTTAGATAAATTCAAGAACTTGACTAGACAAACTAAAAATTCAAGGATTTGATTGAAAAACAAGCAAAAATTCAAAGATCAAAATAAAAGTGTAGCCAAAAGGAATGATAAACGGCATGGAGAACACTAATTTTTGTCCTGAGTACAATTATTTAACAGGAAGGAAAGAAAGAATTTTGAGGTTGAAGAAAGAATGTCAAGAATTTTAATTTGCGATATTAAAGAACTATCCAAATCAAGTTTGTAATTAGCATGGTCTTATCACGACTTTATATGCTTAAGTTGTTTAGTGAAAGATTTAGAACCCCTTTAACAATCCAAATGAACATGTCACACAAAAAGAAAATACCAATTACCCTCCCCACTTTTCAACAAAAACTATGAAGTACAAGAGATCAAGCCTCCCAAATCTGAAATTTACGATATGCCTTGCAATCTAAAAATGCAATGATTAATTTTACATGGTAGATTTCTTTGGTGCCAGCCTTTCATAGGAGAAATATCTATAGGGTCTCAGGTATATAGGAACTACGTTTATCGTAACCGTCGATCGTGTGATCTCACATGCATAAAGAGTTTGAATGATCACCGATCGAGATAGATCTGCTTGCGCAAATAAAAGACATTACAGTCCTACAAAGAATGTGAAAATATCAGTTTGGCACTGTTCAAAGAGTACCAACCTTCTAAAGAAAGCAATCAATACTCTATCCAGCGCTTTAGCCACGAAGGCATGCGCCTCCACAAGCGTCAATTCCGTGGGGACATGAAGGAGATCATAGCCTCCCTCTTTTGCCCATTCACATGGCATAGCCCCCAAAAACGAACGAGGCACCGCCACGGTCACAGCTTTCCCTTTGGTAGGGCCTGGGGAGGGAATGCAATATTGTGATTGCATTAGAATGGCAAAGAACTCAACATGTGTGTTTGTGTCGTAAACCCTCACTCCACTGAAGAAACCCTTTCCACGCACCAAGTATACATGAGCCCGTTTCGAATGTGTCGTCGGATAACGAGGCTCGGATCTGAAGATCTCTTGTGATTTGAGGGTAATTCCCTGAAAAATCTCTAACTTTAGATTTAATCCCAAATTTGTTGACACGTCCAAAAATCACTGCTGAATCATTAACATCAAGAGATTATTGTTATTTCATATGAACATGGGGGTATTGAGGAACATAATAAACATCTAATTATCCCTGCTGTTAATAATGTTGAAGAATTCAGTGATATTTTTGGATATGTCAGTAGATTTGGGGCTGAAGTGAAATTGGAGAACTCTTTTTTAATAGAATCGGGATTGGATCTAAAGAATTAAGAGGTCCCTGGTGATCTAACGATGCAAACAAGTCGTGCTCTCATGCGTCGGGTGCACTGAAATTCTCCCTTCCGTCCCCACTCATCAAATGCATTTTGGCCAGCTGTCACCTTTGTTTCGGTGCAGAAACCTAGTCACATATGTTGGCACCCACTTCTATGTGCTCTAACTCCCACCGCGATGGGCCATGCCCCAGTTTTGGCCTCAACTTTCATCCTTGCCAATCGATGACGCACCCACGGACCATGTCTATTATTAAGGGCGAGAGTGTTGATTCATGATTGAACCGAGAGAGAGATGGAGAAAAAGGTAGGAAAGGGTGGGACAGAAAGCTAACAGCCATATTATCTTGTTATGTCGAAATAGCCATCACTCGAAATAGTACGTCGGATAATTTTATTTTATTTTTTACAGATTTTTCACTAGCATAGTAGACAGAATTCGACGGGCAAGCTAATCGATTTAAATCACCTAGCCCTTTTGTTAACATACAAGAAGATTTTCTGAAGTGTCCCGTGCCAATTCAAGTGAATTTCAACCTTTGTCAATATCATTCAAGACTCCTGGAACATCTAACGTAGCGTTTGGACTAGTAGGAATGATAAGGCATTTGGAATGAGGAGCGGGATCAAAATAAATGATGGTAATTGGAATTTTATAAATAATCAAAATGGGCATTCTTATAAACTGAGACATAACATGAAATGACCATAACAATGAGAAGACCAATGAACAAGTATTCCAAGAGAAGCAGGAGAAAAAAAGAACAAAGGGAGGGAAGGAGAGAGAAACATCTTGATTTAGCTGTTATCATTCCATATATTCCTCCCCTTGTCGAACTTCTTTCTTTTCTAAGTAATCACACCCATTGCTTTTCATCATTCTCTCAATTCTTCACATTGGCGCTATTCACCACCCTCCCATCTACGGTTACTTGATGCCTGCAGATGGCTCTACTCCAGTTTCTGACTCTTACAGATGCTGCATTTCTTGGGAAACCAGACTTCTTCCTCCTTTTCTAACTTACATGATGAATTTCTGTATCTTTAATAGGTATTATTGTAGTCACGATATGGTTCTTATGGATGGTTGGAAAAAGGCATGTGTCCACTACGAAAACTCCTTTTTTTTAGTGGGGAGCACTTTCTTTTTGTGATGTTTTCCATTGCTAGTTGCCCGACCCCGGTCGCTAAGATCCTTTTTTTTGTGGCGAGGTACTCCTCCTCTCAAAGTTACGTATGCCAAGTTCCTTCAAGGGAGCTGTGTTGTGCCCTTAGATGTTCTCCACTTGCCCACCTATGTCAATTTTGGGTACAAAGTTCCTTTTCGTTGAAAGTTGTTTGAGTCTTTCCTTTATGTGTATTGCCTGAGGTCACTTCAATGTCCTAGCGCCTGCTACTTAAATATTGACTCGGGATATTTTCTTTATCCCTCACCCACAACCGGCCCAAAAGGGGAATTTCTTATCCTGGAAAAGCAAGCTACCTCGGGTCCATGAACCGATACCATCTTTAAGCAAACCTGATTTTCTCCGCCCCATTTTCTTAGCAAAAGTATGTACTGGCTTCCTAGAGTAATGTGCTGATCTAGTAGAAACAGTTTATAGGGTTTAAATTCATGTTTTCCAAAGAATTAGTTATCTTTCTCATTTTATTTGGTAGGTAACATTGATCAAACTAGTGCAAAGGTTGTGTAACATCCCGAGCCCCACTATATAATATTGTTCACTTTGGATCACCCGCCCTGGCACAGACGTTAAGACCTCCCTCCCTAGGAATGCGATCGGGAGTTGTGCTCGGGCCCTACTGTGTAACATTGTCCGCTTTGGATCACCTGCCCTAGCGTGGACAAACCGCTATTCCAGCCACGGTCTTTTGCCTTACGACTTTAAAATGCGTTACATAGATTAGAGGAACCTAAGCCTTATAAGCTAACCAAGACCTCCCTCCCTAGGCGATATGAGACAAGAGGCATCACAGGTTGCAAGTTCAAAAACAAATCGTAAGTTGAAGAAATTACATTAAGTACTATCCCTAATCTTTTTTTTTTGGGGGGAGGGGGTGTGGGATTGGGAAGTGAAATAAATCATTTTATTTACTACCTATATAGAAGTTCCTTTTCAGCATAAGACTCATAAATTCACATTCCAAACTGTCTACTGAATGTGAAGGATCAATAATTTGCACCTAAGTAATATGTGAAATAGGCAAGAATCGAATAACCCTTTTCTTCGCACAAGCATAAAGCACATGTTGGTTTATGCAATAAGTGGAAAGAAGTAATCAAAGAAAGCAAATTGTATGTTTTCGGGTATTTTAGAATAATGATACAGATTCTTGCAGGATTTAAGGGGGTGCGAAGAAAGCAAGTTATCCCCTTCTTAAATTACTATTCTCGTCTACTACTTAGTAATATAATAATCTCATTGATCTTGGATGAGGGAATACTTATAAAGGATAAAAAATCGAAATATGTAATGTTATTATAAATGGGTAAGTATTTTAGAGAGTTCGAACTTGTTTAAAAACTTTTGACTTTTATTAACGAGTAATCTCGCGACATTTGCTACGTAAGTATCATGTGATATTTCTCTTCTATTATGAATAATTATCACTTTAAAAAGTAACATTTCTATGATTAAGCACAATAACTAGGAACCTTTTTTTCCAAGATACTAGAGGGAGATCGGGAACAGGCGATATCTCGAGCGATTATTGAAGTGGTGGGAGACCCAAGGTGGGGTGGGGGTGAAAAAGGGTTTGTGAAAGAACAAGAAGGGGACTGACAAAAACAATAAAGACGGTCGCGTGGGAGTTGCAGGGAGGGACGGACGGACGGACGGGGGGGGGGAGAGTCTTATCATGAGGCATTAAGAGCAGCAGCTGCAGCAGCTGCAGCAGCAGCAGCAGCAGCCGCTGCTGGTGGCTTCGATGGAATCGAAATTTTTTGGAGTACACACACTCGCAATGGAGACACCCCAACCACCCATCATGCTCGCTCCGCTGGGAGCACCACCTACCATTCCATTCCCTCCCTCGTCCGTCCATCATCCGTCATCATCATCCCTCCTTCAATGATTCACGCCATGATTCTCTATCGAACGCTGTCGGAAGCAACTGGCTCAGCAGCATCCTGGGTCAAGCAGGCCGTGGCGTTTTCGACCCGTCGTCTTTCTCGTGATCGATTCATATGCATCGGGAATCGAAACTTTCCGTGTATGATTAATGAGTGCTAGAGAGACATTTGGTAATAAAATTTATTGTGGAAAAGCAAAGACTAAGGGTTGTGATAATGAGCGATTTTACCATCAACAACAATGGTTCATCCAATGCAAAAGATCGATGTAAAAGTGGGACAGAAAAGAGTGTCTAAAATCTTTTGATGATGAGGAAGTAACATGCGAATAAAAGAAGTTTCTATATCTTACATCGAGTATGTCCCTAGAAAGAACGTGTGGGTTATTGTCTAATTTATAGATCGTCGATTGAAATTTGTATTTACCATATTCGACAATGTAAAGAATTGAGGAAAAAATGGGACTATCGATTGCAGCAATGATGAAACGATAGAAATCAACAGTGATGAACATGTAAGTGCCAAGCCCGAGGAATCTAGTGATTATATAGGTCTGACTAGATCAACCATGCCTATGTTCCAGCAAGAAATGGACCATAATTGTACATTATATGCATGTCATAATGTCAAAAGAAAAACGTGATCAAAGTATGGAAAAATGACATTGAAAGTGCCAAAACCATTGTCCTGTATACGATCTAGTACCAAAACGTTATGAACGGTCATTTTTGTTGTGAAACTTCCAAAATCAGGATGTCTGAAAAGAGTTGTCATATTACTGGAGTCATACATGTGTGGAGCAAATTTATTGCTTGACTAGCTTGAAAGAGCAATCGCAAAATATTAATTTAATTTTGTTTTAGATGAATTATTTTTCTCATTACTAATTCTGCTATTTATATCGATATCATTGCAAATTTTTTAACAAGCTTGATCACGATTTGACGTTGAGATTATTGCGTTTTTGCCAAGTGTTAGCATCCCCCCCCTTCTCTTTCTTTGATCTCTTTTTTGCTGATTTCCTTCCTTTTCTTGCTATCATTCCTTTATATGATTTCTCGAAAGTCCTTTTGTCACAAGCTTCCATCCCTTCCTTTATCAATATGGTTCGCTTTTATCTATGAAATAGATACTCCATTTATAAAATTAGGGAAACAAAAGAATAAAAGAGAAGACAAGAGTCGGGTCAAATTCCGGACTCAAACCGACCCAAATCACAAAAAAAGGTTCGTTTCCATTTGGCTCCAAATCATCATTAAATTTGGTCTGATTTCATTTTTTTTTTTTTTATCGGTGCAGGTCAGCCAAAACCTGTGATCATCGGGTCAACCTCTCACATTGCAAGGTTACCCCCAGCATCAAGAACTCCAGCGAGACTTTGTCAATAGTCATTTAGGAACTCTAAGTGGGAATATCAAATTCGAGAATAAAGAATCGAATGCCAGATTTTCTTTTTTGTAAGATAAGTCATTGACCAAATAAATGTAAATATATATATATATATATATTATCCATTTGCAACTTTAGGAAAAGGGGTTCTTTTTCTTTCCGTGTGGGGGTGAAACAAGACACCCAACCTGTTGTTTCCCACTTTTTGAGACACGAATTCGGGGTGTCCACAGCTATCAAATATGGCGAAATGCGCAGGTTGGGTCGTTGTCATTGTTGGGTGGAATGCAACGCGGGTCCTTCCTTAGGATGATTCTGTGGTCCTATGCAATCCTCCCCCTGTCCCCACCCCCCAATTTGACCCGTTTCCCTCACATTGTGGTCATCTCACATGCCCAAGGACAAGATAAGGTTTCATTGAATATGGTTGGAATTCCCGAAATTAGGAGAACGCTATTTCTACGTCTCTTTTATATATGGACGTGAATCTAATCAATCAAGCACAACACGTCGATGGAATATATTTGGGTCAAGTCACGGACGTCGGCGGGGCGAAACTGACCCTAGCCAATCGCTAGATGTAGTGAGGCCGTCCCTTGCTTAGGCCAAGGTGAGGTTTGGCCTCGTCTAAGCAAGGGCTCCCATCGTCAAGACTTGCCCAATAGGACCTCCCCTGTGATGGGTGAGGCCAATCCACCTAGCCATTGCTTGTGGCCAGTGGCCAGCCATCGGCAAAATGAAGAAAAAAAAAAAAAAATCAAAAATCAAAAAAAAATTAAATATATGAAAATATCATTAAGAATTGGCCATACTAGTACCAGCTATGCCACACAAAATTGTAGAATCCACATAGTGATTTTCTATCAAAATTAACCGCATGGACTCAAATGATAAAAAGTGAAAAGATTTATGACTCAATTAATAAATTTAAAAGATTTATAATTGAATTTATAAAGTACAATATGTTTAAACATTTTAGACAAATTTCCTACTTTATTTATGGACGTGAATTTAATCAATTGAGCGCAACAAGTCGATCAAATATAGGAGGTCAAGTCAAAGGAGATAATAGCAGAATTTATTTTTTTTGCTCTCATCCTATCATCTTTGTCATCGTCGTTTCTTTCTTATTCTACTTAACATATCGATGTTAAATTGCTAAAGGGAGGAGAGATGAAGCTGAAACTTCATCTTTTGTACAGAATAACAAAGTCTTTTACAAAAAACAAATACATAACATAAAAACACCACTAAATTAGGACTCATAACTTCCCATGTTCCGCATAAAACACTTACTCTACTAACACCTAAAAACTAGGACAACTAACACACATGTGTCACGGGCCGAGAGTTTCCTTGGCCTCGACTTTCTTTAGGCCCGTGACACATGACTCCACTAACTTTAATTACTGAAAAATCAAATTAGCAAAACGTGCAAAAGAAAATAATTATTATTTTAACAATCAAAGTTCTGAAAACTCTTGTACGGAGTATATTGTGGGATTGTAAATTTACAACTGCTCCCTTAAGTGAAGAAAACTTTTCAAAATAACTCGATCGAGTGTGGTCGGCAATGACCCCCCGCAAAACATATCATGAGGTATGTTTGCCTTGGGAAAGGGTTTGCAAAGAGTGAATGCTTCCGGTATCTTTGGATCTATTTTGCAAAAAAAAAAAAAAAAAAAAAAAAAATAGAGGAGGTCAATAAAGATTGCGTACTAGATACTACATGGGATAGACATGGCGGGGAGGTGCGTCTAGCGTTTAGTGCGACCACAATATGCCGACTAATCTTTTGAGGGAATGTTTTGTAGAATGGCCATAAGGCTAGTCGATGCCCCGTGGCCGGATGGTTATATGCTAGCATGTTCGTAAAATTTAGTGTTGGCAAGAAGAAAATGACTCATTCGATGTGCGGGCTTCGAGAGAAGATGAAATTAGACATTAAGCTATCCGCTAAGAGGTAGAAGTTGCTTCGTCGAGGATAAGATGATAGAAGGTCGCTTGGACGGTTTGATCATGATAAGACGAAGACCTTCATCCAATGAAGAGATTCAAGTAAGTGACTGGAAACAAAGGCGAAGAGTGACGGGAGGTAGAAAATAGTGCTTTCCCTAATAAGCGAGGAAAGATTATTTGAAATTTCTTTTCTTTTTAGAATGTAAACATATCTACAAGAGGTAGAAAATAGTGTTTTCCTTAATAAGCGAGGAAAGATTATTTGAAATTTCTTTTCTTTTTAGAATGAAAACATATCTACAAGAGATAGAAAATAGTGCTTTCCCTAATAAGCGAGGAAAGATTATTTGAAATTTCTTTTCTTTTTAGAATGAAAACATATCTACAAGAGGTAGAAAATAGTGCTTTCCCTAATAAGCGATAACAAAAATTTTCAATAAATGATGATTTTGTCAAATGAACATATTTAGAATACAGTTTCTAATCTATTTTGGACACATATTACATCAAGAAAAAAATATTTTGTTTCACGTGAGTGAATCATCGTAAATATAAGAAAACAACAAATTTAAAAAGAAATCATGAGTCCATGTATATAATTAAGAATGAAAACGTAAAAACCATTTTCATGATTTCTTGTGACAAAAGTACCAATAAACTAACAAGAAAAAAAAAGATTTCTAAATAATTGCAATATTTTGCAGTGGCGTACGACGAAAAGTCATTATGACAAAATGTCGTGCCGCTAAAACGAGGTAAAACATTAAAAATTTAAAAAATCATAATGTCTACTAAGTTTTGCACTGAATCATGATTGAAAATTATGAACCTGTGTGAAAAAATAAAAATAAAAAACCATTAAGAATTATGATATTTAAATATTTTTCGACGATTTGCACTGCATTATGGCCAAACATAGTAAACCTTTTATATAATGATGTAAAATATTAAAATTTTAATTGTTTAGATATTTACTAAGAGTGTGCAAAGGATCGAGAACCGTTCGAACTGCTCAAAACCAGATCGGACCGAACTGGAATTGGCAGTTCCCAAGGGAACTAGTTTGGTTCATGATTCTAGGTATGAAATCGCCTGCCCGCCTATCTACCCGAAACTTTTAAGAAAAATTTTTGACAAAAAATTAAGAAAAACGACAACTCTAATATCCCTAATCCAAAGCTCAACACTCATTAATTGAGTGCTCGTCTTGTCTCATTTGTACATTGTAACAGTGGTCTCTCTATCTCTCATTCACGACCTTGATTCTCAAATTCATTGCCCATTGGCTTACGACGTCAACTCTCAACTTTTAGCATGAGTACAATCTTTTTATTAATTTTGCACATAAGAATAGGGAAGTTTTTTGTTTTTTGCTTCACTTCGGCTTATCAGAAAATGTTGCATTGAGTGTATGAAGCTTATTGGGACTAGTTCTATGGATTCACCTGAGAATTGAACCGTGGTTCTTGGCTCTAATTTTTTTTAAAACTGGTCATTAATGAGCAGTTCTTGGTTTTAGGATAGAAACCGTCCATCCAGACTATACTCACTCCTATATTTATTTACGACATTTTGCATTGGTTAAGACAATAAAGTGAAATAAAATATCAAAAGATATAATGTCAAAATAATTATGACATTTAAACTACCTTACGACGAAACGTGGCGAACTATTGGAAATTTTGAGTACTTCTAGCGCCTTTGCACTGGGTTACGACGAAGCGTCATAAACCTTTGTAAAAGGTCATAAAATATGAAAGATTAGATTATTTATATATTGAATATTTGTGTCGGGTGATGATGGTACGGAATAAGCCTTTATAAAATGTCATAGAATACTAAAATCATATATGGTCTATATATCTATGATGTCTTGCGTTGGGTTACGAGAAGTGTCGTAAGCTTTTGCAAATCCTCTTAAATTATTATAATTTGAACTACTCGAAATTTAGAACATTTCACATTGAGTTATGACAAAATATAGTAAACTTTTCTAAATCATCATAAAATATAAAAAAAACTCTCAAAATATCTATGACATTTTGAATAGCATTATAGCCAAACGTCTTTAAGCCTTTAGAAAAGATGGTACAGTATAAGATGACTCATTTTTTTTTTAAAGCCTTCAGCAAGATTTTAATTAATTAACTCATTTTTTTTTAAATAATATATATGATGCAGATGATTGCTGGTTTTACTGAAAGAAGCTCCAAAGTGCCATGAAAGTAAATAACATGTTACACTTCGGGTCTCTTATAATTTTCTTTTTTAATCTCGCTTAAAGTAACAAATTTCTTAATGCAGTGTTTATTACTTATAATTTGTAAATGGAATTAAACTTGATTAGATAGATTAAAAGGTGAAATTTAGGCTTATTGGTAGAAAATTGTCATGTACTGCATTTAATTTATGGTTGATTCGAACCAAGAGAAATAAGGGTTATTTGATATGAAAAAATTAGGAGAAATTGGACTGTAGTTTACCCCCTCAAAATTCTCACGCCCACCACGTTCTAACAGCAAAAGAGAGCCAGTTGGATATGGTGCCTCCTCCTTCAAAGGGTCGCCGCAAAGTTTATTTCCAAACTCGCATGATTCAATCTCCTAACTACTCGATGCAAAATCAATTACGAGTAAGATTTCATTTGAACGCGTTATCATTTCAATAGTAGTTTCCTTTTTCTTTTTACTAATGACAGGGTGTCAAATCCAATAAAATTTTGGCTATCGACCCTCATTATGCATCTGATTAATTTCATCAAGTGTGCTCGTCCTCCTGATCAACTCACATGATTTGGTCATCGTCGCTCGAGGTTGCTATACCGGGAAACTATAGTAATATCAAGATTCGAATTCAGATCATACAAGTCTGACGTGTCGATGACGATGAGTATTCGGATCGAGACAAGAGATATGTATTGAAATTACAATTTCCTCACAATCGTTGATCTTGTAACGTTTTTTTTAATTTTTTTCGAGTGTGCTTTACACGTGGATCACCCCCCAAAAAAAATAATATCCAGGGATTCGATCCGGAGGACAAAAATTGTCAATCGACATTGCAAGTCCTTTATATTTTTATCTTATTATATTTTTTTATTATAATGTTCTCTGCCTGCGGTAATACTTGGGGGTTCAAAGATGCTCTCCTCCTCCCACCAGTTTCCTCGTTTTCCACCCAATCTCTCTCCCCCATCACGTGACCCTCCCATTCTAGAGAGAGAAATTCCAGTGAACTTGAGAGAGAGAGAGAGAGAGAGGGGACAAGAGAACAAAACGAGCAAAACCCTCCAAAGTCTCCTCTCCATCACTCTCCCCCGTGCACATTCACACACGGTATCTTGCCCTCTCCAGCTTCCCATCCTCTCTCTCCTCCCCCCCACTTTGCTGTGTTAGCTCTGTCCAGTATCTGTGCATGAGTGGTGTTGTCACTGCTCATTTCTGAACAGAGGGTAGAGATAGAGAGAGAGAGAGAGAGATAGAGAGAGGGAGAGGGAGAGAGAGACAGGGGAAGGCGGGCAGGTAAAGATCAGAGGCATCTCTCCTTTTCCGCTCTGGGTTTTCCTCTGCACTGTTTCTACAGCGAGAAAGTTAGAGAGAGAGACAGAGAGAGAGAGAGAGGTTGTGTGTGTGTGACCGTGTGGGGGGTGTTTTGAAGGTTATATAAAGGGGGAGTCTTTGAGACAGGTCGTTTGTTTTTAAAGAAATGCAGCAGCACCTGATGCAGATGCAGCCCATGATGGCCGCTTACTATCCGAACAACGTCACCACCGATCACATTCAACAGGTGCTCTCTCTCTCTTTCTCTCTCTCTCTCTCTCTCTCTTTATATCTGTTGTGTTCTTTTTCTTCCCTATTCATTTCCCCTTCTTTTTGTTCGCTTCTCTTCTTCATTTTCTCCGCAAAATCTCCCCTTTTTGCTTGTACCCTTTTGCCGTTTTCCCGTTTTCTAGGGTCCGCTTGTCATTTTCGTTCTGGTACTTGTTCGATTTTTTATCCTTGAGGCGTGTTGCGATAATGGGAATTTCTTGTTAGTGCGTCTGACATACGTTTGCTTGATGTTTTTGGTGGGTACTCCGAGCTCTTGTAATCTATTTGCAACTCCAATCTTTTTTGTATTTATTAAGCTAGCTGAGTAGTGAGAACCGAGGTTAGTTTTAGGTTGGGATGTCTCATCATTTATCTGGACATCTATGTTTGTGTTTTTGTCCCTTAGACATCACTCAAATTCTCTCTCCTGGTATAAAAAACCCAAAAAGAACTGTTTTTTATGGGTTTTTTAGATGATGGGTTGATAAGGTCGAAAGTTATGGTGTGTTTAATTTTTGTACTTGCTTATTGACAGTCTTATGTTTTTGTCTGGGATTTTGATGTTAGCAGTGATCTCTAGTTTTATATATATTGTCGGCTAGGTTGCTGATTTTTATGCATCTGCTTGCGTGTGGTGTAAATTTTGGCTGTCTCATGTTGATGATGATTGATGAACCATTAAAATATTTGTCTCTAGAGCTAGAAGATTATCTTTGTTCTTCTTGGTGCCTATGCTTCACATGTTTCTTTTGCATGACTTTCTCTGTTTTGTTAGTTCCTAACTTCCTAGTTCAACCACATGGTTCTTTGCATCAACTTAGGGCCTTTCTTCTTCAGTGACTGACCGATAACATAGCATTAATATCTCTGGGACTACGACATTTGTTTATGAAAGCACCTAGTTCTTCGGCCGGTTCATTTGTAATTTATGGCAGCAGTTTTTAAAAAAGGTGAGGACCTGTGTCGGTAGAAATAAATTTAGATGCCCCGTAGTTCAGACAAAGCAGTTGTTGGGGTTTCTGTGGAAACTAAATTTATTTAGCTAGCCAATTTACTTGGACAATTACTGGCCAAAATGGACAGATGACTCTTAAAACTCTGAGATGGGTTGGTTATATATGTAGAATTGAGCATCAGCCCATCTTAAAATATGTGTGATGTCTAAAGCTATAAAAGCACAAGAAAATGGTGTGCGTGTTTTACTGGGACGTCATAAACGGTTAGGTTTGCATGGACATATTACTATTCTTCTCAAGTACATTTGATATCGACGTATATCGTGCCTTGCAAATGCAAGCCATCTTTCCACAAGTCACTAATGATAGATTCTTAGCCATCTTTTCTCAAAAAGAGCAACTGATATTAGTTGGAAGGTTTGTGAGTCTATCTGACTATGGAACAAATACATGACGGTTTTTACAGGTGGAACTTCCCTATTACTTCCTGACATTCTCCCTTTTCCTTTATTGTATCAGCATGGAAGTTTCCGTTACATAAATTGGTTAAAATTTGTCTGTCCGGTTTGCTTTACTACAATTATGGTGCTTATCTTTGCATATTTGGAATATGTGCAGTATTTGGACGAGAACAAGTCACTGATTTTGAAGATCGTTGAGAGCCAAAACTGTGGGAAGCTGAGCGAGTGTGCAGAGTGAGACTTAATAACTTGATTTCCTTTTAAACTGTCCTGACGGTTTTGCTTACTTTGACTATAATTTTGCATTCTGCCAGCCATGTATATTCCAGCTCACGGTATCTGAACACGTTTTTAATCTTTTGCACATGTAAATCTGAAGAGACACTGCTATCCTTTAGATAGATTCTTGTGGCTTCTCATGTCTTGATCAAAGTTCTGTAGCCACCGAGTTTTATTAAAAATTATCATGTAAAATTGTGATGTTAAAATGATGTTTCATATCAATTAGTGGGAAAATTTTCGCAATATGAACTGTAGTTACCATTTCTTCTTCATAATGTGCTTGCATTTACACACATTTACTCTTCATGGTGGGTTCTTTTGGAAAGATATTGATTTGCTTATTTTAACTTTCAAAGCCTCTCAAATTATCGAGAACTTCCTAGAGACTGGCGGATCAGTACCTGTTCGTAAAGATTTGGCCCCCTATATTCTTTTTGTCGATATTAAAGAGTGGAACTGTGTTTTTCATGCTCTAGTTATGGCTTAATATCTGAGTTGTTAATGGTAGAGATTAGCTCCACTTGGATGTGGGATGCATGCAATCAAAATATTTTTCAGGGTTTCTCTATAAGTTGTGGAACTTTGGCCAACGATAATTTAGCCATTTTGGTTGCATTTTGCAGGAACCAGGCTAAGCTACAGAGAAACCTCATGTACCTCGCTGCTATCGCTGATTCTCAACCTCAGCCACCGACTTTGCATTCTCAGGTCTGTACTTTATCCCATATGAGAATTCAGTATATATTTAATGCTTCTTTAAGGATTTTGCAGATGAGCCTTGGGACTGAGAAAACTAGATGTTTTGGTGGGTGCTTTGGTTTTCTTGGAACTATAAGTTTGTCATCTTTGTTACCTTACCGTGGTATCCATGTTGCATGCGGGCTTGTTGCTTCTTTCTCATGCAACGGGGAGAGAGGGAGAGTGATTTCAATTGCAATTTTTGGTGGAATTGAAGGCTACATGGACTGTCAGATTTTAAAACCATTTTCACTGAACATTGTCATCTTGAGAGGTCATCTGAAGCATGTGTGTGCATTGAATTCATGTGCATTGAATGTATTCTTTTTTTGATACTCTGGTCCTGATAATGTGCATTCAATGTACTTTTTATTCTGATATTGTGGTCCAGAGTGGCATTACTTTGGGTAACACCCTAAGTAGCCAGTTATGCTTTGAGCCTATCTGTTTTCTTTCCTGTCTCACGAAAGTATAAACTATAATTGACACTTCCAATTCTTGCAATATCCTCAGTTCTTCCTTCGCTATAACCTCAAACCTGTATTGTCCTCTGGCCACAAATTCCAAGGCGTAACAGATTTGTAAACTGCATTCTCTTGGCCCTGGTTTGACGAACGAGGCATCGAGATCGTTCTCACTTCTCTGTCCCGGAGTCACTGTTCTAATTCTGCATCTGCTCCTCCCAATTTTACAATCACTGAACCTCTGTTCCTATCCTGCAGTTTCCCGCCAGTACCATTGCACAGCCTGGATCGTACTATGTGCAGCACCAGCAAGCTCAGCAGATGACCCCACAGTCCCTCATGGCTGCTCGATCTTCCATGCTGTACACCCAGCAACAACCCTATCCCTCATTGCACGGTCAGCTAAGCATGAGCTCCGGCTCAGGGCTGAACATTTTGCAAAGCGAGAGCAGCCACTCGGGAGGTAGTGGGGCCCTTGGTGGCGGAGGCTTCCCTGAGGGCTTGCAGGTTGGTGGGAGGGGAATGGCAGGTGGAAACAAGCATGATGTTGGGAGTAGCAGCTCAGGCGAAGGACGAGGTGGTGGCCAGGGTGGAGCAGACGGCGGCGAGACCCTCTACTTGAAATCGGCGGACGATGGTAATTGAGAGAGGGAGACAGCAAGACGAGCCAAAATGGTCACTTTGTTTTGATCTCTGAACTTTGATGAGGTAGGGAAGTAAGAGGGGTAGTAGAACTTCGCTTCTTTTTGGTTTTTTCTAGTTCCCATGCAATGAAGGTCTTAAATCTTGCAGTATATTTCAGTATATTCAAGAGGCAGGCCATGCACTTTTATGTCAGCGTATCATGTAAATTTTGTAGGACAGAGTTCATGATGTTTGGGAAGTTGTCTGACCATCCATGACATTCATGTGCTTCTTTTGACAGATCCAGATGGTGGTTTTAGTTGCATAATCAGCTATCCCAAGTTTATTATAACTCCATATAAAATTGTGGGATTTTGTCAAAGACCGCCTTTGGAGTACTTACTAAACAATCAAATCCAAGAAACTTTGTAGTTTCTAATACATTATTTGTTATCGTGTTATGTGCGCATGAGTTTTGAGAATCGAATATTTCCACATATAAGAAGTATGCGTAAGGAATGTCTTGAGTCTCCTATCGATAAAACCCGTATCTTAGAAAAGGTCGATTTTGCAAGCTCTTTAATTGAATTAAAAGCCTGGTCATATGGCTAAAAAGCTTCAGAAAGCTTGTTGGATCAGCAGCTCCAAATGACCAGCTCAGATGATTTGTGAAAGATTGTCACTATTCATTTGATGTACAGCCTATGAAGTCACTCTTCTCCTAAGCATGATACTTAATAATGCTCTCCGGTCGCTTATTTCTGGATAAGCTGATTTAAGTTTACTTTATGTAGCACTGCAATGTGACATTTGTGATTTATTAAAACTAGGTGAATTCTTAAATAGGTAGTTTCAAGATCTACTCTCTTCCCCTCGCGAAGTATGTGTAGATATGTGAGATGCTTGTTGAGGCACGGTGCGACGAGAAGAGAGAGATCTAAGGATCATGATGAGCGGCTGCGGCAGCGGCCGACCGTAGTGGCGGTGCCGACAATGTTGTCTTTGGATGTGGCTGGTTGGTGGGTTGCGCAGATACAGCATGGAAGGAGGAGGTGGGAGTCGCATCGTGGTCCTCCACCCGGGGTGGGGACCGGGTTTAAAGGACGTGCCTAGATTGAGCCTTTTTTTCGGGTTTGGGACACAAGAAAGATATTCCTACTTTTCACGTGCGAGTCGCAATTGGTGAGACAATAGCTTGTCGAAGCTGGATGGCTTGATGAACTTTGGGCTTGTAGTGGGGACGTGGTCCACCCATCTCTTTCGGTATGCATGTAGCCATGTGATTTTGCACAAAGTGTGTCCTATATAGGAAAAAGATAGCTAGTTTTTCATATAGATACTGCATATCCTTTCCATATATTTTATACATTTATCATTAATTAAAGATAAAGAAAGATATCATTTGAGTTTAAATTTAATCATTGAAGAAATTATTCTTGCATTTTGAAGAGAATGGCACTCGATAAATATATCCATATTCTAAAATTACATAAAAAAAAAAAGAAAAAAAGAAAAAAGAGAGACTTATATTGCCAAAAAAATGCTTTTAATTTTCAAAGTCTTCTTTTCTAATTTTTCTATCATACATCCATTTTAACTAAGTTTTAATTATAACAACATTCATGTTGCCCATTTGCATGTTTGGCTTTATACATTTCCCATTGTGTATGTTTAATCTTTTTTGGTATTGTTGCACTGATATATGTCGCATACAATCATAGAAATAACATGATAATATCCTTGAGATCATAAGTGACAATGATTACATGCTAATGCAGACAAAAATAACATAAAAAGTACCAATAAATGTCGACAACGCACATTTATCAACGACCAAGAAAATGTCAATTTATGTGCTCACTAAATGACACTTAACTTTGTCTCTATGGTTGTCCCAGGCAAGACATCTTAAACAATTTTGCCATGTGTCTTAGATCCATCCAATAAATATTGATTTATAATCCCTAAACTTCATGTCTTATTAAGTTTGAATTTTAAAATAAAAATAAAGATATCTTAAATTTATTTTTTTATATGATAACAATTCTAATTTCAACCAAATCTTCTTCTGTTTATGTGCTTGAACGACACAAAATTATATCTAAATAGTATAGATTAGCTTAGCATAATATATTTAGCTAAAAATGAATAAATGATATAGTTTATTTAGTTTAGCAAAACTTCAAAAATACATATTTATATTTCAGTAAGTTTTATATCCATCTTTTGAAATCGGATTATCCCAACAGGTTTTTTTTTTTTTTCTCTCAATCTTACATGTCAAATAGAATACAAACAAAGGATTAGGAGAGATAGCCTCGAGTATTGATTTAGCTATTAATTGTGAATTGAAATACCATTTAGAGAATACGATACTGACTAAAAATATCCCATGTCCTAAAATAAAAATAAGATTAAATTTGTAAATAAAGCTAACATTCTATTGCACGTTTATTTTAGTTAATTTTAAGTTTAAATACTGAAGTCTCCATTTTGGATATCTGATTGCATTAATGTTTTTACTAGTTTCAAGAAAGCTTAAATCTGAAAACCATAAGCTAACACATTGTAATTGGGAAAATGACATAATTGGTTCTCAAACTTTGGTTCAATTTATGTTCAATGTGGTCTATAAACTTTAACCTAATGTACAATATCATTTCAAAACTTTCAATTCATTCGATATGGTTCATAAACTTTGAGTATATGTTCAAATTAGTCTCCAGACTAAAAAATCTAGTGACTAGATTAAGTATAGTAATACAATAATCTAAGGATTAGATTGGACATTTACGAAAAATTCAATAATCATATCGAACAAATTATAAATCCAAAAACAACAATGCATACATAGCGAAAGTTCAAGAGCTACATTGAATAAATTAAAAGTTTAGAGACGAAATTATATATTTGATTAGAATTTACGGATCATTTATAGAATTATCCTGTCATTTTTGCTTGGTGCTTTTCTCTGCTAGGAAAGGAGAGCAAGCTTTACTTATCGATGAGGGAAGGAAAGTACACTTACAGTTGATATCCACCGGACCAAAAACCAGGGAGGGAGAGAGAGAAAGAGATCCAGAAGGGAATGATGCGATACAAAGAGGTGCGGGAGTTTCTTTCTTCGCCGGCTCTGCACGCTCTCCATTCCCTTTTCTTTTTCTGGGTCAATCTGCACGCACTAATCCGAAACATAAACCCATATATAGTCCTCGTGGGCGGCTGGTTGGCGGATCGCCGAGATCCATGGCGGAGGAATAGATGGAAGTCGCATGGCCGCCGGATCGCGTCGGCAACAGACACTGGGCCAGGGACCGACTTCAATGGATGTATCTAGATTTGGCCATCTTTGGGTTTGGGACACGAGAGCTCTGCCTTGTATGTAGCTTGGGCCACAAGCTTTCGGGAGATTACAGCAATCTTAGGATAAGTTTTGTGTCGCAGAGGACCCGCGTTAGCTTTACTGCACGCCTGCCATTCTTTACCGGGCACACTTAATATCGCTGCCTTCGGCCTTGCGCCTGGTCTTAATCCCCATGGCCCATTACACGTGCGCCGCACTCGGTGAGGCAATAGGGGCCTATTTTATCACACTTCCAATAACAACTAATTTTGTTATTTTATTCCCGGGAGTAAAAAAAGAAGAGAAAAAGAATAAAAATTCGTTTGATAAATCTTTTGTTCACAAAAACAAAAATCAATTCTTTTGTTCTTGAAAATAAATTTGGAATGGAATTAAGAAACGGGAAAAAGGTTACTTTTTGTTCTCAGGAATAATTCTTAGAATCAATTCCAATTTTTTTCTTTTCTCTTCTTCAATTCCCTTTTCTTCTTCTTCCTTTTGGCTGACGACCTTGCTGGAGTATTGCCAAGCCACAATGAGGCTGATCCCATGCTGCCTAAGTGAGGTTGAGCCTTGCCTAACCACTAGCTAGACTCGCCCTTGCCCAAATTTGGCTAGGCGAGCCTCTAGGGAGCTCGCCAAACCTCACCTTAGCCCAATGAGGCTCCGACAAACTCGCCGGACCTCGCCCGGCCAATCACTGGCCACCGCCATGGCGAGCAACTGACTACAAAGAAGTAGGAAGAAGAGAAGAAAAAGAAAAAGAAAAAAGAAAAAAATAAGAAAAAAATAATAAGTACTAAAAAATTTAAAGAAAAAAAAAGAAAATTAAGAATCCTATCAAATGCATTTCTGTCATGGAAATAGAAATTTTAGACGATTAGCAAGAGTTATTTTGCTCAAAAATTATTTCTGAGAATATAATAAAAAATTTATTTATAATAAAAATTTATTTCTAGAATATAATCGTTATCAAACACACCCTAACTTGCCAAAACTGGATGTCTTCATGAGCTTTCGGCTTGTGATGGGGATCTCTTTTGGTATGGTAAGTAGCCATATGTTCCTTACTTGCACGAGTGTGTTAAAAAAGATATCCTATTATATCTAATGTGGGGCTTCAAAATATTCCCCACGTTTACTAACTTCTTCCAAGCACAAGTAGCATCTGATTTTCAGTCAAGACGATAGCTATAGTGCCAGGCAAAACATAGAGACGAGCCCCTCAACAAATTACTCAGCCACTGTCAAATGCAAGCAAGATTTTGCAGATCCAGTCTTCGAATGCCAAGGCCTCTAAAGTGCTTAAGAAGGCGGACACTGTCCCATCTAACTTTTGCTCCCCTCTTTAGCATCAGATTCCCCCTCCCAAAGGAAAAGCTCTACACTTTGTTTCAACCATTTCAATTACCGTCAACCGGAGTTGACAGTAATAGTTCACCAGAATATCGATAGTAGACTTAATAAGCTGAAGTTTGCTCGCATATGAGCGGCTTTATAACTGTGCAAGCTTTAAATCTTGTTGTAATTCGATCACTTTATGGGAGGTTTATCTAAAGTTTATCTGAAAGTCTTCCGGACAATCAAAAATTACTAGAAGAAACAACCAAACAAGAACATAGGGTTGGCTAATTCGTCATGCTGTTTGATTTGATTGGTGTATGCATTTCCTAAAGGCTCAAATTGTTAGAAAACGCACCATGACATATAACTTAACACTTCCCCTGTTGCAGAACTGATCCCCTATGCACGAGAGAACGCAGAAGTAATCACATCAATAAGATAGCCAGGGAACATGACGACAAACAACATAAAAGCCTAGAAGTTTTGAACCAATGACATGTGCACTGATATAATGCCAGAAATTCATGCGGACAATTAGTGGGAAATTTAATAAAACAAGCAGAATGTTGACAATTTGCTAATCCTTTGGAACAGATTCTTTCTAGGTTCTGATAATACATGATCACAACCTGTGTCTTTCAAATAGCCTGTCAAAAGAACTAGCAGAAACAATTCTACTCACCCTTCAAACTTTGCCAACCAGTGACTGCAGGGCTATGTCTTTGATACCATGAAGTAGAATATGAATAGTCATCAAGATGAACGTCAGGCAAAAATTTCATTGAGTGCTATCCAGGATGCTTTAATCTGTGTTTGTACTCAAAGTGACCAAATCATTCCTTATACTTGGATGGTGAGTAAAATTCTGGAATGGAAGGGTTGGGGGTGCTATAAATCTGTTTCCCACATTGATTTTGATGTGCGTTATCGTATGCCCAGAAATGAAGAAGATCATGCGTGTGGGAATAAGAACACTGGATCTGTAAATGCAGACTGAAAATTAACACCGAGTTTCTTCTGCTACTGGTGAATGCTACAAAAGTAATTTTCGCACATCAGAATTAGAGACATAAGGGAAATCAGTCAGGTATGTTTCACAACTTTGTATATGTGCCCAAATGGAGTTTCCAGACTAAAAACAGGAAAGAGAATTTAAATTAACTAACCACCATTATCATGACATGAACTTGCTCTATATCTGAAGTTCTGGACTACACTTTTACAAGGTGATGCAATTTTCAAACATTTTCAAACTTGTCTTGCTATTCATTTATCATATAAATTATGTCCAGAATTCATATTCATTGAGTGGATTGCACGTCAAAGAAAAACATACACTTATGGAACAGGGAAAGAGAATTTATGCATACCTATCCTCATGAGAAATTCGAGAATTAACTAATCAAAGGAAAAATCTCCACAAAAGTCAAGATCTGAACAAGAAAGCCTGTAGTGCCATGTCCATAATTCTCTACAAGGAGGAGCAATCTCACCTCCAGGGTCCCCCGTTCAGCATCTTCTCCTAGACTTAATACCAGTGAGGCGATGGTGAAGGAAAGGGTATATAGACCCTTCCTTAGGAAGCTGGGTCGAATCAGAAAACTTCACCAATCAAATTTAAATGTAATCTGCAAGGCAAGCAAAATGGAAAGAATCCAGGCGAATGAGACTGAACATAGCAATAAACAAAGAATTGGATGAAAGAATGCAACAAACTGCTAGAATGCAAAAATAAGCAAAAAAAAATCCAAATTCAAATGAGATCCTGGATTTATTGACATTTTCACTGGTTGGTTGAAATCACACGAAGCATTTCAATGGACAGGGGAACTGATGCCAAAATTGAGGAGAGAAGTGACAACAAGTGGAAGAGTAAAGTAGAAGCAAATGGCAAGACTGTACCTACTTTTGATGAAACATTTCGAAGCAGAGAAATCTTCATGAGACCAAAATATGAAGAATATATGCGAACCCTTTCTCGTGGGAAAATTTAACTACCCTTCAGGAGAGATCCAGTTCTAAATTCCAATTATGCTCCATAATCGTAAACTCTCATCCTTCAAACTGACAACAAGAAGAATAAAGAAAGCAGTTAAAGAACATCCCCTGGTCAATACAAATTAAATTTTCATATTGTTGGGAAAACAAATGATCAAACACAATAATAAACAGAACAAGGAAATAAATTAGATACCGGATTTACGTGATTGGTTCATGGACCTACCCCACGGGAAGAGCAACGCAAGATTCCACTATAAATCGATGCAATCCTATTGCATCCTTGCTTAAACACTCAAAGAGAATTTGCAGATTTTACAACAACTTTATTTGCTTCAAAACACTTGCAATTTCTTTAGACTGTAAGCATGCCAGACGATCGGTCCAAAGTAAGAAATCTCTTTTAGGAAACTGACTCTGATTTGAAACCAGTCAATCTAACTTCCGGGATTTCGTGGATGAGAAGCCAATAGGCACCAGTCAGCTTCGAGCACCGCTCCTTGAGAATCCCACATCGTTCGATCAGGAGTTGTTCTAGAGAGGCAGGGAGACCATCCTGGGGCAAGTCCCTTAGCTTCGGGCATCGTTGGATCTCTAAGGTCCGGAGAAAGGGTGGGAGACTGCTGGACAGTCTTTCCACATTCCTCATATCACATATACGAAGATGGATTAGAGAGGAAGGGAGTGGAAGCAGAAGATCCTCCACCTCTCCCACTCCTCCAATGCTGCCGTCAATTGACAGATATTGAAGGGAGGTGAGGGGGGTAAGCCACTCGCTCAACGGCCGCTTCATATTCCTGCATCCCCTTAACTCAAGTTCCTGTAGCTGGGGCGGCAATCCTCCATGGGGGAAGCACGTAATACTCTCACAACCTAAAATTTCCAGATGACGGAGGTATATAAGTCGATGTAACTGATTAGGTAGTGATTTTATCTTCAGACACCCATAAAGACAAAAGTTTGAGATGCCGGGAGGAAGAGGAGGGAAGCACTCCAGCTCTAGAGAAGCACATTGGGCCAATAACAAGAAATTGAGATGGGAAAGCCTATGCAGGCACTGGGTTAAACTTCTCACATTCTCACAATTGTGAATGATAATCTCTTCAAGCAACTGAAGACTGTCTGGATTTATCTCCGCAAGTGACTCCACTCCCTTACAATTCCAAATTTCAAGTGTCTTGAGGGTCGCTGGTAGATATCTACCCTCACTGAATGGAGAGGCGGGCAAAGCATCGCATAGGTAGATTCTTAATTCTTGCAGACAGGATGTATTGTCACTGTGGTTATAGCTGCTACTGCTGCTTGGTTCATCCAGATTAAAACTTAATCCTATAGGTAAAGATTGTAACATCTTGCAATCACTGATTGTTAACGATATTACTGATGTCGGTATACCTGTTTCAGGGAAGGACACAAGTCTTGGACAGTTAAAGACTGTTAAGCCTCTAAGAGAGGTGAGGGCGTGCGTCTTGCTTGGAAGCTTCTCTAAATTGAAGCAATTTCTCAAGTTGATGGTCTCAAGGTTGCCGGGCAGCTCTACATCTCCTTCTCCAGCCACAAAAGATATGAATCCAGGACATCTTTTGATGAGTAAGCTCTTCAAAGAAGTGAGATTTCGAATTACATCTCTATCTTGCCGCAAGTATATTAACTTTTCACAACTTTTCATCTCCAACTTCTCCAGCTTGATCAAGAAGCTTGTAAACCCATGACTTAAGCAAGTCAATTCAGCAACATCTTTTATGATGAGAGTGGTTAGAGATGTCAGATTTACCAAACTATTCAGCACCCTCTCATTACAACCTCCAACGTTCAATTCATTGAGAGATGGAAGGCTATCGCTAAAGGGCAAGGCATTCATGTGCGGACAGGAGTTGATTTCCAGCTTCATGAGGGAGCTCAGTTGACCAGGTAATTCTCCAATCAACAAAGGACAATCCCAAACAATGAGATGTGTAAGACAAGGGAATAAAACTCCTGCTTCTTTGGTGCCAATGCAATGAGACTAGTCCTTCCATAACAGCATGTCCTTGAATTCCAAAGTTATTAGGGACGGGAAAGGACTTTTTGTTCCATAAAATTCGGACCCTACTGTGCATATTGCATTTAGACCTTCAATGTACAGTTCTTTCAGTGAAGATAGCTGCCCAAGTGATGGTAATGCTTTGACACTACAGCACCTGTGTAAACGTAAATGCACTATATTAAAATGTGAGGGGCTTCCTAGCCATGACGGGAATTTTAGGCCGCCATAGTAGGATATCGCAAGATTTTCGAGGTTTTGGTGAGGACAAAGAGAGTCAATGACCCTTGCTTCAAGGTCGTCATTTTGAAAATTTTCAAAATCTTCACTCCATCTCATCGTCAATTGGCATATCCCCTTCTTCACAAGCAAATGGGCATCCTTGGCATCTTCAACTTCTGAAACCTTATGCAAATTAGAGATGCACAATTCGCCTATAAGGTTCTTCAAGTTTTTTAACTCCTTCAACCTCAACCCATTTTCTGTTCCCACTATAAACATGGTCAACATCTCAAGACCCACCAAATTACCTATATATAGCGGCATTGCTCTTAGGCTCCAAGTGTCGGCAAGGTCAAGAAATGTTAGATTGATTAGTTTTTCCATATCTTCAGGTAATTCGATAAGGCTGTGACAGCCTTGCAACATCAAAGCCTCTAGGTTGTATAATGTAACAATTGACTTTGGAAGCATTTCAATATCGGTATACAACAGATTAAGATACCTTAGGTGCTTCAATTTACCAATGCCATCCGGTACCTCACGGATGCCATAGTGACTTAATGAAAGAACCCTCAAGTACTTCAATCCCACCAACAAGTCGACTAGATTGCTTCACCAAAGATATGAAACTCCTAATTTTCTTCATTCCATGATATATATAGAATCTTTCTGGCAAATGTGATTACTAGAAATGAATGAGGCATAACGAGCTAAGGATACATTGTTCTTATCACCCTCAGACTCAAACTCCCCTGAGCTTCAGCAAGTTGCACCTGCAACTAACTTTGCTAGGTCATTCACAAGATCATGCATTAAGAATCGCGATCCACCACTACTTGACTTTTGAAATAATGACCTAGCTACTAGCTCGTTGAAATAATTCAAACCTACATTCCAATGATTTTGTCCTTTTCTTCCCTCCAACAAGCCCTCTGCAATCCATCAGTAAATCAACTCATCCCGTTCGATTTCATAGTCCTTGGGATATATAGCACAATAAGCGAAACACCTCCTCAAATTGGAAGGGAGATGGAGATAGCTAAGTTTCAAAGTCGGAAGGATCTCATTTCTTTCTTCTGGTAGGTCCCAAATTTTGCTGTTCAACATAGCTTCCCATTTGTAGGGACAAAGCTCAGTGCGTAGTAGCCCGGCCAATGTCTTCAAGGCTAATGGCAACCCTTTGCATTTTTCCACTATTTTTCGACCTATTACTTCAAGATTAGGATGATGATCAAAATTTCCGACTACAAGAGCATGAAATGCAAACAAAGTCATACAAGCATCTGGTGACAACTCTTTAAGAGTTTTCGGTGGAGCACCGGCTATTGAAGCAACGCGGAGGTTGCGAGTAGTGATAATGATCTTGCTTCCCTTCGCTCCCGATTGAAAAGGCTTCAAGAGGATAGTCCAATTTCCATATTTCTTGTTCCAAACATCATCCAACACAGGAACTTCTTCCCTGAAAGGTTTTCCTTGAGCTTATCTTTGAAGCCAATTTAGGTCCTTACCTTCACAGGACAAATGGCTGTTGGTTGTCTCTAGGATACTCTTTGTAATAGCAAGCACATTGAAATCATCGGAAACACAAGCCCATGCTTTCACATTGAAATAGCCAGTGACCTTACCATCATTGTAGATTTGCTGAGCCAGAACCGTCTTCCCTACACCCGCCATCCCTACGATGGGAATCACTTTTAGATCCACACATTTTTTATCTTTTTCTTCTCTGGTCAATAACATGAGGATCTCCATTTTTTCATCCTCCCTGCTAACGAAACAAGGCTCAGGCAAATACGTAGTTGGAAGCAGCTTATCTAATTGGCGGTATGCTGATCGCTTCCCATTATTCCCTATTAGGCTCAAACTATCTTTCCGAGTTATGAGCTCCTCTAATCTGCCATCCATCTCTTCAACCTTGGATCTCATTTTGTGATTGAACATAAATGCTCTCGGGCTCATTTTGAAGCAACAACGTGGAAGAAGGAATCGCGTCTTACCAGTGCCGGATTCTACCTCGGACTTGTTTTCCACAGATCCTGTGGCAAACTCATCAAGCAAGTCTTCGATGTCGTAGGCCAAGTTCCTAAGATCTTCAAGCCACAACTTCACCCCGAGATCGCCGGTCAGCTGCCTGTCCTCTGCATCATCCAGCACTTGGTTGATACTGATCAGCATCTTCTCCCATTTCTTCAGCAGCGTGACGATCCCCTCGTGCCGCGCAAAGTTGAGCAGTTCACGAGAGGCCAACCTCTCAAACAGCACCGGAAGAAAGGCGCCAAGAAAGAGCTCTGCAATGGCCATGGTCTGGTTCAGGAGACAGGATTAAACAAGAGTGCCTGGATGGTCTGAAACAAAGTGTACTGAGAAGAGGAAGCAAAGTTTGTACTTCCGGGACAACAGCATCAAGTGATGATGAGAGAGTAAGACTTTAAGCAACAATGATTATTTTCATAATGAAGCTTCTTCGTTTTGTTTGGTGCACAGGGTCAAATGAAGCTGCTTATTGTTTGGTCCCCACAAAGAGAGGAGCCGCCCAACTTCAACATGCCCACCAACCATTCAAGGAGGTAGAGTTTAATATTTGATTATACATACCCTATTATTATGGTGTCCGACAATGGGCTTATTAGCGGTAAAGAAATAGTAAGATCCCAGGATTGCAGTTTTGCTGAGGATCATCAGGAAAAATGACCTGTGTGGGGGAGGAGGTGGACTAATTGAATTGTGAAAGCTGGTTGAGACACCATTTAGCTGCTGAATCCAAAAGAAACATATCATAAATATTTCATTGGTCTCAAAAGGCTGCTTTGTAGGGTCAAGTGAATGTCCATTGATTTGTAGGGTCAAGTGAATGTTCTTTATGGTCAAGAGTATGTGCCCTCTGGCATCCGGCAGAGAAACGCGCCCGTGCCTCTTTTGATGAGGAGCATGCCCCACTTAAGCGGGTCCACATTACCCGATGTTCTATCAACATGAATGTGGATCCCTTCAGGGTTTTGAAACAGAGATAAAAAAAAATTTCCTTGTCTTACCTGTTGCTCAGATTCCAGTACGGAATTTTCCCCCGCAAAAATCCCAACTCAAAGCGTCCGAACCTTTTGTCCCATATGTCAAAACTGAAGCGGAGGCCCATCCTTCTCGCTGGGCAACCTTTGGAAAAGGACCTGGAGCTCCCAAGCATCATCGATGGAAGTGACTGCGGGGTTAGCCATTGACGCTCCGCACCGCCCTCTCGCGCTGGATATTCACCCGCATGAGCCTCCGACTCATCTAAAACCTCGAAACCAGAGATGATTATCACCGCTCCGCAGTATAAAGAAGCAACAACAACAGAAGCAGCAAGCAGCATATTTCGAGGGTCGATAAAACACACCGGCAATACAGCTCTCCCAGAACCAATCCGTCCCGGCGTAGGGTTTCTCATCACGTCGAATCGCCGTCCAGTTTGCTTGGATTCGAACGGCGACGCGGCGGCGGCGGACGGCGTACGGTGCTGCTCCGATCTCGTTGCGGATGTTGGATACAGAGGGTTGCTTGCGTGAAGAATTGGATGGATTCCTCATCGGAAATGCTCTCATTTTTCCGTGATTCTGGCGCTCTCTCTGTCTCGTTCAATCTGTAAGTGTGCTTCGTGAAGCTTGAAACTTGCTCTTGAAGTTCGTATTTTTACTCTCCCTCTCTCCCTCTCTCTCTCGCTTCTTCTCCTCATTTTTCCGTGCTTTGATAACTCTGTTCTCGAAAACGATTCCTCTTCGAAATTAATTTTTTCTATTTTTATTCTCAAAAAACTTCTAAATATATTTCCTAATCACTTTTTTATTTCAGAGAATAGGATAAATTATTTGATGTTACACAGTGAATTTTTGTTCCTTTTCAATTCTTTAAAAAACAAAATGACTATCAAACAGGTGTCGAAAGGTTGACTTCTCGAATAACACTTGAGGAAGATGCCAAGAAAGAGCTCTACAATAGGCATAACTTGGCTGGATGAGTGGTAAAGGATTCAACAAGAGTTGCTCACATACTTCGTAACAAGGAACAAAAGTTCTTGCGTCCAGACTTTGAGACGGTAATCCTTGTAATTTAATTGATCCCAGTGTTACATTGTTGCATTGACCTATTATGGGTAGAACCAAGTTTGAACCATCAAAAAGGATTGGCCAACGTGGATCTTGCCACTTTTGAAATTCAAGTTAATATGTATACTATAAGATTACATCAAGCAATTGGAGTTGACATTGTCTGCCATCACAACCACATATGACATAGAGTAGAACATGCATATCTGCACATCAAAGCTACAATAAGCACAACCTCAAACAATCCTTGCTCTAACCAGATGGTTTTCATAAAGTTTTATTTCAAGTAATGCATAACCTAAGATGCTTATTAGTGCCAATCTTTTTTTTTCAAGACCAAGACAACTCTTGAAATCATGCTCAACAGAGAACTCATTAATTTTGATTACATTAAATGTTGAGAATTAGATGACAACGAGATTCAATGCTTAGATTACACAACAAGCAAGACAGATCTAGTGCTCCCAGCAGATCAATTGTTAATCCTCTCAAAATTTAGGAGTTTATCACGTATGACTAACCAAGAAATAAAGCCAGATCTTGGCACATCAGGGAAGAGCCACACCAGTTTGTGCCAGTCAACGTTAGCACTCTTGTTTCTGACAACCTCCCAAGCAACAAAGGAGTTAAAAAGCAATCATTTGAAGAAGCAGCTGTGCATACAACTTATGTCTGCAACTGAGGAATTAAGGAAAACCCACAGCACACATTGTAGCTTGGAAGGAAATCCACTCTTCAGACCTGGCAGCCGGCTACTTACAATTACCATTACGAATTACAGTAGATGCTTTGGCCTGCAGAGGAAGAGGAGGGTTATCTCCTCAAGAATGATTCCAGCAAAGATCCAGCATGGTGCCACAACCCTAAATATATTTTATCAATTCATCATTGATTAATGATAAAGATGTAGAAAATTATTCATATAAACAACTAATCAATCAAGAAAAATCGGATCCATATATAACTGTAAAACACCGATATCAATAAGCACAGCAAAATTAAAGCATACATGTTTGAGCCATTGCTTCACTTGAAAAAATAGATCACTCTGATGATATATTGGAATGCCAAATGTTCTAACTTACTTCAGTATAGCAGCTTTAATGGATTTAAGTAACCAATAGATATAACCTACCATTTTATAAGTTAAAGAGAAAACTTAGCAAACCCGAATCAATAACATGTCAACTGGGTCATTCCTATTACGGGTTTTAGTTAAACACAATTGCCTACACTTTACTGTTTAATTAGGTCCATTATTAATAGATGCCAAAACCCAATTCAATAAGATTACTCTGGGGTTTAATAAATATTGCAATATCCATTAACTCGATTATTTAAAATAGAAAATTAATTAATTAATATAAGCCCATATTATAGAAAATTTCCAACAAAAGAAAGATAATCTTGAGTTTTAACTTACAATTGGAATAATTATATTTGCATTTGAAAAATATGGCATTTGATAAGGATATCCATATTCTAAAATTTAATTTTAAAAGGTTTAAATTTCTAAGAATTACTGTAATTTTCAAAGTCTTCTTTTCTAATTTATCTATCCTACATTCATCGTAACTAGGTTTTGATTATAAAAACTTTCGTGTTGCCTTTCGTATGTTTAGGTTTAAGAATTTTTTTTTTATATTAACTTAGAAAAAAAATTCTCTTTTTAGAACTGATGCGCAAATACATTGTCCAAACACAATCTTACACAAAATATAACAATATCCTCAAGATCATAAGTGTCAACTGTTATACGTTGAAACAGATAAACATAACATGTAAAAGTACTGATATATGTCGATAGCACGCAATTATTGAAAGTTGCGTGAGTGTCAAATTCTGTGCTCACTGAGTCACTATGTGGCACTTCGTTTTGTCTCTCTGCATGCCACATGACAAGACATTTGCAACAGTTGTCATGTGTCTCACATTCGTCCAGTAGATATTGCTTTATTGATTTGTAATCCCTAAATTTCGTGCCTTATTAAGTTGAAATTTAAAAGAAAATGATATATATCTTAAATGTATTTTTATATGATAATATTTCCAATTCAACCAAATCTTTTACATATAATGATACAAAACTATATATAAATTGTATAGTTTATTTGACTCAAGAAATTAACTTTAACTAACAACGAGTAAATGATATAATTTATTTATTTCAACAAAACTTCAAATATACATAATTTATATTTCAATAAGGTTTATATCCATCTTTTATAGTCGTATTATTCCAACAAGTTTTACTCTCAATCTTACAAGTCATACAAAATACGAACAAAGGATAAGGAGAGATATCCTCCTATACCGATTTAGCTATTGAAAGTGAACTGAAATGCCATTTAGATAATACGATACTGACTAAAGAAATCTACATATCCTAAAATGACAATAGGACTGAATTTGTAAATAAGGCCAACATTCTATTATACTTTTATTTTAGTTAATTTGAAGTTTAAACATTGAGGTCTGCATTTTGCATATCTGATTGTGTAAATGTTTTTACTAGTTTCAAGAAAGCTTGATCTCAAAATCGTAAGCTAACACATTCTTGTGAAAAAAAATGACACAAATGATATTTAAATTTTAGTCCAATTTGTAACATCATCCCATAACTAATTTATTTAATGTGGTCTCTCAACTCTAATTTAACGTGTAATGTGATTTATAAACTTTTAATTTATTTAATGTGATTTCTAAACTTTAAGCATGTATTCAATTTAATCTCTAAACTATATAATTCGATGACTAAATTGAATATAATAATATAATAATTTGAGAATTAGATTGAATATTTATTAAAAATTCGAATAATATATTTAACAAATTAGAACTTTGAAAATAACAAGATTTAAAATTTAAAAATTATATTAAATAAATTAAAAGTTAAGCAACGGCTTGAGTACTCGGCCGAAATTTAAGCATTATTTGTGGCATTATTTGTGTAATTATTTCTGCTTTTGGCCGGTAGGGAGAGGAGAGCACGCTTGCTTATTAACGAGGGAAAGAAAGTACACTCACAGTCGATATCCACCAAACCAAGAACCAGAGAGAGAGAGAGAGAGATCCAGAAGGAAATGATGCGATACAGAGAGGTGCGTGAGCTTCCGTCTTCTTCTCCGTCTCTGCACTGCACGCTCTCAATTCCCTCTTCTTTTTCTGGGCCAATTTGCACCCGCTGATCCCAAACACAACCCATCTGTAGTTTCCTTGCGTTTCTTGATTCAAAGGCTCGATCTTGAGGCTGCATTTTGTCATTTTTCCCCAGGAAAAAGAAGCTAAGAAGGAGGCATTCAGGAAGTACTTGGAATCAAGCGGGGTCGTCGATTCGCTCACCAAAGGTTTTTTTTCGAGCTTTTTTTCTTAAGAGTCCCTTTTCTTGCTTCTTGGAGTTTTAAGAAAAATTCGATCTTTCGATGTGTTTGAATTCACGTGGTGTTGCGATGTGTGAACTGCAGTTTTGGTTTCCTTATACGAGCAGAACGACAAGCCCTCTTCTGCAGTTGAGTAAGTTTTTTGGCTACTTTTCAAGTTTTTGTTTTTGGGTGCGCGCATTGATCCTTGTTTCTTTGCTTTCTTGGTGTCTGAGCATATGCACGAACCGTTTGAAGATCCATTCTTCATGAGAAAGTTACGAATTGCTTCTGCAAATATGGAACTTGAACTACATTTTGGTTCCTGAATATGGGGATCGGAGTTGCATATTGGTCCTTTATCGAATGCATCGAGAATTGATGATTACTTCTCTGCTGAATTATACCAAACTAGATGAATGTGCTATATTGTCTGTGAGTTTGATCGGGGAAAGATCAAATTTTTTCGGATTTTCTTTGCTTACGGCATGTTTCTTGATGATGGCTGCAACAGGTTCATCCAGGACAAGTTGGGTGGTCCAACTGTGTCCGAGTATGAGAAGTTACAAGCTGAATTATCGGATCTGCGGATAAAGTATAATGAGCTTTTGGCTGCACACCAGGAAACTTGCAAGAAGGTGAGACCTGCTATTGATTTGAAGCAACAATATTTGCTATGTATTTATACTTCAAGACTAATTAGCTTATGAATTTGATTTCTGGAGGTGAATTTAGGTGCTGTTAGTTGAAGCATAGTTATCTGTTTTTCTTCATTGAGGATCTCGTTGTATAGATTGCATTTGGGAGCTACTTTATCTGAAGGGCTGTTCTTGATAATTTTGGGAATTAATTAATCCGACATCCCTCTGATCTTGGCCAAATTGCAGAGCAATCCTGTATGTTTAGACAAATGATTGGGAAACCCCTACCGGGAACTATTTGATCCACTTAAATAGTAAACTGCTGAGGTGGCTTTAGTGTGCACTTTCCAACCCAAGTAGAGTTGAAATACTGATGTAGATTGATCTTCCATTGATTTCTTTTAGTTTCTTTTTATTTTACCTCAACAAATATGTGCACCTCCTCTGTAGTGTAGATTTCAACCATTCGATGTAAAGGCTTCTGACAGAAGATGTGGGGGTAACTATTCAAAATGCAAGTGGTGTCATTATAATTTGGCCATAACTTGAGGGAAGTCAAGGTAAATGTCCTTTGATGTTGAGAATGTCACATTCCATTTCCTGGGTAGGACATCTGTTGCTTGGTTCTCAGAAAGACGTAAGAAATATTTGTTGGTTTTATAACCAACATGAGGATCTATGGAGAAGAAGGAAAATGAGTTTATGATACTTAGCATTTAGAGAACTACTGGAGTCTAGGATTTGTGAAATTGTAAGGGAGACATCCGGACAAACTAAGAAAATATTGAAATTTCATGCGCTTTCTCTTACTGAATTGTAGAGTCAGTTGCATTTGGTCATTCTTTGATAAGTTTGTCAATAAGTCCCTAAATCTGTGGATTCCAGTGTTTATTTGCTGCCCGAGAAACAAGATTTTAATGGCCATTGCTGTTGTGAATGAATTCGAATCTCAGTTCTATGCACAATGCTGCAGCTTTGGTTGTCATTGCTAGGTGATATTAATATATGCGCCAATATATTTTTTATCATCCCTGTGATAAGTTTTAATAGAAAGATGATCAGGGGGTTCCTCTTGCCTCTGTGACAAGACAATAACCAGTGGCCTTCAATGGGGAGAATTCAAAAAATGACAGTTGATTCAGTTGCCATAGATTGCTGCTGTTCTGTGCATGATAAATACGCTAGGGTGAGACAGAAACTGAAGATAGCTTCCTCCTTTTATTGGAAAAATGGGAGTGAGTGAGAATGAAGATGTTTTCACTACTGATATGTTATTTTCAAATAGAAATATGAGAACATCTCTCATCCAATGATCTAATTGCAGACATTTAATCCATGATCAATAAGTGAGAAAATGAGGTTGTATAACCTGTTTCTTTTTTCAGTGGTATGTAAGAAAACGCTTGTTGATTTGCCATCACAGATTGTCATGGTGCTTATGATGATCCTTTTGGGGTGTCACATTAAGCCAAATCGTTGGTCTGTCCTCATGCACTTTGTTCGTCATGTCTATCTGTTTACTTATAATTCAGTTTGGTGGATTTATTTAATGTCCTTGCAGTTAGATGAACTAAAGAATCCACATAACATGGCTCCCACCAAGGAAACCAGTGATGGCGAGGGTTCAAATGACGGGCCACATGAGTAAACTGAGTTTCATTGAGGCATCCTTCATGGTAAAAGGACAAGCGACAGAAATGAAGCCTCGAATGCATCACTTCATTGTCTATGTGAGCATTATAATCTCCATTGACTCATTTGTTTATTTGTAAAAAGCGTGCTCTCTCTCTGAATTCTTATGTTTTACTGCTTATCCGAGTGCATTCTTTGTCTCAAATCTATGAAACCACAGTCACTCAAGCAGTCTGTTTCTGTCTATATTTATGCTGCTTGGATAAGCTTGGCCTTTTAAGATGTTCAGACTATCTTAAAATTTGTATGAGCAATTGTTCCATTGCCATTGATTGTCATTTCCGCAATAGAACAGATTTATGGTTCAAGGGGAAAGAACGGAGAAACAATGAGCTTCTGTTCATTCAGTTAATTCTGTATCTTCAAAAGGATGGTGAATCCTGAATGAAAACCGAAATACATAAAACCCACCTTCGTCTATCGGAATGGCAACCATATAAACAGTTCTAGTCCATGCATTTACATGAAAAAATTTAAAGAGAAAAAAAAGAGCGTAAAGCTTTCCAATTATCATCGACAACTTGCCAGTGGAGTCTAGTGCGTGCATCCATGCATTTCTTGAGTACTCATCTTAATCAATGTCGGTGAAAGGCACGCGGAAAGAACACCGCGAGCAGAGAAATCAGGATAGCAACAGTCGAGATCAAAGCCTGCGCGCATCCATGAAGAATCAATCGCATTCCGAGAAGCATTATGTGCTGTGGCAGCAAAACTTAAACAAGAACAAGATGCAGAACTTTCAGGGTTTGCTTCCTTACTGCAATTGCAGATGCGGCTAGCCCAGCTCTTTCCCTTGGGTCCTTGAGATGGTAATTGCAAAAGTACAGAACCGTAGCATAGTACCAGAATGGAGGGAACGCAAACCCCAGGAGAAACCTGTCACATATAATAATTTCAGCTAATTTATTTCAATGATTTATAAAGTTGTATAATAATATAATCTTCTAATAGACATCTAAAAAGCAGAATATAAGTAACAGATTCTTATTTTTGTCATTTCTTTTCGTGAAGAGATGTGGTATCTTGCCACAATCTATCGACAAAACATGCTTATTGTCCTTACTGGAGACATAAGGGATATGCTTTGAGCAATGTTATCTTTTAATCATTTAATATTGTAATGCGCAAGATATTTTTGAAAAAGTTCGAGACATCACTTGTTTAAAATTGATAATTTATTTGGTGGAAGTTGCTTATGGTTCATGAAAAAAATAATCATCCGCGTTTCGTGCGATAAGTCTAGAATAAATAGATGATGTTTGATTAGAGGAAAATTAACATAAAATCAGTGAACACAAATTTGGCACAAGCTCAATAAGTATGGAACTTGATTGATTGATAACGCTCTGAGAAATTAACAATATATGCACATTAGATAAAAGTTAAGCGTGAAAATTTATGTCTTCAATGCAATGCATAGAGGTTAACTTGTATTCTCATACAATGTATCACAATTGTATATTGTCGTATCTTGAAAGTTGAAGTAAGACTGTGGAAAGCAAGATTAAGTTTCATTCTACTCTCCCTCATGTGAGGTTAATTATTTGTCAACCTACCGCTTTGATATATTAAGATATTCCTCCTATTTGGATCTTATGACTTATAGGCAGAGGTATTCATAGGAATCGAACCTAATTAACCTAAGAACTGAACCGAACTGGCCGATTCTAAGTGGTTCCTAGTTTTAGGTGTGAAACCATCCGAACCAGATCGGATTCATATATTTTTAAAAGGAATTCATTTTCTTTTAACATAAAGGAAAGGAAATTGCCAAAATCCTAAATTGAATTAGACTGGTCCAATCCTCAATTCTAGAGTGGAACAATCCCAACCCATGAACCAATCCCTCCTATTTAAATATGGCAAGAAGATAGTTCTGGTCATACTCGAAGTAGGCCTGATCAATAGAAGTGGCTTGGGCCACCCCTGTCTAAGCCTAAAAATTTATTCTTTGAGGCTCACCCCCTTGGCTACAAAAAATAAATTCTAGATATCAAAATCAAATGGACATATCCTAAGGCATGCCTAGGCAGACCAAGCCTAACAAGGGAATCGCTTGCTCAACCCCGTCCATTTCGCTCTCTGGGCCTGACGGGGTGTGACGACAGCCGCACTCATTGTCTAGTTCAGAGACCACTAGTCCCAAGACCTATTGATTACAATCTTGCCAATATTTGATAAATGAGTGTCGCGTAAAATGACCGACGTTATAGAATCATAAGAACTTACGAGAACCAACCAACGCCGCAGCCAAAGCACGGGAGAGGCTTGTCGAAGGGCCGGGCGCAGAATCCCTGGGATGCCGGCTCCAGCAAGGAGAAATCCCTGTCGTCAGCGAGAATCTGCTTACGCTTTTCGTTTCCATGGCCATGCTCGTCTGCGGAATAAATAGGAAAAAACAAGAATCAGAGTACAGTGTCCACTCCACAGATCGCGAAAAGCAAACACGAAAGAAAGAACAAAGACCAAAAGGGGACACAAAGTCGCTTTTTTGAACCGATGCATATGCGCTGAACTTATTTCGGACCTTGTCCCATCAGCGTGGCCTTATCGCTCGGCTTGTCCAGGCGATCTTCCATGGCAAAACCCAGCAAAATTTCCCCTGAAAACACATCGTGGACTGTGATGTCAGAACACCATGGAAACAGAGAGAAACAGAAAGGAACGAAGAGAGAGGCTACCGGAAGTGCAGAGATATTGGGGGGAGAAAGTGGGACGTGGTTCGCGTTTTGAAAACGGCGGTTGTTCCCTCGGCATAACCGAAACAACCGTCGCTCGGTCGCAACGCCCAATCGGATAGTTGCAGGTGTCGCACTTGGTGGAGTTTAGGAAGTTCCGAAAAGTTCAAACGAAAGTGGACATGCGGTTGACCAAATCGCAGGATGCGAACGTTCGGTTTTCTTCCTTTTTTTATACTCGTCTGCGGTTTCCGAAGGTCATGCCCACGTGTCGTGTTTTATAAGTTTTTTGGGGGGGAACTTTTTGCACTTTGGGTACTTGCAGTTGAAGGAATGTTCGCATCTAGTCCGTATACTTAGTTTTTTTTTTTTTTTTTTTTTTTATTTGAGCTCTTATAGTTCGCGTTCTGTGACGGGAATCGTTGACTCAGTGCCGGTCGTTAACATAGAATGTCATATGTGCAGGATATTTTAATTGAAAATCGTATCTTGGGTCCTTGAATTTTTTAGGATTTTTTTTTTCTAGTATCAGCGGACGAATATGGGTATTAAGATTTTTATATATATGATCAAGTTATTTGTAAAGCAACCTTTTGGAAGATTATCACTAAAGTATTGAGACTATTATAGTTGTATCAATTCAACTCTAAAATTATAGTTTGACATTTTGTCAATATAGTTTATCCGATCAATTTTGGTCAGAAATCATTAATGTGAACGTCGATTATCTTATGTGACATAGTCATACAATTGACGCTAACATAAGTAATTATTAAATAATTTTTTTGAAATTTGTAATAAAGTATTAAGACTATTATAATTGTATCAATTCAGCCATAAAATTATAATTTGACAATTTGTCAATATAATTCATCCGACCAATTTTGCTTAAAAATTGTTAATATGAACGTCGACTATCATATATGACATAGTCATGTGATTGGTGTTGACATAAGTAATTATTAAATAACTTTTTTGATTATTTTTTTCTTCTTTTCGCCAGTGGCTACTTATTGACTAAGGCCATGGCTAATGAAGGCTAGGGCCTCCCTCGCCATATTTGGCAAGCCCTAGTGAGCCTTGCCTTGGTTAGAGGCGAGGGTTGGATTTGCCGTCCTCAAACTTGCCCAGGCAAGACTCAACAAGAGTCAGCCAAGTCAGATCTGGCAAAAGGACCCTTGCCTAGATTAAGGTGGCCTTGCCTTATCGGCTCTCACTCGAGTGAGGCTAACTTAGGCCTATGGCAACAAAGATGACCCTCGCCTAGGCAAGTTTGGCCCTTACCAACCATTAGAAAAAAGAAAGGGGCAAGAAAAAATCGAAAAAATTATAAAAATTACATTTGTTAGCGTCGGCCTTATCTCGTAAAATGTTTAGTATTCATATTCCAACTAAATTTAGTCGGAATGATTATATTGGTAAATCGTTAAAATATTTAAATCTGAATTTATATAAATATAATAGATTTAGACCATGTAAGGCAAATTTTCCCGACCTTTTGCCGCCCCTAGTAGTTTGAATTGGACAACTGGATGGAAGGCATTCCCTCCCAAAATGGGACATATGGTCAGACCCACATTCAGACGCAACAGCACTTGGATTTGCTTTTCATCGATTTCCGCGACCCGACCCGCCCGAAACCGGCGCCCCGATCATCCGACCCGTCGAGTCATCATCCATTTGGAACTGCGGCGAGACAACGAAAATAAAAACAAACGTAAAGAAATCGGAGGATCGCAACCGGAAATGCCAGCTCAGCCCAGATCCAACGGCCGGAAACTGGCCATCCGAAACAAAACTCGAGAATACCGATTTCCTCCAGATATTTTAACAAATTTTTTTTTAAAAAAAAAAATCCTCACAGTCTCTCTCTCTCTCTCTCTCTCTCCTCCATGGAGCCCAACGACAATCAGCTCGCCTCCTTCTACCACCACCACCACCACCAGCCCTCCTCCGCCGCCGCCGCCGCCGTTCCTCCGTCCGCCGCGCAGTCGCCGACCAACGGCCTCCTCCCGCCCGTCTCCGCCTCCACCTCCTCCGACGGGGGAGGGGGCCCCCCGGTGCTGTACCCCCACTCGGTGCCCTCGGCCGCCGCGTCGCCGCCGCTGGGCCCCGCGAAGCGGAAGCGCGGGCGGCCGAGGAAGTACGGGACGCCGGAGCAGGCGCTGGCCGCGAAGAAGGCGGCGGGGTCCTCCTCCTCGTACAAGGAGCGGAAGGAGCGCGGGGGATTGGTCGGCTCCTCCCCTTCGCCCAGTCCCTACTCCGGCTCGTCGAAGAAGTCGCAGTCGCTCGCTCTCGGTACGTTCGGTTCCGTCGCATTCTCGGTGAGGAATTTCCGGTCGCGAATTCGTTGAATTGGCGATCGTTGCTCGATTCGGTCCCGCTGAATTCCTCTCTCGCGCTCGCTCGCGCGCACGAGCTTCTTACGTGCGAAGTTCTTAGGTTTATCAGCTCATTTTCTGGTAGAATCATTCGTCGCGGGAGCGCCTACTGCGTGCTATTTTCGCCTCGACTTGGTTTCTCCATTGTGGAATTGTTGCTCTTTTTTTCACTGCATCTTTCCGTGGATTTCTCTCGGAGGGGACTCAGGTGGCTAAATGTACCTGTAGAGAAAGTTCACAGAAGAGATGCAACACTAAACTTACACTGCTTAAACGTCGAGATCATCTAAGGCTGTCTATGAGATGTTTGCAGGCACTGTTTTAGTTTTTCATATCTATGTGTTTAGCCAAGGAGATCGGGTTTCCGAATGAGGAAGTTCACTGATCAATGATAGTTTGGGATTCTGTGCGAATGAGATTGTCTAGCAAATTTCGGTTTTTTGGCATTTCAAATGCGAGATATTGTTGAATTTTAGGTTTTTTCTTGGCCTAGAAATAGTGAGAAGGACTTTTGTAGATAATCTTGTAGAAAAAACATATAAATATCATGTAAATTACTTCTGCAGATTACAAAATTCTTTCTTTTCTGTAGATTGACTTTTTCACATTTTTTCCAAGAAAATTAGAATGTACCTTGTTCAAGTGAGCTTGCATTCGAGAAATCTCAGTATCTTTCCCATTGCCATATATCCTTTTCATTTTTTATTTCCTTTTGAGCCAGAAGATTTTAATTTTTTTTTCTATATTTTGGTAGCTGGTACTTGTCATATTTTACGATATCATGCTGCTACTTTAAGGTCCTCTTTCTTAATGCAGGAGGAAATGCTGGACAAGGGTTTACTGATCTATCAGAAATAGGTAGTTTACTTAGGCAAATTCATTGCAGCTTGGGCTGTTTAAAGCAACAAGTACCTCTTATTTTGTTCATGTGCCAACGAGAGATATGGTGGGACATCCTCTGTTTGCTTTGCGAGAGAACCACTGAAAATTGCAGGTTTCTTGTGTCTAGCTGAATTTGACACACGGAGACTTACCAATTTGTGAAGATGACTAATATCACTGTTTCTCCCTGTCTTTTGATGCGTCTCTATTCATAATCAAGTTTGGCGAAGGAACAACTATCCTAATTTAATGATATGCAAACTATATGTCATGCGACATTACTTACATGACCTAATTTAATGATGGGCAAATATTAATGCAACTATCCTAATATGCCACACGTTTAAATTTTCCTAAACATGTAATAATTAATGGCGTGCAAGGAACAACTTAATTCTACGTGAGACACACGCATGATATAGCAATATGCCGCGACCTAAACTACGTAGCATGCATGTGATATTTTTTTTTTTTTTTTTTTTTGTGCTTTTCCATGAAAATTCGAAATTTAAAAAATAACCAAATAAATTACGTTGTTCTTGACTCCATTTCCCTAGAGCACTTTTGGAATGACTTTGCAATCGAATCAAGCTGTTGCCGCCCCAATTCTAGCTCCATACATTGCACATTACATTCTTTCGAGGCATCCCCCGGCACAAAACACCTATTTGATCAATCATACGTATTACAAAACACCTCACTAATTGTGATGCTTGGCTAATTTTGTCCGAGACTATATGTATGTTGTTTCTAATGTCATCAAGATTCTAAATATGAATTTGCAAATCTCTATCACTTTCTTTTTCATGCGAGACAGCAAATTCTCAACCATTCACTCAACCATTGTTTGCCCTTGAATACAAGAAAGAAGATTGAGCATGACTCGAATGTGAGTTTGTCGGTCCAAAACATTGCCGAATAACAATATAATATAATAAATATAATATAGCAAAATCTTCTATATAAGTAGTGATATTGTCGCTCTTAATCTCCCACAACTCCCCCACAGCAAGCAGAATCTCTATTGCGTGTGGTGATTCAATAATCCATGGCAAGCCTTTGCTTTATGATCATCCTCGTAGCGAGCGCTTCGTTCTCCATCGCCGATATAGGTATTGAGTCGCTCCGAAATGCTGGCTCTGTTTTTGTTGATTCTCGGTCGACCATCTCTAACATTGCGATTGATTCAGTACAATCTCGAGTCTTCACTTTGAGTTTTGATGGATTTATTAGATGGGCTTAAGGCCCATCCGCTCAAGTTGGGCCCAAAAGGGCCCGGCCCACGGGAATAAGGCCCGTGGAAGGGGAGAGGTATAAAAGGGAGGAGAGAGAGAGAGAAGACAACCATTGGAAACAAACGTACGTCTTCCCTTTCTCCCGCGCGCTCTCTCTCTCCAAGAAACAGTAAGCGTTTCTTCCCTTCAAGGCGCCATCGGATCGAACAAGGGCCAGAATTTCTTCCTCTTCTTCAGCGTTGGTGTCTAATCTGTGGCTAACAAGGTACGCTCGAATCCGTGGTGTGCTTTACGATCGGTGATACGTGATTTTCCCGGGCATTCGCTTCCGCATTGATTTAGGGGTTCGATTTAGTGTCGAATCCGGTTTTTCGGGGATCAATTATTTCCAACATTGGTATCAGAGCCCTAGTTCACGTTTTCCCGATCAATTTGATGTTTTTTGATTGATTTTTCGCAAAAGGTTTTCGGCCGTACGGATCGGGCGTGAAATCCCGACACCCGAGCACCGTACGCCGTTTTTTCCGAGTTTCCGTAAGTCGGAATAAAAATCTGAAGGCATAGGAAGAAAGGCCGTCGTCGAGACGAGTCCGGGGACATGTCGCCGGCCGCCGAGGAGACGCCGCACGCGCCGGAAGCGCCGCCGCCGCCGCGGCGTGCGCCACACGCGCCGGCCGGCGAACCGGCACGTGCGCGCCGGCGACCGGGCGAAACGGCACGCGCCGGTCGGCGAGCCGACGCGTGATGACGTCACCCGATGACGTCATCGTGACGTCACCCAACGGCCGATAACCGGCGGGATGACGTCATCGATGACGTCGCCGATGACGCGGTGGCCGGTGGCGACCCGACCGACGACCCGACCCGACCCGACCCGCCGGGCACGCGCGCGCGGCACGTGCGAGCCGACGTCTCGCGTGACGTCGCCCGGCTCACGCGCGTGGCACGTGCCGCTGACGTCTGCGTGACGTCAGCCCCGCACGCGCGAGGCACGTGCCTGGTGACGTCTGCGTGACGTCATCCGGCACGCGCGCGGCACGTGCGTTGGTCCGCGCGAGCGGTCCGACCGGCCCGACCGGTCCGACTGGTCCGTCCGGTCCGACCGGTCCGGCGACCGTTGACCCGTTGACCGACGACCGTTGACCGACCGTTGACCGTTGACTTTGACCGTTGACCGTTGACTTTGACCGTTGACCGTTGACCCGAAAAAAAAAAAGAAAAAAAAAGAAAAAAGAAAAAGGAATTTGTTTCTTTTTCATTCATGCTTATGTGGGTATCCATTTTTTTTATTCTGCATTTGTTGCATGAATTTTGGAAAATTTTGTATTTTCCCTTATGTTTATTATGGATTATAAGTGATCCAATTTTAGTTCTGCATTTGTTGCAGGAACTATAATGAGTTATGCACGATACCGCAAGCCCGAGAAGGGACGAGGGAAATGCAAGACTTAAAAGGCGATGTCGATTTAGCTAATTATCGGTGGCATGACGGTGATTTAGTATCACATGTGATCGAGGTCAATCGGATGATACGGAAATCATCCTGGAATGGTTATCTTATCTTGGACTTTGAGAAGGTGCCGGCTTTGATAAACACTCTTCCACCCGAATGGCAAGCAGTGTTGGATCGGCTATGGGAGGTCAACGTGGTCCGGATTATAGGAAGTTAGTGAAAGCTTTTGTAAGAGAAAGACTTATAGGATTGAGTTGGCCAAAACTTCAACCCTTAGATTGAGCGCCACATGGCGCCGAGTGAATGCGCCTTGGTGGCGACATGAAAGCTCTCCAAAAGTTTTTCCTTGGTTGGCAAATGTGCCTTCAGTTTTCTCAAATGTTTTGACTGATAGATTAGAAGGGACATTCCCTATTTATCCCTTGGATTAATTTGAGATGTTTTTTTTTTTGTCAATATCTCTTTCCATGTTGATAATTTTTCTCTGTATATATATTGCTTAGTGTAATGTATAGTTGTATTATGTGAAAGCATTGTTATTTTATTAGATATTAGATTTTATTTGCTTTCTGTTATTGCTGATTGCTGTGGGTAATTAGCTATGGGTAGTTTTAGAAGCTTTTGTAGCTTCATAGAATTGATTTTGCATATGACAATCATATTAATGATAGTTTTGAGTTAGGATTTTGGAGGATGATTGGAAACATAGTGACCTTTTGATTCGAAGCCTTACTTGAAATTATTCATTAATATGATGGGTCTATGCAAATAGGGATGTATAAATGATAGGCATTAATTATTCGTGCATGGATGTCTCGATGTGTTCGAACGATGGTTCAAAGAACTAAGAACGTGATTGCTTGATATGAACGGTAACAATTGTGAAATATTGAATAAGAAGATTCAATATGTCTTTGGAAAAGCAAGAAGCACTAAAAGCTCTTGACCATGTTATGGAAGATCTTAAAGATGCCATGCGCCACCTTGAGCTAGTAGAGGACCGCCTAACGGCATTTGAGCCGAAAACGGACATTTGCAATGCTTTGTTCTAGCTCGAAAGGGCTTTGTGCTCTAAGCGCAAACGTATTGATTCGTTCAATATATGGGAATGCAAAGGATCAAGTCCTTATTGCAAGAAATCAAGAGTTAACCAACACAAGAGAGGAAAACGTCCTCAAGTGAAGAAAATGTCAAGGGCGAGGTGTTACAATTGTGACAAGAAATGTCACTATGCTTGCAACCTGTTGTGAGCCTAAAAAGGTCAACACCTCTTGTACATTTGAGAACTTTGCTTATGTGTCAAGTTCAATATTATTGGCTGAATCCAATCCTTTGTGGACTGTAGATTCAGAAACGACAGACCATAGAGGGAAGGATAGAGGATCCTTCGTGGAATTTCGACGAGTACCAACTGGAACTGAGTGGATCCATATGGGAAACAACTCTAGAGCTGATGTAAAGGGATTGGCACCTGCCAATTGAACATGAGTGGTGGACGCACCTTTGATGTTCTATATGCTCTGGAGATTCGTCGAAATTTAGTGTCTGTCTTAGCGTTGTGTTAAGCTTGGTTTTAGTGTGAACTTCCATAATAGAAGTGTAGATTTGTATTTGGATACAAACTACTATGGTTGTGATTATTTTTCTGGATGGTTTTATTGTACTAGATGTTGACTATGGTGATGTCAATATGTTATTCCCTTGTTTCACGTCTTCGCCTTATATGATAATGATGTGAATATGGTGGTATGCTAGACTTGGTCATATGGGCCAACAACGTATGAATAGACTAGCCATAGAGGGCTTGTTGGGCAATATTGAAAAAGTCGATTTGTCCATAAGTGAGCATTACCTAGTAGGGAAAATGACAAGGAAACCATTTAGAAAAAGATAAAAGAGCTGAATTTTCTCTGCATTTAATCCATTTGGACGTCTGTGGTTCAATGAATGTGAGAGGAAGGCATGGGGTACATTTATTTCATCACCGTTATAGATGATTATACTCGAGTCGGATATGTCTATTTGATTTCTCATGAATCAAGCATAAGTTGTTTCGAAGGTTTATGAACCTAGCGAAAAATCAATTAGACAAGAAAATAAAAATATTGAGATCCGATCGAGATTGAGAATATTTATCGATGTGTTCGAAAATTATGTGATGAAAAAGGAATATAAAGATAGTTGTCTATTCCATATACTCCTCAACAAAATGGTGTTGTGGAAAGAAGAAACGAACCCTACCGGAAATGGTTAGGTCCATGATGGTGCATGCTAACTTACCTATCACTTTTCGGAGTGATGCGTTGTTAACTCGCTACCTATATACTTAACCGGATGCCTTCCAAATCGTTACTTCCACCCCATATGAGTTATGGACGGGTAGAAAACCGGACTTAAGTTTTCTTAAGGCATGGGGTTGTGCTACCTATACACATGAGTCCTCTCACAAGTTTGGGAAATTGGGTCCCAAAGGAAATAAGGGTATTTTCATGAGATACTGCGAACACTCGAAAGGGTATGTGTTCATAGGTGAGCAGGAAAGTGGGAGTATAACTGAATTTGAATCACGAGATGTCACATTCTTAGTGGATGAATTTCCTAAGAAGGGCGAAATAAGGGAAGATTGTTCCCTATTTGAAATCTTGGATCAAGATAATGATGTCAGTAGAGTTCGTCCAAGTGGGAGTAATATGAGATGTGATGAATTGAATTCAACTCATTCTCAATTGCAACCACCGATGTGACAACATCATCATTACCTAATCCAAGTGGGAGCATGATGGGGAATGATGTGCTAAGTGTACAATCTCCCATACGGTGAACAAGTCGCCAAAGTATTCCCCGTCAATGTTTTGACATTGAAAGGGAAACTTTTATGGTTGCTCCACAAGATGAGGATGAGCCAAGAAATATCAATAAGGCTCTAAATTGCCCTAATAAGGAAAAATGGATTCATACAATGAAAGAGGAAATGGAGTCAGTGAAGTCAAACCATGTTTGGGAACTGGTTGATTTTCCAAAAGGACGCAGAGCTATTGGGAACAACTGGGTTCTCAAAATAAAGCGAAAGGCTGATGGCTCGATAGAAAGGCATGAGGCTCGCCTTGTGGCGAAGGGGTATAATCAACAGGAAGAAATTGATTATGAAGGACATGGGTGATGTTGCATATATTCTTGGAGTTAAGATTTCAAGATTGTAAACCCATAAACACTCCTATTGCAAAAGGTGAAGGATTGAGCCATAGACTGTGTCCAGGGACTCCACAAGAGAAGGAATAAAGGAAACATGTTCCTTATGCTAGTGCTGTTAGAAGCTTGATGTACACTATGATGTGTACAAGACTTGGCATATGTTTTGCGGTTGGAATGGTGAGTAGATACCAATCCAATCCAGTCTAGCACAATGGAAAGCCGTTATGAGAATACTGAGGTATCTAAAGGGAACTGCTGATTAGACGATGAGTTATAAAGGAAAGGATCTGCGACTCTAAGGCTATCCTGATTCTGATTGGGGAGGAGATTTAAATGAAAGGAAATCTACTTCGGGTTTGTTTTCTTACCGAATGATGGCACCATATGTTGGAGCTGTAAGAAACAAACATGCATAGCCTTGTCCACGATAGAAATTGAGTTTGTGGCATTATCGCGGTAGTGTAAGAAGATGTTTGGCTTTAGAGATTTTTTGGATCATTTAGGTGTTATTGGAAGTGCTTTGCAGATTTGTTATTTGTTAACCGTGATAGCCAAAATGAAAGCGTACACCAAAGATCCAAAATATCATGGCAAGACCAAACATATAGATACCAAGTATAATTTTGTAAAGGATATGATTGCACGAAAGGACGTGAACTTAGAGTACATACTACGCATAGAATGGTAGCGATCCTATGACAAAGCCAATACCCGAGAGATGTGTTTTGTGGCCATATGAAATCTCTAGGGTTGCGTAGAAGCCGATGTACTTGAATATTGTAATTTCCCTAAGTGTTCACAATTTGATGAATTTGTGTTTTCATCATTAATGCCTATGAATCTTTGTTTGATCTTTATGCATCTTAATGCTCGGTGCATTACTTTAAGTTGAGAAGTATGTCGGACGAGATATAAGATTAGCCCACTCACACGGGTAATCGCCTCTCATTTCTTGTGTGATAAATAGAGATGAGACTGTTTTTAAGCTTATTATCTAGGTGATAATCGAGAGCTCAAGCTTAAAACACGTATGTCGCCTTAACGAGTGTTAAGATGAGGACATAATACTTACTATGTCCGAAAGTAAAATACCCCACATATTTTACCTTATCTGTCTAAGATGCCAATTGTGAGTTCTGATGAATTTTGTGAATGAGTAGATACGTGAACTCAAGTTAGACATTGGGTATGTCTGAACTATCATCTGTACGGTATTGAAAGTGTAGACATACGCTCCATGGGAAAGGAGTTAATACCGTAATACGTATTTCATACTACGTATGCATGAGACGACCAATAAGAGTGGCAAAAGTTTGATCTCAACTTTTATGTCGTGTGAGACTCTTGAGGAAGAGAGTTCCTCAACTTTTTAGTCCCCTCATGACTCTTACTTATTCTCAAGATTTCTATTTAGTGTTTGCTATCTTAGGATGTTGCCAATGGTCATGAGTGATTCGATCTAATGGGGCATTTCTAGAAAAGCAAGCTGGACTGAAATTGAGAGTTTGAAGGAAAGAGGAAGATCGATTTTGGAGAATCACATTGTAGTTTTTGTATTCACCGGTTAACCAATTATGACTGTCTTTGTGATAATCATAATTGTGAATACAATATATATATATATCATTGTTTAAAAGAGATCAAGAGAGAAATAAATGTGATCGATCGATCTAGGGTACTGCATACTAAATCTACTCAGGATGTGATGCCCATTATGAGCTGCTATATATTCCTAACGTATGTATGGCAACGAGCTCTCAAAGTATCTTTGGTCGCACGGATTATTCACCTGGTATGAATGTTGAAGAGAGAAAAAGAGGATTCCTGCATTCGGCCCATCATGTTAAGTGAGAGTCTATGCTGGATTTTTCTCTGATGGGGATGAGTAAGGCCTGTCCGCCCATGTGCGAGTGGGAGATGATGGATTTATTAGATGGGCTTAAGGCCCATCCGCTCAAGTTGGGCCCAAAAGGGCCCGGCCCACGGGAATAAGGCCCGTGGAAGGGGAGAGGTATAAAAGGGAGGAGAGAGAGAGAGAAGACAACCATTGGAAACAAACGTACGTCTTCCCTTTCTCCCGCGCGCTCTCTCTCTCCAAGAAACAGTAAGCGTTTCTTCCCTTCAAGGCGCCATCGGATCGAACAGGGCCAGAATTTCTTCCTCTTCTTCAACGTTGGTGTCTAATCTGTGGCTAACAAGGTACGCTCGAATCCGTGGTGTGCTTTACGATCGGTGATACGTGATTTTCCCGGGCATTCGCTTCCGCATTGATTTAGGGGTTCGATTTAGTGTCGAATCCGGTTTTTCGGGGATCAATTATTCCCAACAAGTTTCTTCTTTTTCCATGTCCCACGTTTCCTTCTCGGTCTTTCAAGATTAACGCAAACTTACAAGCGTAAAATCCTAATGTTTCTTATTTGATCCATATGCAGATTATATAGGGGCCGCGGTGGAGCCTCCACCTGGGAAGGGTGGAGATTCGATTCCAGCTCATGTCATCAATTTCAAGCCAAAGCCTCCACCGGCACCTAGTGACAATGTCCTGCAGGAGGCAAGTCCAAGTCCAATTCCAGTTCCCGTCAACAACGTCAAGCCTGAGCCTCCGCCCAATGACAATGTCCTACCGGAGGTGGGTCCAGTTGCTATCAACAACGAGGAGCTTGAGCCTATGCCTAGTGGCAATGTCCTGCCTGAGGCGGGACCTGTTCCAATTCCAGCTCCCGTCAACTATGAGGAGCCTTTGCCTAGGCCAAGGGCTTGATCTACACTAGACGGTACATTGATTTAGCCTGATCTCATGGCTCAATTTCGAGTTTTTCTTCCATGTCTCGTGTTTCCTTCTTGGATTTTAGAGATTAACACAAATATGAAAAGCTTCATTCTCATGATTCTACAATTGATCCATATGCAGAAACTACAGAGGACTCTTTAAATAGGACAACTAAATAAAGCCTGGAGGAGGAATACACATTAAAGCGTTTAGCCTTTGAAACTACGATGGATTTTGAATCATGCAATGTATTTCACTCTTGTGTCAATCCTAACGTTGGTTGATGCAAACCGATCAATAAAAGAAGTAGTCATTCGACCATTTACCCTACTGCATCGAATTGCTTCTTCTATATCTATATCCACATGTGGTGTGAATCTTTACCAGGTTGTGTGCCAAAGGGTTTCAGCTTGTGTCGATCCTCGACCGCGATATTTCAGTTGTCCAATCCGGGCACATCAAGTCCATAAAAATTCACAAAGTGTGGAAACTCAGAAATGCAGCCTCAACAAATTCTGGAATTCGTTATCTGTTCACGTGATTCAGAATTTTGGGAACATGACCTACTAAATTAATCCTGAAATTTATCCAGCCTATGTGAATTTTTTCATATGGTTTTCTCAAAGCGCGATATAAAATACTAGTTAAATTTTTGTTAGGACATTACTAATTCGATTATCACTGGCATGACCGATGGATTTGAACCGTAAAAAGTGAGAGGTTAACGTGAGTTCTCGTGCAAAACTTGAACTAAACTAATTGCATTAACGAAGCACAATAGCAAATAGGACTGCTTTGTTCTTTTGATTGTTTTATGAAACTACAAAAGAACTATATATGATTTTAAATATCAGCATACACTTCTTGAAAGGATAATTGAAAGGATGAAAAATTCTGTGCTCACTATAAGGCACTTCATTTTGCCTCTCTGCATGCCACATGACAAGACATTTGCAACAGTTGTCATGTGTCTCACATTCGTCCAATAGATAATGCTTTATTGATTTGTAATCCCTAAACTTCGTGCCTCATTAAGTTGAAATTTAAAAAAGATGATATATATCTTAAATGTATTTTTATATGATAATATTTCCAATTCAACCAAATATTTTACATATAATGATACAAAAGTATATATAAATTGTATAGTTTCTTTGCCTCAAGAAATTAAATTTAAGTAAGAACGAGTAAATGATATAATTTATTTATTTCAACAAAACTTTAAATATACATATTTATATTTCAAAAAGGTTTATGTCCATCTTTTACAATCGTATTATTCCAACAAGTTTTACTCTCAATCTTATAAGTCATACAAAATACGAACAAAGGATATGGAGAGATATCCTCCAGTTTAGATAATACGATACTAACTAAACAAATCCACATATCCTAAAATGACAATAGGATTGAATTTGTAAATAAAGCTAACATTCTATTATACGATTATTTTAGTTAATTTGAAGTTTAAACAGTGAGGTCTGCATTTTGTACATCTGATTGCATAAATGTTTTTACTAGTTTCAAGAAAGCTTAATTTGAAAATCATAAGCTAACGCGTTTTCATTAAGGAAAATGATACAAATGATGTATAAACTTTAGTCCAATTTATAACATTGTCCCTAAACCAATTTGTTCAATGTAGTTTCTAAACTCTAACTTAACGTGCAATATTACTCATGAACTTTTAATTTATTTAATTTGATCTCTAAGTTATATAATTCGGTGATTAAATTAAATATAGTGATATAATAATTTAATAATCATATTGAATATTTACTAAAAGTTCAGATAACATATTGAATAAATTAGAAATTCGAGAATAATAAGATTTAAAATTTAAAGATTATATTGAATAAAATAAAATTGAAATATCGGCTTTTATATTCGGCCGAAACTTAAGCATTATTTGTGTAATTATTTCTGCTTTTGGCCAGAAGGAAGAGGAGAGCACGCTTGCTTATTAACGAGGGAAAGAAAGTGCACTCACAGTCGATATCCACCAAACCAAGAACCAGAGAGGGAGAGAGAGAGAGAGATCCAGAAGGAAATGATGCGATACAGAGAGGTGCGTAAGTTTCCGTCTTCTTCTCCGTCTCTGCACTGCACGCTCTTCTTTTTCTGGGCCAATTTGCACCCGCTGATCCGAAACACCACCCATCTGTAGTTTCCTTGCGTTTCTTGATTCAAAGGCTCGATCTTGAGGCTGCATTTTGTCATTTTTCCCCAGGAAAAAGAAGCTAAGAAGGAGGCATTCAGGAAGTACTTGGAATCAAGTGGGGTCGTCGATTCGCTCACCAAAGGTTTTTTCGAGCTTTTTTCCTTAAGAGTCCCTTTCTTGCTTCTTGGAGTTTCAAGAAAAATTCGATCTTTCGATGTGTTTGAATTCACGTGGTGTTGCAATGTGTGAACTGCAGTTTTGGTGTCCTTATACGAGCAGAACGACAAGCCCTCTTCTGCAGTTGAGTAAGTTTTTTGGCTACTTTTCAGGTTTTTGTTTTTGGGTGCGGGCATTGATCCTCGTTTCTTTGCTTTCTTGGTGTCTGAGCATTTGCACGAACCATTTGAGATCCATTCTTCATGAGAAAGTTACGAATCGCCTCTGCAAATATGGAACTTGAATTACATTTTGGTTCCTGAATATGGGGATCGGAGTTGCATATCGGTCCTATATCGAATGCATCGAGAATTGATGATTACTTCTCTGCTGAATTATACCAAACAAGATGAATGTGCTATAATGTCTGTGAGTTTGATCGGGGAAATATCAAATTTTTTCAGATTTTCTTTGCTTACGGCACGTTTCTTGATGATGGCTGCAACAGGTTCATCCAGGACAAGTTGGGTGGTCCAACTGTGTCCGAGTATGAGAAGTTACAAGCTGAATTATCAGATCTGCGGATAAAGTATAATGAGCTTTTGGCTGCACACCAGGAAACCTGCAAGAAGGTGAGACCTGCTATTGATTTGAAGCAACAATATGTGCTATGTATTTATACTTCAAGGCTAATTAGCTTATGAATTTTATTTCTGGAGGTGAATTTAGGTGCTGTTAGCTGAAGCGTAGTTATCTGCTTTTCTTCATTGAGGATCTCGTTGTGTAGATTGCAATTGGGAGCTACTTTATCTGAAGGGCTGTTCTTGATAATTTTGTGAATTAATTAATCCGACATCCCTCTGATTTTGGCCAAATTGCAATGATTGGGAAACCCCTACTGGGAACCATTCGATCCACTTAACTAGTAAACTGCTGACGTGGCTGTAGTGTGCAATTTCTAACCCAAGTAGAGTTGCAATACTGATGTAGTGTAGATTTCAACCATTCGATGTAAAGGCTTCTGACAGAAGATGTGGGGGTAACTATTCAAAATGCAAGTGGTGTCATTACAATTTGGCCATAACTTGAGGGAAGTTGACGTAAATGTCCTTTGATGTTGAGAATTTCATATTCCATTTCCTGGGTAGGAAATCTGTTGCTTGGTTGTCAGTAAGACATATAAATATTTGTCGGTTTTATAACCAACATGAGGATCTATGGAGAAGAAGGAAAATAAGTTTATGATACTTAGCATTTAGAGAACTACTGGAGACTAGGATTTGTGAAATTGTAAGGGAGATATCCGGACAAAGGAAGAAAAGATTGAAATTTCATGCGCTTTCTCTTACTGAATTGCAGAGTCGGTTGCCATTGGTCATTCTTTGATAAGTTTGTCAATAAGTCCTTAAATCTGTGGATTCCAGTGTTTATTTGCTGCAAGAGAAACAAGATTTTAATGGCCATTGCTGTTGTGAATGAATCTGAATCTCAGTTCTATGCACAATGCTGCAGCTTTGGTTGTCATTGCTAGGTAACATTAATTTATGTGCCGATATATTTTTGATCATCCCTGTGATAGGTTTTACTAGGAAGATGATCAGGGGGTTCCTCTTGCCTCTGTCACGAGACGATAACCAGTGGCCTTCAATGGGGAGAATTCAAAAAATGATGGTTGATTCAGTTGCCATAGATTGCTGCTGTTCTGTGCATGATAAATATGCTAGGGTGAGACAGAAACCAAAGATAGCTTCCTCCATTTATTGGAAAAATGGGAGTGCGTGAGAATGAAGATGTTTTCACTATTGATATGTTATTTTTAAATAGAAGTATGAGAGCATATCTCATCCGATGATCTAATTGCAGACATTTAATCCATGATCAATACGTGAGAAAATGAGGTTCTATGTTACCTGTTTCCATTTTCAGTGGTATGTAAGAAAGCACTTGTTCATTTGCCATCGCAGATTGTCATGGTGCTTATGATGATGCTTTTGGGGTGTCACATTAAGCAAATTGTTGGTCTGTCCTCATGCGCTTTGTTTGTCATGTCTATCTGTGTATTTATAATTCAGTTCGGTGGATTTATTTAATGTCCTTGCAGTTAGATGAACTAAAGAATCCACATAACATGGCTCCCACCAAGGAAACGAGCGATGGCGAGGGTTCAAATGATGGGCCACATGAGTAAACTGAGTTTCATTGAGGCATCCTTCGTGGTAAAAAGACAAGCGACAGAAATGAAGCCTCGAATGCATCACTTCATTGTCTATGTAAGCATTATAATCTCCATTGACTCATTTGTTTATTTGTAAAAAGCGTGCCCTCTCTCTGATTTCTTATGTTTTACTGCTTATCCGAGTGCATTCTTTGTCTCAAATCTATGAAACCAGTTACTCAAGCAGTCTGTTTCTGTCTATATTTATGCTGCTTGGATAAGCTTGGCCTTTTAAGATGTTCAGACTATCTTAAAATTTGTACGAGCATTGTTCCGTTGCCATTGATTGTCATTTATGCAATAGAACAGATTTATGGTTCAAGGGGAAAGAACGGAGAAACAATGATCTTCTGTTCATTCAGTTAATTCTGTATCTTCAAAAGGATGGTGAATCCTGAATGAAAACCGAAATACATAAAACCCACCTTCGTCTATCTGAATGGCAACCATATAAACAGTTCTAGTCCATGCATTTACATGAAAAAATTTAAAGAAAAAAAAAAAGAGCGTAAAGCTTTCCAATTATCATCGACACCTTGCCAGTCGAGTCTAGTGCGTGCGTCCACGCATTTCTTGAGTACTCATCCTAATCAATGTCGGTGAAAGGCACGCGGAAAGAACACCGCGAGCAGAGAAATCAGGATAGCCACAGTCGAGATCAAAGCCTGCACGCATCCATGAAGAATCAATCGCATTCCGAGAAGCATCATGTGCTGTGGCAGCAAAACTTAAACAAGAACAAGATGCAGAACTTTCAGGGTCTGCTTCCTTACTGCAATTGCAGATGCGGCTAGCCCAGCTCTTTCCCTTGGGTCCTTGAGATGGTAATTGCAAAAGTACAGAACCGTAGCATAGTACCAGAATGGAGGGAACGCAAACCCCAGGAGAAACCTGTCACATATAATAATTTCAGCTAAATTATTTCAATGATTTATAAAGTTGTATCATGAGATAATCTTCCAATAGACATCTAAAAAGCAGAATATAACAGATTCATATTTTTATCATTTCTTTTCATGAAGAGATGTGATATTTTGCAACAATCTATCGACAAAACATGCTTATTGTCCTTATTGAAGACATAAGGGATATGCTTTGAGCAATGTTATCTTTTAATATTGTAATGCGCAAGATATTTTTGAAAAAGTTCGAGACATCACTTGTTTAAAATTGATAATTTATCTGGTGGATGTTGCTTATGGTTCATGAAAAAAAGAATCATCCGCGTTTCGTGCGATAAGTCTAGAATATATAGATGATGTTTGATTAGAGGAAAATTAACATAAGATCAGTGAACACAAATTTGGCACAAGCTCAAAAAGTATGGAACTTGATTGATTGATACCACCTTGAGAAATTAATAATATATGCACATTAGATAAAAGTTAAGCGTGAAAATTTATGTCTTCAATGCAATGCATAGAGGTTAACTTGTATTCTCATACGATGTATCACAATTGTATATTGTCGTATCTTGAAAGTTGAAGTAAGACTGTGGAAAGCAAGATTAAGTTTCATTCTACTCTCCCTCATGTGAGGTTAATTATTTGTCAACCTACCAGTTTTGATATATTAAGATATTCCTCCTATTTGGATCTTATGACTTATAGGCAGAGGTATTCATAGGAATCGAATCCAATTAACCTAAGAACTGAACCGAACTGGCCAATTCTAAGTGATTCCTAGTTTTAGGTGTGAAACTATCTGAACCAGATCGGATTCATATATTTTTAAAAGGAATTCATTTTCTTTTAACACAAAGAAAAGAAAATTACCAAAATCCTAAATTGAATTAGACCGGTCCAATCCTCAATTCCAGAGTGGAACAGTCCCAACCCATGAACCAATCCCTCCTATTTAAATATGGCAAGAAGATAGTTCTGGTCATACTCGAAGTAGGCCTGATCAATAGAAGTGGCTTGGGCCAGCCCGTCTAAGCCTAAAATTTATTGCTGAGGCTCACCCTTGGCTACAGAAAAATAAATTCTAGATATCAAAATCAAATGGACATATCCTAAGGCATGCCTAGGCAGACCAAGCCTAACAAGGGAATCGCTTGCTCAACCCCGTCCATTTCGCTCTCTGGGCCTGACGGGGTGTGACGACAGCCGCACTCATTGTCTAGTTCAGAGACCACTAGTCCCAAGACCTATTGATTACAATCTTGCCAATGTTTGACAAATGAGTGTCGCGTAAAATGACCGACGTTATAGAATCATAAGAACTTACGAGAACCAACCAACGCCGCAGCCAAAGCACGGGAGAGGCTTGTCGAAGGGCCGGGCGAAGAATCCCCGGGATGCTGGCTCCAGCAAGGAGAAATCCCTGTCATCAGCGAGAATCTGCTTACGCTTTTCGTTTCCATGGCCATGCTCATCTGCGGAATAAATAGGAAAAAACAAGAATCAGAGCACAGTGTCCACTCCACAGATCGCTAAAAGCAAACACGAAAGAAAGAACAAAGACCAAAAAGGGGGCACAAAGTCGCTTTTTTGAACCGATGCATATGCGTTGAACGTATTTCGGACCTTGTCCCATCAGCGTGACCTTATCGCTCGGCTTGTCCAGGCGATCTTCCATGGCAAAACCCAGCAAAAATTCCCCTGAAAACACATCGTGGACTGTGATGTCAGAACACCATGGAAACAGAGAGAAACAGAAAGGAACGAAGAGAGAGGCTACCGGAAGTGCAGAGACATTGGGGGGAGAAAGTGGGACGTGGGTCGCGTTTTGAAAACGGCGGGATGTTCCCTCGGCATAACCGAAACAACCGTCGCTCGGTCGCAACGCCCAATCGGATAGTTGCAGGTGTCGCTCTTGGTGGAGTTTAGGAAGTTCCGAAAAGTTCAAACGAAAGTGGACATGCGGTTGACCAAATCGGAGGATGCGAACGTTCGGTTTTCTTCCTTTTTTTTAATATTCGTCTGCGGTTTTGCGAAGGTCATGCCCACGTTCGTGTTTTATAAGTTTTCCGGGGGGGAACTTTTTGCACTTTGGGTACTTGTAGTTGAAGGAATGTTCGCATCTAGTCCGTATACTTAGGTTTTTTTTTTTTTTTATTTGAGCTCTTATAGTTCGCGTTCTGTGATGGGAATCGTTGACTCAGTGCCGGCGCACGAATATGGGTATTAAGATATTTGTATATATGATCAAGTTATTTGTAAAGCAACCTTTTGGAAGATTATCACTAAAGTATTGAGACTATTATAGTTGTATCAATTCAACTCTAAAATTATAGTTTGACATTTTGTCAATATAGTTTATCCGATCAATTTTGGTCAGAAATCATTAATGTGAACGTCGATTATCTTATGTGACATAGTCATACAATTGACGCTAACATAAGTAATTATTAAATAATTTTTTTGAAATTTGTAATAAAGTATTAAGACTATTATAATTGTATCAATTCAGCCATAAAATTATAATTTGACAATTTGTCAATATAATTCATCCGACCAATTTTGCTTAAAAATTGTTAATATGAACGTCGACTATCATATATGACATAGTCATGTGATTGGTGTTGACATAAGTAATTATTAAATAACTTTTTTGATTATTTTTTTCTTCTTTTCGCCAGTGGCTACTTATTGACTAAGGCCATGGCTAATGAAGGCTAGGGCCTCCCTCGCCATATTTGGCAAGCCCTAGTGAGCCTTGCCTTGGTTAGAGGCGAGGGTTGGATTTGCCGTCCTCAAACTTGCCCAGGCAAGACTCAACAAGAGTCAGCCAAGTCAGATCTGGCAAAAGGACCCTTGCCTAGATTAAGGTGGCCTTGCCTTATCGGCTCTCACTCGAGTGAGGCTAACTTAGGCCTATGGCAACAAAGATGACCCTCGCCTAGGCAAGTTTGGCCCTTACCAACCATTAGAAAAAAAGAAAGGGGCAAGAAAAATCGAAAAAATTATAAAAATTACATTTGTTAGCGTCGGCCTTATCTCGTAAAATGTTTAGTATTCATATTCCAACTAAATTTAGTCGGAATGATTATATTGGTAAATCGTTAAAATATTTAAATCTGAATTTATATAAATATAATAGATTTAGACCATGTAAGGCAAATTTTCCCGACCTTTTGCCGCCCCTAGTAGTTTGAATTGGACAACTGGATGGAAGGCATTCCCTCCCAAAATGGGACATATGGTCAGACCCACATTCAGACGCAACAGCACTTGGATTTGCTTTTCATCGATTTCCGCGACCCGACCCGCCCGAAACCGGCGCCCCGATCATCCGACCCGTCGAGTCATCATCCATTTGGAACTGCGGCGAGACAACGAAAATAAAAACAAACGTAAAGAAATCGGAGGATCGCAACCGGAAATGCCAGCTCAGCCCAGATCCAACGGCCGGAAACTGGCCATCCGAAACAAAACTCGAGAATACCGATTTCCTCCAGATATTTTAACAAATTTTTTTTAAAAAAAAAAAATCCTCACAGTCTCTCTCTCTCTCTCTCTCTCTCTCTCCCTCCATGGAGCCCAACGACAATCAGCTCGCCTCCTTCTACCACCACCACCACCACCAGCCCTCCTCCGCCGCCGCCGCCGCCGTTCCTCCGTCCGCCGCGCAGTCGCGACCAACGGCCTCCTCCCGCCCGTCTCCGCCTCCACCTCCTCCGACGGGGGAGGGGGCCCCCCGGTGCTGTACCCCCACTCGGTGCCCTCGGCCGCCGCGTCGCCGCCGCTGGGCCCCGCGAAGCGGAAGCGCGGGCGGCCGAGGAAGTACGGGACGCCGGAGCAGGCGCTGGCCGCGAAGAAGGCGGCGGGGTCCTCCTCCTCGTACAAGGAGCGGAAGGAGCGCGGGGATTGGTCGGCTCCTCCCCTTCGCCCAGTCCCTACTCCGGCTCGTCGAAGAAGTCGCAGTCGCTCGCTCTCGGTACGTTCGGTTCCGTCGCATTCTCGGTGAGGAATTTCCGGTCGCGAATTCGTTGAATTGGCGATCGTTGCTCGATTCGGTCCCGCTGAATTCCTCTCTCGCGCTCGCTCGCGCGCACGAGCTTCTTACGTGCGAAGTTCTTAGGTTTATCAGCTCATTTTCTGGTAGAATCATTCGTCGCGGGAGCGCCTACTGCGTGCTATTTTCGCCTCGACTTGGTTTCTCCATTGTGGAATTGTTGCTCTTTTTTTCACTGCATCTTTCCGTGGATTTCTCTCGGAGGGGACTCAGGTGGCTAAATGTACCTGTAGAGAAAGTTCACAGAAGAGATGCAACACTAAACTTACACTGCTTAAACGTCGAGATCATCTAAGGCTGTCTATGAGATGTTTGCAGGCACTGTTTTAGTTTTTCATATCTATGTGTTTAGCCAAGGAGATCGGGTTTCCGAATGAGGAAGTTCACTGATCAATGATAGTTTGGGATTCTGTGCGAATGAGATTGTCTAGCAAATTTCGGTTTTTTGGCATTTCAAATGCGAGATATTGTTGAATTTTAGGTTTTTTCTTGGCCTAGAAATAGTGAGAAGGACTTTTGTAGATAATCTTGTAGAAAAAACATATAAATATCATGTAAATTACTTCTGCAGATTACAAAATTCTTTCTTTTCTGTAGATTGACTTTTTCACATTTTTTCCAAGAAAATTAGAATGTACCTTGTTCAAGTGAGCTTGCATTCGAGAAATCTCAGTATCTTTCCCATTGCCATATATCCTTTTCATTTTTTATTTCCTTTTGAGCCAGAAGATTTTAATTTGTTTTTCTATATTTTGGTAGCTGGTACTTGTCATATTTTATGATATCATGCTGCTACTTTAAGGTCCTCTTTCTTAATGCAGGAGGAAATGCTGGACAAGGGTTTATTCCGCATGTTATCACTGTAGCTGCTGGCGAAGTATAGATTCTCTAAAGTCTGAAGCTTTTTTTTTTGTCATACTCTGCAAAAATGTTGCTATATTATTCGGAGTGCTTATAGTTTCTTGAATTAAAATTCTACCTTTTCTATTTAAAGTGAGGACATCCAATTTTTGTGTCTATAGTTTGAATCCTTGCACAAGTGTCTTTTCTGGAGTATGTGTAAATAATATTTAATGATATTCCATATTAAGAAACTTTCGTCGATGCTTTTCATATGGCGATGACTTGTGGTATGAATTGTGCTTAAATGGAAGTGTCATCCCATGTAATTAAGATCTGAAGAGTGGAGCTAGAAGGTTCTCTGTCACTGTAGTGTCAACTGAAAAATAATTAGTACATTGAGATGAAGTCTCTATTGTTGATTAACTGATGCCTCTTAGTACATTGCTACCACCAACATTCAGTAAGCAAGCGTGCACATGTGTTAGTTCTGCTGTATATTGGCATTTTCTACCTAGTGCTTATAAAGATGATGAAAGATTGTTCAAGATACACAATATACTTTGCTCTTATTGTGTACGTTCTTACTAGACTACTGCCTTTTTCTTGGCTGTGAATAGATACTTGTCAATTACTCCGCATAGCCTGTTTTCATTCTCTGTTCATGCTACTGGTAAAACTGGACATTTGGTTAAACAAAATGGATGCTCCTTGGTATGCATGTGAAGGAATTCGGAAGGTAAGGATCTGTTATTATATGATGTTTTAGATGGGTCTCTACATCAAAAATGTTTTTGGGTTCTGGTCATTGTCGAAACCTGCTTTATAAGAAGTTGGAAATGAGACATATTAAATATTTTTACCATCAATTATATTTTTTCCTGCCACGAGCAATACTCATATTATTAGCTTATGCACTGCATCTTAGTCTGGATGGAACACTAAGTTGACACCCATCTTTTACTTTGGGGCAGTGATGTTAAGGCCATATTCAGTATAATTCCTTTCTGAGAACCACAGTGTTTGTCTTCTTTGTCTACTGCCTATATGTATATCTGGTGGTGATGACTCTTAGTTCATCTTTCAACAAAAACAAATGCTAACTGATAGTTGAAAAATCTTCATTCTAGGGGAACTATGCTTTTGCTGAAGTTCCAACAAACATAATTTCCTTTTGATGGCCATGATTGAGTTTGTGATACATAATTACTGACTAGATGCAAATTACCTTGCTGCAATTGAAAAGGGGACAAAATTTTGGGTATCTTCATTTTGTGATGCTACCTTTTGAATTTTCTTGTAAACCTGATTTACTGAATTGAACAAATCATTATTTCATTGTTTGCAACCAAATTTATCTGCTCTATTCATAAATGTATTTTTTAACCCTTGAAAGTGCAAGATGATTATTCCTGGATGTCATGTGCTATCTCTTGATGATGCAGTATCCCTCAGATTCTGCCAAGATTTTTTCATTTGCCTCTGGCTGTTATGCTGTCTTTCTTGTATGTGCATTTGAGAATAATTTCCGATAAAATATTTTACCTTTTGCTTTGCACCCTGTTTAATATCTGGACAAATTTTAAATTTCTTATCTTATGCAATAGGATGTTGCCCAGAAAATTATGCTCTTCATGCAGCAAAATAAGCGTGAGATCTGTATCCTGTCAGCATCTGGTTCAATATCTAATGCATCTCTTCGCCAACCTGCTACATCAGGGGGCAATATTACGTATGAGGTATAGGCATCTGATTTTAGTCTCACTAAGGATAAAGCAATTACTTGCGTTGGTCTTATCATCTAATCTGGTTAATACATGACTTCCGAGGGATGTAATTGTGTTTCTTATGCTACCTATTCTTTTCATAACCCTGGGAAATAAAATGACTTTAGGGTGTTTTACTCCCAGTATCTTACCATTATAGCTTCTTTGCATTGGTTACTCAATCGAGATGTACAGCATGTCAGAAAATGTGAAAGAGAAGGAAGCAAATGAATTATTATCTTTCCATGAAATTGTCATAATTGCTTTGTCAAGGTCAAGTTCATCATAAAGTTATACATGTCAGAAAGATTTATCAGAACATCGGCATTGTCAGTAATCTTAGCTTCCTGCTTTACTGTTCATTTGTGGTTTTGGAGCTTTGATGAAGACATTTGGGTGTACCAAACTAGTGGGGATTTTCACAGACAATGTTTTGTCTTTTGCTCTTTTAGCGGATATTGATATTTAACACTGGCATCTGAGTTTTAGCACTATTTCCAGAAACTAGTCTAGTGATATAAAATACATTAATTTATGCTATTATTTGATATGAGAATTTACTTTTGGTATTACAAAAGGAAATTTGTAGTTGGTCAATAAAAAATAATTTGCAACCTTCTTAGCTTCTTGGCTGTATTATTCATCCAAGAGATCAGGGTTCAATGGTGTATGGTCTTATCAATACTATGCAGCAGTGTTAGGAACTCTGCATCTAGAGGATAATCTCCTTTTCCTAATAAGAGTGAATGTAGGAGTTTCTTGAGTCTTGATGCTGTGCGTACAACAATTCTAGGTCATACCATTCTTAATGTTGATCTTATAAAGAGATACAGTTGCTTCATGTTTTTTTTACAAAGTCAAGTCTGTTAAATCTTTTGATAAGTTCCTACTATCTTCTGCTTTAGGGACGGTTTGAGATAATTACACTTTCTGGATCCTATGTGCTTACTGAGCTTGGAGGTAGGACTGGTGGGTTGAGTGTGTGTTTATCCAGTACCGATGGTCAGATTATTGGCGGAGGAGTTGGTGGACCCTTGTTAGCTGCAGGCCCAGTGCAGGTATAATTATCTGTTTTTTAGCTATTGAAATGTGTAAATGCAACCAGACACCACCTTATATGATGGCAAATTGGTTGTCCAGGTTATTGTTGGTTCGTTTCTGGTTGATGCGAAGAACAACACCATGAAAGGCAATGCTTCTGGTAAGTTGCCATCACCTTTGCGTGGCCCATCACCTTTGAGTGGGTTTCGCGCTGGGGTTGAAACTTCAGTTGCGAGTCATTTCATGGTACAGCCTGGGGCCAATATCTGACAGATTGACAACCTATGGAATTTTCTCGAGATCAACTTAGAACAGTGCACATATTGATTTTCTCCGGATAAGGCGTTGACTTTGGGAGCTTGATGAGCACTATACTGTGTTGGGTATATCTAGGTGATAGGTTCTTTTTGCATGAGGTACTGGAAATCGTAGGCTGTGTTTATCCTATCTGGCTTATAATTTCTACTTAATCTGTACAGATCCCAACCCCTTGTCACTCTTTACATAGGCAAAGCTGATGCTGCTCTAAGTTTTACACATTTGAGGTGATTGTACGGTGGGCCGCCTTCTTTGTGCATATTATCAAAGAATCCTCTTATAGCCTCACTTTCTAGTAAATATTATTGAATTATCCTATTATAACCTTGCTTTTCATGCCTTCCGGCTCTTTTCATGATAAAGTTCAACGTCAACGAGTTCTTTGAGCATTTTTAAGGACGTCGACGTCTTGCTGCTATTTGTATCTGAAAATGTTGTTTATTATCATCATCGGGACTTGTATGGTCCCTAATTTTAGATGCAGGTTTAAGTTTTTTTACTTCCGTTCTTTTGTGTCTACATCATTGGCTTCATATGTTTATTACAAGTACCTTTCTGCTGTGGACTTGAATATGTCATGTCTGCTGGATTTCCCAAACCAAGCACATAAGGTGAAGACACTATGCCCAACGCTAGCACAGTGGAGTTGATGTCTATTGCTTGTAATATCTGAAGGTAGTTGGGAGCTACAGCTGATTTATTGCACCATTGTGTCGTACGCAATTTCTGTTCCGAAGGTCGATCTGAGCACGTGAATCATTGTCTTCGGCTGTGGAGATGACAGGATGTGAAGTAGTAGTGGTGTGCAGTGCAGTGAGGTGCTTGTCTACAATGATGTTGAGCTGATCCTCGATGTATGGAATAGTAATCGGCCTTGTACCTGAAGCAGCTCGTTGTTTGTCTCATGCCCTTTTTTAGCATTCGTCATTTTATTTCCAAATGCAACTGATGTAGTGATTTTGAAGAGTGCCTTCCTTACTTATCTACAGCCTTTGTTGGACGGGGTATATGTCTTCTGCCGTTTTGGGGGCGGGGTCCTCTCATTTATGCGTTATCTCCCATTCGGGGTACGTAAGAAGACTCGGCTGCGTGGTTTGAGACTTGGAAGTCCACTTTTGTTTAAATCGAACCGTCTCAAGCTGGTTAGGTATAGCTATGTACGAATTTTAGCCGTGTCAGCCGATTTAAGCTGATTTACGTTCTGTTGTGCATGTTTCAAAATTACAGCACTTCTAGACTGAACGAGGCAGCTTCCTAAAAGTCGTGTGTGGGGCACTATAATTACAAAATGCTTGTTTGTACAAGCTGCCATATTCAGCACTTAGAGAGAATTTGCATTTTCACAGGATAAACAAATGGCATGGATCTGGAGTTATTCTCGATCAAAAAAATGTTAGTCAAAAGTTCAGCCTCGAACGAGTAAAAATAAAATTAGGGAGACAAAAGTCATAACATGGATGGGATTCTGTACATTCAAATGACTTTCCTTTTGAGCTTGGTCTCAAAATGTAATTGGATTTCATGTTCGATAAGGAAGTAGAATCAAATAAATTTTTGCCAGTTATAAATTAATGTTGAATTTTGATAGTCCACTTTGTAAGTTGCCGGACAAAAAATGAATGTCTCGCATTTTTCTACTAACATCACTTGGATCTAATCAATATTTAATTTACAAACACTAAATGTCGTCTTACCTCACGAAAAAAAAAAACACTAAATGTCGTCTTTTTTTCTTTTTTTTTTTTGGCAAAAGGAGGGAGAGAGAGAACGCAAATCTTCACTTCAAGCTGGTCCGAGGTTTCTGCGTTTGTCTGTCAAAATCCAACAAAATGAGCGAGGCGGAAGCGGAGTACTTCTCCAAGGACTTCGACTGGGACGACCTCCGAAACGACGTCGAATCCGACCCTTCCCTCCGGCACCACCTGCTCCCGTTCCCGCCGCCCCCCGCCGCGCCGGCTCCTCCTCCGCCGCCAGACGTCGCCGCCGCCTGGGGCGGCTTCCACGCCCGCCACCACACCGGCAAGTTCTTCAAGGTCCTCGTGCTTTTCTTCTTCCTTACCCATGTCCCGACACTTCGCCCCTTTCCGATTATTTTTCGTCCGGCGTCGGATTAGTCCCCCGCTGAGCGCGGCTCGTCTCCGGTCTCGGCCGCACCGGATTGTGAAAGATCTCGTTTTTGTTGTGCGCAGGAGAGGAGGTACTTGTTGAAGGAGTTTCCCGAGCTCGTTTCCCGCGGGAAGAAGAATCCGAGGGTTTTGGAGGTGGGATGCGGCAATGGCAGCACGGTTCTTCCCATTTTGCGGTAAAATTTCCACTCGATCTTCTGACCTGACCCCCCTTCCTTTTGAGGCGGTGAATTTCTCCTGCGTGTGATGATTTAAGTTGCGATTTTTACTACTTAGAAATGGGGATGCCATGATTATGACAAGTAGATTGTGCTGTTCTTGTAGTGGGAATGAGGATGTCGTCGTGTATGCTTGCGATTGTAGCGGCGAAGCCCTTGAGTATGCAAAGGAGATGCTCGACATGTCGAATGTGGCCTCGATCGAGCATCGCTTTTATCCGTTCCTTTGCGACTTCGCTCTCCATGGTTTCCCAATGTGGTTGGCTTGTGGTCCCTGTCGAGAGACTTCTCTGCGCCAGCATTGTTGCTCTTCAGGTTTCCGTGGTTTCTTATTCGCCTAAGTTCCTACAATTTGTTTAGAACTTGATACAGAGATGCAAAATGTGAGTTGACTTTTTTTCCTGTTTGGAAGGTGAAGAGAAAGTTGAATTGCCCTTGAGGGGTTTCGATATGTCCAAAGATAGCTCTTGTCTCGGAGGTGTGGACTTCATTACCTTGGTACGCTTACTCTCCTGCACAATTTCATTTTCTTTTTCCTTTTCAGGGAGGGATATCAAAACTTTCCAAACATTCGCAGTGCTTGCATGATGTCTCGTGGATCTGTGCAAAAAAGTACCACTTGAATTTCCATATTGTGATAAAGATGCCGAACTTAGTTGTTCAAACATTTGCATGTTTCAGTCACTGTATATGGCGATAAAATGGCATTACAGACTTTGATCGATGCTTACATTGGCATCCTCCATTTTTCATCTCATTCAATAAACCATTTCACATATAATGAAAGCCACCGTCTGATTTCGTTCTGTGTCTTGTAGATATTCACTCTATCCGCCATACCATTTCAGATGATGCCAAAGGCCCTTGCTGAGTGCTTCTGTGTTCTAAAGCCTGGTGGATTGCTATTATTCAGAGACTATGGTAAGGGACATTCCTATGCAGCGTTAAATTATTGTGTCTTGGGTTGATATTGATTTGTATATTGTTTGTTTCTTGAATTTGATTGTAAGTCATGGTGGAGTTCTATTATTAACTTCAACATGTCTGGGTGCGATGGATTTCAGGCCTTTATGACATGACTATGCTTCGATTTGAATTGGGAAAACGAGTGGGGTTCCGAGAGTACATGAGATCAGATGCAACTCGATCTTACTTTTTCTCCTTAGAGATTGTCCGGGACCTTTTCATTTGTGCAGGCTTCATTGAGGTAGAAATTTAATTTTAATGCTGGGTTATAGCGCCATCTGCAAGTTCCATAGGCAATATATAAATATATTACATGTCATGAGAAAAAGAGAAGCTCAAGTGCATCGTAGGTTGACTGCTGATCAGTGATATAAGTGAAGTTTTAGTGTTGTGACTACCCCAGCTCTTTTGGCGTCTGTCTATTTGAAGATTCTCTTCTTTTCTTTTTTCTGTTTTGTATTGTCTCTTTATGCATGAAGAATGCCAAAATGCTTGACTCTACAGCGAGTGTGGGAGAACTTTGAAAAGGCAGCTCTGAACTTTCAAAGTTCTTTCCCTGTAAGCAGGTAGGTAGTTGCCTTGGACTTTGCACTTCGAAAAGGTAGGCCTTGGGCTCAAAGAGCTTTAAAATAATTTTAGCAAACTTTAAAGCTTTCAACAAAAGGACTTTCGGAGTCCCTAGCTGCTTTTTGAAGTTTGGGAAAACTTGTCCTAAATCTTCTGTCGCAGTATGTTATATTTAGCCTTGTGTTAGTAAATCTGTTTACGAAAATTCCTCATGTTGACTTTTGTATATTGCAGCTTGAGCTTGAATACTGTTGTATTAAGTCGCTGAATCGACGAAGTGGGAAGAGCATGTGCAGAGTGTGGGTCCATGGAAAGTTTCAGAAGCCCGAGTAATCTTCAGTCTGGGGACTGAAAAGAAAGCTCTTACACTCACTGTAGATATTTTGTTTGGTGGTGCAAATCAGTTGGCGCTAGGGAATGTGCTCCTGGTTGAACAGATAACATTTTGGAAGCCTGAATGATGATTTCACACTCTCGTAGACAGTAACTTCTGCGAGCATTACTGTCGAGCTTGAATTGATATTGCGCCACATTCTCTGTCAGAAGGAGCATCAACAATCTGTCCATGAGCGCTGTTCCTGCTTAAATGAATGACGAATATCCTATGTCCAATCTTGCAGGTTCTTTTACTTCAAATGAATGGCTTTCTCATCATCTATTAAACATGCCATTTCTGAACGCACCCCGTGTACTAAAACCCTTATAATCTACTTACCGAACACGCCATAGGGGGGATGCTTAACGTTGACAAGGGGCAGGCTTCAATTTTTACGAGCTGCTCCTTAGGGAATATTATGAGCACGCCTCTCTCTTTAGATTTTCTGCAGCAAAGCTCCGAAAGATCCTACAAGTTCGAGTTTTGTAAGTTTCTTTTTTCCTTGTCTGATTTCGATTCTTAATCTCACTCTGTAATATCAATTTAGGCATAGGTATTCCGATCATCTTGATATCATTGAAGGATTCAGTTCAAGTTTTCTCAAAGAAAATATGATTATCCTTGACCTGTGTCGTGTTAGATACTTCTCATAAGTTCATTAAATTTGGTTGCGTATCATCCTGCCGCAACTATTGCTCTGACTTTAACTTTCGTTTCGCGTACGAGTAGCATGCATGTAGCAATGTGTAATGTGTATCGCTTCTGAAATTTTTTTCAAGATGGTAATCGGTGGATAAAGTAAAATATGAATGTGGTGGCGCGTTTATTCAAGGCTATACATAGCTTTTACCAAGAGAATTTTGGAAGGGAAGACATTTATGTTACTTATAAGATGGCAGATTCACAAATACCCAATTTTTGAAAGGCAATGTTTAAGACAGATACCTTATTAATAACGTTGCCTTTTTTACCACGAGATGCGATTGGCAATCGGAAGATACAAGATAGGAGAAATGAAGCAAATACGGTATCACTGAGCACAGGCTGTAGCCTCCCTAAGGACCCTCCTCCCTCTCTGTCTCTGTCTCTCCCTCTCCTCTACAACGTTGTCCCTCAATACCTCGCCCTCTCACAACTCAAGCTCTTGAGCATAGGCTCTTGCTTGCCGACCCCTCTTGTTCACAACTCTATCCTCATCATTGGCTGCTTTCCCTCTAACTGCAACCTCGACAGCTGTCCTCTCCTTGTGCCCGTCCTCTTCTCCTCCGACGCCTTGCCGTGCATGGCGTTGCCTAGATCCTTGATTACTTAGTCTCGGCTTGTGGAAATTATCAGCTAGCGTTCGTTTTTTTTTTTTTCCATTAATTTTTACTGTTCTTTTGTGAGTTTTTATTGAGCTATTCGAGCTAGGGGAAAGACATGATTTTTCTTTGTTTCTGTAGATTCTGAGATCATACAAGCATATTAGAATACAATTTTCACCGAGGGGGATCCTTCTTGATATCCTACTAAACCAGACAAGCAAGTTGTCCAGTGTCCTTGGTAAAATATGTGGTGCAAATTGCATTGCCACTCTTTCGTTACTTATCGTTTTCCTTTCTTTAAAAATTCATGATAGTTTCTTCTTTTTAATTATTAAAATATTTCACGATGATTAAAAAAGTGATTTTTATACTCTTCATGTTTGTAATACATAAGGTGAGGCATTTAATGAAGCTGCATTCCAAATTAAAGCGCTTAAGGCGTTGGGACCCTATGGATTTCTATCATTCAAGTAGTCAAACAGTGATTTGAATAATGCATTACGTCCTAAATCAAACCGCCATTAGTCCTTAATCTTAAAAATAGTGTGCTTGCTGGACCATCTCAGTTTCTTAGTGAAGCCTTGTTGGCCAAGCTTGCTTAGAAAGCTCAGACAAAAATCTTGATGATTATTGGATGCAGATTTTGAAAGGTCTATTCTTCTTCAGTTCATGTTCTTTCCTGGGGTTGGGAGATTGTATTGGTGGGAGAGATGTAAAGAAGACAGGCTCGCTATGACAGGTCAATGATGGGAAGTCAGTGGCGGTGTGAGGTGACTGATGGATCGGAGGCCTTGCTAGTGTTAAATTGGCAACCAAGGAGATGAAATCAGTTGAGCTTGTTAATCCCAACACTTAAGCTTGGAGGCTACCACCTATCATGGGCTGTGTGGAGGAGGACAAAAGAAAATGACTTTGTAGCCTGCACTCGGTTCTACTCTTAAGACTGATAAATCGTTCCCTGAAAAGCAAAGCATCAAGAACTCAAAGCCTTCAAGCTCGCACCCAATCGAGAAGGGTAAAATTACCAAAACAACCTTTAACCTATTACAATTATGCTAATTCGACCCTGACGATTTCTTTTTTTGCCAATCCAATCATAAACTTTTTATATTTATGCCAATTCAGTCTATTCAGCCAATTTTGACCAATCAACGTTGACGTTATAATTTTTTGATTTTTATAGTTATTTTTATATATCTTTCTTTCTCTTTCTTTTTATTTTTTTCTTTCCTTCTTCCTCTGGTAGTGAGGTTGACCTCGTCGACCACCCCTGGCGAAGCCTCGCCCTTGCCATCGTTAGGCTAGGCTAGGCTAGCCATGGCGAGGTCGAGCTTGCCCAACCCAACGACGTCAAGGTTGACCTCATTGGCCTTAACCTTTGGTAGCAATTGGCTAGAGGAACTTTAGGAAAGAAAAAAACAAAAAGAAAGAGAGAAAAAAATTTAGAAAAATAAAAAAATTGTCACATCAGCACCGGTTGGATGGACTAAATTGGCACAAATGTAAAGAGTTTAAGACTAAATTGGCAAAAAAAAAAAAAAAAAATTGAATTGACGCAATTGTAATAGATTTTAGTAATTTTCCCAACTAAGAGAGTAATTTGGAAACTAGAATTTTCCCCCTAAGATGGAAAATTCCATGTGGAAGCTTGGCTTGCACTCGCTAGTCTATCTCAAAAGGGAGAAACTAAGCCGTTTTCAATCATCTCATGCTTGAAATTGAAGGAATAATTAGAAGGGTCAAAAGAGCTATGGAATGAATCCCAGTGTTTTAGGGATTTGGAAAGTTAGTGAAGGTCATCAAGAAGGGACATAAAAGGAACCATCCATGCCTTAGGAACTCTCATCATATGAATGGAAGATTTTTCCTTGGTCCCAAAACGAGGATTGATAATTTGGGTTCCGTTCCAAGGTAAATCCTGCTTCCAGGTGACCGAACAGTTGCTCTTTGCTTCCCTCCATTGCTTCATGAGCCACCTCATGTACAAGCTACTATAACTAGTGCACGTGATAAAGTGTTGGAAAAATATGATTTCGAATTAATAGAGCAATCAATTTAGACGTTGAGACATGATATCACTTTCTGTAAGGATTTATTTGTCCCATAATATTGTTAATAGTCACTGACAAATATTATTCATGATACAACAAAGTCTCAAATGAGAATGTTAGATAACAATTCTAATATATTTCAAGGGTCTCTCTTGGAAACAATTGAAAAAGATAGCCGTAGTTTTGAAAAGAAGACTCGAAAAAATCATTTCATACTCATTTATCCAAAAACACACACACACACACACACACACACACACACACATATATAAATCGATTTAAAGAATAAAGGCAACTCTTCGCGAAAGATTGCAAAATAAACAAAGGTATTCCTTCGAAAGAAGTGGAAAAATAAACAAATGTATCCATTCAAAAGAAGTTGTAAAATGAACAAATGTAACCTTTCAAAAAAGGTTGCAAACTAAATGAGTATAATTTCCAAAAATTCTCTTCAAAAAACACACATATAAAAATTCAGAATAATAAAGATAATAAAAAATTTTAAAAAATAGTAATTTTTAATGAATAAAATTTCGATTTTCATAATTTCCAAAAATACTTAATAAACAAAAACAACCTTTGAACCAACAAAGGTTAATAAGGAAGCCGTAAGAAATAAAATAAAAAATAAATGGGTTAATGCTAATTAAACCACAGGCGCACAAACGTGTAAAGTGTTAAGTGCTCCCAATAATCGTGCAACTATTCGCACATCCACATGCAAGTATGGTGAGGTCTAGCCAACACTCAATCTTTTCTTTGAACACACTAGAGAATGCTCGCACTTATTAACTAGCTCTTTTTTTTTTCCAACTTTCCTACATGGGACAAGTAAAAGCGCACCTTATTTGTTTTACAAATAAACATCTAACAATTCCCCACTTTGTTTGTAAAACAAAGATTTCAAAAAATAAAAATTTTAAAACAATATAGCCAAAATCTTAGTGAGATTAATATGCATAGATAAAGGTCTTTTTCGAGATAAATTTTTACTTAGTGCAAGTATTTCAAAACTCTATTAAAGTAGCAAGTAGCTTGGCTTTAAACTTGTACATATACTAACCTCTTGTTTCAGCGAGAAGTTCTATATTACTCCACTAGAGCTGGCAAAATGGGTCATAAACCCATATTATGACCCATTTTTAGTTAAATGGGTCATATATGGGTAAAGTGAAAGTTAAATATATGTCATAAATGGGTCAAATGGAAGTTAAATATGGGTCATAAATGGGTTTGAGAAAAAAAAAAAAAAAAAAAGGTCTAAATGAGTTATTAGGAAAGGAAACCCACTTTAAAGTTTAAATCCATTGCCTTTTTTAACTTTATAAAAATGTTTTTTTAAATCAAAATTATAATTATTTTTCATATTTCAATTTTTTATTTATTTTTTCTTTCTTTTTCTTCCTTCCTTAGCTAGCGACCGGCGGCAACGGCCAACCGCTGCCGCCGCCGACAACAACGGGCGAGGTGAGGCTCGAGCCTCGTCGAATTTGGCGAGACTCGAGCTCGCCGGATCGAACGAGGCTTGATCTCGCCCAATCTAGCGAGACTTGAGCTCACCGACGATTGGCGAGGCCCAAGCTTGTCGGCATCGGGCGGGGCCTCGACCTCGCCGGATTTGCAAGATCGGGCCCCGCCCGATGCTGGCGAGCTCGATCTCGCCCGTGGCCGGCCACCTTGGCCGTCGTCATGGCCGATAGCCACCCGAAGAAGAAGAAGAAAAAAAAAAGAGAAATGAGAAATGAGAAAAAGAAAAAATAATTATTAAAAATTATAAATTATAAAAATTATATTTTTAAAATATAAAAATAAATTAAAATTATATTTTTAAAATAAAAATATTTAAAAATTATATTTTAAAAATTCAAAATTAGATTTTTAAAAAATATATATTTTAAAAATAATTATAAAAATTTTCCATTAAATTTGTATTGCATAAAAATGTTTTAACAATACTTTTTTTATATAAAAAATCATAAAAATGACCTTTTTAGGTTTAGTTAAAAAAATTTCATGTTACGCTTTTTAGTTATTTAATGGTATGTTTACTTCAAATAAGAGAAGCATGTGCATAGTCTAATTTTTTTTATAAATATTTCAATTTATAGGTTTTTTTAACCTTTTTTTTTTTTTATTTACTATTTTTAATTTAATTTGAAGTTTTAATCCAATTAGCATATAGTAGAAGTGGGTTTTCCTAGAATATTAATAGGTTTTAGCAATACGGGTCGGGTCGGATATGGGTCAGGTACGAGTCGGGTCGGGTATGGGTCACTAGATTTACACTACAAAAATACGGGTCAAAACGGGTTAAATGGGTCAAATATGGGTCGACCCATACCCGACACGACCCACCCATTTGCCACCCCTATACTCTGTACTACTATGACCCTGTACTTGATCTTGTTTTATGAGCTCTCTAAAAAGTAGCCCTAACTTTCATAAGAAGCGACATCACTTCTAAGCTTATATAGGTGAAGTATTTACCATGTATTTTTATTACTTAACACATTACGAATTTATAGTATACTTCATTAAGAATTCAATTCAACTTACAAAACGTAATAAGCGATACTGAATTCTCATATCAGGCTTACGTCAGTATCAAACAATCACATCTGGTAATATGTTCCTACTCATTAAACCTTATAACTAGTGATATTCTAGAAATAGGTTGGGTTACTATTACTGGTGATTTCAATTAAAAGACTTTAGCCCCATTTCTTGTGAGGTTATTATTACCATGTCTCTTGATAAAGCCTTTGTGAATGGATTGACTAGATTATTACTTGACCTTATGTAGATAATTGTTATGGTTCCATCTTTAATCAATTATCTCAAATATTCATGTCTTAGACTAGTATGTCTAGACTTACCATTGTAGGTATTATTATAAGCTCTTGACAAAGTGGCATAATTATCACAATAGATAGAAATATGAGGCATAGGACTGGATCATATTTTGATATCCAACGACAAATTCCTAATCCATTCAGCATCTTTCCCAGTTGCCGCTAAAGCAACGAATTCTAATTCCATCGTTGAGTGAGTTGTACATGTATGTTTCAACACCTCCACTTAGTGTGAAAATCTATCCAGAAATAAAATGTCCATACTCCACACTTATAATCTAATTAGTATCGGTTTATTATTCTAATACAGCTGGATAATTTATTATAGAACAATCCTAAATTTTAAGTTCTCTTAAAATAACAAAAAATTATGGTAATAGCCCTCCAATGTTCTATACTTGGAATACTAGTATATTTGCTCAACTTGCATACATAATAAGTAATATCAAGTCCAATACAATGCATCGCATATATTAAAGACGATATAGCACTCGCATATTCAAGTTGTGCTATCACTTTACCAATATTATAATTTATTTTAATATTTGAATCAAATAAAGTACTCATTTACTTGAAATTGAAATGTTGAAATTTTTTAACAATTTTTCAACATAATTACATTGCTTAAAGAATAACCCCACTATGTTTCTTAACTTTAATACCTAAGATAGTATCTACTTCATCGAAATCCTTCATTTTAAACATGAAAGTTAAATATTTCTTAATCTCGATAATTTCAGTCATATTCATTCCAAAGATAATCATATCATCAACATACAAGCACATTAAAACAACAGAGTCTTTAGTGAATTTAGAGTATATGCATTATTAACACTATTGTAGCTGTAACCATTAAACAATATGATCAAATTAAATTTTTCAGGCCACTGCTTAGGAGCTTGCTTAAGCCCATAAAAAGACTTAATTAATTTACAAACTTTCTTTTCATTTCTAAGAAGAACGAAGCCCTTAGGTTGCTCCATGTAAATTTCCTCATTTAAGTCTTCATTCAAGAAGAAAGTAGTTTTGACATCTGTTTGATGAACATAAAGATTATAAATGGAAATTAGAGCAAAAAGAATTCAAATAAAAGTTATATGTGCAATAGGAGCATAAATATCAAAATAATCTATTTCTTTCTTTTCTCTATACTCCTTGGCCACAAGTCTAGCTTTAAAAGCTTGAATAGAACCATTATAATGATATTTTCTTCTAAAAATCCATTTGCACCCAATAGACTTGGATCATTTTGGTAAATCTACTAGTATCCAAGTAATATTGGACATAATTGAGTCTATTTCATCATTTATGGCTTCTTTTTAGAAAGAAGCATCTCTAGAATACATAGTATCATTAAAGCTTTTAGGATCGTCTTCTAAATTTAATACAAAAGGGTATTTATTTACCATCTCTATCTCTTTCAACAAGAAAAACATGAGTAATAAAATCATAACCTAAGTCTTTTAGTTTCCTAGATCTAGGACTTCTCATCGATTCAATCATTTCTTTAGAATCATTCATTTCTTTATCTTGAAAATCTACTTGAGTTTCCATAGGTTTGAATTATTTTCAACAATTTCAGAACCCATAGAATATTTGTTCTCAAAAAATTCAACGTCCATCAATTCTACAATGACATTGGACTCTCAGTCAAGAAGCCTAAAAGCTTTAGTGTTTTTGGCATATCCAACGAAAACACTTTTGATAACTCTAGGTCCAAGTCTTGCTCTCCTGAAGTTTGATACTCGTTAGTATGCCAAATACCCCACATGTTAAGGTATGACAAATTTGGTTTTCTACCTTTCCATACTTCATAAGGGGTTATGTCATTTTTCTTGGAATGCATTCTATTATGAATATAACATGCAGTAAGCAATGTTTCGTGCCAAAGATTAATTGGTAGTTTTGAATTTGAAAGCATACAATTAACCATTTCTCCAAGAGATCAATTTCTCCTTTCAGCCAAATTATTTGTTGTGGAATATATGGTGTCAAGACTTGATAAATCATACCGTGTTCTTCACAAACTGAAAAGAATTCATTTAAGAAATATTTTCTACCTCTATCTGAATAACTTTGATTTTTCTTTCTAATTGCTTTTCTACTTTAGCCTTGTATTTCTTAAACATGATAAATACTTCATCCTTCAACCTCATTAGATAAATATATAAAAACCTATTGCAATCATTCACAAGGTAATAAAAATACATTTTACCTTCACGTGTTAGCATGCCATTGAATTCATATATATCACTATAAACCAAATTCAATAAATTTGAATTTCTTTTAACATTAGGAAATTGTTTCTTAGTAAATTTATACTTAGCACATATTTCACATTTATGAAGTTCGCCATTGCAATTTATCGAGTCTAACTTTTTCATATTCTTAAAATAACGAATATTTATATGTGCCCACCTACTATGCCATAAAAATGAAGACTCAACAATATAAGCAAAACTAATAATATTATTATTGATACTCAATTGATACATTCCATCATTAGTATAACCTTTTCCTACAAACAGCCTATTCTTCGACAAGATAATCTTGTCGGATTCAAACAAAACCTGAAAACCCATCTTACAAAATAAATCAATAGAAACTAGATTTCTCCGAATTTCGGGTATAAATAATACATTAAGAAAAGTAATCTTCTTTCTAAAAGTGAAGTCTATTTCCACCATGCCTTTGCTAGCAACTTTTGCAAGAGCATAATTCGCTATCAGGATCTCATGAACATTTGAATTGACAGTCTCTTCAAATTGTTTGAACATGTATTTGTCCTTGTATACATGGATCGTTACTCCAGAATCTAACCACAAACTGAATTGAACAGTAGTAGAATTGATCTCAAAAACCATAGCCATCGCATCATTAATTTTAGAAATTTTCATGTTCGAAAACATACTCGAAATCATTACCACATAATTTTCTTCAACCAAATTCGTATTGGCCTTCACCATTGGAATGTTCTTGTCCTTTGAAATGCTCTTGCGATGAATGCAGTTTTTGGCATAGTGTCCCTTTTTTCCACAAACAAAACAGCAACTCTTTTTTTTTTCTTTTGTGTTCTCTTAGATTAATTCCTGTTTTTTACGTTGAAGTTCTATAGCCAATTTTTCGTTTTCTTTTCACAACATTCACCCTGAAATCTACAAAACACAATTATCACGTAAACATGACACTTTCTCAATGCGAAGATGTTTCTGTATTTGCTCCAAGGTGATATCCTCTGACTTGTGCATCAGCTTTTTTTCCATGGTCTTTCCAAATTGGAGGCAATTTTGCAATAATTGCTCCAACTTGAAAAACTTATGGAATATCAATCTTGAGGGCACGAATTTTATTCATTAGCACTTGCAACTCGTGGAATTGTTCCAACAAGGATTTTATATCAATAAACTTGAAATCAAAATACTTTGCAATTAGATATTTATTAGTACCTTGCTCCTCCGCCTTATATTTGAATTTCAGTACGTTCCAAATTTCTCTGGCCCGATTTCATTTAAGTGAATAAGTCGTACAAACGATTGGACAGTGTATTCGGAATGTGTCAACAACAAAGCAATTTGTCCTCCGCATGTTTCTATTTCTCCTTATTAACCCTTTCAATGACTTCCGCAATTGGTTTTTCTCCCTCAGTAGTAGGCTTCGAATCTTCTATAGGCGCTAAGTTAAGATCCAGTATGCAGGATATCTTCAAGACAGTGAACAGGAACATCATCTTGTCCCTCCAATGAGCAAAATTGTTCCCATCAAACTAGTCCAATTTGACCATGTCTTGATTAATGACTTTGATCGTCTCTGACTCCATTGTTGAACGAAATAAATCCTTAAAATTGTTGGAAGAATATAGCTTCAAATAAATAGAGCAATTAAGTAGGACTTTGAGGTGTAATATTACTTTTTTTGGAGATTTATTTACCTCATAATGCTGCTAATGGTTATCGGCAAATATCCACTTAGATACAACAAATTTTCATATGAGAATACTAAGTAGCATTTCTAGTATATCTCCAGGATCTATTTAGAAAGCAATTGAAAAAGATGATTGTAGTTTTGAAGAGAATATATATATTAGTTTTAAAGAACATAAGCAACTCTTTGCAAAAGATTACAAAATAAACAAAGGTATTCATTCAAAAGAAGTTGCAAAATAAACAGATGTATTCATTTAGAAAAAGTTGCAAAATGAACAAATGCAACCATTTGGGAAATGTTACAAATAAAAAATCAGAATAATAAAGATAATAAAAATAAATAAAATTTCGAATTTTCATAATTTCCAAAAATACTTAATAAATGAAAACAACCTTTGAACTAATAAGGTGAATAAGAAAACCATACGAAATAAAATAAAAAATAAATAGGTTAGTGCTAATTAAACCGCGGGCATGTAAGCATACAAAATGCTAAATACGCCTAATAATCGTCTATCCACACCTGAGATATAGTTCATACCCAACCCTTTTTTTAAATACACTAGAGAATGCTTGCATTTATTAGCTGCTCATTTCCTCCCAAATTTCTTATGTGAGATAAGTAAAAGCGCACCTTATTTGTTTTACAAACAAACTTCTAACATAAAGTGTTCTGCAAGGCCCAAACACTCAGCAACACGTACTTCAAAAGAATTGACTGGATGGAGCAAGCATCATTCTCGAGCAAGGTGCGCATTGCAAAGCGTCGGTAGTATTTTATCAACCAAATCGTCAATCAAGATTGAGGAACATTTTACCACTCGAATGTCATTGAATTGCACAGACCGTTTCATTCAGGGGACAATGAACTCATCCGATACGTGTACAGCTCATGGATCAGATATGTTTTATGCCATGGAAAGCACCAATCTTTAAAACGGCTCTTCTTTAATTTTCATTCAAACTTCGACCCTGAGCTGGATATTCGAATTTCTTTTGACTCTCAGGAATGTCTGACTTCGCGCATGTGTGGGAGAACGCATGCTCAGTCAAAGTCCAAGTGGAGGCACGGAAAGAGAGGTTTGCATATTTATCGATAACAGCAATATTGTCGGCTTCGCGTATGTAATTATAATTCTACGGCTCTAAAACCCGACTAGTCTTTTGAAGTTGGCACCGGGTCCCATGTCCATGGAGCTTCATATGCTGTTGTTGCTCCGCCATGTGACTAGAAGCTGACTATACCCACATACTCTGACTCTCTCCTTCGTCTTTTTTTATGGATCTTCCCAACAATGTCAAGGGGAAAACGGAAGGTGGACATGGACTTTGGCCCTACACACCTATAATTTATTGAATCATTGCGCAAAGCCCCATGCATCTCATCTTGCTCTTCTCCGTCGCTTTCTACGTCACTAAGAAGCTAGCAACGGCGGGCTTCGAGGTGGTGACATAATCAGGTAAGAAAGCAGGGGAGCCACGCCAGGTGAAGAAAATGTTAGGTGGGCCAGCTCTTTCAGTTCACCCTCGTGCCCGCCCAATCAGGAAGCGGCACGTCGATTAGAGGTTTTAGTCTGGCAAGGCGGCGGCAGCTTAAAATTCATCCAAATAAACGACAAATCAAAAGGCCACATCGACGACAAGTGTAAGAGGCATATGTTACATCCACGTGCCAAGTACAAAGGCACTACGGGAAAAGACCACTTTGATTCCCACGTCTAATGATGGTTCCAGCCGCCTATATAATTGATGAGAAAAATATTAGGTGCCCGCCCATATATAGAACCGTCAATTTTACACTAATCCACTCAATGTCTGCCAAGTGACAATTTGAAACCCACTTGTTTGATACCCTCGTGTCCCCTCTCTTTTTTGGTTAATGTTTTTACGTTTTTCTTCGTTTTTTCTTTTTTACTTTTCCCTCTTCTTCTTTCCCTTTTCACTATCTCCCTCCTCTCTCGTCCGTGGATGCACAACTCACTCTCTTCTTTTTTTCTTTTTTTCCCAAAATGCTCTGTCACCCGCCACTCGGCAATCCACCTCTATCTCCTCCTCTATCTTCGCCCACTTCTTCTCCGACCTCCAGCGTCGCCACGTCCTGTCCGACTCGTCTCGCACCCTTAGCATCGACACCCGCGTTGGCCAGGAGCTCAAGGCCCTCCGCCACATCAATAAACCATGCTTCTGCCTTTGCCTTCTCCGTTGCCTACGCTGACCCTGGTCGAACTCAAATTTGTGGATTTGAGGTCAAGCTAAGCTCTGAATCACAAATTTAGGGTTTACTCGAGCTTAGATCCAAAAAATGAGGCTCAAATTTGCCGGCGTAACTCAAGCTTGACGACAGAGGATAGACAACCATGAGGTGGCGGTGGAAGGCGATTCGCGGGATTAAGTTGATAGTGAGTCTTAGTTGAGGCATTTCCTTCTCGGTGAAGTGAAAGGAGGAGGTCTTCGGCGTAGTGAAAGCACTGAAAGGAGGTAGAAGAAAGGAAATAAGAAAAAGAAGAAAAGAAGTAAAAACATTAATCGAAGAGAAAGAGAGGGGATGCGTGGAGTGAAAGCAGGAAGAAGAAGGAAAAAAAGTAAAAAAATAAAAACATTAACCAAAGAGAGAGAGGACGCGAGGGTATCTGACAAGTGGATCCCAAATTAACATGTGGGGAGTGTTTGAGTGGATTAGTGGTCTATACTTGGGCACCTAATATTTTCTCATAATCGACCGGATTGAAGGAATTGTAGAAGTCTGAAAATCATCTTATGAATGGGTGCCTCTCATACAATCTATCAAGTACACTATGAATTGACTTTTCATACATAACGTAAGAAAAGTAACAAACAAGAAACAAAAAAGCTTGGGTTATTTGATTGTGGCAAGTATCAAGTTGAGAGCACTAGTTAAAAAAATTGTTCATTGACATAGGACTACATTGAATAAATATCATACTTTGATGTCCCTATGAAATCGACCATGACAGCCGCATGCAATGCTCGGTTGACTGATATGCACAGTGGATAGACAATCAACATTGTATTATACCAACTAATTATGAAATTGTGTTGATAACCTCGACTTGTGTCCTAGCTCATATGAGAGCTAGATGTGTCTCGAAATTATCTTTCATTCCAAGGCATAACCTATATCCATGTGGTTCATATTCGTTGAAAAGAATTTTTTTTCAAACATTAGTCGGTCGTGTATTAGTAGATGATATCTATATATGCCCACGTTGCATTGCCATGTATTCTCAACACATGGTGCCATTCGTTGAACTGAACTTGGACTCGCATAGGCATACCAATATTACAATTTCCACTTTTGAAGTATATTCATGAGCCTCGGGCAGCTTCTGTTTGCTGCTGCGGTTGTGGATCCAGCAACTTGTGCTGCTACAACCTTCGATGGCAAGACCACAATGCATCGTGATGTGTCGTATTTGCAGCCAGTGAGTATGGCCCTGGAAATAACCCAGCGCGACCTCTTCTTAAGAGGCTGAAGGATAGGCCCGGGATCGTGCCACCGGCGCCACAGGCCAACCGTCGGCAGCATTAGTTAGTCAAGTTGGGAAATGATATTCCATGGAGTTGGTGGCTCGTTCTAGTTTTCTTTTCAAAAGTGGGATTTTCTGGAATTTATAAAAGAAAAATGGAATTAAAAGAAAGTTAAAAACAGAAGAAGCAAACCATTTGGACTCCTATAAAAGGCCTTAAACGCCAAAGCTGTCTTGGCTCTGATTATCGACAATGCAGTTCAATAGTATTTTCCTGCTTGCTCTCTTCTTGATCCTATGCTTGTTTCTGCAACGCATCGGTTGCCTGGCGCCACCACGGGCCCCGCCTCTGCCGCATCCAAAGGCGCCCATGCCGCCGCCTCCCCAGGTGCAGGACTCGGCCACACCTCAATATCACCCCAGCTCATGGGAAGCGAAGGGTAGGTCGCCTTCCCCTCCGCCCGTCCACAACGTTCCCGCCCATCAACGTGCCCTCCTGTCACCGCCCCCACCTCCGCCAAGTCCGGAGACGGCGGCTATACCCCCGCCGCCACCTCCCCAGCTGCAGGACTCGGGCACACCTCAATATCACCCCGGCTCATGGGAAGCCAAGGGTAGGTCGCCTCCCTCTCCGCCCGTCCACAACGTTCCCACCCATCAACGTGCCCTCCCGTCACGGCCCCCACCTCCGCCACGTCCGGAGACGGCGGCTGTACCCCCGCCGCCACCTCCCCAGCTGCAGGACTCGGGCACACCTAAATATCACCCCGGTTCATGGGAAGCCAAGGGTAGGTCGCCTCCCCCTCCGCCCGTCCACAACGTTCCCACCCATCAACGTGCCCTCTCGTCACGGCCCCCACCTCCGCCACGTCCGGAGACGGCGGCTGTACCCCCGCCGCCACCTCCCCAGCTGCAGGACTCGGGCACACCTAAATATCACCCCGACTCATGGGAAGCCAAGGGTAGGTCGCCTCCCCCTCCGCCCGTCCACAACGTTCCCGCCCATCAACGTGCTGTCCCGTCCCGGCCCCCACCTCCGCCACTTCCGGAGACGGCGGCTGTACCGACACCACCACCTCCCCAGCTGCAGGACTCGGGCACACCTCAATATCACCCCGGCTCATGGGAAGCCAAGGGTAGGTCGCCTCCCCCTCCGCCCGTCCACAACGTTCCCACCCATCAACGTGCCTTCCCGTCCCGGCACCCACCTCCGCCACTTCCGGAGACGGCGGCTGTACCCCCGCCGCCACCTCCCCAGCTGCAGGACTTGGGCACACCTCAATATCACCCCGGCTCATGGGAAGCCAAGGGTAGGTCGCCTCCCCCTCCGCCCGCCCACAACGTTCCCGCCCATCAACGTGCCCTCCAGCCACGGCCCCGACCTCCGTCACTTCCAGAGACGGCGGCTGTACCGACACCACCACCTCCCCAGCTGCAGGACTCGGGCACACCTCAATATCACCCCGGCTCATGGGAAGCGAAGGGTAGGTCGCCTCCCCCTCCGCCCGTCCATAACGTTCCCACCCATCAACGTGCCCTCCCGCCACGGCCCCCACCTCCGCCTCTGCTGCCGTCACCATATTAGAGCACAAGCATATATGTGATTCCAGGGATGTGCAGGGATTTCTGTTTCAGTTAGCCACTCAACTTATGTCTTATATGATGTCGCGGTTAGTATGAATACTCGTACTTTTTGTTTTTGAGCTGTGTGTGTTATTAGACCATCGATTCAATCTAAATCAACATAGCGCGCACGTTGTCTCCTTCATATGCTTCTCTGGGAGGGTTCTTTGATTTTTTTTTTTTTTTTTAAAAAAAAAAATAGACACATTGTTTTTCTCTCTTTTTTTTGGTCGAGAAGCCAGCTGCATTGTTTCGATCCCCATGAAAATGTGGGAATCGTTACTAGACTAGTCTTTTCAGCCGAAAAGAATGTCTAAGAGAAAGAAAACCGTTGAGAACGACGGCTGGTTTCGATTGTAAAATAAAACATAAGTAGTCTTTGCGCTTGATTCGTGTGAAAGTAAACACGGAAAATGAGGAAATTATAGACAGATGCTTCTTGAGATTCTACGTAGAAGAGATAGCCAAGGGTTTATGTTTTTCATATCTTTTGTGGATGGAATCGTATTTGTTTAGGTCATGTTAAAATAAAGGGTTCTCCTATTTAGGACTATGATATCTTCACTTTGTTTATAATTGGAGGAGTAGCAATTTCGTTCTATTACCATAACGCTCACGAGTCGGATGTTCTCAGGCTTGGGATCATCGGTTTGTTCGTTTCCACTTCGATGCCACATGCAGATATCCGACGCTTTGATTAGCATTGTTTGTCCGCATTCGGACAAACGATGCAAAGTTCATCGCAAAATCGCGATCGAAAATGAGTTTAGAGATCACTTTCATTGAGAATAAAGTACGAAAGCCAAAACTGAACAAAGGAAAGTACATAGACCAAATTCATAGTTCTCTATTTCAATTTTTCTTACTCCCCACGAGCACTAAATATCTATCTTCAGTGCACAGTTAGCATTTTCCGCTTATGTTAGATGGAAATGCGAAATCTATCATGAAATCTTGATAGGAGATTACCTTCGGGACCAATTTCGTTACAAAGGGAAAATATATGGACCAAAATTGAATAGGGCAAAATAGTATGAGACCGCTTGTTGGAAGTAAAACCTTTTTCAAACTACACGAGGATACGAACATCTGGCATGACCGATGTCCAAGGACGCACATAGATTGCCCTATTCACATGTATCGAGAAAGTATCTACTTACAAAACGATACACTTGATCCTTAAGATTATTTCGAGCGGAAGAAATTATGCACCTCCTATCCTTTTCTTGAAATCATTCAAGTGGACCCAAAAGACTGGCATACATTCGGTCCACTACGGACCACAAACCACGGAGGAAAGCGCTGCAAATGTGCAATATCTACGAGTTTGGTCATTCAATAGACCGCTCGTTAGAGACACACTCACTCGGAAATTTTGATTATTGAGAAATGGACTGATCAGGAATTATTAATTTCTCTACTTTACTTCAACAATTTTGATTATTGTGATTCACCCGGTTCAAGATGGATCGGGGGGTGGAGGACAGTTGGCATGTTGACTACAAATGGACGGTGGAGGGCAAAGACCCTTTCTCGTGCCCTGCTTTTCGAAAATTCTGGCTCTGAACATGCTTTGACTCTCTGGTCTCGCCGACAAGGCGAGAAAACCAGCATCGCGAGCGTTTCTACACGACCGGCTTCAGAGTCGAAAGGACCGGGACCTAGGCCGCCGGTGCCGGGACCTAGCACACGCCGGCGCCGGGCAACCGTGCGCATCGTCGCCATCTCGCAGCATCCTAAATTGGGAAGCACCAGAATCGGGAAATCTTCTTTGTCGTCGACCCTTTGAAAATTAATATCTCGATTCTGGAGGCGTCATTATCGATCCGCTCAAAAAGTTGGCTTTCCCCACTACATGGGCTCTTTTCAGGCTTTTCGTTGGCGTGACTTGGTCTGATAACATAAACAATTCTAGACTTTTTGTCTGTTCCTGTTGCTTTTTTGCAGTTAATCATTCTCTTTCCTTTTTGCTTTTAGGGCACGAGGGATGGATCGGCAGCCGCCGTTGGCATATCTACATGAGTAGAGACCGCTCAATGCTAGATCTATCTTGCTTGTTTCCAGCAAAAACAGCTAGAAGATTATAACTCAGTACCGATTTAGCCATAGGCATCATTCCAATACACACAAAGGCGTCGACAATCTAACCACGACATTTTGCGCCATTGAAATTGAATTATTATCTTGACGAGCAATACTCGCTTCGATCAGTCCACAATGATATAAGCAGTCTAGACAAGTATTTTAAATTCACCTTCCTAGACAGTGCAAGCCATCAATTCATTCACCTTCCTAGACAGTGCAAAGCCATCAATTCTCCGATAGCTGACCGCAGTCTTCGATTACAACTGTTTCCCTCGTGCTTCCACTATCAGAACCCACACTCTCCATCTCCTTAACCACACTATACCCGTCCACAACCTTCCCAAACACGACATGCTTCCCATCAAGCCATGGGGTCTTCTCAGTGCATATAAAGAACTGAGAGCCATTGGTGTTGGGTCCCGCATTCGCCATTGACAGCACTCCTGGGACGGTGTGTTTCATTTTGAAGTTCTCATCTGCAAATTTCATTCCATATATAGACTCCCCTCCGGTTCCGTTGCCCCTAGTGAAATCCCCGCCTTGACACATGAAGTTTGGGATTATGCGGTGAAAGGTCGATCCCTTGTAATGCAGTGGTTTCCCGGCTCTACCAATTCCCTTCTCCCCAGTGCACAGAGCACGGAAATTTTCAGCAGTTTTGGGCGTGACATCAGCAAACAGCTCCATCACAACCCTGCCCGCTTTCATCTTACCAATCAATATGTCGAAGAAAACCTTTGGATTTGACATGCTCTTCAAACTACCCACAGCTTCCCAACTGCAACCTCTGTGCAAGTAAACTAGAGTCAGCATACTAAGCTAAGACCAAATAAGAGTTACAGGGCAAACCCACAGCCTTCCTCAGATCATCACAAAAAATTCTGTAAATTCAACCTGTGGAATGCACATGAGGTTATAATCTTCGCCAAATTTTCCAAATCAAAATCCCGAGCCAAGAGTTGCATTAGTGCCAAAATGCAACTAGAGCAAGTTACTGGCATTTCACAAACCATAACAAAGAGAAGCTGCGGATTGACTCTGAAATTCAATCTTTTCCTCTAGCAGAGGGTGTGGGCGGAAGTACAGTAGAAGAAAACTTACACTGATACAAAAAGCTATATACAAACCACCCACACCCTCTTCTCTTTTCATTGTATTTCTTTAAAAAAACATTGCTTTCCTGTAAGTCAAGTGCCTTTATCAAGAAAATATAGGATAGTGGGAATATTAATTAGGGTTTGATTATTCATCGGATCATGGGAGCCAGGTTCCAGATCCATTTTCAGAAGATCTCTTCCTTCTATTCAAGATCGAACAGATCCTATAGACGGCCCATAGACGGCCCATTGGAATAGACAAATTTCATCAAAGAATAGGCATACAGGCAGCATACCACCAGCCAAGAGAGAGACCAATGATGACGTACTAATTGAACCGAGCACACCCTCAAACATCGTAACCCAACTTCAGCATTGTCACTCCCAGATTTCTCAGGGTACTTAACATCACAAAAGAAACAACAAAAATCATCATTACGAATACCATTTCGCAACAAAACATAAGCAGACAATAGACGGTATCGAGATTCGTGGGAGGAAATGTACATCGACCTCCTCGAAATCCCCCCTGAATCCCAAGAACGGACCGTCAAGGGGAATCGATTGCGTACGAAGATGGATGATTTTCGTGTGGCACAGCTTTTGAGCTCCTCGGGCTTGGATCAAATCGCCCGGAAGCCTTCGATATGTGCGTTTCTCCCTTCCCATTTCACCGCAACACAGGAAAAAATTGGAAAAAAAAAAAGCATGCGCACAAGCAACAGAGACGAGCAATGCAACAAGAGAACGAAACCAGCAGCATCCGCTGCTGCACAGAGAGAGAGAGAGAGAGAGAGAGAGAGAGAGAACCTTGAGGACTGGAATCGAAGTTCCAAGGAAGAGGCGTCTCAGTGACGAGAGAGAGATTGCTAGGGTTTAAGCCATGGAGGGGAGGGGGGTTTATAGGAGAGCGAGCAAAGGCATTTTGCTGGGTTTAATGGGCCGAAGTTTTCAGAGGCCCAAGCCCAGAGAATGGAGGGATTCCAATTAGATTTTTAGAGAAAACGGCAATTTTGGCCCGTCAAGCTTGCCATGCCTTCCCTAAATTTTTAAATTTGCTCAACATGGTGCATGAATTTTAGGTACATATTCAATTCAACCCTTGGGCTATTGAAAATATCCAATGTTATCCATGAACTTAAATTAATGAAAGAACATTTGCATATTATTATATAGTTCAAGGACTAGATTGAACATTCATTAACAGTTCAAGAACCAATTTCAACAAAAGAAATGTTCAGAAACTACATTACATATTAGGTTAAAATTCAGGACCATATTAAACAAATTGAAAGCATATCAACGACATTGTACGTTGGACCAAAATTTAGAAATTTTTCTATGTCTCTATTTTATATTATGAAACAAACCCACGGCACTTTTCTAACAACTATTTTTTCCCCAACATAAAAGGGTTATATCTTTACATGTAAAGAAAACCCAAATTCCACGAATGCCCATTTATATTGCAACATATATTTCAAAAATGATACTATAATCCAAAAGTAATGTCGATAATTAAAAGGTGATTCATTAAATTTCTACCAAAACAAGAAAGTTAAATATTTCCTCTCGGACAATAGTTGGTTTAATTTCTTTTTTTTAAATAGATCCAATCTCCAAATGGTATGAATCTTTCTATAAACATTTAATTTTATGCCATTTTTTCTACAAGGAAAACATGTGCTCTTTTTCTAGTCGGAAAATAAATAATAACAAATTAATAACAACATAATAACATCAATAAAATAGATAATAGCCATAATGGTAATTTGGAATGGTTAATGTAAATCTCATCTTGTCTTGTCCTCTCCTAATAACAAAATTTTAGATTTTGCTCTTCTTGTCTTTGAAAAATTCAAATCCATTTGTCACGCCCCGAACCCCGAGCGCGCGCACATCCCACTGCGGTCGATCAAATATGCGACATCACAGGATACGTCGCCGACCCATTCATTTTATTACGCATGCGGAAGCGAAACAAATCCCCTGACAACATTTAACTTGGGATAGAAAAGCAGGCAATCAATCACAACATCAAACACTCATTTACAACCACATAGGTTTAAATACAACTCTGGACTGTCTACAAAATAGACCAGCTCGACAAAATGGGAACTATCCTAAAACCAACTAGTAGGACACGTTCACTGATACTTCAGTCTCCACCTTTCCAGACTTAGGGCTTCGGGTCCTCCACGACCGCCATCTAGGGACCTGAAATTTTAATCCCCAAACCGGGATGAGACAATGTCTCAGCAAGTTCAACCCCTATTAGAAAGAAAATACACCCCGGGTGGCCTAACCACATCACACAGAAGACTTACCTCGCCTCAGTTCCTTCCTGCAGGTTAGCACAAATCAAATCACTCAATCACAGATAGTAAGAGGAACGTAAACAACCGGAACGTATTCACTTTCATATAACCAACAACCGCGGGGGTCCTGATTATAAGACTAAATCGTTATTACACGTCCCATTCCATGTCACACAATTTTGTCCCATAATCCGACACATCAACAACACTCAACATGCATTCCAATTATTATTCACTGCCACACAATGGCATAGCCTACTCGCAGTTCGGCTATCTGCGGCATATAGCCGGGCATCGCCTCCCCACCTTGGAGCGCGGCTTCGTCGGTCACATCGACGGCGTTCCCGAAGGAGCATGGGCCCGAGAATCAATCTGCGACCCGCAACCCATCTGCGTGGGCATCCCATATAGGGGCAAGTCCGGCTCAACAACCCAGGACGGTTCCTCTTAATTATCACACAACCAAATCATACTCGGCCCAGGACACTTTATATTTCACTCAATCTTCCACTTAAAATAGTGATCCCGGCCATTTTTCTTCATATTAAAAATATTCCAGAAATTAATCACGTGTGCGGGGACACGCTAATTTCGAATCAAAAAGCCAATATCTCACTTTTTCAAACTCCACTATTTAATATAATCATTAAAATCCAATTTTTGCATCAAAACCCTACACTTGGGTTTTTATTAATAAAATTTCTATTTACCAGAATCAACACTCAATTTGCCACATACATTCATCTAATTCAAATTCTAAATGCACAAAGCGCGATCGGCCACGAAATTCGAGTTTAGGATCCCAAAATAATTTTTCGGAATTTATTAAATAATTAAATTTATTCCGAAAATTAATTAAATAATAATATCCATATTTTTCACAATAAACACTCAATTTATAATATCCAATCATCAATTTCAAAATCTGACTACACAAAGATGATCGGCACGAAATTCGAGCAACCTAACCTGGGTCAAAAATAATTTTTTTTCGTTTTTTTTTTTTAAATAATAATATTTCAATAATTTCGGATTATAATATAATATTATAATTTCCAGAATTTTGAAGCAATTAAATAATTCAAAATTAAAATCCTATTATGTCCCATCAAAGTTTATTATTAAATAAACTCTCTTAGCCTTTAATTAAGCATACTTTAAATTAAACAAACATCTTAATCTAATTCACAATTAAATAAATTAAACTAACCACCTAAGCTTAATTAACTTAAGCTAAGCACACCTAAAGCATAATTAACCATCTAATCGAGGTTTAGTGAGCTAAACTCACCGGATTAACGAACCGAGCGAACCAAAACGACGGGGACGACGCGAGGATCGACTTTCCTCAAGGCGGGCCGAGCATCCAAGCTCGGCGATGGCTCGGACGGGCGAGGCGATGGCCAGGCGGGCCTCACGGTGGCCGGAGATGGGCTGGACGGCTTCGGCTGAGCTTCCTTAGATCTGGAATGGCTGCTGGACGAGAGGGAAGCCGGAACAATGGCCAGGATGACGGTGACGCGGTGGAGGCGCGCGAGCGGCGGACGACGCGAGAGGGGTGCGCGATGGCGGTCCGGCTAGACCGTGGGCTGCTCCGGCGTCTTCGAATCTGCTGGAACGTGGGTTGGCGCGGACGAGGGCGACGTCGAGCGGTGGCTAGGCGCGCGAGCGACGCACGTACAATCGAGCAAAGAGGCGACGGCGACGAACGGACGGCAAGGCGACGGCGTCGGACGGACGGCGAGGCTCCGGCTGGCGGCATCGAGCGGCGGAGGGGTGGCATTCGGTCGGCTGGCTGGTCCGGTCGAGCAGCTCCCTTCCTTCCCCTCTCTCTCTCTCTCCCTCTCTTCCCAAGGTTGAAGAAGAAGTTGGTTCAATCTCCCCCCTCCACTTGTCAAATTCTTCTTCAACTTGGCCAACCACCATGACATAGGGTGATGTCATCTTCCACTAAAGTTCAAATCCTTCACAACTATCTTCAATGGTTGCACTTTCATTTTTCCGCCGGGGTCCAATTCTTGTACATCCAATTTCTTCAATTCCCATCAATTCTCTTCCAATTGAGTCCAATTGAAGTCCATAAAATTAATCAAATGTCACCACACTTCAATTCACATAATTACTTGACCATAGAACCATCTTAAGTCCTAAAAGCACAACCAAAAGCGGGCCTACCAATTTTCCAAACCAAATTAACCATACCTTGATTATTTTGCCGAAAAACTCGGCTTGCATGAAAAATCTTCCAAAAATAAGTCAATGATCCTAAAATGATTTGTGACACACCCAGATTTCCAATTTTTGAATTCGATCTCAATTCCACGGTTAATTTCACTTTGGCACGATACTAGCGGGACCCAACCTACTGGGTAGCCTTTAGAAATTTTCATGCATTCGACCTGTGGTTGATGATCTCAAGCCACAATGTACATCTTTGAAACATTGGCGACTTCCGGTTGTCGGGGTAATCTCGAGGTTTCAAATACGAACACAGGGTACCCAATCGATAGAAAAGTCGGTTCAGTGCCGATCGACAAGAATTGCGTGATCTGGTGGAATCACCCACACCTCATCACATGCCTCTGTCGAGTCGACCTATCTCCGATCTCTAATCGATTTTTAATTGTACCGTAATGACCCTTGCAGATTAGCTCGGTCGAGAGATCGCTTCCTAATCAAATTCTCGAGTCTGATGCATTAGAATTTCTTAGCGGCTTCACCTGATAGACTTGTTTTCACATGAGTGGCCGACTCAAGGAAAGGAACTATATGCGTGCCAACGAAATGCCCGTCTCAAATTATTGAAAGTAGAATTGGGAAATTGGGATGTCACACCATTGCCTCAAGTAACCGCAATCACATTTTTATATTCTTCAATGAAAGGAGCACATGCTTAGTTAATACTTGCATTAAATGTTTTGACCCCTAGTTGTGGGAAAAAGTATCAAAAAAGTATTAAATATATTACATTTATGCCAATTTAGTGATAGACCTTTTAATGATACCAATTTTTAGTCTTAAATCTTTTAATATAGTGTCAATTCAGTCATAATCTTTTTAATGGTGTCAATTTAGTCCTAAATCTTTTGAATTAGTGCCAATTTAGTTTTAAATTTTTTGATTTAGTGCCATTTCAGCCCTTCTAATTAATTTTAGCTTGATTTTGCTGACGTGGACACCGATCGGTTCATGTGGCACCACCAGTATTGACATAGATAATTTTTTAATAATTTTTTTTGTTATTTTTATGTTTTTCTTTTTTTCTTTCCTTTTTCCTCTCTCCTTCCTTTCTTCTTACTTAAAAGATTTATGACTAAATTGGCACCATTAAAAGGTTTAGGACTAAATTAACACCAAGTCAAAAGATTTAGGACTAATCAAAAAGTTTAGAACTAATTTAGCACAGTGAATAATTTAAGACTAAGTTAGCATCAATGCGATAGATTTAGGATTTTTCTAACATTTTTCCCCAAGTTGTGTATCAATAGGTTATGTGATAAAAAAATAAAAATAAAAAAGTCATGCAAGTGTAGGAAAAAAAATTTTTTTTTAAAACATGTGTATTGAAATAAAATCTTTAAAAAATCGAATCAATAAACTTAAATGGTTGTAAGATGGCAAAGATTTAAATCCAAATTTAGAGTTTCAAATATTTATGAAATTAGTAGACAACTGTTGTGTCTCTGTTAATCATGACTATGTCTAAAATCTTAGAAATATATGAATATAAGTTCTCTCTCTACAACTATAAAGCAAATTGTATGACGTTTTAACCTAAACCTTTTTGCCCGAAAATTTCATGAAATCCCATGCATGATATTAAATTAAAAGATAATTATGTAATTTAACTAATAGACAAGATCGAAATTTTCAATTCTCAAGATAATTGTCCTGTAATCTCTTAAATATCTAACATAACGAATATGAACTTTAATGTTGAACTCGGAATTTTCTTGTCTTACAACCATTCGCATAATTTTCCTAAAATGATTTACATTGCATAAATATTTTAAATTTTGTATATATTTTGGTGGTACAAGCAACATTTTCCTAGATGGGATCTAAATGGTTCGATCATATTTGCAATTAGAAGAAAAATCAATTGTAGAACTAATTTATTACTTTAGGTAGAGTGACGGTGCAGTTGCACCACATAATTTGCCAACGACACTGAACAACTTACTTGTCGAGTCTCGTAGGATATCAAAAAGATCCCCCTTGGTGAAAAATTAAATTCCAATAGACTTGTATGATCTCAGAATTTACAGAAAGAAAGAAAAATTAATGGAAAAAACGAACGTCAGCCAATAATTTCTCAAGCCAAGACTAAGTAGTCAAGGATTAAGGAAACGCCACGCACGGCGAGGCGTAAGAGGAGAAGAGGTCGGGCACAGGGAGAGGGCAATCGTCGAGGTTGAAGTTAAAGGGAGAGCAACCAATGAGAATGATAGAGTTGTGAATAGGAAGGTTGGTAGGCAAGAGCCTGTGCTCAAGAGCTTAACATTTCCATATTTGCTCCATACATCTTGTCTTGTATCTTCCAATTGCCAATTGCATCTGATGGTCAAAAAGGCACTATCATTCACAAGGAATAACAGTACCGTTACCTTAGTAGCATACATTGCTTCATGAGTTGCAAGATACTAATCTCTACTCTCTTTTTTTTTTAACATACTGAAATGCGTTAGTAAGAAAAGGTTTTAGTACAAACATCTCTAGCATCAGCACACAATAAATCCAAAAGAGCAAACGGGGGACTATTAACCCAATTCCTAATAAGGCATCCCATTCGTTGGGCTTTAGCTAACTAGTCAGCCACCTTGTTCGTATCTTAATTGCAATGGGCTAAAATAATACCCAAAGAGTCTTTCAGTTTGCGCTTGGCCCTGTCCACTAAAGGTTGTACCTCCCAACTTAGGGTGTCTAAAGAGAGAACCGTAGCCACTAGCGTACTACAGTTAGAGTATATGAGTATCTTTCGTTCTGGTCTATTCGGGGCAATCTTTGAGGAAATAAAGTCTAGGGTTTCAACCAATGCTTGTGCCTCTGCTATTTCAGCTGATTTCGCCTCTATGGATTTAGAAAACCCATCAATGATCCTCCCAAGGGCGTCTCTGCAGATACAAGCCACGGTTACAGACGAGGGGGGGAGTCGCTGTTGGGAGTCTGAAGCATAGCCGTCTTCATCAATATCCAGATCTAAGCTCATAGGGCGTTCACACCCGGCTGCAGCCTTGAATTTGCGCAGATCCATCCCTCTCCCCAAGCTGGCGTTGGAACTGTAGCATTCTCCCCTCCCAAACCTCTTGCCCGACCACGGATGTTTCGGGTACCACCGTCAGCTACTGCTTTTCCCAAATCTGTTCTGCGTCTTTGTTCATTGTCCACAACGATGGACAAAGACGGGATGGCTGCAGCTTGGCTGCTGAAAATGGGTCTAGCATTGGAGAGGGGATTTTGCTGCTTTTTGCCGGAGATTCCATCGTTTTCTTTCCCTATTAGGTATGGGCTCGTGTGAAGGCTACTGCTGTCAACACTCTGTATTCTTCTCAGAACTTTCTTTCCCCTGTGATATGCAATTGAGTTACTAAGTGGACAGGGGAGTTGTCCAGAATCACGGGTACTTCTAGTTGGTTCGAAGCAATCAGCACCAACTTTTCGGTTCAGATCCATCTCACGAGTAATCACATGGCGTATGGGTAGTTGAAGTGTGGCAACATCCAATTCACTCACCAGATCCGTTGATCCCCTGTCATCAATGGTCGATCTACATGTTAACGGAGGATGATTTAAGCCCTGTCTGATGAGGGTGGTTCGGTCTGATCCACTGGTTGGGTGTAAGGGACACCATTCACCGGTTCGTGCTTTTCGTGTTCTATGATTTGGTTCGGGTTGAACCATTTCCTCACTGGTGCTCGAGATTTGGGGGTCGTTCGTACCTGAGGCATGACTAATCTTTTCTGCAATCCTTTGTGGACCTCATAGCTTCTGAACTAATTTGAACTATTGCCCAGGTTAAATCAGGAGTTGTGGGAATGGTGGTTGAGGGGTTACTAGGCCTGACTGGTGCTTGAGGTAACACTAAACTTAGCGGTGGGTTTTCTTGGTTTGAGTTTGTTGTTGTGTATGTTGTGGAGGCTTGTCCAAACGATGCATCTATGTTGATTTTGAGTATGCTAGAGCTCGGGGGTTGCCATTTGCTCTGCAAGTTGTTACCATGCTTTTGCCTTCTTGGTTTAGGATTCCATGCAGCATAGCTTTCTTATAATGTTCTTGCTTTAAACAGGGTGTGATGAGAATTAAGGGGGCTCTTCTGGAATATAAAATGGTTTATATCCTTCCATATGCACCATAGTGCAGTCGCAATCAAGTCAAAGCATTGTGAGTTTCTTGAACTTGCGTGAGCTTTATATAACTATTTATCAAAAAGCCACTCGGTTCACTTCAACTTGCAAGGATGGGTCATTCCAAAATTGTGTTGTCCACGGGCAGAGGAGGAGTGTATGCTCGATAGTCTCCGGTTCAATATTGCATATTGGACACACATAAGCAGGTACAACCTTCCTTTTGTATAGGTTATTCAATGTAGGTAAATCATTCTGACATGCACTCCATAGGAAGAATTTTATTTTCGGTTGTATAGCTGCATTCCAAATTTGTTTCTAAAGATCTGGGTTAAATTGGTGGGATGTTGTTGGCATGTGATCTCTTGAAGGCATTGTACGTTTTTTGTTCAGCAAGTATCCACTCTTCGCCATGTAATTTCCAGACTTATTGTTTATCTAGACCAACCTATCTTCTGAAGTAGGGAGGCTAATAGGGATAGCGAGAATTTCCGATACCGTCTGATGATCAAATATTGACCGCAAGAGATCTTCTTTCCACTCAGCAACTTCAAAATCTATCAACTCCACCACTTTACAAGGTTCATTCCTTCTTGCTAGTCCTCCGATTGGTCCCATGTTCAGCCATTTATCCTCCCTAATAGAAATTATTTGTCCATTCCCCACTACCCACCTAACCTGAGGGGCGATCGCTTATCTTCCCGCTAGTAAACTCTGCCAACCCCATGATGGGTACGAGCCTCTCCATGCTTGCCATAAATCACAATTGTGAAAATATAACCCTTTCATGATTTGTCTCCATAGAGTATCAGGGTATTGAGAGAGACGCCAAGCTTGTTTTCCTAGCATGGCGATGTTAAGAGTAAGTAGATCCTTAAAGCCAAGCCCACCCTCCTCTTTTCGGAGCTTAAGAGTCTCCCATTTTCTCCAGTGCAACCCAGAGTTTTTGTTGTTATTTCTCCACCAAAAGTGTGACATCCTGAATTTTCAGAATTCGTTTTCAATTAAATAAATCGGGCCTTTCGTCGATGCACCGATAGTGCTATTCTCTAAGTTGATCACTCACGAGATAACTGGACTATTTGGGGAAGCAATTAGGGAATCTAAATGCAATTGGACTTGAGAATTCGACCAAGAATCAACTGCTCGACCGTGTTGATCTGCAAGGGTCATTATGGCACCGTCAAAGATCGATAAAAAATCAGAGATAGGTCGATTTGACTGAGATATGTGATCAAATTGTGGGTGATTCCACTTGATTGAAAAATTCTCATCGATCGACACTAAATTGATTTTTCTGTCATTTTGGTACCCGGTGCCTGTAATTGAAATCTCAAGATTTTCACGATAATCGAGGGTCCCCAATGTGTCGGAGATGTACATTGTGACTCGAGATAAATCGATCACGGGTCAATTGCACCAAAAATTCCTAAAAGTTACCCGGTAGACTAGGTTACACTAAAAGCGCGCCGGATTGAAAATAACCGCGAATTTGAACCCGATTTCAGAAATTGAAAGTTCTGCGGTGTCATGACCTATTTTAGGAACGTCAGCTCATCATCTGAAAATTTTTCAGAGATTCTGGGATTATTTTGGAAAATCGGTTCGAACGTTGTGGAAAATTAGCGGAAATTCGGATTGGCCAAATTAAAGGAAATTTGGACTTCCAAGTCGAGCTATATGGTGTTGGGGATTTATAGAAAATTATTCGAGATTTTTCTACCGCAAAATCGGACCTCAATTTGGGTAATCGGAGAGGAAATTGAAGTTATGTGGTGAAATTCGGAGATTTTGTTGGGGGTGCATTATTTACATTAAAATTTGGTTTATTTGTGAAGATAATGCAAGAAAATATCAAGAGACATGGAGATAAGTTTGAGGGCTAATTGGGGGCATGCATTTAAGGCTTTGGATCATCTTTATTGACTTTGTCTTCTCTTCTTCAAAGCTTCCATTGCTCGCCCATCCGCTGCCCATCTCCTTCGCGTGAATTTCTGGCTTCGCTTCCATTTCCTCTGCATCTCCATTTTTCTTTTTTTAAAACCGAAGCAACCCTCATCCACTCACCCTCTCCCTCCGTTCATTTCCCCACGATCGAAGCCCCACGCTGGTCAACAACACCCACAGAAAATCCTTTTGTTGACTCATGCACCTGCCATCTTCACTTCTTCGTGCATCCAGTGGAGTCCACCGAAGCTGATTCTCTTCCACGCGGCCAACGTCCGAGACACCACCAGCGAAGCCGTGATTTTGCCCCGAAGACTCCCACGCTCGAGCAAAACCAGCGTCTTCGTCTCGTCCTCACGAAGCCAGCGATAAAACCCTGCCGCTCCATGGTCGTTTGTCTTCTACCACCGACTCAGCATCTCCATCTCACCAACTGAAGCTGCCAGCAAAGCCACGATCTTCTCCTTCGTTCGCAGCACCCCATCAGCGAAGCGGCATCACCGTCCACAAAGCTGCTTCCTCTTCGTGCAGCTCCATCCAGCGAACTTCGTAGTCCAGCTCCAACGATCTCCTCTCTTCTGGCCCAGCTTCACCGAAGCTCAGCCCACATCAACGGCCCAGCTTTCAGCAGCAGTCCACGCAAGTCTTGTGGCCCAATAGCTGGGCTTGTCTTCAGTCCATCAAGCCGAGCGAATTTCAGTTTAGCTGGGCCCAAAACTCCAGCAGTCCAGTCCAACTTTGAAGCCAAGCAAGTTGTCTTTTTCAGCAGTCCAAGCCCGTGAGGTCAGCCTGCGATTTTGAGGCCCGCAAAGCAGCCCAAGTCCAGATCAAGCCCAGTCCAAGTCATTAACAAATCTCAATTTGGGCTGAGATTTGTTGGGCCCGTTTTAGGCCCGGTCCAAGTTTACCGACACCGCCGAAAATTAAGATTTCGGCCGCCATCGCGTCGTCGTCGCGGTGAACCGGTTTACGCAATTAACCGATGAGTTTATACTCTAAACTATGCTTAGTAGGTTAATGACGTTTAAGGGGTGTTAAATTTATTTTATTAGGAATTAGGTGGTTAGTTAGATTAAATTAGAAATGCAATTATTTAATTGAGCATGTTAGGTGGTTAGCATGGTTTAGCTAAGGCCTAAATAAATTGTACTATTTATCTAGAAGGGTTCGGGAATTTCTCCAAGTCCGTATTGCTTATTAATTTAATGATTCTAGCCTAGGTTAGTATTGTTAGAATTTAAATTGATTTATTTAATTAATTTCGGCAATTATTTAATTATTAATTATTTTTCCGTAAATTATACCGAGAGAGCCACTCGATAGAATTTCGAGCTGATTGCAATGATGTGTTTAGTTTACGCAATTGAATGATGTCTTGTTGAATTGAGTGATGATTGTGATATATTGGTATTTTAATTGGAAAATGCCGGGTGTCGGGTGTTGACACCGAAAGTGGTCTTTGAGTACCAAATCAGCTTAGGTGAGCAATATGAATTTATAACAACTTCGGGGAGCATTAACGTTATTATAGATCTCTAACAGCTTCGGTAAGCAATGACAAGTAATAATGCTTTAGCAGCTTCGGTGAGCACTATTTGATCTAGCAGCTTCGATGAGCAAATTTTAGATATCAGCTTTGGGAAGTAATGATATATGAGTATATCTATTTTCAGCTTATGCGAGCAATGTTCGAATCGACATAATATATGAATGACATTGATGGCATGGAGTCGAATGAATCGACTAATTGATGGTGGATTTGAATTAAATTGTTTAATTGAGTAGTTGAATTATACTGACCTGTAAGGTGGAACTGAGGTGAGGTAAGTCATCTATGCTAAGTGTGTGATTGTGTGGTTAAAACACTTCTGGGCGTATTTCCCTCCTGATTAGGGTTTAGAGCTTAGACTCGCTGAGATTATATCTCACCCCGTTGTGGGACAACATTTTCAGGGTTGTCGAGTGGACGACCTGAAGCTGAGAGGATGTGATCGGAAGCGTAGGTTAGTTAGGACCGCTTCTTTTTGGAAGGCCAGTCTTTTATAGTCTTTTGACCATATGCTTTTGTACATGACTCAGTGTATACATAAAATCATGTTTATTTGTGAATTCGTATCATGCTTTTCTATCCCGAGATGATTACTGTCAGGGGATTTCTTTTCGCTTCCGCATGTGCAATAAAATGGAAAGGGTCGGCGACTCGTTCTGAGAAGTTGCAAATTATTATCGACCAAATAGGGATGGGCACGCGCTCGGGGTTCGGGGTGTGACAAAAAGCTAGCTATTGTCTTTTCAATAGCTTTGAGAATAGATACGAGGATTTTAAAAATTGACATCGCATACTAGGGTATTGCCTGCACTACTACTTTAAGAAGTATTTCCTTACTAGCTTTGGATAACATTTTTTTCTTCCAACTCTCTAACTTCATATTTACTCTAGTGAGAATCCAAGCAAACACTTCTTTCTTGGATGCACCCCAGTCTGAAAGGATTCCTAAATATTTCCCTGTTTTCACAATTTTGGGAATTCGCAGCTCTATCACCATATTTCTCCGTAGTTGTTCTAGACACCCTTTGCTGAAAAATGTCCCTGATTTATTTAAAGTTATAGCTTGACTTGATGCATAACAATATTGGTGAAGGATAGTTGCCAGATTTTTTACATTCTGAGATTGTTCCATTTAGGAAAAATATCGAGTTGTCTACAAATAGTAAGTGGGAAATAGTGGGGCAATTTCTATTCAGTCAAATCCCACGGAATGTGCCTGCTTCAAGGGCTTGCTTCATCATAAGAGAGAGGACATTAGCTACTATAATGAAAAGATAATCAGATAAAGGGTCTCCTTGGCGAATACCCCTAGTTGGCTTGAAATATGGCAAAGATATACCATTGAACTTAATGCTATAAGAAATTGTTGTGACATGTTGCATGGTCCATTTAATCCATTCTTCACAGAACTCCATTTTTCTTAGACATTCTTGAAGGAAGTCTCATTATAATCGATCATAAGCCTTTTGCATATCGAGCTTATGGACAGCTTGGAATTACGGTGCCGATCACGAGTTCTTAAACGATGTATCACTTCCTGTACAATCAGAATGTTATACTGAATTTGCCGACTTCCCACAAATGCTCTTTGTTCTGCTTCAATTAGGTCTGGTAAAAGGGGTTTCGATTTGTTTATGAGGATTTTGGATATGATTTTATAGGCAAAATTGCACAAGCTGATAGGTCAATATTGCCCTAACTTTTCTGGGTTTTGGGTTTTGGGGATGAGAGTGATTTGTGTTTCATTCAAAGCTGGGTTTAGAGTTCCTGTTTCGAACAATTGTTGGACCTCTCTACATATATCGCCTCCAATGTCATTCCAATGATGTTGAAAGAATAAGCCATGTAACACATGTTGACACCCGAAATTTTATCGACATTTTTAAACGTCCATTTAGTTTGCATATTAAAAAAAAAAGAAAAGAAAGAAAAATAAAAAGAGATAGAAAGCAAAAAAGACAACAAAAAAAAGAAGAAGAAAAAAACAAAATGAAAAAGGGGAAACGCTCGTGCGAAGGAGGGGGGGCCATTCACGATTGTTTTTTTGACTCTCTCTCTTGAGGGGAAATCTCTCTCTCTCTACAACCGTTTTCTCCCGCTCTCTCATGCTCGCTCTTGGGGTGGGGAAAAACGAACTTCTTTTCATCTCTTTCTCGGCTCAGAACTCACGGAGAAAACCGAAAAAAGACCCCAAGGGATCCATCGATTGATTCCACCATCTTCGGCGAGAGAAGCCTGAGGAAGGAGCCGGCCGTCGCCGCTTCCTTGTGGCAATCGCCTCTCTCGCGATCGGCGTCAGATTCGAGGCCTCTAACCACCATTTCTTTGATCTGCCGTTTTCCCTCCAGCTCTCATCAGGAATCTTGACCTCTTCCTCTGCATTTCTTCAAGCCCTAAAAGACGGTGCAGTGACCGGTGGAGGAACTCGAATCGCGAAGCTTAGCCTCGAGGATAGAAATCCGAAGCTCAATCGACGGCGGTGACAGCGGCGGTTTCCGATCACCTTCTTGTTCATCAACTACTGCTGGGGATTTTCTCTCGACTCTGTCTCTGAGGATCGGAATCTCTCGATCCGGCTGGCTTGAGCAACTACCGGTTGAGGAGTTGGAGGTGCGACGCTCGGATCCGCGCTGAGTTCGGAGAAGGTTCAACAATGATTTTTCTCTCGATCAAGTCATTTTCAAGGGTTTTCCTTCTCAAATCTCGGCAAGTCTCATTCGGATTACAAATTCGTTTCCTCTAGTGAAGTTTTTTTTTTTAGAGTCATCTCTGTATCTCCATCTCTTGAAGTTTTTTTTGTTCCCCTTGAACATGTGCTTTTTCATGCCGACGGACGATGGAGGATCCTCCTCTTGTCGATTCAGCCATTGAAGCTACCGAACCCGGCATCTTCCTGAAGTGAGACTAAAAACCATTGAAATCGCCGCGCCTGCCAGTAGAGCACGAGTTTGTTCTACAATGTCAAAAGGAATGCTCTCTTCTATAGGTCGTGGTTCCCAGCAACTGGTGAAGTCGGGTGAGGTGTTTATCTCGCCTCTTTTAGATTTTGATCGGCTTTATTGAGGATAGACTCTGATCAGCTCTATTGAGGGTAATGATCTCGTTTTGTTTGTAATTTTGTCGTGCGGTTTATTTTTCCGAGCAGTTTGAGTGTTCTTTTCATGGGCAGAGAGTGAGTAATTTGCATTTCGCCATGGTTTGAAAGTTGGATTGATGTCTCTATTTGAAATAATGGCAACTGTTCTGTTCTGATGCACGGGAGTGGAGATTTTTGTTATCACCAGTCTTCCATCAACTGTGGTTTTAGAGTATGCTGATATCGAAGGACCGAATCATTTGAATGAATGCGTCTGATTGTCTATGCTCAAATTTTTCCGAGTGTCTCGTTTAGATCATGGAACCTGTGTATAGGTTCAGAACTGTCATCGTTGCTCGTCTTGGCAATATTTCTTGGTTATAGATAAAGTCTTTGAATATTATATGTAGTTCAATTGCGCATGTACTGCATTACTTTCCTCTCTACCTATATAAAATAGTACGTGAATCATGTAAATATCATTCTTGTTACTTAGATTCTTGACCGTAGCATGCAGCAATAGATTTTCATATCTACTAGTGGATTCACAATATCATTAGCGTTTATTCTTGATGAGCTTCCATCATTAAAAGGAAGAGGAGTGTTGCATTGTAAAGATATCTCAGCTCTTTGTAATACGAATAAAGGTCTATATTTTGTACAGCCTTGCATTCATTCCTCTTATAGGGTTCAAATCAACTGTTCATGCTTTACTCTATAAAGTTCATATTGCTGATTTGAGTGTCTCGATTCTTTGGTATTAATCAAATCATGCAATCTAGGTTCAAGAGTAGATTCCTTCATAATAGTTGCAAGTTCATGTCTTGAAATGACTACTCTCTTCCGATGTTTGCTTGACTGACTCGCCTAAGGGTTTTTTTTTTTAAATGCATTTGCTTGCTGGTTTTGCAATCTGTCCTATAGAGTACTTCAAGGTTATCGGTGACATACATTTTGTAGATGTTTGTTCAAAAGGGAAAGATGGACAGGATCACGAGACTTTTGGTTCAAATGTTATATTGATTTCTTGATTTGAGATACTGCTGTTGTGATTGTTGGACATGCTATATTTTTTTTTTTTCAGAATTGTTGGAGTTGATTCAATTAGGAAAATGCTGTCTTTTCTATGGATAGTTGCTGTTAGTCTTGAAATGAGATAGTAGATGTGTCCAATTGCGTTCACTATGTTGTAAAATACCTATGTTACATGTTGCCTTGTTCTATTATAGACTGACTAGTTCATGTTCTAGTATTTTTAGAAATTTATGCGTTAGGAATCTTGAGATGCTTTCTTCATGAAATAACGTCCTCTGTCAATTGTCTACAAAACGGTTTTAGGTATCATGTGGGTTACATATTGACTGCTTCATTCCCCTTGAATACATGTGTTGAGCGAATTCAATGGTACACGTGTTTGAATAAGTGATCCTTAGTTGGTTCACTCATTGGTTTGGATTGATTAATAATCAAGATCGTATGGCCTAAATGTATGTCAATTAATATGCTCCGCATGTGATCGTGAGATAAATGACTTAAGTGCGATGCATGATAATGTAAGTGCCTTTGGGATACCGCATAGAACTTGACTGAGGGACTTCGTGACTTTAGTCACCATTTGTGAACATAAAAAATGTCTTGCTTTTGGTTGTTTTGATACGTGATCATTGTTTCTTTCATTTGTATGCACCTAGTTATTAGAGTCTTAGATTAGGTTTAGATTAGGACCCGAAGATAGAGAAGGCATGAAGGTGATGGAGGTCGATGTCCATTCCAACCGTTGTCATGTACTATTTGTTTTCCCAATATATGTCTCGGGTTCCATGCATTGTATAAAACCCGACGAGTTGCGGGTTTCCTTTCTTTCCCAATTATTTTCTCTTTTATATTTTTAGAATTACATGATTAAGTTTAACTACTCTTTTTTTTTATTGTTTACTTCATGTCTTGCAATTTCATTTTCATTGTTTGTTTTTCTTTCATTTCTTATGAATAGAATATAATGAAAGTAATCCACCATGCATGATCATTTAGTATAGAATTGACGATCCTGAAAATATAAAAAGAAATGTATTGACATGTTAGAAAAAACACAACATACTGTTTAGGTACCGAAAGAGCGCTAATAGCAATATTAGCGTAACTTAAGTCCCCGAATCTAGATATCTTGTTACATAGGAATCGAGGGAACACTCCCAACCCTCGATTGGGTTTCTAGCCAACCCCCAAAATGAGGCTAGTGGCGACTCTTGTATATTTTTAAGTTGTTAAACAATTAGATTGCATAAATAAACCCACTGTCGCGCGGGGTATGAGCTTGAGAGAGCTCGCGATCTCGTGATCAAAGTACCCCTAAACCCGACCTTTCCCACATTGGACATTTTGAGGGGTGGCGAGATCGGGTCGCGACAACACATCCGGCCCGGGAGCTTTAGTAGGTCCCAATTAGTTAGTTCATTTCTTTTATGGTGACAGGTGCCACTAGTGATTAGTTCATGGATGCATCCACCAAGGTTGGTGTCACATCCCAAACGCCGAGTGCATGTACATCCCTCTGTGGTCAATACAATTTTGCAACATCCCAAGAACTGTTGCCGACTCATTCATTTTATCAAGTATGCTGAGGTATAATCATAAACTCCAAACAATATAAAAATAAGATAGCAAACATAAGGTTATATTTTCACAAACCACACATATTTTTATAGTAGTATTTATATACAGAAGAGTCTAACACGACATTGTATTTCAAAATGAAGAGCTCCTAGGCTATCTACGCTTCGAGCTCATCGTCTATGGACCAAGTCTCTACCTACGACCCTACCAAACTCTTCGATAGATTGGGGTGAGTGGTCACCCATTATCCAAATTAGACGGTAGACCCGTCAATATCTGGCAGAAGCTACTGAGGCATTTATACTTCATTGCCTGTAGTCATCTGCTCCTTGCTTGTCCACCATCCATCTAGAACCTGAAAAATTTAGCGCACTACAATGTGAGATCACATTTCAGCGAGTTCCTCCCCTAAATTTCAATTAGGAGAAGAATACACTCTACATGCAATCTAATCACGTTCCCCACAACTCTCTTAACACTAGTATTTCCCTACATATTAGTGAAAATCAAATTGTACATAACAATATCGAAATCACATATCATATGAACATTTTAACATGTGTATATGTAATGATATAAATATCAAAACAATTATACGAGCCCCAAATTACCAGACTAATTTGTTATGGCACGTCCTATACCGCACCACACAATTTCATCTCATAATTAGGTCTCTCCCTTTCGATCATTCATACTACTCAAATGATTTCAATACATTGGCCCTAGCCAAAACAACAGATAGTGGTCTTCAAATATGACTAAGCATCGTCTCGCATCAACGAGCACGGTAACGCCCACATCTAGACGGCATTCCGATTAGGAGCATCGGTCCAACCTCCACTACGATCGGCATCAGTTGACTTGGGGCATTTCCGAAGGAGTATCATCCGATCTCAAAGGCTCGTGACGGATTCTTATGTCATGTATGCATTCACCAAATATCACAATTCAATTATCAATTGCATATTTTATTCACAACATCAATTAAGTAAATTTCCAACAATAAACACCTTGAGAACAGTTACAACTTACTATTAATCGGAATTGGCAGAAACTATCCATTTGCACACTTCCGAGTTTAAAACTAGAAATCAAGTCAAATGAGTTCAAAAAATTCTCAAACTTAAGTATGTTGTAAAAGACACCTAAATGGAAATTTTTCATGAAGACACCGAGACCCAGATCCTTTTGGATTCGGTCCAGCAATTCACTCAATCCAGCACCAAAATCGAGTCAATTTCCAGAAAGTTTGTTCTCCAAAATTGGGTTGGTTCAAGGTCTAAAATAGGTTTGTTTGATTTGAAATTCGAGTATATTAAACTAGAAAATATAACAAATAACTTTTGTGAAGAAATCATTTGAAAATTAGAACCCTAAGGGTTAATAAAAGCCCTTAGAATCCTCATGGGTTATGACTTCCAGTACAGTTTGACTTTCTATTTGAAGATAATGGAGCTAAAATCTTTTTCTTTTAAATTTCCAAAAATCTTGAGAAAAATCTATGTTATGATTGAAATTGTTTAAAACATTTCTTCAGAAGAAAATCACTCCAACATCGCAACATATCTCAATCTACAAAAATATCAAACCATAAGTATCTAAAAATCAATTCTGAAGAACAGCCTTTGTCTTTGGCTAAACTGCCCTCTAAAACACTAACTTGCTATTTAAACTAAAACTAAACTCTGCCATGACTAATCTTTTAACCCCCTAGAACTCACGTTGATTTCACATGACTTACTTGAATTTCAAGAGTTGTAAAATAAATTTCGGTCAAGTTGAATTATAAAAAATTGAGCTACTCGGCTCTATTTATCATAAAACTTGGTTTCTTTACACATGGAGAGATGAGATTAAGAGGGAGATTTCTACAAAAAATACTATGAACCACAAACAGTAAACATTCTGCCTTTTGTTGAGTATGTACATGCTGTCAGACAACCAAAAACAGAATTCTCCCACACGTCGAGCACTCCGCTGCCACCTCTTATTCCGCGGGATTACCACCATGGCCTAGTCTGTTTTCGTACAGCCCCAAGGGCCCCTCCAGCGGACCATTTATCCGAGCATAATGAGCTATGAAGGTCATGTATGCCGGCCCGTTAGGCACCCCCGTATTTACCTTGACAAAGACTACCACATAGAAATGTCGATCCTGGATGTCCTCTTGCCACCATACAAAATCGGCGGGGGAACCATATAAGATGGTCATCGTGGCAGCAGGCGGTGTAGGCGATGCAGAAGACATCTTTTACTCTGAAGAAATAACATAATAAACAAGAATAAGTTTTTAAAATAAAAACTCAACAAGTGGGCGGTTAGTCCTAACTTGGATTTGGCCAATAACAAGACAAATAGGTAAACAAAATCATCAATTTGCTGAATTAACATAAATCTAGCTGAAACAATCACATAGGGGGAGACGACACTCCATCCTGAACCCCCTTGCACCCAACTTGGCATCACGAGGTCTCCTAAGAAGCTATTCAGCCCTTCTTTGACCTCTGGAGAGAATACTGGTACTCTTCATCACCCCTCTCCAAGCATCTCGACACCCGGGGTCTCACATTGGCTCTTAGTCAATTTCACACATTCACAATTCCCTTGTTGCAACACCAACAATCTCAACATATGAACAACCACAAACATGTCTAAACACATATCATTAAATACTTCAAGGTATATAGGAACTCTCATTAAAGGTAACATAGCAACTGCTGCACATTCTTGGATCAAAGCAGTCTATACACTAAAATGAGCAATTTAAATCATAGACACAGAAAGTATATCTAACCTTATCGGAATATTACGAATTTTCAGTATGTTATAGAAGAGACATAGATTAACATTTTCGATGAAGAAATCTAAGCCTAAATCTCAATATATTAAAAGCAATAATTTGTTGTCTTCTTCTCAAAATTCTACAGCAACTCTTAGATTTAGTAACTACAGAAGAAATATCGTTTCACCATCTTAACATTGACCATTTACTCTCAAATATTGATATGTCATTCCTAAGGATGTGTCCTACAACTTCCATAAGGTTTCAAAGTCCAATTCTATCTAGAAAATTACAGAAAATTTATGGAATTATCAAAGGTCTTGCTGTTCTCTACAATACAACTTACCGTTTCAAGAAAACTACTCCTACCTACACGTTTTTGCATCCGTATTGCTATGACTAGAAGTTGAACTCAATCTAATGGATATTCTTTTCCTTATTTTCATCATTAAAAATCAAGGCGACACCAAACAAAAGGCTTTTCACCTATATTCCTCTAGAACAAAAACATTTTGAATTTTCTTCTTTTCTAGCTCAACCAAACCATTAATTTATCTACCAATCTCTTTTACAATATCTTGACACTCTTCTACAGCATCTAAGAATAATCATAATAGGTCTTTACTTATAAAGAAGTATTCCACAACTCAGTATAAAGCAATTGTTCACAATACACATGGCCTTCTACCAAATAAATCAATGTATCACAGCCTCCTTGCAAAGTTTCTACACCTTTGGTGGCCATTAATCCAACAAGCAACTTACAAAAAAACACACCATCGATTAAGCCAAACCAAAACAGAACCAAAGGAGAGGAAAACCCACTGGATAGTGTGCAATAGCACCTCACCTAGTAACCAAAAGAATTCCTTAGTCTAGTGCAAAGGAATTAAACTTGAGTCACTCACATTCCAGCTCCCAAACCGAGCGGTGGTTCCCAGATTTCTCACACCCAACCTTGAAATCTATCTCGATTCCCACATGCACAACTAGGCATAGCCATTTCATGGAACTATAACACTAATCACAGCTGCGTTTGCCTGGATTTTTCACCGGCAGAAGAGAGAGGAAGCGTCGGGCAAGTTAGGTCTTCGCGACCGACGGCAAGAGTTCCGAATGGGACGGGGCAGTGACAACTCCGCTGCTGAACGAAGGCACTGGGCTACGAGGGGCAGAGATTGGGTCGCTATTGGTGGAACGAAGCGAGAACAAAGGAGAAAAGAAGTGGGTGTTTCGATAGAGAGAGGGAGAGAGAAAACGTAGGTGCGGGTGGGTTCTTTCGGTGCCGAACGTGCAATTCCCCCAAAAGGACAAAAAGGAAGTGCAAAAAAAAAAGTAAAATAAAATACATGTAGCATCCCCCCTTTTTCAACTCCACCTGGATGCTACGTGGGGGAGGAAAAAAAATTTCCTCTCTCAATAATTCTCTTTCCCCCACGTATGAAGTGAATCATTGTTGGAGTTTAATTTAATTTAACTTAATAATTTTTTTTTTTGAAATGGTCTTGAATATGCTCAATCTAACTAACGAAATTTAGGCGTCACAAATCTAGCATTTCTAAATATATTTAACATCATCTAAATCTTTCTTAACTTATTTAAATTCCTAAACAGAGGTATACACCCAATAATCAAGTATTAAGAAAAGCAACTCACCTAACTAAGAAAACCCAAGGTTGCACTTGCTAATTGAGCGGTAGCAACCAAGCTACGACCTCCAGGGATGTCGGAGTAGCTCTGGTCAGCCTAGAATAGGGCTGGGAAGCTCTCGACTCACGACAGAAAGGGTTGGCTCTCGGCCGGTGGAAGCCGAGTGGTGAAGGATTTGCAACCGCAAGGACACGACTGCGACACGGCGCTAGCTCGCTTGCTGGTAGCTAGGCAGCAACACAGGGGAAGGTTTTGGGTCCTTCAGTGGTGAAGTTGGGCTGCAACAAAGGAGGGGTGCGCTGAGATGCGGCTATGACACCAATGGACGGAGCTGCAGAATTTTCAGTATAGAGAAACTAGAGTGGTGCCTGTTCAGGTGAGCTGTTAACTTACAGGCGAGAGCGTTTGGTCCTCAAATGAATCCCAAGATAGAAGAAGTGGAACATGAAGGGTAGTTCAGGTTAGGGATGGTAGCTGCTCCAACTTTGGCAACACCGAAACAGGAGACTCCTCTGTTTTCTTGCTACTGTTTTGAGCTGGTTGACTAGGAGAAAGCCGAAACAGAGGACTGCAGCTTAATGAGGATGGAAACAAGGGCTTTTTGACTAAGGGAAGAGAAAGAAAAGGAAAATAAAAATAAAAGAAATAGAGAGAGAAGTGTTGCATGGCTGCAAGGGGGGAAGATCGCATAGATAGGGAGAGAAGAGGAAAAGAAATCCATTGAGTTCCTCACCACAAATTCCAAGTCACATGGTCCTTTTTCCATGAAAAATGGTCCCTATCACTCTCATGAGGCCCACCACCCTTAAACACTTATCCAAACCCAAATGAAACTCAAATGTTGAAGAAATCCATAGTTTTGGGCATTCATACGTATTTGCCTTCTTTCTAGAAGCTCCCCTTTTTTTCCATTTTACAATTTCACAACTTAGCTAATAAGGATAAATTCTCATTTAAATCCCTATAATTTCTCTCTTTAAGGGTTCCACAATAAAAAAATCAAAAGTCCATTTAAAATAAGGTCTTTCTTCCAATCCTTTAATTTGTTGCATTCGGAAATTTTCACCAATAATTCCCGCCGTCAATAATTCTTAGAAAGATGTAACAATATTTCTAAAATTAATTGCGACACCTTAAAGTTCTCAATTTCTTCAAAATAAATTTCGCAGTTAAATTCAATCAGACATGATTTCAGCGCAACCTAAACTATCGAGTAGTTTTTGAGAATTTTCTATGCAATTGACCCGTGGCTGATTTTTTTTTAGCCACAATGTACAGCTTCGACTCATTGGCTATCCTCGATTATCGTGAAAATCTCAAGGTTTCATATGTGAGCACAGAGTACCAAAATGACAGAAAAATCAGTTTAGTGTCAATAGACGAGGATTTTGTAATTAAATGGAACCACCCATGCCTAATTACATACCTCAGTCGTATCGACCTATTTCCGGTCTCTGATAGATTTTTGACTGTATCACAATGATCCTTGCAGACTAACATGGTCGAGCAATCGATTCCTAGTCGAATTCTTAAACCTGTTGCATTAAAATCCCTTAATGGCTTCCCCAATTAATCTAGTTATCTCATGAGTGATCGGCTCAGAAAATAATACTATAGACACATCGATGAAAAGCTCGATTTATTTAATTAAAAACAGAAGTAGAAAATCAAACTGTCACAGTTGGGATATGGTCTAGAATGGACTGAAAATTCATAAGACCTTCTGAAGTATAAATATTTTTGAAGAAATTCACCATCATGTTCTTAAGGGCTTCTTCATCCCTAACCCACTCCCCATGATCATTCAAAAGCATGGATATTCTGTTTCTATTCCTCCGTTGAATAGTAGTTACATGGAAAAATTTTGTATTTCTATCCCCCCATTTCAACCATTTGATTCTTAATCTCATACCCCAGAACATTTCCTCTTGTCGCCATAGTGATTCAATCTCTTGGTTGATGTGCTAAATTTTGTGATGGTCGTACTATATGTCTTAGCTATTCATCAAGGTTTGAAGCTCACATTTCAACCCATCTATCCTTTTTTGTGCATTGAAAAATTGTTTTTTACTCCACGCAATAAGCTAAACAGCCATTATATGTAATTTGTCGGCCATATTTTTACTTTGGGACTCTTCCCAAGCTCGCTTCACAATTCACCTTCATTCCCCATCTTCTGTCCAATAAGCTTCATACCTAAAATCTCGACGTTTACAACTTGTTGTAGGAAAAAGTGATAGAATAAGTGGACTATGATCCGATCCGATGGCTGGCAGGGCGACAACTTCTGCATTTGGATATGTTATTCTCCACTCCATGGTACATAAAGCTCTATCCAGCCTTTTTTTAACGTTTTCTTCTCCATCCCTTCTATTTGTCCATGTGAATGCACACCCCTTACTTTCCAGGTCCATTAAAAAACACGCATGTAAAAAATCCCGGAATGTTGTAAGACAAAAATTTTCTACCATCCTCTTTCCTACCTTTTCCCAATGGTACAACACTTCATTAAAATCACCTATACATAACTAAGGTAGATGATTTAAGATGTTTGCTCTTTTTAACTCCTCCCATAAGAGAATTCCGTCGTTAAAATCTATTGGGGCATTGTAGGAAAGTAAGTCTCATAATTTGCTTGTTGTCGAGAAGACGGCGTTACGCATTTATAAGGGACGTCGAGGACAAATCAACTGCTATGGTAACTATATCATCCCCGAAAATAGCCAAACCCCCTGAGATTCCTTCAGGATTCACCAAAAAGTTGTTTTGATACTTCAGTCTTTTTCTCAATCGCTACACCATCTGCTCTTGGTTTTTAGTCTCCATTAAAAAAGATAACATTGGGCTTTTTTTGAGTCACGAGGACCCTTAGAGCTCGAATTGTCAGGGGTGAGCCCAAACCTTAATAATTCCAATTAAGTAGTTTCATGGATTTCCCAGTAGCTTATCAAAGCCCAATGTGTGGAATGCTCCTCCTCAGTAATAGGAACGTCTACTAATTGTAGCTTGTCGATTGTTGGAGTCTTCGAGGATTGCACTCCATAAGGACAAAATCTCTTCCCTTTTTTCAAAGAAGGAAGTTTGGTGCTTCTAATTTTGCCCCTGTTTTAGGGTCGGTCGATTGTTGTTTGGTGTTGTTGCTCTTGTTCTCATTCTTTGACTATTCGTTATAGATAATCATCATAGATTCCTCATCAAGGCAGCTACTATCTCTCTTGTGTGTTCTTTTCCCTTCCTTTATCGTTATGGCTAGAGAAGCGTGGAGTGAATCAACGTTTTGTTTCGTAGCCTCCTTCGGAAAATGTTGACTTTGCAATGGTAGAATAGGCTGTTCATTTGCTTTTTCCACATGCTGATCTACACTTGTTTTTGTAGCAAGAGGGGATTCTGGTATGATATATGGATCTTCAAGGAGTGTAACTTATTTCCCATAAAAAACTTTTCCATAAGGACTAAGTTCCCTGACTTCAGCACATAGCCAGTTCCCAAAGTTACCTGGTAAATCCTCCTCCAGCCTTGTGGTTTCATATGGAATTTCTTTGCATGCTGTGGCATAATGCCCGATTCTTCCACAAGAATAGTAGTAGTGCGGGAGTCACTCATATTTGAATTCTATCCACAACTTTTTACTTCCCAGGTTAATGACAACACCTGTTTTTAGGGGGGTACCTAGGTTAAGAATAACCCTGGCTTTGCCAATTTTATGGGTGCTGCTTCCTTTGGCTTCCATTTTCACGTCTATAACTTCATTAATATTGGATGCTATTTCTTTGACTACTTCTTTTGTCACTCTACCGAATGGAAGACCATACAGGTTAACCCAAAAAGGGCAATGAGTGAAATCGTAACATATTTCAGGAACATCCGGATCACATTGTTGAAGCACGAGAAGATTACTTGAGAAAGACCACGGCTCGGAGTCTAAAACTTTGTGCTTGTCAGATTCAGACTTGAAGGAAAATGAAAAGAACCCCCATTCTAATACGGTGCAGGATACATTCTCCGTCTTCCAAGCCTGTTTGATAGTATTAAGAAAAGCCTGAAAGTTCACATTCAAGTGAGAGTAGAGTTTTCCAAACAAAGTTAATCGGCATTATGTTAGTTTTTCTTCAGAGATTCCTTCTTTAACGACTATTACATCATCCTCAGACCAAAGATTACCCAAGCTTTTACACAGCTCCTCTAATCTACTGTCCTCAGATAGCTGATTAGTCATAATTCACTTGTCAGTATAGGGCACAAGATAGAAGTGGGCTACCTCAACATTGAAGACTCGGCAGGGCGCCTATTCTCTCTTAATGGCGTAAATATGGGATGAAGTTGATGAAGCGGCAAAGATCAGACTGGCACCCTTTTCTCCCATCGACCATGTGCAGAGATAAGCAACATGACAGTCCGAGTTAAAAGGACTACCGGGCCTTTTCAAAAAGAGAACAAGGAAAAGCCAAACAGGGGAGGGATTGGAAAGCCGAAAGAGAGGTAAATATAAACGAAGGAGATAGGGTAATATTTAAAGGCCTAGGGGCGGATAGAGAGATGCGGCCAACATGGATTGTCAGGGGACTGTATTCACAATTATTAGGGTTTTAGGGAAGACTCAGGAAGGATAGATAAACGAGGTCACAGAGGGGCAAGATAGTTTATCTTGCTGAAATTAGGGTTACGATTGGCTATTAATTTGGAAGAAATGACAAGATGGAAAGGGAGAAGATAAGGGATGATTGGCTTGGGCGAAGCAACCCAGGAGGTGGAGGCAAAGATTGAAAGGGCAGGTTAATGTGGTGACAGGGGATGTTAAGAAAGCTTGCTGAGGATGACGCGATTCAAATCAACTTCGATGCTGCCGAACTGAGAGGGAGCTACCATGCAGTAGGGAAGAACCCAGATCGCGTGGGAGTTACCACCAACAAAATCTCATTAGTTGACCTACCCCTTTACTAATCTCTACTTTACCATATCTATCTTAAGCTCCTAACCGAAAATTGACCAAAAAGCCCTTGCTCAGGTCACCCTTTTTCAATTCCTAATTTGATCTCTCATATGAGGAAATATTTAGTGGTGTGTAGTTGCCACATCAGCAACTGACATGGCGTACGTGTTCTTATTCATATCCAATTAGATATTAACACATAAAAACTTACTTAGAATTTTAAAAAAAATTACAAAAATAAGTTTTTTTTCTTTCTCTTCCTCTCTCTCCCTCCTTTCAAATTTGGCCCGACCTCCGCTCTTCTCTTGTCATCACCACTGGCAAAGTCGCTAGCACCTTGATTAGGCTGAACCCCATGGGACTGTGTTCAAGCTCTCAACATCTTCCCTTACATCCATTCCTCTATGTTTTCTTTTGTTGTTTGAGTTCTCAATCCATGGCTATTGAAATCTCAGAACTCATCGCCTCCTCATGAGCTAGGCTTGTGGTCATGGATGAGATCAAATCTTGAGGCCCAACTCTAGTCTAAATCTAGATGGGCAATGACCATGAGCCTCCATGACGATGGAGGGATGGCTTAGCCATGGACAAAGCCAACCTCAAGCAGAGGGTGGGCAACGATGGAGGAAGATAGAGCCCACCACAAGCATGACGGAGGGGAAGCTTCCTTCCCATTGCAATGGCAGTCCATGAGTCGTCATTGCTCGCGATGGGACTTTCATATCTACAACCTAACAGTTGCTAGCTCACCCATAGAAGGGATTAACTGCAAGCCGAAGGTGGGTGACGATAGAGGGCAAGCTTCCTTCCCATTACAATGGCAGTCCATAAGTTGTCATTGCTCACGATGGGACTTATAGATCTGCAACCATGGCTCTAGTGACAAGTGGCTCATCCATGGTCGTGAGTGACGGTGGTCGACTTGCAAATCTACAACTCCGCCTGGCAAATCTTTCCTTGAACTTGGTGTTGGCAACTCTGCCGGTGATGACGGTAGAGGGAGACAGGGAGGTTGGGCTCAAGGTGGCCGGAAACTGAGAAGAAAGGATAGATGGAGGAGAAAAGTGAGGTGGACTGAAATTTTCATTCTGTTTAATTAAATCCACATCAGTAAATTTGTGTCAAATTGTAATTGGTTTAAATTGAAAAAACGCACACCACCTCAGCTAATGATGTGGTGCTTGCAAACCACCACATATTTTCCATGTATCAAGAGCTTTAGGGCAAAGTAAATCTAAAAGACGTCCCCAGCAAGTCCGCAGCTCGCTGCTCTCTGTTTTGTAGGTCGTTGGAGATTTTCTAGCAAGACACCAAAGTCACCATCTTTGATGGATTTTTGTGACGGTCCATTCTTTGTCGTCGATATTGTCTACAATTTCCTCCATCGAGAAACCGATTCGTCCAAGTTGAGGGTTGAAGGCCGTGAGTCCAAGAGGTGGGTTTTGTCTTTTTCTGTCACATCTTGCTAACCCAAGTCAATAATATTCAGTCAAAATAAAGCCACAGCCGTGAGTCCCAAGAAATAAAAGACAAGCAGAAGGAAAGTGGCAAGTGAAGACTTCGGCTGAGGCAAGCAAGGTGAATTTACAGTACTTATCTAGACTGCTCATATCGTAGTGAACGAGCCCCTTAAAATTTAATCACGATGCCGAACCTTAAGCTGCCCTCCTCGCATGTACTACGGTGTTCTTATAATGATTGTTTGATCCATAGGACTGATCGATGCGAGCATCAGTCGTCAAGATGATTCGATTTCGATTTGCTGGAATGTTAATAGTCAGATTATTAAGGTTGTTTATCAGGCGCGGAGTGATTACCGACCCATCTCTCTTCTTGCCTAGATTAAAAAAAAAAGTGAACAAAAGATTTCCCAGAGACAACAAAAGGAACAAGAACTTGCTCATGTTATTAAGACCAAGGTCAACCCAACACAACGGTGAGATCGCCTATGTAGCGAGAAGCTAACTTTTTCAAGGGAAAAAAGATAAGGGACACCTTAGGAACTGAGATGTTTATTTTCAAAGAGTCAACAACAAAAGGGTTTCCCCCAAGATACGGTACGCTAGGCCAATGCCCCGATTCCGGATATGATTCGTATTGGTCAAGGATATACTACTCTGTGAGATTTGTTAGGGCAACAAAAAATTGGGGATAATGTTGGCACTTGCCGAATATTAACGGCGGCCGGTGGTGCCGGCGGCAGCACTCTCCTAGGGTCTTTCCTTCCGTCTCTGTAGCCTTTGTGTCAGGACGCTCGCAGTGCCAGTTTCCTCGCTTCATGCGAGCCTGACGGACGGGAGCGCATCGTGGCCTCAGCATCAAAGGCGGTCACGCGAGCTGCTTGGTCGGCCACCCGCCGTCGCGAATAGGGGCATCACCAGGAGCACGAGGATCGACCGAGCCTCCATCGGTTTCCTCACCTATGCGCAGAAATTGTTTTAAAAAAGAAGGGGGGTTATGAGCTTGGAATGGCGAGGGCATGCAAGCTTTGAGATGAGATTTTACTTTACATGGGTATGAAGTCCCACGTTCACTTTTTAAGTCAATTTAGCCATTAGTAGTCAACGCACTCACCCGGTTCATGGTGGGTTGACCCCGGTTCAGAGCGTTGACTACGAATGGCAAGTTGTGGTCAACCCGACCCGAAACGTTGTTCTGTTTCTTTATTTCCCCGCTTTCCACCGTGCAGCGAATTGCAATCACCGGCCCGGCGTACTTCGTGGGGGTCTTACCATATCCTAAGGATCGCGATTTGCTGAGTGCGGGTGGGAGTGTGTAAGAAAGAAGCATCCTGCGCAAATGGCTGCAGTAAAGTGGAAGAATTGGTAACGTGTAGGTAGCTCGTAATTCATTAATTTAAGTTTTGAGTTTGCGTCAATTCAACTAAATTCGCAAGCAAGCATTCTCTTGAATCTCTTAACATGAAGATGTCGTGCATTTATCGTGCCTTCCCACACGGTTTTGTGGTCCGTGATGGACTGGATCCATGCAATTTTTTTTTTGGTCTATTTGAATGATTTCCAAGAAGAGACTAGCAGGTTAATAAAAATGCACAATATCTCCCGCTCGAAGTTACCTTATGGGTCGTCTCTATTACTCTTGAAATCCCTTCTCGACAGGGAATTTGTGTGCATCCCTGGATAGCGGTCGCGCCAAACATTCAAATTCTTTTATAGTATAGAAAAGTGCGTAATACAACAAGTTACACTATTGTCCTATTCAATGTTGGTCTATATGTTTTCATTTTGTAACGCATTTGGTCCTCAAGTTAATCTCCAATCAAGATTTCATGATGAATTTCGTATTTGCACATGACATGAAACGAAAATGCTTCACCATGCACCAAAGATCGGAATTTAGCGCTGGCTTGGAATGAGAAAAGAGGAAACCTACGAAATTGGTCTACGTACTATTGCCTTTGTTCATATCTTACAAATTCGATCTCTACACTGATTTTCGATCATGATATGGTGATAGACGTTGCATTTTCATCCAAACGCAGCCAAAAACGATGCTAATCAAGAGTCAGATAACGCACAAGTTGGGGCCTAACCAAAGAGAAATCACTGCACATCCATGGAATCACATACATGAATACAGCAACAGCAGTGGCGACGGAGGAGGTGGAAGAAGTGGTGGAGGAGGGCTTTGATGTATGGGGACGTTGTAAACGGGTGGAGGTGGCAGGGGACCGTCACGTCACCCTCCTTAAGCTATGGCAAATCCCTTGGTACCAATGACGAACTCTGCCTGAGAAACGCGGCCTTGGATGTTACCATGCGGCCTTATCCACCGCCAGCACGAGGCAGATGATCTGTTGCAGAAACAAGCCTTGGATCGAGAAGAGAGCGAGCAGACAAATGACTTCTGAGCTTCAATGTTCATAACCAGAGCTGAAGGAGTCACAGCTTCAACCTTTATCAATGGAGGTATGCTCTTTTTCTATATAGGTAAAACAGGAGGCTTGAGAGAGAGAGAGAGAGGGGCGGGGTGGGGGGGAGATGGAAAGCGATTAGATTTTTTTTTTTTTTGACGATCAGGAAAGCGATTAGATTGATGAGCAAGTTTTACGTTATGGTATTAAAATTTAATACAACAGGAATTGAAGTTCTGAAAAGTTCAATTTTTCAATTCTTTTGAATTCCCCACTTATTACATGTTCTCAAGCAAGCAAAAGCATCCGATTTGTCAAAGTTAGAACTAGAACAAGCCAACTCCCATGGAATGTCATTTCGCACATTGACTAACTAATGCTCCCCGCAGAATGGTGGCGTCGCTTGGTGGTATGCACAGTTGGCCTATGGTGCCGGCGGCACAGTTCCCAGCCCCATCCTTCGGCCTCTGAAGAAGAAGTCACGCCAGGTTATTTCCAGCCATACTCATCCTGATGCAAATTCGAAACATCACCATGCATTGTGGTCTTGCCATGGAAGGTGGTTGCTTAAGCTGTTCGATCCACAACCACCGCAAATAGAAGCATCGCCAGGAGAACAAGCGACCGAGCCTCCATTCGTTTCTCGCCTGTGCGCACGAATGTTTTAAAAGGGGATTAATGAACTTGAATGGCGATAGCATTAGCACGCAACTTAGACATAAGATTACATCATATGGGCTTGAAGTCCAAGTTCACTTCAGCAAGTCAAAGCACGTTCGGAGCCGAACTTATTGAAAAACAGCGCAAGAGCGATTTTTGCTTTCCACCGTGCATTTGTAGCCGACGCATTCCCAAAGTCCAACTTGCCGGCCCTGCCACGCCCGACCCAACATGAACAGGGTGAATCCCAATCGTCAACCCAGTGGACTTCACGAGGTCCTGCGCCATCGAATGATTGTGATATGTCGAGCGCATGTGTAAGGCACGAAAAAAGAAGAATCCCACATAAATGATTGGATCGAAATGGAGAAATCAGTGGTATCCATCGATTCTATAACTCAATGATTAAAAACTTGAAGTGAGTGTAAATAATCTTGGATTTTTCGACCAGTACCCTTTTGAATCTTCAACTTTGAATATATGGCACTTCCCTGCATGGTTTTGTGGTCCGGAGAGGACCGGATCCATGCAGATCTTTCCAGTCTATTCGAATGATTTTGCAAGAAAAGCCTAGTGGGGTACTGTAATAAAAAGCGCGCAATGTCTTCCACTCAAAACAAGGGTCACGTCCATCACTTCGTGGAGTAGATCGTTTCTCGATACCAGTGAATAAAGGCAATCCTATGTGCGTCCCTGGTCTATGGTTCCGCCAAACGCCGGAATTCTGGTATTGAAAAAAGTTTTAAAATCACACCGAGCAGTCTCCTGCTCTATTGCCTTACTCCAATCTTGGTCCATGTGCTTTCCTTCTTGTTACGAATTTGACCCGTGAAGTAATCTCCAATCAAAGATTTCACGACAAGTTCAGTGTTTTCGAAAAAGGTATAAAATTGTTGTTGTGCCTGAGCGTTTGCACTGGTATGGAAAAGCAAACTACACATATTTCACTACAAAGAACGACGGATACAACTTAACAAGACGCCCCCTTCGTGATCTCCTATTGCAGGCAATAGTTAGCTTGATTAGATTAATCGCGCCCATGATTCCAAGCAGAAATGCGCCACTCTTCAAAGCGCAAACATAATGTAAAAGGGTTGAAGGTATGATGAAATATGACAGCCAATTTGAGACTATCCAAATGGAACATGACATAAAACAATCTATTTTCGATTTCTTCGTAGCCAATATCAGCTAAGTAGTGGCTTTTGAAGCACTGGCATTGAATAGTGTCAACAGTTTGATTAGGTAGGCTAGACTGAGGATTTTTGGCCTAGTAAATGCTTGTTCATGCAATGGATTTTAAGTTGTTGGTACTCAAAATTCCAATTTTAATACCATATGAGATTTTATGTAATATTGTTAATTATTTTAAAAACTTAAGTCGTCAGATGAATATATGATTTGTTATGTAGATATTCCAACACAACTAGTAAGCTATCTTGATTTAGATTGAATCAATGGTCCAATAATACACACAGCTTAAAACAGAAATCGAGTATCCATACAAACCATGAAATCACATAACACACAAGTTGTTGCCCAACTAAAACAAGAATCAAAGCACATCCATGGCATCACACATGTGCTTGTGCACTATATCGCAACTGCTGCGGCGGGGGTGGCATCTACAGTGGTGGTGGATGGGCGGTTTATGGTGGAGTACTTTGACAGATGGGAACATTGTGAACGAAAGAAGGTGGCGGCTATAGTCGGCGGTGGAGGTGGGGGCTGTGGTGGAGGAGTACTTGGATGGATGGGAACATTGTGAATGGGAGGAGGTGGTGGCAGTCTATGCCCAGCTTTCCTTAAGCTATGGTAATTCCTCATACGGCTTCAGAGGTTCCCAGGTAGGTAGTATCCGCCATTGGCGCCTGATAAGTGACGAGTTGCAGAAACAAGCCTTGAAACAAGAAGAGAGCAAGCAGACTAATGCTAGTGAACTTCATTGTTGATAACCCAAGCTGAGAGAGTAACAGCTTGGACCCTTATCAATGGAGGTTTGCTATTTTTTATACATGTAAAACTCATGTTCTTCTCATCTTCTATTTTCTTTTTGGGAAGAAAATTGTAATTTGACAGGCTGCACTCCAATCCCTCCGTCCTATGTGCAATGTCAAAATAGTAAGAAGTTGATAGGCATGTAATAGTCAATAGAAGTTGGTAAGTATGACTAGCATACCTCTCGACTTGAATTGCCCGGGGGGGTGGCTTGGAGGGGAGAAAGAGATTGGCTTGATGAGCAAGCTTTATATTGTGGTGCTAATCTTTAATACAACTTGATTCTTGAAACTTTGGAGAGTAGGTCTATTTTTTCAGTTCTTTTAAATTGCCCATGGTATTTATTGTACGGGGTTCTCAAGAAAGCAAAAGCATACCACTATTATAAACCAAAACAAGAACAAGCCAACTCCATCGGATGTCATTTCCCACCTTGACTAATAATTGCTCCCCGGAGATGGCGGTGCATTTTTCTGGTTGAATACGCTGTTGGCCATTGACTGCAGTCGCGGCATGATTCTTAGGCCTCTTCTTTGGCCCCTAGAGGAGTCGGCCCATGTCATATTCAGGAACATATTTATCTGATGCAATTTGAGAAGAGATGCTATTTATATAAAGAAAGCTATACTCAGAATAACGATGAATTTATGAACGTAATTTGTGAAGTAACGAGGCGAAATCAGAATACACGTGTTGTGTCACTTCATGAATCAAAATTCCGATTCGATTTTAATATGTTAGCATTAACGGCATGGCACGTGCAGTCCTAGGTCAGTTCATCGAATTGGTCCCGCGTATTAAGAACGTAAAAGCCGATCTCCTTGCAAGGTACAAAGGATGAGTCTTCTTCTGTCCACCGTGCATTTTCCCATGCATTTTCAGTCAACGGGTGTTTAAAGTCAACTTGCCTGCTGTGAGGAAGTGGGGCGGGGTTTCATCAGTTGACCATGACCGATTTCCAAGAAACGACTAGCCTCAGCACTCCGTAGGGGCATAAAAGAGAGATCCTTATTCAATCTTGGTCGCCGATCATTGAATGATTTTATTAACGAGCGCTCGGGGTATTTATTACGATTAAATTACTAAAGTTTCTAATATTGTATATAATCATGCTCAATTCCCTTGACAGGAAACAAATTTAGTTCGAGTCCCAATTCTGAGGGGCAATAGTTGGTCAATTGGACCACTCTAATTTAGGGCTTTGACAATTTGATTTTCTTTTATATGGATTTAAAAAATTATATGGATTTGGGCAATTTGGTTATGCACTTGGAATCGAAATTCACACTAGCTATCAAAATTCACTCTACCACGTCCAACCCAAACCTTTTATGTTTCATGAAATCACCAACTTTAACTTTTGTATCAATTCTCCTCCCAAATTATTTTTTCTCCCATAAAAAAAAAATACCAACTTTCAGCTGGTATCCACTCCTAGCCCCCATCAAGTTTTTGTCAGGTAATTATGCTGAGTCGAATATTTGATGGCATAATTAAACGGAAATTTGACAGAGATTGGGTTTCAGTGCCAACAGGAAGTTGGCGTTTTTTTTAGGAAAAAAACAAAAGGCTTGGGGCAATATTGAGACCCATCCTAAAGTCCGCACTTTTTTTGAAAGGGAAAAGAAAATTTGGGTCTCCGACCTAAAGTTGGTATTTTTTTAAGAGAATTTGGCCTAATCACACTCGGCTCCCTTAAAAACACCAAATTTAGGAAATCAACCTGCTTGGTAAAAATTTCCTGAGAGGCGCTTGTACATAACCTTTGATCAGACTGAAAATACATAAAACATGCGAGAGGGTAACGCCTTACCAACGAATCCCATTTGTTTTAATATATCTTCATTTCTGCCTAACCAGTCAATCAACTCTAGGTTGGTAAGGCTCAAAGCCATGTCCGCCTTCCTTCCCTTTCAAGGGTCAAATCTATGGAAGATGCAAGAGAAAATGATGATGGAGAGAGTCAAATTTTGTGGGCACGTCGAACTCTGGAATCACACATTGAAGCAACAAAAGCATACGAAGCTTCCCGGATCCGGACACGGCGCCATCTCAACGACATTCAAGTAGTGAAATGGTTATCACAAGTTGCCGGGAACTTGGTTGATGAAATGCTCTCGAAACCTGGCAATATACAACGCACTTTGCTTGAAAAGGGGGATTCTTCTACCCTGTCATTTTCGCCGAACCACGAGAATGGAACCCGAACCGTATCAGTCCTAGTTCCCAAACTGGCTCGTGACGCAACGTCAGGAACTAAGTGGCCATCGTTTCTGTCTGCCTAGATGCAAGATCTGCACCGTTATGGAACCCGAACTGTATCAGTCCTAGTTCATGGACCCGGAAAACGTCTCTCATTCATTTATCTAGCATGAGTCGCTAAGGCATCGAGGGTTCCTTTTGTTTAGTGCTGATCGTCGACCTTTCATGTCCCTTCTTGATGAGCTTCACCGGCTTTCCATTTGCCTAAGGATTACTAGTTATTCCGACCGACGATGATCGGAGACAGCTCCGTTTCACCCTTTTCACCCCTGCACATCGAATTCTCCATTGCAGGTGGAGATTCTAGCTTCCAGATCACTTGCCCGAGTCGACTTCTCAGCTGGGTCGTGAGCTTGAACGCCTCAAGATCTTTGCTGTTTTCCTTCTCAGGAACAGTTTATCAGTGGAGTTCGTTCGGTCATTGTCTTTTCTTCCACGTTCACACAACCCGACATCCAAAAGCCCCACTGATTTCATCTCACGTTTTCCGATTCCCGTACCATCCCCGAGTGCCTTCGGATCCAATCTTGTCTCCTCATACCCCCGCTGACTTTTCTAATCATTGATCATGCCATAATGAGCCCCGTATTGATCAGATCTCTCCCCCAACCCCATGAGAGAAAGAACAAGAATTGAGGAAGCGTGAACCTTTCAATAACAGGATAAATGGTGACTAGATATGTATTATAATTCATAAATTTTTAATTTGTTCAATACAGTTTCAAAACTTTATTTAATATATAATTTAGTTTCAGAACTTTTGATAAATGTTTAATTTAGCTCTTTCACTATATGAAAATATTCAATATTATTTTTTCATTAATTCAAATTTAGCAACAACAATGAATTGAACATAGATCAAAAGTTCATGGGTCATATTGAACAAATAAAAAACAGATGGACCACATTATATATTAAGATAAAGTTCAATACCATATTGAACAAATTTAAATTCATGAATTACATTATATAGTTGGCCAAAATTTGGGGACCGTTTATGCTGTTCTCCCACTTTGAAATCTACACCCAAGATTCATCAAACATTTGACTGGGCCCTCCGAGCATAATAACTAATTCGGAGGGAGGGGATTAAGGTCTAATGGCGGTTTTGATTAATGACTTTTAATTTGCATGGGGATGACGATTCAAAATCATCCTTTTGACTCCTCATTCAAAAAACAGCGCTTTTTATAATCTCGGCATGCAGCATTCTTATCCGCACACCGTATGCAGCACTCAACATGGAGCGCACAAAAATCACTTCTTTAATCACTCTTTAATCACACCGAACCGTGTTTAGTAATATAAAACCAAAACAAATTAAATTAAATCGAAAACTAAAAACTAAAAAAAGAAAAAAAAAACCGTCGTGGGTTTTTTAAAAAAATCAACCGCCCAGGCGGGGTGAATTGACCGAAACGCCCCCCGCCGTGCTTAGGTCACCCCTGTTTCAATTCCAGGTCCCCTCTCTCTCTCTCTCTCTCTCTCTAAAATCTAGCTCTTCCTCTTTTTCCACTTTCAAAGTTTCCACACATTTCGCCAAGAACTGAAGCCAGGCCCCCTCCCTCCGATGCCCTAGCTCCATCTCCCTCCCTCCCTCTTTCTCTCTCTTCGATCCTCTCCCCTCCTCCTCCTCCTCCGCCGCCCCCCGCCGCCGTCTCCTCCGCCGTCTCCGGCCGCGCGGCATGCTCCTCCTCCCCTCCCGCCCCGCCTCCGGTCCCGTTCCCTGGCCCTCGCGCCGGGGCTGCTGATTCGCGACTCTCTCTCTCGGTTGACCGGGACCGCCGGTGCGCGCGGCTGGCCTAGGGAGGGTTCGTGTTTTTTTTTTTTTTTTTTGTTGGGGTGAGATGGAGCAAGCGGTGTTGGACGACATCATCGGCCGGCTCCTGGAGGTCCGCACTCGGCCCGGGAAGCAGGTCCAGCTGTCGGAGGCGGAGATCCGGCAGCTCTGTATGACCTCGAAAGACGTCTTCATGCAGCAGCCCAACCTGCTGGATCTCGAGGCGCCGATTAAGATATGCGGTAATCATCCTCCTTTCTTCCGTTCGTTCGTGTTTTTTTTTTATTTTTTGGGTTAGTCCGGGATGTGTCGGTGCTGCCTTTCGTCTTGGTTAGTCATCGAGCTGAGTAGTGTTTGGTCTTTGTTGAGGAGTTTCTGCAGTTGACTCTCTTGGTTTAGTTCAGTTCGGGATAGAATGGTAGACTGGGAGAACTGAAATGAGTTTTCTTCTGCTCGTTATGATGTCTTGTGGGTTAGTTTTTAGCAAGCCGCATGCTCTCTGTAGGGGATTTAAGTATCTGCGTCGGACGCCTCATCGTGCCGGCTTGCATCAGTGGATTCTGTGTTCGGTTGCATTAGCTTGATGAATGTGTGCATTGTCGTCCAGTTTGTAAATAGTTTCGAGTGTCTAAAAGTTGCTTGTTTGCTGGAATGTTCTTCTTGTTGCCTACTTGCTATTGATTTGAAAACCTTTCACCAGGTCTTGGTAGTTGGTGATTTTGCATCATACAATGTATTTTTTGAGCTCCTTTCAATTTAACACGTTCATCGTCTCTTCTGGTGTAGTTGCCTGAATAGTTACATTTAGTCATGCTTTCCACTGTCCTGTGGGTAGGATAAAGACGATTCGAATTGCACGATTTCTCATATTGCTGCATTTGCCTTCTGATGTTAGTATTTTGTGGTATTGTCTAGAAATGCTACTAGCGTGTATGTATTTCCTTCAGTATTCTCAATTTGATTGCCATGTGACTGTTCTTTGAAAAAGCCGAGTATGTTGATGTCGTCCTTGTGGGAATGGAGAGGAGGGTCAATAGGTTGTTTAGGTGCTAATGCTTTAGAATGTGATGCATGGAATGAAAGAAAGTGGAGACTGCAACTTGAGAATGTAAATCTTCAAAATAGAAGGGGTGGAGAAAAAAAAATCAAGCATGACATGTAGAGTGGTTCTGATTCTCCTCGAACTTGCAACCACTCATGCTTTGCTTGTTTTGGGTGATGCTTGATTCAAAAGATACCAGTGGCTAGTCTCTTTTTTGCCCGACAGTGAGGCTGTCTTTCAAAACTACACATGCGAAAGTTTACAAGAGTGCATCTCTCAGTTTTTTGTAAATAGAAAGTGTGAGAACCACTGTATTGGTTGGTCAAGTGGTCTAGGACTTGGTTTGCAAATCGAAAGTCACAAGTTTGATTCCCTAGTCTATCCTTGGTATCGAGAAAGCTACCATCAGTCTTGGTCTATGCTCTTGCATTGTGGTGGAGGAGGGTGATGGCCTCATTGAGTGGACAGATGTTTGTGGAATAGATATGTAGCCTTAAACCGAACATCCTCTTGTGGGTGATTGGTAGATTTGATTGATGATGTTGATTGGTCTGCTTAAACATCAATAGTGACCCTCGAGAGCTGGCATAGGCATCATAGATAGGGGCAGGAGAAAAAAGCATAGCTAGGAATTACCCAAAGTATATAAGTGGATGGATATAAGAGTTATTTCCCCTTTTTCTAGAGTGGCTTCTTTCGGAGTTAACTCTCACAGTAATGGCTGCAACTTTGTGAGCACCACAAGTGGATAGGTACCACACAGGTATCAGCTTGTATAGAAATATTCAAGATTTGTCCACTGATTCTCATATCAGTTTCTCCATTTAGCATTCTTCTATTCGAACCATGAAAAGAAATTGATCAACTTAGCTGAACTGAACAATTCTATGTTTCATTTGCATTTCATCAAATTTTTTATTGATATTATTTGTTCTATTGTAGTATAAGCTATGTTAGGTTGGGATGAAGTTTCTGGATCGTCTGGTTCTTGTGGAATGCGCTTCACAAGTTATACCACCTCTTTAATCCATCACAAAATTGATATTATTGGTCACACCGCTCTGTCTGATTTTGGAGTTAACGGTCAGTTTTAATGGTTTAAGCTCAACTTTAATTCTGATGAACCTAATGCCACCGTTGTATGTGGCCCTGATGACTTTCTATTAGCATGATTTATGATTGGTTGACTTTGTGAATGTTCCTCTTTTGGCTTTGTTGCTGATGGTGAGAACCTTTGCAGTTCATATGTTAAGTCATGCTTCGAAATTGTCTCTTGATTTGGAGCTTATTTCTGCTAGTCATAGCTTCATGTATAGCATAGATTGTTGATTTCTTTTGTATATCAGCAAGTTTAAGTATATCATCTTGGTGGGATTTAGCAGCTTCTACTGATTGCTTGTATTTTATTCAACATGCTCTATTTTATCCTGTGAAGAATTGACAAGAGTTCAATGATAACTGATTAAAATTCTTTCCAAAAAATCTCATGGCTACCGAAAGAATCTGGCATACTCTTGGCAACTGATCTGATTTCATTGTTTTTTCCTTCTCAATTCATATATCCACTGCTCTACCCACTCTATCATAAGTCCCTCTTCTGAGTATGTCTCCTAGGGCAGTGATGTCCAGAGATTTTGGAATAAGACGTGTAGTATGCCAGGAAATTGCAGCTCTTTAGATATTTGAGTTGGACTACACTAAAGTGTATTTCTCTGGAAGAAACATTTTATATGACTTGGGGGTCGTTTTTTCCTTTGAATGAAAAGAGTGAGCTACTCAATCATCTATCCTAAATTTGCACTAAGAGATACAAGCTATATGAACAAGTGTATAGATATTTTGTACAAAGTTGTCACAAGAAAATCACTTTTAATTTCAAGTTCCTTGTGATTGCACTCTTCGTTTGCTGTCTTTATGCATGTGAGAATTTTTTTTAAGGCCTCAACGCCATAATATAAAAATGGCTAATGATTGATATCTATCACACTTCCATATGCTAATCCAAGGTGGTAATTGTTTCTTCACAGGAATAAAAGCAGTGTAACTTGATGATGTATGAATTAGCTCATAGAATAAGATGTATATTTATAATCCTTTGCATTACTCAAACTGGTCTCTTATTAATAACCTTTGGATATTTTTTCTTAAGTCTAAAATATTCGGGGACTAGTGCTCTAATTAAGGAAGTACTTAACTGGTATGTGGTGATAGATGGTGTTTAAAATAAATGCACAAATCTAAAGCGTGTAATTTGACAAAATATAGCAGGCTACAGCTCCATCTTTATACAAATAACCTTAGAGGAAAAAAGAAAAAAATGGCACTTGGAAAGTTAGTACATTTGCAGAATAGGAGGGGGGAGAAAACTCAGCAAAACCTTCAATAATATTAAGGATAATAATGTGGTAGCTTGTTTGCTATATGGTACATACAAATGGTCCTTTCTAGTCACCAGAACATTGAATTTAGTTTTTCATGAAACTGCTGCTTGGTTTTTTTTTTTCCTGAGCATATTCCATTCTTTTTATTTGTCAACAAAATTTTGAAAATCTAATGACAAGGAACTATTTTTCTCGAGTTTCAGGGGACATTCATGGACAATATTCAGACCTTTTAAGACTTTTTGAATATGGGGGATTGCCTCCTCATGCCAATTACTTGTTTTTGGGGGACTATGTGGATAGAGGCAAGCAAAGTTTGGAGACAATATGTCTACTCCTTGCGTATAAGATTAAATACCCCGAAAACTTTTTCCTCTTGAGAGGAAACCACGAATGTGCTTCTATAAATCGGATATATGGATTTTATGATGAGTGTAAGAGAAGGTTCAATGTCAGGTTGTGGAAGATTTTCACAGACTGCTTTAATTGTCTGCCTGTGGCAGCCTTGATAGATGAGAAGATTCTGTGCATGCATGGTGGTCTCTCACCTGACTTACACGATTTAGACCAAATTAGGAACTTGCAGCGTCCCACGGATGTACCAGATACTGGTTTGCTCTGTGATCTTCTCTGGTCAGATCCTAGCAAGGATGTAGAGGGCTGGGGAATGAATGACAGAGGAGTTTCATATACCTTTGGGGCGGACAAGGTGACAGAGTTTCTTCAGAAGCATGATCTGGATCTTATTTGCCGTGCTCATCAGGTTTTTTCTCACGCATTCTAACTTGACCAGTTTCCACCCTCTTCAAGCCTGTCAAAATGACTTGGACAATACTCTTATAAGACTTGAACAAGCACTACAATATCCTATTTGTATATCCTTGGACCTTTTTTTTTTTTTCCTTTGTTTTTTCCTCTTTTACCTTTGTATCCCCATAAAGGTAACTCATGGCAATTTATGTCATTGAGTTGCAGATGCTTTTGCTCCATGCTTCATTTGTGCAGTTATTTGGTATGATTTTTTTGGAGGGAGGCACTTATGTTTTGATTATATCTGGTGGTCTTTTTACCATGTTGTTTGATTGCAGGTTGTGGAGGATGGCTACGAATTCTTTGCTGACCGGCAACTAGTAACTATATTTTCGGCACCTAACTACTGTGGGGAGTTTGACAATGCTGGTGCCATGATGAGTGTTGATGAGACCCTGATGTGCTCTTTCCAAATACTAAAGCCTGCTGATAAGAAGCCAAAATTTAACTCTGGCGGCATAACAATGACTCCTGTTAAGCCTTTGAGTTCCTCCTCGGGTTCCAATGCTTTTGGGAGCACGACAACAGCAAAGCCTGGAAATACTCCAACTGGTGTTAAGGTTAGTGCGATTCTTTCATTAAACAGAGAACTTGATGCCTTAGATTTAAATTCAACTGTGTAAATACGGGCATTGATGTTTTAATCTTGATTTTATGTTATGTGTGGCTTCAACCTTGAAATTCCAGTCTCTTAGGTCAGGCTACCTGAAATTACACAATCGTAAATGGTAATTGACATAGGATATAAGATAAAATGGGAGATAAAATTTTCAAGTACTGAATTTGCAAATAACTTGGGTGTGGAACAAAGGCATTTGTTGAATTGAAATGACAAGTGGGCATGGTATATCGTGAGAGGATTAAATTATTTACAGAAGAAAGTGGACCAGTCACATCTAATTCCTTGTTTTAATTAATTGTTGAATCCGGAGCACTGTAACCAAAACCATTATGAGGATGTTTTTCTTTACTTTTGGTCCTGTGAATCTGGTTCACCCACAATTCTGTGCCAATAGTTGGTGCTCTACATAGAGTTTGGGAATAAGTGAGGGTCAAAGATAGCCTTAATGATTTGTCTACCTTCACTTTTTTTTAGTTTTTTTAAGTGTTTTTTTTTTTTTTTTTTTTTTAAAGGAAGCTCAAGAACGGAGTAGTATAGTTGACCTTGAATTGAGCATTCTGTTCATAGTAGTGTAAGGCCTTGTTTGGTAACCGGTCAAATAATATTTGATTTTATATTTTTGTTCCTCGGAATAAAGAAGTCACTTTGTTTCGAGGAATGACTCCAGAATCAAGCCCACTAGTTGTTGGCCTCATTGGAGCTTGGCCGGCCCCTGGTGAGGGTCAACCACACCCAGGCACTACATGGTTAGCCTCGCCATGGCTGGGTGATGTTGCCCTCCCTCCCGGCTGGGCCAAGCCTAAGCCTTGAGGCTTGACCTTGCCAAGTTTGGTGAGGCTAAGCTCACCCAACCACTGATGAGGCCCGTTGCTTGCCAGCTGTGCAAGCGGCATTGCCTGGCCATGGTGAAGCCGACCTCACGGTGGCTAGGCGAGCTGGTGAGGCCCTCACCAGCTCGCCCTTGCCCAGCCACGCAGGTGGCATTGCCTGGCCGTGGTGGGGCCGACCTCGCGGTGGTTGGGCGAGGACAAGCCTCACCTAGCCAGGCTCCAGCGAAAGGAAGAAGAAGAAAAGAAAAAGAAGAAGAAAAAAAATGTAATAAAATTATTTAAAAATTAAAAGAAATTTTGAATCACAATGGAATTTGAGAGTTGTACCAAACATATTTCTATTTTGGGAATAGGAATTTTGTTCAATTATCAAACGCATTCAAATACTCAGACTTGTTGAGGGAACAGAATCAGAAAAAATTCATTTCTGAGTGGAAATTATTCTTAGAGATAAAATGGTTACCAAACGCTCCCTAAATCTGCTGAGTGCTTACCCACAAATGAGCAAAAGAAAGGTAAAGAAGCAGAAATAGGGTTTTATGACAATTAGGTGCCTGACCTAGTCTAGAATTGGAATAGGTGGTCTTCTCCAATTGTTTCAAAAAGACAATCCCTAGGCATTGAGGATTGATAAAGGGCCACATGGACAAATCTAATGGGCAAATTATTTTGGCATGTCCCAACTTGTACTAATAGGTTGTTGATGACAAGTCAGACTTCTTGCGTAAAGCTTTGGATTTGTTCGGAGTTAGTTATAGAATCTTCTTTTCCTTTTTGAAAAGAACGTTTCAGATTTTTAGCTATGAGCTATTTCTCAGATTTACTCTTTGACAACTATTTGGGAGAATTTATCAGTTTTTGAGGACAACAGCATGAAGTTTTGGGAATTTTATCTTGAAACTCATGAACTAAACTATCAAAGCAGTTATCCATTTAAACTGCACCGGTAGTAGAACCTTTGTTGGTCCCACTTACATAGATTTACAATTTTCACATGCTTGAAGAAAAAGTTCTGAAGGATATTGGGTGTCTCATAGATACGTTTATATATATATATATATATATATATATGTTTGTGATATTTCCATCTTGCATACCGCCACTTACTTTGTGTGTAGATGGGTACAATGTTGGGAAGTGAACATAAACAAAGGAAGTATTGTCATGATTTTAAATTCTGTATGGAACTCGTAACGCTTTGATTAGTGTCAATTGTCCCAGTTGTGTGACTGTTGACATTTTTTACCGTCAGAAACTGTTCAAGACATTATTTTACCAACTTCTGTGGAATTTGACTTGAAAGTTATATTTGTCTATATTTTGTAATGCCTGTGTTGTATTGGTCATTCACATGGGCCCTCAAATTTTTTTACTTCAAGACACGAGAAATTAAGTGATTTGGCTAGTCAACAGTTGCTGTAAAACTTAATTAGAGCATGTATGTCTTATGCTTCTTTCTTACATCGTACCTGTTCATATTACTTTCCATACACCATGTTTATCTCTTGTTTTATTTTTCAGTCTTTCCACGGTGCAAAAGTATGATAAGTAGGTAGGTTGGTGGAGAAGCATTGAAAGACCTGTACACACAGAGCACGTCAGGATTGCACAAGGAGGAAAGCTCGAGATCCTTTTAATTTTGTCCAAAATATGCTGGCATTGTAAAGAAGTGGGAGGGGAAAAGATATTGTTTTCCTTGATATAAAGGGTTCGAATTTTAGAAGGCCGTAACTCCTTTCGCCTCCTCTTTGTACACTAATAGCTGCCTCATTCGCTCATAATTATTTGTGTTCCACTTCACTATCTCCATCATCTGTGACTGAGGCTGTGAAGAATGTGATTATGTGTCTTCAAACTCACTTGAAGAACCTGCTTGGAGTTCTATCATTTGATAGTGTGGTTTCGGTTTCTTTCTGAGTTGAGCTCTAATTGTTTTTCCATCACCCGTAGTGAACTCCATGGGCTAGAATAGTATGTGCGTCACAGAAGGCATGTTGGTGTTTGGTGTCATCTGACCAATGCGTCTGTCGCAAAGACATTGTCCGCTCATTGGTCTGCTTTCTTCTGTTGTTAAGTTGTCTAAACAGTCTATGAAATTTATGATGGTGCCCTTTTGTTGGGATTTGGTTGGTCAATTGGGAATATGGTGAAATCTATTACGAGCTGAATCTCAGACTGTCGTTGTGCGTGTATGATTTGAGTCCTTCCTGCTTGAATGTGTTTGCTAATCTGTGCTCAAGTAGTGCATTTCTGCTGCACTGTCTTTTCTAGGATCAACTCTTCTGATGAGAACTGGGCTTCCAGCGATGCGTCGTTTTGCTTTTGAGCGTATGGTCTTTGCAAAAGGGAAGGCAACTTTCATAGGTGCTCATGTTCAAGAGGCGAATGATTAAAAGATTACGCCATTGTTATGATGATGATATGTTGAGGCTTCTTTGATCGGCCTAAGATCTATTACTAGGGCAGGACAAGCAGCATAATGCTGGCTAACATGTGAAAGTAATTAATTTCTTCTTTTGGTCATCATTTGTCATCTGTTTTATTTATTCTGCCAAAAGAAAGTCCTAAGTTAGCCACCCTAAAGACTCATCATATTTTGGTCATGCCGCGCTTCATGATTTCGCATCTGGGTTCTCTATTCAGTTCGCAGGGCCATCTAGATGAGGGATGATCCTTAGGCAGGCGCTTTTCTTCGTCTGGTGTGATTCAATTGACAGTGCTATTGTGTTGGCTAAGCAAGCAAAGTATTCGCCCAGAAAAATTAAGATCGATCACAGATAAAGCTCGCCAACTGAAACGTGATTGTCATCGGAGATGCATCGGCAAAAATCTGACAGAACGGTGATTGATGTCGTTTCATGTTTGGATTTGTCAATGCCGAATATTCAATGTATTTATCATATTACTCGTTTGATGAGAAGTTTTAAGGATACTCTCTTATCATATTTTATGATCTATAATATAAGTAATAGTGATCATAAATATATTACCACTTGGGTTTTTTCTAAACGGAGCCTAAATACTTTATTTTGTTGGTCCAACCAATCCAACCATTAGTCATTCTATAGACTTTTCTAATTGATAATATAAATTTGAATAACCTCCGAAACAAAAAAAAGGATATAATTTCACTTGACTTGCTCCAATTTTTTGATAATTCAAAATCTCATATGATCCTATATATCTAACAAGTCGCACTATATGTCAACCCAAGGAATCAACCCAAGAGGCATCTTCCTGTAGTCAACCTAAGAGGCATCTTCCTCTCCAGGACTTTGGAAGGGTACTTTTGGAACACCAATAGTGAAAGAAAAAAGAATTAAGTAATGTATTTCACCTTGATGTGGAAGTGTTGTTATCGAGTCGTGTTAAGAAAAATTATCGTGCCCGGAGATGTCGTTGCGTCTGATGGGCAGTTCGTCAAAAATTGGCCAACCCTACCCGCATAATCCATGTGAATCTACAGTCTACAAGGACATCAAGTACATAAAGCAACTACAGAAAGCAGAACTTTAATTAGTACAAGCAAAGTGACAGACCCTTGTTTGCTGCAGAGATTCATGCGGTGTGGCTCCACTCCACAATGTTATTGCCGGCCACGTTCTACATAAATCGCGTGTATACAGTAAAAATTGCAATGAATGAACATATTTCATTTTTCAGTACAGCTGAGAGAGTACAAAATATATTCAGAACATTATGTACTAATATATTCATGGAGTTCAAATTCAGTTTGACATTCCATATCCACACTTCGCCAATCGGCCTGGGCCTTCCGGCCGATGCCTCCTGATTACAATCGCCGCTCCTCGTGCCGTCATAGATGTCAGTACATGCAAAAGTAAGCCTAACACTGTTTGCCTGCTGCTCGAACGATTTCCCCATATGCCGGTGCCTCTTTCTCTCGATTGATTACCCAATTCAAGTGCATTCATGTTCAAACTGTCCATACGTGATATGGTTGGATTGCCTGATGTGAACAGCGTAAGAATTTCTGATATTTGCAAATGTAAATTTACGAAAAGTTTGTGAATTGTGATTTGCCGTACATAATTTGCACTTTATTTATAGGATAATTGGGTGGATTTTCCAGTCTCTCTTTATCGCATCGGTTTATTCCTTAAGAAATTATTTCATTTATCATACTAACATATAAAGTAATTAATCTGATAATGAAATTAGTTTTTGCTATCCGATTGCTGATAAAATATTAATTTTTCTTTACAGCATTAGTTCACTTGTTTAATCAAGTCATAAAAAGTTCTTTTATGTGAGTATATCTTTTTTAAATTAATTTTGAAATTATCATTGTAAATAAGTTAATGTTATACATAAATCATTAAACTTTGTTATCGCTTGATACAACATGAGTAAAAATATTTGCTATAAATGGATTTTTTCGCAATCTTGTCATCTAATGTATTGAAAATCACCATTTAAAAATAATGCATATGAGAGGATACACTGCTACTAATTTCAACAAAAAATGTTTTTCCCCAAACAATTATGACAGATTCGAAAAAATTTGTGAGTCGAAAAATGTGTTATATGAAAAACTTAGTTTTTTTTTCCGCTGCGTCCTAGGTTAACTCACAAGCAAAAGTAAGGGCTCGAATATTTTCAATTAACAAGCATTTAGGCCTCCAATGTAAGGATATATTGACATTTCCAATTTGCCTCATTCAGTTTTAGTACCTACACTTTTTTTTTTTTTTTGAATGATTATAAGTCAATCTCTTTCATTTTCTTTTGATAGAGAAAGCCAACCTAAATAAATAAGTCTGAAACTCATGAAATATCCAACAAAATTCAAAGAACTAATGAGGCGCAACAAAAATCCGAGGTGAAATGGCCCAAATATAAAATTATTTATTCTTGGTGATTTGGGTAATTGAATCCTTGCCATGAGCTAAATTCACACAAAATCCCCTTGTTCCTTAACCACTAAATCAATATCCATAAGATAATTTCTTTTTCAGTGTTAAACTTAGCACCGTGTTTTCGTTTATTTAATATCCCTCAGTGGTCCAATTTTTTTTTTTTTTTTTTGTCTTCTTTTTTTATGGACAATTTTATTGTTGATTTATCATCTACAGATTTTTTGAAAGTTTGTCACATGGTAGGGGCCCCAATTTTGCAGTTGGAAGTTTGGTCCATGTGATAGGTGTAAAGGTAGCTATTTAATAATTAATTATTGACGTGTACGTGTACGACTTATCACATGATACCCACAAGCATTTATCATGGCTTGTCCATTCCAGAGCGACAGCAAGCCCGGTCCCCTGCAAAGTCTTAGCCTTCTTTCATTTATGATTCTTTTTTTTCTTTTTTTCAGAACTCAAATTTAGGAAATGAAGACAAACAAAAATTGTTTTTACTCAATTCGGTCCCCATTTTCTCAGTGACTTATCTTATAATTAATATTTTTATTTGCGGTGGGTTTGATTCAATAGATATAAAAGTTTGTTGTTGAAGATGGGAATTGGGCCGAAATTTAACAAAATTTGTTGTGGAGAATCTTAGGTAGCAGGTCATGTGGTTTGAGAAGAAAATATCATTTCTTTTCCCTTTTGTCTTCCTTCAAAAGAGATAGTCAAAGTTCCTTCATACTCCAAAATCGAGACCATTGATAAGCTATCAAGACATTAGATCTAAATAGATTTTTTCCCAAAAAAAAAAAAAAAAAAAAACAAAAGTGGTATTGGCTCAACACTCCTAATCAAAAAAAAAAAATTCTAGAAGATACAATTTCAATGGAAACACATATGGCAAATGTCTATGTTGAAATTTATGAAAAGCTTTTGGAATAAGCATATTAAGAGTCCTAAAACATGTCATAAAAAATGTAATTAAATTTTAAAAACTTTCAAAAAGTGTAACCAAGTCATAAAACTTGTCATAGAAGTGCAAGTGAGTCCTAAAACATTTTTAAAAAGTATTATCAAATTCTAAAACTTATCAAATTGATACAATTCAATTGACAAATATTTTTGTACAGCTTATGTTATCGGTTTCACCTTCTCGTGCAGGGATCAAAAGTAAAAGGTGCACTCTTAAATGTCACCATAAGAGCTAAAAATAGTAACTAAGGTACTCATTTAGGGACCAAAATGAAGAGCACACCAAAGTACAGGGACTGAAATCTTAGATTTCGTTCCTCAAGTTTTTCTAATAGATAATAAATTAGGGATTATGAACATAGTGAATATGAGCTGATAAATAACACAATTACCCAGAAGCTCCCACACAACTTGATAAATAACCTTACTAGATTCCTTGAACACTCGAATGAACTTGGGATAAGTAATTAGAGAAGCATGAGGACATGAGATGGGGGACCTGTCAAGGAGAGAGATGAGAAGAGGAATCATCTTATCACCCCCATAAATATCTCCTAATTTCCTTAAATCTATCAAAAACCCATGAGTATCTAAAGGACTACAATTACATCACGTACAAATAGAAAAACTTCATTTAATCCACATATTCGTGTTGATCTAGGTTTTCTCCCTATCACTTTTCTCACAAATATAAAGTACAAGACTACAAGTTCCTAGATCCCTCCAATAAATATTCAATAAAACTGCTCCAACTATGTTCTTTCGAGTTTATATTTTTATTATTTTTCATTTTTGCTTACTAGACAATTTAGGCTGATATTTAATTGTCATTAATTTGTCTAAGATGTCACATGGGAGGACCCCCAGTGGGTTGGCACTTTAGCACATGCGGTAGACGTAAGATTGTTCGGTTTATTGTTGTATGATAGACATTAATAATCTCACCGTACATTGGACCCAGAACCTCATTAAATATTGATACCCTGACAGAGCAGCAAAAGTTGAGATTCCACCAAGAAAAATGTAATAATTAAGGTTACAAGTTTAAGTCACTTCACAAGATATATAATTAAGTTCTAAACATGATTGCAATCAGCTCCTAGAAATTTTCAGGGCCAGGTAGTTGATTCCCAATTTCGTTAGCCGGTTATTCCATAATATTAGCTTTCTAGATCGTCCAAAAATATATAATTAGATAATTGCTACGGTATTTTTTAAATAACAAAATATATCTACCAATTCTTCGTCAGTTATTAATCAAGCACAATCTGAATATAACAAAACTTGGGTTTGTCGTGATATGTAATATATCAAAAATGATATCCATGCATTGAGTATCAATGAGCTTGATATATATATATATATATGGAATTTTTTAGATGTGAATTTCTACTTTCACATAAGTGAACTTGGATATTGTGCACTCTGATCCTCCAGAACAAGCACCAAGTATCTGATGCCTTTGCCGTCATACCTTTCTTTTATATATCATTCACGCAAAGTCATGGATGTTTACAAACATAAATATCTCCAAATGAAATTCATTAGTCGAAATCCCGTATTGGGATGATATGGGGTAAGAATATCCATCTTCCACTGAATAACTTCCTACATTCATGGAAATAACTTATTGCATATCTCTGTGATCATCACAATTGATTTGTTTAGGGATTTTGACATTAATTTTAGGGATAAATGCATTAGAAGTCCTAAAACTTATTATGAAAATGCAATTGAGTCTTAAATTTTCAAAAAGTACAATTAAGTGCTAAAACATGTTATGAAAGTTCAATTAAGTCCTAAAACTTTTAAAAGGTTCAATAAAGTCCTACAACTTGTCTCGAAAGTACAACCGAGTCCTAAAATTTTTAAAAAAATGCAATCAATTGAAGGACTTAGATTAAATCACTTTAACAAGTTTTAGGACTTGATTGCACTTTTTGAAAATTTTATGATTTAATTGAACTTTGTGACAAGTTTTAGGACTTAATTATACTTTTTGAAAGTTCTAGAACTTAATTGTATTTTCATGACAAATTTTAGGACTTTCAATGCACTTATCCCTTAATTTTAATATCCTACAATGGAACCATGAAATGATAACAAAAAACATAGTTAATCATCCATAATTCCCAAATTCATTATATTAATAAGATCGGCAGGATTAAATTCAATGCAGGATTACAGGCTGACCTGCAATTAATTAAAAGAAATTTCGATTGACTTTTAATGAAAAAAAATTGAAATTTACAATTAATTTTTCAAAACTCGATTCTCCCTCAATTCTACACAAAATTCAAGTTTTATACTTCCGATTAGCTTCTTAATCAAGTCGTACAAGCAACGATAAACAAAACCTATATGAGGCTCGAGAGAAGATCTTTTATCTTTTAAACGAAAATCTAAGACTTCTTTTGAGTACATTAAAAAGTTTGTAAGTAAAATCTGTTGAAACTATGGGGAAATCAGCACTACGCACTCCCAAATGCTTTTAGTTGGCACAAGCAAAGGCGTTGGCTAAGTTGGGATGATCAGCCCTTTCCAATTCAATTAGCGTTCAAATCAAGTTGCTTTGAATAACACGGTTTTTTCAGTTGAAAGTGAGCAGAATCTTCAGACGGAAAAGAACCCATATAGCTTATCAGGTGGGCACCATGAGACCATGCATGTGGTCTGAGAATTCAAGATGAAGACTTTCTGTTTCTTCATCACATGAGATTGTCGGAGCTGCACAGTCTGATAACCTATCAACGATGTTGGGTTTTGGCAGGTTTCACACTTGATCTCCTCTTTCCCCAAGATCGACAGCTTACGTTTCTTTCTTGAATCGTGTGCTGCGCTTTTTGAGGTCACGGAAGTCGTAACCGCGCACGCCGGTCGAGAAGTTTTGGGAATATAAACAATAGGTATAGATTTCATGCCATTCATCGTCATGTCAATTTCAATATTTTAATGCTCGAGAGCGAGGGAGAGCGTTGGTTGGTTTTTAGTTCTCTCCGACCTTCTTAGAGCATCCATAGAGACGGCAAAGGCATTATGCTATGTGCTTGCGTCACGAGACTCTTGCATTTCGCATGCGCTTGCGTTCCTTCAATCGATTCCATAATTGACTCCTTTGAAGAAGGCTTGCAAATGAAGAAAACTAGAGAGGTATATACATTTATAGTTAAAAAAAGGCCTAGGGAAGAGCATATCCTTTTTCTTTTATGCCTCTCCTGTCGAAGAAGGCACTCGATTTTCAACATGTTACTCTACATTTTCCACGCACCAAACATCTAAAGAGCGGTTGTACATGTCATCAGCCGCCCGCCCGGGGGGTGAGGGGGCGGCATATGCTCTCACAAACTCCTCGTGGAAGAAGTAGCAAAGTTTAATTTCAACCACATCAAAATTGTCACAATAAAAGCCGAAAATAGAGACCAAGTACTCATTAGGGACTAAAATGAACAAAATGCCAAAATTTGCCATATAGATTCAATTGGTAAAACGTGGCATAATTAAGAGGTTGAAGACTGAATTGAACAAAATGTAATAGGCTTTAGGACTTCTTGAACAATTTTCCTATATACCTCTTCTACAACGTTGTGGATAGTGGGAAACAAGAGCATCTCCAAATGAAATCAATAATCCGAATCTCGTATCGGGCCAATATAGGTAGAATATCCATCTTCTATAAATAAGTTTCTACATACACTCAAAGAACTTATTGCATATAAGCAACCATCAACATTTATTAGTCCCGGGATTTCAACATCAACTTCCATATTATCCAAAAATCGCAACATGAAAGGATAACAAAAATGTAGTTAATAATCCATAATTCCCAAATTCACTTGGAGTTACGAGATCTATGATATTATTTGGAAGAAAACAATTGAAAATAACAAAATCGATAAGATCTAGGTAATTAAAAGTATATCGTTTCAAAATTTCAGATCTCATCCAATCAATGAAAAGATGGTGAAATGATTAAATTGAACATTTAACAGCAACCTAAACACAATTACGGGTCAACCTATAAATGATTAAAAAAGAATTTTCAATGGACTTTCAATCGTTGTATTTGTAATGCAGGGGTTTTCTTCCTTTCTTTTCAAAACTCAATTTTTCCCTCAAATCCACATACAATATCAAGTTCTATACTTTTGATTAGTCTTGTAATCAAGTCACACAAGTAATAATAAACAAAATCCATACGAGACTCAAGTGGGGATTTTTATCTTTGAAAAGAAAAAAAACTAAGATTTCCTTCAAGAAGGTTAAAGGTTCGTGAGGAAAATATGTTAAAAGTGCGGGGATTTCAACACTAAAACCACTCTAAAATTGGTGAAATTATAGCGTTGGCTAAGTTGGGATGACTAGGTCTTTTCAATTTACTCAAACGTTCAAAACAAGTTGCTAGGGAAAAAAAAAATTCAAGGGGGAAAGTGAGCAGAATTCTGCGATGGGGAAAAACCCAGCTAGGGCTAGGGTAATCGATGGGGTGCCCTGAGAAGTTGGATTCATTAGGCTCCACAAATACAAAAAAGTCAAAAATGAAGAAGACTTCTGTTCCTCTTTCTTCCAATGCAATTCGTCAAAGTTGTACCGTTTGATAAGCTATCAAATCAATCATGTTCGGTGAGCAGGTTTCAAGGTCGACAGCTCATGTTTCTTCCTTAAATCACGCTGGCCTTTTTGAAAGTTAAGAAATAATCGGTAAAATTGTTTTGTTGCACCAAATTGTCTATGTATTAAAAAAATAAAAAAGAAGGAAAAAATTTGTTCCTCTCTCTCTATCTCTTGCTCGTAGTGTTGAACACGGTTTGATAGCTTATCAAATGGTGCAACTTTGACGACTTGCATTGGGAGAAAGAAAGTCCTCTTCATTTTTGACTTTTTTGTTTTTGTGGAATCCGAATGAATTCAACTTATTTTCTGAGGTCATCCTACTTCGCACTCCTCTCGAGATTATATGTTATTTTATTTTTGAAAAGATGCTTAGGAGTGAGTGGAGGGTTAGGTTTGTTTCAATGGTAGATATATGGTCACACGCAATTTTCCACCACCCTTGTAGAAAATCCTAGAGATGGGAAGAGGCATATGCTCTGGGCTTATGTAGTAAGATTCTTGCATTGGGCACAGAGCACTTGCGGTACCTTTTATTGATTCTATTTCGAAGAGGAATATTTGAAAGTTAAGCAATAATCGATGAAATTTTTTGGTTGGACCAAATTACCTCTCTCTCTTTCTATATAATATAGAAAATTGTTCCCCCCCTCTCCTTCTCCCATCCTCATAATGTCCTTGCGTGACCGCCATCACACCCATCTCTCTCTCTCTCTCTCTCGTCAACAAAAGAGGCTCTAGAGTCCTAACCTTGCAATAATTGAGGTTGTCAAAACTATGAGTATCTCCACAATTGAATCATCTCACATTTCATAATCAATCCATTCAATATAAATCTACATGAAAAATTCTTATTTGAGTGTAGTCTTCTTAAAATTCACACCTCCACATATGTGAAAAACCAATTATTCATGTCCATGTGAGATTAAATCCTATGGTCATCACCAATTTCAACTTTCTACTAAATGAAACCCACACTTGTTAAAGTTGCTAATTTATCCTTACACAAAATCAACGTGATGTCCCACATGGATGACATGATGTACCAACTCTTATGTAGCCAATACCACTATGGAAGAGCTAGAATTCTGACCTTGTGTCAGGACCTACAAGCCAAGAGACAGTATCAGATAGACAGTTTCTATGACCTCCTAAAAGATAATGGAGGCGTGCAAAGGTTTTCTCAAGCTAGACAAAGATTGGCCCTCGAGTGCAAAGGCAGAAGGGAGCTTGATTGCGAGACCCACCCATCGAGCAAGGATGAAAGTTGGCCTTAGCGATCCGACAATGCCGAGTGGAAGGGCAGTTGCTCAACGGATAAAAGTCCTTCCCATTTGAGACTATAATGGCATTCCTTTCATTGGAGACACTCCTTTTTTTGTCATTTTCTCTTCTTTTTCCCCATAACTGACTCACCATTGAAGCAGACTTGCAAACGAAGAACGCTAGAGAGGTACATTCATAGTGAATGAACATATAAAAGAGCGTATCCGTTTCTTTCATGCGTCCCACTGAAGAAGGCACTCAATTTTCAACATCTTCTCTACATTTTCCAAGCACCAAACATCCAAAGAGTAGGCATTCATGTCACGGGCCAAAGTCAAAAGCGCACTTCAACCTGTCATTATAAAAACAAAAATAGTGACAAAGTACTCAACTATAGACTAAATTGAACAACCCACCAAAGTGCATGGATCACGCCCTATTTCACTTAGAGTCCAATTATTTTGTCAACAAAATGAAAATGTTTTCCGAAAAAATATTGATTATATTAAAATAGTTTCACTCATTCATTTTTATAAATAATATAAGAGATTGTATTTTAGAAAATATTCAAATCATGAGTTTTTTGTGAAATAAGCATACCATTAATCTTAATTAATTGGGAATTAGAAAAAAATAGTGAATGAGCTTATATACGACATGATCACCCAAGCCCCTACCCATCTTGTGAAGCCGTACCAAAACAAAAAGGGCAAGGAAGTGCCGTGAACACTTTATCGTGGAGAGATGACAAGAGAACAGAATCGTCTTATCTCTCACAAAAAATTCCACGTGTACCTCAAGACAACAGGTAACATCAAGTACAAAAAAAAAAAACTTATTTAAACCATGTTTATCTAGCTTCTCTGGATAACTCTTTTCTCAAAAAGATACGAAGTACCAGGTTTCTAGATCACTTAATTCAATAAACCCGAGCTAACTTTTTCTCTCTCTCTCTCTTTTTATTTTTATTTATATACCCACTCAATTAGTTCTTTATTGGTACACGTCTTTCCTAGACAATTTATGCTCATATTTTATTATTCATTCTTTTGTGTCAGATGTCAAACGGGAGGACCCCAGTCCGTTGGCAGTTCTAGGAGACGTGGTAGGCGTGAGATTGGTGGTTAATTATTACAAATAGACATAATTAATCTCACATTAAAAATAATTGATACTATGATATGTACGGCTTATATCACAAGTCGATGCAGACTATCATTGCTCGAACAAGACAAGGGCGACAAAATTGAGATTCCACCAAAAAAAAAAAGAAGATGAAAATTAGGGTTACAAGTTTCAAAACATTTTTACGGGAAATATGATTAGTTCTAGATGCAACAGTGATCAACTCCGAAACCTTTTCAAGTCCATGCAGTCAATACCCAAATTCCACAGCATTAATCCATAAAATTAGCTAAGATCGACTGAAAATATATATCCAGTTAACTATGGTATCTTTTAAATAAGTTGTCAATATTTAATTGCACAATCACAAGATGTGGATAATTGTGATGCGGTTGTAAGGGTGGGCGAGTGTATTTTGAGTGATGTTGAAGGAAATATGGATAGATAAGAGTGTGTGAGGATAGATGTTGAAGGACAAACATAAATAAAATACAATATACAATCACCATCAAGGCCTAAAGGACGCACTATCAACCAAAGAAGACGCACTATCAACCAAAGAAGATAATTGGAATCGACGGAATTCATGGCTTAAAGGACCAATTATCCACCAAGGATAAATAACTTCAGAGTAAAGAACTTACCACCAAAGCCTAAATGATGAACCACTAATTGAAGATAAACGACTTATTGGCTCACCACCAAAGGAGTAATCTACTCTCAAATGATAAATGAACTATAATAAAAATTATCTACTCTCCAAAGATATTCACTCGCATTGAGAAAAATCTCATATATTCATGTACTCAAATCGATGCCTGCTTTACAATGAGATTACACCTCTATTTATAGAGATATTGCTAAACAACGGAAAGATTCTTCGAATTTCCGAAAACCGAATAGACTCTCGGGGAATTCACCTAATAATGACTCTTAAAATCAACACAATAAAGACTCATAAAAGTTGTGAAAAAAGAGACTTATATGCATGTGTCTTATTTATTAGATGCATTGAAACTTGGGAAGACTCCCTAAATTCGTGCACCAATCTTGGAAGCCCAATGGTCATCTTAGAAGGTCATCAATTGTGGTAGAAATTGACCGAAACAAACCCTAGTCATTAGGTTGTCGATGGGGAGTCCCAAATTAGACAACAACTTGTAAATTGGCAACCGTGTTGTAGAATTGGCAATCTTCATCCTTGGACCCACATAATTACATTGCAGCATAAATTGATTTTTGGGTCAATCGATGGAACATGAGTTGAGCTTGTGGGTTGATCAAAAGGATTTGATGCTCTCGTAGCAAATTGGAAAGATAATTGGAAAGATGATTATCTCCAAACTCAAATTGGGGTAAACAACCACTGGGGTATCTCAGTGGTTACTCTTTCAACATGAGAAGGGGAAGGTGGGGATCAAATTCCCATCTTCTCGGGGGAATTAGGGTGAGAATAATTTAGTTTTAGATGTAATTTTTGACTCTTATGCCTTGTAAGGAAGTAGAACAAAAGTTTGAGAGCAACAATTAGTGTAAAAATAGAGTATAATTGAGCAACCAAGATTTTGGGTAGAAATTTCTTTTTCTCGAACCACAAAAAAAATGAAAAGTAATTTTTAGTGAAACAAACGTATCCTAAATAGAATATTCAAAAACGACCTACACACGATTATGGTGAACTTATGGTGGATTAAAAAAGAAATTTCGATCAACTTCCAACAATTAAATTTGAAATTTCAAGATTTTTTTTTTTTTTGAAACTGGATTTCACCTTCAATTCTACATAAAACATTCGAGTTCTATACTTTTGATTAGTCTCGTAATCAAGTTACACAAGTAATGATAAGCAATAACCATATGAGACTGGAGATTAGACTTTAATCATTATCAAACAAAAAACCCAAGATTTCGTTCAAGTAGATTAGAAGTCCGTGAGGAACATCTGTTAAAATTGACGGGCTTTTAACAACAACCACTCTCAAATTGCTAAAGCACAACGTTGGCTAACTTGGGATGATCAGCTCTTTTCAATGTTCTTACACGTTCAAAAGACTTCTGCGACGAAGAAGACCCAGATAGCGTACCGTATCAGGTGGGATTATAAGACCAGACCAACCCCCCCATGTGGGTCTGAGCAGTTGAATTCATTAAAAAAATGAAGACTTTTTCTCTCTCTCTCTCTCTCTCTCTCTTTCTTCTTCCGATGCGACTGTCAAAGCTGCCCTCTTTTGATAAGCTATCAAAATCGTGCCGGTGGGGTCGCTGCTTTGATACTCGATCTCCTCTCTTTTTCATTTTTCGAAATCTGTAAAAAGTCTAAGATCCGGACAGCTTTATGTTCCTTCCTTAATTCGCGCCGAGTACTCTGAGGTCATGCACGACGCACGCGTCTCCAGAAATTGTGTGAATACAGTAAGATATTTTTTAGGATTAATACTTTAAAAAACTCCAAACTGGTACACTTATGACAAATTTACCCCAAATTATTTTTTTGACTATGAAAAACCCCAAACTGGTACACCTGTGACAAATTTACCCTAACTAACTATAAAAAACCCTAAATTGGTACATTTATGATAAATTTACCCAAAACTAATTTATTCGACCGCAAAAAACCCCAAATTGATAAATTTGTGATTAATATACCATCCGAAAAATTAGATTAATACCACAAAAAATCACAAAAATTATAAACCGTGATAAATATAGTGTAAAATTCTAAATTGATATACCGATCAATTATCACGTGTTATTTAACTTTATAATTTAACAATAAAATTTAACTAAAATTAACAGAGGATAAATTTGTCACAAGTGTATCAGTTTAGGGTAAATTTGTCAAAAGTATACCAGTTTGGGGTTTTTGGTGGTTAAAAAAATAGTTTGGGGTAAATTTGTCACAAATATACCAGTTTGAGGTTTTTCAAGGTATTAACCCTATTTTTTATGAAGATGCTGAAAGCGACGGGAGAGGAGGGTGCATTCCTCCCCGACCTTCTGGAGAATCCCGGAGATGGCGACGGCCTATGCTCTGCGCTCCCGTAGTGAGGTTCTTGGATTCGGGAACGTGATGATGTGCTTGCATTACTTTGATCGATTCTTTCTCGAAGTGGAATATTTGAAAAATTTGGCCCTAAATACATGGAAAATCTACTTACAGTTCGTGAAAAATCAATTATTTATGTCTATACGAGAGTAAAACCTATAATTTTCATCAAATTCATCGTCCTACTAAAAAGATTCACACTTTTCCAAGTCGTCAATTTAGCTTTACACAAAATCAACGTGATGTCCCATGTGAATGACATGATGAACCAGCTCTCATGTACTCAATATTCCCATTGAAGGCTATAATGACATTGCTTTGATTTGAAACGCCCCTTTCATATTCCCTTTTTTCTCTTCTTTTTCCACATGAATAACTCCATCAAAGAGACTTGCAAACAAAGAAAGGTAGAAAGGTACATTCACAGTAAAAGGGCATATAGAAGAGCATATTCTTTTCTTTCATGCCTCCCTTCGAAGAAGGCACTCAATTTTCAACATCTTTTCTTCATTTTCCACGCACGTATATGCTCTCACAGACTCCTCATGGAAAAAAGAAGCACAGTTCAATTCCAACTACATTCCAAAAGTCAAAGGTTTACTTCGAGCTGTCATTGTAAAAGCAAAAAATAGTGACAAAGTACTCAATTAGGGACTAAAATGAACCTCCTGCCAAAGCACATGGATCACGTCTTGGTTTCTCTTAAGATCTGAATATTTTGCGAAAAGGATGAAAAACGTTTTCCAAAAGATTATGGGTTATGCCAATATAATTTCATAAATAATCAAAATATTTTTTGCTCATTCATGTTTATAAATAGTATAAGAGATCGTATTTTAGAAAATATTTTTCAAGCCATGAGTTTTTCGTGAGACAGGCTTACCATTAATCTTAATTAATTGGGAATTAAAAGAATAGGGAATGAGCTTATACATGGCATAATCACCCAAGCTCCTACCCAACTTGTGAAGCAGCCTTACCAAGCCAAAAGAGGGCAAGGAAGTGCCTTGAACAATTTATCATGGAGGGATGACAAGAGAACAAAATCGTCTTATCACTCACAAAAATATTTCCTAATTTCCTAAAACCAAAAAAACGAAATCCACGTGTACCTAAAGACTACAGGTACATCAAGTACAAATGAATCTGTTCAAAAAAAAAAAGTGCAAATGAAACAACTTATTTAAATCATGTTAATCTAACTTCTATCGAAAACCCTTTTCTCAAAAATATAAAAAAAGTACCAAGTTTCTAGATCCCTCCAATAAAAATTCAATACACCTGGCCTAGCTTTTTCTCTTTTTTTATTTTCGTTATTTTTGCTTGCTACACGTCTTTCTTAGACAATAAGTGCACTTCCTTAATTTGTGTAACGTGTCACATGGGAGGACCCCAGTCGGTTGGCAGTTTTAGGAGATGCGGTAGGCATAAGATTGGCGGTTAATTATTATATAAATAGACATAATTGATCTTACATTCGAAATAATTGATTCCATGTTAGGTACGGCTTGTCAGACGTCGACGCAGAAATGACTATCATTACACTCGAACAACACGAGCGACAAAATTGAGATTCCACCAAGCAAAAGTGAAAATTAAGGTTACAAGCTTGAGACAGTTTTACGAGAAATATGATTAAGTTCTAGACGTAATAGCGATTGGCTCCTAAACCTTTTCAAATCTATGCAGTCAATTCCCAGCTTCAATGGCCGTTAATCCGTAAAACCAGCCATCTAAGATCAACCAAAAGCATGTATTTTCAATGTTCCATTGCACGATCACAAAATTTCAAGCCAAATTGGGTTTGTTGTGATATATCAAAATAATATTTGTGGGTTGAGTTTCAAGTAGGGGTGTGCAAAACAAACTGTCCAAATTGAGAATCGCTTGGATTGGACTCGATCGGTCGGTATGGTTCGGGTCTCGGGAGTATCAGTTTGGTTCTTGATTCCTAAAAGTGGAACCAATGTTCGAGCAATTCAATTCCCGATTCTAAGGGAAAACTGAACCCAACCGACTAAATATACATTTTTATTTTATTATTTCTTCAAAAAAATTAATAAAATGTAAACTAAAACTATCTCAATTTGGTTCCAAGTAGTGGGGAAAAAAAAAGTAACAGGAAAAAATTAGTGGAAAAAAATAAGTGACCGGTTCCATTGGACTTAGATTGGATCGATAGCTCAGTCCAGTTCCCAGTCCTAGACCAGTCAATATGATCCCTAGTTTTGAATTTTGGGAACTGGTCCTCTCAGTCTGGATTGAAAACCGATTATCCTTAGTCTCAAGTACCTAGATTTCGATGAGCTTGATCTATATATGGGTTTGTTGTGCTTTTGTATATCATTTATACAAAGATGTGGCTATTTAAAAACATGAATATCTCCAAAAAAAAAAATCACTAATCTAAATCCATATAGTGTATCGTAAGATTTCTTTTAAGCATATTAAAAGTTTGTAAGGAAAATTTGTTAAATTTGATAGGGTTTGTTAGAATAATTAGATATTAAACCACTTCTTCATCTAATAGTCTAAATTCTTTAAACAGTCATCTTACATATTTTAATAAGGAACTGATTTTATCTTTCCATATTCCATGCTTCTCTTTACCTCCTTGCTTAGTTGGTAGAAAGAGGAAAAAAAATATTGTGGGGGCACGTCATCATTTAATAGTTTAAATATTTTGAACAGTTGACAGTAATTTTATAAAATCTTACGTGATATTATGATAGGAGGTTATGATTTCAAATCTTTCTACCTTCCGGCCTTCTATTTACCTCATCGCTTTGCTGGCAGAAAGAGTAGAAGACAATTATTGCAAGGGGGCAAATTAAGCGAACGTATGCGACGGGAAGAAATCCAAATAGCGTATCGTATGGGGTGGGATTACAAGACCGACGCCATGTGGGTCTGGGAAGTTGGAATTCATTCAAAAATGAAGACTTTTTATTCTCTCTTTCTTTCATCTTCCGATGCGACTCTGCCAAAGCCGCTCCCTTTGATAAGCTATCGATCCCATGCTGGTGGGTGCGCTGGTTTCACACTCGATCTCCTCTCCATTCCACTTATCGAAATCTGCAAAAGTTTCAAGTCCGGACGGCTTATGTTCCCTCCTTAACTCGCGCCGAGAACTCTTGAGGTCATGCATTACGCACGCGTGGCCCCGGAAATTTTGTGAATATAATAAGAAATTTTCTTATTGAAGATGCTCGAGAGCGATGGGAGAGGAAAGTGCATCCCTCTCCAAACCTTCTAGAGGATCCTGTAGACGGCGAAGGCATATGCTCTGTTCTCCCGTAGCGAGATTCTTGCACTGGGGGGACGTAATGATGCGCTTGCGTTACCTTTGATCGATTCTTTTCAAAGCGAAATATTTGGAAAGTTCGACCCCAACTGCACGGAAAATACTCTCTCCCCTTCCTTTGCTCTACTTTTTGTCCACGGTTGATTCTGTTGAAGAAGACGACTTGCCAAGTAAGTTGGGGAACTGCAGAGAGGTCGACTGAACGTGGGGACCAGCGGTCCCATGTTCCAGGGAAAGGGACGCGCAAGAAACTTAACGTTCATGGCGACCACCAGGGACGCGTAGTGAAAAGAGCATATGCTTTTCTTTATGCCCTCCCCGCCCCTTCGATGAAGGTAGACAATGTTCCGCATGTTTCTCCAACAACTTCCACGCACCATTTAGAAATTTGAAGAAGAAGAAGTAAATTTGATTCCAGCTCACCAGATAGTGATAGGGAAGAAAAAGAGGATTTTCTTGATTCCATTCAGCACAGATTACACATAAGAAGATACAAAAAAGCACGATTCTCTCTCTCTCTCTCTCTCTCGGTTTTTCTCTATTTTGGCCGTTTCCAACTAGCGGCTTTCTCACTTCCTCACTCTTCATGGGGGAAAAAAAAGAGATGGGGCGGGGAAAGACGGGGCGGGCTCTTCTCAAACCCCCTATTTACCTCCTCCAAAACAGCAGGCACATAAGCCCCTTCACAAAAGATTAAAAAAAAAGGAACAAAACTGAACAAAGATGGAACTCTGCAGTCTCTCAGCAGTAAGCCTCCAGGTGTTCTCGCTCCGGAATGCGATCCATCTTGGCTCTGGAGAGTCACGGGCTCGGGCAGAGAAGCGAAGCAGGGGAAGCGTGTGATCTGAACTGATTATGAATTTACATTGGGAAAAGCCAAAGCAGTGGCGTATTTACAGGATCCTGCCACTACCACCAACCCAGTAGTTTTTGGGAGAGAGAGGGGGGTCTGCTCTTTATTCAGGTCATATCAGCTAGGGAGTTTGTCTCGCCTCCATTGAGAATCCATGGATGCCCTGCGTTTTGGCAAAAGAGTAGACACTATTGAGTATAAAGTAGGAGGACAAGAACATTTTGAACATCGGAAGCTATCACTATCGCTAACGAACTAAAACGAAAGAAAGATTGCAGCGTCTTCAAAAGAATTTTAAATTTCCGATCTTATGAACCAGAAGAAGACCTTAAATACCCATGTCCCCTATTCCCTTTTCAAGCATCTGATCGAGAAGAAAAAATCAATTTTTCTCACTGATTTAGAAATACAAGACCCTTTTCCAAAGGAGAAACCCATCGAAAACCAGTAATTTTCATCATCCAAGGAAGAAAGAACTGAAAATGCCGATCAAAATCTCCCCTTTTAACTGCACAACCAACTGAACTCCCTCAAGAAAAATCGGATTTTTATCACCACTTCAGAACAAGAACGAACGAGACCCAAACTGGAAGAAACTCAAGACACCATATGATGTACATTCACAGATCACCCTCTAGTGATCAACTGAAAACCCACTCGAAACAGAGCAGAGGGGAGAAAAGGGAGGAAAAATGGAGGACAGAGGACTCACTCAAAGCCTGCTCTGCAGAGAACCGCCGGTTAACGTCCCGACAGATCATCTTCCTCAGCAGATCCTTAAGGTCCGCGGACACGCCTCTGAAAAGCTTCGTAGGGAACCTCAGATTCCCCCTCACCACCTTCTCGAAGATCTCCTCCACGGAGTCCCCGTAGAACGGGGGCACCCCGGCCACCATGATGTACAGGATCACCCCGGCGCTCCACACGTCCACCTTCTCGTTGTACTCCCTCCCGAGCAGCACCTCCGGCGCGACGTAGTAGGGCGTCCCGACCACGCCCTCCGCGGTCGCCGCCCCGTCCTCGCCGAGCCAGATCGCCGACCCGAAGTCGGCGAGCTTGAGGGCGCCGCGCTCGTCGAGGAGGACGTTGTCGGGCTTGACGTCGCGGTGCGCCACCCGGAGGCGGTGGCAGTGGGCAAGGGCGGAGAGGAGCTGGGCGGCGAGGCGGGCGGCCTCGGGCTCGGGGAGGGGGCGGTGGGCGACGAGGTCGAAGAGGGTGCGGCGGTCGCAGAGGTCCATGACGATGGAGAGGGAGTCCGGGGAGTCGAAGGCGTCGACGACGGAGACGACGTGGGGGTGCGGGGAGAGGAGGGACATGATCTTGGGCTCGCTGTCGAGGCAGGCGCGGTCGGCGGGGTCGTCGGAGAGGAGGGACTTGTCGATGACCTTGCAGGCGTAGAAGGCGTTCTTGTCCGGGGAGAAGCAGCGGTAGATGGTGCCGAAGCGGCCGCGGCCGAGCTCCTCCAGCAGCTGGTACCCGCTGTTCAGGGCCTCGCACATGTTGGGTTGGCGCTTGCGGCTGTTCTTGTCGTTTCTGTCTCTCTCTCTCTCTCTACCCTTTTTTCTCTCTCTCTCTCCTTTGTCTCTCTCCTCTGGTTTGAGGTTGTTGCTTCTGGTGCGCTGGATTTGTGCTTGTTTCTTTCGTTAGGTGTTTCTGGTGTCGCGTCTTCTTGTTTATAAGAGAAGGGGCGGAATATGGTGGGGGAATATTCGATGGGGGGAGGAGGGTTTTGAGGAGGTTCTCCACGTTTTCGGAGATGGACGGCTGCGATTTGACTTGACTGTGTTTCTTGGGCCGGAGGTTTACTTTTCTTCTTCTTTTTTTTTCCTTTTGCTTTTGATTCAAAATCGCCAAAATTCGTAAACCGTGTCCGATGTGACGCATCTATTTTAAATTTAGAACTTTTTTCTAATGCGACAAAAAACCTTAAAGTTGTAACCATACGACGGATATAGGTTAGGATTTTTGGTTTAGTATATCACACATATACAAATTTCTAATTTTTAATATCACTGAAAAAAGCTTGGGAAACGTATCTTATGGACATAAGTTTAGGATTTTTTGTGTCATAAAAAATAATTTAGGTGAATTTGTCACAATGAGTAAAATTTAGATTTTTTGTGTGGCTTTTTCCTTTTTATTTTGAAATTTCCAAGTTTGAAAAAGATTAAGGTGAGTAAAATAAATGAAATATTTTGACGTTGAAATTTTAATGGGGATTTCATGAGCGGAGGAGCGCATATTGAATAGGTTGACTTTCGCTAGGAAAGTCCCATTATCACTCAAATAAGAACGGCCTGCCGTTTGTTGGACTATAGAAGTTAGTCTAATTTGATGCAATACGATTTGACCTAATTTATATATACTATGAGAAATGGCGGGCGATTTGCCTTCAATGAATTTTTCCCGTCGAATTACATACATCAATGTCGTGGATATTTTAATTTTCCCCTCTCTTTCTTTACCTTTCACTCCTTTTTTTTTATTTAACCTCATTAGCTCATTAATACACAATCTCTCTCTCCTCTCACAAACTTGACAAAACAAGCTGTCGTATTGAGACATATGATAGACCCTTTGATCTCTGCTTGGTTCGTCAGGTTTTTTGATGGGACTGGGAGATTCAAGAGACGAGCCAGGGCGTTAAACATGATTATGAAAAAAAAAGGGGAGACCATAGTCATGTTAATAAATGAGAAATAAATCAGGTCAAATGGGCTGGATTTGGCTTCCGTTGTTATGCTGTCGGCGTGGTGAAGCGGTCTGTTCATGTTGGCCGGAAAGAAGGTGGTCAATTCTTTTAGCTTTTGGAGAGTCCATTTTGATGATCATAAGCAAAAAAATAAAAAATTAATTAATTATGGTGAGATTATGCAAATTGATGTTGTATGGTTATGACTAGGGCCAGGATGCATACAAATTACGACTCTTTGGGGGAGAAGAAAAACAAGAAGGAAAATTAATCAATGCTCTCTTTTATGATATTATTTATATTAGGCTCGGACCACAATCGAACAAAATAGATTTGCTATAGAAAATGCAATAACAAATCAAGATTAACTTAAGTAAGCGGATCTTTCTCACGGAATCGTATCCAGGTTTATTGGGTAAGCTTTTGCCCAAACCGAAGGACTTGATGAAGAAAATCATGCCTGAATTTCTGGGGGACAATCAAATCAAGAGAGAAAAAAAGGGTTAATATTATAAAGTTATTAGAAGTAGGGAAAATTCCAAATAAGAACCCGAAGTAGATCAATTTTCTTAAATAATGATTGGAAATGAATTTTGTGTCAGATAAAGATCTAAAATTGACCTATTGTCTCAAATAAGGACCCAAAGTGGTTGAATCAATTTCAACTAAGGACCTATGCTTGCCGGTCAGCCAAATATTCGCCAGCTATCAAGCATGTGACATTTCCAACGACCAGAGTTTGGGCAATTTTGTCCCAAAAAAATCTAGGGAAAATTGACAAATCCTAAAACATAAACAAAAAAACCCTGGGGTTATGTTTGACAGTCGGGATAAAATTCGGGATAAGATATGATTTATTCTATCTTACGTTTGGTGCTTGCTCAGGATATGATAAAGTCGGATATAAACAGGATATAAACGGGATAAAATTATCCCATCGAGAAGATAGGATAAAGGTGGATAAGATTTCTAATGTCCATAATAGATAGAGAAGTTATTTTTCTCGAATAACAAACTTATTAAATTAACAAAATTGAAATTATATCTTAATATAAATAATACTTGAATTCTAATTTAAGAAATTAAAAATTAAAAAAATTATTTTTAATTGATCTTTTTTTAATTTTTATATTCAACTTTAATTTTATCTTATAATAAACATTCAATCTATAAATTAAATATTTATATTTATTATATATTTATGTATGTTAGTATAGTTTACTATTTGATAAAATTTTATTAAAGAATGATGAAAGGGGAAAAAAAGAAATAATAAATAAATAATATAAAAAAGAGGAAAATTAAATTAAAATTAAAATTAAATTTAAAATAAATTAAGGAATAGTGTTACGAGAGATTTTCATCATCTCCGTTTATAAAAATTTAGGTTCATTTATAATGATATGTTGTTAAAAATGTATATGATATGATGTGAATATATTCGACTTTAATACTTGTAATTCACCAAACAATGGATAGAATATAAAAAATCCAAGGATTTTATATCTTATCTTATCCAGGTTCTATCTCATTAAAATCCGGACGACCAAACGTAGCCTAGGTTTTCTACGGTCTCCCCATTCCTTGTACCCATTATCCGCAAAGTCGAAGACCCAAATTCTCTCTTAGGTTGAGGCACAAATTCAAAAAAAAGAACAAAACTAGATTCTTCTTTCTTTGTTTGCGGAGACCCAAAGTCTCTGCCGGTCAAGCAAGGCGAGGAGCGATGAGAATCGAGTCATGATGATGACTAGGGAGCGATTTGGTTGAGGAGCAGCGGGGGAGAAGAAATAATAAAATGTAAATATCTAATGAATAACCTACTTTAATTAATTTAGAATTTTCCCTTTTTTTCCAATCACAAATTTCTGACAAAATTGCCCATATTTTAATTGCTAGAAAATGTTTGCCAACGAGCTAAGGTCTTCAATAGAGATTAACTTGATCACTTTGGGTCAAATTTGGGTCCTTATTTGACTCAAAATTCATTTCGGGTTCTTATTTGACACAAATTTCACTTTGAGTCATTATTTGAGAAATGTCCTTATTTGAAATTTTCCCTTAGAAGTATGTCCATTATAATATTAATATCCCAAACTTTTTTTTATCAATAAAACCCTAAACGTACCTACTGTGACACAAATGTCTCAAATTTTTTTGTGTCATAAAAAATCCAAAACTTATGCTAGTGCAATAAATATATCATAAACGGAATTGTAATAGAGGATATATGTTATGGCTTATCGGTTCTCGGTTCGATTCCCAAATTCTAGGACCAAGAACCGGACCAACCGATCTTGGAACCAAGAATCGGACTGACCGACCAGTTTGGTGGAATCGGTAAATTTACCGTTTTGAGCCGAAAATAAAATGAAAAATGGGAGAAATTTGGAGGAATTATGATTTTTTCTTAAGAAATTTAAAAAGATTATATATTTATATATAAAATTAATTGGTCCAATTTGGTTAGTTTGGAACCGGACCGACTGGCGACCGGTTCCAAAAGTGAGAACCAGGAACCGGACCACCCTCTTTGGGAACAACCCAAAACTGGCCGTTCGGTCCGGTCCGGTCCAAGCAGTTCCCGGTTTGGGCGTTTCCCAATGCACACCTCTAGTATATGTCACGTATATATGAGGTTTTTTTTTTTTTTATATGAAAAGAATTTGAGGTATTTGTGTCATAAATGACAAGTTTAGGGATTTTCGTGATAAAAAAAGTTTGGAGTATATACGTAATGATAGACATAATTTGAGATTTTTAGTGGTATTTGTTTGATAAATAAAAAACTTTCCCAAGATAACACCGCATGGGTTCATCTTAAAATTTTCTCGGGATGGGGCAAAATCTTATAAAAAAATTGAAAATTTTATATTTTATATAATCTAGCACGGATTATCATCCAAGAGGATAAACCTAACACTCTTGTCTCCTTCCACTTTCTGTTGGGAATTAAAAAGCCTCTTAAAGTTTTATAGGTGGCAAAAGGACCCCCTCTCCTCTTTGTCGCTCTTGTGCTGGCATTTGGGCCGGCAAAATTTATAGAACCAAGTCTCTCCTCCATTCGACCTCGGAAACAAACTCCAAAAACCTGTCGCCATTGGAGTTGGGGCATATGCTTTTGCTCCCTAGGTCCACCATCGAGCAGCATCTACTCACTTCCAATTTCAAGGATAGAAAATAATTGTGCGTTATCGTGACGAGTTCAAAAGCCCAATCCTCATGCGCTCGATAGCGATTGGCGAGACAGCGGAGGTGACCGGGGATGGTAACGACAGAGGAGGGAGAGAATGGGGGAAGTTGTTCAAAACTTTACATATAGTTGACATTGGAATACATGGTCATCTAGTTGAAGCTAGTTTGGTAGTAATTATTGCTCCATTCGAAATGGACAAAGTAAACTGACCGGTTTGTTTGTTGATTCAGACTAGAAAACTAACTGCAACGCCCGGGATGGTAACGGTAGAGGAGGGAGAGATAAGGGACAGTTATTTACCGTGCGATTTTCGAGTCGAAACTTTACATGAAGGTGGCATCAACATGCATGACCATCTAGTTGAAGCTAGTTTGATACTTATTATTTGTTCTTTCGAAATGGACTAAGTAAATCGACTCCTTTGCATGTTCATCTAGATTAGAAATTAATGCTCACTTCACATCATTCTTTCTTTAAATTTGCCTTACTAATTTTTAAGTATTAAATACTCATATCATGCTTTCATGACCTTAATTTTATGATTATGATAGTAGATTCTATTGTGACTTTTGTAAATTATTAATATAGACCGATATTCCAAAATATTTCTCTCTTAATAAATTCTAGTCTATTTAACGTCACAAGCACTACAATTTTATGGAGAGAATACTCATTCCATTTAATTTAGGGCGTTTAATGTCCAAAGTTCTATTTAGATTTAAATTAGATTAGATATTTTTGTTTGCTGTAGAACTTTCAGTAATTTGGAGTATGCCGTGCATCTGAAATTTGATTTTCCCATTTTTCCTCCATTCAAACGATATAAAGATCTTTTCTTTTTAATTTGGTGGGCTGAGACTTTGTAGATATTTTTCATCTGAATTTCAGTTCATAAAGGAGCACTTGAGGACTAGAGCTACTACGACTCCTTAAACCGTCAACACCCGACAGCATTAATACCTCAAATTACAAGCTTCATCATCCCACTCAAAACTTCCTCAAATCCCACAGTCCTGATATATATATATAAAATATGTTTCATGATTGCCAATAATAAGAAAAAAAGAAACGGTTGGGATACCACCTATGGAATAAAATATTATCCACTACTATTGGATTTCATTCTAAGAATATAGAAGTCGGTAGGACATAATTTGACTAGATAAAAATAAGTCATCCAAATATCTTAAATACTATAAGGCTGCCTTTGGTAGTCAAGATAAAATTTGGGATATGATATGATTTATCTTATTCTACGTTTGGTGTTCACTCAGGACAGGTTAAAGTCGGATATAAGGGAGATATAGACAGAATAAAATTATCCCATGGGGGAGGTGGGATAAAGGTGGATAGGATTTCTAATGTTAAAGTTATTTTTCTCGAATGACAAACTTATTAAATTAATAAAATTGAAATTTTATTTCAATATAAATAATACTTGAATTCTAATTTAAGAAATTAAAATTAAAAAATAGAAATTTATTTTTAATTAATCTTATTTTAATTTATATATTCAACTTTAATTCTATCTTATAATAAACATTCAATCTATAAATTAAATATATATATATATTTTATTATATATTTTAGGTATTTTTGTATTTTAGGTATGTTAGTACAATTTACTATTTGATAAAATTTTATTAAAGAATGATGAAAGGGGAAAAAAGAAATAATAAATAAAATAATATAAAAAAGAGGAAAATAAAATAAAAATAAATTAAGGAATAGTGTTGCGCGAGATTTTCACCATCTCTATTTATGAACATTTAGGTTCATTTATAATAATATACCATTTATATCAAAAAATATATACGTGATATGATGTAAATATATTCGACTTTAATACTGCAATTCACCAAACAATGGACAGGATATAAAAAAATCTCAGGGTTTCATATTCTATCCTATCCAGTCCTATCCTAATTATAAATTCGGATGACCAAACGTAGCCTAAGAGAATACTAGATTTAAGTACAAATATAGACATGCCTCATAGACAAATCTTGTCCTCAAAAGTATTTGATGGGTTTAAGATAAAATTGGATAAAATCGAAAAAATCAAATTAAAAAACTGCAATTTGGCCCTTGGATTAGGGCTGACAATTTGTATTCGTGGTCAAGTTTGGTGTATATTTCTATTAATTTGTGTAATAGCAAAAATTATATTCTTATTAAGCATGTTAAAAAAAATTATATACACTAAATTCATGCCAATTCAAGTCACTTTCAAATTCATCAATGTCGGCTTATCAGATAGTGTAAAACCGCGTCGATTCACATAAAAAGAGTTGTCATCCCCCTAGGATTTGAACGGAGACTCAAACGCGGCTTTAAGGTCCTAGCCATAGAGTGCATCTACTACAGAATTCGGGCTCTCTCCACGAAGAAGGGGGATTCACATTAATGACTCTATCTTTTCAAAAAGGAAGATTCTCATTTCTATGTAAATGTCGGTGATTTCAAATTATGCATATTTAGCAAACTTTCTAGATTATCTTTCTTCTAAAAGTGGGGTATTGAAGATGGCGTGGAACCTAAATTACCTGCTCATCAAAACATGGTGAGGTGGTAAACGTTACCTCTAATGGAGTCATTTAAGTCCCTACATGCCTCTTACACAAAAGGGGTAAAAAACAGCCCTCACCCATTCTCAAGCAACCCACCAATTACATGTTATTTGAAATAAAAAACCTTAGCCGACTCCATGTGGACACATTCTAGGTGGGCTCAAGAGATCCCCAAATTGTCAAATAGATCAAGTTTTGCCTGGATATTATCGGATAAGTATGACTTATATTGACATGTATATTCCCAAGGAACGCAAAGTCCTTTTTTGTTTATGAACGCTAATCACTAAGACAATATAGCCTATAGAAATGGAATCTCGAAATAGATATATGCGAGTTGATTAAAGTTAAATGTTTATTAGAATGGGCCATGCCTCCACGACTAGGTTATCAATGGTTAAACACATCCATAATGACGTGCTTCACAGGATAATGACAATGTCCCCTCACTCAATCATGATGTTGATTCAACCAATGACAAAATTTCACCAAAAACTTTGCTTTTAGCATGTGGGCTATATATAAGCCTAGGCCGAATTAAAGTTAATATAAGTGGGGCACTCCAAAAAGGCCGTAAAGTCTGCCTCTCCCACCAAGGCAAGTGGCCACTGGATTTCCACAAACCCGGAATCTCTCCTTTATCATTTTTTTCCCTCTTCCTTGACAAGATTAACGGTCGTTTATCTGTAATTTACAAAAAATAGCAAGTTAAGATTACACGAGTATGACGAGTTTTGCGTGCATTATTAAAATGTTCAATTAAAAAACTTAATTTGATGGATAGATATTCCTCCTTACGTGCAAACCGAATAAAGAATAAAATGGAAATCGACAAGCAAGTACCGCATATGAAATAAAAGTTGGAGCAACACTCAACTCCGATATCATATAGGAATATCTAATCGAAAAACTTAAATTAATAAGTGAAGAGAGATGTTACGTATGAAAAATTAGATAAATTTCATTTAGAAGAGACATGAGATATTTTAATGAATTTAAATGAAGAAATATTCTTTTCCTTCTTCTTTTTCTCCTCACCCTTTTGCCATTTGTCCATGTGGGCCAAACCATTCTTTTCCTTCTTTTCCCCCCACCTTTTCCCCTATTTATACATAGATTTTTTTTATTGAAAAGAATGAAAGATGTATCGTGCATGGAATCCGGTAAAAGATTTGGAGGCAAACCTTTTTCGATTTGTAACCACAAAACAAAAGCCGAGGATGCCGGACATAGGAAGGTACAGAAGAAGGACGAATGATGTGGGGACACACAGTCACCCACCGTGAAAAAGACTACAATAAAAGTTGCATTTGAGTCATTGATTTTAAGATACAATTAAAAACCACCTCTAATCAATTTAGATCATGTTTATTTCACGAAGAACAATATCATTTTCAAATTTCAGCCAAATATTGAAAAATATTATCATTTTTTTAGAAAATAGTTTCCTAAAAAATATATTTTTTAAAAAAGTCATATTTTCGGCGAAATGAGTAGTGCTTTTATTATGCGTTTTTCTTTCAAAAGTGAATCGTTGGTGAAGATAATGGTCATTAACTGCATTTTAATGGATGAAAAGATTGATCAATGAGAGCACATCTTAGTGAAGATAATGGTTATAAACGAAGTCATTTAATAGAGAACATAATTTCCGTGGTCTTCACTTCTTCATAGAAAATACTATATTTTGGAGTTTTGAGCTAATTCTCTATCAATACCTATTTAATTAGTTTTTTCAGTTATGTCAATGTCTATTTTCATTAAGGAAATCACGGCACGTGTCCCGCCTTTGTCTTTTCAAAATTGTCCTTGTATTGAATCGTGATCAGATTTATATCCACTTCGAGTGGACACCCACATAATGCGCTACACGGATGCGCATGCGCCTTGATCCTAATTCTTTATAATTAGAAAACCGGGATGGCTTCAAACTACACCCTTATCATATAAAATATAAGTAGATCTTCAAGAAATAATGCATATCCACCAATTTAATGCTTAGTTGTAGAGAGTAATTGGGGAAAAATTGCCCGAAAAGTCATAAATCTATTATATTTTTATTAATTTAGTTATAAAACCTTTCAATTTTATCAATTAAGTTTATTTGGTCAATTTTAGCAGAAAAATGTTGACGTAGAAGCTAGTTGTTTGACTTGACGATGTAGACAATTTTTCTATATTTTTTTAAATTATGAATTTTTAATTTTTCCATTTTCTTTTGTTACTTTCTTTTTCTTTCTTCCAAGCTTAGAGAGCTCTCGCCTAATGGTTGACAAGGGTTGCCGGCCCTTGTAAACTTGGTAGAAAAAAAAAGGAAAATAAAAATAAAAAATTACAAAAATTTTTAAAAATTATCTACGTTAGCATTGACTATTCATCAACTTTTACATCAGTGATTCCAGTTAAAATTAGCCACATGGACTCAATTAGCAAAACGTGAAAAATATTAATGACTCAATTGGCATAATTAAAATTTTACAAATAGTAATAAGTTTATGACTTTTTGAACAATTATCTTAAGTGATACGTGGATGATAACATATAGGAATAATTTGTCACTTGTATCTGATACGAATAACAATTGTATGTAATTCAATTAATATCATAAGGCACTTAATTTCAAATAGGATTTTAATCTTACTTCTTTATTATTTTTCATTGGGTAAATTATAAAAAAAGTTATAAACTTATTGTAATTGTGTTAATTCAATCTTAATTTTTTTTGTATTTGTGCTTATTCAGTTTATCCGATTAATTGTGGTAGGTTGACATGATGTGGATGTGAATTTGGAGATGCAGACGCTCGGTGGTAGGCTGCAGAAAATTTTTAAATAATATTTTTTTGAATTATTTATTTATTTTGTTTTTTTCCTTCCTCCTTCCTCCTACCTCTTGCTAACCAAGGGCGAGGCATCGCCCAGCTAGATCTAGCAAGGCCGTCCCCGCCAACCAGTGGTGAGGTCAACCCTTGCCAGATTTGACTGGGCCTTACCTAGCTTAGCTAGCCTTTGCCTCTGGTAGGCGGCAATTGATTAGAGGTAGAAGGAAGGGGAAGGAAAATAAATAAAAATTTAATAAAAAACTGAAAAAAAAAATACTTAGAAAAGGTTCACGTCAGCATTCACCAGACGGTTGGTGTCGACCGACGTCCATGTTAGCTTTTAGTGGTTCAAAATTGGTCAAATTGACGAAACCGACACATATGTAAAAGGCTTATGACTGGATTTTTATTTTTATTTTTAAGTTTATGGTAATTGACATAATTACGATAGATTTATGATTTTTTAGTAATTTTCCCATTTCTTATCCCCAAATCTTTTCGATTTCTCCAAGATATATTTAAGTAATTAGAAGCAAATATTCCAAAGAGTCCATGTGAACTTTTGTTAAATTATTATCCATCGACCTCTTACACTTTGTTAAAAGGCAATTCAAATTGAGCTCAATGTAAATCATAGTTGTTGTTATAGTTATAGTTATAGTTATAGTTATAGTTATAATTATTATTCTCAAAATTATCGTTGTTATTATATTATTAAATTGTTAATATGTAATGGAATACACTGCAATGTCTTATGGTGTCACGCCAAGAAGAAGAACGCACGCACGATGAAACATGCACCGCCACCACCGAATCGCAGACCATCCGCATGCATGAAGAAGGGGGACTACGTCATGAAGCATCTTCTCATTTAATTTATCATTTTTTCAAATTTGATATGATTTCTTGAAGTTTGATCAATATTATTTTAAATCCAAGGGCTGTTCCCTCTCTTGATCAATCGTTGTCGAAAATGACTTGAAATACTAAGCGATTAATGCTCGTAGCTTGCTTCCTATTATATATATATATATATATATATATATATATATATATATATATATATATATATATATATATATATATAAAAAGGAGATTTGTCTCTTGAGGGGATAGATAGATTTCAAAGAGAGGGGAAACAATAATTGAGTTTTTAATTTTTTCCCCCCATGAACTTTTTTTTTTTTTTGTGCAATTATTTTGGGGGTTAGTCAGAACCTCTATGATGGAACTAAATGCCCCACAATTATGTCATGGATGACTGAGACTGTATATTTTTATTACAAAAAACTAAGGTGAGAGCATGCGCAATGGATTGCGTCACGTCGTTTCCAAGCTATTGGCTAGATTGTCTTAGGTTTCCATTTTTCTTACAAGCATTGGATAGCTAATTCCGATCTGCGGTTAGTCAATTACTGCACCCTTTTCCATCCATTCGTGCCTACGTGCGTCATGCCAAACGAAAGAGGATCAGGCATGCGTGCCGATATTCTAAACATGTATTACACGATCGATCAACCCATATAATGACATAAATAAGTTTTTTAAAGGGATAATACCACGAATATCTCAAAATTGGTACATTGTGATAAATTTATCACATATTAATTATTTGACTACAAAAATTTCAAATTGGTATATTTATAACAAATTTATCTTTCATTGTTTTCTGTTAATTACATTAATACTATGAAAAATTATAAACTGGTACACCTGCAATAAATGGAGAATAAAACTCCAGATCGATATACTTATCAATTACCATGTGTCATTCAACTAAATAATTTGATGATGGAAGTAAATTTGTCATATATATACTGGTTTAGGATTTTTAGTAGTCAAAACTTAATTTATAGTAAATTTCCTACAAGTGTACCAGTTTATAGTTTTTCGTGATATTAACCTATTTTTTTAAATGATTGAGCCCTACCTCATGGTGAGGTTCTCTTTGTGGGGTGTGACATATTCTTATATTTTTACCAAATTAGCAATCAAAAATATAGTTTGGTTTCGATGGCCGGCCGCCTCTTTGGGACCTCAATGAGGGTCATCGGTCCTTATCGAGAGGTGTCAGTGTCACCTTCCCAAATAATTCTTTTTTTTCTTTCATTTTCTTAAAAGAATTGCTGACGCAGCTATTCGATATATATGTTCATTAAAAAAATAAGGAGCAAATTAAAAGCATTGAAGTTTTAGAACAGAGAAAGAATGTATTAACTTTTTTTTAAACTCAATTTCCTATAATCATGTTTCAACAGAAAAATATAAAAAAAAAATGCTTATGTGACTTTTCTTAATTTACTGTAGAATAAAAATATTTTTTTGCCAAAAACAAATAAAAAATAATTAAAAATCATTGTGGTGTCCACTCTTTCAAGAATATACTTTTACTTAAACAATAGTTTACAAACTGTTATACCTTTTTTTTTTTAAACCCACCGGTGGGCAGCTGAGTTTGTTTGGCTTTGGACACTTCATCGCAAAGATCCTAGGGTCGAAACTTTCAGCTGCTAATACGTCTTAAGTAGGGGCCATGGTGGTAGAGTCTTGTACTAACTCCCCCTAGGTATTGACACTTGGTTTGGGATGCACCGTGCACTCTACGGGCCGTGGGTTGGCGAGCATAAGTGAGTCGAGCCTGACGGATCCTGGGTTACAAATTTTTTTTTCTTTAAAATAATTGAGCCCTACCTCATGGTGAGGTTCTCTTTGGGGGGTGTGACATATTCTTATATTTTTACCAAATTAGCAATCGAAAATATAGTTTGGTTTCAATGGCCGGCCGCCTCTTTGGGATCTCAATGAGGGCCAACGGTCCTCATCGAGAGGCGTCAGTGTCACCTTCCCAAAAAATTCCTTTTTTTTTTTCATTTTCTTAAAAGAATTGCTGACGCAGCTGTTCGATATATATATATATCATAAAACAAAAGGAGCAAATTAAAAGCATTGAAGTTTTAGGATAGAGGAAGAACGTAAAAACTTTTTTTTTTTAAAAAACTCAATTTACTATAATCATGTTTCAACAGAAAAAATATAGAAAAATGCTTATGTGACTTTTCTTAATTTACTGTAGAATAAAAATATTTTTTTTTTGCCAAAAAAAGTAGAAATAATTGTGGTGTCCACTTTTTCAAGAATTTGTAAGTCACAATGTACTTTTACTTAAATAGTAGTTTACAAACTGAACCATCGCCCGCAGCGGCGCATCAGGCTTAGGCTCTCTCCTCCTCACAAAGGGGAGGAGTTCAAATTGCAGATGCGTCATTAGGGATTCTTACCTGGAGTACTGTGGTGGTGGGTCCTGCAGTCGCTTCCCCAGGGTTTGCTTGCCGGCTGTTGGTTTACGAGGTTGCCTGGGTTACCCAAAAAAAAAAAAAAAACTGTTATACTAGTAAAGCCAAAAAAATATATCCTCTGATGTGGATTTCGAGTAAAAAGGAAATATATTAACGCAACACATTCCTTAATTCACACTCTTTCACTCCGCTAACATTTCAAGTTTTATATTGCTTCTCTATCGATTACTCTTATTATAGAAAATATCAAATGTAATTACAGCAGATTACCATTAAAAGTTCAGCTATTTGATATATTTGTCTAACCTAAATAAAGGAAGAAAAAGAAAATCCTTAAGACTGTGGAACATAACATGTGCTAGACCCAATTTCTGGAGAAGATGAACTTTTCGTCACCGAAATTTTGTCCCTATTGTTTTTTTGTTCAAACATAGCAAAATTCTTTCAGCTTATATGCTGAAATAGACGTAAAACTTAGACGATCCATCGGTTTCGACTGTATAGATATACCAATATGTCCCTGCAATTGGACTTATACCGATTTCTGGTTCTGAAACTGAAGTTGGGTTAACTAGACTTTCAACATCAAACACAAATTAGGTTGTTTCCCTATGGTTGGATGTTTTGTTTGATGTAATATATAGTAACTCAATTTAAGAGAAATGAGCGTATTCACTTATATATAAGGTGGTGGATTGGTTGAGCCGGCTGGGACATGGCACGACTTGGCCTGTTATAGGCGGTGCTGACGCAGCAAGTTAACCTTTACCAGGGCACATGGCCCATGGGCCAGCCCTCAAGGGTTGGCCAGTGACGCAATGTTTTTGCTTAATTTTTTTTGAAGTCTTTATGGCGGGAAAAATGCACCGCGCATCTTTAAATTTATGAACGGATTGCGATTAAGTCCTAAATTTTTTAAATGGTTCAATTAAGTTATAAACCTTTACAAACAAAATCTAGTGAAATTTGACCTCTCTGGGCTGCTGAAGTTGGAAGAGAGGAGTAGGCATATCTAAGTTGAACTTTTAAAATCTCACTTGTTACGAGCTGTAGCAACATGACAAGTCGGCCTTAAAGAGCTAGTATGGCACGTGGCCCATGGGCCAGTCCAACCCTTATGGGTTGGCCCACGAGCCGGTGTTTTGAGTCTAATTTTCTAAATTCTTTTGGCTGTAAAAAATACATCACGACTCTTTAAAGTTATGTACGGAATACAATTAAGTTCTAAAACCATTACTTGATTTAATTAAAAGCCCAGGACTTTTACAAACTAAGGCCAATGGAATTCAGCCTGTTTGGGCTGCCAGAGTTGGAAGAGAGGATGAGTAGGTATACTTGTCCTTTTCTTTCCCCAAACCCATTTATACACGCTGCATATAGTGCTAGTTCACTTTACACGTAGAAGCGACATCGGTTCTATAACATCAGTCTGCATTTTCATGAAAAACCAATTCATTCCCTTCTTAGTTGCTTACTAGGCCTAATGATGACAACCTTCTCTCCTGCAAATGAAAGTGCAGGAATATAGTGCTTTTCGTTCTGCATTTTCAGCATCGTTAAGGAAGGAACGAAGATCCCATTACCATCCTATCGTCTTTATCGAAGGCAAAGTCTCGTAGAAAAGGAGGTTAAGGATGGAAGGTTTTTATTCCTCTTACGATATTCTCACTTCTCGAGGATTAAGAACGAGCTATTCAGCTTTGAAGGAACCAGTCGTGTTTGGCAGCAATGAATCTGCAGAAGAATTCCAATGACCATCCGGCAATGTACTCCATAAACGATCCCAGCATCGATGAATATCCCTAGACTGCACATACGTATCGCAACGATCAAAACGACCGTTCCATGAGATGCTGGAGAAATATAGCGTGCTTCCCCCGAAGCCAGGTCGGAATGCAAAAGCCCAATATCGATTTGGCAGGAGAAAAATAAAACTCCGGACCACTGTCCTTGGATTTGCCATGAACCGTGAGATGCATTCCGCAGGGCAAATTATTAGTGATCTGGACATAAGTTTTGGGTATCGCCTCGCGACCAGCTTGCAGCGACAGAAAAATGGATGTCGTCAGTACCATTCGAAGTCCGGTAGATGATTCCATATCCACGGTCGTCGTCGTTAAAGTGATTTATGACAAGTGCAGCGAAATTTGGAACATAGAATGGAAAACAGACACTCGTAGTAGGAAGTTAAACCGCAATATTACCATATACTTGTGTTGCATTTACATTTGAAGAGTCCTGTGCTTGTGGTATATACAACCGGCATATTCTAAATTCTCTCTTCCTGCGTCCCTTTAAATTGGTATTATCCTTGTAGTGTTGATTTTGGTTTTTTTGATTTTAATTTGAAATAGTTAAATATGAAGTAGAAAATAGAATTGGGGAATTTGGTATATTTTGATATATAAAAAAGAGTGCATGGAGAGCCTAAATATAGGCTTACATAAAGGAAATTAGAGAAAACCAAATCAGATATGCCTAATTAAAATATATATACAAATTAGAGAAAATATCCTAAATATCTCTAAGAGATATCTAAATATCATAATATTGCTAACATAGTTTCTTTCTCATTTTGTCACATGGAGTATTTGTTTAACCCAACCTTTTCAATTTTTATTTTTCTTTGATACATTAATTAAAATGATAACATAAGGTTTGCCTTTCTTCTTTATTTTATGAGGTCTTGTTCATGAGTGTCTGGGGCACTAGTTAATCATGCTTAATAAGGAATTATTTCCATATCCAATACATTCATTGTACATAACACGAAATATACAATGGATTGAAAATTCCAGAATTTCTTAAGGGATTATTTGACCAATGTGCTAGGGGCACTCGTTAACAAATTATCAATTAATCACCCCTTGAGATTACAGTTTTTTTCTCTTATTTAGGTATAACAATTTTGACTTCCTGTCATTTTAACGAAAGGTATAGGAATATAGTGTTTTTCATTCTGCAATTTGATGTCCATTCTAGTTCGTTTCAAGCGAACATACATCTTATTGGCGATGAAGATCCCATTACCATACTTTTGTCTTTAACGAAGGCAGAATCTCGTATAAGAGGAAAAGAAGGAAGGAAGATTCTTGTCATCTTAGGACTGAGCCTTTTGGAGAAAATTATATTGCACTTTTATCAATTGAGTTGTATCCTATAATTATGGCAATTAAGTTCATTTGGCCAATTTTGGACGAAAATCGTTGATGGGCGTCGACCATCTTAGGTAGCATGACTAGCACTGATGTGAAATTTTTTTCTTTTCTTTTCCCTCAACCCTCATTGGCCCTAGAGAGAGGGCTATGACCCTTGCCCAGTGGTCGTCACCCAGTTGTTGGTTCAATGACCCTCATCAGCTACAAAAAAAAAGGAAGGAAGAAAAGATGGAAAGAGAAGAAAAGGAAAAAACAAAAGGAAACTGAATGAATAAATAAATTAATAATAAGACAAAATTGATTTTTTTTTTTTTTTTTCAATGTCGCATCAAATTTGTCACGTAAAATGACTAGCATTCACATAAGCAATTTCTAATGAAAATTGATTGGATAGACTCAATTGATAAAAGATGAAAATGTTTAAAACTTAATTGATAGATTTATGATTGCATTAGCGAAAACACAATATATTTATAACTTTTTTTGGTGATTTTCCTAGGGAAAATTGTCCAAAAAGTCCTAAACCTATTGCACTTTTGCCAATTTAGTCCTAAACCTTTTAACTTTGCCAATTGAGTCCTAAACCTTTTCACTTTTTGCCGATTAAGTCCATCTGACCAATTTTGGTCGGAAAATGCTGACGTGGACGTCAGTGGTGCCACGTAGGACTGTCGGCGCCGACGTGGACAATTTTTAATAATATTTTAATATTTTTTGATTTGTTTTATTTTTACTTTTATATTTTCTGTTTTTTCCCCTTTTTCTTTTCTTTTTTTCTTTTTGGCTTTTTCCGGTGGCCGGCCACCGGCCACAGCCGGTTGGCGGCCTCGCTCGCCACAAGCAAGGCTCGGCCGGGCGAGGAGGAGCACCGGTGAGGGCGAGGGAAGCCCTCGCCCGGCGCGCCGCTTGGCGAGGGTCGCCCGGGAGAGGCCAACCCTCCCCCGGCGAGGGTGGCCTCGCCGGGCGTTGGTCGAGCAATGGCGACGCCGGGCGAGGCCGCCGGGCCCTGGCCGAGGGCTGGTCTCACCGATCCGGTGAGGGGAGCCCTCGTCGGGCTCGCCCTCGCCCGGGCGAGGGTCGGCCTTGCCTAGACCAGATTTGGCGAGGCCGGCCCTCGCCCTTGGCCAGCGGGCGTCGGCTTGTGGCCGGGGCGAGGCCGATGCTTGCCTAGGTGAGGGCGAGCCTCGGCGAGGGCTCCCCTCGCCGGGGCCGGGGGTAGCCTTGCCTCGGTGTTGCCGTCGCTCGGCCGACGCTCGGCGAGGCCACCTTCGCCCGGGGGAGGGTCGGCCTTGCCTAGGCGACCCTCGCCGGGCCGCGCTTGGGCGAGGGCTTCCCTCGCCTTCGCCGATGCTCCTCCTCGCTCGGCCGGGCCTTGCTTGTGGCGGGCGAGGCCCCCGGCTTGTCACCGGTGGCCGGTGGCCGGCCACCGGAAAAAGCCAAGAAGAAAAAAAGAAAAGAAAAAGGGGAAAAAATAGAAAATATAAAAGTAAAAATTAAAAAAATTGAAAAAAAAAAAAAAAAATTAAAAAATTATTAAAAATTGTCCACGTCAGCGTCGGCAGTCCTATGTGGCATCGCCAGCGTCCACGTTAGCATTTTCCGGCCAAAATTGGCCGGATGGACTTAATCGGCAAAAAATGAAAAGGTTTATGACTCAATTGGCAAAGTTAAAAGGTTTATGATTGAATTGACAAAAATGCAATAGGTTTAGGACTGAATTGGACAATTTTCCCAATTTTCCCAAATTGTTCGTGTTAAAATGGCTAGACCCGTGTGATGAGAAGAACCGGTCGTGCTCGGTAACTATTTTATTGCTTGTGAGTCTCTAGTTTACACTTCCTATCATCACACGTGAATCTTTTGTTATTTGTTTTTCTTTTGTGATCCCACATTTAGACCCAACTGTCGCGATTCGTACCCGTTCGTGACAACCGCTCGTCTTGATGGGAGATGATATATATAAGGAACGTACGTTCATTTCTGACGTGTGATCACAAGGTCTAACTCAAACTCTCTCATTCGAATACACCATCAAGATGAGAGTGAATTGGGGTAATAGAGTGCGCCTATTACTTTCTTGATTTCAGGTTTTCTGACGAACGCGAACAAGAACAATGGCTGGAGGTTTGTTTTCGATTGATCCTGGCTTCCGCATATGAATATTTATGTCCTACATTTGGTATCAGAGCAATCCAGGTTTAGACCACTGGAGAGCTGCAAAGAAAGTGTTGAGATACCTTCAAGGTACCAAAGACTATATGCTTATGTATAGACGGACTAATAACTTGGAAGTGATCGGTTATTCGGATGCGGACTTCGCGGGTTGCATTGATTCACGAAAATCAACATCTGGATACATTTTCATGTTAGCTGGCGGAGCCGTGTCATGGAGAAGTGCCAAGCAGACATTGACTGCTACTTCCACTATGGAGGCTGAGTTCGTTTCTTGTTTTGAGGCTACCTCGCATGGTGTATGGTTGAAGAGTTTCATTGCTGGGCTTAGAATTGTTGATTCTATTTCTAGGCCATTAAGAATATATTGTGACAATTCAGCTGCTGTTTTTATGGCTAAAAATGCCAAAAGTGGCAGTCGAAGTAAGCATATCGACATTAAGTATTTAGCCATAAGGGAACGTGTTAAGAAGAATAAAGTGGTCATTGAACACGTTAGCACTGAATTGATGATAGCCGATCCTTTAACTAAAGGCATGCCGCCAATGAAGTATAAGGATCATGTAACTAGTATGGGAATAGTTCCCATCATGTAATTTGTCGTCATTTGAACGATTTTTGTTGTATGAAACTCTTATTCTGTTGTAATGTTGATTCTCAAATTTTGTGTACACATTTTGTTGTTTATGAGAATAACATTTATCCTTGGTTTTGGAATAAACATGGGGTTTATTCATTAAGATATGTTGTCACATATTGGCTGACATTAAAGAAATAAGATGCATTGTGATACATGGAAGGTATTACTCACTCTTAGAGGACATGTCGCCATGATTCATGTGTTTTGTTTCTTTTCTTTAAGCATTAAGTTTTCGTGGAATTAGTTGGATAATCTATATGATGAAAATGATGGGATCAAGTGGGAGAATGTTATTTGTTTTTCTTTTGTGATCCCACATTTAGACCCAACTGTTGCGATTCGTACCCGTTCGTGACAACCGCTCGTCTTGATGGGAGATGATATATATAAGAAACGTACGTTCATTTCTGACGTGTGATCACAAGGTCTAACTCAAACTCTCTCATTCGAATACACCATCGAGTACGAGAGTGAATTGGGGTAGTAGAGTGCGCCTATTACTTTCTTGATTTCAGGTTTTCTGACAAACGCGAACAAGAACAATGGCCGGAGGTTTGTTTTCGATTGATCCTGGCTTCCGCATATGAATATTTATGTCTTACATCTTTATCTACAGATCAAACATACCTAAAATGAAGAGCGCATCCAGTATCTAACACAAAACGGGAGAGAACTGAAAAAGAAGTCATTTTATTTCAATCGGATGATATTACATAGCCGAGAACATCCCGCACTAGCTACTCCATTGATCGCAGAGTGTGTATACCTGGGTTTTGTTATCAAGTCTGCATGGACCCAGGTTTTGTACAAGCCAAAAACATTCTCGACAGTCCTCGTCCCTGTTCTGCACGTATATATCATATTTATGAGAATTGCCTGGCCATGCAAAGCTGCAGTTATATACAGTGTTTTCCCCGGTGCGCGGTGTAAACAGGAAAGAGAAAAACTGATTAGGCCGGAGAAATTGGTTCCCAAAGTCGATGTTCTTCGCCAGGGATGCGCAACGGAGCGTCAGGTCTTTATTGCCCAAGCCATTAGTGATCTTGACCAAGGATACGGGGCCTTGGGACGACACCTCGCAACCTGGTTGCTGCAGCAACAGAAAGATGGAGATGATGGAGATGACCAGGATTGTTTGAAGGCTTGAAAGTGATTCCATATCCGGAGTTGCCAGTGTGCTAAGAATGATCTACGACAGAAATGGAGGGAAGGTTTGGCTAAATTTATAGTGGACGATAGACACTCTAATGCGGAAGTTTATATTGAATTGCAATTTTACCATATACTTGCACGTTTCCTTTTTCTTCTTAGAGCCCTTGATATTGTCCTTGTAAGGTTGATTTCGGATCTTTTTTGAATTTTCATTTGACATTATTTACTTTCTTATTTTGTGATGTGCATATCATGTTGGGAAAAATTACTAGAGAAATCTCAAGCCGGACTTTGCTAGCATTAATGGTTTTTACTTTTTAGGCTACTGTGAGAGTAACGGTGTATCGTGTATTACAAGTGGACTCTACAATAATTTTTAGCTATCTTTTATTTATTTATTTATTTATTGCTTAAACAGACTGTTATTATCGTGATGGATTAAGTACAGTTGCTTAAACATTTCTTAAACCTAAATCTCTCTTATGGCATCCCTCTGTGTTGATAAAATCCTTGTGGTGTTGCAGTTGGGCCTTTTTGGATTTCCTTTTATGATAATTGCTTTTCTATTTTGTCATGTAGATCCAATATATATATTTTTTCATTCCTCCTTTTCAATTTTTATGCTTTTCTCAGTTAAATCAAGAAAAATAATAAAATGATGTTTGCCTCTCGTTCTTAATTTTATCAGGGCATTATTATAAATGCATCGAGATTTTGGTTAGCCAATCTTAATAAGGCAAAATTTTGATATTTAATAAATTAGTTACACATAAATAAATAAAAAAAGAAAGAGAGAGAGAGAGACGATGTATTGAAAGTTGTAGACATTTTTAGATGATTATTTAACAATTACACCAGAGATATTTGTTATGAAAATCTTATTTCATTGATCATTTCATGTCGGCTATGGTCAATACAAAGAAATTGCCATTTTTAGATGATTATTTAACAATTACACCAGAGATATTTGTTATCAAAATCTTATTTCATTTATCATTTCATGTCGGCTATGGTAATACAAAGAAATTGCCTCCTTAATGGCGGAAAAAAGGGGGGAAATATCGCTTCACTCCTCAAACAATGCGCATTGCATTGCAATGATTATTAATTCCTTCAACTAATAACAAAGAGAATGTGTGAATGAAAATGAAATATGTTATAAGGATTTAATGTTGATCCTCGTAGCAACAACATGTTCGCGTGGCCTAATGGATAAGGCGCTCGCCTCCGGAGCGGGAGATTGTGGGTTCGAGTCCCACCGTGAACGATTTTCGCTTTGTCCTTTTCTTAAAAGCTACTTTAAGGCCTTTTTTTTGTCTTTCAATTTCTCTATCTATTTCAAACTCTTTTTTTCCCCAACAAATCAATTTCCTTTCAGAAGAATTCAAGTTAGATTTTTTTATTCTTTCTTGGAAATCAAATCAATAATATATCAATGCAATCAAATGGGGAATAGTGTCAAAAAAGTCTTAAATCATTTATTGATGTCAATTTAGTTTTAAATCTTTTCACTTGTTGCCAATTCAGTTCTTTCAGCCTACTTTTGAGTGGATTTTGTTGACTAGGCATCGGTCGATTGACGCGATTTCGATTTCGATTTTTATTTTATTTTTTCTTTTTCCTCTTTCTTTTTCTATTTTCTTCTCCTCCCCTCCCCTCCCCCAAGCTAAAGGCGATGCTCGATGAGACTCGAGCCCTTGCTAGAGACTACGGAGGTTGCTCATGTTGGGTGATGAGGCTCACCCTCGTTGGCCATGGGTGAGGCTAACTCGAGGCCACCCAACCCGCAAGGGTGGCCTCATGTTGGGCTGACGAGGCTCACCTTGGTTGACCACCGGTGAGGCCTGACCTCACCAGATCTGATGAGGTCGATCCTTGCCTGGCCATTAGCAAGGACTTGAGTCCTTGCATGCGCTACCTCATTGCCTTTGGTGAGGGCTCAAGCCTCACCAATGGTCGGGGAGGCTTGCTAGAAGGTAGCGAGGTTGACCTTGACCTCTTTGGCTGGTTGTTAAGGTCGTGTGATTGGCCGGAGAAAGGAGGAGAGGAAGGCAAAAAAAAAAAAAAAAAAAAAATTAATAAAATATTAAAATATTATTAAAAATTGTCACAATCAATACTAATCGTGCCACATTAGCTAATCAATGCCCAATTAGCAAAATCTAGCCAAAATTGATTGAAATGGCTGAATTGACATTAAATCAAAATGTTTATGATTAAATTGGTATTAATAAAATATTTAGAACTAAATTAGTATAAATAAAAAAGATTTATGATTTTTTTGATGTTTTTCTCCAATCAAATGTCTACAAAGTTACGGATGGGTAATTTCTTGGTCTTCCGCCCGTACTCGTGGATTTGTTGGTACAAGAAGTAGGACGCCATTTGTTGCTCAAACTGCAACAGGAAATGCTATTTGGACAGCCGTAAATCAAGGCATGTAATGAGTAGAAGTCATGATAAATGGTTTTGGCCCCGAAAGATATGCAGCATTAAGAGTTTATGGATTTGAGTCCCACCGTGAACAACAATTTTCGGGTTTCTCCTTTCTTAAAAGCTTTTTCAAGGCTTTTTTTAACTTTTAGGGTGTGCATGGATTCGTGCCCAAAAAGTGTTCCGGCACACTTTGTACGGAAAGTGTGCCGGGGAACAAAAAAAACAAAAACGCGTTTGGTTGCGTTTCATTCTTTTTTTTTTTTTTTGTTAAAAAAAAAGAAAAAAAAAGTTGTTTTCTTTCTTTCCTGGAGCATGAAAATGAAGAAACGTTTCTTGAATTTTTGTTCTTTCTCTTCTCTCTCTTCCTTCTTCTCCTCTTCTTCTCCTCTTCTTCTTTTTCTTCTTTTTCTTTTTCTTTCACCGGTCGCCGGCCTCGGCCATGGCCGGCGACCGGCCGCCGAGGCTCGGCCTCGCCCGGATCCGGCGAGGCCGAGCGTCGCCGCCCCCGCAAGGCGAGGCTCGGCGTCGCCGCGCGGGCGAGGCCGAGCCTCGCCTTGGGCTGGGCGAGCTCGGCCTCGCCCGGATCCGGCGAGGCCGAGCGTCGCCGCCCCGGCAAGGTGAGGGTCGGCGTCGCCGCGCGGGGCGAGGCCGAGCCTCGCCCAACCACGGTGAGGCTCGGCCTCGCCGAGGGCCGCGAGCCTCGCCGTGGGGGGCGAGGCCCGCCCCCGTCGGCCGATCGCCGGAGGCCGGTGACCGGCCGAAAAAAGAAAAATTAAAAAAGAAAGGAAAAAGTGAAAAATAAAATAAAAATGTTTCAAAAATTAAAAGAAATAAAAAATAAAATAAAATTCACCAAACGTGTTTTCGTTCATTTTTTATTTCCGGACCAAACGTTACCAAACGCTGTTTTTTGTTAAAAATTGTTAAACAAACACTTTTTTTCGTTTATGTTAAAGGAACACAAAAAAACAGAAATGTTTCCACGCGGGGCCTTAATTTCTCTGTTTTTTCCCAACAAATCTCTTTCCTTTCTAAAGTATTCAAGTTAGAATTTTTTTTTCCTTTCCTAAAAATCAAATCAACAATATGCCAATACAATCACGTCTGAAAAGTCACTCATTTGACGTTGATGCCAAGCTGAATCCGTGCGGTTTCTGAAAGACTATGGTAAATAAAGTCGATGGGAAGATAGAAAAAAAGATGACTTTTGTTCCACACCACAATCCAAAACACTTCTCCCACATGACCATAAAAAAGATAAGGTGCTGGTCATTCTTGAACTCCCATCTCTTCTTTTCTATATCGTCCCGGCGGCGTTCCCCACCTGATGATGTCCATCTCCTGCTCTCACGAGAAGACTGTACCAGAACTCCATGTCCTTGTCTCCCTTCGTGCTCAGAACTCCCTGCCCGCCGCACTGTGAGCCCGCCGCCATCGGAAAAGCCGGGGCTGAACCCGCGATGAGATCCTTCTTTGTCTTCTCGAGCTTCTGGGAAGCACGAGAAGACGGCACGGCTTGTGAGCTGCTTTCGATGTTCGCTTGAACTGCTATTGAGGGGCTCGACTCCGACTCCGACGTTGTCAGTGGTTCTTGAAATTTCTGCGTCGGCGGCGCGGAGGTCGGATTCTGGAATGAGGGATCGAGGGTGGTGCAACGAGTAGGGTTTATGGTGAAGGGAGTTGAGTTGGGGAGGCTGTGTGGCACCCGTTTCTTCAGGTGGGTGTGCCAGAAGTTCTTTATTTCATTGTCCGTTCGCCCCGGCAATCTCGAGGCTATGGCCGACCATCTGGAATTCCAACAAAAAAGGAGAAGATATTGAGAAATATGAATTTTAGGATGGACCAAACATAGGTAGAATCTATTGTTTTTGTCCAAAAAATACAGATATTTTCCCATACCGGTAAATTTCAAAACGTGTTAATATGTATCGAAATAATTACAAGTAAAACAAAGATCAACAAGTATCCAATCAACATTACAAAAAAAGAAAGAAAATTCATTGTTTGCAATTAATTTACCAACTAGTTTTGGGTTACTAACTCTCATTTGAGTAATTTATCGATATTTGATCTCCGTTTTAATTTACTAAATATTCTATTGGGATGCCAGTTAAGGCATATACAAATAGGACTGAACATACCGGATTTCACAAGATGTTAAAAGCTGCATCTGTTGGGATTAAGGTTTCTACCTCCTTATCAAAGGATATTACCAAGATAAGAGAATTGAGTTCCTAAAGCCGTGGTTCGTAGCCAGGTGCTTTAACTCTCTGAGCTATAGACCCTATCCCGTCTCCATCGGATCTCTTTCTAAAGAAAAGAACATTGCCTCTCCTTAGCCATTTCGGATTAAAAGATGTGCAAGCATTTCTTTCTATAATAAGAATGCGTTTCCAGGTGTGAAGTGGGTTTGTTTGGTTAGCAATCCCTTACATTCACTCGGTAGAGATTACCAAACTAAAATAGCACGACTCATTGACCGTTCTCCCGTTAAATTACGAAGCTTCATTTTGTATTGTAACTTCGAATTCGTACCATTTTCAATGTAGTTTGCAAGAATAATGCCATGCAGAGGAAGAACATAGTCTCGGACCACAAAGATTTAAACTATACTATATCCCCAGACATGCAATTACCTGTTGCCCAGAACTTGATGAAGTTGGATGATGGTGTCTCTTTCGTCGTCGGTGAAGTTCCCTCGCTTCACGTCGGGTCGCAAGTAGTTTATCCACCGCAGTCTGCAACTCTTCCCACATCTTAACAGACCTGCGGTAGGTATATAAAGCTTTCTCAAGAATTCTATAGACTGCATCGCACGCCGCGAAATCTTTTGTTCGTATTTCTTCGCAAGTTTATGAGTAAATGAATAAGAAGTACCTGCTTGTCTAGGAAGTGCACGCCAGTTTGAGTGACCAAACTGGCGGATGTGGGAGATCAGGATCTGGTCTTCCTCTGGAGTCCACGGCCCTTTCTTCATCCCCATCTTCTCACAGCATGGTGTCCTCGCCATCTCTCTCTCTCTCTCTATATTCGAGGAGACTAGTCCTCAATATGATCCAAGCTCTCTCTAGCTTGTCTTCCACTCTCTCTCTCTCTCTCTCTCTATATTCGAGGAGACTAGTCCTCAATATGATCCAAGCTCTCTCTAGCTTGTCTTCCACAGTATACCACCATGTGGGTCTTTGCATATGCTAAAGGCTTTATTATGAAAAATCCATGGTTTTTCATAGACAAAAAACTCAAACTCTCTCTCTCTCTCTCTCTCTCTATCTCTCTGTGCATAAATAAAGTGGCTTCTAGGAAATGTGTTTGACTATAGAATTGGAAGCAAAAAAAGGAGTGAGTGCATCATTTAGGCACGTGCTTATTTTTGAATGGTTTTCTTTTCGATTGATGTTCATTTTCTAGTTTCGCTGCACTCCCGCAGTGTCACTTTCATCATCCTTCTCGGTTGCTTCTGTCCCGCTAATAAGTGCAGTCCAACCTTTATCCTTTTCGGTGGTCAATATTTACGGGCGTCGGCAGAGAGAAAATCACGTCCAGCCGCCGGTCCAATACTATCCACTCATCCTTTGGAAATATGGTACTGGTTAACCTTGTCAAATTGGTATGTACAAATGACATCTTCCTTCCTTTCTTTCTTTTTTTCCCGTTTTTAACGTTGAAAATGCTGTCGACTCAAAGGAAAGGATGCGGAATGCGTCATCCATTATCGTGTGTTGACCATGTTAGTGGAATGTGTTCACGGGAATTAAGTTCACCTAATTAATTACAGAGCGCTTCCTCGGCCTATTAAAAATATAGCTGAACGAATTATTCCTTTCTATTGTTTTGCCTACAAACAATTCGCATACAAAATTCAGGGGAAAATCACGAGGACCCCGACATTGTTTTTTTTAACGTGTTCTTATTCTCTTGATGTCCTTCAGCAGCAACGAAAAACTAAGTTAAGGGCATTTTTCCGGAACTTTATGTATGCAACTCGTGTCTGAGTTAGTTTGTATGTGAATACTTATATGCTTGTCAAAAGTTCATTAGTATACTCTCAAGTACTTGAAATAAATCAAAAGGAAGATCTAAATCATGGCGAAATCTGTGTTTTTGCTATGGTGGTGGCTTATTCATCGCCTGATACATGTGGGATGGGGAGGCAGCGAAGTGCTTGTCAAGAGAGAATGAGAAACTCCGATGAAGGTCTAAACAAGCAAAATGCCTTTACCTGAGTATCACAATGTAATTAATACTCGATTAGAATTTATGAGATAATTTAACAAACCCATTATAGTGCAAGTTTTCAAACTAGCAGTACAGGATTGCTAAGGTCAATCTTGTGCAGACTCCTTGTCCACCTTGGTTGCTGCATATTTGTAGTGGCAAGCACCTTTTTTTGTCTCTGCTTTTCGCAATTGATTTGACTAATCATAAAGGTGTCCCTAAATTTTTTTTAGTAAAAAAACATGATTACTCATAAAAGAGACAAGCAAAGGAAAAGGGAAAAAGAAGTTCTCTACCATTGAAAATTAAGTTGTCTGGTTTGCTTCATGCCGTAATGTGTGTTATGGCCCTTTTAGATAATCATGCTTATCTCCCTAATTTCCCATTAGCCACATAGAAACTACTTGCATGTTCTCTCGTTCCATCAATCACCTTGTTGAAAACTAGCAAGTAGTTTATTATTGAATTTATATATAATTCTGTTTTATATTTAAACACCATCTCTCAATACGTGCGATGACTTGCATTTTTATCGTGATAAAAACTTTAAAAAGGTTCTAACACAATACGTGTGCATGAAAAATGGCTAAAAATCTATTGCATATAGAATACTCCGCGAATGATTTTAATGGTGAATTTTGTATAACTAACCTTGAAATCTCTAATTTTAATATATCTATATGTGTGTGTATGTGTGAGGTAAAGGACGCAATTAACTTACATCAATTGACTGAAGAGAGCGCCGTTCTAATCCTCTTCCTAAAATTAAGTTTCTTCTACAAATTAAATAAATCTTTCTAGCTAATAAAGGCATCTATTTTTAAAAAAAGAACAAAAAAAAAAAGGAAACTGCTGAAGTCAAGCTCAAGCCCATTATGACCCAAATCTCTTTCTTGGGCATGCTGTAAGATTTTAATTTTGACTTATAGCTATATAGCCCAATTATATAACGCCTTCGACGTGATGCATAACTTTTTAAGTAACTTTTTAAAAGGCAAGATTCTGTGCCTGATCCGTCCAGCTCTTTGCCGCTGCCCCATGTGGACTTGAAGCATTGCACTGGGGGGTTTAAGTCCGAAAGAAAAAGACAACTATAGTTGAATAATCCAACTTTCAAATTTAATTATCCTATCGAACTAGTTTGGTGTGTTGGAAAAAGGTTAAAAGATAACATTCTTCACTCCACCAACCTCCACCTATGAAGCACTGACACTCTCTAAGAGCTTTTGTGTCATGTCGGACACTTCGACACGTGTCCGACACTCTCAGACACTCTTTGACACTTGGTCAAACATGTGTCGAAAAATTCGACACTTGGTCAACTTTTCCAATACTCTCTGACACTCGAATCGGAATTCTGACATACGAGTTTCTAATACGTGATTCTGATATTGAGGTCTATTTTAAAATTTTTTAATAAATGAGAGGTCAAAATGTATATATGTGAAAAAATAAAACACAATAATAAAAATAATAAATGAAGAAAGAAGAAAAACCTAGTCCTTTTTTTCTATTTTGACTCTCACTTCTTGTGATACACAATTCATCACTTAAAAGTTTTTTCTCCTCTTCCGACATATCTAACATGCGAGTCCAAAATATAAATTACTTGTCTTTTCTTCAAGTTTTATGAATTATGAATAGAGTTGAATTTGTCAAATTGAAACAATGAATGATATTAATAAATTGTGGATTAATGTTTTTAGTGTAAATTCATTATAGGCTTATTTATTTATTTATTTATGAATTTGAATCAAATTAATTTGATTGAAATAAACATAAAAATAATGATTTATTATGTATATATAAACATATATGTTTAATATTCAACATGTCGGAATTCTTTGTTTTTTTAGAAACGACGTGTCAGCGTGTCATGTCATGTCGTGTCACGTGTTGCATGTCAGTGTTGGTGCTACTTAGACCTCCACTCATTTTCCTTCCCGAAGAGACTCATGCTTTGTATGTACCATGTTTGGCCGTCAAACTTTAAGATGTCTTTAGATTTCCAAAAGGATGTTATCCTTATTCATTTGTAATACATCTAATTTAGTAGATGATATAAGAAAAGCATATAGGATAAAGTTTTAGGATTGAGCAAGACCATCACATTATAATAGAAGAAAGAGGTTAAATATCTCTAACTTCGAGCTCGTGTGGGCTGCCTTATGCGGTGTGAAAATGAGGGTGGTGCATGTTGGATTTTAGATAAGTTGACTCCGATCCCATATTGCCCAAAGACTGGTTTGTTGCCCCGGTAAATCATTGGTGTGCAACCTCAAACTAGCAAAACGTATTTTATAGCCATGAGGTTATGGTTGGGCTGCAACTAGTGCGAGCTATATTATGTTGACGATCAGCCTAGGTCAGTTGCATCCAGTTGTATTAGAACAAGGTACAGATTTTGAGCTTTAGTTATGTCGTCTCTGATCCATATTACTCAAAATCTGGATAGACAAGTCTCACGCAACCTTAAAATAGAACGACGGGATTCACAACACTTTAGATGCGGCTGAGTTGCGACTAGAGCAGACAATATCATATCGACAAAGATTCTATGGGCTGCCTTCAGTTACATATTGGAACCACTGTGGGATGTTGGGCTTTAGACATATCTTTGATCACACATCGTCCAATTTTAGATCGTTGTACTAAAAGATAAGTCTTGCCCAATCTTGAACCATATAATGTGATTCACGCAAATGCAAGTGAGCCACGGCTAAAGCTGATAATATCATGTTGAAGGCGAACCCGGAACCCCGGAACCCCGGTGGGCTTCCATGTCCTACTAGTATAAGGGCCTTGCCTGTATTTTTGTCTCCCTTTCCCAAACACATCCAAATTATTTGTTGTTGCCAAAATAATACTTGGATGTTACGTTTCTGCACTAGTTTTCTTTTTTATACCACGTGACCATAGCGATCAAAACACCCACCAAGCTTTACATGAGCTTTTTTGTAAACATTATTCAATCAATTTTCTTCTAATAGGTACGTATCATCCTTGTGCATATTTGACATGTATGAAAATAACGTGATAAGTACTATTGTGTATAGCAGAGTTTGCTAACATAACTCGTTCATGTGACTCGCTGAGGGAGAGAGAAAGTGCCAAGTTGGATGACTTTAGCTATCCAATATGTCTTTCCCAGTCATTTTCCGTTTCCAATATTAATGAAGGCCTTACATCAAGCTAAATTTGAAAAAGTGGAGGTACTCGTTTGGATAAAACAAGAGCTTAGGTACTCGATGGGGTATAATAAGGAATAAAGCTAAACTAGCTCATTGAAAAAATAACCTTGATTTGTCATTTATTAGTCATAGATAACAATAATATGGATAACATGCCTATAGCAATCAATGAAAAAGATAACTATATATTTTTTTTCACTTGAAAAATCTCAAATAGTGATTATGCATGCCATATAGTCAAATGTATTGTCGGTATCAACTTTTCATATGCATCGAGTGAGATAGGAGTGACGGGCTTGCCCAATTGACAATGGTGCACGAGTCGTATTTGGCGCCCTAAAGTGAACATTCACCTACGGATGATATATAGTTGGCCAATGTCGGACACCCTTACATGGATTTAAAAAAGAAAAAAAAAATGAAAAAGGGATACCTAGATGACGGCAAACAAAAAATGTATTTAACGGGCTATTTCTTCAAGCCCAAAGTAGGCCCAAAAAAGAAGTTAAGAAGCATTAAACCCAAGTACAATCCCAAGCCCAAGACCGAGCTCAAGCCCAAGCCCAAGCCAAAAACCATAGGTCAGTAAAGCCTTCTTCTTTGGGTCCACTCGCAGTAAGCATTTGATTATGCATGTCATATATTTAGGTGCATCGTCGTTATCAACTCTTCATTCTCACCATGGTAAGATAGGAGTGACAAGCTTGTCCAATTGTCAGACAGTGCACGAGTCCAATCTGCCGTCTTAAATTTAACATTCACCCTTCAGATGATATATAGTTGGCCAATGTCGGACACCCTTACATGGATCTTAAAAAAAAAAAAAAAAAAATACCTATCGGTGACAACAAACAATAATGCATTTAACGGGCTATTTCTGCGAGCCCAAATTCGGCCCAAAAGCCCAAGCCCAAGAGAAAGCCCATTCACAAGCCAACAACTCTCTGTAGCTCCTGATCAGTTTCTTGTTCGTCATCTTCTTCCGTAGTTCAAAACCCACCACCACCGCCACCGCCACCGTCGTCGTCTTCCGTTTCCGGCCGCGAGGAAATGGCGATTTCCATGGCGACGTTCGCCATCACCCCGAGCCTGCGTCTTCCTTCGAGACGCCACAGGTGAGTAAAGCCTTCTTTTGGGAATCCGATTGCAGTAACGATTGGCTCTCTTCCCGCGTCTGATGAAAAATTTCTCTTGTGGGTGGGTGGGTGGGTGGGGCAGCAAACTTGCCGCCGTTCAGCCCTCCCGGAGGTTCGCCAGGACGGTTCCGTGGAGAATCGGAGTGGTCTGCGCCGCTTCCTCGTCCGCAGCTCCGGGGAGTTCGAACCCCAACGCGGACTTCAACCCTTACGAGGTTATGGCGCTGTCTTTTGAAGTTTCGCTTGTTGCTAGCATTTTCTAGTTCGAGGAAAAATGGGGCTGCGAATGGTATTTGCAATAGGGCCTTTGAACTGTTGAGGGTTTTAGTAGGTGGGATTGCATATGCTTCTGATCTCGATATCATTTCAAGTGTCTAGCTTTTGATCTGATTCTACCATGCTCGCAAGCTCCAGTATCAGTGGTCACTGTAAATGTGGTGAATTCAGTACAATTGAAGTACTTTCTGTTTTTTTACTTAAAAACTTAAACGCTGTATAGAACCAGGTGCGCGATGCTGTCTGCCATTTGTTTCTCTTTGTCGTGTTCTTTTTTTCTTTCTCTTGCATCATTTGTTCGTTGTTCCTGAATCTGTCAGAGCCACTCTATTCCTGAAGTTTTGTCCATTGGAGTAAATTCGCAGCAGTACTGCATTTTGTGTCACAAGTCTCAGACTTTAGCCTTTGCTCTGGGTTTTGAAACCAGTCTTCTACTCCAGAGCCTTCCATGGTCATCATTTTAGTGTTCTATCTCTGGTTAACAACCTATCATCAGAGATGGATATGATGCTCGACCTCAACCAGAGGGAAGGTGGGCAGACCTTCATAAAAAGAAAAGAACAATGAAAAAAGCCACATTGATTTTTTTTTCACTTGAAACAAATGAATCTAAGGGAAGGACTTGGTTGTGCCATTCGAAATTTTTGAGATTTGACTGTACTTTGGTTATTTAAAACTTTTAGGACTAGGTTCAGGACTTTTGGTACATTTAGCATTGTGCTCATCTTTATATGGAAATGTCTAATTCCTTGTTCTTGATTCAGGTTTTGGGCGTTAATCCAATTGAGGGATTTGACATGATTAAAGCAGCATATACAAAGAAACGAAAGGATGCAGAGAGAAGAGGTGATGAAGCAGCTGCCTCCCAAGTATGTCTCAATTTTTATATTGGGTTGCAATGAAATCATATTAATTTACTCATTATAGGTTTGGTTATTGGGGATTAATAATGTTTCAGCTGGAAAAAGCATATGACAAAGTGATGATGGCACAATTAAGCAACAGGAAAAAGGGTGTCACATTTGGTTCTTTCAAGGTACAATTCCCATTATGCATGAGTTGTATGTTCTCTGTATGTTTAAAATACTTGGACTGAAAAGAGAGTATTTGACTCTGTTTTGCTCAATTGCTCCTTATAGGTCTCTAAGGATATCAAATATGCTGATAAGCAACCCATTGTACCATGGGGACCGAGGTTTGTGTTCATCATTCCATCAGTGCATTTTCCTGTGAGGAATACATTATCGATGGACTTTACAATTGTAATCGAACTAGATAACAGCACTAGAAGCTTTAAAGCTAATGTTCTGCACTGCGTGCAATTGAGTTATAGAACTTCTTGATGCAAGAATTGAGTCCTAAAGCTTTGAAAAGTTCAGTCAAGTCCTTATGTCAACTCCGTTAATTAGAGCTGACCAATATTTTATGTGGCCCTGCAACTATAATTCCTGTCAAGGTTTTAACGAGGACTTGATTTCAGAAGTTTTAGGACTCAATTGCTTGCCACCTAATAATTAGTCTACATCAAACATATTTCCTTTAGTATATGTTTCTGGCTTCTTTTTTTGGGTTGAACCACCATCACTTATTGAATTTCTTCTGATTGCACCTTGCCATTGGTATTACATTGGCTTCTTCTTGTTTCCTCTCCCTTTCTTCCAGGTTCACCAAGTCCAGTGTACAAGACATGCGCATCAACATGGCAATATCTGCTGTCTTCGTAAGTGCCCTTTTGGCTGTGGTGTCTCCAGTTCAGTGTGTTATAGGAGATGATTAGATCTTTCTGGAGCTGTTACTTTTGTAAGAAATGAGTGGGGAAAATGCCCAATATTTCTTTTAAAACACTTAGAGGTTACAATGAGATAACCATTTAACTTATTTGTAAGGCACTCTCCATGACACATGGCCATAGCCATACTTTATAGATGCATTAGGGAAGGCATGATTGTCTTGTTAAAGGCATTTGAGACATTTGTTTTGACTTCAGATTTGATTTTTCTCCTTGGAGGCTGCTCTTTGCTCTACTGATATTCTTCATTTATCTAACTTGAATTAGCAACTTGATTTTCTGCAGACAGCTTGGATCCTAATCAAACGCAATGCTGAATATAAACCATTACAATTTTTAACATTTGCATTTGTGTACCGGATCTTTGAGAAGTTGAAATCATTTGAACCGCCTGTATCACCAACCTTTACGGTAAGTTTCTATGTGAAGCTTGGATCTGTCCTTTCCTCCTTTTCTGTCCTTCATCTAAGTCAGCTGCATTGCATATTTGATTATTCTTTTAGTTGTATATGCCTACTTGTTTTGATCTCTGAATATCTTCTCACAAATTAGCGTTGTTAGAAGGACCATCTGAAGTTATTGCCACAGTTACTCAGACAGTTGAATTGATATTAACTGCAGGAAGAAGGTGAGGAGGATCCAGGGAGAGGGATGCGAATGGGAAAACGGTTGCTTAGGTCTCTTGCATTAGTTTTTGGCTGCATCGCATTTTCTTCTCTGGTATGATGTCTTTTCTGGTGTATTTCATGTTTATCTCCTTTCTAACTTCGTCATATGCCCCAAAGGAGAGATTATTACGTGCCGTGGTTGGCATTTGGTTAGCCACTTCAAAGGAAGAACTTTTCACCTTAATATAGAGAAAAAGGCACTTAAAAAAGCGACAAACTTTGCATGTTGACTTATTAGAGATTTCTGACATGTTGAGACATTTAGTCATCACCCCTGGATGATTGGTAAGAAATTTTTGGGCAATAACCATGGCACCGAGTATTATAGCATAATATCCTGGAACAAAGGCAAACTTGAATGCTATGGCTGAGTCTGCTCTGCTGACAAGCAGGAAATTTAGCAAGGTCAAATTTCACATATATTCAATTGGAGTAGATGATTGTGGTATGATCATTTGATTCCTGTGCCTTTGATTCTTCTAGACGACATACACCTTCAAAGATTGGTGAAGTAATTTTTTTGCTATAAATAATGTGGACTTATATGAAGGTGTGAATGTTAGTGATGTCTCTCCGTTCTTGATAATATCATTGAGAATGAATCTGTCACGAGAACAACAGTGGGACCAGTTGGAAGAGGCGACTCCTGCTGAGGCACTAATCGAAGGGTTCACCTGTTTAACCCCTCTCTGCCTTACATAGCTAAGACAGATAATAGTAACATTATTGGGTCCCCAACCACTTAGTTATTGATCATAGATCATCTTTCTAGAAGTTAGTTATTGGTCATAGATCATCTTTCTAGAAGTTATCTTTTTGTTTGCTCTAGCATTCACAATTGTCTTTGTTCTGCAATCTAACAACTCAGTTTCACTAATGGCTTTGCATTGTGTGTTTGCAGGCATATACTGGTCTTCTGAACTTGATAGAATTCGTAGGCAGTTTTATACCTGCTTTTCTTTATAATAACCAGGTACCGTTTTCTTAGCTTTTCCCTGACAATAATTGTGATGGACCTTATGATGCATCTTTCTTTGGCTACGTGGAGCATGGTTTCACCATACAATTGATTCCCAGTTTGACTCACATTAGATCTGTTAACTACAGTATAAGGTCCAGCATGTCTTATGTTCATTTGATGAACATCCTTCACTGAGATGCTATATCAACAAATAAATGCAAGTGCTCTGCTGCTACATTCTGCTCCCTTTCTGATGAATGAATACACATCTATTGCTTTCCGCAATTAATTTCGTGTTCATCATGCCCATCTTTGTTTCTACATGGTCCCAAGTCTGATTTTGCTCTCTGATGACAATGTATGCATGTGCAGGAACTTATAGTCACCACTTCAACGGCAATCTTTCTCTTTATAATGGCATCATTTTATAGATGACAGACGAACTTCAGCGAGAGTTTCACTTATAGGTCGACTTGGGTGTCAAATTTTGCCATGTCAGGTGTTCTTTCTTTTCTTTTTTAACTTCGAATTTTGCATCTCATCACTAAAACGGGTCTTGTGGACACTAGTTGCGGTGACATAAGGGTAGTACACTTGTAACAGAATGTTAAATTTACATAAGGAGTTAGATCATCGCTTGTTGAAGTCAGAAATAATGTAATGGACTGCTTTGAAGTCTCATCAAGGGAAAATGCGAGAGAACATTTTTATGCAGCTTATTTTGTAGGGCCCGGGACATTAAGGGCAATGTGAAATACACAAAGCAACCCGAGCTGAAATAGGCAACTTGGACCTACCCTGTATTTTGAGCTCTGCTCGGTTTTTTTTTCCTTCCTTCCTGAACTGGAATGCTTCATTTTTTCCGAGTGAGCATACTTTTGTATTCTGAGTTCGAAGCAGCAAGAGTACATATTGGTAGGTTTCAGCCAGAACTGAACCGAAATCACATGTTGATTTGATCTGGTATTTGGCCTCAGAAAAGAACCAATTTTGAAAATGTCTGTTCCACTTGGGTAGACGGATTGAGGTTTGTGTGTATTTTTGTTGCCTTTTGAGTGCTACTAAATATTGGCATGCAGGTTTGAGGTGATAGGATAAGATGTCACACTCTTGAACCCGCCACTTCCTATGGAGACATTTGCGAACTTGAAAATAACGTGAATCAATGTTGAGGACGAAAGAAAAATTTTAAGCAAACCTAACAGAAGTGTTAACATTTTGGCTATAAGGACTGACGTGAACATATAGCTCAGTTTTTACTGAAAACGTGAACTTAAACGGACTTAGACCAAAATTCCGGTAGCAAGTTCTTGCTTAGACCATGGAAATTATTAAGGATGTTGATCATGTGGGATCATTGATCGGGATCTGTACAAGACTTACTCCTCAAGCTTTGTTTTTCACTCGTGAATTGACATGTGTCCACCGACGTGAAATTAAACGAAAAAAGAAAAATTGTTCTTCCTCCTCCAGTTACGGTCTCATCCTTCTTTAATTGGCCATGGACCAACGGCATTGACAATGTCGCCGGTCATGAGCAATGCTAGCGCCATGCCCTGGCCGAGCTTCCCAATCTGGAGGCAACGGCCATGGTTGAACTTCTTATATTGTCATGTCCATTGATCATGTGGGATTTACAAGACTTCTTTTTGTTTTCATGAAATGAGAGTTTTCGTCACTAGAGCAATAGGAAATGGAGAGGTGCTTAGGTAGCGGAGACCTCCTGCAGACATTCACCGTCATGGGATTTTGCTAATCCGAATAAAAAGGTTCCGAGATTAATTGCCAGTCCCCATGCCACGAAGCGCAATGAAACCAAAATCTTACCATTTAGTAATAGAAACCTGCCTTCTAGGTGCATGATAGGCTTTGCGGTTTGTGCTAATATTAGGGTAAATTACCAAAAAAGTACTAAACTTTTTGTACTTGTGTCAATTTAATTTTAAATCCTCATATATTGTCAGTTGAGTCTAATTGGTCAATTTAGGTTGAAAATCATTGATGCAAATGTCGAAAATCCTATATCATACATAGACAATTTTCTAAACAATTTTTTGAATTTTTAGTACTTCTTTTGTTTGGGCGAATCAAGGCCAACAAGCATTGTTGCCCAACCCTCTCAGCCACTAGGCGAGGGCTAGTGGGCCCATGCCAAATCTAGGCTAGGCAAGGGCATTTCGACTCTTGCCTGTGGTTGGCTAGGGTTGATTGGACACCTTTGTTAGCCCTCAATAAAAAGAGTAAAGAAAATAATAGAAAAAAGAAAAGGAAAAACCAAAAAAATTATACAAAAATATTCACATCGACATGGGTTGTGCCACTTAAGATGACTGGTGTTTTATGTTAGTAATTTATAGCCTAATTTGGCTAGATGAACTCAATTGACAAAACTTACAAATGTTTGGGATTAAGTTGACACAAATGATAGGCTTAGGAGTGAATTGCCACGAATGTAACAAATTAAAGACTTTTTTGGTAATTTCCTCACTAATATTATGAATGGTAGAATTCGGATATATTGAGTTTCTAAAGTGCTCAAAACCCTATGGCTACGTTTAGTAGTCCAAATTTGATGCTTGATAGGATAACGGAATATCATGTCTAGTGTTTGATGACGCCTTCTATACTTGACAAACCCATATAAAATGTTGGGTAAGAAATCCAAGCTAGGGTGGGATAAATGCGGATTGGATGAAAATTTTCAAAAAAGAAAAGAAAAAACATAACAATTTCCTTCCAACAATGGAGTGATGGAGTCTAGCTTCGCACAAGGACCATTGCCACAACAGCCTTCCTCACCACCCTATAAGACCACTGCTACGACAACCTATCACTTCTGATCACTATGCAATCATCGTCATCTCAAACAATGCCAATCATCATTGACATCTAGCCGATTGTCTTCCGACAATTGCCAAATTGAATCGGCTATCGCTAATGAATGACCAAAATTGGTGGATCGACTCGAAAAGTTGTCTTTGAAAAAGAAGAAAAAAATCAAAACACACGAAGTTTTGGGCATTCATATGTTGGTCTTGAAGGGTGGTCACCTGATTTTGCTGTGATGCTTCAACATCTGATTTTGTCCTCTACTCAAATCTGAGAATTTGTGCTAACAATCGGAAGATTTCAAAGGAGGAGGTCTGGCGATAATAGTGATTGCTCAAAATGGTGTTAGTCTCGGCTGTGCAAGATTACGTCAACAAGATGGTGCCCTAGATTTGGAAAGTGTCATCTTTGTGAACAAGTGAGACTTTCAAAGATTTTGAATCCTTTGTTGGATTGCACCAATGAAAAATGATATTTTACAATTCATAGGATATATTAAAATTTTTTATCTCACCTTATCCTATCCTATTTCAATCCAAATCTGGGTGACATAACATGGCATAAAAAAATATAATTGATTTTCAATCATCAAATTGTCGAGCACTAAAATATTTATATTCAAAATATACAAAAAATGTAAATTAAGTTTCCGGCTTTTGTATATTTAAGTAGGAAATGCTTGAGATTCCTATTTGGAAACTTAGCTTGAATTTGGGAGAGGCTTGATTTTTATTTATGATTGATCGATTTTGAGTTTGAAATTAGGGATAGGCCTCCCAAATCGACCTCATTGCAATCTCTAATTAAGATAAATTAGAAAAACGTTACAGGCATCTTGCTAGAGGGAAGTATGAATAATTTAGTATAATACTTAAATTTTAGACAAATTTAATCGCATAAAAACCACCTCAAGTCTATATAGCAATGGCATATGAAGAACTATTATGAAGGAAGACAAAAATCTCTATGACTATTATTTTCGAAAGATATAGAAAGAGATAAATTGATTTCAGAAGATGCGGTTCATTCAAATAAATGATGATGTCACATATTGCTCCTCACGACAAGAATAGTCTTATCTAGAGTATAGCCCTAGGGTTCCCTTTTCGCCCCCTTAAATCAATAGATGGAGAAAAGAGCAGTAAAAATTCCTGTTGACACTATAAGCGTTTACCCTGCTACATGTCAATAAGTAGTCACCACATCGTTTCTTTTTAGTTATTGAAAAAGTGGCCAATAAGTCTTGGGTCATGATATTAGAAACAGACAACCATATTTACCGAAAAGTTCAACGTCTGAAAATGGAGAATAACATTTGCCCTCCTCATTGTATGAACTTCGAAATTTTAATTTGCTCATTCTTTTGTTGAAATTTGAAAAAATAAAAAGAAAAAGAAGAAGAAGTTAACGACACTGTCTTTACTAGAGAGAAGACAAAAGATTTACACGAAAGGAGTCCAGCACTTCCAATTTAATAGGTTTAATAAGTGCACATACTTTTTTTTTGTCATTATAGGATTGATAACATTTTATGACATTCTCAATCTCTTCATAATATTGTAATAATGACATATTGGATTGCCTTAATCATCAAGATTATACGTCAATTGTAATTATACATATCATTCTACCAACCATAACCTTAAGGATTGACATATTTTCAGGAAAATGCGGTTTTGGATGAGTAAAACTGTAGAAAAAGCTAATTTATACTGTCGTGGTAACAAACAGACGCTTTCAATTCATAGAAAAAGAGAACTCTATCGAAATTAAAGAAAAGTACAACAAAATTAGGAAAGCGGTCCTTCAATTTGCTAACATAAATAGTTGCAAAGGACATGGAGTATTGCACAAGTACATTGGATTCTGCTCCATGTTTACTATTTTTGGCACAGAGCGAACTCACCATGTTTGGGTCATCAGCTACTTTTTTGGGAGTCCAATGCTTGCGAAACCTTATTCAAAGGAAAGAGACTCCAAATGAGGGGATTCAATTCCTTGCTTCGAGTGGAAAAGTTGAAATATTCCCCCCATTTTTAGTGCTGTCTGTGCCTCAATCTTTGGGAAAGGATAGGGTCCGAGTCTTCCTTTTCATGGTTTGATTATACTGTTGACAATCAAAACCTAGTATTACACTTTCTGTCTAATTAGGTTCGAAAGAGAACCCCGGTTGTCAAAAGCGCTCTCAACAAGATGCATCAACAGAAATTCTAAGAAACCAAAAGAACAAAGTAAACAGTGATGCCAGATGTGAAAAAATTGAAGCATAAATCGATGGTTTGTACAGTACATGAGCATTCGAACAACAACCCATAAGAATTCGTCATATTCACTACATAAATGTAATTTATTGCGGGGTCTTTGCACCCCTAACATTCTTGAATGGCATATGCAACACCAGAGAACACAGAGAAAGTGGTCTTATATAAATTGGCTTGGCACATTACATGATCCAAGAGAAGCAATACTTTTGTCACTGGACAAAAGAACTCTTTTAAGTTCTCTTTTCTTACCAACTAAGGCATGGGTGGTTCTGAGATAAAGTGAAACATAGGTAAATTACTATGCGTGATATTCTAAGAATAGCCGGCACGGGATCATACAAGAAATCAACACTCTGACAAGCCTCAGTTCTTAGCTTGATGCGGGTGATCCTAGTAGGACATGGTCATTGGTTATGCACAGAAGAAACCCTAGCAGTCCATATCAACACTTCAGAAACCATGCTTGACTTTTTGCCATGCCCTGCTTAATTCCTTCGTCATTCACATTGTTGGATACAACTTGGAAACTATCCTGCAAAGCCTTGTGTGGTTCCTATGTATAAGCTAATCAATTATTTTCAGCTATGGTCAGGGAAGCAAACAGTTCAGCGAGACCTCGGATTGACCCCGGCAAAGCGCCTTACCTTGCGGTGCGATAATTATTGTGATTGATTGAATCGACCCAAATGATTGTTGTAAAGTTACTTGGTGAGTTTCTGATAGCAGACCATCTCTTTTCCACTAAATGCTTGATTGATGATTGTTGATGACAATATAGATGGTGTTACTTTCCCATTTGATATTCCCAGACCTTATACATGTAGTTACCATGATGTTAAGAATAGCAAGTATTTAGTTAGGGAGGTATGCACTTGAACTAAAGATGACAATCCGCCAGAAGGCCTGTTGAAAATACCACAACGCCCTTCTTTTCATTTGGTTTTTAATTTCTCAATCAAAAACTTCCTCCTTAAATTCTTCACCATCTGGAGCACAAAAACCCTAATCAGCCGCGCCTCTCTCTCTCTCTCTCTCTCTCTCTCTCCTCCCTCCCTCTCCAAGTTCCTCTCTTCATTACAATCCAAAACCATGCAAGAGATTCTCGCATCCCCTTAAATCAACCACTCTTACACTAATCATTCTGGCTCACTTGGAATGTCTACTTCTCCTTCAAGTGGGTTACTGTCCTCTGCATAAACCCAAGTGTCCTAAAATCCTGTGTAGTACAACGAGTAACCTCTTGCTTTAAACAAGCCAAGTGCTTCATTTGTCTCTCTCTTAAATAAAACAAACTATCCAAGCTCCTACATATCACTGTTATGGAACCAATTCCAGAACCAGATTATCCCATCTATCACCACCGCGATCATCATCACTCACTCAGCAACACGGACATTCCAGTTAACCCCATCACCAGACCACCAACCACAGATTCATCATCTTCTTCGACCCTAAGCCGCTATGAGAACCAGAAACGCCGGGATTGGAACACCTTCTGCCAGTACTTGGGAAGTCACAGGCCGCCGATCCCACTCGCCGCATGTACCGGCATGCATGTTTTCGACTTCCTCCGCTACCAGGACCAGTTTGGCAAGACCAAGGTTCACCACCAGACTTGCCCCTTCTTCGGCCTCCCGAACCCGCCTGCCCCGTGCCCGTGCCCGCTCCGCCAAGCTTGGGGCAGCCTGGACGCGCTCATCGGGCGACTCCGAGCCGCCTACGAGGAGAACGGCGGGGACCCCGGGGCGAACCCTTTCGGAGCTAGAGGTTTGAGGGTTTACTTGAAGGAAGTCCGTGACTATCAGGCCAAAGCGAGGGGCGTTAGTTACGAGAAGAAGCGCAAGCGGCCCAAGGAGAAGGGGCCATCGCAATGATGAGTTCTCTCTTGCCCTTAGTCTTATCTTTGGAGACAGCACAGAACAGTTCACGGAGCAAAAGGCAACGTATGATCAGAACTAACAGATATATGCGCGTTTCAATATACTTAGATGTCATCAGTCTTCTTCGGCTTGATCTCCGCTAATTACTCGTGAAAGACATGCGAGTCTTATAATGAAGACCCTCGATATGCAAGTCCCAAGTCTCTCGTAAGTACTACATGTCAAAATATACCAAGTAATTTCTTCATGTTTCTAATTAATTCGGGTGTTAAAGTTACTGAAAAGATGTGCTTTAAGTCTTTACCTGCCTTGGATGAACTTTTTGTGCTGTCTCTGCAGATATTGGAGTGCATGCTCAATGAATTTTTTTTCAGTTCTTCCAATGCCTGTTACATATATTATATATGTTTTACTTAGTGGGAATGTTTAATTTATTGCAATTTGAGTAAGTACCGTGCAAAATTCTTTTGCCCTTCTGATGCTTAGCAGTAGGATGATGTAGCTGAAATTACAATGGCAGTTCATGGGAGGATTCCAGTTTTGATTCCTCTATTTCCAAATGACTAAGACAAGCGAAGTTCTCCATAGAACATCTTCTTTGGGATCATTCACTCGCTTCGTATCTAATCAACCCTAGATCGAGATAAATCTGTTCAACCATGTGAAAGCGGGCTTACATGATAAACGACTGATTCACAATAGTCATAAACATCAAGTGCTTTTTCTCTAGTGAGCTTAAGGAGGAATGCAGTCATTTTTTCTACCTTCCTTTTTGGGGGTATAGACCATAAAATTAAATTGCTAACCATCTTCTTATTCAGGAAAAAAAGGGCAATATTGTTCACTATAAAAGAATTACAGTTTAATGCAAGTTCAAAGAACTTTCTTGGTAAGATCAGTGTGTATCTACTGGAGGAGCAGCATAAGTCTAATGCCTCCATAATTGGTGGAGATCCAAGAGGGGGATGTAAAATGCTGAGGTCATCGATGCATCTAGCTGGACCTAGCCTCCCTTGACAACCTAGTATTTCGTCATGTACAACCAAGCATTATCAATTGTTCCTTTTCTGAGAGAAGTGCAACAATAGCCCTACACATATTGGCGTTTAGTGAATAGAGTTTGAAAGGTACTTTCATTAGGTCTACTACTGATGTAAGAGACAATTTACGCACTCATCATATGATGGTGACTATGTGGAAGAATTTGGTTATGAAACTAACTCCAAACACACATGTTAGCCTTCAAACAAATGATTATGTAAGTTTTTATGGACACCAGCGATGGACCTAATAGTAATCTTGAAAAGTTTTAGTTTTGTCCATTGGCGACATTTTGCCATTGGAAAATTGCGTGATATCAGAGGCTTTCGTGGAATTAAGCATGATTTTGATCACATAAAGAAGGAATACAGCTATTGAATTTCATTCAAAAATTGAGTGAGAAATCTGATTATGAGATGTTTTCTGAAGCGGGAAAAAAAATCAAGATAGAACCTGGGTCCCCTAGCTATTTAGTTTAATTTTTCATTTGATCCCCATAGTCAATGTCTACACCCATCGATCAACAGAACCAGGTATCAATTCTATTCCTTGATCATAGGCAAAACCAAATATTAAACAATCTATGTTCTTGGTACGATTAACAAGATTAGGTCTTGGTTGCACCTAAATACGAATGTTTAGAACTCAATCAACCAATTTAGAGCATTAAGGACTCAATCAACCAGTGCCCAAAACGTTTAGGACATTTATTACACTTATCTCTTCCTTGTTAATCCAAACATCCAATGTGAGATTCGTCTCTGCTTCACACCTCACATGGTGCACTCATCATCTCCCACATGAACTAGTATTACATGAAAAGGGTTCATTAACAACTTCAGGGTCTGCATCGACTCATCTCAGAGTAGTCAGCAACTCACATATATAGTTCAGCATCAACAAGCTGACCTATGGATCTGTAAGTCGATTCATGTTTTGTAGTGAAAAGGCAAGCGCTCTGAGAATGATCACTTCCACCCAGAGAAATCTACCAGAGTGTTCAAAAGTTGATCAAGCACTAATCTAGTGGACTTAATCCAGAACCTAATCAACTATATCGAACGTTATGGAAGGTGGGCAAAGTGAAAAGCTTTAGTGCCCAAGAATGTAGCAAATACATGAGTATGGTATATGTTCCTCACATTTAATAACAACTTGATTGTCGAAATAAAGTTGCAGACGTCGATGGTGATGCAACCGGTAAATCCTAAATAATCTTCGTAATCTAATAATAGAACATTGATTTACCTCCTAATTATAATTAGGATAAATTTGTGTGACTCATCTTTGCAATTTGGAAATACCACACAATATGCAAATCAAAAGGCCTAGGAAAATTCATAGGGAGAAGAAAGAACATAATAGACATTAGCCAGAAATTAGAGAAGAAAGCTTAGCTAGTAAATTAGAAAAAGTGTCCAATTAGTCATAAACCTATTGTATAATGCCAATTTAGATTTTTCAACTTTGCTAATTTAGTTCTAAATCGTGTACCAATTCTAATGTAATCGTTTTGGTTAATTTTGCCGAAAATTGCCAAAGTAGTGGTCTAGTCATCATCGGTAATCTGACATACCACCAAGTCAACGATTTCTGGCAAATAATAACTAGAATGATTACGTACAAAGATTTATGACTAAATTGACAAAATTAGAAAGTTTAGGAATGAATTAATATCCGTACAATAAATATTTAACTGATTAGACAATTTCACCCCGAAAAATATTACAAAACATAAAAATTAACAAGCCGTACAAGCCTTCATGTCCTTCCTAATTCCTTTCGCAAAGTGTTGATCTGTTTAATGTTGTTAGAATCTTTGCCTCCATTGAATTTTTTGACCGGTACTTCAATTTTAGTGATGCAAACCATCCCATAAGAATACAACTGCACGAAGAAACATTCATTAATCAATTTTTTGGCACAAGTTTGCTAACTCAATGATGCAATATTTCACTTCATTAATTTGCCATTTTAGCTGCAAGTATTGACATAAGTTTTCTTGCCCTTTTTGCCCTCTATATGTATGCGCACGCGCATGTGCACGAGTATACTTGCGCGTGTGAAAGGATTGGGTTACCCCAAAACCATTGGCATTATAAGAATAAAGAGAGATTATGGGGTTTAGAGAAAGAAGTACAAAAGGATATAATCTTTTCCATTGTCTGCAGCATATGGAATAATTAATTATATGCTTTTGACGCAGCAAAATAATCGATAATTTATTAACAAGCGTCTAAACAAATTATAAAACAGGTATAAGCTTTACTGAATTTAGAGAAAAAGTGTTTCCAATCGCATTACCCGAAGAACACATGCAATCTATTAAAAGTAAAGTTGTTATAAAATATCCACTTCTATACATGTTTATATATATACCAACAAGGATCAATTTCTGACCTAAAAAATTGATCTTTCGCTTTTGATTTGTTAAATAAATTTGAAAGAAAGTTTCCTAGGTTTTTTGCTTCCCCACCAACCTGCACTAGTCGATGCTTAACGAGTGGTAATCAATTCAAATAAATTCCAAATTAGTAGCATGATGATTGAAAGTGCTTTCATTATAATTTAGCTCTTTTGGGTTCCATTCCTGTTTTTGTTTTTATTTTCGAAAGTGGATTTTCCCCCCCTCTTTTTCGCCGGGAGGAAAGCGAAATCGGGTACCAGAAGCATTCAAAGGAAACATTCCGTACAAAGATGCCCGCAAACTACGGTCAACACGCCTAGACCGCTGACACGTGCGCCTCGCCCTGTGGTCCCCACGGGGGCGGCCCTCCCACGTGGCCGCTTGTACTCCATGTCGGGAAGCTGCCGCCGACAGAAATGAAATTTTGGGTTGGCACGACCTATATAATCATTACTTGTCATAAAGTTCAATTTGACCTCATAATTACATATATATATATATATTTATAAAATACAGGATTTCGTCTATTAGGGTTTCATGAACTCTTTGGATACGTAGCATTTGCACAAATACAAACAATTTCAGGGGATACCAATCCATAAAATTTTTAAAATTATTTTATCAAATGACGTAATTAATTATTAGAGAATATTTATTTAAACAAGTCGGCATCATTTTCGATCACCCAACAAGAATTTGCTATTATTGTATAGATAATATTAAAAAATTGACCCGAATGGTACTTGAATTTTGATTTGATATGCAATGTTATCATCAATCTTTTCATTTGTTCAATGTGGTATGTTGAATTTTGTCCTTATACTATTTGAAAATGACACAAATGAAGGATTGCATTGAAAACTTACTAATGGTTCAAAGATCAATTGAATAAATTAAAAATCCACGGACAGCATTGCCTATTAAGTCGAAGTTTAGGGATCATATTATATAAATTAAAAGTAAAGCATCGACATTGCATATCGAATTAAAATTTAGGAATCATTTGTGTTGTTATCTATCAAATTTTATATCTCCATTAGCATATAAAAAAGAACAAAAAGCAGTAGCTACATCAATGTACCCTGTTTAGTAGTGTTTTCGTTTTCCTATGTTTTAGTTCTTTTGTTCTCTAAAATAGAAAAAGAAAAAAACATGTTTGACAACATCAATCAATTTTCCTATTCACCGAAACAGATTAGTGATTATGAAATATATTTGAAACAGAAACAATAAGTATACAAAAACTCACTTCTTTATTCTTGGAAATAAAAAAGATAAGTATGGTCATTTTAGAAAAATAAACTCAATGTAACCTAATGCTTACCCTTACACAATCGACACAAAGTCCAATCTCCTGATCCAATCAAAGTCCCCATCTTTTAGAATAAAAAATAAAAAATCATGAATTTAGACCAAAAAAAATTAGAAACTAGATTTTGGGTAGTTTTACTAGATTTTAATGTTGACTCTAGTTTATAATTAGTTTTGCATAAAAAAATGTGAAAATATTTTGATGAAAGTTGGATTCAAAATTAAATTAGCTTTTAAGGTTTTTCTATATGGATTTTTGAATTTATATTCTTTTAGAGACAATGTTAGGTCATGAAAGCTTGTTGACTCCAAGCAATGTTTGCTCTTCTTCTTATAACTAAGAAAGCTCAAAAAGCCTATGCACTTATTTACTATAATGTCCTAAGATTTACTATTAACCTCCTTGTGTTGTGAGTGATAAACCAATGGGACTCTCTGTTGCCATTTTCAACTATCCATCTTTGACAAACTATTATGTTGGATTTTATTAGGTATTTTAGAATATCTTGTTCAATTAAATCATTACAAAAATCCAGTTTTATTCAAACATGAAATGTTGAGTTTCCACTGATATTTTTATAATAAAATGAAAAAAATTGGGAATAGAAATTTTTAGAATTGTACCAAACGCATTTTTATTCTTTTCTACTCTAGAAATGGAAATTTTGTACAGTTATCAAATGCATTCTTCTGCTTAGAAACTCGTCCAATGAGTAGATTTTAAAAAAAAAACTATTTATAAATAAAAATTGTTTCCAAGGACAAAAATTTTATGAAACACACCTAATGGACTTGGGGTAGTCGAATATAATGCACTTGTTTGAGGGATAACTGTTCACCTGGAATTTACCACATTACTTATAAATGAAGGATTAATATGAAAAGGCACTTATAATTCTAGGGCTCCATTGCATATAAAAAGTTCATGAATTATATTATGTAAATAAAAAAAGTTTTAAGGATTTTCGATGGCTTTATCCCAAATTTTAATTTGGAGAAAGATGACAACGTTTCCTTCTGTTATTCTATTCGACCAAGGAAAAACGATTAAGTATGCAGACCTTTGATCTTGAGAAAAGAAAAATTACTTGAAATCATTCCAATTTTAGCAAGTTAAACTAGTGGATTTACTTGTTAAATTAAAGCCAGTTAAATGGTTGAGATAGATAAATAGGTTCATAGCACAAAACAAATGATTGAAATATATCTAATTTTACTAATTTTTTCAATGTGATGCCATTTATTTGGATGATTGCTCAAAATTTTTCACATTTCTTAATAAACCAACTTAGAAGATCGGTCTTAGTATATCTATATCTAATATTGAGAGAGAGAGAGAGATTAGCAATGGAAGAAACTTAATGAAGTGAAGAATACATACATACATACATACATACATATATATATATATATATATATATATATATATAAATCATCAAGTGGGTGATGACTATGTACTTATGTATATTTCTCAATAAATTAGTATGTTCATTTTGCGAAAAAATAAATAATTTAAAAATACTTTTTAAAATTAATTATTTGTATCACTGAAAATAATTAATCAATAAAAAACAATTTCATCGTTGACATTTATATTTGGTTATACGATGAAAATTCATTAATCTTTATTAATGATAAAAATTACATTTTTAGAATTTTGTTTTTATATTATTCATTTTCTGGACCACGTCCAGTAAAATAACCAAAACAGGACTTGCAGACAAATAACCAATATAGACAAATTTGAACCATCCATCGCGTCCTCTGTTTTCTTATGTTTGTTCAGGCCTCGTGCTCGGACGGCAAGCTAAGATGATCAAGACTCCTACTTGCCTCAATAGTGCTATTCACTTAACCATCAGCATCAAGTAGATTCAAAACTGTGTACCATCTGATCATGCAATACATTTTAGCATTTTTTAATAGTCAAAATATTTGCTGTGATGTCCAACCTCCCCGGACGATGCATTTCCGGGAAGAGTATTACTAGTAGTTTCAATTCACATCGGATAGCTATGGTAGTTTTGGACTTCCACTTCAGAGAAATGTACCTGAAAAACACGGCACAACAACTGAACATAGCGTACTATTGGACCTGCCAAAGTCGAAATGCAGAATGAATCATCTATTCCAGAGGGGAAAAAAAAATCGGCTATCAACATCTTGCAATTCAGGGAAGGTTAAGAATACCGCGACCTGAGCGAACTACTCTAAAGGTTCGCGGCACCGATGTATATGAAACTGGAAGAAGGAACAAAGAACACTGGAGCTTATTCTACTCCGATGTTAAAGAGGGTGCTGATCGAGATCAGAACAGGCAGTGTCTATTGGAATAAGCTTTCTGATTCTTCCAGAAACCAAAAATAAACCAATGAAGGGAACCCAAAACCCGATCTTCTTTGTCCACTTAATATGCTCCTTCTCCCTTTCAAAGGATAATGAAGCTCGGACAGGATGTCACCTATGTTGCAGCCGAACGAGGTGCCGTATTTACAGTGTCAAAAAACCAGGAGTACCAACTCGGGTCGCCAGTCCCCACAGATCGGAAAGGAATGGATCAGCTGGGCCGTTTAAGAATCTCATCACCAAGGAGTGTAGTTAACAAGTCTTGATTAAGAATTGACCTATTCTGGTTTAGTATGGTGTATAGAGAGCGTAACTCTTGCAGATCGGCTTTCCTGAAAAGGCCTTTGAGTGCTGTCTCAACCTCGACAGGCTTGACATAGTTTCCAGTGGCATCTGGACTGCTTGCTTCCCTGTTTGTCCTGTTAACATTTTCTCCAGTATCTATCAATGAAGAATGCTGTGGAACCTGAACTTGAGGCCGAGAATAGGGTCGGGAAGCCCAATAATCAATGCAGATTCTATTTTGATCCAGAGCCTCAATAGCCTGCGAGGAAATGATGATGTTACGAATTTTAAGTGCTCCAAAGGAATTCAGATCACACCAATCAAGATAGTCTAGGAACCAAAAAGTTGATGAACTTAAAGTATCTCCATGTTCATGCTCGGATGGCTCCATATGACAGTGGGGAAGTCCTGTTCTGACTTCTGTATACTTGTCCAATGACGGATGACAACGATGACAACAAAAAGAAATAAAACATCAACTTAACCTCTAGCCTTTGTACACAAGATAAGGTCTACGCCACTCTGTTCACTATATTCAAGTTTTTTTTTCTACCAGAAACATGAAAGAATCAGGTTCTCTTCTTCATATACCGTAATTGCTCAAAAACCATGACTTCTTTTCATTATTCAGTTTTTGCTATTTCAAAAATACCCTGAGCTTGATGCACGTGATAACTCACAATTGTTCTCTCCAAAATTCTGCCAAAATCATGTAGAAAATAGCTCTTAATCCTCTAGATGCAATCCTCTTCAACATATATAAGCACCAAAAACCCAATGATAGTCCACATTTTACTTCAAGGAAAGTGCAATTCCTAAAACCTAGTACCTGCACAATAGCTGGTGAAGAGAAACCGAACATTTCAAAGCCATCAAGACTGCCAGGAGGCTGCAGAGGAGGAAGGTTCATCTTTCCCATTTTGTGTTGCTTCGTGATCTCCTGATTTAATCGGTCTCTAACCATGTCCCAGCACTTAGTAGGTGTAACATGAACAAAAACCTCACTTGTGCAATGTTCCAAGGAAACCTGAAAAAGGAAATGGGGAATTTGTGTTACAAAAAGGAACAAATTGTTACTTCAAAATCAATATGGACATCCACCATAGCTTTCTAATCCAACATCTATGAACCTATAAATTCACAAAAAAACTATTCAAACAGCTGGACATAATCAAATATGATCTCCACTGTTACCATTCACATGTAAACATATCTACCCTCCCTGCCTTTTGGCTGATAAAAAGAGTTTAACATATCTTGCTCCTGGAGCACTTGGAAGCAAAAGCTACTATAGAAATCTGATAATTCACCTTTTTATCAAAACATAAACTATAAAAGAGACTTTTAAGAACCTTTGGAAAAGCAACAAAGCAGTCAAGAATGGGGGAAAGAACAATAGAATCCTCAATCATAAGCCAAATAAACAAGTTAAAAGTACAAAAGCCTATTAGCTTTTCCTACCTAACTAATCATTAAAGCTGAGAGTAGAATCATAAAATATCTAGGATATTTGTGAAGGATTACTTAACAATAGCAACATAGCAATGAGAATATTTTATTTCACTAAGTAATGCTGCACTTACCATAAACAGGGGTCCAACTCCTCCACCATCCAGGATTTCAGAGATATAGAAACCCATACTTGCAGGCTCTAAAACGTTGATGTACCTAACCTTGCTTCTAAATCCTGAATAATGAGAAGAAAGAGCAACTTCATTAGATGGTAGAATAGCTAGTGATAGTATTTATTCTGTCAATGGTCCACATGTACCATACCTTTAGGAAAAATTGTTTGGCTATTACTCCATGACTTTCCGGGAAGCACGACTCCAAAATCCAGAGGCGCAACATTGCAGTTGATCCTCCTCACTACCTTTGCAATTCGGGGGCCCTTCTGGCGGAAGAATTTATCCAGATTGCTTTGAGTAAAAGATGAAATTCCTGCAGAATCTGCTGAGTTATCCACCACATTACAGGCGACATTGCTTCCGCCTTTTTCTTGCTTTTCATCAGCAGCGTGTTTTTCACTACTACATAAAGGAGAATGCTGAACATAGCCCTCTGTAGTTGCTGCTCTAGAATTCTTGCTGTTGTCATCACCAACTTCTTTCGTAAATAAAGAATCTTCAGCACGTCTAGATTCTAAACTCGAAGAACCCATGCAAGGAGCAGATTGAGAACTGGGTTTTTGATTTCCATCTTTCCCATTCAGTTCATCACTAATGGCTGCTGATGCGCAAGCATGCCGCTGCCCTTCAGGTGACAAATTTCTTTCCCCCTGGCTGCTAGATGGTGCACTGGTCATGGAGGTAGTTAAGGTCACTTCTTTCTGCACAGCACAAGCACTTGCCTTCTTGTCAGAATGAACCTGCCTCTCCAAAGAATATGCCATCCCTTCAGAGGGTCCTTTCAATAGAAGTGAAGCTGACTTTTCTGGCTCCTCACCTTCATCATCACTCAAAAGAATAATATTATCTTGTCCTAAAACTGAAGGTTTCTCAGCTCCAGATTCATCTGCAGCAATCTTCCCATTGCATGAGCCATTTTCCTGAGACGACTGACAATCTTGGTGATTTGTTGCAGGAGAAGAATTGCTTGATTCTTCTTTTCCAAACTGGTGACCAGGATGCACTTTCTGTACATCAAGTGCATCATGAGAAGTTTGTGATGTTTTCACGCTTCTCTGAGACAGATTTTTCACAAGTAGATCTTTCATGTAGGTAATTGATATTTGTGCATTTCCTTCTTTCATAACAGTTCCTTTACCGGAACTTGATAAATTACCATTGACCGCCGGTGCTTGCAGGTGCTCCTTCGAAACATAAGAACTCAGAGCCAACCCAAGATCTAGCCTCGCCCATCTGTATATAGCACTTAATTTTCCTTCCAATGCCTCAACAAGGATATTTAGTTCATTTATGTCGTAACGAAATAAGAAAAATCTGGAACCCCAAGCACATGAGCACAGGTGCTCTGCATGATTCAAACAGGTATATTTATCCGGAGAGCAACGACAACCTGCTGCAGAAAGATGCAGATCAAAGAAACATTTGGTGCATTCCCTCTCTGTAGTGGCATCAAAAGTGTTCTCCATCTTCACTGCCCGCGGAATTTTACCGATAGGTTCCCTCCGCACTTGCTCCATCTCGACACGTGTCTGACCAAGAGTGTACAAAGTCAAAAAGGAGTTAATGCACAAACAAGCCTGCATGTTACCATTACCACCAGAAGTACCTTGAAAGTTCAATTTCACTATTTAGCAAGCTTAAATGTGATTCGAATTCACAACAATTCTTTCTTTCTCATATGCTATTTATGAACCCAAATCACCTACTCCAGGCAAAGATGACAAACTGCCATAGTTTGCTATTTCGAAGAAGAAAGTTTTACGACCTGTCTTGCAGTACATAAAAAGATAATGAACATGAATAGCAAAGGCAGAACTTAGAATCACCTTGAATGCTTTTGCTAATATGCCATCCCTTCCGCAGGCATCTTTCCATCTTAAATTATCAGGAGTGTTCTTCTTCAGTAGATTAAGTTCCCAATGTGCTCTAACTGCTTCTCTAGCCGCACCAAGCAATAGCTTATCATGAGAAACAGAAGTCTTTCTTCCTTGCTCACGATATAGCTCCACAGCAATTTGCCCATGGGGCAACCAGTCAACAGGAGCTACATTTACTGCTTCTGCACAATTAAAGCCACTATTGAACCCTGAATGATATGCCCGAGGAAAGGTCAGAACAAACTCTCCAGCATTTTGGATGCAACGATAAACAGGTACTCCCTCAGACTTAAGTATCGAGGGGGACAGCTGCGTAACCTGCATTACAAGAAAAGAACAATGAAAAATTGTAAAAGAGAGAAACCTTTCCCACAGACATGCAGGGCATTTAAAATGGTTCTCAGCCAAAAGTAAAAGGGTTGCTCTTAAAAGGCGTATTGCTTTGTCCCACATCTAACAAGGAACTTCATTCTCCAACAAAGCAAGTTGCAACATGCCAAAGTTCTATTAAATAAGATGTGAATCTGGGGTAAAAAACAGATATCTAGCAATCTGCAGTAAGTTTTTACCAGTAGCAAGTAATTGCGCAACATTAAAACTAGCTACAAAAATTAAGTTCTTTTAAGCAATGGCCATCTATTAGATAGAAAGACGAGTTCCGATATCAAAATAAGGCCCTATTCAGGCTTCACAAATATTAAAACTAAAGCACTAACTTTCTGGACTCAAAAGATGCAAAAACTCCTTTGTACACATGTTAAAGCATTCTTCACACCTTATATCACAATTTTTTCCTACAAACAACTTGGACATTACATTCATTGCAGCTGCCATCAACATAGCCTACCGATTATGCATAGGATAAGATTTGCCGCAGAATCAGCAAGCAAAAACAATAGTCAGACATGTAATTCATCAGCTACAGTCAATACATATCCAAACAGCCACAGTGAAAAATCAATCTCACCAACTTATGCAATAAATCAGGTTGTTCTTCAAAGAGATCTGGCAGATGCTTTCTCATAGCCTCCTCCAGCTTAACAGCATGTGTCCCAGGAACTCCATACCACATCTTTGGAGCACCCCAATGCATGTAATTTAATGAGTACAAGTGATGATCCTCAACATGCTGTTCTCAGAACATGAAACAGCAACATGAATGGATCAGCAAACACAATGTCAAAAAGCACATGAAAGTCACAGTTCTGCAACAACTGGGAACAGAACAGTAATTAAATATTTCTTAGCTGAAACTACACGACAGGATTCTGGAGACTTGTAAGTCATTGAGAGAGATTCATTCAAAGATACAGCATGCCTAAAGTGCATGTTCTCATTTATATTACAAAATCAATGAGAAAATGCAAGACACGCATGACATTGTGCTTCCACATGGCACAACATATGTAACTGGAGCTGCGTTTTGCTCATCAAAGTAAATAAAGGAACATATATACCTACCCAACAAAAGGAGGAAAAGCACATGCCAATGTACAGCCAAGGCACCAGAACACCAGATATGTCACCGCTTTCATAGGAAAGAACGGACCCAGGAAGCCTAGGAAAGTTGTTGAGGTTCCACCCAGAATTTACATATTTTTCTTCAGAAACAGGATAAGGCTGACTTGATGCTTTGGGAAACCCACTGCCAAAAGGCCCTGTTTCCAAATCAGCACCATAGAGCACCTGCAATATCACAAACGTCATTTCAACAGCACAGAATACCAAATGCGAAAGAGGCAATAAGGTGTAATAAAATGAACATAGTTATTTGACAAGTTCTAAGAATGTATCGTACCTCAATTTCCTCGGTAGGATTCTCTACCATTCGCCAGTACTCCCCCTCAATATCATCAAGTGATGGCTCAAAATGACCCTGAAATGGAGGCTGGCTATTTTCTAGCACATTCATGTTTCTAATGCTGGTAAAGTACTGGGTTTTGAATTCTTCAGCGTATTTCTGAAATGTGTCCAGAGTGAACTCGGGACCAGGTTCAAACCCGAACCCATCCCCTTGAGAAGATGAAGAATCACCATGACACAAGTTAATCCCATTTCCATTACCACAATCTACACCATTCTTCGTGCATTTTCTCCTTTTTTTTCTCATTTGGCTTTGAATAATGGATATCTTTCGCAATGAATCTCGATTTTGAAGTTTGTCAACCCTCTGGACTCGAGTAGCAAACTTTGATTCCTCCCATATGCTTTTTTCCTTCAGTGGACAGGGTGGTTTCCAGGATGGTGGAGGGACAATGCGACAAATTCCATATTGCTCTGCTCTCGGGCGTATGGTTGCTATATACTTCAAAGTATCTCCAAATTCCTGAAAGCAGAAGGTTAGCTTTTAGTATGCTGATAGAAAGATCTCAATTATAAAAATGTAAATGTATTATTGGGAAAGCATCCATTACTAAAATGAATACTAAAAGAGCTAGTAAGAGAAAAAGAAAAAGGAAGAAACCTCCTCGGTAGGGTAGAAGACCGGAGCATCCTCAAGGTTAGGCCGTCTAGAATCCTCTGGGTGCCATTTTGCACACACCTGTTAAAATACAGCACCTGTGAGCCCTATTCCATGACAAAAATAACTATAAATGTATTTGACAATGCATGCTGCATAGAATCTATTTCATGGTACTGCATCATCTATCACTTTGCCTGTGATCAGTAAAATGAATCCATCTTTACATGGCTGCAAAGATGGGGAAGTCAACAACAATATTGTCAAAATTGTTAAATGTAGAGGTGGTTAATGCCTACCAGTTGATCTTTTTTCATAAAAAAGCATAATAAACATACAAGATCCCAAGCTGCTCATGGAGAAAACACAAAGGTAAACAGAAGGGATAATTGATGATGAAACCAAACCTTCTGACAATTTCTACATTTTGGGCATCCACGAATGACGCCCTTAGGAAGAGAGGGCCTTGCAGAAAAACTCTGCAACAATGGACAAATATAACTACTTGCATTAGAAATAGCACGTTAATAAAGAGCACATGGAGACTCCCAAAAAAAAAAAAAAAAACTTTGAGAAAATTCAAGAGGCAAAAAGATCAACCTTCTCACAATCCGACTCATCGTCGGAACTGTTAGAGCGTTGGTTATACTTGCTCCAAGATCTGCGCCTAAGCGACCGCGTAACTTTTTTGACATCATCACTATCAACTTCAGGTTTTAGTTTCGCTGACTGCAACTCAGAAGCACTTGCTGATGCTGAGCAACTGATTAAGCTCTCACCGTCTTGTTTACAATCCTCGTTCTTATTATCTTGAACCCCCATTAGAGTAAACGAAGAAAATGGCTCAAAACCTGGTGGAATTGATGGAAACTCATCGTTCTCTTCTTTAACGCAAACTCTCATGAGTGTCCCCATCATTTTCTGAACAGATGAAGTTGAAGGAGTCGTCAAAACACTTTATATAGACATAGTGGATAGCACATGTACCATTAAAAATTAGCTCATGCAAGTAATAAGGATTTGATCTGTGGTACATTTCAATTCTGATAAGAAAAAAACCAAGACAGTGATGCCCGAACAATCCAGCTGAACTAACATATAGGGGGACCTGGCTAATATGCAAAAAGAATAATAACAACGGTATTCAAATTCCTAAAAGGCAATAGATTGGAAACTAAACAGTACGCTGAACTTACTAATATTTGAGCTATATGTGAAAGGAGGTGAACAGAAAATATGGCATACAGATAAAGAGGCTCTCCATCTTTAAGCATGACCCAGGTCATTGACACACAGCAAATCAATATGAAAGAAATCAACAGTAACTACAACAACTGACAGGGACGGTCTCTGCAGATATAAAGAAACTGATGTTTTATCTGGGAAACATAAACAGCTTCACAACCATGCAAATATTGTTCAATCATCAAACAAGCCAATATTGATTCTTTCTAAATCCAGTAGCTTAAAAAGTGCCCAATGCATAAGTTTTCCCTTCAAAGTCCCCTGTCAACAAAGTTTTACCAATTGCTATCTCACATCAAACCTTAGTCACAACACCCTACATTACATTAAGTAGATATTATTTTCTTTTACAAAGAAGTTATTAATTAGAATGTATGTGCTAACATGGTAAATCCAAAGGCTGCCATTATGGCATGCAATCTTTATTCAGTGCTAGAAGTCAACACTAATGCTAAGCACACTCGAAATTCTGGAACTATTTCTGCTCATAGATAGGACAAGCTTCACAAGATGCTGTAACGTGTCTCATTCATGAGCTCTTAGGACTTAATCAAGCTTAACTAGAATTAATCTTCAGGCAGGAGTTATCTGCCAAGTCTATCCACATCCATATCACCTTATAACTCTAACTCCATTCAAGTCTTAGCAATCACTTTGAATGATGTTATCTTGCTTCTGACGAGGAACTAAAAAGCACTGATGCTCTCTTGAGCATCACACATTTAGTCAAAACAACACACTCGAAAGAAATCACTATTTTCCTGTAAAACACCAAGAGAGATAACGAAGCAACGGTGATGATTTATATCTAACAAATCTAACAAAGCAATGGCGATGATTTATATCTTCCTAGAGCTGCCTATGACATGGACGAAGGTACTAGCAGAGGAAGCGAATGCATCAAAACGCTAGCACGTTCCCAACAGTAGCATAAAATAATCTGAACACCCTCGATCCTAAAGCAGCATTTATGATCTGCAAGCAGCGGCCGTGAACAATTCCATAGAAAAGATAGCTAATTTTTTTACCCAAAATACCCTCAATGCATTGAACAACAAACATGCACTGCAGCAACTTCCAAATTTAGACAAGCCATGAGACCCAATCCCAGCCCCACTCCATACCACATCAGATCAGCACAAAGAACATGAGCAGCATTTGACAACATATTGTCCCCAGTAAACCCCCAAAAAAAAAGAAAAAAGAGAAGATAAATTACAGTTCCGTCCAAGGTCAAATCTCGGCAAAAATCAATGAAACTAGATTTTATTTCTAAAAATAACCCGCGGACCGTGGTTCATCTTACGTTGTCATGATCCAGGGTCTCTGATTTTTGGAGTTTGATTTGGCAGAAGGATGAAGCAGCAGCCACCAAAAACCTAGATTCCATCACACCACAAGACCCAACATTTTCCCAATCAAAAAGTAATTACTTAAAAATCCCAAATACAGCAAAAACCCAAGTCACACGCAAGAAAACCCAACAAGTTCCCAAGATCAAAATTAAGCAGATCTAAACCCTAACCCTAACCTATCAAAGGCGTGGTCAGATCGATGTGTTCCTCTCCGCTGCCGCTGTCAATACGTGCGTGTGTATATATATATATGTAATATATTAAAGATTAGGTCAAATCCCTGAGCAAATCCCAGATGACAACGGAGAGACAAAAGAGGGATTTTGATCTTGACCCTGAATTCTGATCCGGGGCGTGAAGCAAACCCTAGACCCAGAAATTGGGAGCAGGGGAAGAAAATCAAAGAACTGCACAGATCACAGGGAACCCCCCCACCACCACAACAACAAAGAAATATTCGCCCCGGCTCGGGCTGATTGACGCTGATGATGCAACCTTTGGAGATAAGGGCAAATCGGGGAACCCGGGATTTGCTGGTCGCTCGTGATTCAAGACAATGCCCGTAGGATTGAAATTCAGACGTACGATGACAAAGAGAAAAGAAAGGTAGGAAAAATTCGTTGATGATGGACGTGTTCTCTTTTTTTTTTTTTTTTTTTTTGGGTGGGGAGGGGCCTTGGCGTGCAGGAGCGTGACGTGCCTAAGTAAGTAAAGAGTTCCTAAGCGAGATTTAATTATTGCCCTCTTTTTTTTTTTTTTTTTTTTTTTTTGGGGGTTCTCTTTATCAATTCACGATAGGGGGAAGGGAAGAGCCGAAGGGAAAAGCCGTGGGAGGAAAACCCGCAAAGGAGGAGGTGTAAATTTAATATGGGGAACGCGTGGGGGTTGGTTTCGAGAAAAAGGGGAGATGGCGGGGGTAGTTCGGTAAATTCGCAGGGGTGGAGAACTGTGGGCTCGGTTGGTGTTCGGCCGGTTCTGGAAGCGTCGGCAAATTCCGGGGGGCGCGCACCGAATGAAGGGGGTGGTTGTTAAAGAGCAAAATGACCTCGCTTTTCGCGTGTTCGGACGGCTTTGTGCAGGGAAAATATGAACAGGCTTGGCACCACGCACCGGTCTGGGCTTTTTGACCGTCGGTTGGCTGGAGGAAGGGTCGATGATTCGTCGGATCGAGTGAGAATGGATTCCCCCCCTCCCGGGGACCAGATATTAAGTTCGAGTCGGTGCGCATCGTGGTACTCTCTGTCCAACGTAGAAAATGCGAGTGATGTCGCGATGAGTTTAGGGCCGGGAGGGTCGGTCCGCCCCTGTACGGATTGCGAAGATGCTCCCTGCGAATACTGTGCTGTTGCCCTTTTGCAACGATTGGGTCGTCGATGTTTTGCCGTCCGCATTGGTCACGATAAGAGATGGTCACAGGCCTGGTGCCTCCAGGATGTGGTTGGGAGAGCTTTGACTTTATGGCTTTGCATCTAGATAAGAAATTATTATTATTTTTTTTTTTTTTGATGAAGGGTAATAAGATAAGGAATTCTATTGATCTTCACCTAACGAACATATTGTACTGTAAGTAGAATACCCCTTAGGTTAATATTACCCCAAATCAATATTTTGACAACCAAATACCTTAAACTAGTATATCAGTAACAAATTTATCATTCATTAGTTTCCATCCAATTTTACAATCAAATTACTAAGTTAAATAACACGTGAGAATTAATGAATGTATCAGTTTAGAGTTTCACCTGCATTTGTCACAGGTATGCTAATTTATGGTTTTTCTTGATATTAATCTAATTTAACGGAAACTATGAAATAGTAAATCATCACAAATGTATTAGTTTTAATTTTTTTAGTAAATTTTATTACAAATATACTAGTTTGGAGTTTTTGATAGTCAAAAAATTAATTTAAAATAAATTTATTATATGTATATTAGTTTATGATTTTTTGTTATATTTATCCTATCCGTTACAAAAGCAACTTGTAAAAAATGTAAATAGCAAGAGCTCTGCAGGATTATTAATCGAAATAAGGTCGCGTGGGAGGACTTTCCTCACAACCAATCTGCTTAATTCCAAATCGCCCTTCATTGGAAAAGCAGCGTCGAAAGTCTTTTTGGGGGTCCCCCCCACCCTGAACGAAGCTTCTTCCTTCCTAGCCACGATTGGCCACAGCTTAACTTTGCCTTTGCCTGTAGTACGGATCCGGTGCCCAAAAAAAATAAAAAAATTGAAGGGTAAAATGGGAATTCTAATTCATTAGTTAATGCAAGATGGGAAAGGAAAATGTTCCCTAAACAATTTGATATTCTGAAAATGCTAATTCTCAAAGCTAATTGATCCTCCCTAAGTGCATGTCTATCCCACAATGTGTACTAGGGTTTAAGGTACGTTATGCACATAGAAATGACGAGTCATGCAACGAAAGAAAAGTGGACGATCATTTATGAGGGGAGGTGGTCATAAGATGGACTAATGTCACTATAAATTTCAAATTGATATATATATATATGATAAATTTATTTTAAATTAATTTTTCAACCACAAAAAGTTTCAAATTAGTCTACTTGTTATAAATTTATTATAAATTAATTTTTTGACCACTAAAAATTTCAAATAGTTATATTTTGTGACAATTTACTATCTCATAATTTCCGCTAAATTGGATTAGTATCACAAGACAAAACGGAGGGTAAAACCCTAAACTAATACACTCATTAATTGTTGCATATAATTCAATTCAATAATTTGATGATAAAATTTAATATAAACTAACGGAGGGTAAATTTGTCACATATGTACAAATTTTAGGATTTTTTTATGATATTAATCCTTATAAGAAATTCGTTATATTTCTATTATATAAAAAGGGTAGCTTAGAAAATCTACAAATATTTGTGTCATAATATGGATGGAATATATTCATCAAAATAAAAATAAAAAATGTGCTTGTAGTCCTCATGCCATCGTAATGACGAGGCCACTAGCTATCACTTACGTAAATGCTTCTTCAATTTTTTTAAAATAAAATAAAATATCCACGTGAAGACAGCATTTAAATTCCCTTCATGGATAATAAAATTAATTTTCATTTATTCATTTTCATAAGTGATTCAAGTGATTATTTTTTAAAAAATATTTTCCGAATCATTCATTTTTTGCTAAACAATCCTTCCTTAGATAAATGTTGATAAGTTGATATTTCAATAATACTATTATCTCAGGTGCAAGAGAAATTTGCTTCTCACAAAAATATTTGACATTATGACTAACTCTAGTTTATTATTATTAAAGAGAAAATTTATAACCAAAATATTACAAATCTCTTCTATTTAAGGAATTTTTTGTGCTTTATAGTCAATAATTTTATTGATTTTATTAAAAAAATATTTTTTTATGAAGTGTTATTGAGCAATAAATGCGTTTAATTTTTTGTTTTTTTTTTTTGTTTTTAATTCTAACTAGCTTGTTTTAACTATATAGCTTCTCAAATTCTAGCATCCCTAATTTCAATCACTTGAGACGAGTGAAGAGGGTCTACATTTATCTCCTCAAGTGACTCCACTCCCTACTTTTACTTCTTTTAAGTCTCTTGAGCGTTGCATGTAAAAATCTACCGTTGCTGAATGAAGAGGTTGGCAGAGAATGACAGTTCTTGCACACAAGATGTCATGTTGCTATGGTTATTACTAATACTGCTTGGTTCATCCATACGAACAATTAATCTTATAGATAAATATAGCAACATATCATAGTCTCTACTAGTTAATGATAATACAAATGTTGGTAGACTTGTCTCGAGGAAGGACACAATTTGGATAGTTATTAACCATCAAGCCTCAAAGAGAGGAGAGGGCATGCATCTTGGTTTGGAGTTATTAACCCCTCAAGTCCATAGTCTTGAGATTTTCCAACTGCGAAAGATATGAAATTAGGACAACTTTTGACGACTAAGTCATTCAAACAAGTGAGATTTCGAATTACATCTATATCTCATGACAAATATGTTAACTTTTCAAGTTTCATTTCCGAGTTCTCTAGCTTGATCAAGGAGCTTGTAGACTAATGATTCAAGCAAGTTAGTTTAGTAGCATCTTCTACGACAAAGACGATTAGAGGTGTCAAGTTTACTAAACTCTTTTTGGAAGGTTACTAAAAGAGGGCAAGGCATCCATAAGCGGACAAGACTTGATATCGAGCTTTACAAGGGAGCTTACTTGACTTGGCATTCTTCCTCTCAACATAGGATAATTCCAAATGATGAGATGCTAAGACAAACGGATAAAACTCCTATTTCTTCGATGAGGATGGTATGAGACTAGTTTTTCCACAATGACATGTCCTTGAATTTCAAGGTTACTAAGAATGGAAAAGGACTTTTACTTCCATAAAATTTAGACCCCATCATGCATATTGCATTTAAACCTTCAATTTATAGTTCCAAGTGATGATAATACTTTGGCCCTATGACACCACATAGATGCACTATGTTAACATATGAGGCATTTTCTAAGGAATTTTAGGCCATTGTGAAATTTTCAAGGTTTCGATGAGGGAAAAGAAAGTCATGGACCTTTGCTTCAAGCTCTTCATCCTGGAAATTTTCAAAATCTTCACTCCATTTAAATTGGCATTGTCGATGTCTTTGGCTTTTGGAACCTAATGCAAATAAGAGAGGCACAATTCCTCTCGAAGGTTCTTCAAGTTTTTTTTAACTCCTTCATCCTTGATTCATTTTCCATTTTCACTACAAATTTGTAGACACACCAAATTACCAATTCACTACAACATCGCTCTTAGGTTTAGAGAATCAATAGTGTCAAAAAATCTTAGATTGATAAATTTCTTCATGAGGTAATTCGATAAGATATTAATTGTCCGCAACATTAAACCCTTCAGTCAAACCTTTTAGGTTGTACAGCTCAAGAATTACGACAATTGAATTTGAAAGCGTTTTGATATCAATATAATTTAGTAAATGCATTAGGGAGAGAAATATGAGCTGGTTGGTTGGCGATTCTGGAAGCATGGACGAATTCCTGGGCGGCAGCGAGTGGAGACGAAGAGGAAGCGCGTGGGGCGGTCGTTACAAGCGATGGAGCCCGCGGCTTGCCGTGCCCCCAACCAAATTGCCTTCGCTTTTCGCGTGTTTGGACGGCTTTGCGTAGGAATACAGACACGAAGGCATGATTCATGTGGGAAAAGGCTTGGCGCCACGTGGTCCTTTCCCCGCCGCTTGGAGAATTGATAGCCGTCGGATCGGGTAAGAATGGATTCCCCCACTTGTGGACCCGATATTAATTTAAGTTCGTGCGTGTCGTGATGCTATTTGCAGGAATTACCAACAGAAATGCAAGTGATGTCGCGACGAGTTAGGATCTAGAGGTCGGTCTCCTGAACGGATTGCGAAAATGCTCATGTCGATACCGTGATTCCTTACAATTTATTTGCGTTTATTAAATTGCAATACTATATTTGACTAAAAATATCACAATACTGTAGGAATTATTAATAATTACACACGGTTTTTGTAGTTTTGAAAATTATTTTTACCTATCATTGGAACATTCAATATTCATTCAAGTGAAAATAAGCGACACTTACAATTTCACGATTCCTAAACGCATGCTAAGTCAATATAAATAAATAAATATTATAATATTCATAAGGAAAATTTTAAATAAAAATTTAAAGTGAAATCATTTTTCAATAAAAGATTAATGGACCCACCAGCCGACCAAAAGTTTTCAGGTCAACATTTTCCAGCGACCAGAACAGAGTTTTATTTATTTTTTTTTCTTTTTCGGTCGTAACCATAAGTGAGCCAATTTGGTCCCAAATTTGCAATCAGGTAAAATATTTAAAGAAAATCCCCAAATTGAATTAGGATTTTCAAATTTTCCCGTTTTCTTTCTTCTCTCCCGCCGCTCAAGCAGATTGCTCTCGCCCGATCCTCCGCCGCGCCGCTCCGGTCCTCGCCCGCTCCTCGCGAGCTTCATTCGCCGCCGTCTCTTCTTCTCTCCCTGGTTCCGTCGTCCGCAAGCTTTCGAGCCCTTCTTCGCGAGCTTCAAGTCCTTCATCCGCCGAGCTTCGCTCCCGTTCGAACGAGGTTAGCGTCGCTCAAATTGGTGCAGTTCGTCCAAGAGACAGCGATCGCAGCTTCTCGAAGCAACGCGGCGACACGGTGCGGGCTCGTCGTGGGAACATCACGCCGATGGCAGCGAGGCGCTCTTCCCAAGCCCGAATGGGCCGCTCCGATTTCAGTCACGGAGCGTGCAATTTCTTGGGAAAGACCCCGGCTTCCGCATTCTCCCTTCTTCGATGCTCCTCGGTCTATTCGTGCCGCTGCAATTCCGAAAGAAAGGGATTTCCTTTCCCTCCCAATGTCCCTGCGCCGTAAGATGGACCCAAGCTGGCGAGGTGGGTTCTTCTCCCTCGGCGTAAATTTGGGATTTGTCTCGCAGTGGCGTTGCTCCAGCAAATGCTTTTTTGTTTTTGGCCGCTGACGGTAAGCTCCGATGTCTGGCTTTTCTCGCTGCTGTGATCTATGAACTGCTTGCGCATTCGCCAGATGCGCTCAGTAATGAATTTGACGGTAAGGTTAGCGACTTCTAAGGACATTGCAGAAAAGGGGGTCGAAATTCTTCTTCTCTGTCGGTTTTTATGGCATCCTCGAGTTTGTAACTTGACTCTGTTGTTGTCAGTAAGCTAGATATGGACTTCTCTGAGTGATATTTTCGTGGTAATCTGCAGGAGGCGGATGAAATCACCATCGGGCTATCCATGTCTTCTGATTGAAACAGAGACAATTCAGTCCAGTAAAGTTCGCAGCGTTGCCTGGAAGACTCGCGGTGGGGAGGTGAAATGATTGCATATGTTTTGTTGATTGTTATCTATGCTTGTCTCTCTAGGTCTGATGGTAAATACTAAATGGGTGGTGATTTTTGATTTGGGATCCCTTCACTCCATTTCAAATGAATTTATAGACTGCATGTCTACTGGTTTAGTGATGCGTCCTGACTTGCTTTATAAGTTGCTTCTGGTTTCTGCTTAACATTTTCATGATATGGTAAGAATTTGCCTCTGCTGGTTTGGCTTTAACAGTACACCCAACGAAAACTTTAAGATTGATGTTAATGTTCTTCGATAGTGCCCAACATTTTCCTACAATATTTTGGTTCTCGCATAGATCATGTTTATGTGAGAATTGAATGATGGCATGGGATCTGCATTGCTTGAAAACTGCAATGGTTGCCCACGCTATCTATTTCTCTAAAATTTTCTAGCTTTGGACATAAACCCCTTTCTTGCCTTCTTCAATTTAGATATGAAGATGACTGAAGCTTTGGATTTCAGGGGTTGGAGAGTATATCTGTAGGGTGAACATAGCACATAAGCTGAAGCCACTTGCCATATGATCAATATGTAGCTTCCGTTTGACCATGTGATTTGCTTGTTACTTGCTTTAAGATCTTGTTTCTCGGAACGCCAATGTACTTTTCTAAAGATGGTCATGAGGAGCCTTCATCTATGCCATTAAAGGGCAAAGCTGGGAAGGCTTGAAATTAATAGATTATTGAACTGAGGAATTAATGCAGCGAGTGCATGAATCGCTTCAATTCAAGCTTTAATAAGTTATGAGGTTGTGAAATAATTTGTTGTTTTCAGGTAGAGAAGAGTCATGTAGTGAGAAAATTGAGCGAGAAATTGATTGCACGTCTCTCTCTTCGATTCTGCTACTCTCTTAATCCTTATTTCCCCTTTCATGTCCCTAATTGGGGACTCTACATTGCTGTAAGTTTGTCTTTACGCCTTTATACATGTGATGGGAATGATGTCACATTTTTAAGTACTAAGAGTTGGTTCACAATATGCTATTCATTTCTTGTATGAGAGATGGATTCTTCAAGGTGTCTTTCATTGCATTTGGAAAGCAAGATGCTTCTTGAGGCCCCGCCCCAGACAATGATGGTCGTCTCAAAGGAACCGTGCATGCATACTTTGCATTTAAAGCTCGATCTTCCAAAATTCTCATTCGAGCAGAACTCGTGCTTGTGTGCAAATTTGAAGCTCCACTTCAAATTAGTCAGGATCTGAAGAATGGTCTTTCATCGAAATCATCATCAATTTCTATTTCTGTGAAGTGGATACTTATACATTGATATTCTTCTGAATGAATTGAAACTATCCAGCTGAAAGTTTCATGAATTTGACGGGCAATAAGTACGGAAACTCAAGATGAAAGGGATTTCTCTCTCTATGATCATGATAGAAGATCTAACCGTCATTGCAGATAGGCCAGAAGTACAAGAAGGAAATTGCAAGCAGGAATAGGAAGTTATGTGAATTTATTTCTGGGCTAAGAACTTAATACTTGTCAAAATGAGATTACATGACCACAGACATACATCTGCCTCTACTTCAATGACCATGGTTCAAGCTTCAACGATGGTGGCATGAATCTATTCGACAAAAGTCAACATGATCAGAGGCCGGAAAAGGCAGCTTTCAGAGCTAGTACGGTCTAAAACTGTACCAGAGCTGGTTTACAATGACAAAGTCTGCTAGAAAGCTCATATGTCTAGACTTTGAGGCCTATTTAAGCAGGGACAGTCCTCAACTCAGCCGCATTATCTTCCTCATGCTCTCCAGAGATCTCCTCGAGCGAATGGCCCTTCGACTCTGCACCAAGAAGATGAAGACTATCCCAAAGAAATTGGTCACGCCGAGTGTGATTAAGGTCTTCTCGACACCGGTCCCATCAACTGCATGCACAAAACTGAATGCATCCACCAAGGACCCAGCCTTGCCAGCTGCGGCATATATGCCAAGACGTGTCGACCTGAGCTGCACTGGGAAGATCTCAGTGGGCACCAAAAATGTGGTGGCATTAGGGCCGAAGTTTGCGAAGAAGAAGGTGAATGAGTACGTGATCATGAACCCTATTCGATTGTCTGGCAAGGTCCGTTGCCCATCATCAATGTATTGCGAACCCTCCGATCTTGTCGTTGAATGCCAGCGTGAACCAGTAACTTTACACAGCTATTCTTATACGAAGCTGGAGCTGGAGCTCATGCTTAGTTACGCAAAGACAAATGTCTCATTGCATTTAACTAAGCCCCAACTGCCACATCTCTAGTACGAGTTCTTCAGCGCCTACCTAGCGAAGGCCGAGCTTGAGCTCCGGCCCACGCCTCCCGCCACTGAGGGAGTTAAGGGAATAAGAATTAAGAAATATACCTCTAAACAAGAATACAAAGGAAAGAAAAAAACAGGCACTTCTAGAAGAGTTTTTTGAAAATTTACCACCTCAACTACCTGCATCGGTTTGAATCGATGTTGATCAAGCTGCATCGCATTCACGAATAATTACAACAAATGGCGGACTGATTTTCTTGCTCGGTTTGAATCGATGTTGCAAAGGAGCTATGTGGCAAAGTGCAAAGTGGAAAGGAGTTGTGCGTCATGAATGCCAGCGCTCTATTTGGCTTCAAATGCCAGTGCAAAGCAGGTTGGAAGCAGATGTGCCTCGACAATGAAGATGACCTCAAGTTCTATTTGGCTTCAAATGCTAGTGCAAAGCGGGTTGGAAGCAGATGCGCCTCGACAATGAAGATGACCTCAAGTTCTATTTGGCTTCAAATGCTAGTGCGAAGCGGGTTGGAAGCAGATGTGCCTCGACAATGAAGATGACCTCAAGTTCTGTCTTCGTGTTTACAAGGTTGCAGTAATTGTAACAGTAAATAAAGCAAACACTTTGCCTTAAGTAAGAAATCATTTGACTAGTTCTCTGCAGTAGAATGGGTAAAAAAGTGTAACTTGCCAATTTTTCGCTCCAATTAAATGGTGAGATACATGGATGATGCGACTCTGAGAAGATAAATGAAAAATTAATCCTAGAACATGAAGCTCGAGAGCTTCATCTGCAGACTTTGCACATTACCTCACATAAACATTCAACTTTCAGAACCATATGGTTGAGGTTCATATGAATTGTGTTTTGCTTTTGTGGACATAGGCTTAAGTTGCAAATCTTCTTTTCGTGCAGGTTCTGTTGAGCACTCCTGCATGCCCGGGTCTCCCTCAGTCCCGTCCGTTCCATACAACACATCTGTATTCGATCGTAAATCATCTTCACCTCCCTCATCCTTTTGGTACATAAGTCGTATTGAAGGAATTTCTGGGCAGTTTGCTACTGTATATATATATATATATATTTTTGTGACCCAGGAACCTCCGCACGCCGTCTTTGCTTGGAGTAAACCCTGGAGGGAGTAGAGTCACCACCACCCTTGCTCCCCGGATAAGTCGTGGGTTCTTTTTCAATAAGGCAGACGATGCAGGGATTCGAACTTTGGACCTCTCGCGAAAGGAACCAGCGCCCAACCACTACTCCGCCACCATGGGTGATTGCTACTGGATATGTTGTGGAGGAAGGACATGCACGAAGTCTGCAACTTACCAGCACACTTGCCAGTGCGATGCCGGTTACACGATTCTCGTCAATATTATCATCTTCCCATGCTTCAGTGATTGTAAGATATAAACTCAAAGACTCGAGATTGCAATTCATACTATTTCCCAGTTTTTCCAGTTATGCGTACCTTCCTATTAACATGTCTAGTGTTGGATTATTTGAAGGCACAATTAGTAACGACTATGAAAAACTCGGAATAAAAGTTTCCAACTCATCTACCACAGGATCAGACAGCGGAAGTTAAGGTGAGATTCTGAAAATGTCTCTCTCTTGATCTTATCTTTTTCCAATGGCCAAAACAAGTTTTCCAAAGAACGGGTTACTTACTTCCTAAGGTTTCGAGTAAGTCAAAAAAGAGAAGTTCATGTAGTTCAATCTGAAATGGCAGCTGTTAACAGTCACATTTACATAGTCACAGCTCCTACAACAGCCTTTGACAGTGCATTTGGTGTTGAATGAAGCCAATCCAAGTCATCAACTTCCTTTAAGAACATTAAACAGGGCATTTATGAACTACAATCTAGTGAAATTTTTACCAAAACTAACGCCTAGTATCTTGTTTCTCATCAGCGCACATGTTCCTACCTCGGAAGTTGCTGTGGATGACCATCTTCACAGCATCTATGGCTTTGGTTCTATGGAACTAGTAAGAGTGCATCATCACGAGACCGAGGCTTCACGTGGAGTTGCACTAAAGACGTATAGATTATACTCAATTTCCTTTCTCGCAATGGCTTATGTTGCACTTTGTTCTTTATTTGTTGAAGTGACATTCCTGTGTAAATAGAAACATGTCTATTGTATGGTTTTACACTACACTACACTATATTACATGTATAGAAGAGACAGTGCTTTCACTCCTCCTTTCACTGAGGCTTTCGAAGATTGCAACCATTCTAGGATCAAACGAAACTGGCGTTTTGCAAAACATCTTGATTGCGCATTTCTTTGATTTTCTTTCAGTTTTCAGCCTGCAAACAGAGCTATCAACGCTCTAGGCAAAGCATTGCATCACGAGCCATATCTTGGGGGAGACAGTCCTTGTATTTAGCCAGGCTCATTGCAGCATTTGTAGATAATTTCACAGAAAGATTTGATATTCACAGAGAGATTCTGATGCTGATAAATATTAGTCACAGATTAAGGTGATACATCATAGAAATCTGATAGTCCATCTAATAGCAAACACAGAGAATGGCAGATAACAAGGATGAATCCATGACATATTGCTGAATCCTGAAAATAAAACTGGAAATCTCAACATCCTCAATTAGCAGGTCCATCTTTTAGTCGCACTCTCCCCATTTCTATACCAATAGCCCGTATTTGTGAATATCTGTTTCCTCAAAAGAAACTCAAACAAAAGATTATTGACATGTATCATGCATGAATGCAATAATGTTTCAGAATTGAAGGCCAAATCGCTTCACACCAGAAACCTCTGGTTTTCGTCTCCCTTCAGTTGAATCACTTCCATAGTCTCACTAGCAACATTAAATAGTAAATGAAGGATACGCAACAGTTGACAGGAGTGTACTCACAAGTCACAACCACGAATGCAATTGTCTATCATAACAGCAGAAACTGATGAGCAAAGTATATTCGAAATGGCTTGATAGTGAGTGTTACGAGGGCTGCCACAAATTGAATGATTTACACTTAAAGCATGGGAGGACCCATCTGGACATTCGAGTTGTTTAGAACAAATTAAACATGATTACACATCAAAAAGATGCAAGATACACTCTATTTGAATCTAATGAAGATTACAATTCTTACCAAGGTGACTACTGGGCAAATATGTTACTTCGCCTTCACATCTACACCGGTTTTACTGGAAATAATCACAGCTGTCATCATGTCCAAGAACAACCCGTGGTCCACCACTCCCTCCAGCGGAGATATCTCCTTCCTGCAGCGGGTGTCCTTAATTGGAGTCTTGAAATGCAACTCTACAATGTAGTTTGAGTCATCCGTCACATAAGGCTTCCTGTCTTTATTCAACCATAGCTTTGCCTCACACACCCTTCTTAATTGAACGACTCTTGAAGTCGCACCTATTAACATCATAATTCCCAAATCGATCAGCTTCTCACAACATCAATAACCAAATTGTATTATGATGAACCCCTGCTTTTCAGGAGTGAAATCCTCCGTTGGTTCCAGTCGGATCCCAAATATGACTCCCATATATCGACAACGTATCATCCTCTCAAACTACAATTAACACTGAATTTCTACTTGACAGCATTCTGAGTACTTAAAATAGGCTCTTGCTTCCGTGTGCTCAATTTTACAAAAGTAAACAAAGCCATCCGCTCACAACTTCACTCAATTGCCAGCTTAAAAATAAAACACGGCCAAATTTAGGTGTTTTTTTTTCCCTAAAACATTATCTTTGCAACAAGATGAATTGTCTAACTAACGTTCACCACATTGTATCCATCTAAGAACATCATTTCATGATCGAAGAGTCCTACTACACTCATCTTAAATCCACAAAGCAATCACTTCCTAGCGCAATAACTTCATAATTACAGGAAAAAATCTGCGTTTTCCACATCTCCCTGTTTCAAAGCGGACTTGCCCTAATAGGTAACCTACTACGGACATGGTTTAAATGGACTGATGGAGTTCAGTAATGAGACCACTTGCCTGATTGTACTTCCAAGTTTGTAATAGACACTTCTTCGTACGCTGTCCTTGTTGTGGGAGAGCTGATGGAGCGGCGGCGTGACAAAGAGGGAAATGAAGGTAAGGATGATGGAGTGGAGAGCCGAAGAAGCAGAGGTTGGTGATTAAGCTACAGTGCAGACAACAAGGAGGGAAGGAGACGAACCTTAGTTACACCCAAAAGCTTCAGCTCACTAAAAATTTGCTGGAAAAAAAAAAAAAACACTTGTTAAGTACACATATAATTTTCAAAGAGCCAGCTCAGAAATTTATTATACACCATAATACAACTTTTGGGATTTCAATGATGAGGTGCTGATACCGTTTCGTGCATCGCTTCTGTAGAATCCCACATTCAAAGATCCAGAGTCTTTCTAGGGAGAGAGGGAGGCCATCCTGGGGTAACTCCCTCAGCTTTGGGCAACAGAAGATCCATAAGGTCCGGAGAGAGGAAGGGGGACTGCTGGACAATCTTTCCATGTTCCCCATAATCACAGCGGTTGCCATGTCCAAGAACAACCCTTCCTCCTCCACTCCCTCCAACAAAGACATCTCCTTTCTTGCTGCAAGACCATCATTAATTGGAATCTTGAAATACAAGTCTACAATGTAATTTGAGTCATCCATCACATAAAGCTTCCCGTCTTCATTCAACAGTAGCTTTGCTTCATGCCCTTCTTCATTGAACAACCCTTGAAGTTGCACCTATCAACATCAGAATTCCCAAATTGAACACCTTCTGCAACATCAAGAACCAAATGGTATCATGATGAACCCCAACTTTTCAGGAGTGACATCCTTCGTCGATTCCAGTCGGATCACAAATATGACTACCATGTATTGACAATGTGTTGTCCTCTTAAACTATAATTAACGCAGCATTTCTATTTGACAATCTTCTGGATACTTAAAAGGCTGTTGCTTCTGTGTGTTCAATTTCACAAGTAAACAAAACCATCCACAACTTCACTTAATTGCTGACTTAAAAATGAAATGCAGCAGATTTTTGAGTTTTTTTTCCAAGACATTATCTTTGCAACAAGATGAATTGTCTAACGGTCACCACATTGAAACCATCTAAGAACATCATTTCATGATCGAAGAGTCCTACTATAGTCATCTTACATACACAAAGCAATCACTTCCTAGCACAATAACTTCATAATTACAGGAAAAAATCCGTCTTTTCCACACCTCCCTATTTCAAAGCAGACTTAACCTAATATGTAACCTACTACTGACATGGTTTAAATGGACTGATGGAGTTCAGTAATGAGATCACTTGCCAGATTGTAAGTGTAATAAACACTTCTTCATACCTTATCCTCGTCGTGGGAGAGCTGAAGGAGCGGCGGCGCAACAAAGAGGGAGATAGAGGTGAGAATGACGGAGTGGGGAGTGGAGAGTGGAAGCAGAGGTAATTGAGGTACAGACAACAAGGGGGAAGGAGATGAATCCTATTTACACTTAAACTTCAGCTCACTAAAAATCTGCTAAAATAGAAAAAAACACACTTATTAAGTACACATATAATTTTTGGTCTAAAATTAAAATACGCACCCTTTTCTAAGAGCCAGCTCAGAAATTTATTATTCCCCATAATACAACTTCTGGGGTTTAGCGGATGAGGTGCTGATACCGTTTCGTGCATCTCTTCCGCAGAATTCCACATTTGAAGATCCAGAGTCGTCCCCGGGAGGGAGGGAGGCCATCCTGGGGTAAATCCCTCAGCTTCAGGCAATGGAAGATCCAAAAGGTCCAGAGAGAGGAAGGGAGACTGCTGGACTGTCTTTCCACATTCCCCATAATCACAGGGGCTGCCATATCCAAGAACAACCCATGCTTCACCACTCCCTCTAGCGAAGATATCTCCTTTCCTGCGGAGGGACCATCCTTAATTGGAGTCTTAAGATACAATCTACAATGTACATATAAGGCTTCATGTCTTCATTCAACCATAACTTTGCCTCGCACCCTTCTTCATTGAACAACTCTTGAAGTCTCACCTATCAACATTAGAATTCCCAAATCGATCAGCTTCTCGCAACATCAAGAACTAAATAGTATCATGATGAACCCCTGCTTTTCAAGAGCAAAATCGCCCATCGATTCCAATCGGATCACAAATATGACTCCCATGAATTGACAATAGTAATGTACTCTTAACTACAATTAACATAGAATTTCTATTCGATAGCATTCTGAGTACTTAAAGGGCTCTTGCTTCCGTTTGTTCAATTTTACAAGTAAACAAAACCATTTGCTCACAACTTCACTGAATTGCCGAATTAAAAAATGAAATGTAGCCAATTTTCGATTTTTTTCTAAGACATTATATTCGCAACATGATGAATCGTCTAAGGTTAACCATATCGAATCCATCTAAGAACCGAATTCACAATCTGGATACTCCAACATTCATCTCGACTCTGCTTAACCACAATTATTATATCTATCCTGTCGAAAGCAGAGATTTCCACTCATCTTGAATCCACAAAGCAATCACCTCTTAGCGCAATAACTTCATAATTACTGGAAAGAACAAAATAATCCACCTTAACCCACCCTATTTCAAAGTAGACTCGCCTTAGTTCGTAACCCTACTACTGACATGGTTTAAATGGACCGATTGAGTTATAGTATCGAGACACTTTACCAGATTGTACTTCCAAGAAGTCACCTAACCCTTCACCGTACCCTGTCCTTGTTGACAAGAGGGAAGGCTTTGGTGGGAAACACGGAGGGGGCAATGACATCGCGCGAGAGCTGAAGGAGCAGCGGCATGACAAAAAAGAGGGAATAGGACGACAAAGTGGAGAGGCAAAGGAGCATAAGGTGGCGATGGAGGTGCATACAAGACAAGAAGGGGGGGTGGGGGAAGGAGATAATGATGAAAGAAGAAGGGTGGGTTATGCTTGGCATTCCCCTAGAGTTACACTCAAAAGCTTCAACTTACTCATCTATCTGCTAAAATTATATGAACTTGTGGGATTTCGCAGATGAATTGCCAATCGCGGCCGATCTGTTTTGTGCATCGCTCCTCCAAGATCTCACCACATCCTTGGATGGAAACCAACCTTGTAGACCTAGCCTCGGGCCATTTCTAATGAGAGTAACAAATTACAGCAGATACTTTGACCTGCAGAGGAAGAGAAGAGTCATAAGTTATTCTCCTTGAGAGATGATTCCGGCGAGATCCCAGTATCGTGTCACAAATCATACCAAGAGAGATATTATCTCCATTACCCACTATATATCCAATGCAGGGTTTCAAAATATTCTTGACTTTTAATAAATTCCTCCAAGCATAAGTAGCATCTGGTTTACAGTCAAGATGATAGCTATAAAGCCAGGCAAAACATAAAGACCACACCTCTACAAAATTCTCCACACACTTTAAAATACAAGCAAGATTTCACAAATCCAGTCTTTGAATGCCAAAGCCTCCAAACTGCTTAAGAGGATGGACAGTCCATCTAACTTTTGCTCTCTTTTTAGCATCAGGATCTCCCTTCCAAAGGAAAGGCTCTACACTTACGCTCAATCATTTCAAAAACTTTCTTGGGCAACAAAAAGAGTTGACACTAACAGTCAAGCAGACTATGAATAATGGATTTGATAAGCTAAAGCTTTCTGGCATATAAGCGGCTTTTAACTGTCCAAGCTTTAAATGTTGTTGTAATTTGATGATATTGTGAGAGCCTTATAATCCTTATCTGAAAGACTTTCAGACAATCCACACTCACTAAAAGAAAGAACCAAACAAGAACATAGGGTTGGCTGATTGGTCATGCTGTTTGATTCGATTGCTGCATGTTACACAAATGCAGTTTTTAAAAAGTTAAGCTGTTAAGAAACCTTCCAAGCAATGCATATATAACGTATAACTTAACACTCCCCTTGCATAGAATTGATCCGTCACACACACACACACAAACACACCCACCAGAATGTGGACGTATTCACATCAATGAGATAACTGGGAAATGATAACAAACAACATAACAGACGATAAGTTTTAAACCATTGACATGTGCTTTGATACAATGCTAGAAATGAACAAGTAGAATGCCGATGCTATGCTAATCCTTCAGAAGAGATTCTTCCTAGATCATGATCATACCCCATTACCATTACCTGTTTCTTTCAAACAGCCAGTCAAAAGAAACAGCAGAAACAAATCTACTCACCCTTTAACTTTGGCAACCAGCGTCTCCAGAGTCCATGGCTATGCATCTTTGATTCCAAAGCAGCTTCTCCTCCTCCTCCTCCTCCTAGACTTAACATAGACCTTTCCATGGATCCCTGTGCCGTATCGACAAACTTCATCAAAGGGGGAATTCCAATGTAATCTGCGAGGTGAGCAAGAGTTAGAGACTCTTGGCGAATGGGCAGAGCACAGCAGATGACGAAAATAATTGCTGGATCAGTACAGAAAACTGCTGGAATGGAATGCACAAAAATAAGCCGAGAAATCCAAATCCAAATGCAACGGGTCCGTTAAGACAAAAGTGACTACGAGTAGAGGAGTAGCAAATGGCAGAGATCGATCGATACCTTGATTTTTGAATGGAAATAGTATGTCCGAGGCATAGGAATCTTCGGGAGATAGAGACATGGGGTGATCTGAGGTGCAGAGACAACATAGGGAAAAGCGGAGGTGATTGACGCTATGGAATCCCCTTCTTCAAAAAGAGCCAAGGCTCAGACATTAAAAATACCCTTATCTCTTCAGCGTAGAATATTCAGAGTCCGAATCCTTTTTTTTTTCAAGTAATTGACTTGTTGCCGTCATCACTCAATGAAACTCGCGGGATTTCGCGGATGAGGGGCCAATAGTAGCCGGTCCCTTTCCTGCATCGCTCCTCCAGAATCGGGCAATTGTTGATCCGGAGAAGTTCTAGGGAGGGAGGGAGGCCATCCTGGGGCAACTCCCTCAACTTCGGGCAACCGTAGATCGATAACCACTGGAGAGAGGGAGGGAGACTACTGGACAGTCTTTCCACTTTCCCCATATCTCTGATAGTGAGAAAGGTCAGAGAGGAAGGGAGTGGAAGCACAAGATCCTCCTCCTCTCCCACTCCTCCCACGCTGCCGTCGATATCTAGCCTTTCAAGGGAGGTGAGGGGGGTAAGCCACTCCCTCACCGGCTGCTTCATATTCTCGCATTTATTCATCGAAAGATACTGTAGCTGGGGCGGCAATCCTCCCTCGGGGAAGCGCGTAATACTCTCACACATAAAAATATCCAGATGTCGAAGACTCGTGAGTCGATGCAACTGATTAGGTAACGATTTTATCTTCGGACACTTGTAAAGCTCAAACGTCGAGATTCTGGGAGGAAGAGGAGGGAAGCACTCCAGCTCTAGAGCAGTCAACCAGTACACACTCAAGGATTTGAGATTGGAGAGCATGTTTAGGCCTTGGGGTAAGCTTCTCAAATTATCGCAACCACCAATTTGAATCTTTCGAATGGACTGAAGACAATCTAGATTTATTTGCGCGAGCAACTCCATGATCGGGCAAAAAGAAATGTTGAGCCTCTTGAGGGTTATAGGTAAAAATATGCCCCTGCTAAACAGATTAGCCGACAAAGAATTGCAATCGTAGATCACTAAACTTTGCAGACAGGACATCTTGTCCCCCTGGGTATTGATGCTGCCTAGTTCATCCAGCTCAACATTTAATCCTTTGGGTAAATGTTGCAACTTATTGCAGCACCAGATTTGTAATGATATCATAGATGTCGGTATACCTGTTTCGGGAAAAGACACGAGATTTGGACAGTTTTTGATTGACAAGTCTTTAAGAGAGTAAAGAGTGTGCATCTTGCTTGGGAGCTTCTCTAATTTGATGCAATGAATCAAGTTGATGGTCTCGAGGTTGCCAAGCAGCTCTATATCTCCTTCTTCGGCCACAAAATACACGAATTCAGGACACCTATCGATGGTTAACCTCTTTAGACAAACGAGATTTTGGATTATATCTCTGTCTTGCCATAAGTAAGTTAACTGTTCACAATGATGTATATATAACACCTCCAACTTGATCAGGGAGCTGGTAAACCCATGATTTAAGCAAGTCAATTCAGAAACACCTCCTATGTCAAGAGAGGTTAGAGATGTCAAGTTTACCAAACTCTTCAGCACTCCCTCATTACTGATATAGCTAGTACGATTACCTAGAGGGGGGTGAATAGGTATAAATGATTTTTCTTTCGATAATTACACACTACTTAAATAGATAAACGATTTGCAGGTAATTAAAAAGACAATCGTAAGGGCGAGTAAGGGAAAGAGAGATTTAGACACGCGGTTTATAGTGGTTCGGCTTGATTGGCCTACGTCCACTCTTTCGCACCGACCGATGCCAATTGGTGGATTCCACTATGAACAAAGAGATGTTACGGTGATGCTTTCTTCCTTGACTTTTTGATGTAGACGATCTTCCACACTCTCAAGGTATCACTAGAGATGAACACTCTCTGTGTATACAATTTCGCTCAAAATGGTCTCGACTAATAATCACGGATCTTCGGCTCTAATTTTTCTATCAATCACACACTTAAAAACAACTGGAATGTCTTCATTTTATACTCCTTTATGCCATCATAGCCGTTGGCACTTACGAAAGGAATTCCTCCAATCTACCCGTTGGACGGAATCAATCACGAAGATCATTCGAGCTTTTTAAGGAATCGCGATAGCCCATCAATCTGTTCGCCCATACAATCAGGATCTTGGTTTCCAAGAATAGAACATTCCAAGAATACTTCGACAACCATCGGATCTTTAATTGATCTTGATGAGAACCAACAAAGACTCCGAGATGTTTATCCAACCAAAAGATCTTTTCCAGAGGATAGGATTGAATCCTCAACCATAAACTTCGGCTCTGGATTTCCTTTGCTACTGGAATAGAAAGACTGTCAGCGAGAATAGTCTTGAGTCTTTGAGTCTTGAGATAATAAAGTCTTGAGACTTTAATCTTCGTTCTCCGAATATCCAGGACTTGGGCGATAGAAACGTTTTGTCGAGCAAAAGACTCTGAAAAGATTTCTCCAACAATCTCCCCTTTTTGATGGTGACAAAACTTCCTTGTAGATTTGAACAACTTTGACCTGCAAAACATTTCTCAAGCAATATGGCTAACTCATAAATATTAACAAAACAACCACATTCTCGCATCCACACAAATTGGTTAGTCTTTCATGAGTAATACCATAAAATAACACTTGATATGTACGCAACCAGTCAAGCATTAAAATCCACAATCAAGAGTCAAGATCTCAAGTCAAACTCAAAAACAAATAACCACAAATTCAAAGATTAAAATGATGTTTGAAGGTTGATGGTTGATGAATTGTTCAAATTGATTCTCCCCTTTTTGTCATCATGAAAAAGTGAGAAAGGGATCAAGTCTGCAGCTTGGGAATGCGAACGATTTGGAAATCTCCCATAGACGAACTAAGCCTTCTAGCCTCTTCAAGTCTTCCCTTAACCGAGCTACCTCCTCTCCTTTTGCATGTGCTTGAAGTTGTAGAGCAAGGTCTTTCATTCTCATCCCTCCGGGGTAACTGAAGACGCTTGGCCAGCATTCTTGATGGATTGAACCTCATAATCTAGAGCATAAATCTGTCCCCGCATTTCCATAAGGATATCAACAATACGACGAAAATCTGCTGAGTTATCCGTCTGTGTACTTGCATCAGCTTTTTCTGATGGAGTGAATGCAGACGTTTGAGCTTCTGAGAAATCATGCAGATTTGGGTTCGAAGTATCGTGTCCTTCTTCGGGCGGTTGAGAAACCCGAACTTCTTAAGGTCCGCTGGAGATGGTCTCGGACCTTCACTATTGGCAGCATGTGGTGAAGACTTTTCTTGCTCGCCAACTCCCCCTGTCTCTAGGACATCACAAGGAGAATAGTGATGATCATGTTCTTGATTTTCCTTGTCTCCATAGACTGATGCAGACTGTTCTTTCTCTCCTCTTCTCTCCTTTTCTCCTTCTTTTTCCTTCTGCTGATCTTCTTCTCTGATTTTTGCTTCCTCCTCTTCCTCTCTCTGTTCCTGATGAAGTTCTGCTGATCCAGGCACAGAACGTCTGGTTCTCGTTAAAGCAACGATTGTGGGATCCTCATCTTCTTCATCTTCATCCTCTAAGATGAGAGTCCTTTTCTTCTTCCTCGATGGAGTTCCAACAATTTCTTTTCCTTTCCTTTTGAAGCGGATGGGACGGGAGTCTTCATTCTGAATTTCTCCATTGCCTTAGAAAGCTCTTGCACGCATCTTCGTCGGCATCTTCAAACCTACCACCATCTTATCGCACGGTCGAACACAAAGTGAATGGGGCGGTTCAATATTCATGTGTCTAAAGATCTTGGTCACCAGACCAGGATAAGGCAATTGTCCCTTGTCTTTTGACATTGCTCTGTACATATGGAAAAGAATCGTGTGCGGGAGAGAGAACTTCCGTCCAGAGTTGATTGCATACATCAACTTTGCTTCAGAATAAGACACAGAAGTCTTTGACGTAGACTTTGGTCTCGAGAGCAGTTGATTACGATCTTATGAAGCACAATGTTGATTGCATTCATCCTGGAATAGGTAACTCTCTTGTCTGCGTCTCTATCCTTGACAAGATCCAGAGTAGTACGAGCGGGTGAGACTTTGATTGGCAGATAACTCCCTCGTTCAACTCCAACAATGTCTGCCAACATATTCACATCTACCACGTAGACTTTCTCTCGAACACTGAACGAAATTCTATTCGCATCCAAAAGCTCGATTTGAATAGAAATAAGCGGTTAAATGTGCATACCCGTCCGTAGAGTCAGAACAAAATTTCTCAAGTTGAAGCAGGTTCAACTTTTCTCTTAAGTTCATGTTGATGGCATCTAGAAAGTCAAAATCAACACTTCGAGGGTTTATCACCCCTCTTTTCAACAGTTTCCCATATACCTTCTCTGTTCTTCGGATTTAAACAAACCCAATCGATTTCCTTTCGTCTTCGCTTTTGCCACACCCATTCTCGGTTGAAACTCAAGGAACATTCTATCATCATCGTTCCCTTCAATTAAATTTTGTCAGTACACGAGGATCACTTGGAATATTCGCAAGTGCTTCCTCTCGCTTTTCCTTTTGGAGCAATTCCTAACTCCTCCATTCTCCTCGAAAAAGATATTCATTTCCATAGTTCTTTTCCTTAAGGAAATCATCTATGTATTTCAATGGCGTACGGAGCTTTTCAACGCACGATAAAGCATATAGATAAAGGAGGGTTTTGGACTCTTACGGGGGTCGGCTTCCTCGATTATCTCTTCTTCAAGATGATGACTTTCACCATGTGGGGTAGGAGGCGATGAATGACGTGGATGAGAACGAATCGGACTTTGTTGCTGACTTGAAAAGTCTTCCTCCTCGCAAGATCGAAGTGTATTGGTCCCTTCTCCATTCTTTGTGGTCCCCTGCTTGCTAATCTCGATGATTTCCTCGAAGAAGACATTCTTCTTTGTCGATTTGAGAGATTCCTTCGCTTGCTTCCCAAGGGAAAATGACCACTTTCTTGATGATGAACAAGTGATTGAAACAGGTTTGGGAGGAGAGTACCTTTTTAGGGTTTTGACGATTGAGAGAAAAAACTGTATATATATATATAACTTACTTTTTGAAAAAGGAAGTTCAATCGTCGCAGGGAAGGAGTACGAACATTTCTTTTCAAAATCAATAACTGCCAAAATTAATCACACAGATAATAACCAACAAATCGTACCTTTTCGAGTTCGAATAAAATAGCCACTTACAGTCTATAGCCATGATTGTCTGAGTCTGAAGATCTTGAGACTGAGAGATTAAAGTCTTAAAGATTGTTGAGTCTTTAGACTTTAACTTCTTCAAGCTTCAAAATGTTGAGTCTTGAACGGATAGCGTCAAATTGATTTTTCTCCAAAGGCTTTGTGAAAATATCCGCTAGTTGACTTTTGAATCAACAAATTGAATCGAGATTTCTCCGTTTTGAATATGATCTCTAATGAAGTGGTGTCGAATCTCAATATGCTTTGCTCTTGAATGAAGAATTGGATTTTTGGTAAGATTGATCGCGCCGGTGTTGTCACATCGATTTACGTGCATGAGTTTTCAATGCCAAAGTCTTGTAGCTGTTGTTTGATCCATAGAATTTGCGAACAAAGAACTTCCAAGAGCTACATACTCGCTTCGTTGTTGAAAGAGCCACGGTACTTTGTTTTCTTGAAAACCAAGATACTTCTATTTCCAAGCAACGACAAGTTCCCGAAGTGCTCTTTCTATCAACTCTACACCCGCCGATCTCGCATCTCGAGTATCCTAGAAGATCAAAGTCTCCCTTCTTTGGATACCAAAGACCGATGCTTGAAGATGAGGCAATGTATTTGATAATTCGCTTCACGGCACGAGAGATGTGATTCTCTAGGATCGATTGAAACCTAGCAGAGACACAAACACTTAACAAAATATCGGGTCTAGAAGCAGTGAGATAAAGAAGTGAACCAATCATGCTCCTATATAGCTTTTGATCTACTTTCTTCCCTTCTTCATCCTTATCCATCTTCTGAGAACATGACATTGGTATGTCGGTCTTTTTGCATTTTTCCAATCCAAATCTTTTGACAAGATCATTTGCATACTTTTCTTGATTGATAAAAGTTCCTTCCTTCATTTGCTTTACTTGGAGTCCAAGAAAGAATGTCAATTCTCCCATCATACTCATTTCAAACTCATCCTTTGACAAAACCGTTCTGTATTAGGAACTTACTTAACCTATCATACCAAGCTCGAGGTGCTTGCTTTAAACCATACAAGGCCTTTTTCAGTCTAAAGGCGGAACACGGCTTCTTTGGGTCTTCAAATCCAGTGGTTGTTCCACATAAACTTCCTCATGGATGAATCCATTTAGAAATGCACTCTTGACGTCCATTTGGAATAACTGAAATTTTTATAGCAAGCAAACGCAAGTAATAGACGAATAGCTTCTAACCTTGCTACTCGGTGCGTAGGTTTCATCATAGTCTATTCCTTCCTCTTGCGTGTATCCTTTGGCCACGAGTCGGCTTTGTTCCGTACGACTTTTCCATTCTCGTTCATCTTGTTCCCGAATACCCATTTGGTTCCAATAACGGTTTTACCTTTTGGTTTAGATGTCAAATCCCAGGACGTCATTGATGTTGAACTATGCGAGTTCTTCTTGCATAGCTTCAATCCGACTTTCATCGATAAAGCTTCTTCTATGCTTTTTGGTTCAATTTCGAGAGATTAGAGCCACGGCACTAGATTCTTCACGTCTTTTTGATCTCAGTGCGGATTCCTTCATTGATTTCACCGATAATGAGTTCTTCGGGATGACTGGATTTGTGCTTCCAGTTACTAGTTAATTTTCCTGGTTGATGATCTCTCTCTATATTTGAATTTTCAAGAACATCTTGATGTTGGACTTCCGAGACGAGATGCTTCTTGAGTTGTAAGTCTTGAAAGATGCAGGTTGCTTGGACTCTTCATATTGAGTCTTCTTGGATTCAACTTGCATTGAGTCTTGGAATTTGACATTCATTGATTCCTCCACCGATTGGCTTCTCTTGTTAAAGACTCGTAAGCCTTGCTTGTCGTAGAATATCCAAGGAAAATTCCTTCATCGATCTTTCTTCAAACTTACCAACTCGATCATTTGCATTTTTCAAAATAAAGCATTTGCAACCGAACACATGAAAATATGAAACAATAGGCTTCTTACCTTTGAATAGTTCATAGGGGTTTTCTCTAAAATAGGTCTTAGAAAGACTCTATTTATGATGTAACATGCTTTGTTGAAACGAGCTTCAGCCCCAAAGTTGAGAAGAAATTTTACTTTCAATTAAAAGTGTTCTAGCCATTTCTTGAAGAGATCTATTTTTCTTTCCACAACTCCGTTTTGTTATGGAGTATATGGAGATGAAAATGCATGACTAAAACCAGATTTATCACAAAACTTTGTGAAGTTTTGGTTTTCAAATTCACTTCCATGATCTGTTCTAATACTTGAAATAGCACATCCTTTTTCATTTTGAATCCTTTTAGCAAACTTTTCAAAGTACGAAAAGGTTTCGACTTACTTGCAAGAAAATGTACCCAGAGTAAAACGGGAATAATCATCCACAATTACTAAACAATATTTCTTACCTCCAATGCTCGGGTTCTTGTTGGTCCAAAGAGATCCATATGCAGAACTGGAGAACATGATTAGTAGAGATATGTTTTATAGGTTTAAATGAATTTCTTACCTGTTTTCCCAGAATACATGGTGTGCATGAGTCGATTTTTGATAGGGCGCTTTTGGTAGACCTTGAACAAGCTTCTTTGATGCTATTTTGGCTAATTGCTTCATGTTGATATGGCCAAGTTTTCTATGCCACAAAACCGCTTCATCTTGAATTGAGATGAGACATTGCGTTTCATTTGGTCTTACATCAAGAAGATAGATATTTCCATGCCTTCGACCCATGAAAGACGAGTTGAGTCTTTACTTATTCCGAACATATGCCTTCTTGAAAAGAGATCTTGAACCCAAAGTATCACACGGTTGGCTAATCTTTGAGAAGATTATAGTTGAGTCCTTCCACTAAAGAAACATTGCTTATTGTGAGATTTCCAATTTTAACGTTCCAAATCCCACAATGCTTCCTTTGCTTTTCCACCGAATGAAACCTTTCCACCGTTTACTTGAACAATCTTTATAAAGCAATTTGAGTCTCTGTCATGTGTCTTGAGCATCCGCCAAGAAGATACCATTTTACCTTCTTTTGACAGAGACCTGTAATCAAAAGAGAGTCTCAAGCTTTCTTTGGTACCCAAATTTTCTTGGGTCCTTTGGTGTTAGTAGGAAAAACATTATTAGGCCATACCCTTTTAACGAGGCTTCCAGATCATAGGACATTCTTTTTCAAAATGATCTTGACCTACACTTTGAACATCTTAGAGCATTTCAACCTACGGGCTTTACAAAAACCTTTTTAAAATGATTTTTGTACGCTTCTCTCGATGGTCTTTTCTTGATTCTTTCTTTTACTTTCGGAAAATCAATCAAAGGTATTGTTTACATTGTCATACCTAAACCAGGACTTGTTGAAGTAAGGTCTTTGAACCGAAAGAACTTTCTCGAGTTTTTCGGACCCTATAGAAAATTTCTTTGAAATATTTGATAAGTCGGTTTTCAAGAAGACATTTTCTTTTGAAAGTTTATCTTCATTCTCTTTATGAGTGGAGACATTCAAAACTAGACTTTTCACTTTTTCTTCTAAAACATTTTCCTTTTGTTTTAAAGCTGAGTTTTCCTTTTCGGTTCGGAAATCTTTTTGAGAGAAGTCTTAAGATCGAAACATAATTCATCAATGTATTTAGAGACTTTGATAGGAATTTTAAAATCACTTACCTCAAATTCACTGTCTGAATCTGATCCAGAGTCTAAGTCTGATTGTGCCATTAGACACAGATTTGCATATTCTTCATCACTTTCTTCACACTCTGTATCACTCCAGGGTTTCGAACTTTGAGAGCTTTTCGAGACTTCTCGGTTTTCCTCTCTTCTTCTTCGAAGAGGACGGTTGGAGTCGATGTGTCCTTTTTCTTACATTCGAAGCGACTACATCTTTGTTTGGTTCCTCATCAATGAACTTGGTTTCTTTGTTTCGAAAACCTTGTTTTCTTGAGTTGAACCTTCTTCCTTTTCTATTCAAATTTTCGAATCTTCTTATCATAAGAGCAAGCTCCTCATCATCCGAGATCTTCTTCAATCTGTATCATCGAGTCATCATTAGATCTTAATGCAATGGATTTCTTACCTCTTGGATCTTCGTCTTCATTAATTCGCTCCACTTCGTAAGACTCAAGAGTTCCAATCGGCTCATCTACGAGATAATGGCATAATTCTTTGCGTCTCTCGTATTGAAGTCTTTATATGATTCCAATCCTTGGAGAGTCCTCTCAAGAACTTGTTCACCTTCATAGGATCGGTAATTTTCTGTCCTTGATTATCAAGTCCATTGACAATATACGTAAAACGGCTAAACATGTCGGTTATAGATTCTCCCGGTTTCATTTTGAAGGCTTCGTATTGACCAAGAAGAATATTAATTCTAGTTTCCTTCACTCGATGCATTCGCTCCTTCATAGGTGATATGTAATCTATCCCAGACTTCTTTTCTTTGTGACACAAGAAGATATTCTCATTATATTCGATTGGTGACAAAGACAATATAAAGAATAAATTGCTTTTGCATCGAGTGCTTGTCTCTTGTTTATCTCATCTTGAGACATTCCGCCGGTCTCAACAGGTTTCTTTCCCTCTTCGGATACTAATGCGACGGTAGGAGTGATTCCTCTCTCCACAACATCCCATTCCGGAGGATCCTTAGATCGTAGGAAAGCTTTCATCTTGTTCTTCCGGATGTTGTAATCCTTTCCATCGAAGTAGGGTGGTCTGGTGTTGCTTTGACCTTCCACCGGCCACGATGCTTTGCATACTAGCCATGGATCTTTTACTATGAAGTAAAACACTTCAAATAAAGTAAGAACACAGGCTCTGATACCAATTGATATAGCTAGTACGATTACCTAGAGGGGGGTGAATAGGTATAAATGATTTTTCTTTCGATAATTACACACTACTTAAATAGATAAACGATTTGCAGTAATTAAAAAGACAATCGTAAGATCGAGTAAGGGAAAGAGAGATTTAGACACGCGGTTTATAGTGGTTCGGCTTGATTCAAGCCTACGTCCACTCTTTTCGCACCGATGCCCAATTGGCTTGGATTCCACTATGAACAAAGAGATGTTACGGTGATGCTCTTCCTTGACTTTTTGATGTAGACGATCTTCCACACTCTCAAGGTATCACTAGAGATGAACACTCTCTGTGTATACAATTTCGCTCAAAATGGTCTCGACTAATAATCACGGATCTTCAGACTCTGGAATTTTTCTATCAATCACACACTTAAAAACAACTGGAATGTCTTCATTTTATACTCCTTTATGCCATCATAGCCGTTGGCACTTACGAAAGGAATTCCTCCAATCTACCGTTGGACGGAATCAATCACGAAGATCATTCGAGCTTTTTAAGGAATGCGCGATAGCCCATCAATCTGTTCGCCCATACAATCGGGATCTTGGTTTCCAAGAATAGAATATTCCAAGAATACTTCGACAACCATCGGATCTTTAATTGATCTTGATGAGAACCAACAAAGACTCGAGATGTTTATCCAACCAAAAGATCTTTTCCAGGAGGATAGGATTGAATCCTCAACCATAAACTTCGGCTCTGGATTTCCTTTGCTCTTTGGAATAGAAAGACTGTCAGCGAGAATAGTCTTGAGTCTTTGAGTCTTGAGATAATAAAGTCTTGAGACTTTAATCTTCGTTCTCCGAATATCCAGACTTAGACTGATAGAAACGTTTTGTCAGCTTCAAAAGACTCTGGAAAGATTTCTCCAACAATTACAACTTATGAATTTTAATTCTTTGAGAGATGGAAGGCTAATGATGGAGGGCGACGCATCCATATGTGGACAAGACTTGATTTCGAGCTTTGTGAGGGAGCCTAGTTGACTAGGCAATTTTCCTATCAACACAGGACAATCTTGAATGAGGAGATGCTCAAGATGAGGGAACAAAACTCCTGCTTCTTCAATCCCGATGCAATGAGACCAGTCTTCCCACAATGGCATGTCCTTGAATTCCAGAGTTATTAAGGATGGAAAAGGACTCTCATTAGTTCCATAAAATTCAGATCCTATCGTGCATATAGCATTTAGACCTTCAATATATAGTTCTTTGAGCAGAGATAGCTGCCCGAGTGATGGGAATGTTTTAACCCTGCAACATCCATGTAAACGTAAATGCACAATGTTGAGACATGGGGGACTTTCTAACCATGACGGGAATTTTAGGCCACCATAGTAGGATATCACGAGATTTTCAAGGTTTTGGTGAGGGTGAAGAAAGACGAGGACCTCTGCTTCAAGGTCTTCATTCCGAGAAATTTCAAAATCTGGACTCCACTGCAAGGTTAATTGACATATTCCCTCCTTCATGATTAAATCGATCTCCTTAGCATCTCCAACTTCTTGAACCTTATGCAAATCAAAGATGCACAACTCCCCTTTGAGGTCTTTCAGGTTTTTTAACTCCTTCAACCTTAACCCATTTTCTATTCCCACTACAAATTTGGACAGCATCTCAAGACCCACCAAATGACCTATATACATTGGCATCGCTCTTAAGTTCGGAGTATTGGTAATGTCGAGAAATTTTAGATTGATCAATTTCTCCATACCTTTCGGTAATTCGGTGAGGTAGTTACAGGCCCGCAACATCAAAGCCTCTAAGTTATACAATGCAACAATCGACTTTGGAAGTGTTTTAATATCTGTATATGACAAATTGAGGTGCCTTAGGTGCCTCAGTTTGCCAATGCTATCCGGTACCTCTCTAATCTGATAGCAACGTAATGAGAGAACCCTCAAGTACTTCAATGTCAACAACAAGTCACATAGCACTTTCTGGGACAACTTGGGCTTCTTGTACCATTGCTTTTGTAACGATATGAAGCTCCTAAGTCCCTTCATTCGATGATATATCTCGAGTCCTTTTGGCACAATGCGATTGCTGGGAATGAATGAGGCATGACGAGCATAAGATGCATTACTTTGATTACCCTTAAACTCAAACTCCTCTGAGCTAAAATAAGTTGCACCAGCAACTAGCTTTGCAAGGTCATTCACAAGATCATGCATCAAGAATCGTGATCCGTTTATACTCGACTTTTGAAATAATGATCTAGATACTAGCTCATTAAAATAATTCAAACCAGCATTCCAAAGGTTCTTTGCTTCTTTTACCTCCAACAAGCCCTCTGCAATCCACCAGTGAATCAAATCGTCTCGTTCAATTTCATAGTCCTTCGGAAATATAGCACAATAAGCAAAACATCTCCTCAAGTTGAAAGGGAGATGAAGATAACTAAGTTTCAAAGCTGGAAGGATATCATTTCTTTGTTTTGGTAGGTCCCAAATTTGGCTATCCAATATAGCTTCCCATTCTTGGGGATTAACTTTATTGCGTAGCAACCTGGCCAATGTTTTTACTGATAATGGCAACCCTTTGCATTTTTCTGCTATTTTTCGGCCTAATACTTCAAGATCTGGATGATGATCGAAATTTCCTACTCCGAAAGCATGAAATGCCAATAGAGTCATACAAGCATCTCGTGACAACTCTTTGAGATAATATGGTGGAGCAATGGCTAATGAAGCAACGCCGCTGTTACGAGTGGTGAGGATGATCTTGCTTCCCTTCACTCCCGATTGAAATGGCTTCAATAGGGTAGTCCAATTTTCATAATTCTCGTTCCAAACATCATCTAAAACAACAAGAAACTTCTTCCCCGCAAGGTGTTTCATGAGTTTATCTTGAAGCCAATTCAAGTCCTTACCTTCACAGGACAAATGGCCATCGGTTATCCCAAGGATACTCTTTGTGATAGCAAGCACATCGTAATCTTCGGAAACGCAAGCCCATGCTTTCATATCGAAATAGCTGGTGACTCTCGCATCATTGTAAACTTGTTGAGTCAAAGCGGTCTTCCCCACACCTCCCATCCCTACAATGGGTATCACTTTTAGATCTGCACATATTCTAGCGTCTTCATCTCTGGTCAATAATTCAAGGATCTCGCTTTTTTCATCCTTCCTACTAACAAAACCAGGCTCAGGCAAATGCGTGGTGGGAAGCTGTTTATCCTGTCGACGGTATGCTAATCGATTCCCATTATTCTCTCCGAAGTTAAAAGTATCTTTCCAAGTGATGACATCTTGGAGTTTGCCATCCATCTCTTCGATTGTGGATCTCATTTTACGGTCCAACATAAATGCTCTCGGGCTCAATTTGAAGCAACAACTCGGAAGAAGGGAGCGCACCTTGCTATTGCCGAGTTCTGCCTCGAACTTATTTTCCGCGGACTTTGTGGCGAACTCATCAAGCAAGTCTTCGATGTCATAGGCCAAGTTCCTGAGATCTTCGAGCCACGACTTCACCCCAAGATCGCCGGTCAGTTGTCTATCCTCTGCATCATCCAGCACTTGATTGATGCTGATCAGCATCTTCTCCCATTTCTTCAGCAGCTTATCGATCCCCTCACGGCGCGCAAAGTTGAGCAGCTCGGGAGAGGCCAACCTCTCGAACAGCACAGCAAGAAGGGCGCCAAGAAAGAGCTCCGCGATGGGCATGATGGCTTGATCCGGGAGCGGCGGAGGATTAAACAAGAGTGCCTGAATAGTTTGAAAGGAAGTGTTTTGAGTGGAGAGGAAACAAAAGTCCTTACGTCCGGGACAATAGCATCAGATTCGAGTCAGATTCGAGGTGGCCTTCGTCCTAGTCACGCTGAAAAATGGACGTTGAGGCCACAGTCTGTGTAATGCCACATTCGTTGATTCCACCCGAGGTAAAATGTCCTAATGAAAGGCAGATAGAACTTCAGCTTTTTATCAAGTGGGCTGACTTCGGCGTGTAGATGGAAAGATTCCTCCCGCAATTCTAGTGCATATTGGCCCAAATTGTGGGTCCCCTTCCTCACCGTCTCCATCTTCACCAAGCCTGCGCGCTTCACCCGCTGTTCACCTCTCTTTTGTTTTCTTATTTTCTCCTCCTAATAATGGCAGACAAGGGGCCCATTTCTTTTTCTTTTTCTTTTTTTTTTAATGTTTTAAACTTGTGCTAGCTACACTGAATTTGCGATCAACAAAACTGTCGGTGGAGCCAAAAGGAAAAAGAAAGGCTTTAACTTTGCAGTCGTCACTTGCGCTGCTAAAGTTGAGCCTCTCTTTGAAATTGCCAGTGACGAGCTGGAACGTCGTGAAATGCCCGTCGTTGATGGAAGAAGCGGCTTTGAGAAAATCCAATTAAAACCCATGGAGAGAGGAGAGCATAGATCTTCCCTTTTTCCCATCCTTCTCGCCTGCAGCCTCGCAAACCGACCCGGAGGTCCTAAACATCCTGAGCCAAAGAGATGAGTAATTGTACTCATATCCACGGCTAATTTTCAATCAAAATGACCGCCACTTTTTTGTTGAAGAAAATACTTTTAGGGTGCTTATTGATCAATTAATAAAATTATATAACTTCCTTTGTACTGATTTTTTCACATAACATATATGACAAATTTTTTGAAAGTGGGACATCATTATTAAGGAAAGTGATCATATATATAGACCTAATAATTGCTCTCGCTTTCAAAGTAATTAGAATGTGACCCATGCAGGTGCATGGGACCAATTGAAGTTTACACATTGACATATACATCTTGTGTCTTAAAATTTATTACTTTATTGTAGAAAAAACTTGCAAAATGGATAAATATGCTATCAAATTTATAATGACTGGCTAATAGTAGACTAGACAAAGGAATCGGTCAATACAAAAGAATACATATAAGTCAAACTAAGATGTCGGTATATTTATCTTGATTTTGTTGCAAAAACAAATGGTCGAACAATAATAAACCAGAAAACAAAAAAGTAAATGGGATATATAATATATTTGATCCACTCAGTATGACCTAATTCATAGGGAGAGCAGTATCATATTGCCACACGTGTCATATAAGATTGCCAATAATAACTGGATCATCACAGAAGCAATTTTAGACGAAAATTGGCTAGGATGATTAGATTGAAAACTCACACAAAGATTTAGAATAGTATTAGCAAAATTGATAAATTTAAGACTACATTAAAATTCACACAATAAATACTTTTAAGATTGAATTGGTAATTTTTTCAGTTGAAATGAAAGTATGACAGCGACATCATTCTTATCCCGAATTTTTTGGATGAGCATTTGCAAATTCAAGATCATAGGGTCTTCACGCGTCTCATAAGTCACTTCGTTGTTTTAAATGTCTGCACAGGTCATAGGACAATAATGTCTACCGCTTCTTTTGCTTTTTCTTCCAAAGTAACATTAATGTGGCGAGTCATTTGCAGTGAGAAACGTGATGTGTTTCACATTAGGACGATCTTGGTCTCTTCACAACTTGCATGTCCTTTGTTTTTTTTTTTCAAACAAGAAGTAGCAAAAGTCTCCGAAATCGGATAGAGAATATATTTGATTCAGTCAGTATGACCTAATCCACGGGTAGAGCAGTATAAAATTTCATTATTAATCAAGCAATACATTAGAGGTTATGATAATGGTTGGTAAATTCACATGGTATTTAGTGTGCGCAATTCCTTGCATACAAAGATTTCGTAGTTGATTGCTCAACTAGTGTTCAAAAACACTTTGATGAAAAATCTTTTTTAAGTAATGGCTAAAAATAAATATCTGTTACTTCGATAGAAAAATATTTATTATTTCTCTTCATTATTGTCGTTGCTACCTAGATTTGCTCTCAAAGATACATCATGCATAGATGAGGGTGAAAAAATTGAGTGGCCTTACATCTAATTAGATTGAGTTTGTGATTAGATAGTATCTATGAATCATAAAATTTGTTTAGGTCATATCACTGCGTACCATATAAGATGGCCAATAATAATTGAATCATTACATTAGTAATTTTAGGCGGAAATTAGCTGGGATGATTAGATTGAAAACTCACACAAAGATTTACAACAATATTAGCAAAATTAATAAATTTAGGACGACATTAAAATTCACACAATAAACGTTTTAAAGATGGAATTGATAATTTTCTTGTTTGAAACCAAAGTGGACGTGGTACTATAGTTATGATAGCGACACCATTCTTATTCCAATTTTTATTTTTTTATTTTTTATGAGCATTTGCAAATTCAAGATCTTATTGGTCTTTACGCGTCTCATACGTCAATTCGTTGTTTTAAATGTCTGCAGTCCACTACAGGTCCTAGGACAATAATGTCTACTGCTTCTTTTGCTTTTTCTTCCAAAGTAACATTATTGTCACGAGTCATTTGCAGTGAGAAACGTGATGTGTTTCACATTAGGACGACCTTGGTCCTTTCACAACGTGCATGTCCATCCTTTGTTTTTTTCAGACAAGAAGTAGCAAAAGTCTCCGAAATGAGGTCCACCCTCCAGTAAGGACAATGATGTCTCCTTTTCCTTTTGTTTTTTCCAAAAGTGACACCACTATCAATAATGGACGTCCGTCCTTTGTTTTATTTGGACGAGGAGTAGCAAAAGTCTCCGAAATAAGATTACTTATGGCATGATTACTGGCTTCCATGTGGCCCTCTTGATGGATTCGTTCCGCCCTTGTTTAGGGACAATATGCGGCTCCCTTATAATGCAGTAGTTGCTGACTTATAAACCCCGTTAGGTGACTCGTTCTCTCGGATATTAATCAGATGGGGTGTAGCTTTACCAACTCTGGAGGCTTATAATGATAAGTTTATTTGGTGTGGCGATCTATCAGCCTCCTTCTCGGTCGCATCCGCATGGAATGTCATCAGAACCAAGAGAGATCGGGTGGATTGGGCTTCTTTGATTTGGGATATCGATATAGTCCCGCGCCATCAGTTTATTCTGTGGCTTATATCTAGAAACCGTCTTCCCACTCAGGTGATGTTGTTAAATCAGGGTCGAATTGATTTTAATCTATGTGCCTTTTGTAGTGAAGAACTGGACTCAATTGAACACTTATTCTTCCGGTGTCGCATCTCCGCCTCGTTGGCCCTTTTCTGGGCGGCCAGATGTAACTTGCCATGGAGGAATAGATGTTGGAGTGAGGCGCTCACTTGGGCTAGGAAATTCCTCATGGGGAAGGATTTTTACCACAGGATAGTTCGATTCTCTTTTGGTCTTTGTGCCATCTCATTTGGAAGAAGAGGAATGCGATTATCTTCGGGGTGAATCCTTGGTGGTCCCTGCCCTTAAAAATCACCTAATCAAGGTGGTTAAGGACAAAACACTCACATTCACGGAAGTTTTTCCTTCTCCGAGGAATAGAAGACTGCAAAGGGGTTGGGGATTCCACCCCATGATCTTTTCCTCTGTAGCTATTCCTCCTTAGGGTGCTGATGTTTCGGTCTGCTCTTGTTCTTGTAGTTGCAGGTTCCTTCCTCCTCCGTTCTCCGCTTTCAGCTTTGACGGCTTGAGGGATGGGGAGGCTACGGGTTCCTGTTGTTACGTCTTGTTTGTTGGCTTCATAGCTTTTGTGTTCTTGCTGGCGCCCTCGGGCTTTTTATCGGATCCCCGTCACTCTTGCTCCTTTGTTAAGAGTGCTTGTTTGGATCCGATCTTTTGTACTTTTGTCCTCCTCATTAATATTATTACCTTTACCAAAAAAAAAAAAGTCTCCGAAATAAGATCCACCCTCAAGGACAATGATATCTCCTTTTCCTTTTGATACTTCATTACTAACTCGGTGTTGTTAAAAAACATAAGGCACGAAATAGTTGGAGAATACCATGATTTTTTTCAGTCAAAACAATTATGACTGCCTTTTAAAGGAATTACCTTTAGAATACTTACAAATCAATTAATAAAAGTTTTATTGTACTGATTTTTCCCCAGAACATGTAGGATTACCATTTTTTTCAAATGGATATTACATAATTAAGTAAAGTGAACATATATAATAATTACCCTCGGTTTCAAACAACTAGAATTTGAGCCATACCGATTGAAATTTGCATCTCAACACATACATTTTGTTTCTTAGAATTTGTTCCCTTACTGTAGAACAAATCATTTACAAAATATTTGAATATGTTAATACTAGGTAGACCAAAAAAAAAAAAAAAGCCAATACAAGAAAATACATATAAGTCAAACTAAAAATGGACATGTCATTACATTTATCTTGAGTTTTGTTGCAAAAGAAAGAAGGAATAGCAACAATAAACCAGGGAATAGAAAAGTCAATTAGATGCCGAATATATGTGGCTTGGTCAATATGATCTAGTCCAAGGGGAGAACAACCTACTATTAGTCAAGTAATACAACAAATGTTATAACCACGCTCAAGTCACTAAAGTACTCCCAAGTTTTCCCAACCTTCAATCTATAACCCACACAATATTCAGTCTAAACAATTTCTAGTGAAACAATAAATAAATCTCACAAATGAATTACATAAATACTATGCAAAACACGTAATTAATTATCTCCGGATCAAATTGACAAACATATGCACAGCCTTGCATACTTTAGTTGAAGTGCCCACTCTACTTGGACAAAAAAGCACACTAGAAACAGCCTACCCTGGAAGTGGAACATATGATAATTGCAAACTAAGTTGAGGCATTCGCTACTCATTAGCAAACGATGACAAGACCTACTTTATAGGAGCCAAAGGATGCAATTGAGAAATTCTAGTTTCATTTTGGCGCAACGTTTTTCATGTTCTTAACTTCGTTTTATTTTGATGTGACGTTTTTTTTTTGTTCTTAACTTTGGGACTATGATTTTGCATTTGTAATTAAAATGTCATCTTCTATCATTCCTTGCTTAGACCATTAGCATGGAATAGGTATTGAACTGCTCAATGATCTCAAGGTTTTGAGGCATGCAGGTTAGGCCTACCGCCTTAAAACATAATACCAATCTGTTCACATCAGATCGGATTTTTTATCAATTGGGTTTAGAACTAACTTTTTAATGCACTAGAGTAGTATGAGTTATAGGACTTACTTATCATAATTATGCTTCATCAAATATTACAAGGTGATACAAATTTGTTCAATTTGAATAAAAACATAAAATTACTCGGAGCGTTCAATGCGGGTCAAGCTCCCTAGAAAAGATTTTAGGTGGTATTTTTGGGGGTGAATTTCAACTTACATCTTCAGTTCTTTTCTATTTTATGTGAGATTTGAAATGTCACAAATTGCCGAGAGTCGCACTTTTTCAAGCTTGCACATCATGACAATCATTCACCACTTTCTTGGATTGGCTGGCTATTGACACCCGAAATTTTCATTAACGTTTTAAATAAACATTTTTTGCAAAAAATATTAAAAAAATGAAATGAAAAAATAAAAAAAAATGTAAAGAAAACGAAAAAAAATGAAATGAAATGAAAAGAGAAAAAAATTTAGAAATAAGGAAAACGAAAAAGAAAAAGGAGATAAAAAGAAAAAAAGAAAAAAATAGAAAAGAAAAAAAAAACGCACGGATTCGCGCGGTGGGGGGGGGCTCTCTCTTTCGCTCACTCTCTCAAATACTGGGACGCGGATTCTCTCAAAAAGGGGGGCTCTGGATCACGAACTCGGGTTGACGGCAGGGGATTCTCTCTTTCAGGGACTCTCTCTCGATCGAGCGTTCTCATTCTCTCTCTGCGGTTCTCGTCGAAGGCTAGGGTTTTTCCTCCGTCGGGGTGCGATTGGATGTGTGTCCTCCATTCGGCGAGGAGTTTGCTCGAGGATCCGGTTTCTGAAACTGATCGGCGTCGGTAGTAGCAACGGCAGAAGCGGCGGAGCTTGATTCGACCTCTTCTGTTCGTTATCAACCGCCTGCTCACTTCGGCGCTGACTTGGTGCTCCAAGCTCCGAGGATAGAGATCCGAAGCTGCGGCGATGACGACGGTTAACTGATTTTCTCTCTAGATCAGGTTCACCGGATCGGTGAGCTCTCCTTCTATTCATCTCGATCCGTTAGGGTTTCGATTTCTGTTCTCTCTTTGAATCCGCTCGAGTCGTGGATTCTGATCTCTCTCTCTCTCTCTCTCTCTCATTCGGATGCTCGCTTACTTAATCGATTTGATGCCCTCGTCGTAGATCACGCCCTTCCGGAGCTCGAGATACAGGTGATCAGGTTTTCTATATCTCTCTCTCTTGATCGCTCTGTCTCGTGCATGGTTCGTTACTCTCTCCCTGGTTTGATCGCTGTCTTTTTTCTTCTCGATCACTCTTTCTCTATCGATTTTGCACTTGTATCTTTTTTTTTTTTAGTTCTGAGGTTGTGTGTTTTCATTAGCCTTTTCTGCCAAGTCACCTTAGCTTGTGTGTCGTTCATGCTAATTGCTGTGTTCGTGATGTTCTGTTTGATGCCATTTACTCCATAACCTGGAAATGTTCTCCACCTGTTTGATAAAATTAATGAATTAGATCAGTGTGTGTTTCAATTCTGATTCTGATTGAGAGCTTCCCTTTGCTTGATTGATACATTAGTTTTGTTGTATAGACTTTACTTGTATTTCGTTTCCTTTCATTTCAGAACTTAGTAACTAGCCGTTTTAGGATTTGTTATTGAAATTCTTGGGTTAGATACATATCCAGTGCAAAGCAAGCTGAGCAAACAGGACACGCACAAGAAGAAAATTGATTTGTTTTAATAAAAATTGATCCCCTGCTGCTGCTGTGTTCATTTTTTAGAGTTCCTAGTTCACAATATTGAATATGTTCTCTGCCAGAAAGTTGTGAATTCATTGGTACACTTCAATCTGGACTGCTGTCTGGCATTTTCCCCCCTTTTGATGAGTTTGTAACTGTTGGTAGACCGGTATGAGTTGTGCCCGAAGTTCACCTTAGTGGAGAAACATTTCCTGCAGCAAATGATTTTATATCAGGAAATGATTTTATATCTTTGGTGCGTGTTGGACGATCTGTGAATCTAGCATCTAATGCTTACATTCAGCTTTCGCTAGGGCCAGCAACAGCAATGCTGTTTGAGTTTGTCAAAGAAATGCCTAAACATGAAACTGAATGGAGGCTAGATTTCGCTTCTCTTTTAGGCGTATATTTTTTTACATGGGTTATCATTCAACTACTTCCCGTTTTCTTGATATATCTGGTTTATGAGAAAGAGCAGAAGCTTAGGATTATAATGAAAATGTGTGGTTTTCGTGATCCATATTGGTTGATTTCTTATGCTTATTTTTTCTCCTTATCTTCAATCTACATGCTGTGCTTTGTGATTTTTGGCTCAGTCATAAATAGTTAATCCCCATTGCATTATGTTTACCTACGTTCCGATGTCCCATTAAAGTTGCAATGCTTGTGTCTTACCGCATTTCCCGTATAAAATTTACTAGAATGCGATCATGTGTGCTTTTAGTGGGTTAAATGGGGATCACGTGTAATTGATGTTTGCTGTTCATGCATGAGTTGAATTTGCTGATATTGAAATTTGGAATTTGTCTTGGTCTAGAATGCATGCTTGGTTTCTATAACCTCGAATACTTGTGAATTTAATACGAATTTTTTGTGTGAGGAGTTTGGGATTAGGTCCTTCATGAAAGTTGTCCTTCACATAAAAACTGCAAAAAAAATGGTTGTATGTTTGCCTTGCTGCTCTGTTCTACTTTTGATTGACCTTGATCTCTTCTAGGATGTTATAAATTCATGTGTTAAAAATTTTGAGAAGCTTCCTCGTGAAATTTGTTCCTATGATGCTGATTTCACATGATTTGCATATCAATTGAACTCAATTTTTCTTGTGATTCGCATGATAGAAATCTGTCATAAAATGAAATTCATAACCCCTGTTTTTCCCTTGCCAAAGCTGACCTCGTCATTTTTCTGTGATTTTCTTGTTAAGGAATTCTAAGATTGGATTCTTAACAAAAGTTGTTTGTCTCTCTTTTGTTCGCGCTATGGTAAAATTTCATATTCTTCAGATTTTCTTTTTAGGTCAAATCACTATTAATGTGTCATGACATCCCGATGTTTTGCTGCAATTCCGACATGATATTGTGCATTCTTGAATTTTCTTTAACTTCTATGTAGCTCACGTTAAAAAACTTTTTGCCATGAAAGTTGTTACCATGATTGGGTGTGCATTCGATTCTAACTTGAGGTTAGTTTGGTTATGAATTGATGCCATTTTGATCAAGAAGACTCATACGTGCTTGTGGTAAGATATGGCTTCAATTTCATAGCGATTTGTCATCAAACAATCACAATTTATAGTCTCATGTGCTCTGTTACAATTCTGATTGCATGCTGGAAGTTATGGATTAAGCATTGATTAGATGGATATACATGTAGCATGAACATGTTCAATGATGCATATTGTTTGGTGAATGATCTTTGGTTAGCTAATTCATTTGTTTGATTACCTGAGGACCAAGGTTATATGGCTTGGATGCCTGTCATATTATATGCTTTGCATGTGATCATTTGATGAATGATTTTGGTGCGACGCATATCAAATGCTGAACTTCAGGATATCACTCAAAACTTGACTTTCACATTGTACTTCTTTTAAACAATTAATTTTGATATGATGTATTGTTTTCTTTTTGGTTGCTTGATGTGTTTGATTGTTTCTTTCACTTGTATGCACCTAGTCATAAATTTCTTAGATTAGGTTTAGATTAGGACCTTGAAGACAGAGAAGGTGTGAAGATGGTGGAGGTCGATGTCCATTCCGACCATTTCCATGTAATACCCATTTTCCCGACATATGTCTCGGGCTCCATTTGCTGTATAAAACCCGACGAGTTGCGGGTTTTTATCTCTTTTTCCATATATTTCTCTTTTATACTTTCTTCTAGGTTTGCAAGATAGATTTACTGCTTTTCTTGATTGTTTACTTCATGTCTTGCAATTTCAATTTCATTGATTGTTTTCTTTTCATTTTTTTAGAAATAGAATAGAATGAAAGTAATCCACCACGCATGATCATTTAGTATAGAATTGACGATCCTGAAAATGTAAAAAGAAACACATTGACATGTTAGGAAAAATACAACATACTGTTTAGGTACCGAAAGGGCGCTAATAGCAATATTAGCGTAACCCAAGTCTCCGAACCTAGATATCTGGTTGCGTAGGAATCGAGGGAACACTCCCGACCCTCGATTGGGTTTCTAGCTGACCCCCAAAATGAGGCTAGTGGCGACTCCTGTCTATTTTTTTTTAGGTTGTTAAATACCTAGATCATATAAATAAATCCGCTGTCACGCGGGGTACGAGCTTGGGAGAGTTTGTGATCTTGAGATCAAGTACCCCTAAACCCGACATTTCCCTCCTTGGATACATTTTTCGGGGGCGGCGAGATCGGGTCGCGACAGGCTTGGCGACTCCACTGGGGATCGAACCCAGAATCTCTGGTTTACAAAGAAATGCATTACAAAAGAAAACCTGTATTGCAAGCGATGTCTTTAGAACAAAGAGCGAAGCTCTCGTGTCTCAAGATAAATTCCCAAAAGGACTCTCGAGATAGGATAAATTTTAAGAGTCAAAATTTCAAAAAGTCATGTGGTGATAATGATGCCAAGATAATCACTCACACTTTTAACCCTTTGATATTTGAAAATTTTTGAAGCCTTTTCAAGCCTCACCTGAACCAATATTACAGCCCTTATCCGAAGTCTCCTCCGATTGGGATGGTTCGAGTTGAAATGAGAATATCACATAGGAGCTACCGCTAGAAGGAGTAGAAACAATCCTATCTTATCTTATCTTCAAGGTTCTTGACTTGTAAACCTGACGAAGATATTGATTGAATATTCATTTCTTGGCCTTAAAGTGCATACCCTTTGTGTAAGCCCATGACCAAGCCATCATTACGGTCCCTTTAAAAGACCTTTTCATCAATGGATTGTATTCACTGCGAACATTTCCAAAAACCTTAGACATAGGTTGAGTGAGACTTCTTTAGTGAGGATTAAACAGTTTTCCCATATCAATGGTTGGGAACAAAAGGCCTTTTTGAAAGTCAGTGTGAAAGACCTTTTTTGATTAGGATATTTCCACTTGGCATATTTGACTTAACCCTTAGATGGTTAATCAAATCTCATTTTGTTAAAATCCTCTTTGAAATGATTTGACAATTGGCATTATTTCACAAGATTAGCTCTCAAGTAATCTTGAAACTCTTTTTCAAAATATTTGTTCCTTAGTAAACCGGTTTTTGGTCATCCTAAACCATATCATTATCTCTTGAGTTCTAGGTCAACTTAAAACCTTGTCCCCAAGTTCTAGGTCAACTTAAAACCTTGTCTCCGAGTTCTAGGTCAACTTAAAACCTTGTCCCCAGTGGAGTCGCCAAGCCTGTCGCGACCCGATCTCGCCGCCCCTCGAAATGTATCCAAGGATGGGAAAGGTCAGGTTTAGGGGTACTTGATCTCAAGATCGCGAGCTCTCCCAAGCTCGTACCCCGCGTGAAGCGGATTTATTTATACGATCTAGGTATTTAACAACCTAAAAATATACAGGAGTCGCCACTAGCCTCATTTTTGGGGGTCGGCTAAAAACCCAATCGAAGGTCGGGAGTGTTCCCTCGATTCCTATGCAACCAGATATCTAGATTCGAGGACTTGGGTTACGCTAATATTACTATTAGCGCCCTTTTAGTACCTAAACAATATGTTGTGTTTTTCCTAACATGTCCATGCGTTTCTTTTTACATTTTCGGGATCATTCATTCCTAGACTAAGTGATCATGCGTGGTTGATCATTTTCATGCTATTCTATTTCTAAAAAAATAAAAAGGAAAACAACCAATGAAATTGAAATTATAAAACATGAAGTAAACAATCAAGAAAAGCAGTTGAACCTAACAGGCAGTCCTAAAAAAAACAAAAGAGAAAACAATTAAAAATGAAAGAAAGAAAACCCGCAATTTGTCGGGTTTTATACAATGCATGGAACCCGAGACATATGTCGGGAAAATGGGTATTACATGAAAATGGTCAGAATGGACATCGACCTCCCCCATCTTCACGCCTTCTCCATCTTCAAGGTCTTAATCTAAACCTAATTCTAAGAAATTTATGACTAGGTGCATACAAGTGAAAGAAACAATCATCACAACTAAGATCAAAGCAATTGGGGTAAAACCCATGTATGATTGGCTCTAAGAAAAAAGCACAGAAATCAAGCACTTTATAAAGAGCAACTTTCATGAATGGAATTTTTTGAGGCGTATCAAGTTCAAGTAAAGTCAAATTCATGGCCGAAAAGCAACAATCGCTAAAGCATGCAAATCAATCATAAGCAAATCAGAGAATGATGCATGATAACTGATTTGTTAAGCCACCTAATCAATGCATGAAAATCATGAAATTTGAACATGACGTAGGGTTAAATGTGAAGAAAATGTTTGATTTAGACATTTAGCCCTAAATCCACGTGCAAAATGCCATACAAATCCATTAACATTGATATGTGACTTGTCATTAGGAGCAAAATGCATAACAATTTAAATTGTTACATGTCGCCTTGAATCCTAAGGTTACTTGACCTTAAAAAATTCTCAAATTTTAGCATGGGATGTATATGGATATTATATACAGCTTTCATTGAGAATTTATCCTCAAGATCATTATGTATAAGATCACACAAAATTGGTAAACAGTCAGGTTCATAGAGACAAGACAGCACTGCAGGTCAAGACAAATTCAGACTTCAAAACTTGATCTAAAAAGAAGAAAAGCAGGACAAATGATGGGCAAATTGGACAAACTAGGCATCGTTAGAAAGCTCAAGGTGTCCTTTACGAATTCCTATTAGGTGACAATTACAATTTAGGTCTTTTTCTAGCTCAAGAAAAGCCATTTGTATAAGTGGTCAGATCAGATCATAATAAGCAGAACACATTAGCAGATTAGTGCTCTTTGCAAGAAGCATCAGGCAGGGCAAATGATGGCCAAACTGCACATATAATATGTCAATGGAAAGCTTGAGAAGTCTATTACAAATATCTAGAAGATATTAAGTCTTAATAACATCATCTACCAGCTCATTTTAAGTGATTTACACGGAAGGTCATCCGAAACAGAGAGCAAGTCAGAACACCAAAGTTTTCCAGAAAACTGGTACCAAATGCCGAGCTATTTTCAGGTAGTAAACGACATCGGATCAGAACGTTCTATGGGTCGATGGAAAGATAATCAAACCATCTTCAACCCCCATGAAGATTCCAAACACAGAAAACCACAACAAATAGCTCATATTAAGTCATTTGCACAGAAGGTCATTCAGAACACACAGACAAATATTTGGCAGATTCTGGACCAGACTTCGGACAGACAAAAACCATATTAACAGAAGTCCGATTAGGGCATTCTATAGCTCATTGGAAAGATAATCGAACCATCTTCGACCTCCATGAAGACTTCGAACTCAGAAAACCACAACAACCAGCTCATAACAGTTAAAACAGAAAATCGCAGAACAGCAAATCAACCTTAAAACTACTGCAGAATTGACAGACTTTGTAGCTGTTTTTTTAGTGACCAAATGACGTTCGTTCAGGACATGCGACATGTCAAATCGAAGCTCTACAAGTGTATTTTATATGTCTAGAAGGGCTCGAAGTCAAAAAAACCTTATCTAACACCTCGTTTCAGCCAAAACAGAAAGTGACATATCAGGCATACGAAATCGTGACACATCGACTATTCCATTTCAATACTAACAGCAACTAGCCCACAGGATCCAAGAACAAAATTCAATAGAAACTCAGCAAATAGCAAGCATGTCCAACAATCACAGCAGCAGTACTTCAAGTCAGAATTTCAGAACAGTGTGTGTATTTTTGAGATGGATTCAAGCTAACAAACAACTTTCATTTGGGGGCTTTAATACACCAAATCAAAGCTTAAGATGTGCACATCGAACTTCTAGCTCATCAGTTCACAAGACAACGGCATTTAAGGGTTCAAAATAGAACTAACAGGAACATGCTCATCCATACTCAAAAATCACAACATCTAACTATAATCTGTTCCAAGCTGAAAGTGAGTGGCACCGGTATCTCCATAGAACAAAGTCTAACCATGTATCGTCTTCCTTAGCTAAAGGCCGAGCTTCGATCCTTTCATGTCAAAATAAACAGATACTCCATAGCTATCCAATTCAAGGACTTCTACATGCCTCGAAAGACCATTTTATTTTCTTCAATAAGGACAAGGCCGACATTGGTTTATTACATCGAACAAGTGGAGGGCATTTCCAAGTTATGGAGCAAATGGCGCCAAACAGAAACAGAACATCCCGAACACAGCATTTATCACGAACAACAATGTGTTTGAGCCTAATTGTCAAATCAAAGATGCTGTAGCATCGAATATGCATGACTGCCACTCCGAGGTATCAAAGAGGAGCATATGATGATGACAAGTCCAGAAACAAACATGGCCATCAAATTGAAAACACGAGCGAGGAAGATCTATTGGAAAATGACATATAGGCCTGGCCATAGAACGAAATATGCAAAACGAAACATAAGGAACAACAAACAATTCAACATGGTCACCAAGGAGGAAGAAAGCATTGAACAAGTGCAAACAAACAATCAGAAGATTTAGCCTATAATCTACTAAAGTCATAAAGGGATATAGCATAAGCCAAATTACAGCATCAGTAAACATCACCGCACCTGTACTCCTCCGTCAACTCTGTCGCCGCCTCTACTGACTACACGGATATGAGCCTCACAGCCGCGAGAGAGTTATAGATCGGGAGCGGCTGTCATCATTGGTCGTCGTCGCCGTCGCTGTCTTCGCGGATGTCGATGCGATTGAGCAAACCAGAGAGAGAATCAAAGAGAGAGGGAGTCCGAGAGAGAAAACCCCAGCGAATCCCCGACCGCCGGCCTCCGATCTTCGATCCCTCGCCAATGGAGTAAAAACCCTAGCCGATTGAACCCTCTGTCATCATCGCTGTAACCACCGATGTCTCCGCCAGCAGCTGCTTCGTCTTTGCTTGAGAGCCCCGAGATTGATTCAACAGCGGCGGAAGAGACTTTACGTCAGCGCACCGGACGAAGAGAGACGAGGAACGGGAGGTGATTCGCGATCTTGGAACTTAGCACCCGCAGTCAGAGCCCAGGTGAGCAGGTTGTTGATGACGAACATAAGAGATCGAATCAGGCTCCGCCACCGCTGCTGTCGCTGCTACCTGCGCCGATCGGTTTCGGAAACCGGATCCCCTAGCAAGCTCTTCGCCGAACAGAGGAAACACCTCCTATCGCGCATCGACGGAGGAAAACCCTAGCCTTTGACCAAAATTCCGAGAGAGAGAGAATGCTCCCTTGAGAGAGAGAGAGAGAGTTCACGGGAGAGCTCCCGAGAGGACCGAGAGAACGAGTGGGAACCAGAGAGAAAAAAGAGCCCCCCTAGTCTTCATTCTCTTTTGAGTATCTAGGACTCTCGAGTGGCATTTACAAACATTACCAATATTCTCAATTTTGTTGGTAAATCAGGTGCCTTGCCCCAGTGTGGGGAGATAATCATCACCTGGGGTTATGAAGAATTGCATAAAGCTCAAATTGGCTAAGCAATGGATAATTGTGTTTGTGGTAGTGAACAGAATGCTCTTCGTCACTTTGGGATGCTTCGAGTTTCAACAAGAAATCACCTAAAGCTAACACAAGAAGATTGATGCAAGTGAAAGCAATAAAATCTTTCTTAATCTTTTGCTCCATAATTTTCAACCAAGACCCCCTATTTTGCCCCAATGTGGGGTTGTTTTTGACAGGGTTATTTTGGAAATGCTCTCTATTTGGCTCAAAGTGGCTTGCAAGGGATATCAATAGTATTTGGGGATTGAGAAATGAAATGCCTTTATCATCTCAAATCATGTATTCACTGTGAATGAATCCTATGCCCTAAGACATGGTCCTTTTTACTCCAATTCTGCCAAAAGATAAAGAGGTCTACTCCTGTGACGGATCCTTAACAAGAGTTGTTTGTCTCTCTTTTGTTCGTGCTATGATAAAATTTCATATTCTTCAGATTTTCCTTTTAGGTCAAATCACCATTAATGTGTCACGACATCCCGATATTTTGCTGCAATTCCGACGTAATATTGTGCATTCTTGAATTTTCTTTAACTTCTATGTAGCTCACGTTAAAAAACTTCTGCCATGAAACTTGTTACCATGATTGGGGGTGCATTCGATTCTAACTTGCGGTTAGTTTGGTTATGAATTGATGCCATTTTGATCAAAAAGACTCATACATGCTTGTGATAAGATATGGCTTCAATTTCATAGCGATTTGTCATCAAACAATCACAATTTATAGTCTCATGTGCTCTGTTACAATTCTGATTGCATGCTGGAAGTTATGGATTAAGCATTGATTAGATGAATATACATGTAGCATGAACATGTTCAATGATGCATATTGTTTGGTGAATGATCTTTGGTTAGCTAATTCATTTGTTTGATTACCTGAGGACCAAGGTTATATGGCTTGGATGCTGTCATATTATATGCTTTGCATGTGATCATTTGATGAATGATTTTGGTGCGACGCATATCAAATGCTGAACTTCAGAATATCACTCAAAACTTGACTTTCACATTGTACTTCTTTTAAACAATTAATTTTGATATGACGTATTGTTTTCTTTTTGGTTGCTTGATGTGTTTGATTGTTTCTTTCACTTGTATGCACCTAGTCATAAATTTCTTAGATTAGGTTTAGATTAGGACCTTGAAGACGGAGAAGGTGTGAAGATGGTGGAGGTCAATGTCCATTCCGACCATTTTCATGTAATACCCATTTTCCCGACATATGTCTCGGGCTCCATTTGTTATATAAAACCCGACGAGTTGCGGGTTTTTATCTCTTTTTCCATATATTTCTCTTTTATACTTTCTTCTAGGTTTGCATGATAGATTTACTGCTTTTCTTGATTGTTTACTTCATGTCTTGCAATTTCAGTTTCATTGATTGTTTTCTTTTCATTTTTTTAGAAATAGAATAGAATGAAAGTAATCCACCACGCATGATCATTTAGTATAGAATTGACGATCCTGAAAATGTAAAAAGAAACGCATTGACATGTTAGGAAAAACACAACATACTGTTTAGGTACCGAAAGGGCGCTAATAGCAATATTAGCGTAACCCAAATCCCCGAACCTAGATATCTGGTTGCGTAGGAATCGAGGGAATACTCCCGACCCTCGATTGGGTTTCTAGCCGACCCCCAAAAATGAGGCTAGTGGCGACTCCTGTCTATTTTTTAGGTTGTTAAATACCTAGATCATATAAATAAATCCGCTGTCACGCGGGGTACGAGCTTGGGAGAGCTCGTGATCTTGAGATCAAGTGCCCTTAAATCCGACCTTTCCCTCATTGGATACATTCATAGATAATACTTCTTGACAGAATCTTGTGATCTTGGAGAGCTCGTGATCTTGTGATCTTGGTTTTCTTTTGTAATGCATTTCTTTGTAAAATGGCTCAAGGCCTTTCACTTTATTCATGGATAATACTTCTTGACAGAATCTTGGCCTTTTTCAATGTGGGGCATCGACATCATCGGACCAATTAATCCTAAACAATCAAATGGACATCATTTTATCTTAGTAGCAATTGATTACTTCACCAAATGGATTGAAGCCAATTCTTATACCCATGTTACTGCAAAGAGTGTGACAAAATTCATCCGTCGTGATATCATCGCCCGATATGGAGTTCCTGAAATGATCATCACAAATAATGGATCAAACTTGAACAATAAAGTGGTGGATGATTTATTTGGAGAATTCCACATTCGCCATTTGAATTCTTCTCCCTACCGCCCACAAATGAATGGAGCTGTGGAAGCGGCAAACAAGAACATCAATAAGATTTTAGCCAAAACGGCAGAAAATTATCGTGATTGGCATTATCGGTTACCATATGCTTTGTTTGCTTATCGAACTTCAGTTCATACTTCGATTGGGGCAACACCATTTTCATTGGTTTATGGGATGGAAGCTGTATTACCTGTGGAAGTGGAATTTCCTTCACTGAGGGTACTTTCTCAAATCAAGCTCTTTGAAGCTGAATGGGTTCAACAAAGATTTGAACAACTTAATATGATTGATGAAAAGAGGGTCAAAGCCTTATGCCATGGACAAAGCTATCAGAAGATAGTAGCTAGGTCATTTAATCGCAAGGTTAGACCAAGACATTTTGAGATCAACGATATTGTCTTGAGGAAGGTTTTACCTATCATTCCAAATCCTCGTGGGAAGTTTACTCCAAACTTTGGAGGTCCGATCACTCTCTCTCCACACATACACAGATCTACTTTCTCTCACTATATCTCTCTCTCTAAAATTCTCTCTTCTCGACGACCCCACGTTCGGCACAAAAGGAAAAAGCGAAACGAGTGTTCGCTCAAGAAGCTGGGGAATTTTCAGCGTTTTGGGCCCTCTCCACCCACAGATTCTCTTTGGATAGCAGGATTTCCTCTCTGCAATTCTCTCCACGGAGGCTTTCTTTTGCTGGTTTTGTTTCATTCGAGCATGGACTTCTTCTCGCCGAAGGACAATGGAGGATTTTCCTCTGGCTGATTGAGCCATCAGACGTGGTTGTTCGGCCATTAGAGGTTGCTGGTGTTCTGTTCCAACAAATCAGAATCTGAAGATCGGCGTTGAACAACTCTCGTACCAGAATCGAACTCGATATTCTCAACGTTCGGTGATTCCTGAAGCGAGATCGAACAACGGCTTCATCATCGTTGAAAAGCGGATATCTCTGGAAGTTGATTCTTCGTTGGTTCAATCAAGGCTAAGGTTCTCCTCCGTCGGTGCGTGATTGGGGCGACGGGAGCAGCGGTAGAGCCTGATTCTCTACTTTCCGGATTTGACTCGCCGGATCTGATCGGTAATATCTGCGACATCGACGGAGACTGTTTTGGTGGGAAGAGGTTCAGATCTGAAGCGGACTGGCGGTGACGACAACGACTCTTGACCGATTTCTTCTCTCTGGATTTTTTGCTCGATCGGTGAGCTCTCTTTCCATCTTCCTCGATTTGTTAGGGTTTTCGATTTTTGTTCTCTATTTGCATCCGTTTGGGTCGTGGATTCTGACCTCTCTATCCCTCCTTCGGACGCTCACTCACTTAATCAATTCGACGCCTTCGTTGCGGATCACACCCTTCCGGAGCTCGAGATACAGGGGTTCAGATTCGCGCCGAGTAGGAAGTCTCAGCATAGCTCTAAAATTGATCAGCGACAGCGGCTTTCTGTCCCTAGCTTGATCAGGTTTTTCTCTATCTCTCTCTCTTAATTGCTCTGTCTCGCGCACGATCTGTTGCTCTCTCTCTTGGATTGTTATCTGACTTGACTGCGATCAGTTTTTCACTCTCGCTCTTTCTTCTTCGATTTTGTACTTGTATATGTTTTTTTTTTAGCTCCGAGGTTGCATGCTTTCATTAGCCTATTCTGCCCAAGTCATTGTAGCTTGCATGTCGTTCGTGATAAATGCCGGGATGTTCTGTTTGGCGCCATTTGCTCCATAACTTGGAAATGCCCTCTACCCGTTCGATGTAATAAACCAATGTTGGTCTTTGTCCTTATTGAAGAAAATAGTCTTTCGAGGCGTATAGAAGTCCTTGAATTGAATAGCTATGGAGTATCTGTTTATTGACATGAAAAGATCGAAGCTCGGCCTTTAGCTAAGGAAGATGATACATGGTTAGACTTTGTTCTGTGGAGATACCGGTGCCACTCACTTTCAGCTTGGAACAGATTATAGTTAGATGCTGTGATTTTTGAGTATGGATGAGCATGTTCCTGTTAGTTCTATTTTGAACTCTTAAATGCCGTTGTCTTGTGAAGTGATGAGCTAGAAGTTCGATGTGCACATCTTAAGCTTTGATTTGGTGTATTAAAGCCCCCAAATGAAAGTTGTTTGTCAGCTTGAATCCATCTCAAAAATACACACACTGTTCTGAAATTCTGACTTGAAGTACTGCTGCTGTGATTGTTGGACACGCTTGCTATTTGCTGAGTTTCTATTGAATTTTGTTCTTGGATCCTGTGGGCTAGCTGCTGCTTTTTTTTTTTTTGTGTTCCAATGTCCCATTAAAGTTGTAATGCTTGTGTCTTACCGCACTTCCTGTGTAAAGTTTTACTAGAATGCGATTATGTGTACTTTTAGTGAGTTAAATGCAGATCACGTGCAATCGATGCTTGCTGTTCAGGCGTGAATTTGCTGATATTGAGATTTGGAAATAGTCTTGGTCTAGAATGCACGCTTTGTTTTTATAGCTTCAAATACTTGTGAATTTGGTACGAATTTTTTGTGTGGGGAGTTTGGGATTAGGTCCTTCATGAAAGTTATCCTTCACATAAAAACTGCAAAAAAAAAAAAAAAAAAGGTTGTATGTTTACCTTGATCTCTTCCGGGATTTTGTAAATTCACGTGCTTTTAGTTACAATATATAATGAAATGCTGTCTTTGATTTTTGAAGTTGATTTGATTATAGAAATGCTGTCTTTTCTGTGGCTAGTTGCTGTTAGTCTTAAAATGAGATAGTAGATTTGTCTAATTGCTTTCAATATGTTGTAAGATGATGGTGTGACATGCTACTGTGTTCTATTCTTGATTGACTTGTTCATGTTCTTGAACTTTTAAGAAATTCACGTGTTAAAAATTTTGAGAAGCTTCCTCGTGAAATTTGTTCCTATGATGCTGATTTCACATGATTTGCATATTAATTGAACTCAATTTTTCTTGTGATTTGCATGATATAAATCTGTCATAAAAAATGAAATTCATAACCCCCGTTTTTTCCTTGTTAAAGCTGACCTCGTTTTTTTTTATGATTTGCTGCCCCTCTTTGGGTGGGAGCTCAAGGAGGTTCCACTCAGACAAAATTGATACCTGAAATTTTTAGTCAACTCGGCTTTGAAAAATAGAAAATGACAAAAGCAATGATGGTTGGTTAGGGACGTACCTGATACTTACCTTTGCTCGTCAGGGTATCTAAACTCTTGTTGGGGTTTATTCACTCCGTCTCTGCTTCTCTCTCTCGTGGAATGGAATGAAGACAATGAAATCACTAAATGGAAAAGGAATTGTTTAAAGATAACCTACGAACTGTATGGTTTAAACTGGGAGAAAGGTCTTACCGTGTAAAAACGGGATTTGACTGGGAAAAATGGTCTTACCGTGTAATAACGGGATTTGACCGGGAAAAATGGTCTTACCGTGTAATAACGGGCTTTGACCGAGAGAAAAGTCTTATTGTGTGGTTTAAGGATGGACCCACGAACCTAAAAGACAAGGTTTTAAGATAATCTAGAACTTAAGAGACAAGGTTTTAAGAGAACCTAGAACTTAAGAGACAAGGTTTTAGGATGACCTAGAACTTGAGGACAAGGTTTTAAGTTGACCTAGAACTTGGGGACAAGGTTTTAAGTTGACCTAGAACTCGGAGACAAGGTTTTAAGTTGACCTAGAACTCGGAGACAAGGTTTTAAGTTGACCTAGAACTTTGGGAACAAGGTTTTAAGTTGACCTAGAACTTTGAAACAAGGTTTTAAGTTGACCTTAGAACTCGGAGACAAGGTTTTAAGTTGACCTAAAACTTGGGGACAAGGTTTTAAGTTGACCTAGAACTCAAGAGACAATTTAAAAATATTTTAATAAATATTTTAACTTTTTGTTAAAGCTTTTGGTAAAAATAAGATAAAATGAATAAATTTGATTTTTTTTTTTTAGTTTTTAAATCTAATTTTAAAAAATAATTAAAAAAATTCACGTGAAAAATAAAAAAAATTATTTAAAATGCCACGTCGGCATATTTAACGGAAAAGGCTAACGGCGTCGATCTTAGGACTTGTTTGAAACAATTTGATAAGTTTTAGGACTTAAATGCACTTTTTGTAAGTTTTAGGACTGAAATGCATTTTCGTGACAAATTGTAGGACTTCTGGAACACTTATCCCAAGTTTATAAGAGCAAAAAAACAGAAGAAGATTGACGAATCAAGCTTGTTAATGATAGAAGAGATGGAGTTACTTGAGACACCTATCCAGCAAGTGAAGGAGGGGAATGACTAGGCTTTGGTGGCTAGCCCTATAAGCCACCAGCGACATCATGAGGATTTTAAGCTGGAACTGTCAGGGGTTGGGCAACCCCCTGACGTTCCAAGAGCTCCGAGCCTTAGTGGCTCTAGAAAGGCCTAATGTGGTTTTCTTGATGGAAACCAAAAATAAGGAAACTATGGTGGAAAGGGTAAGGCGGAGACTTAACTATTAGCAGTCCTTTTTTGTTCAGCCTACAGGAATTGCCGAGGGCCTAACACTAATGTGGAGTGGAGAGGCTAAAGTGAAAGTGACCAGCAGCTCGAACTATTTAATAGATACAGAATGTGAAGATCTCAATAATGGCAAAATCATGAGGATTACATTTCTTCATGCCTCAACAAACTATTAGGAGAGAACCTAATTATGGCAACAACTATGAGGCTTTCATGCAACTAATCGATTACCGTGGCTTTGTATGGGAGACTTTAATGATACTTTATATAATTGGGAGAAGGAAGGCAAAAGGGAGATTGATTATTACCGAATTGCAACTTTTCGTGATATGTTAAATGACTGTTCACTCATGGATATTGATAGTAAAGGCTGTATGTTTACCTGGACCAACAATAGAGAATGGGAAGAATTGGTGAAAAAACGATTAGACAGAGCAGTATGTACTATGGAATGGCGAATTACCTTCCCAAATGCTAAAGTTTTGGCATTACCAGCGGTGGGGTCGGATCACAGCCCCTTTCTTCTCTCCTTATATCATGTTCATGGCAAAAGGAAAAGAGATTTTAGATTTGAAGCTTACTAGTTAGATGAAAATGAATGTAGAGATGTTGTTATGGATACTTGGGCTGGAAATTATCAAGAGCACAACAGATTGACACAAAAAATTCAGCAAGTAACAGAGGCACTAGCTGAATGGAGCAAAAAGAAATTTTCTAATGCATCTTATCAAATAAAAGAACTCAAGAAGCGCCTAACGGATGTCACTAATAGTAACACCAGAGAAACCAGCAAGGAAGAAATTCAGAAGTTAAAAAGCAAACATTGATCAACTATGGAGGCAAGAAGAGATGTATTGGGGACTACGGTACCGAATCAATTGGCTCCAATGGGGAGATAAGAATATGAAGTATTTCCATGCCACTACAATTCAGAGGAGGCAGCGAAACAAAATAACCATACTGAAAGTTGATGAACAGAACTGGAGTAGGGATCCCAGGGTGCTCAAACATCACATTATGGACTATTATTGGTCTCTCTATGACTCCGTGGGACCACGAAATCTCCAGCCTATATTAAATCAATGCCAAACAATTGTAACAACAGAGATGAATGAATTCTTGTTAGCTGATATATCTGAGGAGGAGGTGAAAGAAGCTATTTTCCAGTTAGGCTCCATAAAGGCTCCAAGACCAAACGGTCTAAATGGGCAGTTCTACCAACACTTCTAGGATGATATAAAAATGGATGTTATGCTTATGGTCCAACAGTTTTTTCAGTCAGGTAATCTTGATCCCATTCTAAACATGACATACATTGTACTTATACAAAAAGTTAAAAATCCAGAGACTATTAGCCAATTCTGACCAATCAACCTATGCAATTTCAGCTATAAAATCATATCGAAGGTCCTGGCAAATAGATTAAAAAAATGGCTTCCACAGATAATATCACATGAACAGAGTGCTTTTGTTCAAGGTCGCCAAATCCAAGACAATATCCTAATTGTTCAAAAAGTGCTTCATCAAATGAGAATCAAGAAGAGGAAAAAGAAATTTCAGGCGATATTGAAACTGGAAATGCAAAAAGCATATGATAGAGTGGAATGGGACTTTCTTCGACTGAGCATGTTAAAGATGGGATTTTCTAATCACTGGGTTTATTTGATTATGCAATGTGTGTCAACAGTTTCTTATAATGTGAAAATCAACGGAGAGCATACAGAGTACTTTCCCACACGTGGAATTAGACAAGGCGACCCACTATCCCCCTACCTATTCATATTGATAGCCAATGTACTCTCATGGATGATACACAAAGCCTTGGAAGATGGAAGCATTAAAGGGATCAGATTAAACAGGTTTTGTCCAACGCTATCCCACTTGCTGTTTGCTGATGATGCTATTTTATTTATGGATGGGACTGTTAGGAAATGTCAAAGTTTGGTGGATGTTCTAAATCAATATTGCTATTCTACGAGTCAAGCAATTAATCTGAATAAGTCAGGAATATTTTTCAACAATGGCTACGCACAGGAGTTGAAACAGAATATGTCACAAGAAATGCGAGTGCCAAGCATTGACAAGACTGGAAAATACCTTGGAATACTATCAGACTAGGGCCAAACAAAAAAAGACATATTTGCATGGATTTTGGCAAGAGTGAACATGACACTAGCGGGATGGAAAGAAAAATACCCTTCTAAAGTTAGGAAAGAAATCTTGATCAAAACTGTGGTGCAAGCACTGCCGCAATATGCAATGTCAATCTTCAAGATACCTGTTTCAGTTTGTCGAGCAATTGAGAAAAGAATTGCAGCATTCTAATGGAAGCAAAATGAAGCCAAGAATAGCATGCACTTGAAAATATGGGAGGTTCTAAAGTCTAGAAAAGACAGGGGAGGTTTAGGTTTTAAAGACCTAATTATTTTCAACAAAGCAATGTTGGGAAAGCAGGCGTGAAGATTATCCCAATCACCTTCAGCATTATGGAGCCAAATCCTGAAATGTTTATATTTTCCTAATGGAGTCTTCTGGAAAGCAAACAAAGGTCAAAGACCATCTTGGGGATGGCAGAGTATCTTAATGGGATGTGAAGCCATTGCACCAGACCTCAGGTGGATTGTGGGAGACGGGAAATCCATTAACATTCGTCAAGATCACTGGCTATCACAAGGAGTACTAGGAGGTCCAGAAAACAGAGAAGATCCTCAAATAGTGGCTGATCTAATTGATGAGGAAAGGAAGGAGTGGAAAGAACCACTGTTAAATCAGATTTTTGAAAGAAGAATCGTAAACGAAATCCTGTCTATATCTATCGCAATGCAGCCAAAGGCAAATAAACTGATCTGGACAGGTAACAAACATGGGAGCTACACAGTCAAAAGTGGTTATAATAGCGTCAAAAACAATTCCCCACAACAGGATAGAAACAGAGCTTCATCCTCATACCAACCTCCTCGGGCCCTCTGGACAAGACTCTGGAACCTACCAATCCCCCCTAAACTGAAAATATTTCTGTGGAGCTTATTTCAGGATGCAATACCAACCAAAGAAAAACTATACCAGAGGAAGATCTTACCTGACCCACTATACCCTCTCTGTTCTAAGAACCCCAAGACAGTCGATCACATCTTCTTTTACTGCAAAATAGTCTAGAGAATATGGTCGGATCCACGATTAAACCTCAGCCACAGTACAAGCACGGTTACCAGAATGGACAAATGGATGGCGAAATTTCTAGAAGCAAAAACAAACTCACCTGATGTAGAACTAATCGCAGAGGTGCTTTGGCAAATATGGAAAAACAGGAACAATTCGGTCTTTCGGGACAGGAAGGCACCACCCGAGGCGTTAATCGAAACAGCCCTCGCACAAAAACGATGGAACCCGAGCAAGAGCAAAAAGATGAGAGGAAAGGCGAACTTACCCACGAGCTAGATAGCACCGAAAAATCTAGATCTGAAGTTGAATGTGGATAACTCGTGGGTAGATGGAGAATCGCTTAGCTCGATTGCAGGCATCCTTCGCGACTCCAACGGCATCATGGTAGACGGTTTTGCCAAAGAGATTTATGCGTCTTCCTCCTTGCAGGCGGAAACCCTAGCCCTGCATCAAGGTTTGCTTCTGCTGAAAGAGAGGAAAGCTCGTCACGAAGGGGAAGTACTTGAACTGGGAAGGAGTTGGCTTTGTGAAAGTGATAGCCGCACGCTTGTCGAATCTGTTCTAGGCCGGGAAGTAGCGCCATGGGCCGTGCAGAACCAAGTACAGGAATGTCAAGAACTTTTGGCCCAACTACCCAACGCAAGAGTCACCTTTTGTTCAAGAGAAGCCAATCATACCGTAGATTGGGTTGCAAAGGCACATCGCCTTAAACTTCTTCCTTCAAATTGGCAGCAAGAACCACCCACTCACCTTTGGACTATTCTGTGTTCTGATTTTAACTTATCCTTTCCATGTAAAGCTCGTCGTTTTTAAGGAATGAATGAAGTACTGTTATCAACCAAAAAAAAAAACATATATATATATATGGGAGCTATGCACTTCGATACATTTCTGCCTTGGTTTAGATCTATGTTCGGTGTTCTCATGACACAAATCCAATTTTGAGTATTTTTGGATTGGGGCAAAAATCTCTTGTACGGGATTGGATTGAATCTGATGTGTTTTCATTGAGTCCATATGTTGAATTTGCCGAAATTACTCTTAGATCTACTGCTTGTGTTGTGGGATAAAATTATAGTTTATTTGTTGATACAATGAGCTGATGAAAGAAGGATGGACTTAAACGAGAATTGATTTGGTATTGGTCTTGATTCATTTATACACCACGGTTCGGGTCCATCGGTTCTCTTTGATATTGACTTCTTGTTGCGGTTTTGTCATTTGAGAGCCTCAGCCACAAACCCTTCCATTTAACTCGGACTTGATCTTTTCCGACTTACGTTGCATTATGCCTATGTTTAACGTAAAAATAACATTGCAATAAATTGAATGTGGCAATTAAAATTTTGAGCAAGATTTTGATAGTTACAAACCTAAAAAGTTAATATATCTAGAGCTCATTGACAACAATTTATTTCTCACTTTACAATCTCTTTGTATAAAAGTTTATCATGGGCATTATCATTTGAATTTAGATTTTACTCGTTACTTCTTTTTGGCACACACATAGGCAGCCTTTTATTCAGTAAAGTCAAAAGATAATTCCATCCAATCGAATGAGCATTGGCATTTAATAAATCCATTTCTCAACAAGAAAATGCTATTCGAGTTCATAATTAGATAATATCTATGAATCACACTTGAAATTTGTCTAGGTTAGTTCAACGACACACCACTTGGGATGGCCATGCAAAGAAGCATGGTTGAACCCGCCATAAGAATAAAATGTTAAATCAGAACAATAAATCAAAATATAGAAAAGCATAATGAACATCATATTACATGATTTGATCGGTATGACCTTGTTCGTGGAGAGAGTAACATAAAATTTCACTATTGATCAAGCAATACAATAAATGGTATAACTATGCTTGATTCAATCAATGACTTTTAGTTTTTCTTAGTCTCCAATTACATCCAATAACTCACATAATGTTTTTTTTTTTTTTTTGTCAAAAACTGACATGGTGTCTAACATGCATAATTCCCTACAAACCATCACTAAATTTACTCGAGATTTTCAAAACAATTAAACACTCAGTAATCAAGTCTCTCCTAATATAATTCACAAACTTATGGACAACCTTGCATATTGAAGTTGAGTATTCACTGAACTTGTACCAAAAAGAACTCCCAAAACAGCCTTCCCTTGAAGTGGAAAATATGATCCTTACAAATTGAGTTGAACTCTTCACTACTCACTGGTAGACAATGACGCGAGCTACTTCATAGGAGCACAAAGAAAGACATGGCATTTGGCAACCGTGCAAGTGAATAATTCTACTTTAATTTTGGTGTGACGTTTCTCATGTTCTTCACTTAGAGAAAATAATTTTGCAGTTCTAATTAACATGTCACTCTTATCATTCTTTTCTCTAACCATTAGCATGGGAGGGGATTGACATCCATGTAAATGTAAATGCACAATGTTAAGATGTGGGGGACTTTCTAACCATGACGGGAATTTTAGGCCACCATAGTAGGATATCACGAGATTTTCAAGGTTTTGGTGAGGGTGAAGAAAGACGAGGACCTCTGCTTCAAGGTCTTCATTCCGAGAAATTTCAAAATCTGGACTCATGGTTAATTGACATATTCCCTCCTTCGTGATTAAATCGATCTCCTTAGCATCTCCAACTTCTTGAACCTTATGCAAATCAGAGATGCACAACTCCCCTTTGAGGTCTTTCAGGTTTTTTAACTCCTTCAACCTTAACCCATTTTCTGTTCCCACTACAAATTTGGACAGCATCTCAAGACCCTTCAAATTACCTATATGCATTGGCATCACTCTTAAGTTCGGAGTATCGGTAATGTCGAGAAATTTTAGATTGATCAATTTCTCCATACCTTTTGGTAATTCAAGAAAGGTATTCACGGACCGCAACATCAAAGCCTCTAGGTTATATAATGCAACAATCGACTTTGGAAGCATTCCAATATTAGTATACGACAAATTAAGGTGCCTTAGGTGCCTAAGTTTGCCAATGCAATCAGGTACCTCTCTTATTTGATAATGACTCAATGAAAGCACCCTTAAGTACTTTACTTTGTCGACAACAAGTCACATAGCACTTTACGGACAAGTAGGACTGAATGTCGTGCTTTCGTAATGATATGAAGCTCCTAAGTCCCTTCATTCGATGATATATCTTGAGTCTTTTCGGCACAATGTAATAGCTGGGAATGAATGAGGCATGACGAGCAAAAGATGCATTATTTTGATTACCCTCAAACTCAAACTCCTCTGGGCTAAAATAAGTTGCACCAGCAACTACCTTTGCAAGGTCATTCACAAGATCATGCATCAAGAATTGTGATTCGTTTATACTCGACTTTTGAAATAATGATCTAGATACTAGCTCATTAAAATAATTCAAACCTATATTCCAAAGGTTCGTTGCTTCTTTTACCTCCAACAAGCCCTCTGCAATCCACCAGTGGATCAAGTCGTCCCGTTCAATTTCATAGTCCTTCGGAAATATAGCACGTAAGCAAAACATCTCCTCAAATTGGAAGGTAGATGAAGATAACTAAGTTTCAAAGCCGGAAGGATCTCATTTCTTAGGTCCCAAATTTTGCTATTCAATATAGCTTTCCATTCTTGGGGATTGACTTTATGGCGTAGCAGTCCGGCCAATGTTTTTACTGCTAATGGCAACCCTTTGCATTTTGCCGCTATTTTCTGGCCTAATACTTTAAGATCTGGATGATGATCGAAATTTCCTACTCCGAAAGCATGAAATGCCAACAGAGTCATACAAGCATCTTGTGACAACTCTTTGAGATAATACGGTGGAGCACTGGCTAATGAAGCAACGCTGTTGTTACGAGTGGTGAGGATGATCTTGCTTCCCTTCGCTCCCGATTGAAAAGGCTTCAATAGGGTAGTCCAATTTCCATAATTCTCGTTCCAAACATCGTCTAAAACGACAAGAAACTTCTTCCCTGCAAGGTGTTCCTTAAGCTTATCTTGAAGCCAATTGAAGTCCTTACCTTCACAGGACAAATGGCCGTTGGTTATCCCTAGGATACTCTTTGTGATAGCAAGCACGTCGTAATCTTCGGAAACGCAAGCCCATGCTTTCACATCGAAATAGTCAGTGACTCTCGCATCATTGTAAACTTGTTGAGTCAAAGCCGTCTTCCCCACACCCCCCATCCCTACGATGGGTATCACTTTTAGATTTGCACATGTTCTATCGTCTTCATCTCTGGTCAATAATTCAAGGATCTCGCTTTTTTCATCCTTCCTACTAACAAAACCAGGCTCGGGCAAATACGTGGTGGGAAGCTGCTTATCCTGTCGATGGTATGCTGATCGATTCCCATTATTCTCTTTGAAGTTAAAAGTATCTTTCCGAGTGATGATATCTTGTAGTTTGTTATCCATCTCTTCGATCGTGGATCTCATTTTACGGTCAAACATAAATGCTCTCGGGCTCAATTTGAAGCAACAACTCGGAAGAAGGGAGCGCACCTTGCTATTGCCGAGTTCTGCCTTGAAATTATTTTCCGCAGACTTTGTGGCGAATTCATCAAGCAAGTCTTCGATGTCATAGGCCAAGTTCCCGAGATCTTTGAGCCACGACTCCACCCCAGGAGCGCTGGTCAGTTGTCTCTCCTCTGCATCATCCAGCACTTGATTGATGCTATTCAGCATCTTCTCCCATTTCTTCAGCCGGTCATCGATTCCCTCACGGCGTGCAAAGTTGAGCAGCTCGGGAGAGGCCAACCTCTCGAACAGCACAGGAAGAAGGGCGCCGAGAAAGAGCTCCGCAATGGGCATGATGCCTTGATCCGGGAGCGGCGGAGGATTAAACAAGAGTGCCTGAATGGTTTGAAAGGAAGTGTGCTGAGTGGAGAGGAAACAAAAGTCCTTATGTCCAGGACAATTGCATCAGATGATGGTGTGAATAAAAGACTTTTTAAGCATCAAGAACTCTAGTCAGATTCGAGGTGGCCTTTGTCCTAGTCATACTGAAAAATGGACGATGAGGCCACAATCTGTGTAATGCGACAGTTGTTGATTCTACCGAGGTAAAATGTCCTAATGAAGGGCAGACAGAACTTCATTTTTTTGTCTAGTGCCCTGCCTGGCGGGTAGACGGAAAGATTCCTTCCGCAATTCTAGTGCATATTGGTCCAAATTGTGGGTCCCCTTCCTCACTGTCTCCATCTTCACCGAGCCTGCGCGCTTCACCCGCTGTTCACCTCTCTTTTGTTTTCTTATTTCCTTCTCCTAATAATGGCAGACAAAGGGGCCCATTTCTTTTCCTTTTTTTTTTTTTTTTTTTAAGTTTTAAACTCGTGCTAGCTACACTGAATTTGCGATCAACAAAGCTGTCGGTGGAGCCAAAAGGTAAAAGAAAGGCTTTTAACTTTGCAGTCGTCACTTGCGCTGCTAAAGTTGAGCCTCTCTTTGAAATTGCCAGTGACGAACTCGAACATCGTGAAATGCAGGCCGTTGATGGAAGAAGGGGCTTGAGAAAATCCTATGAAAACCCATCGAGATAGGAGAACATAGATCTTCCCTTTCTCCCATCCTTCTTGCCTGCAGCCCCCCAAACCGACCTGGAGGTCCTAAACATCATGAATCAAAGAGATGAGTAATTGTACTTATAACCATTTTTCAGAAAAGTAATGATATTTTTTTGGTACTTGGTTGAAATTTAAAAAAGAACTAAAAATATTTTTCACCATTTATTAAGGAAATTCTTTTCCTCCATACACTTCTTTCAATAACTTTTTTATTATTTTCTTTTTTGAATCAATTTTTACTTTTTTTTTTAATTTTCTTCTTCTTCCTTGATCGGTTGTCGATCATGGTGACGGCCAATGACTGATTATAAGTGAGCTCAAGCCTTGCCATAGGCTTGTGAGGCTCCAACTTGCCAGATATTATGACGAGGCTCAGCCTCGCCTAGTCTAGTCAAGCCAAGCTTGCCCAAGGCTAGCGAGTTAGGCTAGGCTCGAGTTTTGCCCAAGGTCGTTAGAGCCTCGCCGATCTCTGGCAACCTTGGATGACTTGCCAAATCCAACTAGCTAAACAAGCTTGAGCCCCACTCGAGGTTGCTAAGGCCTCGATGACCTCTGGCAACCTCGGGTGAGGTGAGGCCGAGCCTCGCTACCCTTTGGCGAGGCTCGAGCTTGCCTTTAGCTAGTCACTGATCGCTATCGTGACTAGCGACCAACCGAAGATGAATGAAAAAAAAAATGAAAGAAGAAGAAAGAAAATGAAAAAAGAAAAGAAATTTTTTAAATAATTAAAATTCTAATTTTTTTAAAAATAAAAAAATAAAATGAAAAGGTGTTTAGTGAAAAAAAAAACACTTGGTTTTAAAAAATAGAAAATATTTTGCCCTATTTTAGAAGGCCTTTTTAATTGATGAAAATGTTTTCCCTGACAAATTTATTTTCTATGAAACGAGTATCGAAAAATTTGAAAATGCTTTTATAGAAATTATCAGCAGTGAAATGAAGGGAGCATTAATATCTAAAATTTCTTTAGGAGAAGCCTCCCAAAACCAAACCATTGAAGGCACATAGCAGCTTCTGAAGAACTTCCTAATTAGCATCACACATTGCTCACTTCAAATCTTTGACTTAGTGGCCTTTTCTCTGTCATGATAAGTCTTTTCAGGCTAAATAAAGGAAAAAAAGAAAATTGTGACAAATAAGGGTGCGTTTGGTAGAATATTTCATTTAAAAATTGTTAGGAAATAGAAATAGAAAAAAATGTTTTATTTCGGGAACAATTTTTGAACAAAAAAAATGCGTTTGGTAAACTTATTAAGGGAATAAAAATGAACGAAACGTGTTTAGTAAATTTGTATAAATTTTTTTATTTCTTTTAAATTTTTAGTATTTTTATTTTTCTATTTTCTATTTTCTTTTTCCTTTTTTCTTTTTTCTTCTTTTGGCCGACGGCCTCGCCTAGCCATGGCGAGGCTCGCTGGCCCCCGGCGAGGCCGAGCCTCGCCATAGCCGGGCGAGGCTCGGCCTCTCCTTGGGCGGGTGAGCTCGAGCTCGCCTAGATCCGACGAGGCCGAGCTCGCCCGGCCCGGCAAGGGCTCGGCGTCGCCGGGCCACCGCCGGTGCAACGCCGACTGGTCGTGGCCGGCGAGGCCGAGCCTCGCCGACCGCCGGGCAAGCTCGGCTGGGCGAGATCGAGCTCGGCCGGCCGGCGCGAGGTTGGCCTCGCCTTGGGCCGGGCGAGCTCGAGCTCGCCCGGATCCGGCGAGGCCGAGCTCGCCCAATGGCCAACGACGCTTGACCTCACCGGGGGTTGGTGACGCTCCTGCAAGGTCGCTGGCCCTCGACGGCCGATCGCCGGCCATGGTCGAGGCCGGCGACCGGCCAAAGAAAAAAAGAAAAAGAAGAAGAAAAAGAGAGAAATAAAAAAGTGTTCCTAAATTTTGTTCTAGAAACAAGAAACAACTTTTTTTTTGTTTCTTGTTTTTGTTCTAGATGTGTTTTTGGGAACAAGAAAATAGTGCAGGGAACAAAAACGCAAACAAACGCGTTTACATTTTTTTTTTTTTGTTCCTAGGAACAAAAAAACAAAAAATTTGTTTAAAAACAGAAAAAAGAAATCAAAACAAACGCAGCCTAAGTAGTTGTTGGTGATTCACTAATGAGGCCACGAGCACCGAAATTGAGATATACACGCATTGCGTTTTTCAGATACTAGATATCCTCAAAGAGAGCCTTTCAATCGAGCAGATATAATTAGAAATTTCAACATCTCCAAATGTTCAATAAGATGTGATACTAGAAATTAGCCATCCCTGGTAAGTTAGTTAGCATAATGACTTTAACAAAAATAGAGAGAAATTATGCAGGATAATGCTAAGATGCTACACACTAGCTTACTCTATTAGTAAAGTGACGTGACAAATTTTTATCAACGATCGACATGACTCGGTTCATTAATTTTAGTTGGAGATCAATCCAGTGATATTATATCATAAATACATTATAGTGTATGTATGTTGGATAAACATGAAATTTAAATGAAAAAAAAAATATTTGTAAACATATGCAATTAGTGTGAATCTTAGTATGTGGATTTGTGTGAAGATTATTTTATATTATTATTATGTGTTTTTCGTGTCAAGGATTGCCAAGTAAATACAAGTTCACAGTTTAATTAGAAATTACATAAAATTAAGGAAAAAAGTATTGAAGCTGGGAGGAGGAAAAGACTGGAGCGGCATTAGAAGAGTACTTTCCCTCATCCGTGGCCAATGAATGGTTCAACTGTCCCATTTTAATGCATTAGCTTAGAATCAGGCTTAGGTCTTTTAGGCTTTTTGTGTACTTCTTGTGGGGGATGAGATCCTTTATCTTTGTTTATGTCCTCGTAACTCTGTAATTGATAGATCATCTCACTCTCTTCGTTTCTGGTCCAATTTTTATGAGGTCCAATTTCTATATCACTGACTTTCGTATTTCTCCTAGGAAGAACCCTGATCGATGAAAGAGAGTTGCTATAAGATTTTAAAAAACAATTATCTATGGACTTCAGGATTCAAAGAGGGAATTTAGAAAATAATTATCTAATAAGGACTTATACTAGACACTTAAAAAATAATTATCTCACAGCGTGGAATTGGGAAGACTCTGTGCTTACTAGCAGTCATTGAATTTGCAACATCTATATAATAAGGACTTATACTAGAGATATTTATAAGATAATTCCTAATGAGCATTTTATTTCTGTATTTACTTTTTTTATGGCAAAATCTTTGTATGATAAGGTATTATTGCAAGAAATGAAAGAAGAATAGAAAGAATGAGTTTGCGTGTGATTCAATTAATGTGCAGAAAAAAGCAACAAATAAACTAAAAACTATTGCGGGAGAATACAGAGATATAATAGATTCAGTTTAATATTTACACTAGATTCACGAAATAATTGTATATATAAGATATATTGTGATCGAGGATTAGAGTGAACTCTTCAAATGAATAACTAGTTTTAATGATTGTAAGAGAGTCTTTAATATATTGTGAAAATAAAGTCTATTCTAGACCACAAAAAATCAAATCACAAATAATTTTAAATTATTGCAAGGCCCACTTCTTCACGAATTTATTGCTTTCATAATAGATTGTTATTCTTATAATATCCTAAGAACTGTTACCATAGCAAAACCCATTAGAAAATCAACTTGAAGCATAAATTCCACAAAATATGAGAACTTGACGCGTTGGAAGTTAAAAATTCACGGAATTGACTGCTAACAGGTATTTGGATGCATTCTTAGACCAAAAAAAAAAGGTATCTGGAAACATTCGATAACTTAATTCCTTTTAAATAATGACCAGAAAAAAGGGTCTTTTAAAATTCACTCGAGGATCAAATCGACAAACCCATCCAACTTGTAGGTTCCATTGCTCCCATCTCCACCAAGTCTGCGTGCTTCACCCGCCGTTTCCTCTTTTTGTCTTTTTATTTCCTTCTAACAATGGCAGACAAGGAGCAAGTAAATGATTAGGACTTAATACCTAAGTAATTGTCCATTAGTGGTGTAGGTAAGAATGGAGACTTAAAGACATTGGTGGAGGTGACTGGCCAAGTAAAGTAGATATAAAATGCAGAAAATAATCCATCTCTCTCTGTATATATATTACTTATGGTCACCATTTGTATACTTGATTGTTTATAAGCCTGCAACTCGTGTTGATTGATACCTAATCAATTGTCCACTAGCGATGGTGGTAAGGATGGGGACTCAAGACACCGGTGGCACTGGTGGTGGGGACTGGCGAAGTAAAGTAAATGTAAAATACAGTGAATCATCTCTCTCTCTCTCTCTCTCTCTCTCTCTCTCTCTATATATATATGGTCACCATTTGTATTACTCGATTGTGTCTAAATGCGCTGATCTTCTCTCGATAGAGGCGACCAACAACAGTCTTTTTTAATATTATGTTTGGGCCTTAACTTAATACCTAATCAATTGTCCGCTACTCCTGTCTTGATTGAGGTGGCCAGCAACAGTCTTTATTTAATGTTCAGTTTGGGTTAGTGACGACTTGGAGCAACCTGCTACAAACTTTTCAACTTCCCCAAAGAATTAACTGGTGTTTAGTTAAGGCCTCAACTAAAGTTTGGTGTCCAAGCCCCGTAGTCTTCACTAATCTCATTTAAAGGAAAAATGTCGATTGATGCTGACTTTGCATTTCATTTCTCAAGAACAAGTAGGTCGGAAATCAGACCAGGTTTTGGCATGATTGAAGTCACCAAAGGCTGGCTGAAATCAGAAAAACAAGTTCCTTGCGATAAATTGCTCGCCTTTTTACGGTGAAGTACATGCTTATCATGATACACGCTCTCGTCCACATCATGTGCACATTTCTTAGAGGCCAAGTGCAACCTTCTATGGGTTGAGTGAACGCTCATATGGTCAACAGCGATCCTTCTAGCATCTGAATGAGAAATGCTCCTCTTTCAATGAGGAGCATGCCCATAAAGCAGGTCAATGTTGATGGTAACATGATGCTAATGTCCTGTCAACATGATTGTGGAATTATCTAGAAAGTCAGTGTTCGCTTTCTATTTTTGCGGGAACTGGTTAATCCAAATTAATGGTTGTATGCTGTACAATTATTTGCAAGATAGAGACAGGATCTTTCTAATATTTTTACCGTTTGGTCAAAATCTAGTGTAAGTTAAATCCACACTACACATCTCTAAAAAAAAAAAAAAAAAAAAAGAGTTAAACCCACACGACCACAAATGTAATTTTGACAGCTTGCTTTCAACTACTCCTGACAGTAAGATGTGCTGCTTCGCTAGAAAAGAAAGCATGCATATCCATATATAAAGTGTCTTTTACTTCATTTTTTGTTATACGAAATTATCCCCGACAAATACAATTTCTATATACAAGAGTGACCCCCATTTTTTTAATGCATAACCCACATATTTTCTCACAATCTCGCATTTCATCTATATATTAAAGCTAAAAGCGTAATTTTTTTTAAGTTTGCCCTTACAATTATAATATCCATTTATTGAATAATCACGTAATTTTTTGTGCATAACCACTAATTGAAATCTCCACAATTGATTGTTTAACAAGTATTTGGAAATACTGGACAACAAAATTCTATTTAAATAAATGACCGGAAAGAAATTGCCTGTCAAATTCACCCCTAAAATGGCTCCATACACCCTTGGAGGATAAAATAGACAAACCTAAGCAAGTCGGGGGTTTCATTGCTCCCATCTCCACCAAGTCTGCGTGCTTCACCCGCTGTTAACTTCCATTTGTGCTTTTATTTCCTTCTAATAATGGCAGACAAGGAGCAGGTAGACGATTAGGACTTAATACCTAGCCAATTGTCCATTAGCGGTGGAGGTAAGAATGGGGACTCGTGACCCTGGTGGAGGGAAAAGGCCAAGTAAAGTATATATAAAATGCAGAAAATCATCCATCTCCTCTCTCTATATTTTTTATGGTCATCATTTGTAATTTACTCGATTGTTTATAAGTCCGCCACTTTTGATTGAGGCGATCGAGATTAGTCTTTTCTTAATATTTAGTTTGGGCCAGTGATGACTTGGAGCAACCTACTACTAACTTTTCAGCTTCCCAAGAAATTATTCGGTGTTTAGATAAGACCTTAATTCAGGTTAGGTGTCCGAGCTCTATAGTCGATTCCCATCTTAATTAGAGAAAAATATAGATCGATGCTGACGTTCCATTTCTTTGATTTAATTTAATGGGAGCAAGTTGATTGGAAATTGGATTATGTGCTGGCATGATTAAAGCCACCAAAGGCTGGAATCAGAAAAAGGCTGTTTTTTCAATTTCATTCCCCTTTTCTTGTAGACCAGTATTTTTATTTTTATTTTTATTTTTGAAAAAGCAAAGCTTAGAGGGCCAACCCAACCCCAAAACTTCTGCTTTATTAAGGCATCATCAACCCCATCACATCATCAAATAAAGGAATAATTATTACACAAACTTAATTTATGTAGATCGAAATGATCATGACCATTCATCATATGGTCCCAATCATAATCCAATATAACATGACAACTCAATGTGTTGAAAGCTAAAAAAACTTTTGTAGTTGATTGCTCAACTAGTGTCATTTTAAAATAATTTTCAAAAAAAAATATATGTTATATTCTCTTCATTACCATGGTTGGTACCTAGATTTACTCTCTACATTATGTATAAGATTAGGGTGAAAAAATAAATGCCCGTAGGTTGAATAAAATTACAAACCTTCAAGCTTCGTTTTCTTTCTCCCTTCTTGCCAAGTGATAACGATTGTATTCATAATGAAAGCTTCCTTAGGCCCCGTTTAATTCGGCATTTGGAATAGACTTTAGGACTTTAAAGTCCCTTGGCCAAATGTCAACGCGTTTAGTTCGTGTTTTTGCTTAACTTTGGGAAAATACAATTGCATCTCCAAAGAACTCTAAAGGCTCTTTGTCTAAAGCAAAACTAGAGATAATTTGGGAACTTGCATTTTGAAATGCAAGTCGATTATTGTTCATCTTTTCCAAAACCACTGCATGGAAAAGCTGATCGGAGGCCGACGATCTGCTGGCCAAGAGATCGTGTGTGCCAACGATCGCCACTTGAGGGTCGCCCGACCCCAATGACCGTCGCCAGACTTCAGGCGACGCTTGGGTCACGCAACTTAGGCGACTGATGGCCTGAATCACGAGACCCAAGCAGCCGCTTGAGGTCACACAACCCCAAGCGACGGTCGCCAGGGTTGGGCTACCCCAGGTGATAGTCGCCTGAGGTCGCATAACCCCAAGCGACGACTGAACCCAAGCGTCGACCGCCTACGTTTGGCCATCACCTGGGGTCACCCAACCCAAGCAACCGGTCGCCGCGAGGTCACACGACAAACACCTAGGTCAGGCAACCCCAAGTGCTTGCGCGAACCCAGGCAGCCAACACTTGTGGTCGCGTGAACTTAGGCGGCCTCACCTGGGGTCGCGGGACCTTAGGTGACGACATTCAGGGGCCAAACCTGGCCGTCTGGTTGCTAGATCCGGCGGTCCGATCGCCAGATCTGGCCGGTCAATGGCCAGACTTCAAAAAAAAAAATACAAATGTTTTTTTTTAATTTAATAAAAGTCATTTATGAATGCAAATTTTACCAAACAGTATTTTGGCCAAAGTTGTTTCTCAATACACGTTAAATTACAACTCATCAAACGCTATTTACATTTCAGAAAACTCCCTTCACCATTTTTGCAAAGACGTTCCCCAAAAGCCGAATCAAATGGGGCCTTATTCTATTTTGTCCACAGGTCAAATAAAAATTGATTATTGTTTCGTCCCCGAAAGAAAGGAGCTACATAACTTCAATATGCCCACCAGACATTTGAATAGGTGGAATTTTGACACTTAATTAGTCATATCCTATTATAAAGTTTGTTGTGACATCATTTTGTAAAAAATGGCCAATATGCAGGATCGTGCTCTTAAAATGGCTTGAAGAGGTGGATACTTGATCGCTAAGTGGGGAAAAAAAAAAACATAACATAGATAGTTCATTGGTGTCAAGGTCAAATACAAATGAAATTTCAAAGCCGCAAAGTTATATAAGATAGACTTATGTTTCATTAGGAGAATGGTGGGACTACCTAACTACATTTGTCCAGTACGAGCATTTTGAAATAGAGATGAGACATTTCCATTAATTTTTTTTTTTTTTTGGTCGGTCATTTCCGTTAATTTAACCATTGGTGAATGTCTACTATAGTTCCCAACTAAAATTCCCAATTCACCGTGTTTTGTCCTCAAGGTCAAAATTGAAGCGGAGGTCATCCTTTCCGCCGGCAACCTTGGAAAAGGGCCTGGAGCTCCCAACATCATCAATGAAAGGCGAGAATTGAGTGCGACCTGGTCTCCCTTTTCTCCAGCAAATAATAATGACATTACTTTTCTAGCAAAAAAAAAAGGAGGAAAATAAGAAATGGTATTTTAAGGCTTAAATATTAACTATGCGATGTTTGAAACTTTTCTTAATTGTTGCATATGATCCATTTTGTCTAAATGCCTATTTGTAGTCAGTCAGATCCTTGATATATCACTGAAGTCCACTGTTCTTAATATTATCTATGTTAGTTGTCTCTACAAATGAAGAGTGCCCACTAACATTGACTAGCGATTGATTGAATACCGTACTCCATTTTTTTTTTTCCCATAAGTTTAGATCAGACATGAGCATATTCATCGTGTTCCTGACATGGGATAGTGCATGGCAAGATCTATCTTCTTTCAAACTCGAAATAGAACCTAAGAAAATTCATAGGACTTTCACTTTAATCAAATGCTATTCTATAAAAAAAAAAAATAATTAATTTATTAGTACGAGTAGAAGTTAAGGTAGTTTACATAGTGATTTCGGAAAGCTAGCTTGATAATGGAAACATCATTTAAAATGTCGCCATTCTTTCAAGGTTCCAATACCAAATGTGATACCTTCAAAGTCCTTATCAATTTTTGAAATTGTTTTACTTAAACAAGGTAGGATTAAATGTGATTCACAATGGTTATCTAAATCTCTCGTTTTGTCCTTGTTTTCACCAAACATTTTATTTTTAACTTGGGTTCAACCATATTGGTAATCTAATAAATCCAATTCTCGACAAGAAAATGCTATTTGAGTTCATGATTAGATAATATCTATGAATCACACTTGAAATTTGTCTAGGACAGATCGATGACACACCACTTAGGATGGCCATGCAGAAAAGCATGGTTGAAGTTGAGATAAGAATAAAATGATAAATCGGGATAATAAATCATAATACGTAAAAACATAATGAACATCATATTACATGATTCGGTCAGTATGACCTTGTCAATGAAAAGAATAACATAAAATTTTACTATTGGTCAAGCAATACAACAAATGTTATAACCATGCTTGAATCATTCAAACACTCTTAGTTTTTCTCAACCCTCAATTACATTCAATAATTTACACAAATTTTTTTTTTTTATGTCAGAAACTCACACAATGTTTAATATGCATAATTCCCTACAAAACCATCACCAAATCTAATCGAGATTCTCAAAACAATCAAACACTCAGTAATCAACTCTCTTCTGATAAAACCCAAACACTCAGTAATCAACTCTCTTCTAATAAAACCCATTAAGCCCAATTCGATGGAACCCATAAAAATTTGGATCGAGCCCGGTCCTCTCTCAATCTGAACGTTGGAAACGAACTCGAGATGGTCGCGATTCCCTCTCCATACACTCGGCCACCTCCAGTCCACTAGTAGCCGCCACTCGTCTCCGATTGCCGACCAACACACACTCTTAGCATTTGAATCTCGGAGAGCAGAGCAGGGAGTACAGAGAAGGAATTCTCGTATTGAGTAGCAATTCTCCGTCGATTTTTCCTCGTTGAATCTTTGCCGCACTCTCCGTCAGTGATCGCAGCCGCAGGCCACCGCCGAGCACCACCAGCATCGCGGCCACTGGAAGTGCTTCGTTCACCCCTGTTTTCCAGCCAGCGTCTTCGACGGAGATTGTTCGTTTCTCCTTCCCCGGGTCTGATCATCATCCTCATCGTCTCCGGTGATGGCGGGGTCAGCACCTACGCTTTCAAGGTATATTTCTTCATGCTCTGTTTTACCGAGGTAGAAACCGAGAATTCTTAATTCCATCGCTATGGAAATTGTTACTTTCTGAAGCTATCATTAGAACCTTGAATGTTCCGTGTCGACTGTGTTTTACATTGGCTGTGAATCTCTCTCCATTTCTGTTTCATTTTGTTCACTGGTCAAGCGCCTGCTACATAGTTGGCGATAATTCCTAAGCTAGATCATTTTGGAAGAAATAAAAGCCGAGGTCATTCTCCTTTATATTTAGCATTGAGTAGAGAAATTTTGCTATACTACAATGTTTAATTGCCTAACGTGTTCTTAACCGAGACCTTCCAGTTATGAAATTAGCTCATTAACAGGCAATTTCGTCGGTTTCCTCATTGTATATGGATGTATGTTGATCGTTTTTTGCTGTATAGGCATTCCCTAAGTTCTGTTGTCTTGCATTAAGAATGATTCTAGGAGCTATGCACTTCGATACGTTTAGTGTTCTTGCGACATAAATTTGATTATGAGTATTGCTCGATTGGGCCAAGAATCTCTTGTATGGAGCTAAATTGAATCTGATGCGTTTTTGTTGAGTCCACATCTTGAATTTGTTGGAATCACACTGATCTTGTTGTGGAATAAAATTATAGTTCCTTTGCTGATACGATGAAGGGATGAAAGAAGGATGGACTTCTTAATTGAGAATTGATCTGGCATTAGTCTTGATTCATTCATAGGCCACAGTCCGCCTCCATTGGCGTTAGTTGAGAATCCTTAAACATATGGGTTCATCAGTTCTCTTTCGATATCGATTTCTTGTTGCGATTTTACCATTCGAGAGCCTCAGCCATGAACCTTTTCATTTGACTCGGACTTGATTTTTTCCGACTTACATTGCATCATGCCTATGTTTAACGTAAATATAACATTGCAATAAATCAAATATGATGATTAAAATTTCGAGTAAGATGTTCGTAGCTACAAGCCTAACAACTAATATATCCAGGGCTCATCCACATCCAATTTCTCACTTTCGAATCTCTTTGTATTATAAGTTTATCATGGGTATTATCTTGCAAATTTAGATTTTACTCATGTTTTGCTTTGTTTGCACGCCGCACACCGCGGTTCACCTCTATTCTCTTCTTTTTATTTCCTTCCACTGATGGCAGACAAGGGGCACAAATTCTTTCTTCTAGATGTTGTAAAGTTGCGCTTGCTACACCGAATCAAAGCGTGTGATCAACAAAACTGTGTCTATGGAGCCAAAGGGAGAAAGAAAGGCTTGACTTTCACTTGTGCTGTAATAACCAGTAACAAGCTCGAACGTCGTGAAATGCCTGTTGTCGATGGAGGAAGCAGCTTGGGAAAATCCAATTAAGGCTCTTGGAGAGAGGAGAACATAGATCTTTCCTTTTTCTTATCCTTCTCACCTGCAACCTCGCGAACCGAGTGGATCTCCTAAACATCATCAACGAAAGTGAGTGCAAGTTAGCCTTGGATGCTTTCCTTTACTCCAGGAAAGGCCAATATTTAGTATAGCCCGGTCCTCCCGTTTCGCCAACAAATTGTGTCTTCTCATACGGCTCTTCGATGATCAGTGAATGACGTTACTTTCTAGCAAAAAACGAAAAGATATAATAAAACTGATTTATTAAATTAAATAATTATGCGATTTTTCAAACTTCTCTTTAATGTTATATGTGACAATTTGTTTAGTGGTCCCGTTGCAATTTGTTATATAACTCGATATATCGTTCTAGTTGATTATTGTTAACATTATCTAGCTTAGTAACCTCTAAAGTTGGAGAGCACCGGCTAACGTCACTAAGGACGGCCGACAATGGTTGGACCACCATGTCAACAATTTTAGACGAAAATTGACCGAAACGACTACATTAAAAATTAATACAAAAGTTTATAATTACATTGACAAAATTAAAAGATTCACATTCCCATGTTGATCCATTATTTTACAGAGTCCACTACAGATATTTAGAGAGCAATTATGTCTACTTTTCCTTTTGTTTTTTCCAAAAGCGACACTAATGCCACTACTGGTCATGTGATGCACCGTTTGAATGGATATGAAAAGGTTTAATATAACCAAGGGTTTTTTCAATCAAAATAACGACGACTTGACTTTTAAAAGGAATTAACTTTGGGGGTGCTTATTTATTTTATTGTATTGATTTTCGTCGGAATATGTAGAACAATTTTTTAGGAAATAAATAGTTTTTATTGAGTAAAATAAACATACATGCGGACCTAATAATTGCCCTCGCTTTCGAAACACTTAGAATTTGACCTATGCGATTGTACATGATCGATTGAAGTATACACCTCAATATTTACATTTTGTTTTTTGGAATTTGTTTCATTATTGTAGAAAAGATCATTTGCAAAATGTTTCAATTTGTTACAAATTTCATGTTGACTTAGTTAATACTAGATAGACAAAAAATGATAAGCGAAACTTATAATTTTGTAAAATTAGTTTTGCCTCCCGTCGGAACATTCAATATTGATTCGAGTAAAATAAGCCAAACGTACAATTTTGCGATCCCTAGTCTATGGGGAAAATTCTTAATTAAAGTCTAAAGCGGGTTCTAAATAAAAAGCTCAGTGGACTCGTAGACCGGCCGAACGTTCGCAGATAAATATTTTCCGAGGACTAGAACAGAGTTATTTTGGTTCGAAATTTGCAATTAGGTAAAAAATTTAAAGAAAATCCCCGAATTGAATTAGCATTTTCAAATTTTTCACGTTTTCTTTCTTCTCTCCCGCCGCTTAAGCAGATCGCTCTCGCCCGATCCTCCGCCGCGCCGCTCCGGTCCTTCGCCGCTCCTCGCGAGCTTCATTCGCTGCCCTCTCTTCTTCTCTCCCTGGTTCCGTCGTCCGCAAGCTTTCAAGTCCTTCTTCGCGAGCTTCAAGTCCTTCATCCGCCGAGCTTCGCTCGCGTTCGAACGAGGTTAGCGTCGCTCGAATTGGTGCAGTTCGTCCAAGAGACAGCGATCGCAGCTTGTCGAAGCAACGCGGCGACACGGTGCGGGCTCATCTTGGGAACATCCCGCCGATGGCAGTGAGGCGCTCTCCCCAAGCCCGAATGGGCCGCTCCGATTTCAGTCACGGAGCGTGCGATTTCTTGGGAAAGACCCCGGCTTCCGCATTCTCTCTTCTTCGATGCTCCTCGGTCTATTCGTGCCGCTGCAATTCCCGAAAGAAAGGGATTTCCTTTGCCCCCCTAATGCCCTTCGTCGTAAGATGGACCAAGCTGACGGGGAGTGCTCTCCATGAGGTAAATTTGGGATTGTTTGGCACCGGCGTTGCGCTAGCAAAGGCTTTTGTTTTTGCCCTCTGACGGTAAACGCCAATGTCTCGCTTTTCTTGCTGTGATCTATGAACTGTTTATGCATTTGCCAGATGCGCTCGTTGGTGAAATTTACGGTTTTGGAGCTGCGAGGACAGAAGCCTGAGTTGCGGCTTCTGGACATTTTAGAAAAGGAGGTCGAAATTCTTCTTCTTGGTCGGTTTTTCATGGCATCCTCGAATTTGTAATTTGATACTGTTATCATCGATGAGCTAGATATGGACTTCTCTGAGTGATGCTTTTGTGGTAATCCGCAGGAGGCGGATGAATTCATCAGTAGGCTCCCTATGTCTTCTGATAGAAACAGAGGCAATTCAGCCTAGTAAAGTTTGCAAGCGTTGCTGCTTGCTGGAAGACTCGCTTTGGGGGGTTGGGTGGTGTGGTTGGTGCGGGGGCGTGAAATGATTGCATATGTTTTATTGATTATTATCTATGTTTGTCTCTCTAGGTCTGATGATACATGAGTGGTGATTCTGATTTGGGATCATATATTGCTGTTCTCCATTTCAGATGCACTTATAGACTGCATGTCTCCTGGTTTAGTGATGGGTCTTGACTTGCTTTATAAGTTGCTTCCAGTTTCTGCTTAACATTTTCATGATATGGTAAGAGATTGCCTCTGCTGCTTTGGCTCTAACAGTTCATTTAATATTTAATTATCAGCTTGTCCTTTTTTCTTTTCTTTTTTTTGAGTTTTTAGGAGCAGATTTGAATCGTTGAACTTGTGTACTGACCATTCATGGAAAATAAAATGGTTATCGCCTGCTTTCAATGGATATTGATGTTAACGTTCTTCAATCATGCCCAACATTTTCCTACAACATCTTAGTCTTTGCATAGATCATGTTTGAGTAAGAACTGCTGATGGCATGTGATCTGCATTGTTTGAAAGCTGCACTTGTTGGCCAGGCTATCTATTTCTCTAAAATTGTCTACCTTTGGGACAAAAACCCCTTCTTGCCTTCTTCCATTTGGTTATGAAGTTGATTTAAGCTTTGTATTTCAGGGGTTGGAGAGTGTATCTGCAGGATGAGCATAGCACATTAGCTGAAGCCACTTGCCATATGACCAACGTGTAACTTCCGTTTGACCAAGTGATTCACTTATTACTTGCTTTGAGATGGACTTGTTTCTTGGAACTTCAATTTACTTTTCTAAAGATGGCCCTGAGGAGCTTTCTTCTGCAGCCTTGGATAGTACTCTATGACATTAAAGGGCAAAGCTGGGAAGGCTTGAAGTTAATAGAGTTACTGAACTGAGGAGTTAATGCAGCGAGTGTATGAATTGCTTCAATTCAAGCTTTAACAAGTTACACGGTTGTGAAATAAATTGTTGTCTTCAGATATAGAAGAGTCATGTAGTGAGAAAATCGAGTGAGAAATTGATTGCACTTCTCTCTCTTTGATTCTGCTGCTATCTTGACCCTTATTTCCCCTTTCATGTCCCTAACTGGGGACTTTACACTGCTGTAAGCCTCTCTACATTCAACAGGAATGATGTCACATTTTTAAGTACTAAGAGTTGGTTCATATTATGCTATTCTTGTCTAATACGAAAGATAAGATTCTTCAAGAAGTTTTTCATTGCAAGAGGAAAACAAGATGCTTCTTGAGGACTATACTAGTCTGGGCCTAGACGATGATGGTCTCCTCAAAGGAACTGTGCATGCATGCTTTGAGTTCAAAGCTTGAACTTCCGAATTCTCATTTAAGAACAACTTGTGCTTATGTGCGAATTTGAAGCTCCACTTTGCATAAGTCAGGATTTGAGGACTGGTCTTCTATCGCAGTCATCATCAATTTATATTTCTTTGTCAAGTGGATACTTATATACATCATTATTCTTCTGTATTAATCAAAATTGTCCGGCTGAAAATTTCTTGAATATGACAGGCAATAAGCACGGAAACTCAAGATGAATCTGAATTCATACTGAACTAAGAAGTTAGATTAACTTGTCAAAATGAGATTATATCACCATAGAGATACATCTCCTACTACTTCAGTGACCATAGTTCACGTTTCAAGGATGATGGCATAAATCTATTCAACGAAGGTCAACATGATCAGTGGCCCAAAAAGCAAGCTTTTAGAGCTTGTACGAACTAAAACTATACTAAAGCTAACTTACATGAACAAAGTCTGCTAGAAAGCTCATACGTTTAGACCTCGAGGCCTATTTAAAGAGGGAGTCTTCAACTCAGCTGCATTATCTTCCTCATGGTCTCCAGAGATTTCCCCAAGCGATTGACCCTTCAACTCTGGCACTGAGAAAGTGAAGACTATCCTAAAGTAATTGATCACGGCGAGTTTGATCAAGTTCTTCCTAATGTCGATCCCGTCCACTGCATGCACAAACCTGAATGCACCCATCGAGGACCAGGCCTTGCCAGCTGTGGCAGATATGCCAAGACACGTTAACCTGAGCTGTGCTGGGAAGATCTCGGCGGGGACCTCAAATGTGGTGGCATTAGGGCTGAAGTTTGCGAAGAGGAAGGTGAACGAGTACATGATCACAATTCACAAAGCTGATTCGATTGTCTGGCAAGGTCCATTGGTGGTAACTGGTAAGGGATGGCCGAAGCGAACATGAACACTGACATGAAGAAGAAGCCCATCAATTATACTGTGAACCCTCCAATGTTGTCGATGAATTCCAGCGTGAACCAGTACATTTATACAGCTATTATTATATGAAGGTGGAGCTCGAGCTCATGCTTAATTAGCAAAGATAAATTGCACATTACATTCAACTAAACACCAACTGCCACATCTCTGGTACCAGTTCTTCAGTGCTTAGCTGATGAAGGCAAAGCTTGAGCTCAGGCCCATGCCTCCCATCACTGACAGAATTAAGGAAATAAGCAATATACCTCGAACCAATAATTCAAAGTAAAGAAAAAACGGGTAATTGTAGAAGAGTTTTTGAAGAATTCCCACCTCAACAACCTGCTTGAGGCGTTGATGTATTCTAATATCTGAAGAAGCTTCCGTACTGATCTTATCCTCCTTATCATTTTCTCTGCTCCTGAAGAGATGGCTTTTTTAGCTCGTCTTGTTGTGCTCCTGCTTGTGACTGCTAGTGCTGCTGACAGTTTGGCTCCTTCATTGCTATATATTGCACGCACTTCTCTCTTAGCACCTATCACCGTACTCGAGGCCCGCAATAACAGCTTCTGATTTTTATTTGCCGTTGATCAATCTGCATTGCATTCATGAATGATTACAACAAATGATGGACTGATTTTCTTGCTTGGTTTGAATCGATGTTGCAGAGGAACTATGTGACGAAGTGCAATGTGGAAAGGGGTTGTGTGTCCTGAACCCTAGCGCTCCATTAGGCTTCGAATGCCAGTGTGAAGCGGGTTGGAAGCTGACGCGCTTCGACAATGAAGATGACCCCAAATTCCTTCCCCGTGTCATTCCAAATTGTAACAGTAAATAAAGCAAGCACCTTGCCTTAAAGCAAGAAATCATTTGACTATTTCTCTGCAGTACAAGGGGAAAAAAGTGTAACTTGCCAATCTTCACTCAAGTTAAATGGCGAAATACATGGATGATACGACTCTCAGAAGATAAACGAAAAACTAATCCTCAAACATGAAGCTCGAGAGTTTCATCTGCAGACTCTGCACGTTACCTCACATAAACTTTCAACTTTCCGAGCCATATGCTTGAGGTTCATATGAATTGTGGTGCTTTTGTGGACACAGTATTAAGTTGCAAATCTTCTCTTTGTGCAGGTTCTGTTCAGTACTCCTGCATGCCCACGCCTCGCCTATTCCCATCCGTTCCATACAAAACATCTGTCTTCACTCGCAAATCATCTTCGCTTTGCTCATCCTTTGGATACATAAGACGTATTGTAGGAAAGATACTAAGCGGTTTCTGGGTAGCTTGCTACTGGATACATTGTAGAGGAGGAACATGCACAGAGTCCGCAACTTATGAGCACACTTGCTAGTCGAATCCCGGTTACACGAATTGTCAGCATCTTCCCGTGCTTCAGTGATTGTAAGATATAAATTCAAAGACTCAAGATTGCAATTCATACGGATTCCTGGTTTTGTCACTCACGCACACTTTCTTTTAATATGTCTTGTGCTGGGTTTTCTGAAGGCGCAATCGGTAACGTCTATGAAAAGCTCGGAACAAAAGCTTCCAACTTGTCTACCACAGGATCAGACGGCGGAAGTTTGGGTGAGATTCCAAAAAGCTCTCTCTCTCTCTTGATCTTATCTTTTTCTATGGCCAAAACAACTTTTCTTAAGAACAGGTTACTTGCTTTTTAAGGTTTCAATTAAGTCGCAAAAGAAGAAGTTTTTCCTTCATAATCAGTACTTAATAATGACCATCTAGTTCAATCTGAAATGGCAGCTATTAACATGGTCCCACCTCCTACAGCAATAAACAGCCTTCGACAATGCATATGGTGTTGAATGAAGACAATCCAAGTCATCAACTTCCTTTAAGAACATTAAACAGGGCATTCATGAACTACAATCTAGTGAAATTTTCACCAAAACCTGATGCCTAAGTTCTTGTTTCTCATCGGGGCACATGAACTGGGGAAGTTGCTGTGGATGACCATCTTCACAGCATCTACGGCTTTGGTTCTATGGAACTAGAAGGGTGCATCATCACGAGACCCGGGCTTCATGTGGACTTGTGCTAAAGACGTATAGATATACTCGGTTTCAATTCGTGCAATGGCTTACGTTGCACTTTGTTCTTTGTTTGTTGAAGTGACACTCTTGTGTAGAATTGTTATAGAAACATGTCTATTGCACGGTTGACACTTCACTACACCATATTACATGTGTACAAGAGACCAGTGCTTTCACTCCTCCTTTCAGTGAGGCTTCCAAAGATTGCAACCATTCTAGGATCAAACGAAACTGGCGTTTTGCGAAACATCTTGATTGCGTATTTCTTCACTTTTCTTTCAGTTTTCAGCCTGCAAACAGAGCTATCAATGCCCTAGGCAAAGCATTGCATCATGAGTCGTATCTTGGGGGAGACGGTCCTTGTGTTTAGCCAGGCTCATTGCATCATCTCTAGATAATTTCACAGAAAGATTTGATATTCATGGAGAGATTCTGATGCTGATAAATATTAGTCACAGATTAAGATGATAAATCATAGAAAACTGATAGTCCATATAATAGCAAACAGAGAGAATGGCAGATAACAAGGATGAATCCATGATATATTGCTGAATCCTGAAAATAAAACTAGAAATCTCAACATCCTCAATTAGCAGGTCCATCTTTTAGTCGCACTCTCTCCATTTCTATACCAATAGCCAGCATTTGTGAATATCAGTTTCCTCAAAAGAAACTCAAACAAAAGAGTATTGACATGTATCATGCATGAATGCAATAATGTTTCAAAATTGAAGGCCAAATCACTTCAGACCAGAAACCTCTGGTTTTCGTCTCCCTTCAGTTGAATCACTTCCATAGTCTCCCTAGCAACATTAAATAGTAAACGAAGGATACCCTAGAGTCTACAGGAGTGTACTCACAAATCACAACTACGAAGGCAATTGTCCATCATAACAGCAGAAACTGATTAGCAGAGTATATTCGAAATGGCTTGATAATGAGCATTACAAGGGCTGCCGCAAATTAAATGATTTACACTTAAAGCATGGGAGGACCCATCTGGACATTTGAGTTGATGAGAACAAATTAAACATGATTACACATCAAAAAGAATGCAAGATACAATCTATTGAAATCTAATGAAGATTACAATTCTCATCAAGGTGACTGCTGGACAAAAATGTTACTTCGCCTTCACATCTACACTGGTTTTAATGGAAATAATCACAGCTGTCGCCATGTCCAAGAACAACTCGCGGTCCACCACTCTCTCCAGTGGAGATATCTCCTTCCTGCAGCGGGCGTCCTTAATTGGAGTCTTGAAATGCAACTCTACAATGTAGTTTGAGTTATCCGTCGCGTAAGGCTTCCTGTCTTCATTCAACTATAGCTTTGCCTCGCACATCCTTCTTAATTGAACAACTCTTGAAGTCGCACCTATCAACATCAAAAGTCCCAAATCAATCAGCTTCTCACAACATCAATAACCAAATAGTATCATGATGAACCCCTGCTTTTCAGGAGCGAAATCCTCTGTCGATTCTAGTTGGATCCCAAATATGACTCCCGTGTATCGACAACGTATCATCCTCTTAAACTACAATTAACACTGAATTTCTATTTGACAGCATTCTCAGTACTTAAAAAAGGCTCTTGCTTCCGTGTGTTCAAATTTACAAAAGTAAACAAAACCGTCCGCTCACAACTTCACTCAATTGCCGGCTTAAAAATGAAACACAGCCGAATTTAGGAGTTTTTTTTTCCAAAACATCATCTTCACAACTTGATGAATTGTCTAACTAACGTTCACCACATTGAATCCATCTAAGAACATCATTTCACGATCAAAGAGTCCTCCTACACTCATCTTAAATCCACAAAGCAATCACTTCCTAGCACAATAACCTCATAATTATGGGTAAAAATCTGCCTTTTCCACACCTCCCTGTTTCAAAGTGGACTTGCCCTAATATGTAACCTACTATTGACATGGTTTAAATGGACTGATGGAATTTAGTAATGAGACCACTTACCAGATTGTACTTCCAAGTTTGTAATAGGCACTTCTTTGTACCTTGTCCTTGTCATGGGAGAGGTGATGGAGTGGCGGCGTGACAAAGAGGGAAATGAAGGTGAGGATGATGGTGTGGAGAGCCGAAGAAGCAGGGGTAGGCGATTAAGCTGCTGTGCAGACAACGAGGGGGAAGGAGACGAACCCTAGTTACACCCAAAAGCTTCAGCTCACTAAAAATTTGCTGAAAAAAAAAACACACACTTGATAAGTACGCATATAATTTTCAAATAGCCAGCTCAGAAATTTATTATACCCCATAATTACAACTTCTGGGATTTCGCGGATGAGGTGCTGATGCCGTTTTGTGCATCGCTTCTGCAGAATCCCACATCCGAAGATCCAGAGTCTTTCTAGGGAGAGAGGGAGGCCATCCTGGGGTAACTCCCTCAGTTTCGGGCAATGAAAGATCCATAAGGTCCGGAGATGAAGGGGGATTGCTGGACAGTCTTTCCATGTTCCCCATAATCACAGCAGTTGCCATGTCCAAGAAGAAACCCCTCCTCCTTCACTCCCTCCAGCAAAGACATCTCCTTTCCTGCTGCAGGACCGTCCTTAATTGGAGTCTTGAAATACAAGTCTACAATGTAATTTGAGTCATCCATCACATAAAGCTTCCCATCTTCATTCAACAGTAGCTTTGCTTCATGCCCTCCTTCATTGAACAACCCTTGAAGTTGCACCTGTCAACATCAGAATTCCCAAATTGAACAGCTTCTCGCAACATCAAGAACCAAATAGTATCATGATGAGCCCCTGCTTTTCAGGAGTGAAATCCTCCTTCAATTCCAGTCGGATCACAAATATGACTAACATGTATTAACAAAGTGTTGTCCTCTTAAACTATAATTAACGCAGAATTTCTATTTGACAGTCTTCTGGGTACTTAGAAGGCTCTTGCTTCAGTGTGTTCATTTTCACAAGTAAACAAAACCATCCACAACTTCACTTAATTGCTGACTTAAAAATGAAACGCAGCTGATTTTCGAGTTTTTTTCCCAGACATTATCTTTGTAACAAGATGAATTGTCTAACGGTCACCACATTGAAACCATCTAAGAACATCATTTCATGATAGAAGAGTCCTACTATACTCATCTTACATCCACAAAGCAATCACTTCCTAGCGCAATAACTTCATAATTACGAGAAAAAATCCGCCTTTTCCACACCTCCATGTTTCAAAGCGGACTTGCCCTAATATGTAACCTACTATCTACATGGTTTAAATGGACTGATGAAGTTCAGTAATGAGACCACTTACCAGATTGTAAGTGTAATAGACACTTCTCCATACCCCGTCCTTGTTGTGGGAGAGCTGAAGGAGCGGCGGTGCAAAAAGAGGGAGATGGAGGTGAGGACGATGGAGTGGAGAGTGGAAGTAGAGGTAATTGAGGTGTAGACAACAATGGGGAAGGAGATGACCCCTATTTATGCCCAAAAGCTTCAGTTCACTAAAGATCTGCTGAAACAGAAAAAGCACACTTGTTAAGTACACATATAATTTTTGGTCCAAAATTAAAATACGCACCCTTTTCAAAGAGCCAGCTCAGAAATTTATTATACCTATAATACAACTTCTGGGGTATTGCGGATGAGGTGCCGATACCGTTTCATGCATCACTTCTGCAGAATTCCACATTTGAAGATCCAGAGTTGTTCTAGGGAGGGAGGGAGGCCATCTTAGGGTAAATCCCTCAACTTTGGGCAATGGAAGATCCATAAGGCCCAGAGAGAGGAAGGGAGACTGCTAGACAGTCTTTCCACATTCCCCATAATCACAGGGGTTTCCATGTCCAAGAACAACCTGTGCTCCACCACTACCTCCAGTGAAGATATCTCCTTTCCTGTGGCAGGACCGTCCTTAAATGGAGTCTTGAGATACAAATCTACAATGTACATGTAAGGCTTCCCATCTTTATTCAACCGTAGCTTTGCCTCACACCCATCTTCATTGAACAACTCTTGAAGTCTCACCTATCAACATCAGAATTCCCAAATCAATCAGCTTCTTGTAACATCAAGAACTAAATAGTATCACATTGAACCCCTGCTTTGCAGGAGCGAAATCCCGCATCGATTCCAGCCGGATCACAAATATGACTCCCATGTATTGACAATAGTAATGTACTCTTAATCACAATTAACGCAGGATTTCTATTCGACAGCATTCTGAGTACTTAAAGGGCTCTTGCTTCTGTTTGTTCAATTTTACAAGTAAACAAAACCATATGCTCACAACTTCACTTAATTGCCGACTTAAAAAATGAAACGCAGCTGATTTTCGAGTTTTTTCTGAGACATTATCTTCACAACATGATGAATCGTCTAACGTTAACCACATTGAATCCATCTAAAAACCGAATTCACAGTCCAGATACTCCAACATTCATCTCGACTCCACTAACCACAATTATTATATCTAACCTGTTGAGACTAGAGATTTCCACTCATCTTGAATCCACAAAGCAATCACTTCCTAGCGTCATAACTTCATAATTACTAGAAAGAAAAAAATAATCCACCTTAATTACCCTATTTCCAAGCAGACTTGCCCTAATTCGTAACCCTATTATTGATGGTTTAAATGGACCGATTGAGTTACAATATCGAGACACTTTACCAGATTGTACTTCCAAGAAATTATGTAACCCTTCTCTGTACCTTGTCCTTGTCGACAAGAGGGAAGGCTCTAGTGGGAAACACGGAGGGGGCGATGGCGGCGCATGAGAGCTGAAGGAGCAGCGACGTGACAAAAAAAGAGGGAATAGGACAATAGAGTGGAGAGGCGAAGCAGCATTAGGTGGCAATGGAGGTGCAGACAAGACAACAAGGGGGAAGGAGACGATGTTGAAAGAAGAAGGGTGGGTTATTCTTGGCACCCCCCTAGTGTAGTTATGCTCAAAAGCTTCAGCTTACTCATCCATCTGCTAAAATTATATGAACTTAGTGGGATTTCGCCGATGAGATGCCAATCGCTCTGTTCTGTGCATCGCTCCTTTAGAATCTCACCACATCCTTGGATAGAGACCAACCCTCTAGACCTAGCCGCGGGCCATTTCCAATGAGAATAACAAATCACAGCAGATACTTTGGCCTGCACAGGAAGAGAAGAGTCATAAGTAATTCTTCTTGAGAAATGATTTCAGCAAGATCCCAGCATGGTGTCACAAATCATACCAAGAGAAATATTATCTCCAATACCCACTATATATCTAATGTGGGGTTTCAAAATATTCCCAACTTTTAATAAATTCTTCCAAGTATAAGTAGCATCTGGTTTATAGTCAAGATGATAGCTATAAAGCCAGGCAAAACATAGAGACCACACCTCTACAAAATTCTCCACAGACACTTTAAAATACAAGCAAGATTTCACAAATCCAATTTTCGAATGCTAAGGTCTCCAAACTGCTTAAGAGGATAGACGATCCATCTAACTTTTGCTCCCTCTTTAGCATCAGGATCTCCCTTCCAAAGGAAAAGCTCTACGCTTACGCTCAATCATTTCAAAAATCTTGATGCAATTTGATGATTTATGAGCCTTATAATTCTTGTTTGAAAGTCTTCCGAACAATCCACAATTACCAAAAGAAAGAACCAAACAAGAACATAGGGTGGGCTGATTGGTCATGCTATTTGATTCAACTGTTGCATGTCACACAAATGCAGTTTTTAAAAATTTAAGCTATTAAGAAACGTGCTAAGCAATGCATATGTAATGTATAACTTAATACTTTCCTTGCATAGAATTGATCCCTTACACACACGCACACACACACAAAAACAGAATGTGGACACTATCATATCAATGAGATAACTGGGGAATGATAACAAATAACATAACATATGATAAATTTTAAACCATTGACATGTGCTTTGATACTACATTAAAAATGAACAAATAGAATGCCGACAATACGCTAATCCTTCAGAAGAGATTCTTCCTAGATTCTGATCATACCCCATTATCATTACCTGTGTCTTTCAAATAGCCAGTCAAAAGAAACAGCAGAAACAAATCTACTCACCCTTTAAACTTTGCCAACCAGCGTCTCCAGAGTCCATGGCTATGCATCTTTGATTCCAAAGTAGCTTCTCCTCCTCCTCCTCCTAGATTTAACGTAGACCTTTCCATGGGTCCTTGTGCCGTACCGACAAACTTCATCAAAGGGGGAATTCCAATGTAATCTGCAAGGCGTGCAAGAGTTAGAGACTCTTGGCGAATGGGCAGAGCACAACAAATGATGAAAAGAATTGCTGGATGAGTACAGAAAACTGCTGGAATGGAATGCACAAAAATAAGTCGAGAAATCCAAATCCAAATGCAAAAGGTCCGTCAAGACAAAGTGACTACGAGTAGAGGAGTAGCAAATAGCAGAGATCGATCGATACCTTGATTTTTGAATGGAAATAGTATGTCCGAGGCATAGGAATCTTCGGGAGATGGAGACATGGGGTGATTTGAGGTGAGAATGACGATCGAGCGGGGAGGCGGAGACTAGGGAGGCGATCGAGGTGCAGAGACGACAGAGGGAAAAGCGGAGGTGATTGATGCTATGGAATCCCTTTCTTCAAAAAGAGCCAAGGCTCAGACATTAGAAATACCCTAATCTCTTCCGCGTAGAATATTCAGAGTCCGAATCCTTCTTTTCAAGTAATTGACTCCTCGTCGTCATCACTGAATGAAACTTGCGGGATTTCGCGGATGAGGGGCCAATAGTAGCCGGCCCCTTTCTTGCATTGCTTCTCCAAAATTGGGCAATCATTGATCCAGAGACGTTCTAGGGAGGGAGGGAGGCCATCCTGGGGCAACTCCCTCAGCTTCGGGCACTTTGAGAAATATAAGAGCTGGAGAGTGAGAGGGAGGCCATCCTGGGGCAACTCCCTCAGCTTTGGGCAACAGGAGATCCATAATTCCTGTAGAGAGGGAGGGAGACTGCTGGACAGTCTTTCCACTTTCCCCATATTAGAGATAGAGAGACGGCGCAGAGAGGAAGGGAGCGGAAGCACAAGATCCTCCTCCTCTTCCACTCTTCCTACGTTGCTATGGATCCTTAGATATTGAAGGGAGGTGAGGGGGGCAAGCCACTCCCTCACCGGCTGCTTCATATTCTCGCATCTATCCACCGTAAGTCTCTGTAGCTGGGGCGGCAATCCTCCCTCGGGGAAGCGCGTGATACTGTTACACCCTTCAATTTGCAGATGTTGAAGACTCGTGAGTCGATGCAACTGATTAGGTAACGATTTTATCTTCGGACAATTTTGAAACTCAAACGTTGAGATTCCAGGAGGAAGAGGAGGGAAGCACTCTAGCTCTAGAGCAGGCAAGTAGTCCAACCTCAAGTATTTGAGGCTGGAGAGTGTGTTTAGGCCTCTGGGTAAGCTTCTCAACTTGTCGCAACCAATAATGCTAATCATTTGAATGGACTGAAGACAGTCTAGATTTATTTGCGCAAGCGACTCCAAGTTATGGCAACACCAAATTTTGAGACTCTTGAGGTTTATAGGTAAAAATATGCCCCCACTGAACAGAGCGGCTGGCAAAGAATCGCAGTAGGAGATCACTAAACTTCGCAAACAAGACATTTTGTCCCCCTGGGTGTTGATGCTGCCTAGTTCATCCAGGTCAACATTCAATCCTCTGGGTAAATGTTGCAACCTATTGCAGCCGTCGATTTGTAATGATATAATAGATGTCGGTATACCTGTTTCGAGAAAGGACGTAAGATTTGGACAGTTTTCAATTGACAAGTGTTTAAGAGAGTGCATTTTGCTTAGGAGCTTCTCTAATTTGATGCAATTACTCAGGTAGATGGTCTTGAGGTTGCTAGGCAAGTCTATATCTCCTTCTTCAACCACAAGATACATGAATTCAGGACATCTGTCGACAACTAACCTCTTCAGACAAACAAGATTTTGGATTACATCTCTATCTTGCCATAAGTAAGTTAACTTTTCACATCTTTTGATATCTAACTCCTTCAGCTTGATCAAGCTTGTAAACCCATGATTTAAGCAAGTCAATTCAGAGACATCTTCTATGACAAGAGAGGTTAGAGATGTCAAGTTTACCAAACTCTTTAGCAACCCCTCATTACAACTTATGAATTTTAATTCTTTGAGACATGGAAGGCTAATGACGGAGGGCAACACATCCATATGCGGATAGGACTTAATTTCAAGCTTTGTGAGGGAGCCTAGTTGACTAGGCAATTTTCCTATCAACACAGGACAATCTTGAATGAGGAGATGCTCAAGACGAGGGAACAAAACTCCTACTTCTTCAATCCCGATGCAATGAGACCAGTCTTCCCATAATGGCATGTCCTTGAATTTTAAAGTAATTAAGGATGGAAAATAACTATCATCATTTCCATAAAATTCAGACCCTATCGTGCATATAGCATTTAGACCTTCAATATACAGTTCTTTAAGCGAATATAGCTGCCCGAGTGATGGCAACGTTTTGGCCTTGCAACATCCATGTAAATGTAAATGCACAATGTTAAGATGTGGGGGACTTTCTAACCATGACGGGAATTTTAGGCCACCATAGTAGGATATCACGAGATTTTCAAGGTTTTGGTGAGGGTGAAGAAAGACGAGGACCTCTGCTTCAAGGTCTTCATTCCGAGAAATTTCAAAATCTGGACTCCACTGCATGGTTAATTGACATATTCCCTCCTTCGTGATTAAATCGATCTCCTTAGCATCTCCAACTTCTTGAACCTTATGCAAATCAGAGATGCACAACTCCCCTTTGAGGTCTTTCGGGTTTTTTAACTCCTTCAACCTTAACCCATTTTCTTTCCCACTACAAATTTGGACAGCATCTCAAGACCCTTCAAATTACCTATATGCATTGGCATCACTCTTAAGTTCGGAGTATCGGTAATGTCGAGAAATTTTAGATTGATCAATTTCTCCATACCTTTTGGTAATTCAGTAAGGTATTCACAGGCCCGCAACATCAAAGCCTCTAGGTTATATAATGCAACAATCGACTTTGGAAGCATTCCAATATTAGTATACGACAAATTAAGGTGCCTTAGGTGCCTAAGTTTGCCAATGCAATCAGGTACCTCTCTTATTTGATAATGACTCAATGAAAGCACCCTTAAGTACTTTACTGTCGACAACAAGTCACATAGCACTTTCTGGGACAAGTAGGACTGAATGTCGTGCTTTCGTAATGATATGAAGCTCCTAAGTCCCTTCATTCGATGATATATCTTGAGTCTTTTCGGCACAATGTAATAGCTGGGAATGAATGAGGCATGACGAGCAAAAGATGCATTATTTTGATTACCCTCAAACTCAAACTCCTCTGGGCTAAAATAAGTTGCACCAGCAACTACCTTTGCAAGGTCATTCACAAGATCATGCATCAAGAATTGTGATTCGTTTATACTCGACTTTTGAAATAATGATCTAGATACTAGCTCATTAAAATAATTCAAACCTATATTCCAAAGGTTCGTTGCTTCTTTTACCTCCAACAAGCCCTCTGCAATCCACCAGTGGATCAAGTCGTCCCGTTCAATTTCATAGTCCTTCGGAAATATAGCACAGTAAGCAAAACATCTCCTCAAATTGGAAGGTAGATGAAGATAACTAAGTTTCAAAGCCGGAAGGATCTCATTTCTTAGGTCCCAAATTTTGCTATTCAATATAGCTTTCCATTCTTGGGGATTGACTTTATGGCGTAGCAGTCCGGCCAATGTTTTTACTGCTAATGGCAACCCTTTGCATTTTGCCGCTATTTTCTGGCCTAATACTTTAAGATCTGGATGATGATCGAAATTTCCTACTCCGAAAGCATGAAATGCCAACGAGTCATACAAGCATCTTGTGACAACTCTTTGAGATAATACGGTGGAGCACTGGCTAATGAAGCAACGCTGTTGTTACGAGTGGTGAGGATGATCTTGCTTCCCTTCGCTCCCGATTGAAAAGGCTTCAATAGGGTAGTCCAATTTCCATAATTCTCGTTCCAAACATCGTCTAAAACGACAAGAAACTTCTTCCCTGCAAGGTGTTCCTTAAGCTTATCTTGAAGCCAATTGAAGTCCTTACCTTCACAGGACAAATGGCCGTTGGTTATCCCTAGGATACTCTTTGTGATAGCAAGCACGTCGTAATCTTCGGAAACGCAAGCCCATGCTTTCACATCGAAATAGTCAGTGACTCTCGCATCATTGTAAACTTGTTGAGTCAAAGCCGTCTTCCCCACACCCCCCATCCCTACGATGGGTATCACTTTTAGATTTGCACATGTTCTATCGTCTTCATCTCTGGTCAATAATTCAAGGATCTCGCTTTTTTCATCCTTCCTACTAACAAAACCAGGCTCGGGCAAATACGTGGTGGGAAGCTGCTTATCCTGTCGATGGTATGCTGATCGATTCCCATTATTCTCTTTGAAGTTAAAAGTATCTTTCCGAGTGATGATATCTTGTAGTTTGTTATCCATCTCTTCGATCGTGGATCTCATTTTACGGTCAAACATAAATGCTCTCGGGCTCAATTTGAAGCAACAACTCGGAAGAAGGGAGCGCACCTTGCTATTGCCGAGTTCTGCCTTGAAATTATTTTCCGCAGACTTTGTGGCGAATTCATCAAGCAAGTCTTCGATGTCATAGGCCAAGTTCCCGAGATCTTTGAGCCACGACTCCACCCCAGGAGCGCTGGTCAGTTGTCTCTCCTCTGCATCATCCAGCACTTGATTGATGCTATTCAGCATCTTCTCCCATTTCTTCAGCCGGTCATCGATTCCCTCACGGCGTGCAAAGTTGAGCAGCTCGGGAGAGGCCAACCTCTCGAACAGCACAGGAAGAAGGGCGCCGAGAAAGAGCTCCGCAATGGGCATGATGCCTTGATCCGGGAGCGGCGGAGGATTAAACAAGAGTGCCTGAATGGTTTGAAAGGAAGTGTGCTGAGTGGAGAGGAAACAAAAGTCCTTATGTCCAGGACAATTGCATCAGATGATGGTGTGAATAAAAAGACTTTTTAAGCATCAAGAACTCTAGTCAGATTCGAGGTGGCCTTTGTCCTAGTCATACTGAAAAATGGACGATGAGGCCACAATCTGTGTAATGCGACAGTTGTTGATTCTACCGAGGTAAAATGTCCTAATGAAGGGCAGACAGAACTTCATTTTTTTGTCTAGTGCCCTGCCTGGCGGGTAGACGGAAAGATTCCTTCCGCAATTCTAGTGCATATTGGTCCAAATTGTGGGTCCCCTTCCTCACTGTCTCCATCTTCACCGAGCCTGCGCGCTTCACCCGCTGTTCACCTCTCTTTTGTTTTCTTATTTCCTTCTCCTAATAATGGCAGACAAAGGGGCCCATTTCTTTTTCCTTTTTTTTTTTTTTTTAAAAGTTTTAAACTCGTGCTAGCTACACTGAATTTGCGATCAACAAAGCTGTCGGTGGAGCCAAAAGGTAAAAGAAAGGCTTTTAACTTTGCAGTCGTCACTTGCGCTGCTAAAGTTGAGCCTCTCTTTGAAATTGCCAGTGACGAACTCGAACATCGTGAAATGCAGGCCGTTGATGGAAGAAGGGGCTTGAGAAAATCCTATGAAAACCCATCGAGATAGGAGAACATAGATCTTCCCTTTCTCCCATCCTTCTTGCCTGCAGCCCCCCAAACCGACCTGGAGGTCCTAAACATCATGAATCAAAGAGATGAGTAATTGTACTTATAACCATTTTTCAGAAAAGTAATGATATTTTTTTGGTACTTGGTTGAAATTTAAAAAAGAACTAAAAATATTTTTCACCATTTATTAAGGAAATTCTTTTCCTCCATACACTTCTTTCAATAACTTTTTTATTATTTTCTTTTTTGAATCAATTTTTACTTTTTTTTTAATTTTCTTCTTCTTCCTTGATCGGTTGTCGATCATGGTGACGGCCAATGACTGATTATAAGTGAGCTCAAGCCTTGCCATAGGCTTGTGAGGCTCCAACTTGCCGGATATTATGACGAGGCTCGCCTCGCCTAGTCTAGTCAAGCCAAGCTTGCCCAAGGCTAGCGAGTTAGGCTAGGCTCGAGTTTTGCCCAAGGTCGTTAGAGCCTCGCCGATCTCTCGGCAACCTTGGATGACTTGCCAAATCCAACTAGCTAAACAAGCTTGAGCCCCACTCGAGGTTGCTAAGGCCTCGATGACCTCTCGGCAACCTCGGGTGAGGTGAGGCCGAGCCTCGCTACCCTTTGGCGAGGCTCGAGCTTGCCTTTAGCTAGTCACCGATCGCTATCGTGACTAGCGACCAACCGAAGATGAATGAAAAAAAAAAAAGAAAGAAGAAGAAAGAAAATGAAAAAAAGAAAAGAAATTTTTTAAATAATTAAAATTCTAATTTTTTAAAAATAAAAAAATAAAATGAAAAGGTGTTTAGTGAAAAAAAAAAAAACACTTGGTTTTAAAAATAGAAAATATTTTGCCCTATTTTAGAAGGCCTTTTTAATTGATGAAAATGTTTTCCCGACAAATTTATTTTCTATGAAACGAGTATCGAAAAATTTGAAAATGCTTTTATAGAAATTATCAGCAGTGAAATGAAGGGAGCATTAATATCTAAAATTTCTTTAGGAGAAGCCTCCCAAAACCAAACCATTGAAGGCACATAGCAGCTTCTGAAGAACTTCCTAATTAGCATCACACATTGCTCACTTCAAATCTTTGACTTAGTGGCCTTTTCTCTGTCATGATAAGTCTTTTCAGGCTAAATAAAGGAAAAAAGAAAATTGTGACAAATAAGGGTGCGTTTGGTAACATTTCTGTTTAAAAATTGTTCTAGGAAATAGAAATAGAAAAAAAATGTTTTATTTCGGGAACAATTTTTGAACAAAAAAAATGCGTTTGGTAAACTTATTCTAATAAAAAATGAACGAAACGTGTTTAGTAAATTTGTATAAATTTTTTTATTTCTTTTAAATTTTTAGTATTTTTATTTTTCTATTTTCTATTTTCTTTTTTCCTTTTTTTTTTTCTTCTTTTGGCCGACGGCCTCGCCTAGCCATGGCGAGGCTCGGCGGCCCCGGCGGGCGAGGCCGAGCCTCGCCATAGCCGGGCGAGGCTCAGCCTCTCCTTGGCTGGGTGAGCTCGAGCTCGCCTAGATCTGACGAGGCCGAGCTCGCCCAGCAGCCGGCAAGGCTCGGCGTCGCCGGGCCACCGCCAGGCAACGCCGACCTGGTCGTGGCCCGGCGAGGCCGAGCCTCGCCGACCGCTGGGCAAGCTCGGCTGGGCGAGATCGAGCTCGGCCGGCCGGCGCGAGGTTGGCCTCGCCTTGGCTGGGCGAGCTCGAGCTCGCCCAGATCCAGCGAGGCCGAGCTCGCCCAATGGCCAACGACGCTTGACCTCACCGGGGGTTGGTGACGCTCCTGCAAGGTCGCTGGCCCTCGACGGCCGATCGCCGGCCATGGTCGAGGCCAGCGACCGGCCAAAGAAAAAAGAAAGAAAAAAGAAGAAGAAAAAAGAGAGAATAAAAAAGTGTTCCTAAATTTTGTTCTAGAAACAAGAAACAACTTTTTTTTGTTTCTTGTTTTTGTTCTAGATGTGTTTTTGGGAACAAGAAAATAATTCTGGAACAAAAACGCAAACAAACGCGTTTCTGTTCTTTTTTTGTTCCTAGGAACAAAAAAACAAAAAATTTGTTTAAAAACAGAAAAAAGAAATCAAAACAAACGCAGCCTAAGTAGTTGTTGGTGATTCACTAATGAGGCCACGAGCACCGAAATTGAGATATACACGCATTGCGTTTTCGGATACTAGATATCCTCAAAGAGAGCCTTTCAATCGAGCAGATATAATTAGAAATTTCAACATCTCCAAATGTTCAATAAGATGTGATACTAGAAATTAGCCATCCCTGGTAAGTTAGTTAGCATAATGACTTTAACAAAAATAGAGAGAAATTATGCAGGATAATGCTAAGATGCTACACACTAGCTTACTCTATTAGTAAAGTGACGTGACAAATTTTTATCAACGATCGACATGACTCGGTTCATTAATTTTAGTTGGAGATCAATCCAGTGATATTATATCATAAATACATTATAGTGTATGTATGTTGGATAAACATGAAATTTAAATGAAAAAAATATTTGTAAACATATGCAATTAGTGTGAATCTTAGTATGTGGATTTGTGTGAAGATTATTTTATATTATTATTATGTGTTTTTCGTGTCAAGGATTGCCAAGTAAATACAAGTTCACAGTTTAATTAGAAATTACATAAAATTAAGGAAAAAGTATTGAAGCTGGGAGGAGGAAAAGACTGGAGCGGCATTAGAAGAGTACTTTCCCTCATCCGTGGCCAATGAATGGTTCAACTGTCCCATTTTAATGCATTAGCTTAGAATCAGGCTTAGGTCTTTTAGGCTTTTTGTGTACTTCTTGTGGGGGATGAGATCCTTTATCTTTGTTTATGTCCTCGTAACTCTGTAATTGATAGATCATCTCACTCTCTTCGTTTCTGGTCCAATTTTTATGAGGTCCAATTTCTATATCACTGACTTTCGTATTTCTCCTAGGAAGAACCCTGATCGATGAAAGAGAGTTGCTATAAGATTTTAAAAAACAATTATCTATGGACTTCAGGATTCAAAGAGGGAATTTAGAAAATAATTATCTAATAAGGACTTATACTAGACACTTAAAAAATAATTATCTCACAGCGTGGAATTGGGAAGACTCTGTGCTTACTAGCAGTCATTGAATTTGCAACATCTATATAATAAGGACTTATACTAGAGATATTTATAAGATAATTCCTAATGAGCATTTTATTTCTGTATTTACTTTTTTTGGCAAAATCTTTGTATGATAAGGTATTATTGCAAGAAATGAAAGAAGAATAGAAAGAATGAGTTTGCGTGTGATTCAATTAATGTGCAGAAAAAAGCAACAAATAAACTAACTAAAAACTATTGCGGGAGAATACAGAGATATAATAGATTCAGTTTAATATTTACACTAGATTCACGAAATAATTGTATATATAAGATATATTGTGATCGAGGATTAGAGTGAACTCTTCAAATGAATAACTAGTTTTAATGATTGTAAGAGAGTCTTTAATATATTGTGAAAATAAAGTCTATTCTAGACCACAAAAAATCAAATCACAAATAATTTTAAATTATTGCAAGGCCCACTTCTTCACGAATTTATTGCTCATAATAGATTGTTATTCTTATAATATCCTAAGAACTGTTACCATAGCAAAACCCATTAGAAAATCAACTTGAAGCATAAATTCCACAAAATATGAGAACTTGACGCGTTGGAAGTTAAAAATTCACGGAATTGACTGCTAACAGGTATTTGGATGCATTCTTAGACCAAAAAAAAAAGGTATCTGGAAACATTCGATAACTTAATTCCTTTTAAATAATGACCAGAAAAAAAGGGTCTTTTAAAATTCACTCGAGGATCAAATCGACAAACCCATCCAACTTGTAGGTTCCATTGCTCCCATCTCCACCAAGTCTGCGTGCTTCACCCGCCGTTTCCTCTTTTTGTCTTTTTTATTTCCTTCTAACAATGGCAGACAAGGAGCAAGTAAATGATTAGGACTTAATACCTAAGTAATTGTCCATTAGTGGTGTAGGTAAGAATGGAGACTTAAAGACATTGGTGGAGGTGACTGGCCAAGTAAAGTAGATATAAAATGCAGAAAATAATCCATCTCTCTCTGTATATATATTACTTATGGTCACCATTTGTATACTTGATTGTTTATAAGCCTGCAACTCGTGTTGATTGATACCTAATCAATTGTCCACTAGCGATGGTGGTAAGGATGGGGACTCAAGACACCGGTGGCACTGGTGGTGGGGACTGGCGAAGTAAAGTAAATGTAAAATACAGTGAATCATCTCTCTCTCTCTCTCTCTCTCTCTCTCTCTCTATATATATATATGGTCACCATTTGTATTACTCGATTGTGTCTAAATGCGCTGATCTTCTCTCGATAGAGGCGACCAACAACAGTCTTTTTTTAATATTATGTTTGGGCCTTAACTTAATACCTAATCAATTGTCCGCTACTCCTGTCTTGATTGAGGTGGCCAGCAACAGTCTTTATTTAATGTTCAGTTTGGGTTAGTGACGACTTGGAGCAACCTGCTACAAACTTTTCAACTTCCCCAAAGAATTAACTGGTGTTTAGTTAAGGCCTCAACTAAAGTTTGGTGTCCAAGCCCCGTAGTCTTCACTAATCTCATTTAAAGGAAAAATGTCGATTGATGCTGACTTTGCATTTCATTTCTCAAGAACAAGTAGGTCGGAAATCAGACCAGGTTTTGGCATGATTGAAGTCACCAAAGGCTGGCTGAAATCAGAAAAACAAGTTCCTTGCGATAAATTGCTCGCCTTTTTTACGGTGAAGTACATGCTTATCATGATACACGCTCTCGTCCACATCATGTGCACATTTCTTAGAGGCCAAGTGCAACCTTCTATGGGTTGAGTGAACGCTCATATGGTCAACAGCGATCCTTCTAGCATCTGAATGAGAAATGCTCCTCTTTCAATGAGGAGCATGCCCATAAAGCAGGTCAATGTTGATGGTAACATGATGCTAATGTCCTGTCAACATGATTGTGGAATTATCTAGAAAGTCAGTGTTCGCTTTCTATTTTTGCGGGAACTGGTTAATCCAAATTAATGGTTGTATGCTGTACAATTATTTGCAAGATAGAGACAGGATCTTTCTAATATTTTTACCGTTTGGTCAAAATCTAGTGTAAGTTAAATCCACACTACACATCTCTAAAAAAAAAAAAAAAAAAAAGAGTTAAACCCACACGACCACAAATGTAATTTTGACAGCTTGCTTTCAACTACTCCTGACAGTAAGATGTGCTGCTTCGCTAGAAAAGAAAGCATGCATATCCATATATAAAGTGTCTTTTACTTCATTTTTTGTTATACGAAATTATCCCCGACAAATACAATTTCTATATACAAGAGTGACCCCCCATTTTTTTTAATGCATAACCCACATATTTTCTCACAATCTCGCATTTCATCTATATATTAAAGCTAAAAGCGTAATTTTTTTTAAGTTTGCCCTTACAATTATAATATCCATTTATTGAATAATCACGTAATTTTTGTGCATAACCACTAATTGAAATCTCCACAATTGATTGTTTAACAAGTATTTGGAAATACTGGACAACAAAATTCTATTTAAATAAATGACCGGAAAGAAATTGCCTGTCAAATTCACCCCTAAAATGGCTCCATACACCCTTGGAGGATAAAATAGACAAACCTAAGCAAGTCGGGGGTTTCATTGCTCCCATCTCCACCAAGTCTGCGTGCTTCACCCGCTGTTAACTTCCATTTGTGCTTTTATTTCCTTCTAATAATGGCAGACAAGGAGCAGGTAGACGATTAGGACTTAATACCTAGCCAATTGTCCATTAGCGGTGGAGGTAAGAATGGGGACTCGTGACCCTGGTGGAGGGAAAAGGCCAAGTAAAGTATATATAAAATGCAGAAAATCATCCATCTCCTCTCTCTATATTTTTTTATGGTCATCATTTGTAATTTACTCGATTGTTTATAAGTCCGCCACTTTTGATTGAGGCGATCGAGATTAGTCTTTTCTTAATATTTAGTTTGGGCCAGTGATGACTTGGAGCAACCTACTACTAACTTTTCAGCTTCCCAAGAAATTATTCGGTGTTTAGATAAGACCTTAATTCAGGTTAGGTGTCCGAGCTCTATAGTCGATTCCCATCTTAATTAGAGAAAAATATAGATCGATGCTGACGTTCCATTTCTTTGATTTAATTTAATGGGAGCAAGTTGATTGGAAATTGGATTATGTGCTGGCATGATTAAAGCCACCAAAGGCTGGAATCAGAAAAAGGCTGTTTTTTCAATTTCATTCCCCTTTTCTTGTAGACCAGTATTTTTATTTTTATTTTTATTTTTTGAAAAAGCAAAGCTTAGAGGGCCAACCCAACCCCAAAACTTCTGCTTTATTAAGGCATCATCAACCCCATCACATCATCAAATAAAGGAATAATTATTACACAAACTTAATTTATGTAGATCGAAATGATCATGACCATTCATCATATGGTCCCAATCATAATCCAATATAACATGACAACTCAATGTGTTGAAAGCTAAAAAAACTTTTGTAGTTGATTGCTCAACTAGTGTCATTTTAAAATAATTTTCAAAAAAAAATATGTTATATTCTCTTCATTACCATGGTTGGTACCTAGATTTACTCTCTACATTATGTATAAGATTAGGGTGAAAAATAAATGCCCGTAGGTTGAATAAAATTACAAACCTTCAAGCTTCGTTTTCTTTCTCCCTTCTTGCCAAGTGATAACGATTGTATTCATAATGAAAGCTTCCTTAGGCCCCGTTTAATTCGGCATTTGGAATAGACTTTAGGACTTTAAAGTCCCTTGGCCAAATGTCAACGCGTTTAGTTCGTGTTTTTGCTTAACTTTGGGAAAATACAATTGCATCTCCAAAGAACTCTAAAGGCTCTTTGTCTAAAGCAAAACTAGAGATAATTTGGGAACTTGCATTTTTGAAATGCAAGTCGATTATTGTTCATCTTTTCCAAAACCACTGCATGGAAAAGCTGATCGGAGGCCGACGACTGCTGGCCAAGAGATCGTGTGTGCCAACGATCGCCACTTGAGGGTCGCCCGACCCCAATGACCGTCGCCAGACTTCAGGCGACGCTTGGGTCACGCAACTTAGGCGACTGATGGCCTGAATCACGAGACCCAAGCAGCCGCTTGAGGTCACACAACCCCAAGCGACGGTCGCCAGGGTTGGGCTACCCCAGGTGATAGTCGCCTGAGGTCGCATAACCCCAAGCGACGACTGAACCCAAGCGTCGACCGCCTACGTTTGGCCATCACCTGGGGTCACCCAACCCAAGCAACCGGTCGCCTGAGGTCACACGACAAACACCTAGGTCAGGCAACCCCAAGTGCTTGCGCGAACCCAGGCAGCCAACACTTGTGGTCGCGTGAACTTAGGCGGCCTCACCTGGGGTCGCGGGACCTTAGGTGACGACATTCGGGGCCAAACCCGGCCGTGCGGTTGCTAGATCCGGCGGTCCGATCGCCAGATCTGGCCGGTCAATGGCCAGACTTCAAAAAAAAAAATACAAATGTTTTTTTTTAATTTAATAAAAGTCATTTATGAATGCAAATTTTACCAAACAGTATTTTGGCCAAAGTTGTTTCTCAATACACGTTAGAATTACAACTCATCAAACGCTATTTACATTTCAGAAAACTCCCTTCACCATTTTTGCAAAGACGTTCCCCAAAAGCCGAATCAAATGGGGCCTTATTCTATTTTGTCCACAGGTCAAATAAAAATTGATTATTGTTTCGTCCCCGAAAGAAAGGAGCTACATAACTTCAATATGCCCACCAGACATTTGAATAGGTGGAATTTTGACACTTAATTAGTCATATCCTATTATAAAGTTTGTTGTGACATCATTTTGTAAAAAATGGCCAATATGCAGGATCGTGCTCTTAAAATGGCTTGAAGAGGTGGATACTTGATCGCTAAGTGGGGAAAAAAAAACATAACATAGATAGTTCATTGGTGTCAAGGTCAAATACAAATGAAATTTCAAAGCCGCAAAGTTATATAAGATAGACTTATGTTTCATTAGGAGAATGGTGGGACTACCTAACTACATTTGTCCAGTACGAGCATTTTGAAATAGAGATGAGACATTTCCATTAATTTTTTTTTTTTGGTCGGTCATTTCCGTTAATTTAACCATTGGTGAATGTCTACTATAGTTCCCAACTAAAATTCCCAATTCACCGTGTTTTGTCCTCAAGGTCAAAATTGAAGCGGAGGTCATCCTTTCCGCCGGCAACCTTGGAAAAGGGCCTGGAGCTCCCAACATCATCAATGAAAGGCGAGAATTGAGTGCGACCTGGTCTCCCTTTTCTCCAGCAAATAATAATGACATTACTTTTCTAGCAAAAAAAAAAAAAGGAGGAAAATAAGAAATGGTATTTTAAGGCTTAAATATTAACTATGCGATGTTTGAAACTTTTCTTAATTGTTGCATATGATCCATTTTGTCTAAATGCCTATTTGTAGTCAGTCAGATCCTTGATATATCACTGAAGTCCACTGTTCTTAATATTATCTATGTTAGTTGTCTCTACAAATGAAGAGTGCCCACTAACATTGACTAGCGATTGATTGAATACCGTACTCCATTTTTTTTTTCCCATAAGTTTAGATCAGACATGAGCATATTCATCGTGTTCCTGACATGGGATAGTGCATGGCAAGATCTATCTTCTTTCAAACTCGAAATAGAACCTAAGAAAATTCATAGGACTTTCACTTTAATCAAATGCTATTCTATAAAAAAAAAATAATTAATTTATTAGTACGAGTAGAAGTTAAGGTAGTTTACATAGTGATTTCGGAAAGCTAGCTTGATAATGGAAACATCATTTAAAATGTCGCCATTCTTTCAAGGTTCCAATACCAAATGTGATACCTTCAAAGTCCTTATCAATTTTTGAAATTGTTTTACTTAAACAAGGTAGGATTAAATGTGATTCACAATGGTTATCTAAATCTCTCAGTTTTGTCCTTGTTTTCACCAAACATTTTATTTTTAACTTGGGTTCAACCATATTGGTAATCTAATAAATCCAATTCTCGACAAGAAAATGCTATTTGAGTTCATGATTAGATAATATCTATGAATCACACTTGAAATTTGTCTAGGACAGATCGATGACACACCACTTAGGATGGCCATGCAGAAAAGCATGGTTGAAGTTGAGATAAGAATAAAATGATAAATCAGGATAATAAATCATAATACAGAAAAACATAATGAACATCATATTACATGATTCGGTCAGTATGACCTTGTCAATGAAAAGAATAACATAAAATTTTACTATTGGTCAAGCAATACAACAAATGTTATAACCATGCTTGAATCATTCAAACACTCTTAGTTTTTCTCAACCCTCAATTACATTCAATAATTTACACAAATTTTTTTTTTTTTTATGTCGAATTGTGGAGGAAGGACATGCACGAAGTCTGCAACTTATGAGCACACTTGCCAGTGTGATGCCGGTTACACGATTCTCATGAATGTCAGCATCTTCCCGTGCTTTAGTGATTGTAAGATATTAACTGAAAGACTCGAAATTGCAATTCATGCTAATTCCCAATTTTTCCACTCATGCGTACCTTCCTTTTAACATGTCTAGTGTTGCATTCTCTGAAGGCACAATCGGTAAGATTGTGAAAAGCTCGGAATAAAAGTTCCCAACTCATCTACCACAGGATCAGACAGCGGAAGTTATGGTGAGATTCTGAAAACCTCTGTTGATCTTATCTTTTTCCAATGGCCAAAACAAGTTTTCCAAGAACGGGTTATGTGCTTCCTAAGGTTTCGATTAAGTCAAAAAAGAGAAGTTCATGTAGTTCAATCTGAAATGGCAGCTATTAACAGTCACATTTACATAGTTACACCTCCTACATCAGCCTTTGACAGTGCATTTGGTGTTGAATGAAGACAATCCAAGTCATCAACTTCCTTTAAGAACATTAAAGAGGGCATTTGTGAACTACAATTTAGTGAAATTTTTACCAAACCTAATGCCTAGTATCTTGTTTCTCATCTGCGCACATGTTCTTACCTGGGAAGTTGCTGTGGATGACCATCTTCACAGCATCTATGGCTTTGGTTCTATGGAACTAGTAAGAGGGCATCATCACGAGACCAAGGCTTCATGTGGAGTTGCACTAAAGACGTATAGATTATACTCAATTTCCATTCGTGCAATGGCTTATGTTGCACTTTGTTCTTTATTTGTTGAAGTGACATTCTTGTGTAAAATTGTTATAGAAACATGTCTATTGTATGCTTTGACACTACACTACACTACACCATATTACATGTATAGAAGAGACCAGTGCTTTCACTCCTCCTTACACTGAGGCTTTCGTAGATTGCAACCATTCTAGGATCATACGAAACTGGCATTTTGCGAAAACATCTTGATTGTGCATTTCTTCGCTTTTCTTTCAGTTTTCAACCTGCAAACAGAGCTATCAACGCCCTAGGCAAAGCATTGCATCATGAGTCCTATATTGGGGGAGACAGTCCTTGTGTTTAGCCAGGCTCATTGCATCATCTCTAAATAATTTCACAGAAAAATTTGATATTCACAGAGAGATTCTGATGCTGATAAATATTAGTCACAGATTAAGGTGATAAATCATAGAAAACTGATATTCCATATAATAGCAAACAGAGAGAATGGCAGATAACAAGGATGAATCCATGACATCTTGTTGAATCCTGAAAATAAAACTAGAAATCACAACATCCTCAATTAGCAGGTCCATCTTTTAGTCGCACTCTCCCCATTTCCATACCAATAGCCAGTATTTGTGAATATCTGTTTCCTCAAAAGAAACTCAAACAAAAGAGTATTGACATGTCTCATGCATGAATGCAATAATGTTTCAAAATTGAAGGCCAAATTGCTTCACACCAGAAACCTCTGGTTTTCGTCTCCCTTCAGTTGAATCACTTCCATAGTCTCACTAGCAACATTAAACAGTAAACAAAGGATACGCAACAGTCGACAGGAGTGCACTCACAAGTCACAACCACAAATGCAATTGTCTATCATAACAGCAGAAACTGATGAGCAGAGTATATTTGAAATGGCTTGATAATAAGCGTTACAAGGGCTGCCGCAAATTGAATGATTTACACTTAAAGCATGGGAGGACCCATCTGGACATTTGAGTTGTTTAGAACAAATTAAACATGATTACACATAAAGAAGATGCAAGATACAAGCTATTCGAATCTAATGAAGATTACAATTCTCACCAAGGTGACTGCTGGGCAAAAATGTTACTTTGCCTTCACATCTATGCCGGTTGTACCGGAAATAATCACAGCTGTCGCCATGTTTAAGAACAACCCGTGGTCCACCACTCCCTCCAGGGGAGATATCTCCTTCCTGCAGCGGGCGTCCTTAATTGGAGTCTTGAAATGCAACTCTACAAGGTAGTTTGAGTTATCCGTCACATAACGCTTCCTGTCTTCATTCAACCATAGCTTTGCCTCACACACCCTTCTTAATTGAACAACTCTTGAAGTTGCACCTATCAACATCAGAATTCCCAAATTGATCAGCTTCTCACAACATCAATAACCAAATAGTATCATGATGAACCCCTGCTTTTGGGGAGAGAAATCCTCCGTCGATTCCAGTTGGATCCCAAATATGACTCCCATATATCAACAACATATCATCCTCTTAAACTACAATTAACACTGAATTCTATTTGACAGCATTCTGAGTACTTAAAAAAAGGCTCTTGCTTCCCAGTGTTCAATTTTACAAAAGTAAACAAAACTATCCGCTCACAACTTCACTCAATTGCCAGCTTAAAAATGAAACACGGCTGAATTTAGGAGTTTTTTTTTTTTTTTTTTATGCCAAAACGTTATCTTTGCAAAAAGATAAATTGTCTAACTAACGTTCACCACATTGAATCCATCTAAGAACATCATTTCATGATCGAAGAGTCCTACTACACTCATTTTAAATCCACAAAGCAATCACTTCCTAGCGCAATAACTTCATAATTACGGGAAAAAATCCGTCTTTTCCACACCTCCCTGTTTCAAAGCAGACTTGCCCTAATATGTAACCTACTACTGACATGGTTTAAATGGACCGATGGAGTTCAGTTTTGAGACCACTTACCAGATTGTACTTCCAAGTTTGTAATAGACACTTCTTCGTACCCTGTCCTTGTCGTGGGAGAGCTGATGGAGTGGCGGCATGACAAAGAGGGAAATGAAGGTGAGGATGACGGAGTGCAGAGCCGAAGAAGCAGAAGTTGGTGATTAAGCTGCAGTGCAGACAACAAGGGGGGAAGGAGATGAACCCTAGTTACGCCCAAAAGCTTCAGCTCACTAAAAATTTGCTGGAAAAAAAAAAAAACACTTGTTAAGTACACATATAATTTTCAAAGAGCCAACTCAGAAATTTATTATACCCCATAATACAACTTCTGGGATTTGGTGGATGAGGTGTTGATACTGTTCCATGCATCATTTCTGCAGAATCCCACATCCGAAGATCCAGAGTCTTTCTAGGGAGAGAGGGAGGCCATCCTGGGGTAACTCCCTCAGCTTTGGGCAATGCAAGATCCATAAGGTCAGGAGAGAGGAAGGCATGGACAACCCCTCCTCCACTCCCTCCGGCGAAGACATCTCCTTTCCTGCTGCATGATCGTCCTTAATTGGAGTCTTGAAATACAAGTCTACAATGTAATTTGAGTCATCCATCACATAAAGCTTCCCATCTTCATTCAACAGTAGCTTTGCTTCATGCCCTTCTTCATTGAACAACCCTTGAAGTTGCCCCTATCAATATCCGAATTCCCAAATTGAACAGCTTCTCGCAACATCAAGAACCAAATAGTATCATGATGAGCCCCTGCTTTTCAGGAGAAAAATCCTTCGTCAATTCCAGTTGGATCACGAATATGACTACCGTGTATTGACAATGTGTTGTCCTCTTAAACTATTAACACTAAATTTCTATTTGACAGTCTTTTGGATACTTAAAAGGCTCTTGCTTCTGTGTGTTCAATTTCACAAGTAAACAAAACCGTCCACAACTTCACTTAATTGCTGACTTAAAAATGAAATGCAGCAGATTTTCGAGTTTTTTTTCCAAGACATTATCTTTGCAACAAGATGAATTGTCTAACGGTCACCACATTAAAACCATCTAAGAACACCATTTCATGATCGAAGAGTCCTACTATACTCATCTTACATCCACAAAGCAATCCTTCCTAGCACAATAACTTCATAATTACGAGAAAAAATCCGCCTTTTCCACACCTCCCTGTTTCAAAGCAGACTTGCCCTAATATGTAACCTACTATTGACATGGTTTAAATGGATCGATGGAGTTCAGTAATGAGACCACTACCCAGATTGTAAGTGTAATAGACACTTCTCCGTACCCCGTCCTTGTTGTGGGAGAGCTGAAGGAGCGGCGGCGCGAAAAGAGGGAGATGGAGGTGAGGATGACGGAGTGGAGAGTGGAAGCAGAGGTAATTGAGGTGCAGACAACAATGGGGAAGGAGATGAACCCTATTTATGCCCAAAAGCTTCAGCTCACTAAACATCTGATGAAACAGAAAAAACACACCTGTTAAGTACACATATAATTTTTGGTCTAAAATTAAAATACGCACCCTTTTCAAAGAGCCAGCTCAGAAATTTATTATACCTATAATACAACTTCTGGGGTTTTGCGGATGAGGTGCCGATACCGTTTCATGCATCACTTCTGCAGAATTCCACATTTGAAGATCCAGAGTTGTTCTAGGGAGGGAGGGAGGCCATCTTAGGGTAAATCCCTAAGCTTCGGGCAATGAAAGATCCATAAGGCCCGGAGAGAGGAAGGGAGACTGCTGGACAGTCTTTCCACGTTCCCCATAATCAAAGGGGTTGCCATGTCCAAGAACAACCTGTGCTCCACCACTGCCTCCAGTGAAGATATTTCCTTTCCCGCGGCAGGACCGTCCTTAAATGGAGTCTTGAGGTACAAATCTACAATGTACATGTAAGGCTTCCCATCTTTATTCAACCATAGCTTTGCCTCACACCCTTCTTCATTGAACAACTCTTGAAGTCTCACCTATCAACATCAGAATTCTCAAATCGATCAGCTTCTTGTAACATCAAGATCTAAATAGTATCACGACGAACCCATGCTTTGCAGGAGCGAAATCCCCCATCGATTCCAGCCGGATCACAAATATGACTCCCATGTATTGACAATAGTAATGTACTCTTAACCACAATTAACGCAAAATTTCTATTTGACAGCATTCTGAGTACTTAAAGGGCTCTTGCTTATGTTTGTTCAATTTTACAAGTAAACAAAACCATCTGCTCACAACTTCACTTAATTGCCGACTTAAAAAATGAAACGCAGCTGATTTTCAAGTTTTTTCCAAGACATTATCTTCACAACATGATGAATCGTCTAACGTTAACCACATTGAATCCATCTAAGAACCGAATTCACAGTCCAGATACTCCAGCATTCATCTCGACTCCACTAACCACAATTATTATATCTAAACTGTCGAGAGTAGAGATTTCCACTCATCTTGAATCCACAAAGCAATCACTTCCTAGTGCAATAACTTCATAATTACTGGAAAGAAAAACACAATTCACCTTAATTACCTATTTCAAAGCAGACTTGCCCTAATTCGTAACCCTATTACTGACATGGTTTAAATGGATCGATTGAGTTACAGTATCGAGACACTTTACCAGATTGTACTTCCAAGAAATTATGTAACCCTTCTCTGTACCTTGTCCTTGTCGACAAGAGGGAAGGCTCTAGTGGGAAACACGGAGGGGGTGATGGCGGCGCATGAGAGCTGAAGGAGCAGCGGTGTGACAAAAAAAGAGGGAATAGGATGACAGAGTGGAGAGGCGAAGCAGCATTAGGTGGCGATGGAGGTGCGGACAAGACAACACGGGGGGAAGGAGACGATGTTGAAAGAAGAAGGGTGGGTTATTCTTGGCACCCCCTAGTGTAGTTATGCTCAAAAGCTTCAGTTTACTCATCCATCTGCTAAAATTATATTAACTTAGTGGGATTTCGCCAATGAGAGAAATATTATCTCCAACACCCACTATATATCTAATGCAATATTCCCAACTTTTAATAAATTCTTCCAAGTATAAGTAGCATCTGGTTTACAGTCAAGATGATGGCTATAAAGCCAGGCAAAACATAGAGACCACACCTCTACAAAATTCTCCACAAACACTTTAAAATACAAGCAAGATTTCATAAATCCAGTCTTCGAATGCTAAGGCCTCCAAACTGCTTAAGAGGATAGACAGTCCATCTAACTTTTGCTCCCTCTTTAGCATCAGGATCTCCCTTTTAAAGGAAAAGCTCTACACTTACACTCAATCATTTCAAAAACTTTCTTGGGCAACAAAAAGAGTTGACACTAATAGCTAATCAAACTATGAACAATAGATTTGATAAGCCAAAGTTTTCTGGCAAATGGGCGGCTTTTAACAATCCAAGCTTTAAATCTTGATGCAATTTGATGATTTGTGTATGAAAGTCTTCCAGAAAATCCATAATTACTAAAAGAAAGAACCAAACAAGAACATAGGGTGGGCTGATTGGTCATGCTATTTGATTCAATTGCTGCATGTCACACAAATGCAGTTTTTAAAAACTTAAGCTGTTAAGAAACGTGCCACGCAATGCATATGTAACGTATAACTTAACACTTCCCTTGCATAGAATTGATCCCTTACACACACAAACACACAAAACAGAATGTGGACACTATCACATCAATGAGATAACTGGGGAATGATAACAAACAACACAACAGACGATAAATTTTAAACCATTGACGTGTGCTTTGATACAACGCTAAAAATGAACAAGTAGAATGCCGACAATACGCTAATCCTTCAGAAGAGATTCTTCCTAGATTATGATCATACCCCATTACCATTACCTGTGTATTTCAAACAGTGTGTCTTTCAAACAGCCAGTCAAAAGAAACAGCAGAAACAAATCTACTCACCCTTTAAACTTTGCCAACCAGCGTCTCCAGAGTCCATGGCTATACATCTTTGATTACAAAGCAGCTCCTCCTCCTCCTCCTCCTCCTCCTCCTCCTCCTAGACTTAACATAGACCTTTCCATGGGTCCCTGTGCCGTACCGACAAACTTCATCAAAGGGGGAATTCCAATGTAATCTGCAAGGCGTGCAAGAGGCAGAGACTCTTGGCGAATGGGCAGAGCACAGCAGATGACGAAAAGAATTGCTGGATGAGTACAGAAAACTGCTGGAATGGAATGCACAAAAATAAGTCGAGAAATCCAAATCCAAATGCAACAGGTCCGTTAAGACAAAGTGAATACGAGTAGAGGAGTAGCAAATGGCAGAGATCGATCGATACCTTGATTTTTGAATGGAAATAGGAATCTTCGGGAGATGGAGACTTGGGGTGATCTGAGGTGAGGACGACGACGGAGTGGAGAGACGGAGCCTAGGTAGGCAACCGAGGTGCAGAGAAGACGACGGAGGGGGCAGCGGAGGTGATTGATGCTATGGAATCCCCTTCTTCAAAAAGAGCCGAGGCTCAGACATTAAAAATACCCTAATCTCCTCCGCGTAGAATATTCAGAGTCTGAATCCTTTTTTTTCAAGTAATTGACTTGTTGCCGTCATCACCCAATGAAACTTGCGGGATTTCGCGGATGAGGGGCCAATAGTAGCCAGTCCCTTTCCTGCATCGCTCGTCCATAATCGGGCAATTGATGAACCGGAGTAGTTCTAGGGAGGGAGGGAGGCCATCTTGGGGCAACTTCCTCAGCTTCGGGCAATTCCCAAAGTTTAAGAACTGGAGAGAGGGAGGGAGACTGCTGGACAGTCTTTCCGCTTTCCCCATATCATAGATATTGAGCCAGAGCAGAGAGGAAGGGAGCGGAAGCACAAGATCCTCCTTCTCTCCCACTCCTCCTATGCTGCCGTCGATATATAGCCTTTCGAGGGAGGTGTGAGGGGTGAGCCACTCCCTCACTGGCTGCTTCATATTCTTGCATATCTTCACCTCAAGTTCTCGTAGCTGGGGCGGCAATCCTCCCTCGGGGAAGCACGTAATACTCTCACACCCATAAATTGTCAGCCTTTGGAGACTCGTGAGTCAATGCAACTGATTAGGTAACGATTTTATCTTCGGACAATTGTAAAGCCCAAACGTCGAGATTCTAGGAGGAAGAGGAGGGAAGCACTTCAGCTCTAGAGCAGTCAACCAGTACACAGTCAAGGAATTGAGGCTGGAGAGCGTGTTTAGGCCTTGGGGTAAGCTTCTCAACTTATCGCAATCACCAATTCGAATCTCTTGAATAGACTGAAGACAGTCTAGATTTATTTGCGCGAGCGACTCCACAATCGGGCAAGAAGAAATTTCGAGACTCTTGAGGGTTATAGGTAAAAATATGCCCCTGCTAAACAGATCGGCTTGCAAAGAATGGCAGAAGGTGACCTTTAAACTTTGCAGACAAGACATCTTGTCCCCCTGAGTATTGATGCTGCCTAGTTCATCCGGGTCAACATTTAATCCTCTGGGTAAATGTTGCAACTTATTGCAGCGCTCGATTTGTAATGACATCATAGATGTCGGTATACCTGTTTCGGGGAAGGACACGAGATTTGGACAGTTTTTGATTGACAAGTCTCTAAGAGAGTAAAGGGTGTGCATCTTGCTTGGGAGATTCTCTAATTTGATGCAATCACTCAAGCAGATGGTCTCGAGGTTGCTAGGCAATTCTATATCTCCTTCTTCAGCTACAAAATACATGAATTCAGGACACTTGTCAATGGATAACTTCTTAAGACAAACGAGATCTTGGATTACATCTCTATCTTGCCATAAGTAACTTAACTTTTCAAACCTTTTCATATATAACTCCTCCAGCCTGATCAAGGAGCTTGTAAACCCATGATTTAAGCAAGTAAGTTCAAAGACATCTTCTATGACAAGATAGGTTAGAGATGTCAAGTTTATCAAACTCTTCAACACCCCCTCATTACAACTTATGAATTTTAATTTTTTGAGAGATGGAAGGCTAATGACGGAAGGCAACACCTCCACATGTGGACAGGACTTGATTTTGAGCTTTGTGAGAGAGCCTAGTTGACTAGGCAATTTTCCTATCAACACAGGACAATCTTGAATGAGGAGATGCTCAAGATGAGGGAACAAAACTCCTACTTCTTCAATCCTGACGCAATGAGACCAGTCTTCCCATAATGGCATGTCCTTGAATTTCAAAGTAATTAAGGATGGAAAAGAACTATTATCATTTCCATAAAATTCAGACCCTATCGTGCATATAGCATTTAGACCTTCAATATATAGTTCTTTGAGCGAAGATAGCTGCCCAAGTGATGGCAATGTTTTGGCCCTGCAACATCCATGTAAACGTAAATGCACAATGTTGAGATGTGGGGGACTTTCTAACCATGACGGGAATTTTAGGCCACCATAGTAGGATATCACGAGATTTTCAAGGTTTTGGTGAGGGTGAAGAAAGATGAGGACCTCTGATTCAAGGTCTTCATTCCGAGAAATTTCAAAATCTGGACTCCACTGCATGGTTAACCGACATATTCCCTCCTTCGTGATTAAATCGATCTCCTTAGCATCTCTAACTTCTTGAACCTTATGCAAATCAGAGATGCACAACTCCCCTTTGAGGTCTTTCAGGTTTTTTAACTCCTTCAACCTTAAACCATTTTCTATTCCCACTACAAATTTGGACAGCATCTCAAGACCCATCAAATTACCTATATACATTGGCATCGCTCTTAAGTTCGGAGTATTGGTAATGTCGAGAAATTTTAGATTGATCAATTTCTCCATACCTTTCGGTAATTCAATAAGGTATTCACAGGCCCGCAACATCAAAGCCTCTAGGTTATATAATGCAACAATCGACTTTGGAAGCATTTCGATATCAGTATACGATAGATTAAGGTGCCTTAGGTGCCTTAGTTTGCCAAGGCAATCCGGTACCTCTCTTATTTGATAATGACTCAATGAAAGCACCCTTAAGTACTTTACGCTCGACAACAAGTCACATAGCACTTTCTGGGACAAGTAACCGTAGGACTTTCGTAATGATATGAAGCTCCTAAGTCGCTTCATTTGATGATATATCTCGAGTCTTTTTGGCACAATGCAAACGCTGGGAATGAATGAGGCATGACGAGCAAAAGATGCATTACTTTGATTACCCTCAAACTCAAACTCCTCTGGGCTAAAATAAGTTGCACCAGCAACTAGCTTTGCAAGGTCATTCACAAGATCATGCATCAAGAATTGTGATCCATTTATACTTGACTTTTGAAATAATGATCTAGATACTAGCTCATTAAAATAATTCAAACCTATATTCCAAAGGTTCTTTGCTTCTTTTACCTCCAACAAGCCCTCTGCAATCCACCAGTGGATCAAGTTGTCTCGTTCAATTTCATAGTCCTTTGGAAATATAGCACAGTAAGCAAAACATCTCCTTAGATTGGAAGGGAGATGAAGATAACTAAGTTTCAAAGCCGGAAGGATCTCATTTCTTAGGTCCCAAATTTTGCTATTCAATATAGCTTTCCATTCTTGGGGATTGACTTTATGGCGTAGTAGCCCGGCCAATGTTTTTACTGCTAATGGCAACCCTTTGCATTTTTCCGCTATTTTCTGGCCTAATACTTTAAGATCTGGATGATGATCGAAATTTCCTACTCCGAAAGCATGAAATGCCAACAGAGTCATACAAGCATCTTGTGACAACTCTTTCAGATAATACGGTTGAGCACTGGCTAATGAAGCAACGCTCTTGTTACGAGTGGTGAGGATGATCTTGCTTCCCTTCGCTCCCGATTGAAAAGGCTTCAATAGAGTAGTCCAATTTCCATAATTCTCGTTCCAAACATCGTCTAAAACGACAAGAAACTTCTTCCCCGCAAGGTGTTGCTTAAGCTTATCTTGAAGCCAATTGAAGTCCTTACCTTCACAAGACAAATGGCCGTTGGTTATCCCTAGGATACTCTTTGTGATAGCAAGCACGTCATAATCTTCAGAAACGCAAGCCCATGCTTTCACATCAAAATAGTCAGTGACTCTCGCATCATTATAAACTTGTTGAGTCAAAGCCGTCTTCCCCAAGCCCCCTTCCCTACGATGGGTATCACTTTTAGATTTGCACATGTTCTATCGTCTTCATCTTTGGTCAATAATTCAAGGATCTCGCTTTTTTCATCCTTCCTACTAACAAAACCAGGCTCGGGCAAATACGTGGTGGGAAGCTGCTTATCCTGTCGATGGTATGCTGATCGATTCCCATTATTCTCTCCGAAGTTAAAAGTATCTTTCCGAGTGATGATATCTTGTAGTTTGTTATCCATCTCTTCGATTGTGGATCTCATTTTATGGTCAAACACAAATGCCCTCGGGCTCAATTTGAAGCAACAACTCGGAAGAAGGGAGCGCACCTTGCTATTGCCGAGTTCTGCCTTGAAATTAATTTCCGCGGACTTTGTGGCGAACTCATCAAGCAAGTCTTCGATGTCATAGGCCAAGTTCCCAAGATCTTTGAGCCACGACTCCACCCCAGGAGCGTTGGTCAGTTGTCTCTCCTCTGCATCATCCAGCACTTGATTGATGCTATTCAGCATCTTCTCCCATTTCTTCAGCAGGTCATCGATTCCCTCACGGCGCGCAAAGTTGAGCAGCTCGGGAGAGGCCAACCTCTCGAACAGCACAGGAAGAAGGGCGCCAAGAAAGAGCTCCGCGATGGGCATGATGGCTTGATCCGGGAGCGGCGGAGGATTAAACAAGAATGCCTGAATGGTTTGAAAGGAAGTGTGCTGAGTGGAGAGGAAACAAGTCCTTACGTCCAGGACAATAGCATCGGATGATGGGCGTGAATAAAAGACTTTTTAAGCATTAAGTACTCTAGTCAGATTCGAGGTGGCCTTTGTCCTAGTCACACTGAAAAATGGACGTTGAGGCCACAATCTGTGTAATGCGACATTTGTTGATTCTACCCGAGGTAAAATGTCCTAATGGAGGGCAGACAGAACTTCAGCTTTTTGTCTAGTGCCCTGCCTTGGGCGTGTAGACGGAAAGATTCCTTCCGCAATTCTAGTGCATATTGGTCCAATTTGTGGGTCCCCTTCCTCACCGTCTCCACCTTCACCGAGCCTGCGCGCTTCACCTGCCGTTCACCTCTCTTTTGTTTTCTTATTTTCTTCTCCTAATAATGGCAGACAAGTGGCCCATTTCTTTTTCTTTTTTGTTTAAATGTTTTAAACTCGCGCTAGCTACACTGAATTTGCGATCAACAAAACTGTCGGCGGAGCCAAAAGGAAAAGGAAAGGCTTTAACTTCGCAGTCGTCACTTGCGCTGCTGAAGTTGAGCCTCTCTTTGAAATTGCCAGTGACGAGCTGGAACGTCGTGAAATGCCCGTTGTTGATGGAAGAAGCGGCTTGAGAAAATCCAATTAAAACCCATGGAGAGAGGAGAACATAGATCTTCCCTTTTTGCCATCCTTCTCGCCTGCAGCCTCGCAAACCGACCTGGATGTCCTAAACATCCTGAACCAAAGAGATGAGTAATTGTACTCATATCCACGGCTAATTCTCAATCAAAATGACCACCGCTTTAAAGAAAATACTTTTAGGGTGCTTATTAATCAATTAATAAAATCATATAACTTGCTTTGTACTGATTTTTTCACATAACATATGTTATGACAAAATTTTTGAAAGTGGATACGTCATTATTAAGGAAAGTGATCATATATATAGACGTAATAATTGCTCTCGCTTTCAAAATAACTAGAACGTGACCCATGCAGGTGCATGGGACCAATTGAAGTTTACACATTGACATATACATCTTGTGTCTTAAAATTTATTACTTTATTTTAGAAAAAACTTGCAAAATGGATAAATATGCTATCTATATAATGATTGGCTAATAGTAGACTAGACAAAGGAATCAATCAATACAAAAGAATACATATTAGGCAAATTAAGAATAAACATGCCGGTATGTTTATCTTGATTTTTGTTGCAAAAACAAATGGTCGAACAATAATAAACCAGAAAACAAAAAAGTAAATGGGATATAGAATATATTTGATTTAGTCGGTATGACCTAATCCACAAGGAGAGCAGAATTATATTACCGCATGTGCCATATAAGATTGTCAGAACCATCACATTAGCAATTTTAGACGAAAATTGATTAGGATGATTAGATTGAAAACTCACACAAAGATTTAGAACAATATTAGAAAAATTGATAAATTTAGTACTACATTAAAATTTCACACAATAAATACTTTTAAGATTGAATTGGTAATTTTTCTATTTGAAATCAAAGTGGACGTGGTACAATAGTTATGACAGCGACATTATTCTTATCTCAAAAAAAATTTATGAGCATTTGCAAATTCAAGATCATATTGATCTTCACGGTCTCATATGTCAATTTGTTGTTTTAAATGTCTGCAGTCCACTACAGGTCCTAGGACAATAATGTGTACTGCTTCTTTTGCTTTTTCTTCCGGAGTAACATTATTGTCGCGAGTCATTTCAGTGAGAAACGTGATATGTTTCCCATTGGGACGATCTTGGTCTTTTCATAACTTGCATGTCCATCCTTTCTATTTTTCAGACAAGAAGTAGCAGAAGTCTCCGAAATGAGGTCCACCCTCCAGTAAGGATATGATGTCTCATTTTCCTTTTGCTTTTTCCCAAAGTGACACCACTCTCAATAATGGATGTCCGTCCTTTGTTTTACTCGGATAAGGAGTGGCGAAAGTCTCCGAAATAAGATCCACCCTCAAGGACAACGATATCTCATTTTCCTTTTGATTTTTCGAAAAGTGACACCACTATACGTTTGATTGGGCACGAAATACTTGGAGGATACCACGATTTTTTTCAATCAAAACAATTATGACTGCCTTTTAAAGGAATTACCTTTAGGGTGCTAACAAATCAATTAGTAAAAGTTTCATTATACTGATTTTTCCCAGGAATAGATGTGAAGAAATGATGGACCAACTTCTTCTCAAAAGCAAACTGACAAAAATGATGTGAAAAGTCTGGCCTGTGGTTGCTAACAGATAAATTACAGTTAAACACTAGGTCAATTGCTCATGTGACTACGGTACTAAAAACATATCGTTTAAAGGAATTTAGGGAGCCCTTTCTCTGTTTCTTCCGGAGATAACTACAGGCTGCAGGCATCAAATCTTGTACTTGAAGTCAGAACATTACAATATTGGTTTTAAAATTGTAAAGTTGATCTTCTCACACAGAGTTCATATAAACCCTTATTGCAACAAAGCTTTTCTTGATTAACAACTACTTGCCATTCGTAGGGACTGACTTCGTTATAATGCATGTAATGCTACCTTCTTGACCGAATCTGATAGAATAAGAACCTGTTTGTTAAAAATAATTTCTGTTCTTCGAAACAAAAATTTATATTCTTTTGTTTCGAGGGAACAAAAAAAAATGAAAACGCGTTTTGTAAAACTTTTGTTCCCAATAATAAAAAATCTATTATTTTGTTTTCGGGAATAAATTTGGAATGTAAACAATAAGTAAATAAAAATAACTTCTTATTCCCGCAACAATTTCTAAAATCAATTTTTCTCTCTCTTTTTTTTTCTTATCTTTCTTCTTCTCTTTCTTTTCTTCTTCTTCTTCCTTTCGGCCAGTCGCCAGCTTTGACCATGGCCTGCGCTGGCAACTAGCCAGACAAGGGGCGGCAACTTTGCCAAAGCACCATCGACCCCCGGAGACACCGAGCCACGGCGAGGCTCATTGACCTAAGCCTTGTCGTGGCTGAGCCTTGCCTTAGCCTGGCAAGGCTCCGACGAGCTCGCCGAACGTCGCCCAGCCCGTCGCCAACCATGGCGGTGGCCGGCGACTCGACCAAAGAGAAAAAGAAAAAAATTAAAAAATTAAAAAATAAGAAAAGGAATTAAAAATTAAAATAAATAAAAAAAAATTTACCAACTATCCTGGAATATAAATTTTAGTAAGTTACTAAATACGTTTTTTTTACTCAAAAATTGTTCTCGAGAATGGAAACAAAAAAAATCATTTCTCATCAAAAAAGTTCCCCAAAACCAAATGGTTACCAAATGCGGCCTAAGGGCCTATTTGTTAAAAACAATTTCTGCTCTCTGGAATAAAAGTATTTATTTTTTTGTTTCGGGGAACGAAAAAAAGAATAGAAATGTGTTTGATAAAACTTTTGTTTCCGGGAACGAAAAATCTATTTTTTTGATATCGGGAATAGATTTGGAATAGAAATAAGAAGTAGAAAAAATAGCTCATTATTCTTGAGAACAATTTCTAGAATCAAATTTGCTCTCTCTTTTTTTTCTTCTCTTTCTTTTCTCCTTCTTCTTCTTCTTCCTCTTCTTCCTCTTCCTTTGGGCTAGTCGCCGCCTTGACCATGACTGGCGGCGACCAGCCAGACAAGGGCCGGTGACCTTACTGGAGCGTCGCCGTCCCCCGGAGACGCCGAGCCACAGCGAGGCTCGTCGGCCTAAGCCTCGCGCAACCATGGTGAGGCTTGACCTCCCCAGTCAACGTGAGGCCTAGCCTTGCCCTAGCTTGGCGAGGCTTCGGCGAGCTCACCGGATTTTGCCCAACCCATCGCCGGCCACGGCGATGGTCGGCAACAGCCAAAGAGAAAAAGAAAAAGGAAAAAAAGAAAAAATAATAAAAGAATTAAAAAATTAAAAAATTAAAAAATTAAAAGAAATAACAAAATTTAAGAATTTTACCAAATGTATTTCTTCCGAGAATAAATATTTTGGTAAGTTACCAAATGCGTTCGTTTGCTCACAAATTGTTCTCGAGAGTAGAAACAAAAAAAATCATTTATCATCAAAAACCGTTCCCCGAAAAAAAAAATGTTTATCAAACTCGCCCTAAGAGCTTATATGTTAAAAACAATTTTTGTTGCCCTAACAAAAATTTCTATTCTTTTGTTTCAGAGAACGAAGAAATAATAGAAACATGTTTGGTAAAACTTTTGTTCCTAGGAATAGATTTTGAACGAAATAAGAAATAGAAAAAAGTAGCTTCATTATTCCTACCATTTCTAAAATCAAATTTTCCCTCCCTTCTCTTTTCTTCTTCTTCTTTCTTTTGGCTGGTTGCGGGCCTTGACCCGATGACCAGGCCAGGACGAGGGCCAACGACCTTGCTAGAGCGTTGCCGACCCCCGGAGATGCCAACCCACGGCGAGGCTCGTCGGCCCAAGCCTCGCCGGGCCGGGGTGAGGCCGAGCCTTGCTGGTGGCTCCGGCAAGGCTCCGGCGAGCTTGCCAAACGTCGCCCGGTGATCGTCGACCAAAGAGAAAAAGAAAAAGGAAAAAAAAAAAAAAATTTAAAAAATTAAAAGAAATAAAAAAATTAATAATTTTATCAAACGTATTTTTATCCCAAAAATATAAATTTTAGTAAGGCGCGTTTGGTAACGTTTACGTTCAAAATTGTTTCGAGGGAACGTAAATAGAAAAAATTATTTATGTTTCGGGAACAATTTTTGACTAGAAAGGTGCCTTTGGTAAACTTGTTCTAATAAAAATGTATAGAAATTTATTTGGTAAATTTATATTCTTTTTTTGTTTCTTTTAATTTTTTAATATTTTTATTTTATTTTTCCTTTTTTTCCTTTCTTTTTCTTTTTCTTTTTTTCTTCTTTTGGTCGATTGCTCGGGGCGGCGGCCTCGCCTTGGCCTCGCCGGTGGCTGGGCGAGCTTGGCCTTGTCTAGATCCGGCAAGGCTGAGCCTCGCCGCCCCCTAGCGAGGCTCGGCCTCGCCGGGATCCGGGCGAGCTTGAGCTCACCTAGCCAAGGCGAGGCCGAGCCTCGCTAGGGCCGGCGACGCTCCGGCAAGGTTGCCGACCCTCAATGGCGTCACATCGGCCCTCGACGGTCGGTCGCCGGCCATGGTTGAGGCCGGGCGACCGGTCAAAGAAAAAAAGAAGAAGAAGAAAAAAATAAAAGAGAAGAGAGAGAAAAAAATGTTCTTCAAAAGTGTTTTTAAACCAAATTTTTTTTTTTTTTTTTTTTCTTATTTCCATTCCAATTTTGTTAAGGAACAAAAAAATGATTTTGAACAAAAACGCAAACAAACGCATTTCTTTTTTTTTTTTAATTCTCGGGAACAAAAAAAAACAAAATTTTTGTTCATAAACAAGAAAAAAGAACATTACCATGCAGGGCCTAAGTTACAAAACGCATTCTTTTGCTCAGAAATTATCTTAATAACAGAAATAGAAAAAATTATTTCTCATTAAAAACTGTTCTCCAGAATAAAATGGTTACCAAACGCGCCATAAACATCCAAACAAGAAAAGAAAAAACAAGTCCTCACAACTCATGACCCAAAAACAAGTCCTCGATCTCAGATTTCGCCGTTGATCCCCTACCAGAGATGCCCTAGGATGAATTCTAGTGTGAGAATGCACGAGTTCCAGTGTCTACAAGTTGTCACTTTACCTGAATAACACGAGATGACTCCAAGTAGAACTCTCTAAACCAGAGAAAAGCAAGATCACTCAAAGTCACCGATGTCGCTGCAGCACAGCAATACGAGGCTAAATTAGTCCAAATGCTTTCTGTGCATCGTCTACAGCAATAAAAGTAAACAATAATTGCCGCTGACTGTTAAAGAAAGTTTATTTGTCCCAAGAAATTCTGACATGTCTATAAGTGAATGTAATCACACAGATGACATTAATGGGGCCAGGGATTACAAAATATAAAACAGTTAACAGAGGGGAATGGGAACGATCAACAAAGGACATTCATTTCCTTCTGTCTTTTTCTAACCAGCTAACTTTGAAGGAAGCAGTAATCTAGGTGTTATGGCTTGCCCTCATTGGAAGCTCAATTAGGAATCTTATTGTGAAATTAGAAAGCCAGTAAAGGGTCAAAATTTGGATTACACATCGAGCATGTGATGGATGTGGTTATCCAAACAAAAACAAAAACAGCCACTATAATAACGATGGTGTTAGAAAGATAGAGGAAAACAATGTGGTTGTTACATTTGCATGCGGACCAAAAGGCATTCTCTATCCTATAGGAGCATGTCGTTTCTCATCTAGTAAGTGTAAAGTTCTACCACTAAGGCAAATGTGAAATAGCTTCTCCATTCACAATGCTGATCCACTTCAACTGCTAGTAAAACTGCGGGATGCTGGTTGTGAGATCAGCGGTATCATTTTAGGGAAGGTAGAGTTGAAGTTATTGAAAGAGTCTTCTAGTCTGCATTAAACTCCTCTTACACACTATTTTCACAAAGTGAAAATGCCGATAGTTTGACATAATAGAATGCGCGGGATTATAGAAAAGTATGATGCACTGAAAGAAGGAAAGATAAAAGATCTTGAGCACATCAAACTGTGGATGAAATGCATGAGGTCTAATACAGTGCAATCGAAGCAGCAATTGAACCGTTTTCCATAAAAAATTGTACTCAAGCAAGTAAAACAAAACATATGTTTGCGACCCGCTTTGGAACTAATTGTGCATACAATTTTAGGCAAATATAATTCATCTTCTCAACTCCTATTTTTTTCTGATCTCTGGTCGAGAATGGAAAATATTAAACAGCAACATGAGTAAATGGATTTATTATCAAGGCTTTAGTCCAAACAACTTAATAACTCATTTTAATAAGTTAAAATGAATATTTTCTATATTATATTTCCATTTGCTTATTTTCAGAAAAGTTAAAGCCACGTCATCAAACTAGTGTAAACGTTTATATGCACATATCTTTCCAAGTTTCTGAAGAGTAAACTATTACATTGTACTAAACAAAAGCGATTTTTTCCTCAAGGCTAAAGTTTCGAAAACATTAAATATGAATTTTTAATGTTTATATAAACAATGTATAGACAAATGTAGACTCTTTAAGTGATTATTCTCAACTTATTTAAATTTTTTCAACGATTGTGAAATGTTTCTAGTCGAAAAAACTATATATAGATAATATATATCTACATATATATATCAACACTGAATTGCATAATTTCAAAATTGAAAAACAGAATTGATCTGCCATTATGACAGCATGTGCTTCTTAGCAACTTTATATATGTAGTAGAAAAAACTGTCGGCAGACAAGGGGCCCATTTCTTTTTTTCTTTTTTTTATAAATGTTTTAAACTTTTTCTAAATTTGCGATCAACAAAACTGTCGGTGGAGCCAAAAGGAAAAGGAAAGGCTTTAACTTCACAGTCGTCACTTGCACTGCTAAAGTTGAGCCTCTTTTTGGAATTACCAGTGACGAGCTGGAACGTCGTGAAATGCCTGTCGTTGCTGGAAGAAGCGGCTTGAGAAAATCCAATTAAAACCCATGGAGAGGGGAGAACATAGATCTTCCCTTTTTCCCATCCTTCTCGCCTGCAGCCTCGCAAACCGACCTGGAGGTCCTAAACATCCTGAGCCAAAGAGATGAATAATTGTACTCATATCGACGGCTAATTTTCAATCAAAATAACCACCACTTTTTTGTTAAAGAAAATACTTTTAGGGTGCTTATTAATCAATTAATAAAATTATATAACTTGCTTTGTACTGATTTTTTCACATAACATATATGACAAAATTTTTGAAAGTGGATGCGTCATTATTAAGGAAAGTGATCATATATAGAACTAATAATTGCTCTCGCTTTCAAAATAACTAGAATGTGACCCATGCAGGTGCACGGTCCAATTGAAGTTTACACATCCACATATACATCTTGTGTCTTAAAATTTATTACTTTATTGTATAAATATGTCGGTATATTTATCTTGATTTTTGTTGCAAAAACAAATGGTCGAACAATAATAAATCAAAAAACAAAAAAGTAAATGGGATATATAATATATTTAATTCATTCAGTATGACCTAATTCACTAGAATAGCAGTATCATATCGCCGCACGTGTCATATAAGATTGCCACAGTAGCAATTTTAGACGAATTGGTTGGGATAATTAGATTGAAAACTCACACAAAGATTTAGAACAGTATTAGCAAAATTGATAAATTAAAGACTACATTAAAATTCGCACAATAAATACTTTTAAGATTGAATTGATAACTTTTTTTAGTTGAAATCAAAGCATGACAGCGACATCATTCTTATCCCGAATTTTTTGGATGAGCGTTTGCAAATTCAAGATCATAGGGTCTTCACGCGTCTCATATGTCACTTCGTTGTTTTAAATGTCTACAGTCCACTAAAGGTCGTAGGACAATAATGTCTACTGCTTCTTTTGCTTTTTCTTCCGAAGTAACATTAATGTGGCGAGTCATTTGCAATGAGAAACGTGATGTGTTTCACATTAGGACGATCTCGGTCTCTTCGCAACTTGCATCTCCTTTGTTTTTTTCAAACAAGTAGCAAAAGTCTCCGAAATCTAGAGCAGTATAAGATTTCATTATTAATCAAGCACTACATTAGAGGTTATGATAATGATCGGTAATTAACATAGTATTTAGTGTGCGCAATTCCTTGCAGTATAAGATTTCATTATTTCGTAGTTGATTGCTCAACTAGTGTTCAAAAACACTTCGACGAAAAATCATTTTTAAGTAATGGTTAAAAATAAATCTGTTACTTCGACAGAAAAATATTTATTATTTCTCTTCATTATTGTCATTGCTACCTAGATTTGCTCTAAAAGATACATCATGCATAAGATGAGGGTGAAAAAATTGAGTGGCCGTACATCGAATTAAATTGAGTTTGTGATTAGAAAGTATCTATGAATCATACTTAAAATTTATCTAGGTCATATTATTGGCTCATTACATTAGCAATTTTAGGTGAAAATTAGCTGGGATGATTAGATTGAAAACTCACACAAAGATTTAAAATAATATTAGCAAAATTAATAAATTTGGGACTACATTAAAATTCACACAATAAACGTTTTTAAGATGGAATTGATAATTTTCTTGTTTGAAACCAAAGTGGACGTGGTACTATTATACTATAGTTATGACAGCGACACCGTTGTTATCCTGAAATTTTTTTTATGAGCGTTTGCAAATTCAAGATCTTGTTGATCTTTACGCGTCTCATATGTCAATTCGTTGTTTTAAATGTCTGCAGTCCACTACAGGTCCTAGGACAATAATGGCTACTGCTTCTTTTGCTTTTTCTTCCAGAGTAACATTATTGTCGCGAGTCATTCCAATGAGAAACGTGATGTGTTTCCCATTAGGACGATCTTGGTCATTTCACAACGCGCATGTCCATCCTTTGTTTTTTTCAGACAAGAAGTAGCAGAAGTCTCCGAAATAATGAGGTCCCACCCTCCAGTAAGGAACAATGATGTCTCCTTTTTCTTTTGCTTTTTCCAAAAGTGACACCATTATCAATAATGGATGTCCTTCCTTTGTTTTATTCGGACGAGGAGTAGCAAAAGTCTTCGAAATAAGATCCACCCTCAAGGACAATGATATCTCCTTTTCCTTTTGATTTTTCAAAAAGTGACACCACCAAACTTTTTTTTTAATCAGAATTAATGATATTTCATTATTAACTTCATATTGTAAAAAAACATAAGGCACGAAATAGTTGGAGAATACCGCGATTTTTTTCAGTCAAAACAATTATGACTGCCTTTTAGAGGAATTACCTTTAGAGTGCCTTCAAATCAATTAATAAAAGTTTTATTGTACTGATTTTTCCCCTCTGTGGTATTACCTTTTTTTCAAATGGATATTACATAATTAAGTAAAGTAAACATATATAATAATTGCCCTCGATTTCAAAACAACTAGAATTTGAGCTGTACAGTTGCGCAAGGTCAATTGAAATTTGCACCTCAACACATACATTTTGTTTCTGAATTTGTTCCCTTATTGTAGAACAGATCATTTACAAAATATTTAAATATGTTAATACTAGGTAGACCAAAAAAAAAAAAAGGCCAATACAAGAAAATACATATAAGTCAAACTAAAAATAGACATGTCCTTACATTTATCTTGAGTTTTGTTGCAAAAGAAAGAAGGAATAGCAACAATAAACCAGAAAATAGAAAAGTCAATTAGATGCTAATATATGTGGCTTGGTCAATATGATCTATAGTCCAAGGGGAGAACAGCCTACTATTAGTCAAGTAATACAACAAATGTTATAATCACACTCAAGTCACTTGAGCACTCCCAAATTTTCCCACCCCTCAATCCATAAATCACACAATATTTAATCTAAACAATTTATAGTGAAACAATAAATAAATCTCACCAATGAATTACAAAAATATTATGAAGATTTTCACAGCTATCAAAAACTCATGATTAATTGTCTCCGGATCTAATTGACAAACATATAAACAGCCTTGCATACTGTAGTTGAAGTGCCCACTCTAGTACTCTACTAGGACAAAAAAGCACACTAGAAACAGCCTACCCTGGAAGTGGAATGTATGATAATTGCAAACTAAGTTGAGGCATTCGCTGCTCATTAGCAAACAATGACGCGAGCTACTTTATAGAAGCCCAAAGGATGCAATTGAGAAATTCTAGTTTCATTTTGACGCGACATTTTTCATGTTCTTAACTTCGTTTTATTTTGAGGCGACGTTTTTTTTTATCTTAACTTTGGGACTATGATTTTGCATTTCTGATTAAAATGCCATCTCCTATCATTCCTTGCTCAGACCATTAGCATGGAATAGGTATTGAACCTCTCAATGATCTCAAGGTTATGAGGCATGCGAGTCAATTGGGTTTAGAACTAACTTTCTAATGCGCTAGAGTAGCATGAGCTATAAGACTTTCTTATCATAATTATGCTTTGTCAAATATTACAAGGTGATACAAATTTGTTCAATCCGAATGAAAACATAAAATTACTTGGAGCGTTCAATGTGGATGAAGCTCCCTAGAAAATATTTTAGGTGGTATTTTTTGGGGTGGATTTCAACTTACATCTTCAGTTTTTTTCTATTTTATGTGAGATTTGAAATGTCATAAACCGTTGAGAGTCAACACTTTTTCAAACTTACACATCATGGCAGTCATTCACCACTTTCTTGGATTGGCTGTCCAGTCCATTCCGGAATCATAGATCTACCCAAAATAATCTTGCTAAGACTCAATGTGACACAATGTATCTATTCTTCATGTCCATAACTTAACTTATGGTCCAACTGAGAGCCAACTCAAGTAACATTACTTGCGAGATCCCCAAAGGCTTGAGTTAAATTATTTATAACTATCATTGGAAGAAAAACGGAAAAAGAGATTTGGTCTTGAGGTGACCATATGTATCAAGATCCAGGAGTTCTTTTAAGTCTTGATTGCTGCTGCTTCCTTTAATACTTGCCCAGCAAAATGCTGAAAGAGAGTAAGCATGACGATGATGATGACGACGACAACAGAAGTGCAATTTGGTGTTTTACATCCTTTTAGCCTTGAGGCATGGGCACAATTGCATGAGTAAGCATTGCATAAATTAAACTACTAAACCAGAGTAATCACGTTTCAAGAACTTCTAGATCCTCGTGGATCTTATTGAAATATAAATTTTCATATAGCTTCTACACTATATTTTGTTCTACCTACCAAATTATCCAAAGACTAAATCTACAGATATTTTCTCCAATTGCACCGAAACCAAGACTTTTTTAGATGATGCACTTTGCAGATCCGTAGGGAGTTCATTCAATATGGTATCTTATCTTATGGAAGAGAATTTTGACTTTGTAATCCTTTGACACTTGTCAATTTTATTGAATTTGAGTCGGTAAAAATGCTACCATCTCATTTGGTTATTTGAAATATCTAGAGAAAGGTTCATTTGCATCTCAATAAAGTTCGTTACATAAAGAAAATGTCAATATTCGATTTTATATAATTTCACTTTTTATCTATCCTCTTTATTTTTAAGCATGGAGTTAATTGTTAAGGGAAGCATAGTTTTTACTTGCTAATCTGCATGTTCTCACCCCAAAATTTTTTTACTTATCTATAATAAGCTCCACAGTCCACTAAATGTCCTTAGTGGACAATAATGTCTCCTCATTTTTCTTTTTCCCTAAAGTTACGCTAGCGTCGCGAATCATTTGCAACTAGAAACGTGGCGCATTTCACATGGACATGAGACGTTGGATTGGATGAATTTTTGTGAAATCAGGACCCTCTTTGTCTTTTCATGTTTTAGATGTCCATCCGTTCTTTTATTCAGACACGAAGTAACAAAAGTCTATATAATAAAGTCTGCCGTCCCCTGCAAGTCCTTAGAGGACAATAATTGTCTCCCTTTTCCTTTTCTTTTTCAAAAGTGCACTACAACCACGACTTGTCTTTTGAAGGAATTACCTAGGGTGCTTATTAATCAACTTGTAAGTTTGACTGTCACTGTTTCCTTTAATTATTGCCTAGCAAAATGCTGAAAGAGAGTAAGAATAATGATGATGACGACGATGAAACAATCATGCAAGTGCAATTTGGTATTTAACATCCTTTTAGTCGCAAGCCCGCAAGTGTTAAACTAGTACAACTACATGAAAAGTATGCTTAACATATAGCCACAACTGCACAAGTGATTATTGCATAAATTAAATTTACTAGATCAAGGTAATCACATTTCAGGAATCTCTAAATCCCATGCTGGATATTACTGATAATTTTCATATAGCTTCTTCACTGTAATTAATTATGTCTATCACATTAGTGGAAGACTAAATCTATGTATATTCTCGACATTCTCATCGAATTTGGATATGTGAAAATAGTACCATGTCATTTGGTTATTTGTAATATTCTGGGAAAGGCCCATTTGCATCCCATCAGCATTGACACCTAAATTATCGCTGAAAAGTCAAACATATGTTTTTTGGTAAAAATAAAATAAAATAATGATGGTGATAAATTATGATAAAAAGATTTTTAAAAAAACCGAATAAAAAGATGAAGCACCGGGACCATCAAAGCTCATCACTCCAGCCCAGTCCGACCACGAGAGTAGCCTAGACCACTAGTGAAGCTCATCAAGCACTTGGCCCAATTCGCTTCAGCTCATTAGATCCGCAAGAGCAGCCTAGGCCACACCAGGCCCATCAAATTCTAATAAAACCGAGTAAGCCCAATTCGGTGAAACAAATAAAGATTTGAATTGAGCCCGGTCCACCTCATCAAAACTGGCACCCCTCTTCCCCACTATCTTTCTCTCTCTCTCTATCGCTCTGAATGTTGGAAAGGAACTCGGGCACGTGCACTGGGGAAGCTCAATGAAGGGAAATTTGCTGCATTACAATTTTTAATCGCCTCTTATGATCAAGTCTAGAATTAACTTTCTAATGTGCTAGAGTAGGACTATCTATAGGTACCCTCTTATCGTATTTTGCTTGGTGAAACGAATTTATTTAATTTGAATTAACACATGTAATGACTTAAAACATTCAACGCAGGTCTAACTCCCCAAAAAAGTATTAGGTCGTGGTTTTTTCGAGTGGGTTTCAATTCTTGTCTTAAGTTTTTTTTTTTATCATTTCATGTGAGATTTGGAATATCACAAACTCTTCCACATATTATGCTAGTATCCTCATCATTATCAACTCATGTCGGTAGTGACATTTCCTATACCACTAAAAGAGCCCCACTTTTTCAAGCTTTCACATCACATCGATCGCTCCTTACTTTGTGGGATCTGGTAAATGTTGTCCAGTCCACCTCAAATCATGGATCTACCAAAAAAAAAAAATTTGCTAAGATTCAGTATGCCACAATGTATTTATTGTTCATTTATGTAGCATGACTAAGTTTCCTACCTGACTGAGAGATCACTCAAGCAATGTTAATTATGAGAACTGTAAAAGTTATAGTTAAACAATTCAATTACTATCATGGAAAGAAGAAAGAAAGGCTTGATCGTGAGGTGACCGTATGGATCAAGATCCAAGAAATCTTGGAAGTTTCGACTGCCGCTGCTTTCTTCAATACTTACCCAGCAAAATACTAAAAGGGAGAGAATAGTGATGATGACGAGAATGACCATTACGAGTGCAATTTGGCGTTTGACATCCTTTTAGTCCCAAGACCACTAGTGTTTTTTTTTTTTTTTAGGAATGGAAGTACTAATAGAGGGCAAGACCACTGGTGTTCAACCAGTACAATTACATAGAAAAACACACCAAACATATAGGCACAATTACACAAATGGATGTTGCATAAATTAAATCTACTAGATCAAGTTCATCACATTTCAAGAATCACTGGATCTTATACTGAATGTTACTAATAAATATAGATTTTTATATAGGTTCTACACTTTAATTATCATGGGTATCACATTACCCAAAAACTACGCATGGTAACGCTTCTTGGCCGGGAAACAATTTCTTTTCAAAAATAGTTCTTTTCTATTTCTACTATGAGGAACAATTTATGAGTAAAATAAGGTGTTTGGTAACTACACAAAATTTATATTCTTGAAATAGAAAAAGAATAGAAATACATTTAGTAAGATTTTTCATTTTTTGTATTTATTTGTTTTTTATTCTTAATCACGGACCGTCGACCGCTAGCCGCCGCCGACCACAACGGCGGTCGAGGGGCGGCAGAGACGGCAATTGACGGTCTTTTGGCGGTGGTCGACAACGGCAACAACGATCGGTGGCGGTCATCGGAGGTCAGGGGTGGTCAGTGGGCCGTGGGCGGCAGCGACAACGATCAGACGACAACGGCGACAATGGTTGCTGTCGATGGGGCAACGGTCGGCGGTCAACCGACAGTGGCCGTGGGCGGCTAGAGGTGGTCGGCGGTTGGCAAGCAGCCACCTAAGGCTGCAGCAAGCAAGAAAAACAAAAGAAAAAAAGAAAGAAAAAATTGGCTTATTTTTAAAAATTGTTCCCAAGAATAAGAAGCTACTTTTTTTTTTTTTGCTTTTTCCAAATCTATTTCCAAGAATGAAAAATAGAGAAATTATTCCCTAACAAAAATTTTACTAAATGGATTTCTTTTTTTTTTTTTTTTATTCCGGGGAACAAGAAAACAGAAACGTTACCATGCAAGCCCTAAGGGTCCGTTTATTTCACAAAAAATATCATATTTTCGGAAAATATTTTCTAGGAAGTCATTTTCTTGGAAAATGACTATATTTTCCGGTATTTAGCTAAAACCTAAACTTTGAGTAGAAAATATTTTCCACCGTTCATTAACTAATTTAATTGTTCAGGAAAAATTATCAAAAAATTAAATTTAATATTTTTAATTGACCAAAAAATTATTTGTATTATTTTTATATTTTTTTAAAATGAAGTTTTAATTATATGTATTTTTAAAAAATGAAAATTTTCTTTCTTTCTTTTTCCTTTTTCTTTTCCTTCCTCTTTCCTCCTCCTTCTTCCTCCTCCTTCCTTTGTCGCCGCATGCCTAACGAGGGCTGACTGCTCGGCGGTTGACCAAGACGCGATCACTAGATCCAGCGAGCTCGAGACTTGACTGATCCAGGCGAGCCGTGAGCTAGGCTAGATCTGGTGAGCTCATGGCTCGCCAAAGCTCAACAAACCTCTAACAAGCCCAAGCGCGGCCCAAGCCCCACCCAGCTCGCCAAATCTGGCGACACTCGAGCTCCGCCTCGCCTAATCTGGTGAGGCCCGAGCTCGACTTCGCTAGATCGGGCTAGGCAAAGCCTCACCAACCTGGGGCGAGGCTCAAGTTAGCTTGCAGCCGGTCGTCAACCGACAACCGGCCGAGGCCAAGGAAGAAGATGAAAAGGAAAAAAAAAATTTAAAACTCGATTTAAAAAAAAAAAGCATAAAAAATAAAACGAAAATGTGTTTGGTGAAAAAAAGTAAAGTGGAAGAAGTTATGGAAAATTTCTTCCACTTTCCTTACTTTTAAAGGTTGTGTTTTCCACTAATTAAAAACATTTTCTTTGACTAGTTCATTTTCCGTGAAACGAATACTGAAAAATATTTTTCTGGAAATCATTTTCCGTGAAACGAACAAAACCTAAATCTATATATGCTTTCTACAACTACCATATTAGTTGATTATTTGTAATATTTTGGGAAAGACCCATTTGCATCACAATAGTGTTGACATCTGAACTATCACTGACCAGTTAAACATTCTTTTTATGTAAAACAATAAAATAATGATGGTAATAATGATGGTAATAATAAATTATGATGAAAAAAAAGAAAATGACCAATAGAAAAGTGAAGCACCAGGTCCACAAAAGCCCCATCACTCCAGCCCGGTTTGATCACCTTCTTCTAGCCCAGCCCATTCTGACCACAAGAGTAGCCCAGACCACAAGTCAAGCCCATCAAGCACCTGGCCCAATTCGACTCAGTCCATCAGATCCACGAAAGCAGCCTCGGCCACCGCGGAGCACCACCAGCTTCGCGGCCGCCGGAAGTGCTCCGTTCGCCCCCGTTTTCCAGCCAGCATCTTCGAAGTGCTTGGAGCTTGTTCGTTTCTCATTCCCAGGCTCCGATCACCATCCTCATTGTCTCCAACGATGGCGTGGTCAGCACCTACACTTTCAAGGGATTTTTCTTCATGCTCTGTTTTGGCGAGGTAGACACCGAGAACTCTTACTTCCGTCGCTATGGAAATTGATCGTATCTAAAGCTATCAGCCTATCACGAGAAACTTGAATGGTCTAAGTATTTTACATTGGCTGTGAATCTCTCTCCATTACTGTTTCATTTTGTTCATCGGTCAAGCGCCTGCTGCATGTTTGGTGATATTCCTAAGCTAGATCATGTTAGCATTGCGTAGTGAAATTTGCAGTACTACGACGTTGAATTGCCTAATGTGTTCTTAACCGAGACCTCGCTGTATTGAAATTAGCTCACTAACAGTTCAATTGCATCGGTTTCCTTATGTACATGGGATGCATGGTGATCTTTTTTGTTGTATAGGCATTCCTCAAATTTTGTTGTCCTGCATTGAAAATGAATCTAGGAGCTATGCACTTCAATATATTTCTGTCTTGGTTTGAATCTAGGTTCAGTGTTCTGACGACGCAAATGCGATTCTGAGTATTGCTAGATTTGGCCAAGAATCTCTTGCGTGGAACTAAATTGAATCCGATGTGTTTTTGTCAAGTCCACATGTTGAATCTACTAGAATCGCACTTAGATATACTAATTGTGTTGCGGGATAAATTTTAGTTCATTTGCTGATACAATGAGCTGATGAAAGAAGGGTGGACTTTTGAATTGAGAATTGATTCGGTGTTCGTCTTGATTCATTCATATGCTAGGGTTCAGCTCCATCGTTTTTTTTTCGATATCGATTTCTTGTTGCAAGTTTTGTCATTCGAGAGCCCCCGGCCAACCCTTTCATTTGGCTCAGACTTGATATTTTTCAACTTATGTTACGTTATGCCAATATTTAATGTAATACATAACATTGCAATTAATTGAATGCGATGATTAAAATTTTGAGGAAGATGTTCATAGTTACAAATCTAACAACTTAATATATTCATAGCTCATTGACGTTCAATTTGTTTCTCACTTTCCAATCTCTTTGTATTATAAATTTATCGTGGTTGTTATCTTTTAAATTTATATTTTACTCGTGTCTTCTTCTTTTTTGCGCACGCATAGGCGTGTGCCCTTTTTTCAGTAAAGACAAAGGATGATTCCAGCCATTCGAATGAGTATTGGCATTTAATAAGTGGCTAATTGAGGGTGCAATAAATTAAAAATAAAAAATTATAACATTCAATTAACTTGACTCAAATCCATCCATACTTACCCATTTGACCGCCCAAAACTGTCACATGTGCAATGTCACCCCTAGACATTCAATTTGTTCAACGTGATGTATGAACTATTAGTAGATATTCAATCTAGCCCCTAAACTATATAAAAAATATTCAATATTGTCATTTCATTAATTCAAATTAACAAATCTATTGATGCGGCTTCAAATCCATTATGTTTGATGGTGGATAAAAATAAAAGTGACACATGGATTACGCAAATAAGATATTCATCTAAAATGCATTGACATGTTAACGTACCAACTTTTTTTTCTTTTCATAATTAGATATTTAAACGATAGATACTCATCTTTTTTTTTTTAAATTTAACTCGGGATATAATAATCTAGGTTATTAACCAATGTTTGATTTGTAGTTTGAACAAAAAAAAAAAAAACTGTACTTCATTGACTAATTTGAACAAATTAAAATCGAGGTACTACATTATATTAGGCCAAAATTCAATAATTATTTGAAATCATTTGTGTTATTATCCTAATTATAAGTGACATTCTATCTTTAATTTTATATTATTGGATAGAAAATTTGGCATCGAATCACTACACATCTCCACTATTTACTTCTTCGTTGTTAACATCAAGAAAGATCCCTCTCCTAATGAGAGTAATTAGTGCCTTGGAATTATTTTTTCGTCATTGAATAATTAGTGTGTGTATCACCAGTTTGTATTACTTCGGATAAAAAAATAGGTAAGTTTTTTTTTTGTGCTTGAAATGTTATCAAGAAATAAATGTGTTTAATTTTATTAATTCTAAATAGCTTGTCTGAACTACATAGCATATGAGCAAAAGGTATCATCTGACAATGAAATAGACAAAGTACATATTATTTAGACATGACAAAAGTTATCCAACAGAAGTGATGTCAAATAACATATATCATCGGCGCTTTCAATCAATCAAGAAATATTTAAATAACATGTAAGACACTGTTAACACCAAAAAATGATGAATTTTATTTATTTATTTATTATTAATATGATTCCGATACAAAACTCGGTATCGAACGATTGTAGCAAATGACAAGTTATCAACATAAAAAAAAAAAAGCCTATTGATGAACACAAATATGAACAATTGACATGACGTTGATATAAAAGCACAACTGTGACAAGCAAGTGTATTATTGACAAGATATCAATGGCAGAAGAACTTGTTCATAATTATGAATATCGATGACAAATTTTTTTTTATCACTATATGATAACTGTCGGTCAATGAATAGCACTTAAAATCAAATTAGTTTGTGTTGAAAGTAAAAGTGAAGATGATAAAGATGCCAATTGAGAAGTTTCAAACGGTTGGACATGCAACTGGGGAAAATAATCGCGAAGCCTTGGTAGCCATATTGGTAGCGCCATGAACTTGAGCCCATTGACAACCAAAAGTTGCAAACATTTATAGATAAAATCGATGCGTAGTTACGAAATCTGGTCATAGAGTTGAAAATCTCGAAAAGGCGGTTGTAACTTTTAATTTTAACATTAATCGCTCATAAGTGGTTGTTTTGTGTAATAGGCTATACGAGTTGTGTCGAATGATTGTAAAGAGCTCTTGATCATCAACACCATCAATGCTTCCTTTTAGATTTACCAATTTAACGTTCCCCTTATTGCATTTACTACTGTTTAGTAATTGCTTATGATTCTTGTTCTTCACTTCCCATCTGAATCGCTAGGCAACCTAATTCAAATAACAACTGAGAAGGTAAAATGTGTCTCGTCGCATGTGGAGTAATCTCCAGGCGAAATAGATGCGAAATGCTCAATCAGCTAATTCAAGAACAAAATATATGGCAAACTAATGAGTTGGTGTTCAGTCGCTTTAAGTGTAATATTGTGACTAGTTAGGTTCAATTGGGTGTTCTAAAATACATCAAGGGGACAATATACACTTACAATCTAGAGACTTCTTGCATTTAATAGGTAAGTAGGAGGTAAGATATTGAATCTCTACCGTTAGATTAAGAAAAGATCTACGGTTGCAATTCATCTATAAATAAGATCCGTTGGTACTCTTCACAAATCAAACTCTTCACAAACAAGCGCGGCCCGCATGGATCGAGATCTAAAGTGTCGGCCCACGACACGACAAGGCATAGTAGTAAGAAAAATTTATAATTTATAACGTTTTTTTTTTTTTTGACCTTTTTCCGAAACATTAAGGTTTGGCACGTGTCAACTGTCATGTAATCCTTATTTCGAAAAGGCCAAAAAAAAAATTTTGGACGTAGCATAAACCGGAGTTTTGCATTTGCAAGCAAAGCAGGCGAGAACCCTAGTGATCAGAGTCCTCCTTTGTAATCATCACCTCCCCAAGCTGTCTCCCTCCTACCCCTCTATCTGCACCCGCCGGCGGTAACGCAGAGCGCAACGGCGGCGGCGGCGGCGGCAATCGATTCCGTTGCTTCTGGTAAGTATTCGAACGTTCCATCTCTCTGCCCCGCGCGCGTCTACCGTTTCGTTGCCGTTCGGTGGAATTTCGAGAAGCTTTGGGTGTTTTGAGTTTTTGATGATGACGGTCGGTTGGCGGTTGGAACGAGAGTGATTTTCGATCGAGTGTTGTGATATTTGCTACTTAAATGATGGAGATTCGATTGTTCTGTATCGGAATTTGGAGGGTTCAGTCTCTTCTGGCATGAACTGTATTCTCCTGATTATGTGGTTTGGTTCTTTAGTTGTACCTTGATTGAAGCGGCTTTTGTGGCAGTTATTTTCAATCGATTCTGTCGATTCTGGTAAATATCTGAACGTTTTATCTCCCTGCCCCGCTCGTGTGTCTACTGTTTCGTTGCCGTTCGGTGGAATTTGAGAAGCTTCGGGTGATTTGAGTTTCAATGATTAGGTCGGTTGGCGGTTGGAAAATGAGAGTGGTTTTCGATCAGGTGTTCTCGGTCATGGCTGCTTTTTTCCTGAATCGGCTGACGCTGGCTGTGCTTCTTTTCATCGTGCTGTTGTGATACTTGCTACTTAAATGAGGGGGATTTGGTTGTTCTGTATCGGAATTAAGAGGGTTCAGTTTCTTTTCTGGCATGAATTGTATTCTCCTGATTAAGTGGCTTGGTTCATTGTTTGTACCGTGATTAAAGCGGCTTTTATGGTAGTTATGCGTGGAGAGATGTAACGGGTTTATTGTTATTCGATGCTGTATTTATGATTCTGGGCCTATCATTGTTCTTTTGCAGGACTTGGCGTCGGTGATTCCATTTCCTTCCGAATCCTGGATGAATTATCATCTCTGAGGTAATATAGGGCAGTCATTTCCGATCTTTTCTCTGTTGCTTTTGCACTCTGATGCCCATCAGCGCTATGACCCTCTGAATCATTGAGAGTCCTGAAGTTTCTGCGGGTTTTTGGAAGATATGGGTTTCACGGTTGCCCCACAGAGTTCCATGGCCAATGTGTCCCTTCCGCATCTTCTGCATCGGCATACTAAACAAGCCAGCCAAAGTTTTGGGCCTTGTGGTATCGACTACTTAACAGGATATGCTTTTCATACAAGTACCTCAACTAAGTGCAATTATAGTTGCCGTCTGCCAATTGGTTATCTCAGTGTTCGAAGAAATGTGAACTCTTTTCAGTGTGAAGTCTTACAAAGAAGCTTTCGCATTTATGAGGAAGATGACATTGACCAAGATGAGTGGAGTTCAGAGGGTTATGAAATGATTGCTCCGAGAGAAAGCAGTGTTAAGACGAATTTGAGGAAAACTTCCAGTTCATCACGGCGGCTTTCAGATGGATCATTTGCCAGAAATGATGAGGAAACCAATAATGAGATTCTTCAAAATCTCTGCAGTAGCAGGAGACTGATGACCGCAGCACATTTGATAGATGTCATGGGGCGCCAAAATCAAATTCCCCACTTCCCTTCCTGCTTAAGCTTAATCAGAGGTCTCATTAGAATCAATAGAATAGAGAAAGCTGGCAAAGTCCTTAGAGTCATGGTCTTATCTGGTGGGGTTCCTGATGTGATCACATGTAACATGATGATTGGTAGTCTTTGTAAGGAAGGGCACTTCAGATCTGCCGTGGACCTCTTACAAGACATGAGCTTGAGTGGCTGTCCTCCGGATGTCATAAGTTACAACACTATCATCCGCTGCATGTTTGACCATGGTCATTTTGATCAGGCTATTGGTTTTTGGAAGGACCAATTGAAGAAGGGATGCCCACCTTATCTGGTCACCAACAGCATCCTTATTGAGTTAGTATGCAGGCACCGTGGAGTTGTGCGAGCTATTGAAGTTTTGGAAGATTTGACTATGAATGGTTGTCATCCTGATATGGTTACATATAACTCGCTTGTAAATTTTAGTTGCAAGCGGGGGAATTATGAAGATACGGCTCTAGTCATGCATAATCTTTTATCTCATGACATGGAACCTAGTACCATAACTTATAACAGTCTCCTTCATTCTCTTTGCACCCGTGGCATGTGGAATGAAGTAGATGAAGTCCTTACAATAATGAGTCAAAGTTCACGTCTTCCAACAGTTGTTACTTACAATATTTTGATCAATGGTCTGTGTAAATCTGGATATCTAGGCCGTGCAATCGACTTCTTTGAACAGATGGTTCAGAAAAGGTGTTGCCCTGATATAATAACATATAACACCCTTCTAGGTGCTCTTTCTAAAGAGGGCATGATGGACGAGGCCATTCAACTAATTCACTTTTTGAGTGGTACTAGCTGTTCTCCAGGTTTGATCAGTTATAATGTCGTCATTGATGGTTCAGCTAAATTGGGCGAGATGGGTAAAGCAAAGTTATTATACAATGAGATGATTGAAGCTGGGATTAATCCTGATGACGTCACACATCGAGCTTTGCTTTGGGGGTATTGCCGAATAAATTTATTTGAGGAAGCTATGGATGTGTTGGGTGAGATGAATAGGAGAAATCACAGAGTTGGTAACATTGCGTACAGATTCCTGATCCATGGGCTATGTAGAAATGAGAAAGTCAGTTCTGCAATACAAGTACTGGAAAAGATGATATCAAGTCAATGCAAGCCAGATGAGACCACCTATTCTGCCATAATAGATGGTGTGGCTGCTGCAGGGATGGAAAAAGAAGCCCATGAATTGCGTCAAAAACTGATAGAATGGGACGTTCTTTCTCAAGAGGCAGTGTTAACTGGGACTGCATTATAACTTGAGGCTTAAGGTGTCTCTGAGCTCTCAGATAGCCATTTTCTTAAGTGGAGCTGCATAGAATGTGTGTTCCACCTTAGCAATTTCTTCATCCTTATTTTGCCGTTTCTTCATAGTGGCTCGCCTATCCTCCCCTCTTCGTGGATTTTATAGATTTTGACAAATATTGTCTCACAGACTATTCCTTCTGATGTCTCTTTTGCTGTTTTGCAAGCCATGAAATTTTGATGGTAATTGCTTGTTTAAGGAAAGTTTTGACCTTGTCCTTCCTCTTATCACACAGTTTCGTAATTTTATTCCTTGGACATCTGTCCTGGGGCTTTGACTTGATGGTCCGAGGACTTCAGTACATGATTAAGCCTTTGACCAAGTAAGGTGATGGTTGCCTTGATCTTTTGTAGAAATAATACTGTGGTGGGTTCAAACTAGTTTAATGATAAATTATTGCTACTCATGCATATTAGGTCGTTCCCCTATATCATTTATCATGGACGTGGAGCCATGAAGTTACTGCTACAGGATGCTGAACTATTTTCTGTATGTGTTGAGTGATTTATGGAAAAATCAATGGTTTAGAGGAATAATTCATCTCTTAACTAGCATCTTAGTTTGTTTAGCAACATCTTCTTACCCACGTAGCTTAATCGATCGCATCAGATTCTTTCCCCAGTTATTGTTGCTTTTACGACAACCCATATTCAATGCATAGCATACTTGTTACTAGTTTAAGCTCGTGGATTTTCAGAAATTTTTTACAGGAGGGACCAAGCTGGAGTACGAGTCCATAGAGTGCGTAACATGAACTTGCTCATAGGGCTATAGATAAGTCTGGTAGTTATGCTTCCTTTCCTGGTTTGTCTGTTACAAATGTTTGGATTGGTCCGAATGTCAATTGCCTCTCGATCAAAAAATTGCAATGCATCTTTTGCCAAGTTGCCTTGTAATCCATCTTTTCCCAGGTCAATGGAGTTCTCTTTTGTGCGCCTTTGTTTCGACAATTCTAGCTTATGCTTATCATCCTGTTGTTGTATCTCTTTGAACCCAATGCGATAGTGCGGTCTAGTTCCTGCTAAAAGGTGCAGGCTCTTTAGCAAAGAGATTGGAGTGTTGATGATTTCTCTGGATTTTCCTAGGTACAGGGGAAATCATAGCACTTTCTGGTCAAGATAGCCCCATACAGTACTTTTGAGTGCCATGTGACGTCTGCCTTGATGTATATTCATCATATTTAATATAGATTCCACAATTAGCTAAAGCTTGTATCATTGATCATTCTTTTTAAACGCTTGGCCTACTTTTCGGGTTGATCAAATGGGTTTTGACCGGAGAATGCAAGAGCTGTTTAATTTTCAATGCATCGAGCATCAGGAGCATTATATGTCTCAATCATAACCCCGTCCAATCATCCTCTCCGGGATTTTCTAAGCTTATGGCAACATTTTATGGACGGCTGGGTGATGTTGGAGTAGCTGGCCACCGGTTTTGGCCGCTGCCAATGGGTATGAATGGCATGTGGTTCTGTGGCTTAGGCTTTCCCCGGAGACTGGGTTGTGATGACCTAAAATTGTGCGGGTGTGCGACTCGCGTAGGCTTAGAACTTGCCGACATTGAAGCCGGCGCTTTGAATCAATTCATACAAACTCAATGCCATCGATAGTGTACTTGAGTTGTGGGACTCAATAAAGTGGGTGATCGTTCGTAGAGGGGACTCGGGCTTTAAAGCCTGCGCAAATTGGATACTGAAGCAATCTCGCTTTCCGGACTCGGTAGTATTTGGTCATTTTAATTGGTTTGCCCCATTTTCTAAGCGCGCAAGTAATAAATATAGGTGGCGAATGAGTCGGGATTCAGGTAAGTTGTGAATGATACAATTTAAATCAATTCATCTGATTACCCACCCACTTCTTTACTGTAAAACTATTTGTGTAATCTACGCAAGGCCTAACTCGCTTCTCGTAATCCAATGTACTCGAAATGACGAATTGGGATTTAACAAAAACGAAAAATAGTGCATCTTGGGTCGAGCTCTTTTCCGATGCGAAGGTTATGAATTAGAAGACATCGACTCTCGAAAAAGTGGGGCAGAAAAACGAGATCCAGCCCAGCTCGGTTCAACTCCCAATGCATTCAGCCGGGGCTGACGCCGGTCGAGCCTCGGCCCGAAGCTCTTTTTATTCAACTCGTGACGAGCTTGATGCCACTTCAAAATCTCCATTAAAACGTGTCGGCGTTCAAAATCTCCATTAAAACGTGTTTCGCAGGCCGCAGCTTCGACGAGGCATAACTTTTAGAGTTAACATTATGAAAAAAATTCAATGCATCTATGATATCATGAAAAATTCGATGTATCTATGATATCATGAAAAATTCGATGTATCTATGATAATTTTTTTTTTTCAAATTAATTTTTTGCCTCCTAAAACTCCCGACAAATCTACCTAAATTAATTTTTTACCGTCAAAAATCCTCAAATTAGTATACTTATAATGAATTTATCATCTATTAATTTTCGTTAAATTGAATTAATACTACGAAAACTACAAATCAATAAACGGGCTGTAAAGCTCCAATAGATATATCCATCAATTACCACATATCATCCCATTCAATTCAATAATTCGATGATAAAGTTTAATGGAAATTAATGGAAGATAAATTTCTCACATATATACCGATTTGATTTTTTAGTGGTCAAAGTATTAATTTACAATAAATTTATCATGAATTGTCCTTTGACTTCTAAAATCTTCAGCCCCTCCCCATACTAAGAGCACACATGACAAAATTCTTGGAATAGAAATCAATTCTTATTCAATGGATTAGTTTCTGAGCAAAGAAATGCGCTTGATAACAATTCAAAATTTCTATTTTTAGAATAAAAATTCGTTTGGTAAAAGAATAAAATTTCTATTTCTAGGAGTGGCGATGACCGGCATTTGATGGCCAAAGTTTAACGTTTGGCAACCAGCGGCGAGCAGCCGGAGTTTAGAGTCCGATGTCCGGCGTCCAACGTTCAGAGTTTGACATCCGACGGTCGGTAGCCGGCATTTTGCATCCAACATCCAGAGTTCGGCGTTTGGCGTTTGATTAGTTGACGACCGATGGTCGGTGGCCAATGGTTGAAGTCTAGCGGGCAATGATGGGTGGCTGATGTCTAATGGCCGATGGCAAGCAACAAGCGGTTGGTGGTGAACATCCGATTGTCGACGATGGGCCTCCGACATTCAGCGGTTGGTGATGAGTGGCCAACAATCGACGGGCATCAAATGATCGATGATCAATGATGGGTGGCTGGAGTCCAATGGTTGGTGATCGGCGACGAGTGGTCGGTGGCGGGTGAGCGGCCAACGAGTAGCGGCGAGTGGTGGGCGTCCAACGTCCCACGGGTGGCTGATGGGCGATGAGCAATAACATGAGTGAACGATCAGCCTAGTGTCCCACGGGCAGTTGGTCGGCGATTGGCGGTGACAGTGAACAATGAGAAGAATTTTAATTTCTCTGTTTCAAAAATAAAAATAAAAAAAGTCAAAAATTTTAACTTTTGATTTTTACTTCAAATCTATTTTTGGAATATAAATTTATTTTAGAAATAAAAAAATTAAATTATTTTACCAAGCGAATTTATATTCTAAACTTGTTCTAAGGAAACGGAAAAACAGATAAATCAAAAAATATAAATATTATCATGCTCGCCTAAGGCAGTCGCGGGTCCGGCCCAACCCGCCCTTCCCCCGGGGTGGTGCACGCCTCATGCACGCGCATATGATGGGCACGTGACCAAGCACGTGCAAACGCGCCTTCTTCTTCTTCAACCGATATGTCTCTCTCTCTTTCTCTCTCTCCATAATCAGCTTGCTCCCTAATTTTTAACACCTCCCGAAAAGAAGCATTTTTCTTCCCCCAATTCGATCTCTCTGCGAGCCTGCAACTGCATCATCGATCCCTAAATAAACAATCCCCCCCCTCCCTCTCTCTCTCTCTCTCTCTCTCTAGAGCTCGCTCTCGCTTCGCCCCTCGTCGTCGTCGTCGTCTTCTCCAATCGCCTCCTCCTCCTCCTCCTCCTCCGCTCCACGCCGAAGGAGAGAAAGAGAGAGAGAGAGAGAGAGAGAGAGAGCGCGAAGCGCGAGAGCTGTCGCGCCCATCCCGGCCGCTCGTTTCCGCGGAAGATCTGGTGCTCGGCCCGATCCTCGCGTATCGAGCTCTCGCGATTCGGGAGCCGGCTCTTCTCCCGAGCTCCCGGAGCTGAATCTGCACCTTGTTCCCGCCGATCTCCGCCTCCCTTCCCCGGCGAGGATTCGCGCCGCTTCGATTGGCGTTGGGGTTTTTTGGATGAGAGATTGTTGAGGGGCCGGAGAGACGAGACGAGAGACGATGAGCATGGAGATCGCCGGAGGCGAGGTGGCGTCCCTGGAGACCGACCTGCTGCAGCTCAATGAGGTGTCCCCGCTGGCTCTGAAATCGAACTCCGATTTCGTCGAGAAGATCTTTCACCAGTGGCTCTCGCTCCCCGACAGCAACCGGCTGGTAACTTATCGTCGCCTCCCCCCTCCGCTCCCGCGGAAGAACTGAACTGAATTCTCCGTGTTTTAATTTGCCGGTTGATATGCATTGCGAGTGTGCCTACGTTTCTGATTGCTGTGTTAATTTACGTGTGCATTTTAGCTGGTGGTGATTATGCATTACTTCGTTGAGATACGTGTTGCGGTTGTAGTTTCTTGCTAGGGATTCTGGTTGGTTAGTGGGCATGTTCCAGCTCAGAAATCACCTATATTTGATCGCATTAACGAGAGAAGAATTTTTTTTATTTATTTCAATCTTCACTTTTTTATGCTGAGTTTCATATGTTAGTCAGACATTTATAGAAAAGTTAAACTTGGAGAAGTTGTCTTGGACTTTGTTTTTTCAAGTTTCGGATGATTATGGATGGGAAGTCTTATGGTGAATGTGTGTTAGAATTATGATGATGGTTCCTTTATGTGTTGGTTTAGGATCAGCAAATGGTGGATAAGATTTAATTGTTTCCTAAAGTTCCGGTTAGAGCGCAAATATTTTGTGTGCAATTTGAAATTTGATGTCTTTAGGTTATGGATAAGAAATGCCATGTGTATTAGTTCTAAACTAAAAGTTACAGTTTGGGAATTGGAAACTTGTGTGAGACGTTCTCTATTTGCAAAAGACAGTGTCATCGTTCGGTGATTCAAATTTGACTCTCAAAGAACAAAGAACTGATTAGGCATTGTGCATCATTCGATGGTGAGTTTCTATTCAAGTCATGCACTTACTAGAAAATTGGTCAGAAACTAGGAGGTGTTTTTGGGTACTGATTGATGGGTTTCCAAATGATTGTGGATTATTTATCTTACGAAAGACATGTCAGACTTCTAACAGCGGTTTCTTTTTGCCTTAACCCTAAAGACAAGCAAGATTGAGGTTAAAGTTGTCTGAAGGGATCTAATAAATTTGAAAGATGGTTAGTATCCAATTGCTAGTATGGGACTCAAAAATTGGGGTTTAATAGGAATTTCCCTGTACCATGTTTGTGAGCTTTATGCTTAAAAAGCTACAGCTAGGGAATTGAAACTTTATGAGGAATCTTTCTTCTGGAAAACTGATTTAGTCTTCGTTGAGTAGATGCAAGCTTGATTCTCGAAGAAGAATGAAGTGATATGAGAATTACGAATTATGAATTACGAATTATTTTGTGGCAAGTTTCTTGTCAAGTCATGCATTTATTGAAAGGGTGGATCAATACTTTTGTAAAGTGTCTTAGACTATTGATTTTTGGATTTCCACATGATAAGGATGAGGAGTATTCTGCAAAACATGTTTTGGAATACAAATACTGGGTTTGTTCATACCTTAGTCCAAACACATGCTTGGTTGACATTAAAGTTGCTGAACATAATCTAATTACTTTCCAAAGTCACGGCTATCTACCAAAAGTGTGGGATTATAATTTGTCTGAGAGAGTCTAAAATGAAGGATGGTCCTATATTTTATTTAGTCAATTGGGTAAGACAGCTTGGTGAGGCTGAAAAACTTAGGCCAGATGCATTAAACTGTCGGGATTGATGTGTTTTTCCAATGATTCTTCCAACTTCTGAAGGATACTTTGCCTTGCTCATCTTCACTCCTCATTGCTAGAGTCTAAGTGAATGATGGAACGTGGATTTGCCATACATTGTAAGTATTTCTAATGAGAATTAAATAATGAGTCATGATGTTGTTGGTCTGATCCCTTCTGTATATGAAAAAGGAGACATGAACAAGAATTGTTATTGCAACAAGGATGGAAGGAGGTTATAACTTTAAAAAGAGAAAAAAAATTCATATTTTCAACATTATTGGTGTACAGGATGTTGTTTATAATGAAAATTGTATTCAAAATATTTGTTATGAAAAGAGAACCTCACCATTAGAGGGAATAATGACTTAAGATGAACAATCATATCAAAACAAAAGTAATGAATTTTATACCAAGAATGTTCCACTAATTGGTGCATTAAGTGATGTGACAAATTGCAAATGCCCCTTTGAACATGTGGGTGTTATTAAACATCCAACAAAGTTCTGCGGTATCATTCAGCATACCCTTTCTGTAGATGGTAGTGACATTATCCTTAAAATATTATCCAGTATTTTCAAAACTTCAGAGATTGATACTTTATTTAGTGAGTTGTGCTTCTTTTTTAAAACCTAGCAAATTTTAAGATCTCAATTCTATAAATTTATAAATCCAGCAAAATGAGACTTCCAGTTGAAAATTGAAATCTATATCTAAGAATTATAATTGCCATTCGGCATGGAGCCTCAATGATGACAACTCAATTGCTTTGAGGTCAAGTTGCCCTCATAGCTTCTGCAACTTCTATGAGAATTGTCATTTCTTGTGTATGTTTCCCAGATGCTCGCTTTCAAAGCTCTGTGTCTAGCAGTTCTGTGGCAACTATGAATGCTAAATGCTAGGTCATGCTTGGTTCATCCATAGTACAGGACAACTTGTCTGTGAATCATGTCATAGAGAAAAAAGGGGCCCTTACCCAAATTGGTTATTGTGCTAATCCTTTCAAACACTTTTATGAATTCATGGACCTTAATGTGTGAGGATGCCATATGAATTTTGTGTCATTTTGTTTCATCACATGCATAGTCAATGAAACCTGACGATGTGGGAAGTTCAAGTGGTTTGATTGTGGGATGCCTGGAGAAGTTGCTTTGATTGTGGAAGCTGGTGCTATATATAGGATGCTTCCTCGGAAATTAGTTGCTGTTTCTGGAAAATTATTAACTTGCTTTTGATTGGACACAAACTGTCATAGTTACTGGCTCTCTGAAATATTAAACTAGAAGGCAATGATTTGCATACATTCGTTCTTGCTTTCGTAATCTTTGATGTTCTTTGAGTAATCTCGGATATGGTGTCCCAAGTTTTTAGAACTTCGCTTTCCCTATGGTTTCAGGTGACATCATTGATAAATGATGCAAAGGCAGGCGCTCCTCTGAATGCTCCTGGGAGCTCTTCAAGCGCCAGTGCTGCTTCAGGAAATTCATTACCTTCCATGTTTGCTGCTGGAAATGCCCCTCCACTTTCCCCTAGGAGTACATCTGGTTCCCCTCGTGTAATGAAACAGAGAGTTGGCCCTTCTAATTTGGGTTCTCCTTTGAAAGTAGTTAGCGAGCCAGTTAAAGAATTAATACCACAGGTTTGGGAGATATAATTTATTCAGATGTACTCTTTGAGCATAGCTGAAGAATTTTCCCTGTATGTCTAAAAGTAAGTTGCTTTTTATGTGGATAATTGCAGTTTTACTTTCAAAATGGCCGACCGCCTCCAAAAGAACTGAAAGAACAATGCATATTGAGAATCAATCAATTTTTTTATGCTCACTCTGATGGTTTGCAGATAAATGGTAAGAATATACTGTTGGCATTCCTGTTATTTTTGCTTGTGTTTTCTCTGCCATCTATAATTCATTGCTCTATCATTTCCTTGGTCTTTCAGACTTCAAATTAGTTACGAGGGAAATTTGCAAGTTGCCATCATTCTTCTCAACGTGTCTTTTCAGAAGGATTGACGTTAATGGCACTGGCTTTATTACGAGGTCTGCATTTTGTTGTCATTTTCTACCTTTTCCCAAATTAAGTTCTTGCTTCCAGTGGTAATTTGTGATATAGTCAAACCAAAATCTAGTGATCGTGACAGGGCTGCCTTCGCTAACTTTTTCAATTCTTTCTCCTCTATGGCGTGCATAGGCTTCCAGTACTGGATGATCGCCAATCTTTACTGCATGCATTTCCACATTATGGGACTAAGCATTCTGGTCAATTTTGGATTTTGGCTCAATCGTCATACTAGCTTTCCGACTCTTCTTCTATTTAGAGCACCTATACTGTTCCAGAATCTTTATTTTCTCTCTTCTACAGTTTGCTGTTTACCAAATGTCCCTGTACACGCTTGTCCATGGTATCTAAGTTGACTTTGCTTTGAGAAAGAAGTAGTTATGTCAGAGCAAATCCAAGAATAAGGCACATGGTAGTACTTGTGAATTTCAGATTAATTGCAGTAGTATTTCCTTTCTTACTGTACTGTAATATGATTATCTTTCGGAAAGTTTCCAGACAAAATGACTGACTAGATGTTTTATTTTTTCTGGAGAAAGGGATGCAGTAGTTGGTGGCTTCAATTTTGGTACAATGTTTTCTCACTGTAGCAGCTACAAGAAACATTAATTTTCTTTTCCTAAATGACTGGTCCATGACAATTTTGTTGGGAAAATAACTTCAGCACTCTCAGGTCAAATCCTCTTCTTTAACAGGGAAAATCATAATATACTTAATTTGTCAGACTAATAACCCACTTGGGCCCAACTTGCCTGAGCCATGGTCAGTAAGTCCTCAGAATGCTATTTTCATGATGCTGCACTTATTCTCTTTTAATTAACTTTTCTAGTTGCATGGCCTTTCAAATTGTCCATGGATTTTTTCATCAATCTTTTTCAGAAGTTGGTTCTTATAATTACGATGGTATTTGAATACCCTTAATTTAGCTAACTTACGCTGCAGTTACTTGAGTGCTCAAAGTATCTTAGTTCCTGATGTTTCTGAAGCCGTCAACTTCATTCACATTTTTGGGACCATGGCTTTTTGGTAACAGGAGGCAATAGTACCCCCTTGATCTTTTGACAATATTATAACCATTCTCCTAGTTAACTGTCAGAATCTTACATTGTTTCATGCGCCCAGGCAGGTTTAGATAGTGAGTCAGCTTGCAAACTAGAGTTGGAGCTATAGGTAGTTAAACTCAAAAAGTTGGATGATTGAGAGTGAGACATATACACAAATGCATTACCGGCTAATGCTTATGCTATTGCTGTTTATGTTGGTGGAATATCATAAACCTAGCGGTCTACTTGACACCTATTCCATAAGCATGGAGAGGATGTTTAGACTTTCCTTCTTTATTTGCATTCTTCTCCATTGTCTAATATATGTTGGGTGTGAAAAATTGGTCCCACATGAGCTAGTGATGTATGCTTTTTAGAGGCTATTTGGATTTCAGATTCCCTTTCTTGGCTATTGTTTCAACATTTTCCTTCTTATTAATGTTGTTGCTGTTTGTTGGGCTTATCTTTCCCCTATAATTGACTGATAGGGATGCATTTGCTGATTACTGGATAAATGGGAACATGTTGACACTGGATATAGCAACTCAAATCTATAAGATTTTGAAGCAACCAAATCTCAAGTATCTCACTCAGGTTTAATATGTTTTCCTTGCTCATAGTTTTCTCTGATCCTTCTCCTCTGTAGGTTGTAGTTTTGGAAAAGTTTTTGGGGTTATCTTAGTTTTGCAACTTGTTATTGACTACATTGGTGTATCTATACTGTTTTAGTTTCTGATATGTTGTGTTTTCCTGCTTTGCCACAGGATGACTTCAAACCTGTGCTTCGAGAGCTTTTGGCTACTCACCCCGGACTGGAGTTTTTGCAGAGCACACCTGAGTTTCAGGAAAGATATGGTTTGTCCCCGATCTGTTGTTGAGATTTTGGTTATCGTGATATGATTTATTTTCCTTTTGCGCTCCTCAGATTTGCTCATATGCCATTCTCGTTACTTTCAGTGAATATTGTTACTATATTCAAAATGGAGTTTATATTACATGACATGATGTCCTTTCCTTTATGCTCCTCATTTGCCCATATGCTGTTCTAGATGCTTTCAATGAAAAATGTGGCTTTGTGTAATAAGTAGTTTGTGACTAAAAAATATAGATGGCGTTGGGTTGGGTCTCATAGGGTACCCAACTTGTCCCGAACCCTAATAGGACTTAAATGTGTCACGGTTTAGGGTTACGGGACAGGTAAGAATTTTATTTACAGAACCTTATATGGTTTGGGATTTGTCTTGCGGTATCCCAAAGCCCAAAAAGTAAGACCTATGTTATCTTTTATGATTCATAGAACTTCTGCGAGAATTTGAAATTGAAGTGGTTGCATTATCTAGATTTCCATGATTGGGGATGTGTAATAAAGATGGTTTGCTGTTTATTTTGTGCTAGACAATGTTTGAAGAAGAATTTAATAACCACAGTGCCTTTGAGAGCCTGTTGATAACCCAAATGGGATGGGTTTGGCATTCCATTTGCAAAACCATATAGTTTATGGGATGGGTTTGCAAAATACTCGAAAGCTAGTGAGAAGGGTTTGGGACTAGGTCAACCATCCCAAGCCCGTCCTGCTTCCATCCCTACTAAAAAGGGGGTGCCTGGTGCACATAGGTCCCACTGTATGGTTTTGGGGAGTGATTGATGCATACAGCTGTACCTGTTTGGTTTCAGAAATCGCTTGCGGTGAAAATGTAAATGAAACTAATTGTCTTTGGTTTCCTATTTTCATTAACATGTGTTTGTTTCATGAAAATGATGAGAATATTCTGTCTTTGAATAAATTGCAAAACCATGTTTCGATATGTTTGAGTTTCCTTATTGGTTTAATATCAAGTCTCACTGTATTTCAAGTCATCTAGTGAAATATCTAACTATTATTGAAATATAAATATCGATAGAAGCAATTATTTACAAATTATCAATGTTCATAATAAATAAGTAGAGGTCATAAAATATTGTGATGGTCTTTTCTCATGAATTAAACATTTTTTGGTTTGTTTTCGTTGCTGAAATAGACAGTACTATTTTACCCTTGTAGTTGGAAGTTTGGCTCACTGAAGGGATATAATTTCTTGAGGAAATATGTGTCAGGTGTTGTCAACAACCCTTATCAGAACACAAGATCTTTGAATCTTAACTTTGTTGCAATGACTTAACAAAATTAAATGTGCCATGGCTGCTGTAAAGTCTGATTACATGGAGTGCATTCTGTTTCCATTATTCATAAAGAAAAAATTTGTTCTGTTTTCTGACACTTATAAAGTAAATTTCACAATTAGTGATAATGCAGGTACTAACTATACTGAGGACTTTTTGATTAAATTATTTCCACAGCAGCAATTTTTAATGACATTTAATATTTCTATCTTGGTTTATATTTGCCGGTTTAAAAAGTTTCACTCAGTAGTTATGGGAGCATTGTATCTGATAGCCTAGCCTTAGTAGTTTTTCCTGCTTCTTGCTTCAGCTCAACTCTCATTCATGTCTGTTAAGACTGTAATATTTTGTTTTTTCTCCCTTCTCTGTTTATTTAACATGACTTTCTTTACCATGCCCAGCTGAAACAGTGATATACAGAATATTTTACTACATAAATAGATCTGGAAATGGGAACCTGACTCTCAGGGAGTTGAAACGTGGGAACTTGATTGATGCAATGTTACATGCAGATGAAGAAGAAGATATAAATAAAGTCTTGAGGTAAAAGAACATATGATGATGTTTTCTCTTACGTATTTCATTAGGCATTTCTGTCCTTCCAAAATTTTCTTATTGGGGCTTGTCCATCCATTTCTTCATAGGCAGATTTGTGTAATATATTTGTGTAATATACATCGGTAAAAGCCACTGAGAGTTATAATCTCTCTGTGAGATTGGTTCATGCATAATCTGTTTCTTCTGCATTGGTCTCTAAAAGTAGCTATTTGATGGATTATGTTTGTAGTTGGCAAAGTAATGATGCTGCCAGCGTAATCTTTTGAGGTGTTTGCTTTTATAACTGTGCTTTCTGCTTGCACCATTGATACTTTAATTCTTAATGCAGGTATTTCTCTTATGAACATTTTTACGTCATATACTGCAAGTTCTGGGAACTGGATACGGATCATGATTTCTTGATAGACAAGGAGAACCTTATCCGATATGGCAATCATGCACTTACCTACCGAATTGTAGATAGAATATTTTCTCAGGTTCGTGTCTGCTGGATGTAATTACTTCACCCAGATTCCTGCTATAATGGACATCTTGGTGCTCATGGAAATTGTCTCTTTTCTCCTGAATGATCTCAGGTCCCGAAAAAGTTCACCAGCAAAGTTGAAGGGAAGATGGGTTATGAAGATTTCGTTTACTTCATACTGGCTGAGGAGGATAAATCTTCTGAGCCTAGTCTTGAATACTGGTACATTAGAAATCCTGATACTGTAAACCCATATAGGCATTGCTGTGTCATGAATCTTGAGGTCTTTGAACAACATGTACAGTTTTGCAACTCTTATTTCGATAAGGTAGAAATGAAATTGTGAAGTTTTCTAATTTTTTCAGTAAGTGTATTTTTCTTTTAGCAATTCATCTAAAGGCTGAAAACAAAGGAGGTGTTTTGTTCCATGATAAGAACTCTTCTCTATGTGCGCAGGTGTATGTGTGTTTATGGGGTGAGTGTGAGGGGGAGAGTGTGTAGGCATTTTGTATTGCATATGGTACTTCGGTTTATCTGACCAGTTTGAAAATCTTCCAAGTTTTATACTGTTAGTATTTTCATGGATCTTGATCATTCTTCCATATCTTCCAAGGTTATGTCTAATGCATATATCTGATAATTTGTTTTTCAAAATTTTATAATTGTGTTTTATGCTGTGACATTTTTGTATATGTTTCCACCTTAAAAATAACTTGATGTCTTACTTCCTTTCTCAGGTTTAAATGCATAGATTTGGATGGAAATGGAATATTGACCCGAAATGAATTGCAATATTTCTATGACGAGCAGTTGCATCGTATGGAGTGCATGGCTCAAGAGCCTGTGCTCTTTGAGGATATTTTATGTCAGATAATTGACATGATTGGGCCAGAGGTTTGCTCTGTCTTTCTTCAGAGCTACATTGTACATGGGATTTATGTTCTGCAATGGATGGGGAGAATGTTTAAGAATACCACAAATGTCCTTTCATCTATCTTTTCCCTTAATTACACATTACTTGTATAAGTGCATATTTTAGAGTACATGCCTCCTAGATACTGATTTATTTATGTAGTTAAGGCCCCTAGAGTATTTTTCCAGGGAATTAGTTTTAAATTGCTTGGATCTAGCAAATTTGACCACATTAAAGCGGTACTTCTTTAGTAGTTATCTATTACTTATCTAACGGTTTAAAAGCCCTTGCTTGCAGAATGAAAGTTATATCACATTGAATGATCTGAAAGGCTGCAAACTTTCGGGAAGTGTATTCAATATTCTTTTCAACCTCAATAAATTTATGGCTTTTGAGACTCGTGATCCATTTCTCATTCGTCAGGTAGGAATTTTCCATATCATATTTCAAAAACTTCTACTTTTTCATGGGACAGGAATGATTGGTTAATTGGCATGGTTGCGAGCTTTATACTGGCTTGATATTTTTACTTGAAATAGGAAAGGGAGAATCCAACTTTGACAGAGTGGGATCGCTTCGCCCATAGGGAATATATTAGGCTTTCAATGGAAGAAGATGTTGAAGATGCCTCTAATGGAAGTGCAGAAGTATGGGATGAGTCCCTTGAGGCTCCATTCTAAGAGTGATCGGGTAAGATAGTTATGATGAACTTATATGCCCAACCTTATCCAGGCTTGAGGATAAATGAATTGAGTGATGTGCATGTCTTAGTGAGAAACACTGTTAGCCAATTGAAAAAAAAAAGAGGAAAAAAGAAGGAAGAAGAAGACTGTCGCAAAAAAAGCTTTCCCTTTTACACTTGATATGAGTAGCTGGTGTCCTTTCTTATTTTTATTGGCTATATATCTCTTTCTATATTAAAAAAATCATTAATTTGTTTTTGGGAAAAGCCCACAAAAAAACCTTTGCGACACCAAAAAGCCCAAACTTGTATCTGTGTAACATATTTATCCCAAACAATTTTTTTTTTTTTTTGGATACCAAAAGTCTCAAACTTTTTTCTTGGACACCAAATTTTTTGGGTAAATGTGTCATATGAATATAAGTTTGAGGTTTTTGGTGTTACAAGAAGAAGTTTGGATGGATGTGTGTCACGATGGGCATAGTTTAGGGTTTTTGGCGGCTTTTACCCCCTTTTTTTTTTATCTTATATCAAAGGTGGCTATATAACTCCATGAATTGCCCATCCATAAATTTATTAATGGTTGAGAAGACTTGCTTAAAACCTATGACTATTTTTGGAGATAACTTGATATTCCCTTTCCTCCCAATATTTCAGTCCACTATTAGTTGGAGAGGCTGCTGCAGCAAGTGCTCTTTTTTGTATCATATCTTCTATTTTAGATTTCTTTTTCTTCTTAGCACACTAAGATGACTAGTGTAACAGATGATTATAAGTAGGATGTTCAGGTCTTGGTTGAAAAATGTTGTAGCATCTGCTCTGCCATGTTTAATAAAAGATTTCATTTGTGCATTTGCAAGTACTCTAATGATCTTATTTTATGGCAGGTTTTAAGAAAGAGAAAAAAATCATCATCGAGAACAGGCAAAGGAGCAAGAGAGCCAACCTGGAATGAATTACCCAATGGATTGTCAGTCACCTATAAACTTGTCGAGGGAAGGAACTTCTGCAGATGGTCAAGTTGGCCTGCCACAGGGCAGAGGCTTCTCTAGGAAATTGGACGTGGACTGATATTTGGACTTTCGGCGATAATACCAAGTACCAAATTTAACATTTCTGTGGAGAAAATCTTGGCCTAAACTACACTCAATTGAAGTCCAACTCGAAGCATTGATGCCATTGGTGATCTTCTTGCCAGTTTCTGAGATATTTGTTTCTCTAGCATAAGTGGTTGGTGCTTCTCTTAATAACTTACGTTTTGAACATCAGTTTGGTGGTTCTTCTAGTACTCGAAACTGGTACAATCATTTGGCAAGGTTGGGGAGGTAGGCAAATTCTTTCCGTTTTCATTCCAATTTTCGTTGGTAGTTTGTTCGAATAATGGTTATTTATGAATGGGTTTTGGTTAGTTTAGAAGAAAGCAATCACCATAAAGCCGTCTAGCGATACTAGATAATGTTTTGACTGCTAACTTTATGATCTGAAGGCATATGTTCTCTTCTTTCTTTTTGGCCGGATGCTTGCCTCTTTCTTTGCCGGTGCTTTTCGACTATGACTTTGTATCAATTTTTTTTTTCCTGATCAGATGCTTGTTTATCGATAACATGATGTCAGCAACAGCTCATTGTCAGAGAAGTTGGCCACAATAAAGGAATATTATGGTGAAAATGTTAAGTCCATATCTCTACATTTAAACCTGTTAGTAAGTTTGCATGACCCTCATTTTTTCCGCTATCAGTCGGTATTCTTATCAATGCCACGATCAGTAGGGAATTATTTTTATTTTATGCAAATGCCATGGAGATCGATATATTTGTGGATTGTGAACGCTGCATAATATTTGGGCTTGCATGATCTCTAGTGCCTTTGTTGGTCTTTGATTAGCAACCCATAAGAGAGTTCAAACAATAAAGCAGGAGCGACTCTTTCCATCCTCAAGCGAGGGCTAGGATTCTCATTACTACGGTGTAAATCTGTGACATGAGTATTATCTTCATGAACATTATTAATTCTTTCCACAATTTTTGATATCATGCATCGAAATATATCTTAATAACTACCTGTGATAATTAATTCCACTAGTATCGAGATTCTTGATGAGACTTTTCTCAGGTGAAATATTTTACAATCAAAATGACATATGGGTCATGATTTTACGCGTTGCATGAACACTAACTCGAATGTGTAAGTACATGTGAGCTAAATCTGGTGAGGGCGTGTAGCCAAGAGTATGTTCAACCCCGGTGCTCAAAGCAAAATTTGCCAGTCATTGCGAAAATCTGTATAGGCTCTGGCGAATCAATTTCCATTATGATTTTTAACGTAACCTATTGCGACATGGCCAGAGGTACCGTGGAATTTTGACCGTGAGTGCAGAACATGTTCCTAATGGTCTAGCAAAGCTTCCTCGCCGGTTGCCACGTTTATCCCGAATGATACCACTGGCAACTGCTTTGCTGGGTCGCTGCGAGCGGCCCCATCCTTATCGAGTTTGGCTCGCTCACAAGGAGGCGGCTTCTCAAAGGGTGACTCAAGACCGGGTTCAACGTAAGGCTTGATGGATGGAATGAAAGGACGATAGATTGCACGATTCTCCTAATCTACGTTCGGAAAAGTTGGGTTAGGTTCTCTAGGAGCAATTGCTTGCAAGATGACTTTGTCAATTCAAGCCACTAACTTGAAACCATTTTTTGTGATGCATTGCGACATATGACATATAATAAGACATCCAGAATGGTGTCCATGCATTTGCAAGCCGACACATGGCATGCCATGCTCGGAAAAGGAAGGGGGGGGCGCTACAGGATAACTTGGTTTAGCATATTAGATATTGAAAATCCATTCCGATGTGACATGTCCTGGCATTTCAGATCATCATGAAAGATAAATGGAAAATTAAAAAAATTAAAAAATCAACGGAGTCTTTCGTGAGAAGCCATTGAAGCTGCAATTGGTTGAGTTTATGCTAACATATTGGGATGATTGTGAAATATTACATACACGAAATTACAAAATTATGATCAAGTACACTTGAGTATGATGTGATATGAAGGAAAATTCATATACTTTGAAAGAAGGTCGAGTCATTGGAAATAGTTGAAAAGTCGAGATTGAATTTAGAATTTTTTTTTATAAAATTAGATATATTAGAATACATATCTGAAATGATTATCGATTTGAATTGTATTATAAAATGAAAATCTGTAAAAAACTACATATATCGAGATTACAAAATTATGATCAATTACATTTGGCTTCGGTCCAGAGAGGGTGGGGTCGTGTGTAACGGTTGAAAAATCGGGACCGGGTTTAGGAGGTTTTCGTGAAATGTTCAAGACTGGGGGAAAACCCTAAAGTCCCTAAGAGTTGGCGTGGAAGCAGACGAATTCCATGCTATTCATCGTGTCTGTCTGTGCGCGAAGTCAAAACTAAGCTGACAGTCTCTCTCTCTCTCTCTCTCTCCCTCCTTTCCTTCTCCCTTTTTTCTGTGCCGACGTCACGCCGAAGAAGGCGGGAGGAGCTCGAGATGAAGGTGGTGGCGCTGGTGAGCGGCGGCAAGGACAGCTGCTACGCCATGATGAAGTGCGTCCAGTATGGCCACCAGGTACTGCTCCCTCTGCGTTGACCCCCCGTCGTATTGATGAGCTCCTCATTTTTTGTTCTCGTGGTTTGCGTTTTGGATTTTGACCTTTTCGAAGTTCGATTGATGCCTGGTATTATTATGATGATGATGATGATGAGGATGATGATATCTCCTGATTTTTGGACTTCAGATTGTCGCGCTTGCGAATTTGATGCCGGCCGACGATGCCGTGGACGAGCTCGATAGCTACATGTATCAGACTGTATGTCCCTCTCTCTCTTTCTCTCTCTCTCTCTCTCTCTCTCTCTCTCTGTCGACGAGCGTTGTTTTTCGAATTTATTTTTGGAATTGTTTTGATGAAGTGATGAGGAATGAGCGACGGAGTGTGGGATTAGATGGACGAACTCAGAATCGTAAGGGAAACCTTGAATGCGCCTCGGATTTTCATTTGCTCACTCGATCGATTGATTTTGCGTTCAGTTGATAATGGGATGCGGCGATGAAAGTTTCTCTGCGCATCGAGGTGGTTCCTGGAGGAGTTCTTGTCTTGTGCATGTGATCGGAGACGGCATTTTGTGCTTGCATTTTGCTTAGTAATCTGTGCTTTTCTGGCATTTGATTGTATTCATCTCCTAAGGATGTTAATTGGGACTTCAGATGAGGCATTATGATAGTAAAAAGAATCGTGTGGAGAATGTTTTATGATAGGAAATATTCTCGGCCTGCTGGTACCTAGTCTTCATGAATCTGCTGTTTTGACTTCTTTATGATTCATGATATGACTGAAATGCTTCAATTACATCAATGTTTCGACACTACTGGAGTTTGCTCACTTTGGGCTGTTTAAATTGCTGATCTCAGGTTGGGCACCAAATAATAGTCAGTTACGCAAAGTGCATGGGAATTCCATTGTTCAGAAAACGAATACAAGGATCTACAAGGCGAGTTTTTTGCATAGGAATGCTCAGTGGTGGTTTGTATTAGTAGAAATGTATAAGTGATGTGTGTCATACTTGCTCCCAAAGAATGGATGCAAGAGATTTGTGGCTAGATAGAACAATTACTTGCAGCTGGTTTTAGATTGTTCGATAGGTCATTTTTTTTATTTTATTTTTCATGTTGTTTAGGTTACAAAAAGAGTCGAGATCAGTAATATAATTCCTTCAAATGACAAAACAACAAGTCAAATAGCTTTTTTCACTGTCCCCCACTTAACCGTGATAATTTGACCTCGAGGGCGAATCATTTTAGGGCCAACCCAAGGCCACAAGGAAAGCCAGTGTCCATTGGCTTCCCTATTTTCTGACACCACTAGTTTACTGAGTTACACAAAGCATCATCACTAGCTTTGTGTTAGTATGTTTAATCATTATGATTGATGCTGTCATTATTTGGTTCCCCTAGCACACATCTTCCATTCCGGTAAAAATACCTGGCCTGGCCATGTTGCTTTTTCACTTGATGCAAAAGAACCTGTTGAGCTGTTGCAGAGAAGAATTTGACTATTACTACAGAGCCATGCCATTTCTTGCATAATTTCTCTTAATTTCAGACTATGTGCTCAGACAGGCACCAGAAGCTCAGCTACAAAACGACTCCTGGGGATGAAGTTGAGGATATGTATGAGTTGTTGAAAGAAGTTAAACAAAAGATACCATCAATTGAGGCGGTATCTTCTGGTGCAATAGCTTCTGATTATCAAAGGCTACGGGTGGAAAGTGTCTGTTCAAGGTTAGGGCTTGTTTCTCTGGCATATTTATGGAAACAGGATCAGTCAATGCTTCTTCAAGAAATGGTAAATTGTTTTATCATTTGATGTGGCATTAGATAGTTGTTCGGTTTATGTTGACTTACAGGATTCTTTTTTTGTTAAATCAGATTGACAATGGAATATTGGCCATCACGGTGAAGGTGAAACTTTTTTTTTTTAAGCTGCTGCAGCTGTTTCTTTTTGGTAATGAAGTGCTTCACTTTATGCTTTTTATACAGATTAGTAAAGGTTTTGGGTGACAATACGAATTCTATAAGTTGATATATTTATTTTATGAGGTGAAAGTCATGCCTAGAATGAGACTAAAGAGGATATGAACTTCGTATGTATAAACTGATGTCAATGTTCTTTCACCATGGAACTTTGCCATTAGTCTTGTTTGCCACTTCATTACATTGCATTTATTGATCGAAATTTTTATTATGCTTGTTTCAGTATTTGAAAGTAGAATGCTATTTTTTTCTCCTTTATCGTTTTTAAGGCACAACTCTTACCTCAGAATATACTGCTCCTTCCTTCTTTCTTTCTTTCACCTGTCCCTTCTCACTTAGTGAAGAGTCTGTTCACAGTGAGCTCTTTTTGTGACATAGTTGCAACTGAAGACAGATGTTATGCTTTGATATGTTTGAAAATGGCGGTAGTAAAGTTTTAGAGGGTGCAAATTGGGATGAAAGATGAGTTTCAGGTTGGCTAAAAGCCTAAATTCACACAGTTGATGAGTCATTCTACCTTTATTTGGCATGCCTGTGGATGTACTTGTGCTTTTTTAGCTGTCGAGTATGAATTGAGATCGAACATATATATATTTTACAGTGTTTCTATTAGATGTTTTTTTTTCTTCTAAGACAAATGGATGTGACAGGTGGCAGCTATGGGGTTGAATCCTGAAAAGCATTTGGGGAAAGATATCTCTTTCTTGTACTCATACCTCCATAAATTGAAAGAGTATGTGAGGAAGTCTCAATTACAAAGCATGTTGTTATCTTCTTGTTGTGCATCAAATGTGATTTACTGGCATTTTTTATTTTATTTTTTTTCACTTTTGAACCTCGGTCAGGTTGTATGGAATCAATGTTTGTGGAGAAGGAGGGGAGTATGAAACTTTAACTCTGGATTGTCCCCTCTTTGTCGTAAGTTTATTCTTGAACCCATAGTACAGTTCCTCCATTTTTCTGTTCATTGTGATTTATTCCTTGAATGGGACAAGCTGTTGTTCACAATTTATTTATCGCCCATCCTTTGTAAAGGGATATAGTGTTTATGAAAAGCAAATTACTAGAATCCAAAACAAAAGGTATATTTCTGATATGCTGGGCTCTATGGTTGTGTTTACTTAGTTTTCTTCAGGAAATGAGTTACTATGTTTTCGGTTTTAGATTCTACTCAAACCTATGTGTGGTTGCTCAAACAAAGGCAGTCTAATGAAAAAATATTACTGATATGCTGGACTCTACAGTTGCTTCTACTTCATTTACTTCAGAAAAAAAGAAACAAGATCGCCGGTTTTAAATTTTAACGAACCTACACACACAGACTCTCTCTCTCTCTCTCTCTTTCTCTCTCTCTCTCTGTGCTCGTGCTTACACTGTTTTGGATAAGAAAAGTGGTTTTGTCTTGTTCTGTTCAATATTCTAACTATGTGAGGTTATACTTCTTCAGCATGCTCGAATCGTGCTTGAAGAATTTCAGGTTATTCTGCACTCTTCAGATTCTATAGCTCCTGTTGGAATCCTACACCCATTGGCTTTTCATTTGGAAACTAAGGCCGAATCTGTATCTGTTGGTGGTTGTGACAAAATGAATGATCTCCATCATGAGAATATGGGTTTAGTGTATGAGGTACAAGCTGAGAATTCGGAGGGATGTGTGGATGCTAAGGAATCTGTTGCTGATGTAACTGTTTTGACCAAAGCAGCAGATGATGGACTGCAGATCTCGACTAAGAAAGATGACCTGGCATTCTCCATTTCTTGCTGGTTGGGAGCTTCAGAATCTTCAGGTAAAGATCGATTTACTTAGTCTGCAGTAATGGTATTTGGTTTTCTCTCCTTTTTTTCCACCTTTTTTGGCTCAGCAGTAACAGTATATTGTTAATCTTCATTTATAAGCAACTCCTTGTGGCTCTTGTTGTTTTCAATAATTGGCAGGTTTGCAGGATGACCTTAAAGGTGTTTTAAGGAAGATCGAAGCAGAACTTTCGGGACATAATTTGGATTGGAGGAATGTTCTCTATGTTCATCTCTACATATCTGATATGAGTGAGTTTGCTGTAGCAAATGATACATATGTCAAGTTCATCACACAGGAGAAGTGCCCTTCTGGTGTTCCATCCCGTAGTACAGTTGAGCTTCCTCTGCCTCATGTAGGCCTGGGAAAGGCCTATATTGAAGTTTTAGTCACGAAAAATGAGGAGAAAAGAGTCCTTCATGTACAAAGTATATCATGTTGGGCACCTAGCTGCATTGGACCATACAGCCAGGTAAATCCCTTCGTCGGTTAAGCTTATCAATATAATTTAATCTATGCAATTGGGCATGTGGACTAATTAAATATGGAGTATACTTGCATGGAAGAAATGAAAGCCTCCAGTAATTAGGATAATGATGCACCGTTGGTGACGTCAATCGCTGATGGTGCTTGAGATATTTGTGTACTTGAATTAATTTGTAACTCTATGATTACCTTGGGTTCTTTTCTGGATGCCACTCTCTCCCTTTGCCCCGCTATACTGAAATGATTTTCCTGAGTTTGTTATTTATAGGCAACCTTCCACAAGAATGTGCTATATATGGCTGGGCAACTGGGGCTTTACCCTCCAACAATGACTCTCACCAAAGGAGGTGCTGTAGCTGAGTTAGAGCTTGCACTGCAAAACAGTGAAGCTGTGGCTAAAAGTTTTAATTGTTCAATATCTACCTCCTCTGTTCTGTTAGTCGTGTACTGCTCGGAATCTATTCCCTCATCAGAGAGGGGCAAAATTCAGGACAAGCTGGAGGCATTCCTTAAGCAGATTAGGTCTAGCAGTACGAAAGAAGGAAAGTTGCCTAAGGTGCTGGATCACTTATCTTTGTATGTCCTTGTGCCTGATCTGCCAAAAAGGTAACTGAGTATATTGGTTTATATTTTTTTTTCATCCTCTCCTTTTGGATTCTCTTTCCCTTTTTCACTTTCAAGATTCTTGTATACATTTCCATGGAACTATTTGAGCAATATACTGCACTTCTATAACGGCCTTTGGTAGCAGGACTTAATTTGCTTAGGTTTATTTGAAAAGACAGTCTAGTAACCAAGTTTTCGCGTTGGAAACTGAAAAGTTTTTCTTCCCTTGTGTGATAAAACATGAAAGCAAGTTACCAAATCACCCCTCATTGTTTGTGTGATAGAACATCCATGGTCAAACTGAGCCTACTGCAGTCGACCTTTCTTAATTGATCCAAGTGTGTTTCCCTTGAACAATAAAAAATGCTGTAGTTTAGAACCGGCTGATTTGGTTCACAATACTTGTAACTAGATCATAGTTGCCTGAGAGGGCATCATTTCATCTTATTAAAAAATTGGACCCAATTCATATGAGTGTCGCAGGCACAATAAAATTGTACTTTCTAGCATGGAAGATGTGGAACAGATAGTAAATAGTCCACAAAGGGAAGATTATCCACAACTAAAGGAGTCATGGCATCTTCTTACTTCTCTCTGTTTCTTAGCCGACAAATATAAATGTTTTGATATGTGAAACTTGACTCGTTAGATGTTTTGACTGCTGACTCACAGAACCTGTGAGACAAGAGAAAGGGGAGAGAATTTTTAATTTTTTGTTCTTAATTACAGAGAAGGCAGCATTACCTTATTTTTTAATTTTTTGTTCTTAATTACAGAGAAGGCAGTATAACCTTATGAGACTATACTTCTCTAACTTGCTGACTTTTACAAATCTCACATGCACTGGCAACTTGCTAATCGAGGTGCAGTTCATGGCATTTTCTGATTTAGCATATTGAAAAAGATTAATTATATAGGTGTCCCATGTCTCCATCTACTTAAAGTGTATATTTAGTTGACTCTATATTGTTGCAGAGCATTGGTAGAAGTGAAGCCATTACTATATAATGTGGATGATGCAGAAACGATAACTGAAGGCAAGTCTCTTACAAGAACGGGCAATCAGAGTTTTCAGCATGAAGGCTGGCATGATACTTGCATTAACAGATGTATTGTCAATGGGACAATCTGTGCATTAGTAATGTCAGTCACGAATGAGACAGCTGTAAGGTTATGTTCTGAGTTTCTCGGTGCCAATCGGAAAAGTGAAGACATTCAAAATCTTATATCAGAGAGGCAGATGGATAGAATATCAAGATTTTGCATTTATCTCCTTGATAAAATTCTTGCAGAGAACAGTTTCTTTTGGGAAGAAATTGTGGTAAGTTATTTCTTTCATTTTCTTATATGATTCCCCATCTTTTACCATCGTTCCACATGATATATAGCCCATCCACACTTCTCACATTGTGCCAAGTTTCAATCTGATGAACCTTGAGTATTGCCAAGCTGCTCATCCTCTTCTAGGAAAGAAAAATTTTCTGCTACTGATTTTTGCATCATTAGAACAGATTTTGTTCAAAATGTCACTTAACAAGTTTCTTTGAGATTCTGAGTTATGAATCTCAATTATTTTTTCCGTGATAGTTACTAAAGCAGTTGGATTCTTTATTCTTTATGAAGCGAAGTTTGTATGGGAAAATTGAATCCCGTCCTCCAATTAATCATATATCTCAAGTTTTATGGCCTGTTCTTTTGCAATATAGCTTCTTTCTCTGCTGTTAATTGTTCTTATCAGTTCCAGTTTGAAGTGAATCTTCTCTATCGGGCGGCATCTTCATTCTTTACTAACACCTGTTCATGTCTCTCTCTCTCTCTCACAACTCTTTGCCTCTCTTTTGTAGAGCCTAAGGGTCTATTATCCTGTGAGCCTGCACATTCCCCTGGATGCATTATCACTGTTGTTCAAGAATGCCTTAAAAGAACTTGCAGAGATGCATCGGCAACCTATCTTCAACATCATCCCTGTCTTAGGTGCCGGATCATCTACCACCATGGACGATCTGATAACATGTGAACTGTTTGCACAAAGAACATGACTGGCATAAACCTTCCTGTAACTTCATATTTCCAATCTTGGATATTCTCGCTGGTCATATGCTTATTTTCATTGGTCATAGGAAATGACTCTTCAAGAATTTTGGTGTGAGCTTGATGATTACTGCTGCATTACAGTGCGCTTATCTAGACTTACAACTGCAGTTTTTGCAGCCGCAGGTAAACATCACCGTGTTTTAAGAACTGCAGTCAGGAGCTTGAAAACCGCAGCAGTTACGGCCTTTTCGATTACGCTACATTTAATTATTTCTTAGTTGCTCCTTATTAACACGAAATGATTGGAATTTCAATGATTATGCCTGGCCTGTTTCAGCGAGCTCTTGCTGTGTTGAATTCGCTCTCCGACTAACATGACTTTGTTCATGTTTTCATGCTTTTAAATTTGTTCTCTCGTTGGTGTTCAAACGTCCAAATCGCTCCTTTTTTCTCGGCCAAGGGCGTGGAGATCTATATATCTAAGCCTACTTACCAAGATAAATACTCTTAAGAGCGAGATCTCAAGAGATATGATGAAACTATCAAGGAAATGGTGTAGACTTCCAATTTCATTTGTTAAAAAAAGGTCATTTCGCCAAAAATTGCTTCCGGAAGGAAAAAGGTTAGAACCATTTGGTACTTGGTACACCACATTGAAAAGCATAGCAAGTGCCTGGTTTGGATTTTGGTTTCCTGCATTTTACCTCAAGGCTTCGTTCAATTCAAGAAAAATTTAACATTTCCAAAAAATATTTTTCAAGAAGTTATGCTCCAGAAAAATGTCAATATTCGTCTTAATTTGGTTGAAATTTGAAAAATGAACTAGAATTTTTTTTTTCAGCTTGGAAAAGGAAACATCATTTTTTTATTCTTAAAATGATATGCGCCATTCTTGTAATATAAGAGAGCTAGAATCACTGTGTTGGATTTGCGCTTGAGTTTTGGACTAAGTTCTCAGGCGTGGATACCAGTGACCGGGGTGCGGGAGCTTTGTACTAGGGCATGATCTGCTGGGGACTTTTGATGGAGTTGTGGAGTCTAATAAAAAAATAAAATAATATTCAAGTGCAGACCTTTTACTGTTAATGTAATTGTCATGCTAAAGCAGCGGAAAAAGTTTTTACTGCTCATAATAGCATACATGTAACTTTCATCATAACTATATATGCCTGCAGTATATATTAGGAGAATATCTTTTGTAATTGTAGCGCTAAAGCTTGTAAAGTTTATACTGATACTAATAGCAAAGTAATTACCTAGTGCTGCACCACAATTTTGGATTTTGGAAAAGTTTTCCACATAAAAATTTGTTTGTTTTTCTTCTCTAATTTCTCTTCAAAGATTTGTGATCCTAACAACCTTAGCACATGCATAAGGGTTTCATGCCAACCTTCATGGATCGAACCTTAGCCTAGGCTAGCCCGAGCCTAATACTCAGTGACTTGAGCACAAAAGTCAAGTACCTAGTCATGGCCATTGAGGGCCCTGGCATAGATGCTGGAGTCTCAAGCCCAATTTATGTGGATCCCAAACTAAGCGCTAAATTGAGGCCTTGGGTGCCAATGATAGGCTTGGGATTCCGGTCTTTGAGTATGTGGGCCCAACCTTGATTGACCCAAACCCAAGCACTAAACCAGGCTCTTGAGTGCAAGCACCGGTGACTTGAGTGCAGGAGTCGAATACTATGGGATGGGCACTAGGGATTTGGGACACAAGCATTAGAGTCTCGAGCCTAACCTCTATGGACCTAGGCCTAACCTCAATGAAATCAAGCTTAAGCACTGGTGACTTGAGCGTGGGATTCAAATATGTGGGTATAACTATTGGAGACCTGACCACGGGTACTGAAGTCTCAAGCCTCACCTCGATGGACCTGGGTCCAAGCACCAATGACTCAGATGCATTAGGGTCCAAAGCTAGGCCTCAATGGACTTGGGCCCAGCCTCAATGGACTCAGACCTAGGTGTTAGATTGGGGTCCCAAGCCCAACCTCCATGGACCCAAGCCCAAGCGCCAATGATTTGGGCGCAAGATTCAAGTATTTGGGCATGGCCAGAGAAGACCCAAGTATTGGCACCGAGGTCTCAGGCTTGATAGCATACTCGGGCATACCCGTTGGAGACCTAAATTCTAAATATTTTGTCTATAGAATCTAGGATGAATAAAATAGAAATATAATAAGAATAAATAATGCTACATTCAATATAAATATGTTGTACAACGACAAGTCTACGGCAGTATCTAGTGTGAGGAACAAACGGAGGAAACTAGAGAAATTGAGAGGGTTTCTAAGAGTGTTCTAGATGGGAATCTTGAACTATTGCTATAAACTCTGATAAAAAAGAACCACACTTATTTAAACCTACTTTATGAAGATCTAGTACAACATCTAAACTTGTGCACAGCTCTTCTCCATTATTACATTATTTGCTTTTGACTGAAGCTGGTGAACCACAAAATTTATTAAGTTGACCTTTAGTGATAAAGAGGTCATTGCACTATGATAATTTGGGGTCTAAAGACAGGTGAAAACTATGAAAAACTATTTGTTGTAAACAAAAATGGTGATATTGTTTCTCCATTGATCAATAATTTTGATTTTTGGGAAGTATCATGATTATCTAATAATAATGGTTTCCATTTTTAAGATTAGCTTCTAAGTGGGAGATTGATATAATTCTAGAGTCGGATAATATTAAAGCGAAGAGATTTTTTACTGTTGACGGCTTACATGTCTACAATAACTTAATATACCCTAAATTCCTGTTAAATAAAGGGCAATTTCTTTTATAGTTATAACTTGCACCTCTAAAAATTGATATCGATAGTGAAGAGATTGTTAGTGCAGTACCGTGGGTTTTCCCTTTTTTAATTTTCAAATGTTTTTTCAGCGTAAAAATTCATGCCTCCTTCTCTGTTTCTTCTTTTCAACATTTTGCGTTCCTAACACATGCAACGACTTATACATGGCTTTGATACCTTACCAAAATCGGTCTTTGTTGACGCTCAAGTACCCGGCCATTACCTTCCCGCCGGTGTTTCGCATGCTGTCTATGAGGAAGCACCAGTTCGAACCCAGCGCCCCGATGAAAAAGTCGGCGTCGGACGCCATCAAGAAATTCACGAGCGGGTAGTTCGTGCTCGTCTCTCTTCCAAGGCTCGCCTCGTATTCGGCCATCGAAGCGTCGCCTACTTGTCGCCTCACATCGGTGTTGTAGAAGTTCCAGCTCGGGTATGATCTCGACTTATCGACGACTTCCTGGTGGCAACGGGTATGTTCCGATCTCAAGATACTCGATGCCGATGGTAATTCACAATTCATCGTTTCCTTTATTGTCGCAGCGAACCATGATGCCTGAAACAGGAAACTGACCTGCATCTCTGTGGAAAGCCATATGCTGTGAAGGTGAGGAAACCGCATCCTCATCCGGTTGGCGAGGCGGATGTAGTCTTCGAATCCGACCACCTTCATTTCGCCCGCCTTGTCGCCCATCCTCACATGCATGCTCAGAAGTGGCCGAGGAACCCACGGTTTTTGATCGGACCAAACCAGCCTTTCGATGTCCGACGCAGGCTTCTCCGCAGCTTCCTGCAACAGAAGATTTCTCATGAGATGACTGGCTAAAGATGATCCATTTCCTGCGACAGGAGTACTTGAGCTAACAACGCATGCCTGTGGCCATTTTTCGGGTAGACCTGGGAGGACAATCTTCGCAGCTTCCGCTCCAAAAGCAGCATGCCGTGCCGCATTCATCAAGCCGCATGTGTACTTCGTTTGAAACCTCGTCAAGTAACGCACCCCCTGAAAACAAACCATTAGTAATCATCGCAACGAATGACAAAATCGAGCTTGAAGTGAACGTCAGAGCAGAATGCAGTCATCACTGACATGGGACGCTGCGCTAGCAAAGTATTCTCGTACCTGCGCTCGCCACCATCTTATGTCCATTTCGCGGTGACGTGAAATTAACCTTCCGTTTATCTCCGTCGTCGGCTTCAGGTAAGTCCAAGGATCCCCCCAAAAGCTGTATTAGAATTCTTATTTAGCTGAACAGATTGAAACAGTAACTTGTGGGACCACTGCCAACCTCGCGCTTAGTCTGGTCTTTTGCCTAGTACTAAGCGTGGAAATTTAATTGGGGAGGCAAATAGGGGCCTAGAAGATTCAAATTCAGGACCTCCTAGCTCTAATACCTTGTGAGATTTTATGGGACCACTGCTAATTGTTTTAAAAGTTTAAGCTGTTAGATGAAAAGGTGATTTATTATTTAAATATTCTAACACTAACGGAGCTTAAACTAAAAAAAGAGTAAAGTGGAGTTAAATTACTTGGGAATTTTGCCGTGCCATATTTGCTTCGTGCTGTAATTTTGTTTCGCAGTGATAATTCCACTTTCCCACGCATCGTGACTCCCGATCAGCTCAAGCGCGCGGTCTCGGCATTCCTGGGATGTTTCAAGGAGGAAGTAGCATGACCAGCTCGAGCGCGCTGATCCTGCAAAGGACAATTTAAGACTTGTCAATTGGGAGATCTTGAGCTTCTACGAATATCTACAATTAGCAACACGAGAGGACTAGTTCATACCCTTACAACCGTCGCTCTGTTATAGTAGTTAGTGACGAGGACCCGTTTCTCACGGAGAGCAATGGCAAGAAGCCCACACACTGCGGCGATTTGAGCTCCTATACCAAACCCGGGCGATCTCTCCCAGTCCGCCACAAGGAATCTCACTCTAGGGTCGCTGCAGTTCGAAGGATGCTGATGGATCCACAGGTCGCTTTGAACTTTTCTCGTGAGAGGATAGTTTTCTTGATCCGAACCAGTGATCTGCAAAAATTAGATCACTAGAAACACTGAGACAGACGTTTCATTCGTTCACCCCTACCAAAGCACGCTGATTCAATTTTTCCTCAAAAGCAATAGATTCAAAAAAATGGCGCAAACCTGGTATGCCAACATGATCATCGAGTCAACATCGCCTGCTATTAGCTAACGGATGTAACCTCTCTGCACAATTTCAAATCCCTATTGCATGATGTGCCAAAAGTATAATCTCCGGAGAATTCAAAAAATGAAGAAGCATACCCAAGGAGGAGAAGAACCTTCAGATATTTCTTGGCGCCTGAGATTCTCCGGTTGCTCATCAGTTACTGATACCGAGTGCATTTTCAATAACCCTTTCCAACCAGTCCATGGAGGGAATATTTCATTCTTAACGCAGCTGTCAAGTCGCTTATTTACTTGAGCGTGCAACTTGCAGTCTTCCAAATGCGGAGCAGATGGTACCATGGATCTGCTTAGTCCTAATTTACGCAATTCCTCGCTTCCATCCGTGGGTTCTTTCAGTAAAGCACTCCAAGCTGAATGAGGCTCTCTCTCTATCTTGATGTTGTTCTCCACTTGGCACTGAATCGACATTTCCCAGTGGCCTTTTTGGATCAAAATCTCGATCTGACCTTGCGAAGATATCTGCATTGTACGGTGAAAAAAATTGTTTGAGCTCATCTTAACGTGGAAGATCTACATAACGTTGAGAGAACAGTGTCCAATTTCTGCCGAAATCTTGCAGAAAGAATCGTGAAATTAATTATTTGTACACCGAGTTATTTGGCATCTGCAGTCAGGTCGAAGTCTAAGGCCAATCAACAAACTAAATTGAACGAGTAAAGCTGAAAGGTCCCAGTTGCATCATTCACGCCATTTCGTCATTCCCTATTATGACTTTTCATCTGTTTTCCTCCTTAATCTTCCCTCACTGTCGACAAATATCCATGAAAACCATGGAACTTTCAGATGAACTGAGTCCTGCAAAGAAGGCTATTTTTATCCCCCCATATATTGACCAAAATTTGCTTCTCTGCCTTTTCCTTAAAGTAAGATGCAAAGTAAAATGTTGCAGAAATTTCCTGTCAAAATATGAAACTTTTACAACTTCACCCTCAGCAGTAAATTAACAGCAGTCAGGTAGTTTATCTCAGAAATCAGTTAATCAACGTAGCATCACATATAATGTATTGGAAATCATTCATCTACAGATATGAACAGTTTACACACATAAAAGTGACCAAGTCTTTGTAATCGACATGATGCCGATTCAAACAAGCATATAGCTTGGTCTGATACGGTTGTTGGCAAGTTATCGATAATGGAATTCTTGATAATTACCACGAATTATGATTACATGAAACACAGCTATCGACGCACGGAGGTGAATAGTCTGACGAACATGCCAATTTGATTATAAAACATGGCTAATGTCACTTTTTTTTCTTTTTCTTTTGGTAAGAATGGCTAATGTCACTGTTAATTCAGCTAAGTGCTAGATGTAGGGAAATGAAGAAAGGGGACAAAGTGAAGATGCCGATTGAAGCTGAAGATACCGATTGACGGTTTAGTCCAATAGCACTCAAGATTGTAGAGAGATCCACGATCATCAAGAGCAAATTCTATGTAATTATTCAATTTAACAATTTATTTTCAGTTTCAGTATTTGTAGTTCTTTTCCTTGAAGTTTATTGTTCTTAATCCTGGTTACGCAATTCAATTCCTATCCGAATTGCCACTAAACCTGTTTAACAAAAAATCCAAAGATCATTCTTTGCTGAAGATTATTCTCTAATTGGGATAACTCCTAATTTCCAGTGAAACAGAACAAAAAAGCAAATAAAATTAAAAAAAAAAAGAAGATAAAAATCAAGACTCACTGATTATGTTTGAGCTTGAATTCCCCTGAGGAATCCCCATTGAAATTGGAGACAGTGAGACTCTGCTGAACCCAAATGCTCCAAAAGAAGTGAGAGCAGCCAAAAACAGAGTGGCGAAACACGCTCCCCAGAGAAAACCCACCACACAGACTTGGCATGGAAATGAGCTTCCCATCTGCAGAGCTCTCCCTGAAACCACTCTCTCTATTGCCGTCTGATTAGACTGAGCTTCCATTTTCTTCCGACAATCTACCAAAATTGAAGATTGCAATGTTAGATTGCACATATAAGTTGTGTTAGAAAAATCCCACGTCGAAAAATTAATGTAGTATGAAGTAGTCAATATATCCTACTTAATCTATAACCCATTGACTCGAGCTCCTTTAGTAAAGATGAATCCAATTGTATATATTGAAGAGCTTGGACTTAATCTCTCAATCTCTTCAAGTGAAGGTATCAAACTTTTTCTGTGCGCCCCCAACAAACAAGAACCCAAAGAAAACAACAATAGCTTCACTGATAATTTCATGCACTGTCAACCCCCGACTTTTGGACTAAAATCTCATGACCGAAACTCCCATCAGCTCTTTCATGGGGGTCTCCAGAAAGTTTCCTAAGGCATAGCTTCAGCACAACCATAGAGTAAGAGCAACATAAACTTCTGATAATTTGGAGCAAAAGCACAAATACCAAAAAGGAGGAAGAACTATATTGAAAATGCCTTCTGCATAAGCTTACAGCAAGAAGAACAAACATGCACAAGCTTAACTGAGAGTCCCTCTTATCTTTTTCTCTTCTCTCTACATTAAGCCCTACCCAGTGCACACATATTATTACAGTACAAATATTACATATAAAAGAGCCACCAACTCTTGAAGTCGGCAAAGAAGTTCAGCTAGTAAATGGGGAACGTGCTGTGCAAGCACGTCCAGTAAAAATTAGAATTTAATTTTTCTTTCTCTAAGCCATCAGCAAGAAGTCCGCCACTGACTTTTCCTCTCTGAGTTTTCTTTTCCTCGTCAAATTCCGACGCCTTATTATATACGACTTCAATATAAAAGCAATTTCCATGTTCTACAAACTTCTGTCCAGCAAAATATCTACCAAAATCAACTTTATTATCTCAACAGCTTCCCTTAAAATTGATTATGAAAATCAACTAACACCAAACATCATCTTTATTTTTTTCGTACGAATCTGCCTTTGTTGTCAAATTATTTGCAAAATGATCTTTTGATCAGTAGAAATTAAGTTCAACCTCACAGTATTTAACTAGCTTACGAACATAGTGATACTCGATGTCAATGTGTTTGCTTCTACCATTAAAAATGAGATTTTTGGCTAATACAATTGCCGACTTATCATCACATATTAACTTGGCAGGACCTTTTTGTTGATGCATCAATTCAGATGACATCCTATGAAGCCAAATGGCTTGACATGCAATTGAAGCTACCGCTATGTATTTTGCTTTAGCTCTGAAGAGTGCAAGTACTTATTTTTTTGACAACCAAGAAATTACTTTTGATCCTAGAAAGACAGCATATTCGGAAGTACTCATCGGAGTCCCCGTATCACCTGCCTAGTTGCTGTCTATGTATCTCACAAAATTGAAATTATGAGTGTAAGAATATAGAAAACCATAATCACAAGTTCCATTGACATACTAAAAAATTCTTTTTGCTATCTGCAAATGTGGCCAATATGGTTTCTACATGAATTGACTAACGACTCCCCTACCATAATTAAAAGCTAGCCTAAAAGAAGCTAAATATCTTAAATTGTCAACAATGCTTTTAAAATAAGTGGGATTTACAAGTTCACAGTTTCGTTCTTCCTTTAGCTCCAATCATTTTACTATAGGACTGCGAATTGATCTAAATGATTCCATCTTCAATCACTTCAAAATATCATGAGCATGTTTCTGCCGTGAATGAAATATAACATCATTTGTCTACTTCACTTTAAGACCTAGAAAATAGGACATCAATCCTAAATCTATCATCTCAAACTAGCTAATCATAGCCTCCTAGATTCAGCAAGCATCTTTTTATAATGCTCAATAAATATCAAGTCATCAGCATAAAGATGCACATTTATTATATCGTTATTAGTATATAACTTGATATACAATTATTCTCATAGGAGCAATTCTGAAAACCATTCGCTAGTAGATTCATGTCAATATATGTGTACCGAACTCAAGATGCTTGCTTTAGCCTATATAATGCCTTCTACAATTTATAAACTTGATTTTCATGTCATTTCTTCTCCTAACCTTGTGCTTGCTCCACATAGACTTCCTCTTTAGGAAAATCATTGAGAAATACTGATTTTGCATCCATGTGATGAATCTTCCAATGTATCTAAGCTGCGAATACTAAGATCTTCATAATGGTATCAATTCAGACTAGTGATGCAAATACTTAAAATAATCAATACTTGGGATTTTGCTTGTAACCTTCCATGACAAGTGTAGCTTTAGAACGATCCACTTGACCATCGCGACTTGTACTTCGTATTGTACGTCCACTTGACACCAATGGGTTTCTTATCGGGTGGTAAAGAAGTTAGCACTCATGTTATTTTTTTCCTATGGATTCGATTTCTTCATCTGTTACTTGAATCCAGTTCTCATTTATAGCTACTCTCTTGTAATATATGAGTCAAATTCTATCAATAAACAAAAATTTACCATAGTTTCATAAGTGATTTTATCCTTGTCACTATCATCATCTTTTGTAATCATATGGTCCTTAAGTTTTGTAGGCATCTCCATCAATCATTGTGAACAACCTAATGGCAATTAAACTATTGATGATGAAGAAGTTGAACTAATAGGCAAAAATGAATCATTAGTTGAAGAATTTTTTTCTCTTACCAATGGTTCATCTTCGATAGTGATGCTTTTCAGTTCAACCTCTTGGTTCCAGTCCTAAACTTCATCCTAAAAAAAAGACTGGATATCTTGGCTAATGATTGCTATCTCCATGATTGGATTATACGACTTATAACTTTTAGTCACGTCATTATAGCTGATGAAGATACACTTGTGGCTTTTATCACCCAACATTTTTCTTCCTTCATCTGGTATATGAGGATATGTCATACACCAAAATACTCATAGGAGTGAAGCATTTTTCTTGTTGTCACTCCAAGCATCTCTTGGGGTTCTTCTCAGAGCACTCCATGTTGGACAGCCGTTTAGTAGACAAATACGACACACGCAACGGCTTATGCCTAAAATTTCTTGGATAAATTTTTAGATTTTATCATATTTTTTGCCATTTCCAAAATTGCCCTCCTTTCTTTATGTCTAAAGAGTACAACCGGCAATCAATTGACATTTCACTAACAAAATTTACAATATTTATTAAATTCATTTGAGGTAAATTCTTCCCCTCTATCTGATCTCAATGTCTTCAAATTAAAGTCACTATATTTTTCAAAAGTTTTTAAATTCTTTAACTTTGCCAAAAGTTTCTAATTTTTCTCTTAAAAAATGTACACATTCTTTTCTGGTAAAATCATCTACAAAATTTAACATATAGCTTTATTGCCTAAAATGATTTCACCTCAACAGGCCACACATGCATGTGCCAACTCCAATGGTTGCTTTGCTCTTCTTGCTATTTCAACTGGAAATGTTTCTTGATGTTTTTTTCCCGATGAGAAACCATCCGAATGGGTGGTCTAGGTTGTCAATCAAAGGCATGCCAATCACCATCTTTTTCTGGACCAATAATTTTTAGAACAAGGAAATTTCAACGACCAAATCAAAGAGGCTACAGCCAATTCCCATCTTACATAATCACTTGAAAAGTCAATGCAGTCGTTGTCTAAAGAGTAAGAGGACTATCAAGTTCCTCGTCATCTCCGGCGTTGTAATCAATCTATTGTTTACAGGTGCAAACTCCATTTTCAATGTTGACTTTGTGGCATTTTTTTTTGGAAGTTTCCCAATACTCGACAAATATCAAAAAAGCCTAGGCACAAAGTAAACATCTACAATAATGACATTAGTATATCTTTGACTTGATATTAATGTTACATGCACTTATGATGGGAATTTTTTTTTTTTTTTATTCCAAAGTTAACTTCACCACAAACTGTCTCTTCCAACTATGTGAATAACAACTTCTGGCCAAACATGTGATTACTGCACCTGATATCAAGGTACCATACATTGGTGTCCATGGTGCTCGAGTCATCCTTCACGCAGTCTTTGTCAGCATAAATGGTATTGCATTAACTGTTTACTTGTGCACCGCCTTTGCTCGGCATTCAAATTTGTATTGTTTGAATTTGTTACACTTAAAACACTCGACTTTGGATTGATGTCATGTTTTATGCTTTCTGGTTGAATTTGAATTCCCCCCTCTACCTTGGCTAATTCCACGACCTCAACCACATTATTGCCTCCTCAACTTGATTAAGAGACCCGGCTCTACGATACTTGCTCAGGATTCCAATCGATGGACTTTTGATTAGTTCTTTGCTTCTGTAAGCACAATGAATCTATCGACGGTTCCATCATCATGGTTGACACACCTCGATTGCTGTGACAACATGGTCACATCCTCTGGTCAAAGATCTTAAGATTTTTTTAACAACTCATACATCATTGAGTTCTTCACCATAGTCCCTTAACTGGTTTACAATGGTATTTACACGATCAAGCATGCAGAGATTGATTTAGAGTTTTATGGGTAAAAACTCGAACCCACCTCAAAGTGCTAAAGCCAGACTCATCTTACACAATCATCACCTTTGTAGGATTTTTGCAAAAAATCCCACGCTGTTTGGCCGTCTCTGCTCGATATCTCTTTCAGATAGTGTTTTCTCACTTAAAAGATTTTTACAATGCTTTATGATTTTACTTTTGAGACTCCACCAATGGAACTTTCTCCTTCTTCTTTAAGGCATCGAATGCTTTAGTCCTGGTAACTTTGGTGTAGCTTTTCTCTACTTGATTTCACAAATCCTACCATTTGAAGAGCACCTTCATCTGGACAGACTAGTTATTGAAATTTCTCTTGTCAACTTTAAAAGTTGTAATTGAATGGAATTGATGGATGTCATTATTAGCTCTGATATCAAATGTTGGAATGAAAACAACATCAACTCTTGATAATCTGGAGTAATAGCACAAATTCAAAAAATGAGAGAGATCCATTTGCTTAGGCTTACAACTAGTAGAACAAACACACAGAAGTTTAACTAGAGCCCTCTCTGTCTTTTTCTCCTCTCTACATGAAACTCTACCTAGTTGGTAGTGTGTACACGCACATATATAAATACATACATCTATGTATGTATGTATAAAAAAGCCACCCCGCTCTTGAAGTCGGCAAAGAAGTTCAGCTTGTAAACGGAGAGTGCTAGGCAATCTTGTCCAACGCATAGTAGAATTTGATTTCTCGTTCTCTAAGAGCGCGAATGATAACTATTATGTTTCTTTATTTCTCTATTTTTATTTTCCCCGAAACAGGTTAGGAACATAAGTATATTTGATAACGTAATTTGATTTTTCTATTTTTGAAATAAATTTCTACTCCAGAAATAGATTTGGACCAAAAATCAAAAGTTAAACTTCTTAGCTTTTCTATTTTTAGAACAAAATTAAGAAATGAAAACTTTTCTTATCATTCACTCTCGTCACCACTTGCCACCCGTGGGACACCAGATGCTTGCTGTCGGCAGCCAAAAACACTAGACGCGCAAACACCGACCACCGCATGTCTAACGTCAAACATTGAACACCAAACGCCAAACACCAAACATCGGCTGTCCACTGCCAATCTCTTGCCAACTGCGGGACGCGAAGAGCCTTCCACCATCACTTAAGACGAAGAAGTTTTATGTCGTTATTAAATGAATTTCTATTTTAGGGAGAGAAATTTTAAAATACATATTTTTGCTCAAAAATTTATTCAAGAAATAGAAATAAAAATAATAAGTTTTAGTCAGAAATTGATTTTTGGAACATAATGGTTTGCACCCTAAGCCATCAGCAACAAGTCCACCATTGACTTTCCCTTCTAAGTTTTCTGTTCCTCGTCGAATTCCAATACCTCTACTAACCTTTTTCAATATAACATGTTCCACCAACTTGCATGCAGCAAAAATTCTACCAATAAAAACTTTATTATTCCAAAAAGAAGAAAAAGCTCACAATAAAGAAATAGAACCCAAAAATGGCGGGCGCTCAAATCTGTCCGATGAAGCTTCATAAAAAAAAAAAAAAAAAAAAAAAAAGAAGGAATGATGGGGATGAAAATGTTTAAAAGAGACTGAAATAGAATATGCAGATGAATGAGAGCGAGCAGGGGTGTCAGAAAAGAGAGACTTTGGTAAGAGAAGACAAACATTTTCTCTTTTATTTTATTCTGTGTATTTTCAGATTCTCGAGAAACAAACAGACATGCCTTGACTGACTAATGGCGGCAGACATGGACTGCACCTGTTGGCTGTGTTGTACACTTGGAGCAGTCTCTCGCCGGGTCATCAGACTCATATAGAAAGACCAGAAAGTAAAAACATCAAAAAGTTAAAGGGTTTGATTGGAAAGACAACGCAAGTTCAGGGACCAAAATTGAAAAGTCTTGCCTTAATGTTGAACTAAAAATGGGAACCTACCCACCATGTTGACTCCACAGAGACGACCGTCTCTGAGTGTACTTAACAATTTATTGGCTTATTCAATATATCCAGTTGGAGGGTGAGTTTAGAAATAAAGTTTATTATATTACTTCATAAATCCATTTTTCAAGCAAATTTATGAACCTAAAATAATATATTAATCACTTGATACACGTTTTTCATAATGAAGCACGCGTCAAATTGAAGAAAAAATACTGAGGTTATAATTGCGAAAGGCTACTTTCAGTTACATGGGAAGTGAATTATGTTGTGTTAGAAATAATATTAGTTCAAGTTGATGGGGGTCAGAGTAAACAAAACTAAAAATTAAGAAAGCTTTAGAAATTTCATCACGTTGTGGGAAAGTAGAATGGCTTCAGTAGATTATGTGTACTTAGTTTGATCTATGCAAAGCCAACTTAAAAAAGAAAGAAAGACAGAAGAAGAAAAGAACTGGGAAAAATTTGACGATATGCATGCACCGGCACATTAATGGATGTTTGATATTTCATTACTAGTTCTCGATTGTTCATGGACATGAGCACATAAGCTCTAAAATATATTTTGAATCTCATGAACCGATTAAATCTATCCATTATGTTTACACAGAACCGTTCGCCTCGACTTTATTTAGCTTGCACGTTAGTTAAAGTTAGGTATCATCCCAATGAGACCTTCATATCAATCTGAGTACATGGCTTCGTTCACCTTTTTTATGCTTCATATTTAGCGTAAAATGTGGGAAACCGACCTTAAAGGGGTTATAAACCTGTGCTCTGTTAACCTGCATTGAGGATATGCATTGACCGTCTTTATTTGATCTGTACATTGAACTGATACATGAGAAGTATACACATATATACACATTATGCATGAATACAGAAGAAACGTACAAAATTGTGATCATGCAACGACGTAGACATGGGGCTTCGATGCGTTCTACCAAAATCGGTCTTTGTTGACGCTCAAGTACCCGGCCATTACCTTCCCTCCAGTGTTTCGCATGCCGTCTATGAGGAAGCACCAAGTCGAACCCAGCGCTCCGATGAAAAAGTCGGCGTCCGACGCCATCAGGAAATTCACGAGCGGGTAGTTTGTGCTCGTCTCTCTCCCGAGGCTCGCCTCGTACTTGGCCATCGTGATGTTGCCCACTTGTCGCCTCACATCCGTGTAGTAGAAGTTCCAGCTCGCGTATGATTTCGACTTGTCGATGACTTCCTGGAGGCGACGAGTACCATTCCAATCATTAAGATACTCGATGCCGAAGGTAATTCACAATTCATTGTTCCAGCTTGCGAACCGCGAATGTTGCTAGAAAGAATATCAGACCACAGAAAAGAAGAACGTGTGAAATAGGAAATCGACCTGCATCTCTGTGGAAAGCCATATGCTATTAAGGTGCGGAAACCGCTTCCTTACACGGTTGGCCAGGCTCATGTAGTCTTCGAACTCGACCACCTTCATTTCGCACGCCTTGTCGCCCATCCTCACATGCATGCTCAGAAGTGGCCGAGGAATCCACGGTCTGTGATTGGACCAAACAAACTTTTCGATGTCCGACACAGGCTTCTCCACAGCGTTCTGCAATGGAAGATTTCTCATGAGCTGACCAGTTAAAGATGATCAACTTTCCGTGGCAGGAGCACTTGGAAAAACAACACAAACCTGTGGCCATTTCTCAGGTAAACCTGTGAGGACAATCTTTGCAGCTTCCTCTCCAAAAGCAGCATGGCGCGCCATATTCATCAGGCCGCATGTGTACTCCGTTTGAAACCTCATCAAGTAGCGCACCGCCTGAAAAATACCATCAGTATTCATCGCAAAGAATCACAGAACTGAGCTTAAAATAAATGTTGGAGCAGAATGCAATCATCATTTATGCGTGACGCTGCTTATTCTTTATGCTCTTTTTCTATAATGAAACTGGGGAAACTTAAAAAGACTTTTGATGCATGCAGCAAAGCATCCTTGTACCTGTGCTCGCCACCATCTTCTGTCCATTTTGCGATGACGTGAAATCAAACTTCCATTTATTTCAGTCGTCGGCTGCAGGTAAGTCCAAGGATCCCCCCATAACCTGAATTAGAATTCTTATTTAGCCAAACGGATTGAAAGGGTAATGGGTCAAACATCTGCTGATCGCTCATGAGCTTGACTTAAAAAAAAGGGTAAAGCGGAGTCAAATTACTGGGGTATTCGGCCAGCCCATATTTGCTTCGAACTGTAGTTTTGTTTCCCAGTGACAATTCCACTTTTCCATGCATCATGACTCCCAATCAGCTCGAGTGCACGGTCTCGGCATTCCTGGGATGTTTCAGGGAGGAAGTAGCATGACCAGCTTGAGCGCGCTGATCCTGCAAAGGACGATTTAAGATTTGTCAATTGGGAAATCTTGAACTTCTACGAATATCTACAATTAGCCACACGAAAGGACTCGTTCATACCCTCACAACCATCGTGGTCGGCTCTGTTATAGTAGTTAGTGACGAGGACCCGTTTCTCATGGAGAGCAATGGCAAGAAGCCCACACATTCCGGCTATTTGAGCTCCAATACCAAATCCAGGTAATCTTTCCCAGTCCGCCACAAGGAATCTCACGCTAGGATCACTGCAGTTTGAAGGATGCTGATGGATCCATAAGTCACGTTGACCTTTTCTCGTGAGAGGATAGTTTTCCTGATCTGACCCAGTGATCTGCAAATGCTCCCCCAAATTAGATCAAGAGAAACACTGAGACCAACATTTTATACATTATCCCTACCAAAGCACGCTGATTCATTTTTTACTGAAAAAGCAACAGATTCAAGAAATGGCGCAAACTTGGTAACCTAAGACGATGATTTTGTCAACATCACTTGCTAATTAGCTAAGAGATGTCATCTTTTTGCACAACTTCGAATCGCTATTGCATGATGTGCCAATGAAAAATCTCCGGAGGATTTAAAAATTGAAGAATCGTACCCAAGGAGGATAAGAACCTTCAGATATTTCTCGGCGCCTATATTTCTTCAGTTGCTCATCATTTATAGATGCCGAATGCATTTCCAATGATGCTTTCCAACTAGTCCACGGAGGAAATATCTCATTCTCAGCATAGCTGTCGAGTTGCTTATTTACTTGAGCGCTCGATTTGCAGTCCTCCAAATGAGGAGCAGATGGTACTGCGGATCTGCTTAGTCCTAATTTACGCAATTCCTCTCTTCCATCTGTTGGTTCTTTTAGTGAAGCACTCCAAGCTGAATAAAGCAAAGAGACTCTCTCGTTCTCTTGATGCTCTTTGCTTGGCACTGAATCGACATTTCGCTCTGGCCTTTTGAGATCAAAATCTTGATCTGACCTCGTGAAGATATCTGCCATGTATAATAGTCAAAAGAATTAATGAGCTCCCAAAAAAGAATTGGATCGATGGAATTGGTGTCGCTGTTGCACAAGCGAGTAAATAAGCAGATTTACTGCAATTTATCGGGGAAATCCTAAGCCAGCAACTCGAGCACACCATCACAGAAGCTATAATTTAGTCAATGATCACTTTCACTTCATTTCTCTTCACACTTACCCTGCTTCATTGCATTATACATTTTAATGTGGAAGGTCTGCATAACGTTGAGAGAACAATATCCAATATCTGCAGAAATCTCTCAGAAGAATCATGAACTAAATTATTTATATACCAAGTTATTTTGCATCTCCAGTCAGGTCAAAGTCAAAGGTGAATCAACAAAATGACTTGAACAAGCAAAGCTAAAAGGTTCAAGTTGCTTCATCTACACCATTCCATCATTCCCAATTATGACTTTTCATCTGTTCTCCACCTTAATCTTTCCTCTATTTCAAAAATTTCCCTGAAAAAATGGAATTTTCAGATATATGAGTTCTGCAAAGAAGGCTATCTTTAACTGCCATATATGCACCGAAATCTTTGCTTCTGTACTCTTTCCCTTAAAGTAAGAAATAAACTACAATGTTGCAGAAATTTCCCGTAACACATGAAATTTTCACGACTTCATCCTCTGTAGTTTATCTCAAAAGTCAGATAATCAAAGTTGTATCACATATAATGGATGACGATTAATCATCAACATGTGTGAACAAAAAAGCAAATAACGAAAAAAGATACAATTCAAGACTCACTGATGATGTTTGAGCTTGAATTCCCCTGGGAGATCCCCATTGAAACCGTAGGCAAGGAGACTCTGCTGAACCCAAACGCTCCGAAAGAAGTGAGAGCAGCCAGAAACAGAGTGGTGAGACACACTCCGCAGAGAAAACCCACCACACAGACCTGGCATGGAAATGAGCTCCCCATCTGCAGAGCTTTCTGCGAAACCACTCTCTCAATTGCCTTCTGATTCGACTGAGCTTCCATTTTCTTCCAATTATCTATCAAAACAGAGGAACGCAAGGACCCAAAGAGAACGATGATAGCTTCACGGATTATGTCATGGACTGTCAACCCCCAACTTTTTTCACTATAATCAATTGAATGAAACTCCCACCAGATCTTTTCTTCTTCTTCTTCTTTTTTGTTCTTGTTTTTGCTTTGAGCCCAACTAATTTCTCATGATCAGTAGAAACGCCTTCATGGGTCTCTCCAGAAAATTTCCAAAGGCGTAGCTTTCAGCGACAGCCATCCTATTACCTGTAGACACCTCGATAGGGTGTTATTGTTGAGTGGTCCTCTTCGATGTTCCTATCAACTGCAAAATTAAAATATAAACATAAAAAATTTATGAAGATACGAGCAGAACATACAAACAAAAATGAAATGAACGGCCACCAGAAAACAAAGAAAAAAATAACCGTAAGAATTTGAGAGGGAGGTTTCAGTAGTACAGATGAAAAAACAGAGCTTCGAGTTCTCTCAACAATTCGCAGTCTCAAAGCAAAAAATAAAATAAAACCATCACCCGTGATCATGAGAATTCAGAAGATGAACCAACCCAAAAACCAGGCATCAGATTTTTCGAGATTCGCGTGATTCCCATTGGAGTTTCTTAACGGAAACGACCGTCCCTTCAATTTAGGGAGATATTTTGGCCGAGATATTTCGAAAAGCGGAAGAACAGAGAAGAGCTAACAGAGAAAGTACAAAAAAGAATTTAACCCAGCTACGTTCGTGTAAGCAAAGGCTCAACCTTTTTAGCAGACGAAACGCAAAGCAGCTTCCTTCAGCACCAGCTGCTCAAGATAAGCATCCAACGGAAGTGGAGGAAGAAGAGCAGAAAGCTCACGAGAAAGAGATAGGACTCCAAAAAGGGCAGTCTCAAATTTTGTCCCACGAAGTGGAATATGCAGAAGGATCAGAGCTAGAGAGAGAGAGCAGAAGTGTCGGGAAAGAGACTTCGGGAAGAGGACCCAAAATCACCCTCTCTTCTTCTTTTGCTTTTTGCATTTTCAGATTCTCAATAAACAAACACAGAGACATGTCCCGACTGACTAGGTAGCACCAGATATGCACTGCATCGGTTAGGCGCGGGGCCACACTTGGAGCAGCCTCTTCCTGGATCATCAGCCTCCTCGAAAACAGAGCCGGAAAGTGTCGAAAAAAATTTAAGAAATGAATAGGTGAGGAGATTGTATTTGGTGCAGGTGATCATGGATGCTCTCTCAACCTGGGAGGCTGGGACCCGGGCTTTACTTGCTACCCTCATCAAAACAGCTGTTCCTCTCTTTCCTCTTCTCTCTCTCCCTCTTTGGCAAAAGCTGAGGCTGGTTAAATCTTAATCACCCCTTTAGGTGGGAATTTTTTTTTCACGGCATCAACAGAGTATTGTAGGATTCTTTTCTCCATAGAAATTGAAAATTCATTGAAATACCATAAAAGTTTCACTGAAATACCATAAAAATTTCATGAACCGATCGAGTTCGAGACTTTGGCCATGCCAATTACCCTTTGAAAATGGTGAAATCTTTTATTTTTATGGTTAATGTGAGATATCAATTGACAAGATCCTCTGTTAGAGAGAGAGTGCAAAGAGAGAGCGGTGAAGAAGGGAGGAGATTTTCATCGGTTTCGGCATGGAGGGGAGTGATGATGGGGATGAGGGATGGGGGATGGTGGCGGGTGGCGGGTGGCGAGTGGCGGATGGCCAAAGAGAAGATGGCGACACGTGTACGTGAAAAAGCGACCTGGCGTACCGAAAGGTAGTGACCCGTGTCCTTGGCGACTTCGTCTTCTAGCCGAGGTTGTTTCTCGCGACTTCGGGGCTTTATAAGGGTTCCCTGTTCCTCTTTATCCTTTTTCTTTTTCCCCCTTTTCCCCCTATTCCTCCTATTTTACAATGTTTCTTATTTTATTTTTTTATATTATATCTCCAAATTGAACCCGTCAAAACATATAGATCGGAGCAGGTTAAAAATAATATTCTCATTTAACCCATGTTGATCAATTTTCACGACATACAAATCTAATGAATCATATTTGATTTATAGACAATACATACTCAACTTGTATTATTAAAAGTGCTTTCAAATTTAATTCTATTTATGAAACTCTGAGATGTGATTATGGAGTGAGAAAGTAGATAACGACAAAGTAGAATAAAGAGAGTATGTATAGATTGGGTCTAAGTAAATTATACATCCGTTCATGATATATTTATGACTCATTTAACACTTCTGTTATATTTAAACTCATTTATGATCAATTTACTTAATATAACTAACCCATTTAATACATATATAGATTAAGCCCATTTTGATGGGTCTACTCCGGGTTCATCGACTTCACAAGAGCTTGGAGTTCATCACTAGCCATGTGATTAGCGCAGCCAAAAAAAAAATGCGAACCTTATTTGGTGGCTAAAAATTTAATTTGAGGAAAATATGTTATAAATATACTAATTTAGGATTTTCTTTTGTGTTATTACCTTGAAAACATAATCTACTCTGTTATTTTTTTAAACAGCATTAAATTTTCTAATTAAATATATTTAAAAAGTATTTCGAGGGCCCTCGACAATAGAAAGTCTAAATCAACATCAAACGTTGGAAAATGATGATGGTTATATAATAATTTCTTCTTAAGGATGATGTGGGGGAAGTGGTGATGAGTATGGTCAATGTAAGAATGATTGTTTTATTAATAGGTAAGTTAGGCCGTAGGCGGCTTTGATTTGTGCGGACGCAAAGTGGCCATGATGATGAGTAGGCTAGGCAAGCTTCGTGCTTTGGGGTGAAAGTACATTCTCTGGGTTCAATCTTTCATTGGGGAGCGTTCGATCTGTTGACTTTGAACACGCCTTGACTCCCTCAGATCTCAACGGCGACGAGGTGGGCCCCACGTGATTTGCGAATCCCCAGCAACTTTGCTATAAAATCGAAAAAAGAAAAAAGAAAATGAGGAGAGAGGGCCTTCCCCAAGAAGGGTGTCCTTAATTGGGAATAGGGATTTGAGCCCCTCCCACTTTTTGTGGCTTTCAAATGCGGAAATTCCTACTTTTCGTCTACGTATTTTTACTTAATTTCTGATAAAATATGTATACTCTGTCTAATCGAATTCTTCTACTTCCGCAAAATCCCTAGTTAAACATTATCCAGCCAGTACTAAATTTGACCAAATTGAGTTAAAAACATGTGGAAAAATTTAGCGAATATTATTATCGGATCATGATGACATATGAACTTTTATATTGAAGAAATCTTACCCATGTTATGCTACGAGATCTTCCTATGGCCATGCTAGTTGGATTGGCCGGATTTGTTGCCATAGAGGCTTGATTAGAAAGCTTGTGAAAGCAAAATGGATAGATTGAACAAATTAAAGTGCACGTAGACTTTACTTCTAAGAAACTTTACTTCTAAGAAAGTCATCCACTCAATTGATGTATATGCATCTGGCCAAAAAAAAAAAAATTGAAAATTACATGGATAATTGCAAAAAACAAACGGGTTTGGTACTCAATATTTGATTTTTCAATTGAAAATTAAAAATAAAATGTGAGGTGGTCCTGTGTGGTGGCGTTGAGCATCCATAATAGATTGAAATTTGGCTTCTTTCAACTTTTTCGTAATTTTTTAAGAAAGCTAAGGTGTCATATGCAAATTGCTTTGAGTCGATGTAACTTGCACATTATTGATAATCTACATTTAATCGGTTCACGGCGTCTACAAATGATTAATGAGCTTTTAAATAGCAGGTTATAGATGTAAAACATAAATGTAACTAGTATGTAGGATTTATTTACCCTTTTCTTCCCTATCTTACTATTAAGGGAAAATCTCAAATAAGGACCCGAAATGACTTCATTTTCTCAAAAAGGGCGCAAGTAGAGCATGCCGAAATAAGGACCAAGTAGTCATTTAGTCTCAAAAGAGGACCTGACTCGCCGGCCGGTGAACTGATGCATTTCTGATGTAGATTCCGGCGACCTAATCAGGGTATTTTCGTCCAAAAAATATTTACTTTTCATTTTCCTTTTCCCCAGTTCATCTTCTCCATCTGCGAGCAGACCTCCAGTATCTCGCCGGTGAAGTAATTGCCGGCGAGATCGAGCCACTTCAGCTTCTTGAGCCCCGCCATCTCCAGCGGTAGCGGCCCCGTTAACTTGTGTCATTGCCCAAGTGGAGTTCTTTGAGCTGGGTTATCGCCCGCAGGACTTTGCTGGGGAAGATCCCGGAGAGGTTGAGGAATCGGAGGGAGGTGGGGCTGCCGAGCTCTGGCGGGCGAGTCCCTAAGTGAGGTTGTCGGTGGTGAGCGTGAGGTTGACGAGGTTGCGGAGAAGGCCGATTTTGGGTGGGATGTAGCCCGAGAGGCCGACGGATGTGATGTTGAGAGAGACGACCCACGAGCCGGCGTCGCACGTGACTTCGGTGAAGGAGCAATGCGGAAAGGGCGGTGGCGAGAAGGAGGAGGAGGAGTCGACCCAGTCGCCGATGGTGGCGGAGGGAGGCCCGACCATGGCGGTTTTTCGAGAGCACGTCCAGGTCGCTCCGTGCAGGGGAAGCGGAGATGAAGAGGAGGAAGAAGAAGAAGACTCCATTGCAGGGCGGTTTCGTCCTCAGTGAGTTCGGCGAGGCCAGCAAGGTGAGGCCGACCCATGCCGGTCCCACGACCTTCGCCGGCCCTTCCCCACTTCCGATGTCCTTGATTTGGGCAATGCCTATCTTCGACGAAGAAGACGATGAACAGGGACAACACCATGGGTAGATCAGGAAGAAGATGAACAAAAGAAGGAAAACAAAAAGATAATATTTTTTGGACAAAAAAACCCCAGACCAGGTCGCCGGAATACGCATTGAAAATGCATCAGTTCGCCGGCCGGCATGTCAGGTCCTTTTTTGATACTAAATGACTACTTTGGGCCTTACTAAAAACAGATTTCACTTCTAGTCCTTTTTGAGAAAATGGGGTCACTTTGGGTCCCTATTTGAAATTTTCCCTACTATTAATAAACTCTTGTTACTTAACGTGCAAAGACATTGTGAAAACTGGCACATCAATAGGCAGTTTTAACTGCAGTGGGAATTAAAATAGTAACGCGTTTGATGGATTTTGTATTTACTTTGCTTTGTAGCTTCACCAGAAATGAACTTTCGTTACTCAACGTGCAAAAGTCATGGGAAAAACTAGCCAAATCATCTAGCGTATTTTATACTTCGAGAGCCCCGCCTAATTCACTAGAAATTCCCATAAAATATTGGGTTTAAGCGATGTTTTCCCTCACAATTAAATCTTGACGAAGCCATTTTTTTATTTACCACCCAACGAACGAACGTGCACGGGCAAATTATTTAATAAATATATCGTAATAAAATAATTTTTTTTTAGCTCTTTTCGAGACGTAATATTAGTATCCTGATAGCCAAGTGGCAGTCAGTGTCCCGTTACAGCAATAAGATGTTGATGATCATTATTATTTACTTTATCTTCACTGCTGTGCCATTGATGTGAAGTTATGAATCAAGTATATTTGTTTATTACTTTGTCATTCAATGTGTTAAAAAAAAACCGAAATTGATATATTTATGCAAATTGCAACAGGAATGTTCATCAACCTTGGATCCTTATGCCTATGCATTATCTATCATGCTACAGAAAATATTTAGCAGATGTAACACATCGATACATAATAGCAAAACTATATAGTCAATGTATATATTATAAGATATTATTATTTTGGTATGGCTTGGCAGCTATCTTGTTGTTTTTGTATTTATGAAGAATTATATTTTCCGACTAAGCTCATATTCAAAAAGTGTAATAAATGAAAATTTATGAGTGATTATTGAATCTCCTCGCGATAGTTAGCTCTGACACATCAATTCCTAGATATCAAGGAGGGAGGGAGAGAGAGAGAGAGAGGACTTGGGCATAGATCCTTCATTTTGCAAGGTTCTCCCCCTAATGTCTCAATAGAAAACTGGGATTTTATCAACAATTGAGACTACACCAAGAGGAGCAACGCAACGTATGGGATAAGGAATCTCTGCCTGTGTCGCAAGGGAGGCCGTCTGGCAGTGTAAGGCTCTTTGCAAGAGCAAGGTCTAGCACTGTTATTGGCCGTTTGACCGTCGATAGTTGGTGTTTTACCCTCGGTAGTTGGTACCTGGGAATTTTTCTTTAGGCGGGTTCTATTTTAACTCTCGCTCTCAACTTTTTGTCCTATCTTCTTGTAAGGCATGGAATCGAAACCCACATTTAAAGGCAAATTATCCCCATCCTAATCGTCCTGAAAATGTGAGAGTCTAAACCCCCCTCGTCTCCTTCTCTAATGAGAAGAGTTGGTTTCACCTCACTTTTTGTGGTTCAAAATTGGGAAATTTCAACTTTTTCATCTACACATTTTTTCTTTGTTTTTGATCAAATATTCATGCATTTAATTTGTCTAATCGGACTCTTTGACTTTGCTGATTTTTTGATAAAATCAGGCAACACCAAATTCAACCAAATTGAGTTAAAAACATGGCCATCGGAGGATGCCGAAGGATGATGCAAAAAATTTATGCGGTCTATGTGGACGTGTGTGGAAAAATTTAGCAAATGTAAGCAACGGGGAATGATGCTGGCACATAAACTTCTGCACCGAAGAAATCTTATCTAGGTCATGCTACGAGGTTGTCCTACGGCTACGCCGACTGGATTGGAAAGCTTTTGAAAGCAGAAGGGTTCGATCAGACAGGTTAAACGCATGTAGACTCTACTTCTAGGAAAACCATCCGCTAAGTTGATGCAAATAATAAAATACGCATTTGGCAGAAAAAAAAAAAAAACTCACAAATTACATCGATCATTGCATAAAAAATGGGCTTGGTACTCAATATATGATTTTTCAATTGAAATTTTTTATAAAAAGTTGGCGTTGAGCCTCTCCATAACAGCTTGAAATTTGGCTCCTTTAACTGGTTAGGTGTTTGCTGGATTATTTATGTACTTTCTTTTTGTCGCTTCATCAGAATGAACTCTCGTTTTTCAACGTGCAAAGTCATGCGGAAACTAGCCAAACCATCTAGCACGTTTTTAAACTTTGAGAGCCCCACCCAATACAGTAGAAATTCACATAAAATGTTGGGTTTAAGCGATGCTTTCCCTCCCAATTAAATATCGGCGAAGCCATTTTTTTAATCATCCAACGAACAAGCGTAGGCAAATAATTTAATAAACATGTTGTCATTATATAAATTTGAGCATCTTTATCTATTTTCGAATTGTAGTATCGCGATAGCCAAGGTGTCCTGCCATATCCATAAGATATTGACAATCAACGCCATTCACGGGAAGTTAGGTATATTTATTTATCTCTCGGTTCATTGCCACACAATATGTAAAGAAAAGAAAAATTGATATTTTTTTTGCAATTTGCAGCAACAGGAATCTTCGTTGATCTCTGATCCTTATGCCTGTGCTTTTTCATGCATGCTAAAGAAAATGTGTTGCAGATGCTGCATTAGCTGTGATGAATGAGTAATGAAACTATTCCAATTCAAAAGGGAGAAATAGGAAAACAAAATCAATGAAAAGTTTAGTCCGATGTAAATGCAACACATGGTAGCAAAACTACATAGTAAATGTAAATACAATATGATATTATTATTTGCTAAAGTCTCAACAGCTATTCTATTGTTTTCGAGTTCTTGAATAATCGTGTTTCATGATGAAACTCCTAATCAAAAAGTTTAATAAATGAAAATATGTGATTGATTATCGAATAGTCAGCTCTGAAAGGTCAATTCCTATGTATTGGCAAGAGAGAGTTATAGATAACCTAGACATGGATCCTCCACGCGGCATGGTACTCTTTTTTATGTCTCAATAAATTTCAATGGTGAATGAAGAAAATGAGAATTTTATACACACCATTCAGTGGTTGGGACTGCCGACCCTTGCATGAGGGCGTCGGCCATGCCTCCCCTGTAGGCCACCTCTGATGGTTCAACGACCGTGCTCTCTTGTCCTTAGCATAAGTCTAGGGACCCACATGCCTCCACAAACAGAAGTATGTCAAATCTAAAGTTCTATTCCCCGCAATTTCCTATGACTCGCATGTGACTCACTTTGATAAACAATAGACATTGAGGGGGAACAGAGTAAATTATACAACAGTCTCTAAGTAGCACCAATGTCTCAAATGAAGTTCTTTGTTGCATAATGACTTCCTTTAGCCAATAGGAAGGGATAGGAGGGAAAAGACTACATATGACAACCTGGCGGGAACGTGAAAAGTAGTATTGAGTAATCAAATTAATGTTGCAACTAAAGTATCAAGCTTCCTCTTTAGAAATAAATAAATTGATTTTGGGGGGAATACACATCCCAAGAGCTTTTTGTAGCACATTCATAGAAGAAGGGACCTGTATAATAAATCGTTGTACGTGACATGACATGAGCAAAAGCATGACACCGGATTTCATTTTTCTTCTTTGTTTTTTTGTTTTTTTAACACTTAATTGATACATGGCCGGCAGCCCTTTTGCGCCCTTAGGGAGTATAGCTACGATCGGTGCAATTAAGAACGGCGTTAATCGTCCACGCTGTCATTGCAAAAAATTGCATTAATAAACTCACGGAAACCCCAATATTCAAGAAATAATGATATTCTAACCTGAAGACGAGACTTTGTTACAGCGAGTACAAATTATCTGGTATGAATAAAGGTTTATTTGATAATACTTCCGGAAATAACTGATTTTATTCTTTTATTTTTTATTCCTAGAAACGATTTTTAAAATCAAGTCTAATTTTTTTCTCTTCTCCTTCTCTCTTCTTCTTCTTCTTCCTCCCAGCAGATCATTGGCTGTTGTTGGTCACTGCCATAGCCACTGACGATCTTCGGCAACTGGTTGGGCGAGGTTCGACAAGCTCGCTACAGCCTCGCCTAGCCATTGCGAGGCTCAAACTTGCTAGATCTAGGCGAGGCCGAGTCTCACCCATCCTGAAGAGCCTCATAGTGGCCAAGCAAGGCCCGGCCTCGTGCCAGTGAGCGAGGCTTTGACGAGCTCACCAGACCTCACCTAGTTAGTCGCTGGCCACGGTAGAAGTACGAAGAAGAAGAGAGAAGGAAAAAGAAAAAAGAGAAAAATATAAGAAAAATATAATAAAAGTACTAAAAAATTAAAAAAAACAACAAATTTAAGAATCCTACTAAAGACATTTCTATCTAGGGAATAAAAATTTTGGACAAATACCAATTGCTTTCAAAAACTCAAAAATTATTCCTAGGAACAGAATAAAAGAAATCATTTCTAAGCAAAAATTATTCTTAGAAACATAATGGTTATCAAGTGCACTTTAAGCTTCCGTCATGGCAATCGGGTCCTGTTCATGGCAATCTCATGTGAAAAGAATGTGATTGTGTCGGGGTCTTCAATTCTCATAATTGAAGATGCATTCGTTCAACTAGAACGGAGGCTGCCCTTGCAGGACTCAAGGAAGAAAAGTCAATACGACAACGTACACCTTGCGAACATTATTTTTGGTCCCTCGTCGGTAGGAAGTTCATATTGAGATGGGACACCAGACCAAACAGGAGAAATTACCAAAAAAATTGCACAAATTTAATGTAATTATATCAATTTAGTTTTAAATTTTTAGTTGTGCCACTTTAATTTTAAACATATTCATATTTTGCCAATTGAGTCAATCCGCCCAATTTTAACTAGAATTACTTATGTAAATATTAACTGTCTTACGTGACATTATTGATATCAATGTAGATTTTTTTCTTTAAATTTTTTTCTTCATTTTTTTATTTTAAATTGAGGGATGGCAAAGGTCGCTGGCCGACCCATGCCAGCTTTGGGTGAGCATCACACACCCTCGTTGGATCTAGGCTTTGTGGCCTCACCTAGATTGGGGGAGGGTGTCATGGCTCTCAGTAGGTTTGGGCAAGGGCCACGGCACCTTACGAACTTTAGTCCAAACAAGAAAAGAGAGTAAAGAATTTAAAAGAACAAAACCATATTAAAAATATCCACATTAGCGCCATGGACGTAAGATTGTTAGTGTTCACATAACAGTAGCTATCAAATGTTTTCACAAGAGTACTAATTGCTTTATAGCAAAATCATGAATTGGGAAAATTTTATAAAGGACTAATACACGAAAAATTCAAAATTAGTATATACGTGATAAATTCACCCTATGTTAATTTCCATAAAAAATTTTCATTATATTGCTAAGTTGGATGTAATGTGATAGTTGACAGGTGTATCAGTTTGGGGTATTATCGTCCGTTTATTATAAGTGTACAAGTTTGGGAGTTTTTCGTAGTACTAATTCAATCTAACGGAAACTAATAGAGGGAAAATTATCATGAATATTCTAATTTGAGATTTTTGTTGGTAAATTTATTATAGGTATATTAATTTAAGATTTTGTAATATTAATTTCTAAATAATCCTATCTGTCAATATTTAAAAGAATCGACAATTGTTCAGCTAGTATGAAAGAAAACAGGGGCAACAGATAAATAAACTAGAAGAACCTTAGCGTTCTGTTGGCACGAGTGAATCAGTTTCAGAAAAAGAAACTTTTGGGAATACAGAAGAGGACATGAAAATTTGGATTTTTAGATTCTCGAGAAAAAAACTGGCCATCTGAAACAAATCGAAAAACTGAACTAAAATCGACATTGATCTGAAGTGAATTTTCATACATTTTTAGTTTGGTCGAGTGTTAGTTCGGATGATGAAATATAATTATTTTCTATTCTGACTCAATTGGTTTCAATTTAGTTCAGTTTGGTTACTTGAGCTAAAAATTACCTCTCGTCTTAATATTACATTATACACAATCTCTATTTTATTTTTCACTAAATATCTTTTTAATATTTCAAAAAAGAAAATCGAAAAACCAAAACCCAACCAATCCGAGTATGTAGTTCGGGGCACGGTTCAATTCAAAGATAATACACACTCAAATGGTTCAATTCAATTCAAGACCAAAATTTCCAATCCAAGCCGAATCGAATCGTTGCCACTCATATCTGAATGGAAAATTCGAACCGAACTGATTCACACCCCTACGAGGACTGACTAATAGCATCAGATATTGCGCCACATCGGTCGGGTGCGATGTGCAGCACTTGGAGCAGTCTCTTCCTGGGTCATCAAAACTCCTCAAGAGTACAGAGCAAGAAGTGTAAATAAAAATAAATGAAGGCGAGGAGATTGCATTTGGTGCAGGTGAGCATGGATTCTCTCGATCTGGGCAGGTTTCACTTGCTACATCGTCAAAAAAACAGCTGTTCCTTCCTTCCTTTCTCTCTCTGCTAATGCTGTTCATGAGTTTTTAATCATTTTTAGGTGGAAATTATCGCGAGAGCCTCAAAGAGCGGTCTGGATCGCTTTTTCCTATCATTGTATGGCTGAATGGGGATGTAGTTTCCGCAATATAAATATCTATAAAATACCATATAAGTTTCGTATACTTATTAAGTCTTGGTTTTGATTGCCGTTATCATCTTCAATTTAGAATTCTTTACACGCAATTTGTCGACTATGCTTAATTAAAAAGAATTGGTTTACGTCGCAATGTATATATTCATACTATACAAAAGATGGTGCATTTGAAAATGATAAAATCTTTGATGATATAGTTAATGTCGATATTAATTGACAAAATCCTTGCGTGAACGGAGAGAAAGTGCAAAGAAAAAGCAGCGAAGTTGGAGTCTTCAATGGTTTCAGCTTGGGAATAACGATGATGGCGATGGGTGTGGGGGATGGCCAAAAGTAAGTGGAAAAGCGAACTGGCGTACCAAAAGATGGAGACACGTGTCCTCTGTGGGTTCGGCTGGTTGTTTCTTGCGACTTCGGGTTTTAAGTGCAACCGTTCCTCTTTTTCTTTCTTCCTTCACTTTAATTTTCATTTTTTCATTTTTCCCTATTTTTACAATTTCTCTTAATATTTGATAATATGTACTCCCCGGTTCCCCCCGGTTCTCAAGAGCTTGGAGTTCATTGACGTGTTAAAATGTGGACCTTGTTCTGTACTTTAACCGTGGAGGCCCGTATCTTGTGATTCTGACCGCTTGGTAAGGTAACTGATGAGTTGTACGAGTCAGTAGGGCGACGTTTGGTAACGATTCGTTTCCTAAACCGATTCGACTAAAAATGATTATTTTTTATTCTATTCTTTAACCGATTCGAGTAAAAAAACGCATTTGGTAACCATCCAAATTTTTTTATTCGGAATAGAATTGCACTTGATATTGTGTTAATTGATTATGTTCCAAATTAATTTCTTTTGATTTTTAAATAATATTTTTTACTTTTACTTTTCTTTTCTTTTCTTTTTTTCCTTTTTCCCCTATTCTTCTTCTTCATGTGGCCGGTCGGGACCGGGGCGACTGGCAAGACGAGGGCCGCCGATGCTCATCGGAGTGTCGCCGGCCCTCGGCGAGGCTCGGCCCTCGTCGGTCGAGCCTTGCCAGCAGCTGGGCGAGGCTTGCCCAGCCTCGCCGGTGGCTGGGCTTGCCACCGGCGAGCTCGCTGGACCGGCGACCGACGGCGGCGAGCGGTGGCGGGTGATGGTGGACAAAGAATCACGGGATGACGGAAGGGAAGAATGAGAGTTTCACTGTTTTGATTCTTTTTTTTATTCTTAGACATAGAATCATATTTTTTTTTTTTTTCAATTCTCTTCTCAATCTGTCCTCGGGAGCAAATTTGTTCCCGAGAACAAAAATTTTACAAAACGCGATTTTCGTTCGATTCCTTAAGGAACAAAATCGAATCAGGCATTATTTGGCACGTTGCCAAACAGGCCCTAATATTCACAAACATATTCACAAAACGTGATTTTCGTTCCAAACTGATTCTGGGAACAAAAAATCAGAATCATGCATTATTTGGCACGTTGCCAAACAGGCCCTAATATTCACAAACTTATGTCTAGATTGACTTTATTCCATGAATTATTTTTTTTGATCTTTTGAAAATCATAAATCGAGCTTCTCACCCACCCCGTGGTGGACGAGTTGATTCGCGTCTTGACCCCTCAACCGAAAGGGTAGAGATTCGAAACTTCTGCCCCCATTATGCGACTAACCTACGACGCCGTGGGAGGTGGGTCCCTATGGCGCCGCCTCGGGTTTGCGTTGTCGGCTGCCGGTTGTACAGCAATTCCCGAGTCACTATAAAAAAAAAAAATCGAGCTTCTCCTCGAAATGCTAAACATATGCTAAAATAATGTCAACCGATGAGTCAAATGCAATTCCTTTTGAAAGCGAAAAGAAAATCTCAATTCGCCTTTTGAATTAGGGACAAATGAAATAATATGCAATTTTGAACTTAATGTGGTATGACATGGCTAGCTCAAGACGATGATAAGTCAAAACGTTTTGACCCATCATTATACTCACATCAAAATATATGAACAGAGATAATGATAATAAATATAGATACATTGATGCTACGAGAATTGCTACCCTCCACTATGCAAACGTAATCTACCCATTATTTTTTTAAACAACGATTCATGTGTTTTTAATTAGGTATACTTAATAAGTATTTCGAGGGCCTCAACAATAAAAAGTCTACTTTCATAATTCGTGTTAGAAAATGATGATGGTTACATGATAATTTCTTCTTAAGTATGATGCGGGCAAAATGGTGATGAATATAGTCAATGTATGTGATAATGATTGTTGAAATTAATAGGTAAGTTTAAGGTTTGGGCGGCTTTGATTTGTGCGGACGCAAAGTGGCCATGATGAGTCGGAGGCAAGCTTAGAGCTGCGAGGTGAAAGTGACATCCTTTGGGTCCAATCTTTCATTGAGGAGCGTCCGATCTGTTGACTTTGAACACGCTTTGACTCCCTCAGATCTCAACGGCGACGAGGTGGGCCCACGAAAAACGAAAATAAAAAGAAATAAGGAGTGAGAGGGCCTGCCCCAAGAAAGGATGTTTTTATGTGGGAATTTGGATTTAAGCTCCTCCCACCTTTTGCGGCTATTAAATGCGGAAATTTCTATATTTCGTATACGTATTTTTACTTTGTTTCTGAAAAAATGTTTATACGCTTAATTTGTCCAACCGAGATCTTCTACTTTCATAAATTTTCTGATAAAATCTAGCTGAAACCAAATTCGATCAAATCGAATTAAACACGCAATTGCTGGAGGAGAGGCGAGTAATGTATAAGGTCCATGTGGACATATGTGGAAAAATATCATTGAATGTATGAAACTGTCATATCATGACGGCACATAAACTTCTACATTGAGGAAATTTTACCAATGTGATGCTACAAGATCAACATATGGCCATGCTAGTTGGATTACTCGGATTTCAAAGCCTGTGAAAGCAAAAAGGCTCAATCAGACAAATTAAATGTTCGTAGACTTAATTAGAAAAGACGTGAAAATACAAGAACGGAAGATAAAGCTTTTCCCTTATTAAGTGGATCTCGTTGGAAAGTGCTTTAAAATATTTATAAGTATATTGATAAGTTTTGTTATCGTACATAGATACATGTTGCTCCACTTGTAAAGTGATGACATTGTTGAGACTCTACTTCTTGGAAAGCCGTTCACCCAGTTCATGCAAATATAAAACACACATCTTGCTTAAAAGAATTAAATATTACATATATCATTGCAAATAAAAACGGGTTTGGTACTCCATATATGATTTTTCAATGAAAATTAAAAAAAAGAAAAATGTGTGGTGGTGCTGTGTGGTGGCGTTTGCCTTCTACATAACAGCTTGGAATTTTGCTTCTTTATCTTTTTCATAATTTTTTTAAGGAGGCGTCACGAAATTTTGAGTCCAAAAGTTGAAGATTGTTCATTCAAATCCTATCAACAGCATATAAATTGCTTTGAGTTGATGCAACCTGTACATTATTAATAATCTTTATTTAATCGGTTCATGATGCAACCTGTACATATATAACTAGTATGGAGGATTTTTACTTTTTTTTACTACCGTGCTATAAATGAACTTTTGTTACTTTACGTACAAAGACATGACCAAAATTAGCACGTTATTTATTTACTTTTTTTTACAATTTCACCAAAAATGAACTTTGGTTATTTAACATGACAGGTCATATGGAAAACTGGCAGAATCATCTAGCACGTTTTATATTTTGAGAGCCACACCTAATTGAATAGATATTCACATAAAGTATTGGATTTCCAGCAATGCTTTCCTTCCCAATTAAATTATTTTATAAGCATGTTGTAATAAAATAGACTTGAGTTTCTTTAACTCTTTACGAAACATGGTACAGCCTAAGTAGCAGTCACAGTCAGTGTCCTGCCATACCAATAAGACGTTGGTAATCATTATTATTGGCTTTTGACTTGGCCGTGTCATGTGAAGTTGTGAATCAAGTATATTTTTTTATCTCTTCGTTCATTGTCATACAATGTGTAAAGAAAAAACCGAAATTGATATCTTTATGCAAATTGCAACAGGAATATTCGATCCTTCTGCCTATGCTTTTATCGTGCATGCCAAAGAAAATGTCTTGCCATGATGTTGCACTAGCTGTGATAAATGAGTGATGGAACTTTTAAAATTCAAAAGCGAGAAATAGAAAAAATAAATCGACCAAAAGTTTAATTAGATGTAAATGTAACGCATTTAGTGTATGGTAGCAAAATTATATAATTAGCATAGATGACATGTGATATTATTATTTCGGTATGGTCTTGGCAGCTAAGCTATCTTTATTATTTCCGTATTCATAAATAATTCTTTTCTTGATGAGGTTCCTATTCAAGGCAAGGGTTAGCTTTGACACTTCAGTTCCTAGATTGGGAAGGGGGTGTTTGGATGAGGCAATCTAGACATGGATCTTTTGGATTGTTTATCTTGCACGATACTCCTTTTCGTATATAAATAAATTTAAATTAAGTAAATGGAGATTTATCAATGATTATTGAGACATCAACATCGACTTCACCTGTCTCGCAAAGGGGGTTGTCTGGTAATGCAAGACTCTTAGAAAGAGCAAAGTCTAGCACTGTCATTGGCTGCGTGTCGACAGATGATCTCTATCTTCTTCTTCTTCTTCTTCTTCTTCTTCTTCTTCTTCTTCTTTTGGCTGCGTGTCGACAGATGATCTCTATCTTCTTCCTCCTAGTGGATCATCGGCTATTGTTGGCCACCGCCATAGCCACTGATAATCTCTGACAACTAGTTGGGCGAGGTTCGACGAGCTCGCTAGAGCCTCGCCTAGCCACTGCGAGGCTTAACCTTGCTAAATTTGGGCTTAACCTTGCTAAATTTGGGCGAGGTCGAGTCTCGCCCAGCCCGATGAGCCTCACAGTGGCCCGGTGAGGCCCGGCCTCTCGCCACAAAGCGAGGCTCTAACGAGCTCACCGGACCTCACCTAGTTAGTCGTCAGCCACAATAGAAGGAGGAAAAAGAAGAGAGAAGGAAAAAGAAAAATAAGAAAAATATAATAAAAGTACTAAAAAATTAAAAGAAACAAAAAATTTAAGAATCCTACTAAAGACATTTCTATCCAGGAGAATAAAAATTTTGAACAATTATCAAGCGCTTTTAAAAAATCAAAAATTATTCCTAGAAACAGAATAAAGAAAATCAATTCTAAGCAAAAATTGTTCTCAGAAATAGAATAATTACCAAACGCGCTTTGAGCTTCCGTCATGGCAATTGGGTCCTGTTCATGGCAATCTCATGTGAAAAGAATGTGATTGTGTCGGGGTCTTCAATTCTCATAATTGAAGATGCATTCGTTCAACTAGAACGGAGGCTGCCCTTGCAGAAGGACTTAAGGAAGAAAAGTCTATGCGACAACGTACACCTTGCGAACATTATTTTCGGGTCCCTCGTCAGTAGGAAGTTCATATTGAGATGGGACACCAGAACAAACGGGAGAAATTACCCAAAAATTGCACAAATTTAATGCAAGCATATCGATTTGTTTTAAATTTTTAGTTGTGCCACTTTAATTTTAAACTTATTCATATTTTATCAATTGAGTCCATTAAGTTAGTTCAAACTAGAATTACTTATGTAAATATTGACTGTTTTACATGACACTATCAATATCAATGTAGAATTTTTAAATTATTAATATATTTTTTTCTTTGTTTTTTTTTATTTTAAATTGAGGCATGGCAAAGGCCACTAGCCAACCCGTGCCAGCTTTGGATGAGCGTCGCACACACTTGTTGGTTCTGGTTGTTGTGACCTCACCTAGATTGGGTAAGGGTGTCATGGCTCTCACTAGGTTTGGGCGAGGGCCACGGCGCCTTATGAACTTTAGTCCAAACAAGAAAAGAGAGTAAAGAATTTAAAAGAACAAAACCATTTTAAAAATATCCACATTAGCACCGTGCCATGTAAGATCGCTAGTGTCCACATGGTAGTAGCTATCAAATGTTGAGTATTAATTGCTTTATAGCAAAATCATGAATTGGGAAAATTTTACAAAGGACTAATACACGAAAAATTCCAAACTAGTATATCTGTGATAAATTTACTCTATGTTAATTTATATTAAATTTATTATTATATTGCTGAGTTGGATGTGATGTGATAATTGACGATTGTACCAGTTTAAGGTATTATCGTCCATTTACCATAAGTATACAAGTTTGAGAGTTTTTTGTTGTATTAATTCAATCTAACGGAAACTAATAGAGGGAAAATTATCATGAATATTTTAATTTGAGATTTTTGTTGGTAAATTTTTTATAGGTATATCAATTTAAGATTTTGTAATATTAACCTAATTTATAAATAATCCTATCTGTCAATATTTAGAAAGAATCGAAAATTGTTGAACTAGTATGAAAGAAAACAGGGGCAACACATAAATAAACTAAAAGAACCTTAGCGTTCTATTGGCACGAGTGAATCAGAGAGAGTAGGAGTGTCAGAAAAAGAGACTTTTGGGAATAGAAAAGAGGACATGAAATTTGGATTTTTAGATTCTCAAGAAAAAAAGGGCATTTGAACCAAATCGAAAAATTGAACTAAAATCGAGATTGATCCGAACTAAATTTTCATACAGTTTTTGTTTAGTCGAGTGTCGGTTCGGATAATGAAATATAACTATTTTTTTATTTTGGCTCAAATAGTTTCAATTTAGTTCAATTCGATTAATTGAGCTGAAAATTGCTTCTCGTCTTAATGTTACACTATACACAATCTCACTTGTTCTCCACTAAATATCTTTTTAATATTTCAAAAAAAATAAAAAAAAACCAAAACCCAACCAATTTGAGTCTGCAATTTGGGGTATAGTTCGATTCAAAGATAATACACACTCAAATGGTTCGATTCAATTCAAGACCAATTTTCAATCCAAGCCGGATCGAATCGTTGCCACTCATATCTGAATTGAAAATTCGAACCGAACTGATTCACACCCCTACGAGGACTGACTAATAGCAACAGATATTGCGGCGCATCGGTCGGGTGCGATGTGCAGCACTTGGAGCAGTCTCTTCCTGGGTCATCAAAACTCCTCAAGAGTACAGAGCAAGAAGTGTAAATAAAAATAAATGAAGGCGAGGAGATTGCATTTGGTGCAGGTGAGCATGGATTCTCTCGATCTGGGCAGGTTTCACTTGCTACATCGTCAAAAAAAACAGCTGTTCCTTCCTTCCTTTCTCTCTCTGCTAATGCTGTTCATTAGTTTTTAATCATTTTTAGGTGGAAGTTATCGCGAGAGCCTCAAAGAGCGTTCTGGATCACTTTTTCCTATCATCGTATGGCTGAATGGGGATGTAGTTTCCGCGATATAAATATCTGCAAAATACCATATAAGTTTCGTATACTTATTGAGTATTGATTTTGACTGCCGTCGCTATCCTCGATTTAGAATTCTTTGCACGCAATTTGTTGACTATGCTTAATTAAAAAAGATTGGTTTATATCGCAATGTATATATTCATAATATAAGAAAGATGGTGCATTTGAAAATGATAAAATCTTTGATTATATAGTTAATGTCGATACTAATTGACAAAATCCTTGCGTGAACGGAGAGAAAGTGCAAAGAAAAAGCGGCGAAGTTGGAGTCTTCAATGGTTTCAGCTTGGGAATAATGGCGATGGCGATGGCGATGGCGATGGCCAAAAGTAAGTGGAAAAGCGAACTGGCGTACCGAAAGATGGAGACACGTGTCCTCTGTGGGTTCGGCTGGTTGTTTCTTGCGACTTCGGGTTTTAAGTGCAACCGTTCCTCTTTTTCTTTCTTCCTTTACTTTAATTTTCTTTTCTTCTTTCCCCTATTTTTACAATTTCTTATATTTGATAATATGCATTCCCCGGTCCCCCCCCCCGGTTCTCAAGAGTTTGGAGTTCTTTTTTTTTTTTTGTCAGTCCTACTCTATTCCTACTTTACACTCACTCTCAAACTTTCGCCCGCCTTTACAAGGGCGTGAGTCGAAATCCACTCCCGAAACTTACGCGTCCCAATCCCATCCCCCGGTAGTTCTGATTTGAACCTCACCTCCCCCTTCCATGTAGGAAGGGTGGCCATTGAGGCGAATCCCAGTGGTTAGTTTGGAGTTCATTGATGTGTTAAAATGTGGACCTTGTTTGGTACTTTAACCGTGGAGGCTCGTATCTTGTGATTCTAACTGCTTGGTAAGGTAACCGGTGAGTTGTACGAGTTAGCTAATATTCACGGACATATTATCTACTTATGTCTAGATTGACTTTATTCCATTAATTTTTTTTTTTTAACTTTTTGAAAATCATAAGTCGAGCTTCTCCTCGGAATGCTAAACATATGCTAAAATAATGTCAACCGATGAGTCAAATGCAATTCCTTTTGAAAGCGAAAAGAAAATCTCAATTCGCCTTTTGAATTAGGGACGAATGAAATAATATGCAATTTTGAACTTAATGTGGTATGACATGGCTAGCTCAAGACGATGATAAGTCAAAACGTTTTGACCCATCATTATACTCACATCAAAATATATGAACAGAGATAATGATAATAAATATAGATACATTGATGCTACGAGAATTGCTACCCTCCACTATGCAAACGTAATCTACCCATTATTTTTTAAAACAACGATTCATGTGTTTTTAATTAGGTATACTTAATAAGTATTTCGAGGGCCTCAACAATAAAAAGTCTACTTTCATAATTCGTGTTAGAAAATGATGATGGTTACATGATAATTTCTTCTTAAGTATGATGCGGGCAAAATGGTGATGAATATAGTCAATGTATGTGATAATGATTGTTGAAATTAATAGGTAAGTTTAAGGTTTGGGCGGCTTTGATTTGTGCGGACGCAAAGTGGCCATGATGAGTCGGAGGCAAGCTTAGAGCTGCGAGGTGAAAGTGACATCCTTTGGGTCCAATCTTTCATTGAGGAGCGTCCGATCTGTTGACTTTGAACACGCTTTGACTCCCTCAGATCTCAACGGCGACGACGTGGGCCCACGAAAAACGAAAATAAAAAGAAATAAGGAGTGAGAGGGCCTGCCCCAAGAAAGGATGTTTTTATGTGGGAATTTGGATTTGAGCTCCTCCCACCTTTTGCGGCTATTAAATGCGGAAATTTCTATATTTCGTATACGTATTTTTACTTTGTTTCTGAAAAAATGTTTATACGCTTAATTTGTCCAACTGAGTTCTTCTACTTTCATAAATTTTCTGATAAAATCTAGCTGAAACCAAATTCGATCAAATCGAATTAAACACGCAATTGCTGGAGGAGAGGCGAGTAATGTATAAGGTCCATGTGGACATATGTGGAAAAATATCATCGAATGTATAAAACTGTCATATCATGACGGCACATAAACTTCTACATTGAGGAAATTTGACCAATGTGATGCTACAAGATCAACCTATGGCCATGCTAGTTGGATTAATCGGATTTCAAAGCCTATGAAAGCAAAAAGGCTCAATCAGACAAATTAAATGTTCGTAGACTTAATTAGAAAAGACGTGAAAATACAAGAACGGAAGATAAAGCTTTTCCCTTATTAAGTGGATCTCGTTGGAAAGTGCTTTAAAATATTTATAAGTATATTGATAAGTTTTGTTAGCGTACATAGATACATGTTGCTCAACTTGTAAAGTGATGACATTGTTGACACTCTACTTCTTGGAAAGCCGTTCACCCAGTTCATGCAAATATAAAACACACATCTTGCTTAAAAGAATTAAATATTACATATATCATTGCAAATAAAAACGGGTTTGGTACTCCATATATGATTTTTCAATGAAAATTAAAAAAAGAAAAACGTGTGGTGGTGCTGTGTGGTGGCGTTTGCCTTCTACATAACAGCTTGGAATTTTGCTTCTTTATCTTTTTCATAATTTTTTTAAGGAGGCGTCACGAAATTTTGAGTCCAAAAGTTGAAGATTGTTCATTCAAATCCTATCAACAGCATATAAATTGCTTTGAGTTGATGCAACCTGTACATTATTAATAATCTTTATTTAATCGGTTCATGATGCCTGCAAAATGATCATAGGCTTTTAAATAGTGGGTTTTTTTCGCTTGTACCCCTGAATTGTATATAATAATCTTTACTTAATCGGTTCATGATGCAACCTGTACATATATAACTAGTATGGAGGATTTATTTACTTTTTTTTATCTACCGTGCTATAAATGAACTTTTGTTACTTTACATACAACGACATGACCAAAATTAGCACGTTATTTATTTACTTTCTTTTATAGTTTCACCAAAAATGAAATTTGGTTATTTAACACGACAAGTCATATGGAAAACTGGCAGAAGCATCTAGCGCGTTTTTTTATTTTGAGAGCCACACCTAATTGAATAGATATATTCACATAAAGTATTGGACTTCACGCGATGCTTTCCTTCCCAATTAAATAATTTAATAAGCATGTTGTAATAAAATAAACTTGAGTGTCTTTAACTCTTTCCGAAACCTAGTACAGCCTAAGTAGCGGTCAGTGTCCTGCCATACCAATAAGACGTTGGTAATCATTATTATTGGCTTTTGACTTGGCCGTGTCATGTGCACCAAGTATATTTATTTATCTCTTTGTTCATTGTCATACAATGTGTAAAGAAAAAACCGAAATTGATATCTTTATGCAAATTGCAACAGGAATATTCGTCGGTCTCTGATCCTTCTGCCTATGCTTTTATCATGCATGCCAAAGAAAATGCCTTGCCATGATGTTGCGCTAGCTGTGATAAATGAGTGATGGAACTTTTCTAGTTCAAAAGCGAGAAATAGAAAAAAATAAATCGATCAAAAGTTTAATTCGAGGTAAATGTAATGCGTTTAGTGTATGGTAGCAAAATTATATAATTAGTATAGATGGCATGTGATATTATTACTTCGGTATGGTCTTAGCAGCTAAGCTATCTTTATTATTTCCGTATTCATAAATAATTATTTTCTTGATGAAGTTCCTATTCAAGGCAAGGGTTAGCTCTGACACTTCAGTTCCTGGATTGGGAAGGGGGTGTTTGGAGGAGGCAATCTAGACATGGATCTTCTGGATTGTTTATCCTGCACGATACTCCATCTTGTACATAAATAAATTTAAATTGTGAATTAAGTAAATGGAGATTTATCAATGGTTGAGACATATTGAAGCATCAACATCGACTTCACCTATCTCGCAAAAAGGGTTGTCTGGCAATGCAAGACTCCAAGCAAGAGCAAGGTCTAGCACTGTCATTGGCCGCGTGTCGACATATGGCAACTTATCGACGGTTGAGACATATTGAGGTATCAACACCGACTTCACCTATCTCGCAAAGGGGGTTGTCTAGCAATGCAAGACTCCGAGAAAGAGCAAAGTCTAGCACCGTCATCGGCCGCGTGTCGACAGATGGTGACTTGGATCACCGGCCCTTGCACAAGGTCGTCGGCCATCTCTTCCCCTACGGACCATCTCCGGTGTTTCGACGATCGTGCTCTCTTGTCCTCGGCATGAGTCCAGGGCCCCCACACGCCTCCACAACCATAAATTTGTGAAGTTCCATTCTCGGCAATTACCCATCATGTGACTCGCTATGATAGACCACAGACATTTGAGGGGAGTACAGGGATGTCTCAACTGCCTCAATGTCTCAACTAAAGGGGATTAGGTGCTCCTTCATTATCGGATAATGACTTCCCTTTAGGCATATGAAAGAGATGGGAGGGAAAAGACAACATGACAACCTGGCGGGAACGTGAAACCTTGTACCGAGTGAATTAAATTAATGTTGCGTCAAATTATCGAGCTTCTTCTTTAGAAATATAAAAAACTAGTCAGTGGGAAAGTACATGCCAAGAGCTTTTGTAGCACAAAGGGACCATATGATCTATCAGTCATGTGAATTTACATGAGCAAAAGTATGACACGGGATCTTCTTCTTTTTATCTTCTCTTTTTCTCTCTTTTTCTTGTTTTGGACTTACATGGTACGGGCCTGGCGGCCCTTCTGCACCCTTTAGGGATTGTTAGCTGCAATCGGCTCAAGCAAGGACGGCACGAATTCTTCACACATTCACTAAAAATATCGCATTAATAAATTAATAAAGACACCGATATTTAAGAAATAACGATATCGAGACTCTGTTACAGGGAGTATAAAATATGCGGTCTGAGTAAGCGGAATTCAAGCATTCCATTTGGAAAACAAAAGGTAGGAAAAAAAGTTTCTTATAAATAAGTTCCTAGAAATGTCATAAATTCCAAAACATCAAACCTATGAAAGAAGTGACGCGTAATTATCATTGACTCTTATATAAAGAAGTGCCCCACCTTAATTTGAGTTAGCTATCGACTTTCTCTTGATGAAGTCACTCATTTATGTCAGGTCACCAACTTTTTTTGTTTTTTGGCTGAAAGGTTATTGACTTTTATTTGAATTGCTTGTCATTAGTTATTAGATCGATTGTGAAGTATGGACTTTTCAAGCCTTGAATGAGTAGGATTTGAGAGCAAAGAACTTTCCGTACAAGGAATTCGAAAGTGCAAAGCTGCTTTCCGAAGTTAAACTCAACTTGAATCTGCTTATACAACCAAAATGTTTACGCAGGTAGAGCATATCGAGCTCTGTTCATGCCAATCTGCGTTATTAGATTGCGATTATCTGGGTCCTCAATTCTCATATTAAACATGCATTCATTCAAATTAAAAATTTAGTACGAAGGCTGTGCCATTGCGAAGGACTTCACGGGAGAAAAGTCAATACGACAGCGTACATCTTGTGAGCATTATTTTTGGGTCCCTCGGCTGAGATGAGACACCCGATTCAGCGTACATCCTGAACTCTGATCATGTTCACTCCAATAATTTCGTGGGACATTCACTGAAGAACATTGACTTCACGACGACTTCAACCCGAGCCGGAATTATCATTGGTTTTGAAATGGGGTTCGAAATGGATCGTGGCCAACCAGATTCAGATGCAAGAGAGATGGAGAAATTCACCTCCTGAATCGGGATTCGACTGAAGCGCAATCAAATTTGAGGAATATGACGAAATCAGGATCCAGAATGTAAAACACACTGGAGAAGGACTGAATCTACCAGAAACTGAAACAAACTATATCGAATCGTAAGGTCTAAGCATGAAACTGAACCGGGAGCTGGAACTGGAACATGAACGATACATAGTGAACTCAAGATTGAAACCAAAGTAAATTCCAGCAACGTTTGGACATTTTAGCCAGCGGTATCATTTCCTTTTCTAGGTTCCCCTTTAACAAAATGATTTCTCCTCCTGAATTCCCTTTTGGCTTCTTTCTAGCAATTTAAAATCGACTCAGTTACTCAGCCAACCAGGGTCCGGACAAACAATTTAATTCAAAAGCCCACAGACAGAAACCACCGTAGTTCCGCTAGGATGTCCCAATTCTATAAGCCAACTAGCAACTAAGCCTGGATAGTGATGCCTTTATAAAGGGAATGTGTTTCACAGGAAAAGCCCTCAAGCATGGATGCCTTTATTAATCTAAAAATGATCAGTGTTGATATAGTTTAAGACATGAGACAATCTCAAAGGTATGTACAAACTATGGCCGCATCACTTTTTCTCTTTTTTGCCAAGGAAAAAACAAGTGAGGCAAGTGACTGGGCTTGAGTAATCCGAGAGACTTTCACTCGTACTGAGCATGTTGTGAGCATGTAATGAAGGCATGAGATGTGAAACAAAGTTTCACTTGTATCTCAGTCACAACTCATAGGCTGGCAAAGATCAGGTAATTAAACGCTGTCAGACCACACCTTTGCTCCAAACACCCCAACGGCCGTCTTTGGTTCAATTGCAGCATACTGTTTCCTTCATTTGACCATGGGTTCTGGCCATGTTCAGAAAGATGATCATCTGCAGAGATATGAGTATCCTACATGTCGTGGAACAGCCGCCTTATGTGGTCAACTGTTGCGGGCATCAATGTGACTGGACAGCGCTTATACTGTGGAATTGTGGAAAAACCATCAATAGACAAATAAGAAAGTCAAAATCTCTGGTTTAGGAAAGGAGACATTATTTAGTCCCTAATCAGATATATACTGAAATAAATGAGCTGCTTCAGTTAAGAAGTTGGTACTTTTGTCCTTCCTCTGAAAACGTGTTAACAAAGGAATAAATACTATCTTTTCCACCCTTTTTTATCCAACAAATGAAAGGGCGAAAGAATCCCTGTTCTTAGCTTTATGAAAGAGTTCAGGTTTTGCATCAATATTCACTTGAAGAGTCTCAATAAGTTAATAGAATGACTAAGCGGATAAAGTAATTATCTATTTAGCAAAGAGAAAAGACAAATAAAGAAAAGAAGAAAGATAAGTTATCATGCAGGTAGTAAATCAACAATCTTGAAATCTTAAATAACATCAAAATTGTTGTATTAGCTAGTGAACAACCTAAACCACCATAAGTCTCAATGATAATTTTGGACCAGTTCAACAACTCTTAAAGCTAATTGCTCACACCATATCCTGTATGTATACACCATGTGCTCCCTAAAATATTTCACTAAAGTCTGCATTTAATTATTATTGCTAGGATGAAAGTAGCTCACCTGCGAAACATACTTGAAAATGCAAGCATAGCAGAAGACAAACCCTGAGACAGTAACTGCAGATGGATTTGCTCGCTTCTGGGAGCACAAAGGGCATAATGTTTTGTCTAATGGCAGTGGAATCCCTTCTTTTGCAACCTGCTCAAATGATGCTTGATTCTTGAATCATATAGCCTCTTTTGAAAAAATTCTCTGCTGTTATAACACAGCCATGCATGACAATAAATTGAGGATTGTTGTTGAGGAATGAAAGAGGTGTAAAGTTTTGCCAGAAACATGAAATTGTCTTTATACAACTCTCTTTCAGTTATGACACTTGATAACAAAAATTCTCTAGTCATTTGAAGCAAGCAATCACTTGTGTCAGGGGTATGGAAGAGAGAGAGAGAGACAGACAGACAGAGAGACAGAGAGTTGTCACCTTTGGAGGTGGAGGTGGTGGTGGTGGAGGGTACACGGTTGGAGCTGACATTCTCTCCTCAGCAGATTGGTACCACCATTCCATCATCTACTAAATTTCAAACATCAGCAAACTTCCACATTTTCATCATACAGATTCATTCACTTCTAGAAGAAATAGACAAAATTGGGCTACAGGATTACAACAAACAATTCAATAACCACCTCAGATGCAGATATCACAAAAGGGAATAGTAACTTATACTTTGTCAATGCAACTGTTTGCAGTAAATTTATTATCAAAATAAGTAGGAAAAGGACTCACCTTGAAGAAGAATACAGCTGCAATTAATCCAGTCTGTGCATAGTCAAGCACTGTATACGTACAGGAGAGCAAGGCACCTTGCACTGCCTGTTAGGATTAATAAGATATAAGTGATTTAAAAGTCGAATTACTAAGACATTTAAAGTACACTTCACATGAGCAAAAATTACTTCCCGGCATATATTTTGGCTCATTTAACTGTGTAATCAAAGGGTGACTTACTTAGTGCCTATGTTATCAAATCTTTAAAAAGAAGAGGAAATAGCCAACCATTTTTGGATTACCAGCACTTCCACATGAACATGCAAAGCTCGATACTTTGAGAAAGAGTATACATAAAGCGACATCTATCAATTCAACTAACAAGACAGATCCATACCTTCAACCATGGAGGACCACGGAGTCTCTCACGTTCTTGATTTCGTATCTTGGAAATTCTTGATGAAGTATCCATCTAGATTGGCATAAGAAAGTGTAGATTGATACCTTCTAAAAGTAAAATGAAGCAAACGAAAAAGGATTCTGTAAGACATGCACAGCTTAGACATGTACAGTGTACTATCAGGATTCTGCTGCAGGGTCAAAAAGGATTTGGCTATTATGTATTCATTTTGAGCTTTGGCATAAGCTTGGCCAACGGCAATTAGTACAAAGGTCCTACCATAGGTCTGCATAGCACATTCACCACTGCTAAGTTTAAAAGTCTGATCTTTATCTTCATTCACACAACTCTTTTCAGCACCACATTGAATTAAAAAGACAGTCCTGCTTAGCAAGTTACAGCAAGCACCAAGTCTAACACTACCTCCAAATGCCCAACAAAGTTTATAAGCAAGTACGATGGCTGTTGTTAAACAGACTCATTCCATCTTCACACTAACACCAATTATACAATTAAAAAAGGAGAACAATTTCATACCTTGGGCAAAGGAAGATGCACATAACTGAGATAACGTTATACTAGGTAACAGGAGAAGATTAAAAAAAAAAAAAAAAAAAAAAAAAACCTTCTGTATTTTAACTAAGCAACAACAACCAGAGAGAATGCTAAAATGATGAAAAAAGAAACTAACTCTAAGCCATATGATCTCCTGCATTTCATACAAATTTTGCATTTACAGGTCCTCTTTCCTTTCAGCTTTCCCTAATTAAAAAGAAAAGTACTAGCAGATTTACTAAAAGGTGATACAATAATTTGACAATAAAAATTCACTGAAGAGAACCTAACCAGCTCTTGCCCAGTAGCTCGACAAACTTGAATATTAAGTGCATGCAAGCCCAGAGAATAGAATCCGGTGGCATCCAATAGATACAACAGTTGATAGGAAAACGACAATCCTGCATAGCCAGAAGGTAGCTTCAATTTGAGAATCTCAAGCATAATTTAGTCCACAATATTTTAATTACTAAAGCTAACAAGTGTCCAGAAGAAAAAACAATGTTTTCTTGGTCTGTATGAATGAGGTGAATTATCACTGAATGCCCCCTGTTATCTTTGAAAAGTACTATTTTAACGAATTGTGAAATTGGGAACAAAGATGGGCATAGTTTACAAATTCTTTTAGCCCAACCACCTGAACCAAGGAGAACGACACTTTAAGATGTTAGGCATAATGTAACTCGGGGTGATGTACCTTCACAGCTAGCATGTATCCATGGGTAGCAAGCACCTACTATTTTCTGAATCCTCTTCATCAAGTGTGTTCTGATCGATCGATCTGCATTCGAAGTTCCCACTGAGACGACAACATCCTCTCCTCCAGTGACGTAGTCCAAATTATCCAAGCTATCTTCTCCATGACCCCATAAACTTGCTTGAAGTCTGGCTTCCCTTTCTTTGTTGTATATGGAATGCAATTTTGATTTAAAGTATGGCAAGACCACCTAATCATAATTGTGTACTTCCATGTCAAAACCAGATAGTAAAGCAAAAAATAGAAAGATAAAAACCTTGACAATTTAATACAATATCAAAGCTCCCATGTCTAAATAACAATACCTATTTCCAGTCACAATCTAATTCAAGAGTAATATCATTTTTTTTTTTTATAGTTCAATGAGATTTCATGCTACTTGTCTTGACTCCATTCACCATGGTTACAGAGAGAAAGTTAAAGCATGCCTCAATAAGAAAAATAAGTTACGTATCACGAACATGTTGACCATAGCGCAATTATGCTGCCAACAGAAGCCATAATGAAGGGCAGTGAAGCTTATTCTGAGAGTTACATTATCTAGACGGAAACATTTGATGAAATTTATCCAAGAAAATTTAACATCATTCGGTGGCTTATACATAAGCTGGATGATAGAAGCAAAAGATTGTACCAGGAACACAACAGATAGGGCTTTCTGGCGCTTTTCTAACCCAGAATGATGCAATCTATCCCCTGAGTTCAAAAGAGCAACATCCTTCTGTGCTTTTATCTTCACCGCTCTCCTTCGTAGCCCATATAAAGATTCGGAAAATGAAGCATCTGAAGAAGAATAAAATTTAAAAAATAAGACTACTTCCATGATGAAAAGTTGATTAATCAAACTTAAGGATACCTCACGAAATGTCTAACTGGTAAGTCTGAAACTTTTCTTTTGCAGGAATCCACTTAAATTATACACATATTTGTCCATCTCACACTTTCTTTCAGTATTTAAACAAAGCTTTTCGACGTTCACATCCCACAGAATTCTCAGTCGACCAAAGTATTAAGATGGCATGTCTCCAGAGTTCTACATTTCAGGAAACATGACAGGTGAAGAATGGAGAGTAAAAAACATTTCACGTACAGGGGAAAGATAACCCTTCACATGACTTGACAAGGTTAGCTTAAATCAAAAGGTCAATTCTCACTTGCACTTCAACAAGCCAAAATTCTAAGGTTCAAATATATCCTCGAGGAATTAACACACATGGATGGGACTACAATCAGAGACAGACAGTAGCCCACCAAATACAATGCTATTTCCATGACAAAGGGACTGATAGTGCCAAAGGACTAGTTCAACGCTCTACGAGTCCCGAATGCTTTATCTAGCCAAAAAATAAAGGAGAGAATGCTTAATCTAGCTGAAATATAAAGAGATTGGGGGGGTTTGCTGACATAATATATTTGTTTGTAGAGTCACCTGTAGTTCGCAAGCTGTGACTTTCGAGAACCAGCATCAGCAGTGCAAAGAATTCATCTTCATAGTCCAATACCTTGTGAAGGAAAGGTCTTCTCAAGGCAAGTACCTGCAATTCATCCATTAATTCCAGCACTCCATCCCATAAATTGCCCCCCATAAAAAGGAACAAAGTAAAATCTAAGCAAACAGGAAAGACAATAATGCCGCAGTAAACCGCATCCTCTCCCACGTCAAATGAACTAAGACAAGGTTGGAGAAATTGATACAGGAATCGACAATTATCGTTGCCCACTAAGCACAAACCCCAACAACTCCAGCCAATTCTGATAATTCGATCGGGTGCATTTACAGGTATGCTCGAGCAGGCCACAACAGGCCAATAACCGAATTCAGCGAAGCAGGTAAAACCGAGAAAATCGACCAGTTAACTGAGACATTTAATCTTGAAGCTGGGCTCAAACCTAAACAACACTCAAACGACGTCAACGAAAGAGCTTAAAAACCACGGACAATCTCGTCGCCGCCCCACGCCATCAAAAAATTCCAAGACAAGGGTGAACGAAATGGCTCAAGAGCTCATCATAATGTCTTGAACCCGCGATTCGTGGCGAAAAACTCAACGCTGGGACCGTCAGTACAAGGACGAATTCGACATGGCCGGAGAAAGAAACGCGCTCGCAGTTGCATGAGAGAGAGAGAGAGAGAGAGAGAGAGAGTACGCCGACGGAGTAGGTGAGCGCCGCACGGAGGCTGCCCGGGAGCTGCTGGGCAGCCGCCATCTCGAAGAAGGTGGGACGCGTCCCTTGCCCTCCCACCTGGAACAGCATCTCTTCCTTCTTCCTCCTCCTCCTCCTCCTCCTCCTTCTTGGAATCGAGGGTTCTTCTGCCGCCGGCTTGAGAAGTGCGTACAGCCTTTCTTTCAGGGCAGGGTAGAGCCGACAGATGAGGAGGCAAACGATCCTCTTAGGACAGTAACCAAAGCTACCAACTTCCCGATTCTTTTCCCAAGCTCAAGCACCGATCTTCATCGACAAATCTTCACGAAGCCAAGATGTACACGAGTGGCAGATGATGTTTCCTCGGGAAAAGCAAATTCCCACCTTTTGTCCCCTTCGAACCTTCGTGGGTGAAGCCTCTGGGAACTACCCAGATAAGATTCCCACCTAAAGTTTACACCTTCGGTTTGCACAAGGCCTCTTACCAAGAAAGGGGCAATGAAAGTGCAAAGTCTTTGAGAGGCTTGAGTCATTCCTCCCCTTTTGTTCTGTCGGCACGCGTCGCGGGGATTGGGCTAATAAGTGCTGATGTAAACCGAGCATTTCCGTTTGAATGTCACCTCATTAGAGAAAGGTACTTGCTCAAAAGTGACTCTTGCCCACATAGAGAGATTGGGTCACGGGATGATGTAAACCAAACATTTCCCGTTTGAGCATCACCTAATCAGAGAAAGCTCCGTATTCAAAACTTAATGCGTGTCCCCTCTAAGAGATATAGAAGTGTTTTGTGACCTGCCTTTCTAAAGTTACAAAATCACGTAATCATCAATCCTCTCGTCCCGACTTTGCGGAGCCGGATCTGGCTCCTCTCACAAGAGGCGGCCCTCGGCGCCACCACGCCAACCCTCTTGTCCGGGCGTTAATCACTCCGCACCGATTAGCTTTATAACTCAGAATCAATAGGCCGGGATAGTGAACCGAGCAAATCTCGAAAAGAAAGATAACCCGAAAGTATAGTCCATCTATGCAAAGTAAATTTTGAGACGAGGCAACGTCAGGTCACACAGACTTATCTACATGTCAAGGCAATGACGCCCGCAGAGGAATTTGTACAATGTTTTCCCCCGCGATTATACAGTCAGTACACTTCTTTCATACAAATTAGAAAGACAGAAATCACAGCAGCTTAGTAAAAGCGTCGTCCCTCGTGAGTTCGAGCATTATTTCTTGCTGCCCTCCTTTTGCTGCTAAACCTTCTATCTACAGTTTATCAATGCAAATTTATTTCCCAAGTCTGGATAGTTCGAAAGTCTGAGGCTTTTATCGACTTAAACACTAAATCCATCTAATACGAATCCACAGATAAATTAGATGAGCGGAGTTCCAAAAATCTCCTAGTTTCAGTCAAAGAAATCCTTTGTCATGCGGTCGTCATAAAACAACTTCACTACGTCATCTTCAGAGGCAGCATGAGATCTTCCTTCTTCTTTAATATCCTTCTCTTTCTCCATTCTTCAAGACCTTGAAAGGATGCTGCTCCAGCTTAATCACAGCGAGGGTTCATGGCCCCTCGCTCGTTTCGGAGATGGAAGACCTATCTCACCCTCATCCGGATTGTCATCATCGGGAGTCCTTGCTTCTGAAACCTTCTGCCTTTTGTTCATGTTTAGAGAACTTTCGCCTGGCGAAGAGCTGGGGTTTGTCATTTCAAGTCCTTTTTCAGCCTGAGGTTGCTCGGTTGCTTCTGTTTGGTTCCTTTGTTTCTCAAACAACATTTGTAAGCACCTTCCTTGTTCTTCAATCCTCAATTGCAGCTTTCTCTGAATCTGCAGGAAATATATAACCAATAAAGCATAAATGAATTGACAACTGATAAAGCATAAGTGACTGGGTAACAGATGCTTCAGGACTTAAATTTTACATTTTGTGTCTTTTGTAGAGAGATTAGGGAACATTTCTCAATATTTTGGCATTTAAACACACACAAGATCCTTGTCTTCAGGGGAAATCAGGCATTCTTTAAAGATGGTACTCGAAAAACACAAAATGGTAGGTCTTATAGCCTGAATTAGGCAAGTGAAATGCTTTTTTATGTGAGTAAGAACCCAACTGGGATCTCGAAGTGCTTATCAAGAAAAGCTGCTATCCGGAAACATTAAATATTTTTCTTTTAGCTTTTACTCAGATGTTTCAGGAAAAACGATTGAGAATCTAATGCTTAATATGTGGAAAAGGAGAAATATTCTTATAGTAGCATAAAGTAATATTCTATATCTGCAGGCCATCAACATGCTTCCCTTCACTTCAAAAGACCATCTTCTCGAATGTCAAAAGCTAACCTCAAGTTGTTCATGGAGCTGCTTCTGAACTTCCATCTGCATTCTCAGCGCTTCAGTGATGTTCATAGTCCTGTCATGTAGGTTTAAGAGGTATTTTCATCAACACAGTCTCTTAAACTATTACTTCCAATCAGATACTCAAAGACGAAAGTAACTAGATTTTATGTGGTGAAATCAAAGAAGATTTGGGTCAGCGTTGAATGATAAAGAGACATGAAACATAAGAGATTTCATCATCAGGGACAAGTCAAAACAGCATCAATACAATCTAAATCAAGTGAAAAGAGTGAATCCCTCAACATGAAAAGAAACACCCTTCAGTCAATCAATCACAGTACATAAATTAATAGAGCTATGAAAATGACTCACGTCTTCAAGTCCAGAGACTTCATGTCTTCCAGCGAACTCAACTTCTTCTCTGAAGATCCTGGAAACAGAGGAATGACCATTCATTTACAGCCCAAAGGACAGGAAAGACTGAAGATGCACGGAATGCAAGGCTGCACTATAAATAAGTGCCTGCTGAAAGGAAATTTATATATGCAGAGTGTAGTCCAAAGAACCAACTAGCAATGATCATTAACAAAAGAAAATCACCTTCACTCTCTGCTGAATCCGGTTTATATCGAGCTGTTCTGTATTTCTGCATTAAAAGGGCTTCCATGTAAGTTTGGAATAGAAACTAGAAAAGACAATATCATGCCAGGGATTAGAAGAACAAAAAGGCAGAACATACCTGTAAGTGGCTTTTCACATGATAGATTGTTAGGCCTTCTACATTCATCAGCTTCAGAACACCTTTGGGAGTGGCGCCTAAAATTAATGTCAAAAGTGAAAACAATCAAATAAATCGGTCATCCTATACACATAACCAAAATCCAGAGTGAAATCAGGAGATACGCACGGTCACCACCGCCAAGCTGGTTAACAGCCTCCACAAAAGATTCATGAAGCTCTGGTGTCCAACGCATTCGAGCCTTGCTTGAGGGTGCACTTGGCAATTGATTAGCGGCAGCAGGAGATTCTGCAGGAGGTAAAGACTGACCTTGAACAGCAAGGGGCGGCTGCAACAGCATAACAGAAAACGGCATCTGAGTAAGACATGCCAGCTTAATTTAAGATAAAATTAATGAAAATTAGATAAACGATATTACAGTAATAAAACCATCTCCAGAATTATCGATTTGGACCAGGAGAAAATACCCTAAGACCACCCTCCCTCCCCTCTCTGCAATCCCCCCACCCCCAAAAGAAAGAAATAAGTATCTCATGTAGCGCCAAGCGTTCAGAGCACATTCTCCTATAGTATTTACCTTACAAGAAAATGACAGACTCGCAAACAAGTTCAGCCTTCTCTGCTGGACAAACAGCAAACCCCATTACAAGTTAAAAGATACACACCTTTGATGGGTCAATCGCATCATCATCAGCAAGAAATTTGCTCCAATCTAGATCCATAGCCTCACCAAAGTTTTCAGTCCATATCAAATCACTTCCTGCAGATTGGTTGTCACAACTCACGACAGCCCCCCTGCTCTCTAACTGAACATTCTGGCTCGGGACATTTTCTGAATAGAGAAAATCCTGAAGCTGATTTGGATCCCAGGGAACATCTTTGCTTTCTTTTGGAATATCAGTCAATGCAGTAACTTGTACTTCTGTTCGGGGAAAACCTACGGGTGGTGTGGATGTTCTAATCATGGGTGTTGAAGAAATGAATGGAGAATATTGTCCATGTCTTTCATGTTGCTGAGGGGAAGAAAAGCAGATATCACTCGTACATCCAGAAGCGGATGAAAGACCACTTCCAACGGTCCCGTTTTTGGATAACATTTGAGTTACCTGCAGAAATGGAATTAAAACATCAACTCTCTTTTCACCCAATCCAGAAACAGTACAAAATAAACATTCTATTTAAAGTTGAGGATCACTTTTGACAAAGGCTCAAGAGAGAGCACTTTTTCTGCAAATAAAAGATCACTCAAACGTTCAGCACTGGAATCCTACATAACCAATATGCATGTTCGTAATAACAGAAAGACTATCATTCACCATCATGTTTAAACTCTTAATGCAAGTGGCAGGCTGGGTCATTGATTAAATATTATCTCCCATATAAAACCCCACAAAATATTCATTAAGAAAATCTGTTTGAGTATGTTACTAGTAGGCTAGACGATAAGATGGTGTCTACAGAGCCACATGACTAAATTAGAGCACACTTCAAGAGACATCCAAGTCCAAATCTATAAAACACTGAAAATTTCAAGGAAAAAGCAGCATGTATACTGTAAAAACTACTACAGAAATAATTAAAAGGAAATTGAAAAAGACACCAAAATAGTCGTAAATTTACAACATAATTCAATCAAGCTTTGTCAATATTGCCATGTAAGAGTCGCAATGGCCAAGATAACCAACATCGTGTCTCAAAAAGTGCAAAATTTCTCACACTGTAGATGAAAGTCCCAAAGTTTCCAGCTATCATCAAACATATAGCCTCCACCTCCAGCGAACAACGGTGAAACAGAGAAACACAAAAACTAACCTAGCATCATTCTCAAAGCATGCACTATTCACATGAAAGAAACTCACTGTGCCACTAATAGACTAAAAATAATAAAGAAAGAGAAATCGTAACTGTCGCAGCCATAGAAGCCTATTCCAGAACCCATACAAAATCACATCAATTTCCAATCGCCGAGGTTAGCGCCCACAATCCCGACAAAGGACACAATCCTAAACCATCGCCATTATCGTGTCGGAGTCGCAACGACCAAAGAAATCACGATCATGTCCCGAACTGCCACATACTTCTCACACTCCGCATCTCTTAAAAAAGAGATGCAAATTCCGCCGGACTATCATAAAACACACAGCCTCCTCCCAACAAGCTAGAAACAGAGAGAAACACCGATCCCCGATTGAAAACCACGGTTCCCCTAACCAAATTAGAATAAACAAACGGCGCCGAATTAAGAAGCCTTATCCAGAACCGGCTCCGTGGAATTCATCCTCAGCCCCTCACCACGTTCGACCAATCGCAGAACCGAAAAAGAACATGAAAAAAAAAAGAAAAAGAAACAACCCATCAAAGCAAAGTCCGGTCCGGTGAGAAATACGCGAAGAACCCCCCACGAATGATCAGACGCCGCCGCCGCCAGCAGCCGCCGACCCACGCGACGAAGAACCCCAAAAAAAGAAGGAACAAAAAAAAAAAAAAAAATTCGAACCCCAGAGCACGAAACCCGCAGAAATTCACAAACTTGAGGAATACCCACCTCAGGAAACGCGAAATCAGAGAAGAAGGGCCCAGCCACCGAATCGAAGTCGCGAGGAAAAAGAGCCGAGGCGCAGGCGATCAGCTGGAGAGACGCGGAATCGGGGGAATCCTTATCTACCCAGGGAGAGGGGGAGGGGGAGGGGGAGGGAGAGGGAGCGGGAGGAGCGCAGAGATTTGCCTCTTCTTCGCCGTCTTGACCTTCGAATTTCCCTTAGGGGGTGGAAGGCGATGATTGGCGACGATGCAGAAGCAATGGAAGGGACAAGGAAAGGGGGGGGACGGAGAGAACGTACTTGGATTTACTTGTCCCCTTCCCCTCCCTCCCTCTCTCTCTCTCTCTATCCCTATCTCTCTGCCGTGGCGGTGGGGCCCTCGGCGCGTGCCCCCCCGCACGTGTGGGATCTCGCGCGATCGGACGGTGGCCGACGGAGGGGGAGCGCTGGGGCGCGAAGCAGGGGAATATTTGGGATGGGTGGTGGGGCCCGCGCGACGAGCATCGTGGCGGTCGCTCCACTTGGGCAACTTTCCTCTCGGTTTTCTGCGCCCTTTCGCTCTGCTTAGTGGTCGCCGCCGGGCAATTTTTTGGTCCCCCACTTTTTTATTTTTTTTAAATTATTTATTTTTATTTTTTCTAATTTATTTATTTATTTATTTTGGATGGATGACATCTTGTACCTTTCTAGTATGTCGGGAGAGGGAGGGAGAAAAAAAGGGTTCGGATTTAATTCGTCACGTTTTCCCCTTTTTATTTTTATCGTTCCAATGCTAGAATATCGTCTCGTGCGAAAGAAGTTTTGGGTCAAGAGAGGGAAGTCGTGTTTATCTCCATGCCGGAACGTCATGGTAAGCGCGTAACGTGGTGTGCAGAAAATCGAGAAGAGTTCAAACGAAGAAGGAAGACATAGATATCATCATCTCTTATCTTATTGACCCGTCGACTTTTGGTATTTGGCTAGAAATCCCATCTTAGAAAAGATGAGGACGATATTTTTTTTTACAATTTTGAAATGAATAGGCGAAAGGAAAACGTTTTAAAGTCTAAACATCTTACGACGTGTACCATTTGCACTTTGTCAAACAATAAAATAATGCTATGCTTGCTTATTTTTCAAATTGGGAAAGAAAAAATCAATCCATGGTTGTAAGAAAACCACTTCAACTATATGCAATTCATACTTCTCATTCCATATTAATTAAAAATAACATAGAAACTTTAGGTTGTGAATGGTGATAATATATAAATATATTAATTAAAAAGAATGAATAGGAAAGTAATCAACACTTTATAAAATCCTAATCAAGAGGTCAAATAATCTTTCGTACCACTCTCGTCTAAAATATGAAATTTCTTTCAACAAATAGCGAAATATTGAATAGCACATTCAAAACTAAGAATGTAATACTAACGTGTGAAATTAGAAAAAGAAAAACCAAGGAAATTTAAGAAAATAAAATAATAAAATGCTCGACATGCCTTCACTTCTTTACTATGTAAATTCCCGGTGTTGAGGCACTCGCTATCCGAGTGCATGATGGCGATAGATTATATATGGAAATAGATAAAAACATTTCGAGAGAAATTGTGCAGGTATTTACTCTAATGTATATAATAACAGTGGCTGGTTGTCCTAGATATATGGAAATTGTCGATTACTTTATGAAATGGTTTATTGAGTAGCAAAGTCAATATTGGAAGGTTAGATAAGTGGTCCCTTTTTTGGCTTGATATACAAAAGATTTTTTTTAATCGTCTTACAACGGATAACCTTAAGCCACTCGTTAAGTATATATAATAGGTTAAGTGTTTTTATTTCAATGTATTGATTACAGGTAGCGCAAGCGAGGCAATGGCGTGAAAAGTACAATCTTTCTTCAAAATGTATATGACCAATGCCTTTAAGGTACCTGTTAACAAAATCTTTTTTTTTTTTTATTAATAATATTAATAAGAGGATGAGGTAAAAAGTAGTAAAATGTGGAATTGAAAAAAAAAATCCTTAAATTTTTTTAGAGAAACCACATCACCATTTTACTATTCACACCCCCCCTTTATCTTGATATAAAAATAATGACTAAAGTCATTTCATCAACTGACCACCCACTTCATTAATGTCTAGTAACTTAACACCCCTTCTGAGATTGAGCAAAAATACTTGTGAATCCTAAATGGCACATAGGCCGGTCTGGACCGATCTGGTTCTTTTGGGATCTACTATGGCAAAATGATCTGATGCTCGAACTTATCCGATTTGTACATAGAAAAATTATAAAGTATCTTATGATTATCTCATTCCTAGAGAACACCACACTCACTTCCGTCTTGATCGTCCTCTCTTACTCCCTCAAACGGTCTGCACCTTCGCGTCCCACGGACTCCTCCCTCTCCATTCTCCCATTCTCACCGGTCACCGCCCATCAAAGCTCCGCCGCACAACCGCCATGAGCCCCACCATTTGACGGTCTCTCTCTCGTGTCTCGCTCAGTCCCGTGCCTCGACGAAGCCGCATTGCACGGACGAGCCCAGGTGCGCGACAGTCTCTCTTTCACTCGAGCTCTCGAGCTCTCTCCGGTTCGCTTTCCTTCACTGACGTTCAAGGCTTTCCCAAACAGGGTTCATGCTCAGCCCTGGCCAGTGGTCACCACTCCATTAACCCTTTAAGATACTCCGCTCAAACTCCTCTCAAAACGTTGTTGTTTTCCTCCTGCATAGCCTCCCCTGGTGTAAGTTCTGCAGTTGATAATGTAGCGTCCGCTTGGACACTCCAAGTATAGATTTCACTGCTGTTACAGCACATTCCATTGCATCAATGACCGTTACATTACATGCATTTACCAAGTCTGCTTGCAGTAATCTGCAACAACTGTAATGACCCAGAGTGTGTAATAGTTACAGCATATTTCCAGAACACAATTGCCTCTCTTCTGAGTTTACCTATTTTAGATTATATTAGCTGCAAGGGAAATTAGTATAAATTACGGTTAAATTTTGGCTCGCCCTATTTCCACTTCATATATTAACTCCTGATATCTCTTATCACATTGAATTGACTACATTATTCCTTACAGGTCCCACTCTTAATTTAAAATTATATCTTACATATTTTTCTTTGTTATCTTTTTTTCTTTCTATTTAAAGGAAAAACAAAACAAAACTACCTGCATCATTTTTGAACAACTTTTTTTCACTCTAGCCGTTCCTCCCACACCCATTACATTTCAGCGGTCCTTCATGTTTTTTTTCCTGAACTTATTCTCCATTGTTGTAATTAAGCAAGCACCAATCATAATCAAAGTAAAGAAATGTTATTTTATTCACAAATTATTTACTTTGTTTACATAGACTATGTTCATGATCATGAAATCTTCGATTTAGATTTTCAATACACATTTACGAGAATTTGCTTAAAGGAATATCTAGTGGTTTTTAATTACATAAAGAATGCATGGTTTCCTTTCAAAAAGCTTATTGCGCCCGCTTCTACGCATACATTTTGGAAGCTGTGTCACTTTAAGAGTTGAAGGTGCACATTCGACTTTGAAAGCATATCTATATGTCTCAATGGGTATTCGAAGATCGTTGTGAGGAAGCTGTTCAACTTTAAAAGCATATCTAGAACAACTGAAAGGGCACGTTCGACTTCAAGATCCCTTTTTTGTGCCTACTTAGACAGACTTGCATATAAATTTTATGTGCTTAACTTTGTCATATTTTTAATATTTTTTAAACTATCTTTTAAAACATCATGCAATGATGGCATCAAAAATAATGATTATTGGATTACTAGAGTCACCGAAGAAAATGAAAATTGAGCATTTAAAATACACAAACTACATCATATGACACATATTAACATTATAATTAAACGAAATGCGTACTAAAACTAGTAAATGATTTTTTTCACTCTTACTTATGTTTAGGTTATTTTTAATGCAAAAAATGAGAAATATCAATTCATTGACACAATAGTTCGTTAGCTAGTTACCAAAAAAAAAAAAAACTATATATATTTTTTGGAAACTAGAAACACCAATTTTATTCCAAATATAGAAAGAAAAGGGGAAGAAAAAAAAAAGAAGGCAAAAAAAAAAAAATCTTAAATCAAGAGTGGGCCCCACATCTAGTCATAGCAAATGCTGTTTGAGATTGGAAAAATATATATAAAAAAAAGTGAAGAAAAAAAGGAAAGGAATAATCTTAAATTAAAAGTGAAATCCACAAGAAATAATATAATCAAATCAATGTGATAGGAAGTGTCACAAGTCAATAAAGGAGTGAAAATCGCACGAGCCTTATATTATTGATAGATCTCCAATTGGCATAAGGCTCATTCCCTTTGATGTTTCAATTATTTGTTTCTTTCTAAAAAAATTTAATCAAAGTATTGGCCAATTTCACTTCTGACTTTGTATAATGATAAATATAACATTACGTTAGTAGCTGTTTAAAATATTATGTTTCAATCATAGCACATACTAAGTGGCACCGACACTAACACTGACACGCAACACGTGATACAACACGACAAGACACGCCATTTCTAAAAAAAAAAGAATTCCAACATGTTATGACACGTTGTATATTAAATATAGATTTATCATTTTTATGATTATTCCAACCAAATTAATTTGATTCAAATTCATAAATAAATAAATAAATAAATAAATAAATAAGCCTAGAATGAATTTATACTAAAAACATTAATACACTATTTATTAATAGCATTCATTGTTTCAATTTGACAAATTCAACTCTATTCCAATAATTTATAAAACTTGGAGAAAAAACAATCAATCCACATCCTGGACTCACATGTTAGATATGTCGGAAGAGGAAGAAAAAAAAACTTAAGGGGTGAATTTTGTATCACGGAAAGTGAGAGTCAGAAGAAAAAAGAAGATTATGTTTTTTTTTCTTTCTCAATTATTATTTTTATTATTGTGTTTTATTTTTTCACATATATGCATTTTGGGCTCTCATTTATTGAAAATTTTTAAAATTGATCTCGATATCGAAATCACATGTCGAAAACTTGTATGTTGAAATTTCGACTCGAGTATTGAAGAGTGTTGGGAAAGTTGATCAGGTGTCAGATTTTTCAACACGTGTTGATCGAGTGTCTGAGAGTGTTAGAGAGTATCAGACATGTGTCGAAGTGTCCAACATGACGCGAAGACTTTTGAAGAGTGTCGGTGTTTCATAGAGCACATAGACCTACAAGAAGTTGATTTCATGCCCAACGGAATTTCTGATAAGAAATAACAAATTCCCCAGTCATTCAACCTCACTGCTATCCAAATCAAGGGCTACAACCCATCAAAAATAGATTTAGTAGCCATAATTTGTTTGGTCGATTCCCAACATACTGCACCACCACCAAGGGGTGAATAAGCAATTACTACTGGGTTTTGTAGCATGTGAATCTACAATCCCATCAGCATCACCGCGCTTATTGGTACAACGAGAAATCGCTATAAAGAAAACCACAGTCCCAATGCCTCTCAAATATCGCATTATCCTGATCAAAGCATTCCAATGATAAGGTTTGGATTCTTTGTAGAACTGCTCAGCCTACAAACATCATAAGCTATATCGAGAAAAGTTGATTAAATGCATCAAACTTCTAATAACTTTCGCATAATCAAGTTATGAGATGGTCTTTATGTTTCTTTAGGTCAAAGTCAGCATCCTAAGGAGTACTCACATGAGTGATATCAAAATGTCCAAACTTGTTGATATAAAATTCAACCCAAAAGCTTAAATTAATAGGTTGAGCAAAACCACACATATATAAAAAGCATATAAACTCCATTGTCAAGCGATGCAGAATATTATAACACCTCCTCTCACGTGCAAGGGGATTAGGAGCAGTACGTAAAATTTGATTAATGGGATGGATGCACACGCAAAACGGTTAGAATTTGGGCTTTGAAATCATGTTAGAAGGTGCCATACAAAAGCTTTTGGGTTGGATTTTTTAATAATAATCACTCAAATGACTAGGGGTGAGCATGGTCCGGGTTGGTCCGGGCCACCCCCTAACCCTAAGACCAACCCGTACAGTGTCGGTCCTCAATTTTTAGGACCGAGGACCGACCCTATTAAGCCTGGGACCAAGGACCGGACCGACCCAATGGGTTCGGTCTGGTTCCAGGGTCAACCCAGGACCGATCGATAATTTTTTTTTGTCTTATTTTTTGTACTCCCTAAAAAAGCGAACCTACAAATTCAAATCACACATCCATCAACAATGCGGCATTATGCAACTAAATTATAAATACAAATACATATTTAGCAAATTTAATATGACACAATAATAGAAATTTCGTACTTGCTAACCGCTCATCGAGATATGGGACAAGATGGAAAGTCTTTGTAATCATCTATCTTTAATATTCATAACACCATATGCAAAAGCGTTTTCCTGCATTTGATCATGTAGAGTCCACTCAACCAAAAAATGAGCTTCACACCACTTGACTAGCAAATCACCGTAGAACTCATAAAGACTACTCTACTCTTCAAAAACTTCTACCATTTGACAAAAAATTGAAAAGCAAAGTGCAGTTGAAATTCATTAGTAAAATAAAATTAAACCATAAAAAGTTCAAAATACTTAATATAAATCATGAATATATAACTTCACATCTTGTTAATTCACTTGAACTTCTAAACACCTAAAAACAAAACAAACGACATATAATTAATACTCAACAAAAGTTTTAAATTAAAATTACTATTAATGCTATTGATAGAACATCTTAATATAATATAATATAATATACATTTTACTTAAGTTTGAATATATAAAAGAATTATAAATAATATAATATAATATAATATACGGGGTTGGTCCAGGGGTTGGGCCAGGACCCAAAACTTTCGGGGCCGGGGGCCAACCCGCACAATGTTGGTGCTTGGAATTTCAGGACCAAGAACCGACCCAATCCCCTTGGGAACCAGACCAAGACCGGCAGGGTTGGGCCGGTCCAGGGTCGGTCCAGGGTCGACCCTAGACCGCTGCTCACCCCTACAAATGACACTTTAATCCCACCTTTGCATAGTCGGACCACAGAAATCTACTTGCCCTTTATGTTCGGTACAGCAAAACGTTACCTTTCCCAGGGTAAATTCAAGGCCAAGGTCTTTTTTTTTTAGGTAAACGTTACTTGTGTGTTCGAGCATCATTTCTTTCTTCCTCTCTTTTTGCTGCTAAACCTTCTCTCTACAGTTTATCAATGCAATTTTATTTCCCAAGTGGGATAGATTGAAAGTCGGAGGCTTTATCGACGTAATCACTATATCCATCAATCCGCATATATATTAGATGACCGAAGTTCCAAAATCTCCTAGTTTCATTCTTTAAGAGCTTGACAGGATGCGGCTTCGGCTTTGTTTCTCAAACAACATTTGTAAGCACCTTCCTTTTTCTTCAATCCTCAATTGCAGCTTTCTCTGAATCTGCAGGAATTAAGTAACCGTTAAAGCATAAATGAATCGACAACTGATAAAGCTTAAGTGACTTGGCAACAGATGCTCCGGGACTTAGATTTTACATTTCGTGTTCTATGTATAGAGACTAGGGGAAAGTTGGCACGTAAACACTAGACGAGATCCTTTGTCTTCAGGGGTAATCAAACATTCTTTAAATGCAGTGCTCCAAGAACACCAAGTGGTAAGTCTTATGGGCTGAATTAGGCAAGTGAAATTCTCTTAAAGACAGTGCTTATCAAGAACAGTTGCTCTTAGGAAACACGAAGTATTTTTCCTTTTAGCTTTTAGTTAGATGTTTCAGCGAAAACGATAGAGAATCTTCTGCATAATCCGTGGAAGAGTATAAATATTCTTTTAGTTGCATGAAGTAATAGTCTATATCTGCAGGTCAGCGACATGCTTCCCCTTCACTTCAAGAGACCATTTCCTCGAACGTCAAAAGCGAACCTCATGTTGTTCTTGGAACTGCTTCTGAACTATCATATGCATTCGCAGCGCTTCAGCGACATTCATGCTCCTGTCACGGAAGTTTAGGAGGCATTTTCATCGAAGCATCAGCCTCTTAAACTAATGATTCCAACCATACTCTATACGAATTTAAAACGGAACGAAATTCTTACGCAGGATTGATCAGCGAAGGGATGGGAACGAAGAACTACAATCCGCCAGAGAGAGAGAGGAACAAAGAAATTTGCCTCGTTTTCGCCGTCTTGACTTCAAATTCTCTTGTTTTCCCTTTTGGGGTTTTACTCCTCTATGCCTCTCTAGTTTCAAGGGAAGGCTATGATTGGTGGCGATGCAGGAGAGGGGGACGCATTTGGCTTTACTTGTCGGGAAAATTTTAGGTGCAACTATAATGTCACGTCATTTTTTGTAAAAACCCACTCAGTCAGCTACACGTGTCGCTGTGGGCAGGCCCTGTCTCGCCTCCCTGCTAAAGACTCCACTTTGCTCTCTCTCCTCTTCCGTTAGCGTCGACCCTGTCTATCTCTCCTCTGCTGTCTCGTTCGACGAATCCCGCCGCCGCCTCCGCCTCCGCCCTACCTCGTCCGTCTCTTCCGACGTCACCAATGCCTTCTCTCTCCCCCCTCCGCTCTCTCGATATTCTTTTCTGCAGAATCCGCAATTCTTCGTCGAGGAAACCTTGAATCCCTCCATCCTTCAACTCAGAACCGAAGATGCCTCCGCCCCTCGATTCTTCGCCGGATGACGTCTTGTATCTTCTTCTATGTCATGAGAGAGGAAAAAGTTGTATTCATTTGTCACATTTTTTTTTTATCATTCCAATACAAGAATTTTGTCTCATGCGAAAAAGTTTTTGAACGGAAGAAAAGCTGCATTTATCTCGCTTTTATAAAATTTTAATAACAAAACGTCATCTTAAGCACTTAAGTTTAGGTTAGGCAAGATGCCAGAGATATCATTATGCGATTTTCTGATAAAGTAAATAAAAAGAGATGCAATTCCAATTAAAGCCAAAATTCTTATGTGACGAGCTTTTTGTTATATCGATCATATCTAACGTTATTGATAAGTCATGAAACAAAAATTATAACATGTAACTGTAAATGTTGCGCCACATACTATTCATATTTTGGCGAAAATAAAATAGTATTATACTTTTCCCATTTTTCAAATTGAAAAAGAAAAATCAATCCGTGATTCTAAAAAGACCACTTCAATGAATGCAATTCATACTCACTAAAAGGCTGCAATATGTAAGGCAATAGAAACTTTAGGTTATGAATTGTAATAGTATAACCACCTTTATTAAAGACTCATATAGGAGAGTAATCAAAACTATATGAAAAATAGTCTTTTCTATTGTCCAGCTTCTTCTTATAAATGAACTTTCTTTTAATATAGCAACATATTTAATACCACGTTCATAACTAAGAATGTACTAATGTTTGAAATTAGGAAAAGAAAGTCAAACAAATTAATGAAAATCCTCAACATGCCTTTTCACTTCTTCACTATTTAAATTCACTTTATTTCATGTTAGTGTTGAGACACCCGCTGTCCACATGCAAGATGATGAGAAATTCTATAAAAATAAAAATAAAAATAAACATTTTGAGATTGAGCGAGTGTTTACTGACTTGGTTATAGTAATAGTGGGATATCGTTGGTTAATTTATGAATGATTTAGTGAGTAGCAAGGTTTATATTGGAATATCCAAGAATTGGCACAATTCCCACTTTTAGCTTAATATATAAAAATTATTTTATAAAGTTATCTTATCACGAATGTACTTGAACCACTAGTTAAGTACATTGAATAGGTAAGTAATATTATTTCCAATGTATGTGGAGTGAATTGGAAATCAGAGATCTTTCTTTAGATAGATGTTTGACCAATGCCTCTAGGGCAGTTGTTAACGAAATCTACTTCTTTTTTTGAATATTTTTCCAAAAATAATAGTTATTTGGGTTAGGTTGAAAGTAGTAGCATGTGCAATTGATAACAAATAACAAAAAAGTTATTAAAAATTTCTCAATAAGCCACATCACCAAAATACCATTCACAGCCCCCTTTCATCTTAATAAATATAGATCATCCTTACTAATTGCTACTCACCGAGATCATTTCCTTAATTTAACCATCCACTTCGTACATGTCTAATAACTTTCCACTACTGAGGTTGATTAAAAAATTCATGAATCCTACAATCCATATAAGCCCATTTGGATTGGTCCAATTCTTTTGGGGTTTGGTAGGGCAGCCCGGATCAGTCAGTATAAAGTATCTATGATTATCTTATTCCTAGAGAACACCACGCTCCCTTTTGTCTTAATTATCCTCTTTTAATCCCTCAAACAATCGGCACCTTCTCATTTCACAGACTCCACCCTCTCCATTCTCTCATTCTCATCAGTTTCCGCCCATCGAGCTCCACCGCTCTACAAAGTCTCTCTCCTTCCCTCCTTCCCTCCCTCCCTCCCCGGTTCCATTTCGGATATATCTAGCCCTCTCTATTCGCTTCTCTTCGTTGCCGCTCGAGGCTTCGGGAGGAGTTATTCATGATGACTCAAGTAATTGGCATGTCGGATTCACGCGGATAAATTACTGTTAAATTTTGGCTCACCCTATTTCCACTTCATATATCAACTCCCGATGTCTCTTATCATATTGAATTAACTACATTATCCCTTACAGTTCTCACTTTTGATTTAAAATTATTTCTTACGTCTTTTTCTTCGTTATCTTTTTTTTTCTATTTAAAAAAAAAAACAAAACTACCTGCATCATTTCGAACAACTTTTTTTCACTCTAGCTGTTCCTCCCACACCCATTACATTTCAGTGGTCCCTTCATGTTTTTTTTTTTTTTTTCCTGAACTTATTCTCCATTGTTGTAATTCAAGCAAGCACCAATCATAATTAAAGAAAAGAAATGTTATTTTATCCACAAATTATTTACTTTGTTTACATAGACTATGTTCATGATCATGAAATCTTCAATTTAGATTTTCAATACACATTTACGAGAATTTGCTCTAAGGAATATCTGGTGGCTTTTAATTACATAAAGAATGCTTGGTTTCCTTTCAAAAAGCTTATTGCCCTCGCTTCTACACATACATTTTGGAAGCTGTGTCACTTTAAGAGTTGAAGGTGCACATTCGACTTTGAAAGCATATCTACATGTCTCAACGGGTATTTGAAGATCGTTTTGAGGAAGCCGTTCAACTTTAAAAGCATATCTATAACAACTAAAAGGGCACATTCGACTTCAAGATCCTTTTATTGTGCCTACTTGGAGAGACTTGCATATGCATTATATGTGCTTAACTTTGTCATATTTTTAATATTTTCTAAACTATCTTTTAAAACACCATGCAATGATGGCATCAAAAATAATGATTATTGGATTACTAGATTCACCGAAGAAAATGAAAATTGAGCATTTAAAATACACAAACTACATCATATGACACATATTAACATTATAATTAAACAAAATGCATACTAAAACTAGTAAATGATTCTTTTCACTCTTACTTATGTTTATGTTATTTTTAATGCGAAAAAAGAGAAATATCAACTCATTGACACAATAGTTCGTTAGCTAGTTACCAAAAAAACTATATATATTTTTTGGAAACTAGAAACACCAATTTTATTCCAAATATAGAAAGAAAAGGGGAAGAAAAAAGAAAAGAAGGCAAAAAAATAATCTTAAATCAAGAGTGGGCCCCACATCTAGTCATAGCAACAAATACTGTATGAGATTGGAAAAATATAAAATAAAATAAAAAGTGAAGAAAAAAAGGAAAGGAATAATCTTAAATTAAAAGTGAAATCCACAAGAAATAATACAATCAAATCAATGTGATAGGAAGTGTCAGGAGTCAATAAAGGAGTGGAAATCGCACGAGTCTTATACCATTGATAGATTTCCAATGGGCATAAGGCTCATTCCCTTTGATGTTTCAATTATTTGTTTCTTTCTAAAAAATTTGATTAAAGTATTGGCCAAATTCACTTTTGACTTTATATAATGATAAATATAACATTACGTTAGTAGTTGTTTTAAAATATTATGTTTCAATCACAGCACATACTAAGTGGCACCGACACTGACGCTGACACGCAACACGCGACACGCGACACGACATGACATAACACACCGACACGCCATTTCTACAAAAAAAAAAGAATTCCGACACGTCATGACACGTTGTATATTAAATATATATTCATCATTTTTATGATTATTTCAATCAAATTAATTTGATTCAAATTCATAAATAAATAAATAATTAAAAAAGCCTATAATAAATTTATACTAAAAACATTAATCCACTATTTATTAATATCATTCATTGTTTCAATTTGACAAATTTAACTCTATTCCAATAATTCATAAACTTGGAGAAAAAACAATCAATCCACATCCTGGACTCGTATGTTAGATATGTCGGAAGAGGAGAAAAAAAACTTAAGGGGTGAATTGTTTATCACATAAAGTGGGAGTTAGAAGAGAAGAGAATATTAGGTTTTTTTTTTTCTTTCTCAATTTATTATTTTTATTATTGTTTATTATTTTTTCACATATATGCATTTTGACCTCTCATTTTTTAAAATTTTTAAAATTGATCTCGATATCTAAATCACATGTCAAAAACTTGTATGTCAAAATTCTAACTCGAGTATTGAAGAGTGTTGGGAAAATTGATCAGGTATCCAATTTTCCGACACATGTTGATCGAGTGTCCGAGAGTGTCAGAGAGTAATGGATACGTGTTGAAGTGTCCGAGATGACAGGAAAACTTTTGAAAAGTGTCGGTGTTTCATAGAGCACATAGACCTACAAGAGGTTGATTTCATGCCCAACGGAATTTCTTATCTTCTGATAAGAAATTCCCCAGTCATTCAGCCTCACTGCTACCCAAATCAAGGGCTACAACCCATCAAAAATAGATTTAGTAGCCATAATTTGTTTGGTCGATTCCCAACATACTGCACCACCACCAAGGGGTGAATAAGCAATCGCCGGTGGGTTTTGTAGCATGTGAATCTACAATCCCGTCAGCATCACCGCGCTTATTGGTACAACGAGAAATCGCTATAAAGAAAACCACAGTCCCAATGCCTCTCAAATATCGCATTATCCTGATCAAAGCATTCCAATGATAAGGTTTCGATTCTTTGTAGAACTGCTCAGCCTACAAACATCATAAGCTATATCGAGAAAAGTTGATTAAATGCATCAAACTTCTAATAACTTTCACATAATCAAGTTACGAATGGTCTTTATGTTTCTTTAGGTCAAAGTCAGCATCTTAAGGAGTACTCACATGAGTGATATCAAAATGTCCAAACTTATTGATATAAAGTTCAACCCAAAAGCTTAAATTAATAGGTTGAGTGAGACCACACATATATAAAGAGCATATAAACTCCATTGTCAAGCGATGTAGAATATTATAACACCTCCTCTCACGTGCAAGGGGATTAGGAGTGGTACGTAAAATTTGATTAATGGGATGGACGCACATGCAAAAGGATTAGAATTTGGGCTTTGAAATCATGTTAGAAGGTACAACACAAAAGCTTTTGAGTTGGATTTTCTAATAATAATCACTCAAATGACACTTTAATCCCACCTTTGCATGGTCGGACCACAGAAATCTACTTGCCCTTCATGTTCGGTACAGCAAAACGTTACCTTTCCCAGGGTAAATTCAAGGCCAAGGTCTTTTTTCTTTTTAGGTAAACGTTACTTGTGTGTTCGAGCATCATTTCTTTCTTCCTCTCTTTTTGCTGCTAAAACTTCTCTTTACAGTTTATCAATGCAATTTTATTTCCCAAGTTGGATAGATTGAAAGTCGGAGGCTTTATCGACGTAAACACTAAATCCATCAATCCGCATATATATTAGATGACCGAAGTTCCAAAATCTCCTAGTTTCATTCTTTAAGAGCTTGAAAGGATGCTGCTTCGGCTTTGTTTCTCAAACAACATTTGTAAGCACCTTCCTTTTTCTTCAATCCTCAATTGCAGCTTTCTCTGAATCTGCAGGAATTAAGTAACCGTTAAAGCATAAATGAATCGACAACCGATAAAGCTTAAGTGACTTGGCAACAGATGCTCCGGGACTTAGATTTTACATTTTGTGTTCTATGTATAGAGACTAGAGGAAAGTTGGCACGTAAACACTAGAAGAGATCCTTTGTCTTCAGGGGAAATCAAGCATTCTTTAAATGCAGTACTCCAAGAACACAAAGTGGTAAGTCTTATGGCCTGAATTAGGCAAGTGAAATGCTCTTAAAGACAGTGCTTATCAAGAACAGTTGCTCTTAGGAAACACGAAGTATTTTTCCTTTTAGCTTTTAGTAAGATGTTTCAACGAAAACGACTGAGAATCTTCTGCATAATACGTGGAAGAGTATAAATATTCTTTTAGTTGCATGAAGTAATAGTCTATATCTGCAGGTCAGCAACATGCTTCCCCTTCACTTCAAGAGACCATTTCCTCGAACGTCAAAAGCGAACCTCATGTTGTTCTTGGAACTGCTTCTGAACTACCATATGCATTCGCAGCGCTTCAGCGACATTCATGCTCCTGTCACGGAAGTTTAGGAGGCATTTTCATCGAAGCATCAGTCTCTTAAACTAATGATTCCAACCATACTCTATACGAATTTAAAACGGAACGAAATTCTTACGCAGGATCAATCGGCGAAGGGACGGGGACGAAGAACTACAATCCGCCACAGAGAGAGAGAGGAACAAAGAAATTTGCCTCGTTTTCGCCGTCTTGACTTCAAATTCTCTTGTTTTCCCTTTTGGGGTTTCACTCCTCGATGCCTCTCTCTCTAGTTTCAAGGGAAGGCTATGATTGGTGGCGATGCAGGAGAGGGGGACGCATTTGGCTTTACATGTCGGGAAAATTTTAGGAGCAACTATGGGCGCGTTTGGTTGTGTTTACGTTTAAAAATTGTTAGGGAATGAAATAGAAAAAGTATTTACCTAACAATTTTTGAACAAAATACGCGTTTGGTAAACTTGTTCGGGAATAAAAAATAAACAAAACATGTTTGGTAAATTTGGATAATTTTTTTATTTCTTTTATTTTTTCTATTTTTTTCTTATTTTTCTTATTTTTCTTTTTCATTTTTTTCTTCTTTTGGCCGGTCGCCGCCAAGGCCTTGGCCGGCGACCGGCCGGCGAGGGCCGAGCTCGCCCGGCGGGCGGGCGAGGCACGGCCTCGCCGGCCACCGCCCGGCGAGGCCGAGGCTCGCCGGCCGGGGCGAGCTCGCCTCGCCGGCCCGGCGAGCTCGAGGCGGATCTGGGCGAGATCGAGCTCGCCCGGGCCGGCGCGAGGTCGGCCTCGCCTTGATCCGGCGAGGCCGAGCTCGCCCGGCCGGCGGGCGGCGCGGCCTCGCCGGCCACCGCCGGGCGAGGCCGAGGCTCGCCGGCCGCCGGCGAGCTCGGCCTCGCCGGATCCGGGCGAGATCGAGCTCGCCCGGGCCGACCCTCGCCCGGCTACGGCGGCGTCGGCCTCGCCGGGGCCGGCGAGCCTCGCCGTGGGCGGGCGAGGCCGCCGGCCCCTCGTCGGCCGGTCGCCGGCCATGGCCGAGGCCGGCGACCCACCAAAAGAAAGAAGAACAAGAAAATAAGAGAAAAAAAAAAAAAAAAAAAAAAGTGTTTGATTTGTGTTAAACAAGAAACACAAAATTTGTGTTTTTGTTTGTTTTCTTTTTTTTGTTCATGAACAAAAAGAACAAAAAAGCAATGTAAACGCACCCAAACGTTTTTTGTTCGCTTTTTGTTCCTGGAACAAAAAAAAAAAAACTGTTTAAAAACACAAAAAAGAAATACAAACAAACGGGGCCTATAATGTCACGTCATTTTTTGTAAAAACCCACTCAGTCAGCTACACGTGTCGCTGTGGGCAGGCCCTGTCAGCAAGTCTCGCCTCCTTCCTAAAGACTCCACTTTGCTCTCTCTCCTCTTCCGTTAGCTTCGACCCTGTCTATCTCTCCTCTGCCATCTCGTTCGACGAATCCCACCGCCGCCTCCGCCCTACCTCGTCCGTCGCTTCCGACGTCACCAATGCCTTCTCTCTTCCCCCCTCCGCTCTCTCGATATTCTTTTCTGCAGAATCTGCTATTCTTCGTCAAGGAAACCTTGAATCCCTCCATCCTTCAACTCAGAACCGAAGATGCCTCCGCCCCTCGATTCTTTGCCGGATGACATCTTGTATCTTCTTCTATGTCATCAGAGAGGAAAAAGTTGTATTCATTTGTCACTTTTTCTTTTAATCATTCCAATACAAGAATTTTGTCTCATGCGAAAAAGTTTTGGAACGAGAGACGAGCTGTATTTATCTCCCTTTTATAAAATTTTGATACCAAAACATCACCGTAAGCACTTAAATTTAGGTTAGGCAAGATGCCAGAGATATCATAATTATGACAGGCATTATCTGATTTTTTTTTTTTTGGTCGGTCCTACGCTAATCCTATTCTAATACTCACCCTCAGGCTTTTGCTTTGCCTCATTGTAGGGCATGGGAGTCGAAACCCACTCCTGAAATGAAATCGTCCCCACCCCAATTCCCCTTGAAAAGGTGGGGATTTGAACCCTCAACCTTCCCCTTCCAAGTTGGAAGGATGGTCACTGGGACGAACCCCCAGTGGTTTGATTTTCTTATTAAGTAAATAAAAAAAGATGCAGTTACAATTAAAGCCAAAATTGACGGATTTTTTGTTATATCGATTGATAACTCTATAAAAATAGAGTTATTTTACCGTTTTTAGGCAACAATTAATGTAATATCTATGAGAAAATATTTGGATTTTCTTCTGATTATTTGAATTTTCCTTGTTTATGCAGAATAATGAGATATGGGGAGGATAAGGAAATAAATGGCAAATATTAGGAATTCAAATAAATAAATAAAAACAGTGGAAGATGGATATCAAATCAGGAAATTCTAGATTTTTTTTCCTAATGTTATCTGCAAGCGTCTTGATTTTATTCCCTAATGTTATTCACAAGCGTTGGGAGATAGATATCTTGAATATATCCTATAAATAGGAGAACATGGAAAGAGAGAGAGCAGTTAAGTTTTTGTTAAATCGTTTTTCATTCATTCTAAGAGTTTTTTAAGTATTTTGAAGAGAAAACAAAAGTGATGATATAATTCTTGTTCTTTGATTCAAGATGCTTGGTTTGATTTATATTTATATTTTTTATTTTACTATGTTCTAATTTTCTTTTGTTAAGGCTACGATGTAGCCTAATCATGATAATGTGAATTTCATGATTTTTATGTTTTACAATTAATTTCATCCATGTGAGTTATTTATTATTGTGCTTAATGCTTCTAAGTGACTAGCCACCACTTGAATAATTTACCACTTGAATAATCTGATGTGCATGTTTGAGACTGAGAAGTGATAATATGTAATTGCTTATTATAATATATAACCATGAATTAAACGTGGATAAAAATATACTGCGTTATTTGTGTAGCTTTTGGTGATAAGTTGATCCAAAAGACTCATTGTAAATCGGGAATATTCATAGTTTTTAATGCACTTATGTTTATTTTAATTTATATAGAGATATAGTTGATTAATAAACTGAGTAGGTTTGCTATACCTAAAGATAGGATAGTAAATTGATTAAGAAATTCCGCCATCACATGTTTGATATCGTTCTTGTATCCAAAACAATCTTAAATTCATATTTAGTGGTTATGGTGAAATTGGATGCTCTAACATATTTATCGATCGATTTACTACATTTAGTCTACAAATTTCGTTTTTAATTTATTCTTAATTATATTTTGATATGTTAAATAAATCTTAGAATTAGTCTATTTTAGTATTTAATTGGTTTATTAATCATCGATCTCCGTGGGACGATACTTTTTCTCATCGTTATATTACTTGTTCGACACGTTCACTTGCGTTTAGAATTTTATGAACATCGATCATATCTAGCGTTATTGATAAGTATGAAAGAAAAATTATAACACATAACTTTAAATGTTGCGCCACATACTATTCATATTTTGGCAAATATAAAATAATATTATACTTTTCCCATTTTTCAAATTGAAAAGGAAAAATCAGTCCGTGATTCTAAAATGACCACTTCAATGAATGCAATTCATACTCACTAAAAGGCCACAATATGTAAGGGAATAGAAACTTTAGGTTATGAATTGTAATAGTATAACCACATTTATTAAAGACTCATGTAGGAGAGTAATCAAAACTTTATGGAAAATAACCTTTTCTATTATTCAACTTCTTCTTATAAATGAACTTTCTTTTAATATAGCAACATATTCAATAGCACGTTCATAACTAAGAATGTAATACTAAAGTGTGAAATTAGGAAAAGAAAGCCAAACAAATTAATGAAAATCCTCAACATACCTTTTCACTTTTTCACTATTTAAATTCACTTTATTTAATGTTAGTGTTGAGACACACGCTGTCCACATGCAAGATGATGATAGATTCTATAAAAAAAAAAGAAAAATAAAGAAAAATAAACATCTTGAGATTGAGGAGTGTTTACTGACGTGGATACAGTAATAGTGGAAAGTTGTTAGAGATATATGAAATCGTTGGTTAATTTATGAATGATTTAGTGAGGAGCAAGGTTTATATTGGAATATCCAAGAATCGGGATAATTCCCACTTTTAGCTTAATATATAAAAATTATTTTCTTAAGTTATCTTATGACGAATGTCTTTGAACCACTCGTTAAGTACATTGTATAGGTAAGTAATATCATTTCCAATGTATGTGGAGTGAATTGGAAATCAAAGATCTTTCTTTAGATAGATGTTTGACCAATGCCTCTAGGGCAGTTGTTAACGAAATCTACTTTCTTTTTTTTTTTTTTATAAATATTTTTCCAAAAATAATAGCTATTTGGGTTAGGTTGAAAGTAGTAACATGTGCAATTGATAATAAATAACAAAAAAGTTATTCAAAATTTCTCAATAAGCCACATCACAAAATACCATTCACAGCCCCCTTTCATCTTAATAAATATAGATTATCCTTACTAATTGCTACTGACTAAGATCATTTCCTTAATTTAACCATCCACTTCATACATGTCTAATAACTTTCCACTACTGGGGTTGATTAAAAAATCCGTGAATCCTACAATCCATATAAGCCCATTTAGATTGGTCCCATTCTTTTGGGGTTTGGTACGGGAGCCCGAATCAGTCACTATAAAGTATCTATGATTATCTTATTCCTAGAGAACACCACGCCTCCTTTTGTCTTAATTATCCTCTTTTATGCTTCCTTTTGTCTTAATTATCCTCTTTTAATCCCTCAAACAATCGGCACCTTCTCATTTCACAGACTCCACCCTCTCCATTCTCTCATTCTCATCAGTTTCCGCCCATCGAGCTCCACCGCTCTACAAAGTCTCTCTCCTTCCCTCCTTCCCTCCCTCCCTCCCTCCCCGGTTCCATTTCAGATATATCTAGGGTGCAAATGATAACACTTCTTGGCTGGGGAAGAGTTTTTTTTTTCAGAAATGTTTCTTTTCTATTTCTATTATGGCGAACAATTTCTGTGTAAAAAAACTCATTTGATAACTACACAAAATTTTTACTCTAAAAATAGAAAAAGAATAGAAATGTGTTTGGTAAAAAACAATTTCTTTTTTATATTTATTTGTTTTTATTTTTGCCGGCCAATCAACTGCTTGCCGCCGCCGTCGCCGCCGCCGCCCAGCCCATCGGCCGCCCCCTCCCGCGGCTAGCCGTCTCCTCCGGCGACCGCGATGGGTTGGGCGGCGGCGGTGGCGGCGGCCGGTGAACGTGCAGCAACGGCGGTGGTAGCGGACGGCGGCGATAGCAACCAATGGTGGTGGCGGGTGACCGGTGGCAGCGGCGATCGGCGGCGGCCGGTGGCGGCAGCGGGCGACTGGTAGTGGCGGCGACCGATGGCGGCAGCAGGCGACAGGTGGTGGCGACAATCAGCGGCGGCGGTGGCTGGCGACCAGCGGTGGCCGGCAACCGGCAATGGGGCGGTGGTCGGCGGCGGCAAAGAAGAGATGAATAAAAGAAAAAAAAAAAATTCACTTATTTGAAACTTATTCCCGAACAAGAAGCAACTTTTTTTTACTTCTCATTTCTATTCCAAAACCATTCCCGGGAACAAAAAACTAACTTGCCGTTATCAAACGGGTTTCTATTCTTTTTTTGTTCTTGGGAAGAAAAGAATAGAAATTCTTGGGTTGCGGAATGTTACCCTGCGCAGCCCTAGCCCTCTCTATTCGCTTCTCTTCATTGCCGCTCAAGGCTTCAGGAGGAGTTATTCATGATGACTCGGATTCATGTGGACAATAAAAGCATGTTCTTCACTCAAAGTTGAACTACGGGGCACTTTTTTTTCCTAACCTCAAACTGACAATTTCTTTGGATATTAGCAAACTCGTTGTGGAGGCAGACTCGTAAGCAGTTATTTCTCTGCTTGAAAAATCAACTTCATCGCTCCATTTTGATGACGCATTCATTTGTCAAATTGAAAGAATACTGAAGTGTTTTCAACATGTCAAGATTTTCGTTAATTTTAGCAAATGAAATGCATATATAGATTGGCTCATGTTTAATTAGAAAAGTAACGATGTGATTTTCGATCTCTGTCCCTTTATTTATAAAAGAAAAAGACCCCTTCCTTGACCGGTTCAGTGCTACACTCTGTCAACCCCCATCAAAATACTCAATCTAAGTTTTGCAGTTGACCAAGTAGTGCCCGCTTGGACTTTCCAAGTATAGATTTCACAGCTGCTACACCACATTCCGTTGCATCAATGACTATTACATTACACGCATTTACCACGTTTGCTTGCAATAATCTGTAACAACTGTAACGGCTATCACACAACCTCGGGTGTGATAGCTATTACAGCCTATTTCCAAAACACAGTTGCCTCTTTTCTCCCTCTTAGTCTGCCAATTTTAGAAGAGATCAACTATAATTGAAATTAGTATATATTATTCATAGGTCTTGAATTGGAATTAGGCTTATTCCCTTCGATGTTTCAATTTTTTGTTTCTTTTCCAAACATTTTGTCAAAGTATTGATCAAATTCACTTCTGACTTTGTATAATCGATAAATGTAACTTCACATTTCAGCAGATGCTTGAAGATATTATGTTTCAATCACAACACATAGACTCAAACGATGTTGATTTCATGCCCAATAGAATGTTTGATAAGAAATCCGCCCCGTCAGTCAACCTCACTACTACCCAAATCAAGGGCTACAACCCCTGAGTCAAAAATAAATTTCGCAACAATAATTTGCTTGGTTGATTTCCAATAGACTGCACCCCCGCCAAGAGGTTAATAAGCAATCATCTATGGGTTTTGTAGCATATTAATCTAAGATCCAGTTGGCATTAATGTAGTTATTAATACAACCAGAAATCCTTATAAAGAAAACCACATTTCTAATACGGCTCAAATACCGCATTACCCTTATCAAAGCATTCCAATGATAAGCTGTATCAAGAAAAGTTCATTAAGTGTATTAAACTTCCAATAACTTTCACATAATCAAGTTATGAGATGGTCTTTATGTTTCTTTAGACGAAGGTTAGCATCATAAGGAGTACTTACATGAATGATATCAAAATGTCCAAACTTGTTATTATAAAATCCAACCCAAAAGCTTAAATTTATAGGTGGAAGGAGACTGCACATATATAAAAACCATATAAACTCCATTGTCAAGTCATATGGAATATTATAATATCCCCTCTCTCGTGCAAGAGAATTAGGAGTGGCACACGCAAAATGGGTAGAAGTGGTGGTCTAATGCCATGTTAGAAGGTGTGACACAAAAGTTTTTGGATTGAATTTTCTATCAATTATCTTATCAAGACTCATATGACACTTCAATCCCACCTTTGCTCAGCTGGACCCCATAAATCGTATTTGCCCTCATGTTCGGTACATGCAGAACCTCATTCAAGGCCAATGTCTACATGAGCAAAACCTTGCCCTTCCCAAAACTCGCAGTAGGTCGAGTCTTCAAGATAGACATCATCTTCGTTAAAGACTTATGTGCCTAATAGCACCGGCGTCTACCGCCCATTCTTTAACATTGGCACCAATATTTGCTTGAGAAATGACCGCGGCAACAATGAATTTGGCACGTGAAAAACGAGGAATGATCTTGAGGCACCAGATCAATCTTGAGGAGTCAATTTCGCAGTGAAGCTGTCGCAAAGTTCTAGATAATTTAGTTTTTATTATCACTAACGGAGCGGTCAGAATGACAAGGCATTGTCTTCTTGATAGGTTGTCGCCTTTTTTTATGAATGGCAATGTCTAATTTTAATTAGGGCCCTCCTGCTGGTATCAACAAAGCCAACCTCCATAACAACTTCCCTGACAATTCGCAAGCACCCTTACAAACCGACCCTCCATAGAAATAACAGCGCAATTCCTTTTTAAGTCCATGTTTTTCCTGTGAATGATTCTCAACCAATCCTTAGCCCCTCGCCCCTCGCCATTGCCACGACCGGCGGCTTGCCGCGGTGACAACCATGGCTCCTTCTGTCTCTACCGGCAGGCTCCTCGAACTTAACCTCATATCGGCCCAAGATCTGGCCCCAGTGTCGAAAACCATGCGGACGTATGCGGTCGCGTGGGTCCATCCTGATCGGAAACTGACGACAAGGGTCGATGAGAAAGGGCAGGCAAACCCTAACTGGAACGAGAAGTTTGTGTTTCGCGTGAATGACGTCTCTTTGGAGACCGACACCTGCGTGATCACCATCGAAATCTACGCATTGACTTGGCTTCGCGTGGTTCTCGTCGGGACGGTCCGAGCGCTCCTCAGTAGCCTCATTCCTCCGTCGACACGGACGCGGACCAAGAACACGCCCATGAGATTCATGACCTTGCAGGTATAGATCGTTTGCTAAATGGAAACCATATAATCCTTTTGATATCAATTTGTTCAGCTTATGATATCTAACAATGTGGATCAAATTGTGAACACCACAATTTGCAGGTTCTGCGTCCATCGGGCCGGCCGCAAGGGGCTATAAATTTTGGCGTCTCGCTCATCAATAGCAGCATGCGCAGCATGCCATTGAACTCGGAGCTGAGCGCATCTTTGGCCTTCGACAGTGGTGAAGAGGCGGACCAAAAGGACAATAAAAAGGAACCTGGTAACAATGGCAACAAGAACTCACAGAAGGATGCCGAGAAAATCCGCCTATGGCGGTCGCAGAGCGAGAGGACAAATGAATACTCCTACAATCCTGGAAGCACCGTTTGCAACGACTCGATGGTTGGGTTCAAGCAGACGAAAGGCGGGAGCATGTTGGGGTCGATGGTATCCGATGTGGGCCCATCAGCGTCAGTTGTGGCGGCCGCCATAGCCAAGGGGTTGCTACCCCCGAATAAGAACTACCGCGAGGAGGGCGAGAGCTCGATACTGCTCGACAATTGGACGGAGAGTGATAGCATCGAGGGCCTGAGGACCAAGATCGAGCGGTGGCGAACCGAATTGCCCCCGATCCATAACCGAGGCGGCAACGGCAAGAAGAATGCCAAAACGGGTGCGAACCAAGGTAGAGATCGTCCACGAAGGCACAGTGATGGAGGCGGATTGTTCTCGTGTTTCGGAAACGCGTACGGGTGCGAGTTCTCCATCAGTTGCGGTGGAGGCAGCACCAAGAAGATCAGGTATGGCGGAAGTTAATGTTTTTCTCGATCGAAGTATAAGAAGATGCCTACTGATTCCACAAAACAAGCGCGCATCTCCAATCTTTACGTGATTGAATTGTGTTTTGAGCGCGAGAAGGGAATTAAACATCAGTCTACCAATCAATATCAGAAGTGTCCTTTTGGGGCCTGTTGCTGCAATCTGATATTGATCTACGTGTAATTTCTTTTGGGCCACTGAAGTTTTTTTTTTTTTTTTTTTTTTTTGGGGGGACACTGAAGGATATGCATGTATTAATGTGAAAATTGTTATCCAAGTGGTAGGATTTAATTTTTAAGAATGTTTTGGATCAGAGTTATATCTGAAAGAACGTGTTTGCTCTATTAAGTCAATAGATTGGTTGCTTGCATTTGTATTAATGCAAACAGTATGTTCATATTACTATGTGTTAAATTCTTATAGAACCTAATTTGGATTGTGAAAAATCCTGAAAAAGATGTGATTTTCCTATTGCGCTTAATAACAAATTCATAGGATGTATGACAATTTTTTTTCGGCGCAGGGACGAGCCCAGTAGAGTTGGATGATCCCAGGACTGCGCAACTTCTTGCCTTGCACGCATGCTTAGTCTGTTTCAAGGGGAAAAAAAAGCATCACTAGGAATTCGCAGAATTGTTAGAAATCATACTAGAAATATTGTATCGTAAAGGAAAGTGAAGGAAGTAGAGGGAAGATGACTTCTTCTGTTCCTGCAACTCTCATGTTAGCCTATTGTCAAATATAAAGTTTATCAAACTTAGGACTTTTTTTTTTCTTTTTCGGTTACTTAGGACTTTGTTAAGCGGTATTTTTTCAGTGCACTCGTCTTCTGCATCTAAAGACTTTCCATCCCTCTGCCATTGAGAGCTTCCCCAACCGGGACTCAGTTAGGTTCGGTTTTATCAATTCGATGTTGATTGACTTCAATTCCTACCCAATTCTTTAAGCACGTCGTGATCCAGCGCCAGCAATCTCCATTTGTAAGACCTCAACTTTGTTTCTGGAAAAATTCAGACCTCTCAGTCAATAAATAGCAGCACGGCACTTGAGTTTTTAGGATCCATGCAAAAAGAATTGGTTTCTAGAGAAGGCACTTTGGCTTTCTCAAGGAGGTTGACAAATAATGATATAGCTGAGCGTATATTACAGCTTTTGAGAGATCTTCTCGAGTCTCAACTTTTGTCTTGGAGTTTTCTTTTCAAGCTCAAGCGCCTGACAGATGCAAAGCTTTACAACATTTTTCAAACATATTTCGCCAGACAGCAAGTTCATAATGGGAGCATTACAGCAATACAGTCACACAATATAAACACACCCAAATGCTAGAGTGATGACAAACAGTAGTCGCACAATTCTGTGTGTTTTGCCTGTATTAGCGTGTTTGCATTCTGTTGTTCTAGATGAACTGTTGAGATGCTTACAGACGGAGAGAAATGTACGATAGCAATTATTAGTCGATGGATTGAAAATGAGTTTGTTCCAGCATAAGGCTTAGTAAAGCAAATGGCGGACTGAAAATCAGTCTGTCACCAATACTTTTCTAGCTTAAGATTCTGTATATCGAGTCGCCAGTAATTTCATTGCTAACCTACTGTTGATGGATATGTTTAGCTCATTGTCTGGGTTAGCAATAGTCCTGCTGAATCAGGGCCTATCCAATCGGTCTCTTTTGTTAGAACATATCGAGATGTTGGGTTCTGCCCACTGCTCGTGACTTGAGATCTAAACTCAATCTCAGATTGTGGTAATTGGGCTAGAGATGAAAGAAGTGAAGCTAGATTTGGCATTCGCAACTAGACGCTCATCTGTTGAAGTATACCTTGTCACGAGGATCTATCACTGTCAAGATTGTTCAAATTAGCAGGTTTACAAGTTCCATTGTGCCATATGACAGTGCCGATTTGCTAATTTAGATTCAGTAAATGGGCTGTTTTACCTCTTCAATCAAAATCAACAGTGCAAATCTGTCTTCTTCAGGGACCGGCTTTTATGGCCATACCTGAGATATTGAAGTTCAAAATGAACTTATTGACCTCAAGTACTTTGCCAAAACTGCAGCATGAATGGGCAAAAATAGAGCAATTCCATTGTAAAGCAATTAGAAATGTAAATGGATTCCTTTATTCCTTATTTGTTTCTCTAGCTGGACCAACATGGTCAACATGAACAACTGATAAGCAAATCAGAAGCTTCCCCGATGGTCAAATGCCCCGGTTCATGCAAATTTAATCGAATCTAGTCAAAGGAAAAAGAAATTTACATCATGAGGATCTGCATATGCTATCAAGCTTAGGAAATTAATGTTCTACAGGAGGCCGACTACTGGCGAAGTAGTGAAAATTGGCTTCTCTTTGCCAGCATTTGATGCATCGCCATAGCAGACACTTTTCCTGCGTGGCTTTGCCTCTCCTAGCATCATCAGGACATCCCGCATGGAAGGCCGCTCCTTGGGCAGCTTCGCTGTGCAGAGAAGCGCAACCCGCAGGACAAGAAGCATCTCTTCTTGGACGGGTTTGCACTGGCCGGCTATGCTGGCGTCCAGCGCTTCTTCCACGGTTTTGTTGTCCTTGATCTTGGTCCGAACCCACTGGACTATGTCTATGGACTCTCCGAACGATGGGTCCAAGGGCGTTTTTCCTGTTAGGAGCTCAAGAAGGACGACCCCATAACTGTATATGTCGCTCTTCTCATCTACTTTCAAGGTGTATCCATACTCTGCAATAGAAAGGCACAACTGTTATTGATCTATATTCCTAATCGATTTGTTAATCTTAAAGATTGTGAACGAGATTGATACTAACCAGGTGCTATGTATCCGTAGGATCCGGCCACCATCGAAACAGTCTCATTCTTGTGGATCATCATCCTCGCCAACCCGAAATCTGCGATCTTCGCCTCGAGGTTTTTGTCAAGCAAGATGTTATTCGACTTGATGTCCCGGTGGATGATTGGCGGATGGCAATCGTAGTGGAGGTAGTTCAGGCCTTGCGCCACTCCGACTGCGATGTTGTACCTTGAGACCCAGTCGACCAGCAACTTCCCAGCCTGCTTGTCGTGCAATGCTGTCCCAAGGTTGCCGTACGGCATGTATTCGTAAACCATCATCACGTCACTCTCGTTGTGAAGATACCCTAATAAACGTACGATGTTGCGGTGCCGGAGCCGTCCTAGGAGATTCACCTCCTGCAACAGATCGGAGCCGTTCTCTAGATCGGAACCCGATCTCCAGAGCTTCTTGACTGCCACGACGACGTGGGGCCGGTGCACTTCAGCCTTATAGACCATGCCAGTCCCGCCCATGCCGATCACATTGGATTCATTTATGCAAGCAAGGATGTCGCTACTGGTGAAGCTTACCCTTTGGAAAGCCACCAGCCTCCAAGGCCATTCCTCATTTCCCCTCTTGAACCAGTCATAGAAGAAACCATCATACAAGTACCACCTTCTGTATAGAATCCTCCCAACGAAAAATGCCAGACTAAGGGATAAAATCACGGACGCCCCGATGGCGAATCCGATGAGGACGTGATATATGTGCATGCCTCTTTTATTCCCTAATGTTGCAGCAGACATTTTCAAACACGGTGGAAGAACCCCGCCGCAGAGTCCAGGATTGCCTGCTAATTCAGAAGGATTGATGTTATTAAACATGCCACTTGATGGAATGGAGCCAACGAGTTTATTGTACGACACATTAAACGTCTCTAATGTGGGCGAGCTTCCGATAACTTCCGGTATTTGACCGGCCAAAGAGTTGTTGGACAGATCAAGAATGGCCAATGTGGGCATAGTGGAAATCGTCCTGGGGATGCCACCGGTCAACCTGTTGTTTCTGAGATTAAGTTTGACCAGTTTCTTGCACGATGCTATGCTCACCGGGATATTACCCGAGAAACGGTTGTTTGAGAGGTCGAGCACCGAGAGCGATGGGCAACCTTGGAACTGGTCTGGGATGTTGCCTCTCAGGTTGTTGTCGGAAGCAATGAAGCTCTGGAGTTTGGAAATGGAAAAGATACTAGAAGGAACAGAGGAGTCTAGGTGATTGTATGACAAATCGACAAAAGAAAGCGAAGTGGAGAGGGCAATTTCTTGCGGGATCTCACCAGAGAAGTTATTATAAGCTAATTCTAGCCTTTCAAGGTTTGGCAGATTTCCGAGGCCAATCGGAATCGTCCCAGATAGAATATTTTGCTGGATGCGAACTCTAATTAATGAAGCACAGCTCGAGAGGCCCATAGGGATCGGGCCCGAGAAGGAGTTGTTGAAGAGGATAAGCTTAGTGAGGTTGCCTGAATTGCACAATCCTTCAGGGATCTCACCGGATAACAAGTTTGATGATACGTCTAGCCACTGGAGTGGCGAGTTCTTGCCGAGATTGGATGGCAATGTACCCTTCAACGAGTTCTTCCACAGCTCCAGCACCTGCAAGTTGGTCAACTCCCCGAGACCTTGTGGGATCGACCCAGTTAGATGATTGCACATCAGGTTGAAAAGCTGCAAATTCTTCAAGTTTTCCAGCTCTACTGGAATCTCCCCTGTGATTTTATTATCGGAGAGATCTAGGCAGATCAATGACGAAATGTTGCCAATTTCCGGGGGAATCTTTCCCTCGAAATTGTTTGAGAACAGATACATGGTAGTGAGCTTTCGCAAGCTCCCCAATGCAGCTGGAATCTGTCCACCGAGAGTGCCAACCGCCAAGTCGAGATACCGGAGATTCGTAAGGTTCCCGAACTCAGGAGGAATCCCACCCTCGAAATCATTGTAACCCATGATGATCGTCTCTAGAGACGACAACTGCCCAAGTTCTCCGGGGATTGGCCCAGTAAGGTTATTCCCCGAAAGCCCGAGGTACTTCAGATTCTGCAGGTTCTTGAAGGACATCGGTATTGAGCCCTCAAAGAAATTACCCCTCAAATCTAAGCTCTCGAGAGCTGTCGCACTCCCGAGATCCTCTGGAAGAGGGCCATCGAAGTTATTGCTCGAAGCATTGACTTGCACTAGTCCTCTGACCCTTCCCAGGCCTACAGGAAAGCTGCCAACAAAATTATTCTGGCTCACATCGATGCTCTGCAGTGAGGTCACATTGGAGAGAGCTCTCGACAATGTCGATTCGAATCCGTTACAGGACAAGTTGATGTGAGAAAGACTGTGTAGCTCTTGAATCTGATCAGAAACACTGCCACTCAGGTTCATGTTGGAAAGGTTGAGCTTCTCCACGAACCCTTTTGAGTTGCATGAGACTCCAGTCCAGTTGCATTGGATTGCGCCACCTTCTGGTGTGCCGCTCGGGGCTTTCCAATCTTTAAGGCAGTCTAAAGGGTCGGTCAGGCTGGATTTTATTGAGAGCAAAGTTGAAAGTTCATCATTGGGTGTGGTTTGAGCTCCCTCGGCAAAAACAAGAGAGAGGCCAATGGAACAGTAGAAGAACAGCAGTTGGAGTTGCATTTTTTTCAGTGTCTTGCTGTTCTTCATGGACTGCTCTGGGGTTCGTCTGTTCTAGTTGTGTGGCATTTTCAGCTTTGTGGAACAAAGAAGAGATGGGTATGAAATGGGTATTAATATATGCATGCTTATATGGTTCTTTGAGGAATTATAATAAAATTAGTGATCAGTCTGATTAATGTATATAACAATAGCCCGTAACAAGACAAAGTGAGAGAGAGAGAGAGATAATGTGGCTTGTTGTGAGTTGAGTTCGTGGGTTCAGGGGATCTTAACCCAGCTAAGAATCAGCAAGAGATGAGTGTAAAACTTTGGACTTATTGAGATTCTCAGAGACATGAAAACATGGGAGGGAATATGTCTCAGAAGAGTTGAAGTGGTTGGTTGTACTTTGGTTCTTCTATAATTGATTCATGATGGTCAACTAGAGAAGTATTATTAGTTAATAATTGACCTGTCCTCCTGATTTCTCTAATACTACTTCTGTCAGTCATTTTTCATGGATTCTGGGCATTTCGGTTCTGAAACTGCGGAGAGGTGAAAAGATAACTACTGTAGATGGACTGCATTCCTGTCCTAAAAACAAGTCGTCTGATCCATCTTCATGTTCTGCTTCTTCCATGACATTTTGCTAATCTAATAAGGTATTGTCCTTGAGCATGTTATTTTTCCGCTCTGGTCGTGGCTTACCCACATACATAAGGTTTGTGTGTGTACCTGTACAACAGTCCACATTTGAGTACTGTAAGGTCGAAGACATAGCCGAAATCCAGTATTAGAGATGATGGCTTTTGTATGAATTGATCTTGAATAAAGCTGTCGATACGGGGTATACTGAATAGAAATATCATTGTAGGGCAGTACTGATTAGATTCTTTGGCAAAAGGGAATTTGTGCTATAAAAATCACGATGGATGAATGAGGAACCTAATTATCGATAAGGATAAATATAGGCAATAATGAAAGATGCCACATCTAATAAGTCAAATATCATATAGTGTTGTAGGGGATTTTCCAGCAAGTGGAACCATCGAATATACCGAGTTAAATGAGCGACAGAAGTAATATTGTAGACTATGTTTAGATGCACTAATGCCTTTATCAGTGAACTTCTTTCGTGCAAATTTACCAGTAAACTCCAAGCCAAAGCTATGTCACCCTGCTCTCATGTCTGTCATAATGGTAACTTACATGTATAAAACAAGGAGGAAGAAGACAACGCTTTCAATCCCACTCTAATTTTCTTTCTGCAAATTTTGTATTACCAGGTAAGCATTTAATTGTAAATTTCTGCTCTCTTTTTTCTCTTTTTTTCTAAGTAGGTTTTTTCCCCTTTCTTTGGCTATTTTTGTTTATTTTCCTTTCATATGTTTGATAGGACAGGCGAGGTAAGAAACAACCCATGTCCCAAAAGAAGACTAAAAGATTAAAATTATGACAGACATCTTGGAACTTTCTTCTGTCAGAATTTGTGTCTCTGATTGAATGACTGAAATGAATTTAGAGAGAGAGAGGGAGAGAGAGAGAGGTTTCATGGTGGCTGCAATAAAGTGAGAAAAATAATCATTTCTGCAAGGTATCACTACAACAATCATTGTCCTTACCCACCAAACCCCTTTCTCTCTCTCTCTCAAAGAACAAATGCTGCCCATTATCTTAAAATCCTTCACATGCAAATGCATCTGGCTTTTCAATTATCTTTACTCCATCAATCTTTATAAATCGATCACATAATGAATCAATGATTCTTTTACCAAACATTAAATAACGAGAGATAGCTCAAGCCATGAAGGTGGATGGAAGCTGGAGCCCATGTGCAAAGAGCAGCTTCTTTGTGGTATCATAATTGAAAGAGAGCAGAAGAGCTGCACCCTCCAAATTGCCATCTGGAAGGTGCTTCCAGTGTCACGATTTTTGTGGACCTTTTCACTTATTTATTTATGTATCCTTTTCTTTTGGAGGCTAATAATTTTTTTTTTTCAATATTATATTGAGAACTTCACATGGCCATTCCACGCCAAAGCCACCGCCAAGTTCCATCATTCCATCATCGGTTGGTGGCTGCACGGGAGCTTTGCACGATGGGAGGAGCTTTTTGGCTCCTCTTGGAGGCTTATGGAATATTTTAGATTATTTTGCTTAATTAACAAAAATAATAATAATTGGGATAGAAAGCTGGGGTGATGTTCTTTTGCAAAAGAAGTTAGCCGAACGACATGAGGTTTCATCATTGCCTATCAATCTCTTTTGACCTTGGTAAAAGTGGAAAATATATTTGTTTTATCGTTGGTGTGTAGATCATTGATTTTCCAATTGCTTAAGTGGGGCAAACACCGTGTGGCTTAACAAAATCCTTCATATTTTATACGCAGAATTTTCTTGTTGATTACTCTACTTCATCTAATAGCACTCATAAGTAGCTACGCATGACACAGTAGAAACGAGGATAAATATATGTGAATTTATTATAGAAAAATCCTTTAGATGCTAGCAATCATTTTATAGTCAGACCTTTAGGCTGCCTTTAGTTGTTTCAACTTTTTCATCCGATGAACAAGGTCATATAAAGATATAGATCGAATCGAATAAAGATGGAATTTCTAATAATTTATACAATGTTTGATATATGTCTTGGATTAATTGCCTAAAGTTCTGATGTATTGAATGTTCACATAATGGCTCTTGCCGCCGGTACATACACCCCCACTCCTTCTTGCTCCCCCACCTTCTCCTCGTCTTTGCCCATGTCAGATTGAATGTTGATGTTAGATCTCTGAACCATCGTGGATATCTAATCTTCTTGGCATCACCACCGTGCTAAATCTTTAGCATCCACCCGGTCCCCCTCCATCTTCATCATGGGCCTACGGAAAAATTATGAAAAAAGTCTTAAATTTATTGTATTAGTGCTAATTTATTCACAAACCTTTCAATTTAACTTATTGAGTCATAAATCTTTCAATTAAGCCAAATTTTTTTTTTATGACCTAGGAACTGTCGTACAGCCGGCAGCGGGCGACGTAAACCTAGAGCGACGCTAGCGTAGGGACCCACCTCCCACAGCGCCGCACTTAAGTCGCGCAATTGCGCACACGGAGAATCAAACCACCCCCTCCCCCCAAGCGGGATGGGAGAAGTCCGCCCGAGCCAACGCGCCCGGTCAATTAAGCCAATTTAGTTCTAAACATTTCGATAATTTGTTAATATAGTCTATCCGAATAATTTTGACCGAAGATCACTAATGTAAATAACAACCATTCTACATGGCATGATCAACACTAATATAGACAATTTTTTTTTTTAATTTTAAATATTTTTCGAATTTTTATTTTATTTTCTTTTCCTAATTCCTTTTTTGTTTTTATTTCACTGTGACCAGTGAGGGCCAAAAAGCCCTTGTCAATCGCTGACAAAGGTTGTAGCTCTCACCCAAATCTGAAGGAGGCCAGCCTCATCAAAGGCCTCCATGGTCTAGGTGAGGCTACCTTCGCCTGTGACTGACGAGGTTATAGCAAGACCTAGGTGAAGGCTTTGTGGCTAGCGAGCTCCAGTGATCCTTGCTAGCCACAATAAAACTTAAAAAGAATTGAAGGAAAAGACAAGAACAAAAAATAAAAGGAAAAAATAATAAAAGTTTAGAAAACATTAAAAAGGTGAAAAAATTGTCTATGTTAGCAATTTCCTGGCCAAAATTGGCAAGATGAACTACATTGACAAATTATTAAAAGTTTCAAGACTAAATTGGTCAAATTGAAGGTTTATGATTGAATTGGCATAAATGCAATTAGTTTATGACTCTCTCTCTCTCTCTTGGTAATTATCAATCTGCAACCATTGGATTTTGGGTTCATCCCCTTTATTCATCCTTGTTTTCTCTATTCCCATTTGTGAAAGATAAATCTTGTTTCTTGTCGGCCCCTTTTTTTTAAACATCATAAATAATTGCGATTTTCGTTCCTAAAAAGTTTCTTCTTTGTCGTGGCATTCACATGGGCGTGGGAAAACGTTTCCAGGATTCCACCGCAGTCGCCAATGACGACTCGCCATTCGCTACCCCCTCATTCTAGACAGTGATTGAAGATATCTGGTTGGATCGAGGATACTACATGAATCCTTTCTCATGAAATTAAGCTAGAAAGGGCTTTGGAGATAATTATATCAAACGAAACAGGTAATCCATAGGGATGACCTGGAAATAGAAATGAGATAGCTCTCTATGTGCTTAGTTCAAACATATCAGAAAAGGGTGTTTTCGCAGATTCAGAATATACTTGTTGGGCGGCCAGACGAGCAAGGTGATTGCCACCCCTATCCTCGCGTCAACACCAAGGTTGAGGTCGGGCAGACGAAGGTGTGGTGACTCGTGGGGCGGAGGTGCATTAGATAGAGTTCCTTCGTGGCCAAAGTCGAGTCGAGCTCCACTATGGCTGAGATCCAGTCGAGCTCTGTACAGTTGAGCTCAATCATGGAGGGACTCTAGATTTAGCCAAGATCAAGTCAAGCTCGTCTCCATGACAAGCCTCGTTGGTGTTAACAAAACAGAGGTCTGTGAGAGTGGCGATCGTGGGTGTATAAGAGGTACAGAGGAAAGAGATGAGTGTGAGACATATCCTATTTGAATATATCCATCCTTTGATAATGATAGATTTATTTTATCAAGACTATATCCGGACATATTCAGATTTTGGGATGCCGAATATGATGAACATTATCTTTATCTAGTGTCATATAGTCTCACCAAATCCTGTTTTACCTTCTTTTTTTCTTTTTTCTTCCTCTTTGACAATATGCTAGGAATCACCTTATAGACAAAAAAAAAAAAAAAAAATACCTATTGTGGGTAGGAAGATAAATAGCATATGTATCAAATGATTGCATTATCGGATGAGTACATCCTGGCAAAACTCCTTGCTATACGTAGTCTTCCTAAGACTCGCTGTCCAATCGTCTTATTAATTGTTCGAAATTTTGGAAAGGTTGACTACGTTTTACTGGATATAAGAATTACCAAAAATTCAATAAGATGACGAGTTTTTTTCGAATGTACTTAATTTCTCCAAATCTCATGGTCCACTTTTATGGTATTAAGTCATTTAAACACGGTCATGAAAATCTTGAGAGTGTCGGGAAAGTTTTAATTGTTCCATGTCAAATTATATTTTCAAAAGGATAGAATTACAAGTTTTTTTTTTTTTTAATTTTATGCATCAAAACTTTATTAATGGTATATATTTAAGATGAGAAGAATATTCTGAGTTATTAGTACGACCTCTTTTTCTAGAAATCTATCATCTTAAAACCTTTTTCTTTGTTGGGTCGCATGTTCAGGAATTTCAAGTCATGAGCTTTTTATAGGTGTAATAATCGCACTCTTAAAGAACGGCGAACTCATCCACAATCAAAAGCTAGGCAAATTTTTTTTTAAATACGATGTGACGTATCTAGCTTTTCTAGACAAAAGTGGTGCGAATTTTATACGGTGGCGAGATTTAGTAGTAAAGGTTTTGTACCGGTGGTTTCTTTTTTTTCTTCCCTTACTCCTTTTTTTATGATCATGTGTGTGATAATCAATGAGGATCGAATCCCGAACATGGTGCCCCTTTCCCCAATGGCTTTATTAGTAGGATTGCATGCTTGTTAGGTACCAATGATATGTTGTCAACACCATGTTTCGACGAGCTCACCCAACTTGGCGACGAGCTTGGTCATTGCCAGAGGTCACGAGCTTGCTAATCACAAGCGAGCTTGAGTCTCACTATTAGTTGTTGTAAGCTTGCCAACCTTAGGGAAGCTCGAGCCCACCATCGGAGAATGTGTGCTCATGGACAAACTAAATCTAATGAGGCTCAACCTTGTCGGAAAAAGGAAGAAAAAAAAAGTTAAAATTTTGAATTTTTTAAAAATAAAAAATAATTTAAAAATTGAATTTTTAAAAACATATATTTTTATAGAAGCAAATGTTTTTATCAACCAAGTACTAGAACCCAAGTGCTGAGGACCCGCGCATGGCCTTCATCAACCCAAGCCCAACGGTTGAGGCTACAACTTTAGTGTTGGGCACTTAAAGCACAATCTTTATGGACCCAAGCCGAGTGCCAAAGCATTGGGTACAAGTACTAAGGGTTCAAGGTCAGCCTTGATAGACTTGAATGTGGGTGTTGAGGGCCGAGCGCTCGACCTAACTACTAAAGAGCTAATCCTGAATGTTGGGAATTGATAATTAATATTAGTGTTCCTGTGCTCAAGTATAAAATTTCAGGTTTAAATGTCAATATCTTTTTAGATTTTGAAAAATGTTTTCTAATTTTTATAAAGAAAAATTATTTTCCTAAATTTAAATTTTGGTAAAAAAAACCTTTTCGTTAGCTTATGCTTAAATCAATTGCCGGAAAATATATTCCGCAAAACAAACAATCGGAAAAACAATCCACAATCTGCTGGAACCGAAATTATTGCAATATTGTCTAACTAAGTTGGCCAGTATCCTTTTCCAGGCCCGATGGGCTTACCCCGAATTCATTTTAACGAGCGAAATACATAAATTTGAGGGCCCAGTCCGGTCATTCGGGCCTTCGGGACCGAACCCGAGATCCAAATTGCGGAATCAAATCGGGCCCAGAGACCCGGAAGCAAAGCCATCCGGACCTCCCTTAGACAAACCCCCACCGTCCTCGTACTTCCGCCGCCGCGCCGCGCCTCGCCTCGCCTCGCCTCGCCGCCGTCTAGTTCGTGGTTGAAGAAGAAGGAGCAGGAGGAGGAGAAGCTTTGGGAAATATGCAAGAAACGGTGGTCCAGGAGGAGTCGGAGGAGCTGGCGACGCCGGGAGACGTGCTGGGTCGAGCGGCGGAAGTCAAGCCGGGACGAGGCGCCTACCTGGCGCCCCACAGCAACCTCGTCTACGCCTCCCTCACCGGACGCGTCCGCACTGTGTCTCCCCCGCCCGACGCGCCTGACCAGGTACGAACGAAAAGGGAACACCCAGTTGGCGTTTCGTCTGTTTGCTCTGTGTGAGTTCTCTGAGAGGGAGGAATGCAAGAGACAGGAGGGTGGTGGTGGTGGTTCTGGTTAGTTGGGTTCGTGAGATGGGTTTGTATTGGTTAGATGGCTATTTTGATTAGTTGGGTTCATGTGCGTATGAATTGAGTTGCAAGAACTTGGGTGACAATGTGGCATCTTCTGTCTGTCAGTGTGCTTCGAGATAGCTTCGTGTCTTTGGTGACGTGTGGATTGCGGGATTACGATTAAATGAACTGCTATGTGGGTAAGCATTGGTTATGAGATTGGAAATATGCTGGACATTCGGTGCTCAGGGCACTTGGTGGTCTATACAGGGTCATAGTGCTCACAAGGGAGTATGCAATGTTGCGGAGGTTGAGTCATTGTTGTCTGAGGAGTAATGGAGGTTGTGTTGTGCTGTCGGTGATGGCCCAGCGATTGGTGAAAATGTGGATCTTTCCCCAAGGGTATAGGATTTTACAAAAAATTTGTAATATTTGCTGTGGTTTCTGCTGTTGTTGAATCTGTCATGCTCACGGTTTTTACAAAATATCTTAGCCACATTTGGTTTCTTGACTTATTATGGAAGATCATAAGAAGACATCAATCTCTGTCCCACTAATGGAACTGCATACTCACAGCTACGAGCATCACTTACACCTATCAAGTTTGGTTCCTCTGCTTTTACTTCATAGAGGCTTTTATTCCAGTAATTTGTGTCTAATTGGTGAATTATATGTGAAAATGGAGGAACACTTTCCTAGTCATCCTGTTAATGATTTGTTGTTAAATGCTTTTTAGTAAAAGGAGATGGACATTTATTGTATTGGTAAATTGTTTTATCCAGAGGCCGACTGTGGAAGTGATTGGTCACAAAGCCCATGGTGCAGTTCCAGAGCCAGGTTCTGTTGTTATTGCAAGAGTATGTGAATTGCTCATATATTTCCCTACCATGAGTTGGAAGTTTTTGCCTTAGAAATAGGTTCATTTTGCTTTTTCTTGGGCTTTTCAGTGCTGAGATTAAGAATTAGCTCCTGTTCTAAAGGTTATGCAGCATTGCTACCATAATTCCAAAGGATTGTAGGTCATCCGTCAAACCAATGTGCTGTTCCGGTTTTGTAACTATGGTTGCAGGTGACTAAAGTGTTGAATAGGATGGCCTCAGCTGACATACTTTGTGTTGGTCCGAAGTCCGTCAGGGAAAAGTTCACAGGAATAATTCGGTATGGTTTGTGTCTCTTTAAGTAGTTTGATTAATTTCTATGCGTGTAGTATCTATGACCAACTCCAGGAATTTCTGAAAGTTTTATGACTGGGTTATTTCTTTGAAGTTGAGAGCTTTTTCGATCTTCAATCTTATATCATCTAGGGCATGCATGACTGTGCATCATGTTTTGTACTATTTATCATTTGATGCATCGGCCTGTGAGAATGTTACAATCTGGTCAGTAATTATAATTTGGGAACTATCGATCCTAGTTTGGCAAGCTGTTGTCTTTGAGAACTAAACGGTTTTGACTTATTGGGTGCAATATGAAAAGAAGGATGCTTCAACGAGAAAGGTTTGTCTTTTGTTGATATCCTCTATTGACCACTTATCTTTAGTAGCTCTTGATTAGAATTCGTGGTCAGATCATATTCTTCAATGTGGCATGCCCACTTTGGCCTAAAAAAGTGTGGCATGACCTGCAGCTGTCTTGTTCATATGTTTTGTGTATGTATACTTCTTGGGGTTTACACAAAGTGGAGCTAAATACTCTGTATTGACAGGCAACAAGATGTTAGGGCGACTGAGATTGACAAAGTTGATATGCACTTATCTTTTCGGCCAGGTGACATTGTCAGAGCTCTTGTTGTATCCTTTTATGCTTGAAGCACTGTGGAAGGCAATCTTTGTAAATTTTCTGAGTGGTTCTCTTAATCGTGGTACTAGTTGGTATAATTTGTCGCTAAAATATCTAAATAGGCTGGGGTCATGCCAGAAACTATTAATTTATGTCCCATACCATATTTACCTTCTTCCGGTAGGGGAGTCAGTAAAGCTTTTTAAAAGCATCAAATTGCCCTTGCTGACTGAATCAGTTAGTTCTCAACCCAGCATACTGATTATGCATCAATCATGAAGTCTTGGAATCCTCAATGTTCCTCTTATATATATCGAAAAATTTGTGTTAATCCCACTAGGTTTAACTTATTTGTTCTCATGCTTCTGATCTGTAAGTAATGAAGAGACCTCTGCACCTCCCATGAAAGCTCTTTGGGGATTTTTTGTCCTCCTTTGAACCTCTCATCATTGATTCTCTTGCCAAATGGATACAAATTCTTTTTTTGTACTTCTATGTTCTCCATCGCACATAGGTTAAGGGTGTTTTGATGGTCTGAATGATCAAATAATATTTTCTGAGCTCCCAGTCATTAAATGAAAAGAAAAAGGAAAATTAAGGATGTATCATTTTGTTACAATAGCACCATTGAAAAACATGCCTGTGGATGAAGGCTGTTTGTTCTTCGTCCTTGGCACCCACCCTCATCCCCTAAACCCAAAAAAGACAGAACTGAAAAAACTTCAAGGCAAATGGACAGAGGGAAATAAGAAAGGGCATCATTCTTGTGTAGTTAGAGTTGGGCTACGGATTAGTTTTCGATTTTTCCTTAACTCATCATTAGCTGTCCCTTGGAGATGCACGAGCTTATTATTTGTCAACCGCGAAGAATGAACTTGGTGTCTTGTCGGCAGAGAGTGCAGCAGGTAAATCATGTACAGCTGTTGTCATCTATATATAAGGTTTCAGTATTTAGTTTCTTTCAGTACCATGTGAAAATAGATACTCCAGATAGGGATGGCCATGGGGTGACATGGGGCTAGTTACTGCAATTCTCACCCCGTGTCACGAGGAAAATCCACACACAGGGACAAGAAAATGCACAGTGTCTCCGTTTCCATGGGGTACACGGTTGCCCCTTCAATTAAGAAAATACCTATAATTGTGAGCGTAAAATCTTGCAAAGATGAAAATAAAAATCAGAATAACTTGCTAAATCTGTCAACAAGTTCAGAAAAAAGAAAACATCAAAAAAGTGTGCAGGAATTGGAGCTAGTTTGATGATGGTGAACCGGTGGCTTGAAGTGATGTGCAGGGTGGAATCCCTGTGTGTGGATGGCATTATATGCACTGCAAGTGGAATCTCTAGTTGGGGATGCCAGGAATCCTACCTCTGGGCCATCCCTAGTTCCAACCAAATGGCATTTATATCCACTGCAAGTGAACGCAAGTGAATGCATTTGCATTGATATCCCTAGTCCCTAGTTGTGAACGCATTATTCTTAACATTGCAAGTGGAAAGCGTAGTTCAGAAAAAAGAAAACATCAAAAAAGTGTGCAGAAATGCCTCGCCTGGTTGAGATTCGGGCTATCTGAGCCTTCTGTAGCAGTGTTAACAATAATGATTCTACTTACATGATCGCTTGATGAAACAGTGACGGGTGTTTTGGTCTGGGATTGCAGGTGCAACAATGGTTCCGGTAAGCTGGACAGAGATGCAGTGTCCATTAACTGGTCAAACTGAGAAAAGAAAGGTAGCAAAAGTTGGCAGCTGACAGATTCTTATACAAGGTGAATGATACTGCATTGTCATAAGTTTTGCTAGGCTTGAAACTCCTAGGGCGGAAAGATGCTATCTTTGTCTCGTTTGCGATTTTCAGTTAAACTCAGGAATGGTCCTTTTTCTCATTCCTGTTTTCTCGAGATTGCCCTGTAACTAGGCATTGCACCACACACCGTGATGTTTCCAATCCACATTTCATCCTCTGAGTGGAAGGTGGTGCACTTGTACCTGAAAGACGATAAATGCACTTAAAAGCATTCTAATTTAAGATTGTTATTACTGCTTATTTGAGCTCAATACATGATTGAGAGGTCTGGTAGTTTCAACTAGTAAGAAAACACATGCTACTGGGCTTCGATGATATAATGTGTTGGTTGGGTTTGACGAACATGACGAATTGTGTGGTTAGCAAAAAATACAATTTCGTGTTTCTTATTATATTCCAAGAACGGTCCAGGTTTACTACGAGAAATCTATGCTTTCCTAATGGCTTCTGCATCACCTTTTGAGGCCCTGCCTCATTTCAGAACTACGGTTGCTTACTTGCACGACATTACATAAATTTAGATTCATAGATACATGCATGTATTGAGCACTTTCAGGGGAAAAGTGTTAGAAAAGTTTAAACCTGTTGCATTTGTGCTAATTTAGTTATAAACTTTTTAATTATACCAATTTAGTCCTAAATCTTTTCGTATGTGTCAATCTAGTCATTCCGGCCAATTTTGACCGGATATTGCTAACGTGGATATCAACCTACCTACGTGGCACGGCCGAAGCGCTAATGTGGAAATTTTTAATGATAATTTAACAATTTTGGAATTTTTTAATTTCTTTTGTTTTTCTCTTTTTTTCCTCCTCTTTCCTTCAGTGGCCATGGCTGGCGAGGGTTGGCCTTGCTGGGGCGAGGGCGAGCGCCTGCGAGGCTGCCCTTGCTAGATCTGGTGAGACCATGCCGTAATTGTGGTGAACAAGGTTGGAAATGTGCTGGACAACTGCGAATTAGTTATCTTTCTTGCGGGTTTGTAGAGGAGATTCATCGAAGTAGGAAGTTGGAGGGAGGGTCTTTAGCTGACGAAACGAAGAGATTGGGATTTGGTTATTGGACTTGTGATGGAGGACTAGAGGAACTCTTGAGAACAGCATTTTGCAATTGCCTGTCTTTGCAAAAAAATGAACGTGGTTTAATTAAAGGCTTCAAGTTAAGAAAAGCGCCACGCCAATTGAATCCCCAATCGTGGTTCATCGCCAGTTCGATACGGAAGCAGACTGCGGCAGTCAGTCTTCACCGGCATTTCGTCGAACATTTCATTTGCAAAGAACGAAAGTCCAGGCACCTCCGAAACCTCGGAAACAACTCTGATGCCGCGTAAAATATCGATCAGCTGCTTGATGTGCGTCCTAAAAGGAGCAAAGTCAAAGTGGGTCCTCCCCAAATCTGGCAAGGTTGACCCTCGCCCAAGCCAGGCAACCCAGGCGGCTTTGCCACAAGTGAGGGAAGTGAGGCCGACCCTCACTTGTGGCGGCAAAGGCCACTCTCGCCAGCCATGGCTCTGCCGGCCATTGGAGAAAAAAGGAGAAAAAAAGGAAGAAAATTATTTTAAAAATTATTTTAAAAAAAATGTCGACATCGGATTGATCATGGTACATGTAAGCTGTCGGCATCGACCGTGGTACATGTAAGCTGACCAACATTTACATAATAATATCTAATCAAAATTAATCGAAATAACTGAATTGGCTTTAAGTCAAAAGATTTAGGACGACTAAATTGACATAATTAAAATATTTATTATTAAATTGTTATAAATACAATAGATTTGAGATTTTTAATGACACTTTTCCCGCATATCAAGTGAAAGATGGATTGGTTGTCGTGTTGTTTACCATTTTTACTTGTTAAGAAACCTTGTGTATTTGACGTTACTAATATGGTCCCAATTGGTACCCTTCATCTTTTTGGGTCGCTAGGAGTTAAACCGATTACTGATGCAACATTGTCGGAGAAGGTTTGCTGCGGCGGAGGCTCGAGCCAAAGCAGCAGCAGAAGAGATATCGGCTGCTTTGCTGCGCGGCGGCCGCAAAGAAGCCGGCCAAGGCTATGTAAAATGGACTGGATTCGATATGCGTGTAGGTTGAGGATCTATCTTTAAATTACACGGTTTCGGTTGTTAAACTAACTGCAAAATTGGACCATTGACATTGTAATTAAATGGCGGCGAAAATTAAAAAAAAAATTAAGAAAGAACATTGGTATCTCTAACCAGAGACTCCAGGTAACCACGGCGAGCCGACGTGCACGAAGATCGTCGAAATAAAAGAAATTTAAGAAAAGAAAAAATTATTGAGAAAGAAGCCATAATTTACCGTGCATGTCGCTCTCAAATTAGTCAATAAACGATGCTCGTTATTAAGTTAATCAAAATTAGAGCACAACGCGGCGACTTGGCTCTACAACTATTTTTGGGGTTTTACAGATTCAGTTTAAAAATGAATGATCGATGAGGTCAACATCTGATGGGGCATGATCCCGCTGTCCCTGCTAGAATCCCTCCTAAATAAAAATTAAATTTGGGGGTTCTGTGGTTGTCAGATTCATTTTTGTAATTTAACCAGTTCATTAAATAACTTAAATCAGTTGACAATGCTGGCTTGAACGCCTGCATGTTTCTCGAGAAGTCGCGTTTTGCTTTAGCACGGGGCTAGGGTGGCCTTTCGGCTAACGGAAAATTTGCCACTTTGCATATTTTAGTTTTGATAAGAGAGTAAAGTTGAAAACAACAAGGTTCTTACTAATTTAATAATTCTAGGAACATAATAATTAGGTCCAAATTGAATAGATTAAGTCTAAATATTTCTTTTTTGGTTGAATAGATATGAATTAATCAAATGAGAGCGAGAGAGAAACGGGGTGTTTACATGGCAAACCACCGAAGTGGTATTTGTTTAATAATTATTTTAAACTCTCCTTGATGTTAAGATTATTGTCTTGACAATGTCAAGTTAGTGCATTGTAACTGAAGATTCTTTCAAGTAAAATAAGGAAGCGTGATGACATTGTGAATGGATTGAACTAGTCGTTTCTTTGAGATTCGTTTGAGAAGCAGCTTCCCTATATATGAACTTCATAACTTGCTAGATTGATCTTCAGTATAACATACTGCCTAGAATATTGAAATACCCAAGAGTATTTATTTTCTCTATGAAGTTCAATGAGAACTTTTAGGGAGAAAATTTGCGCTTTTGGTCTTAGAGTCCATCTCTTTGAAGGGAAACCATTTTCGGGAAAATTGTTTTCTGACTTTTTGAGAGTGCTAGTATGAACAAAATAAACCTTGGCAAATATATGCGGAATAATAAACTTCGAGTAAAATAAAGGAGTTAGGGAAGAGAATAAGAACACGAGATTTATAGTGGTTCGGCTTAATCCAAGCCTACGTCCACTCTCCCACGCTAACAGCCTTCTTGGCTGGATTCCACTATGCAATCAATCAAGAGATTACAACTTCGAGTGTAAACACTTAGTAGTAGATCACACTATCTCACTAAGTCACTCTTTTGGTATTTCTCTCACGATCACAAACGTTTAAGCTCTCCAAAGACAAGTTGATGATCGAAGGTCGCTCGACTTTGGAATTATAAATTCTACGCTCCGTCTCTTACTTGCTCATCGGTCCATGATCTCCTTAAATACTCCTCCACTTCCAAACTAGCCGTTGTATGATTGGGCTTGAGTTACGATTCATCGAATCTGGATGTAGAGTCTGCGTCTGTAGACTTTACAATATGCGTCTGTAGACTTTACAATCTGGTCTTTAGACTTTAAGTCTTGAGTCTGACAGTCTTCAGACTTTGAGTCTTGAGTCTAGCAGTCTTCAGACTTTGATAAAATCTTTTACATGTTCTATTATCTGCATGGTCTATTACTCAACCATCAAACATGTTAGTAGCCTTTGATTTATTTTGTCATCTTCAAAACATCATAAGGGATTTCCCTAACACTTTTCAGTAATTAGATGGTGGAAAATTAACCGATACGGAAAATATTTTATATGGATAAACAAAACAAACTTAGATTGATGGAAAATAACTTTCACTTTTGACAAGAAGAAATTTTTTTTTTCTAAATCAAATAAATGTAAATTCGTGGAAAATATTTTGCTTTATCATGAAATTTTTAGTCAAACAAGCGTATTCTTAAATGTGCTATACAAATTCCAATTATATCTTAAATTTAATGTAGTACTAAACCATCGTGTGAAATGCAATCAAATTCTCCCTGCCAAGTGTCACCTAAAATACTGACCAAAAAAAAAAAAAAGAATGTCACCTAAAATTGCTGACGTGGTGATTCAGTCATTGAAGGAAGCCCTATATGTCACGGTCGGCAATCTAACTGTTTTGCTTCGTCCTTGGCGGCTTAAGCTGAGACCTAACATTTTATCTCAATCTCTCAATCCGTAGACTCCAGTCGATAACTTAAAAAGCACCACGATTTTGTCATCTGCATACATGGAAGGAAGCAAAAAAAAATATTTGAAATCACATTTCTCTAATAATTTCGTTCACAAAAGCATTTTTTTTCTCCAATCGGAAAAGCAATTTCCATCGAAACGAACGACCCTGAATTTAAAAATCAAAGGCAATTCGTAAAATACTGCAATTAGAAAAGCAGGAAAACTGGTGCGAAGTGAGAACATAGAAAACCAAAACGACAAAAACAAAGATGTCCTTCTCTTGAAACGTCATTCATCACGTAACCAGTGCCCCCAAAATCCTTAAACAGTTCGCAGCGTCGCAAGTTTCAGGATCATTGTGAATTTACATGTTTGTTTATTGTAATATTAGAAAGAAAACCAAAAGGCCAAGCTAGACTTGATGAAACAAGCCGGCAGGTATTTTCAAATCCATCGTTATCGGCAGTAGGTTAACGATAACCTTTCCAATGTCTTTCTAATGGATAAATAATTATTTCCTTTTTTCGGTAAATCGCACCCTATACTTATACGGACGAAGGATAACAAAAGATCAAGTAATATTGTCAATACATCGGATAATATCATTACCGATTGTAATGTCTCGATCACAATGGGTGTTGACCCCTTTATAAGAGATGCCATAACTATATTCTAAAACTTATCATAAAAGTGCAATTAAATTCTAAAATTTTCATAAAATGCAATTAAGTTGTAAAATTTGTTAAATTAGTGCAATCAAATTCTTCCGTTAACTTTGAAATATTGACATGGCTTATATTATTATTATTATTATTATTATTATTATTATTATTATTATTATTATTATATTTTCTCTATCTTACGTGATGTTGATGTGGCTAAAATGACGTTGATCTAATCAAAATTTGATTTATATTATATTAAACAATAAGCTAATTTTAAAATACAAAAAAAAAAAAAAGCGAGGAAATGTAGGCAAGGGATAACCCTCATCATTGGTGAGTGAAGGCGGCTACTAGCCGGCAGCAAAAGTCTAATACTTTCACTTATAAAAATTGTCAAGAGGGAATTCCAGTCCAAACCTATCAACACATCTAATTGGACTTACCTTCGCTCAAAATTTTAAGTCAATGAGTTGTGAATCATCTAGAATATATTTATTCAACACCATACTAATCACCATACTAATTTTTCGATGTGGGACTTGTCTATGTGAATCCTAATTTAACTCTAAACCGGCTCTATCATTAGCCGAATATACTAACAAATGTTGAACCGCAACTTTTTGTATTTTTAAACAATTAGTCGTATATAAGAACATATACGTATGTATATGTATGTATATTGCTAGAGAGAGAGAGAGAGAGAGAGAGAGAGAATATTCATGTTAGTTGTGTCCGTGAGATGCAAATGTGTAGATCCAGTTCAGCGTTGTGGATTCTTTGCACAGGCTGAGTCGTTGACTTTTCCATACCCCTTCGGCCGGTCAACTGTAACTTACGCCTCATCCTTTATCCAAATTAATACAAATTGGCCCATTGATTTAAGAGAGAGAATATTCATGTTAGTTGTGTCCGTGAGATGCAAACGTGTAGATCCAGTTCAGCATTGTGGATTCTTTGCACAGGCTGAGTCGTTGACTTTTCCATACCCCTTCGGCCGGTCAACTGTAACTTACGCCTCATCCTTGATCCAAATTAATGCAAATTGGCCCATTGATTTAAGCCAATCTTTGCAGTCACAAATAATACGGCGGGGTCCAAAAAATTTATATTTTTTCTAGGGCACACGCATGTTCATTGGTCTTCATGTCCCTCCACGTTTTTCAAATCTTTCCACATAAGACGCAGTCCCCACAGAACATAACCAATGAAATTAGGGTTTCGAATTAATAATTCTTAGCATCGAAGAAGAGGCTTTGGCTCTTGATGTGTTTATCAATCTGTTGGTGGTTGAAGAGGCACTTGTTAAGCTTTGATTCTTGATTTTTTGGTGCGTGTCATCGTCATCCTCGCACGCTTGTTCTCCTGCTTGAAGTCCTGGACTGACTATCTACGTAATTAATTATTAATTAGGTAGATTCTAACCTACTGTCTGTAAATTGTAAAGAAAACTGTGGTTAACTGTGGTCCCCTCTTGCTTAATGCAATTGGAATCTATTCCTTGCCCTTGGGCGGATACTCCTGGGCCTTCCTCGCCTGAAATAATGGACGTGTCATTAAGAAAACCTTAAGAGGAGAACCCTACAAGCAGTGTTGCTTTTAATGAAACCTTCTCTAAGCAAATTCATTGCGTCATGTGTTTTTAAAGAGATCCAATCGCCCTAGAAAACATAAACGCGTGGATATACAGTTTCTATATGAAATGGGTACTCATGAAATCTTTATTTTCTGGAAACAATGGACCTCAAACATATAAATCGATACGTGCATAATACGACATAATTAGATGCGATAATTACACATTTGTAATACATGTAGAGCTTTTTCATGTGTTAGAGAGATCCAAAAAGGAAAAAAAAATCCCATTTTTCTTTTTTAATAGAGAAAAAGAAAACTTTGTGCCGGGTGCGGGAGAAGCTTAGGGCGCGCATGGATTTGTTTCTATTCCTTTTTTTGTTCACAGGGAACAAAACAAAAAAAATTGTTTCTTCCGGTGAACGAAACAAAAGAACACGTTTGGTAACATTTGGTCCGGGAATAAAAAATGAACGAAACACGTTTGGTAAATTTTATTCTTTTTTTGTTTCTTTTAATTTTTTAAACATTTTTATTTTATTTTTTATTTTTTCCTTTCTTTTTATTTTTTTCTTTTGCCTCGCCCGGCCACGGCGAGGCTCGCCGCCCTCGACGAGGCCGAGCCTCGCCGTGGTTGGCCGAGGCCGGCAACCGGCGAAAGAAAAAAAAGAAAAAAAAAAGAAGAAGAAGAAAAGAAAAGAAGAAGAAGAAGAAGAAGAAAGAGAAACGTTTCTTTCATTTTTGTTTTTAAACAAGAAACAACAATTTGTTGTTTTTTCTTCCACTTTCGTTAGAAACAGAAAAAAAAGGAAATGTAAACGCAACCAAACGCGTTTTTTTTTTTTCCCGGCACACTTTCCGTAAATGTAAGTGTGCCGGGAACACTTTTTTGGAGTGTTTCCATGTACACCCTTAGTCCGCAGTCGTTCTAATTAGAGATCTTCAAAAATTTTAGTTTATGTTTGAAATTTTTCATAATTGTCGACCATAATGTATATTGCTCTCACTTACGAATACAAAACTAACATAAATAAATAATAAAAAGAAACAGATCTTTCCGAAAACCAACAGCGAGTCGCAAAAGAAATCGTTATGATTCAAGAACAGATCCATGTTCTTTAATCTTGACGTGCCGTGATAATCCAGAAAAGAAACAAGGATCTTTGCCATTTCCGGAAAATACTTTGCTTTGTTAGGATTTAGGCTGCGTTTGGCAGTCGGGATAAAATTCGGAATAGGATAATGATTTATCCTATCCTATGTTTGGTGCTCGCTCAGGAGAGGATAAAATCAGATATAAGGGGGATATAGACAGGATAAAATTATCTCATGGGGGAGGTGAGATAAAGGTCGATAGGATTTTTAATATTCATAATAGGAAAGTTGTTTTTCTCGAATAACAAACTTATTAAATTAACAAAATTGAAATTATATTTCAATATAAATAATATATGAATTCTAATTTAAGAAATTAAAAATAAAAAATAGAAATTTATTTTTAATTAATCTTATTTCAATTTATATATTCAACTTTAATTATATCTTATAATAAATATTCAACCTATAGATTAAATATTTATATTTATTATATATTTTAGGTATTTTTGTATTTTAGGTATGTTAGTATAGTTTGCTATTTGATAAAATTTTATCCAAGAATTTTATCAAAGAATGATGAAAGGGGAAAAAAGAAATAATAAAGAAAATAATATAAAAAAGAGGAAAAATAAAATAAAATAAAAATAAATTAAGGAATAGTGTTAAGAGAGATTTTCACTATCTCCATTTATGAACATTTAGGTTCATTTATAATGATATGCCGTTTATATAAATATATATATGATGTGAATATATCCGACTTTAATACTGCGATTCATCAAATAATTGACAGGATATAAAAAAATACAAAGATTTCATATCATATCATATCCAATCCTATCCCAATTAGAAATCCGGACGATCAAACGTAACCTTAGATTATTGTTTTCTCCTAGCTGTCAGTAGAGAAGCGATCAATCTCTTCTTTAATCTGCTATATCAGTTGACTAATCAGAGATTCAAGAATATTGAGAGCTACTCAATGATAAGTAAACCTGCAAATTGGATCAGATTTGAAGTGATAAACAAACAATTATCGTTTAAAAAAATCGAAAGTGAAAATTCTGCAGGAGTGGATCATGCCCGCATCACCTCAGAAGTCTGATCTGAATTTCCTTCTAATTTTCTTTTTCCTCTTGGTCTGTAACTTTCTTCTGATTAGATATTGATTAATAAAGACTTTCTTGTCGGCATGTTCTTCGGTTTCTCTAATCGGCTTAATAGATCAGATTATAAAAAGACAAAGGAAACACGCACACACCAATCTCTAGGTTAGGCTGATCTAATTTCCTTTTAATTTTGTAGAAGTGTTTGTAAATTACCAATAATTTATGGATTAATACTACGAAAAATCTCAAACCGGTACACTTATGATAAATTTAAATCAAATTATTTTTTTGATCACGAAAACCCCATAATAATATACTTGTGACAAATTCACCCCAAATGACCACAAAAACCCCAAAACTAATTACTTGCTATAAATTTACCACAAACTAATTTTTTGATTGTCAAAAACCCCAAATTAGTACATTTGTGACAAATATACCCTCCATAAAATTGAATTAATACACAAAACTCTAATTTGTACAATTGTGAAAAATTAAGAGTAAAATCTTAAACCGATACATCAATCAACTGTTACGTTTCATCTAATTTAACAAATTTAATAGAAACTAATATATAATAAATTTTTTACAAATATATCATTTTGGGGTAGATTTATCAAAAATGTATAAGTTTGGAGTTTTTGGTAGTCAAAAAATTAATTTTGGGTAAATTTATTATAAATGTATCAGTTTGAGGTTTTTCATAATATATACCTATAATTTATCTTAAAAGAAAGACACGAATTACTGTTTTTCGTTACTAATAACTTTCAACACTTACTGGTGCTAAACTAAAAGTTATCAGTGTGGCAACACAATCCATATCTTTTGCGTGCAGGGTGGTAGAATTATGCGTCACTTATACGTGATTAAATAGATCATGATAATCGTTTATTATTCCAAAGTATAGCTTACGTGTGGATAAATAATGTGCATAAAATTAGTGCGAATCTCTAGAGTAGATTTCTTTACCGTGCAGACACTCCTAAAAATGTCTCGATATTTATCGATGGTTAATGAATCGTTCCCATTTATAACGACTGAAAAATGCTTGAAACATCTATGTGAGCACATGCATGGTAGGGTATCTTCATATCAAAAAAGCATTCCGTTTTCTTATAGAATAATTAGTAACTCCATTAATTGACCGAATGGTTTAATCAAGATCATGTGCGTTCTTTTATTGCTAAATTTTCGATCGTACGCCATCTAAATAATGAAATTAAATCTACCCTATGTTGATAAGTTCGAAAGATTCCCCCAGTTTACGCAGCCCAAGAAAACTCAAAAAATAAAGGGACTAACCTGCTTGATATGATACCTTGGCTATCATGCAATCAAATAATGAAGGAATTACCAAGGTAGTAATCATACGTACTAACATGTCCTCTCTCTCTCTCTCTTTTTTTTTTTTTTTTTGATGACCGAAGAATCGCCAGAGATCATCCTTCGGAGATCACACGATCCTTTAGTGCTCGGTAGCACCGTCAGGCCTTGTCACAAGCTGCAAGCCGCAAACTGCTACTTAGACATAAAATCTCAGGGGTTGACCCAGTAACTCACCCTTGAGACCCTCACTTAAGTCATGGAATTGCAATGAGAGGGTTTCAACTCTCGATCTCGATGATGAGGGAGTGAACTCACACTAACTGCACTGCCCATGGATGAGTTACTTACATAACATGTCGTCTTATATCATAAATAATTGCAACTAGTTACTTAACCCGATTTAATTATTAATTAGAATATCTGAAAATTGGTGGCCGTTTTTCTTTTCTAATTTAGAATAGAAATTTTGTCATATTGATGATCGCGTCATCATGTTTGACCTAAATGCTTGCCTACATTAGTAAAGCCAGAAGTGGATTTAAATAGTTATAGAATATACTCGAAGGGCGTTGATTTCGTTGGACCACACCTAGATTCATTGGTAGATTTCTCACTAACTCCTTACCAAATACATCTCATTCTTTTCGATATTTTGAAATGAAACTGAACTCTATGGTTTTATATGTACGGTTCAAATCATTGAATCAGTGCAATAACTAAAATCAAAATGCCTACACACAAATCTCTAGGCCAGATTGATCTTATTTCCTTTTATATTTTGTGAAAGTGTCCATAAGTTACCAACAATTTATCTCCAAAGAAAGACAGAGTTATTGTTTACCAATGAATTTCGGCACTTACTGATACTAAACTGAAATCTATTAGTGTAGCAAGAGAATCCATATCTTTTGTGTGCGGAGTAGTAGAATTATGTGTCACTTATACGTGATTAAATAGATTCCGATAATCATTCATTATTCCAAAGTATAGCTTACACATTGATAAATAATATGCACAAAATTCGCGAGAATTGCTAGAGGAGATTTCTTTACCATGCAGGCACTCCTAAAAATGTCTCGATATTTATTGATGGTTAATGAATACATTGTTCCCATTTACAACAATTGAAAAATGCTTGAGACACTTGTGTGAGCACTTGCATGTTAGGGCAATCTTCATATGAAACAAGCATTTCATTTTCTTATAGAATAATTAGTAACTCCATTAATTGAACAAATGGTTTAATCAAGATCATGTGCGCTCTTTTATTGCCAAATCTTCGATCCTTTATAAATTATGAAATTAAATCTAAGCTGGTTGATAAGTTCGAAAGATTCCCCCAGTTTATACAGCCCAAGAAAACTCCAAAAAAATGGACTGACCGGCGTGATATGATACTTTGGCTATCATGCAATCAAATAATGCACGAATCACCAAGGTAATAGCAAACGTATTCACACGTCCTATTATACTGTAATAATGCAACTAGTTACTCAACCGGATTCAATTCTTAATTTAAATATCCGAAAATTGGTGGCTGTTGCTTTTTTCTTTTTTTCTAATTTAGAATAGGAATTTTGTCATATTGATGATCGCGTCATCTTGTTTGACCTTAATGCTTGCCTACATTAGTATAGCCACAAGTGGATTAAAATAGTTATTGAATATACTCAAAAGACAATTGATTCAATTGGACCCCGCCCAGATTCATCGATAGCTTTCTTACTTGCTTCTTACCAAAGATATCTCTTTCTTTTCAATATTTCGAAATGAAACCGAACTCCATGGAATTGTATGTACAGTTCAAATCATTTGAGTAGTGCAATAACTAAAATCGAAATTATCAACTTTTCCCCAACAAATCTTTTTTTTAGCCCTGTTGTAATCATTTATTAGGTCATCATCTGGCTCTAGTTATGACTTTAAGTGAATCAATACATGAATATTCTCTTCAATTCCAACCCTCGACTTTTTTTTTTTTTTTTTTTTTGAATTATGAAAGACTATAGAGCAAGAGGGCATTACATTAATTCATTTTGAACAAAAAAAAAAAAAAAAAAAAAACATAATGCAGACTTTGTCTCCCTATCGCTCCCCTTCCTCCGCCAATATATAAACCCCCCCGCCGTTCATCATCTCCCCTCACCATATCAACTCCCTCTTTCACACATTCACAACAACTTTGCAGGCTTCAACACTCCTCATCCATGGCGTCCACTCTCTCCTGTGCCGCCTCCGACCTCGCCCCTCTCCTCGGAGGCAGCCCCAACTCCACGGCCATGGCCGCCTTCCTCTGCAACCGCTTCTCCGCCATCTCCGACCAGTTCAGCGACACCTCCTACGCGATCAACAACACGTACCTCCTCTTCTCGGCCTACCTCGTGTTCGCCATGCAACTCGGCTTCGCCATGCTCTGCGCCGGCTCCGTCCGCGCCAAGAACACCATGAACATCATGCTCACCAACGTCCTCGACGCCGCGGCCGGCGGCCTCTTTTACTACCTCTTCGGCTTCGCCTTCGCCTTCGGCTCGCCCTCCAACGGCTTCGTGGGCCGCCACTTCTTCGGCCTGAAGGACTACCCCTCGCCGGCGGGCGACTACAGCTTCTTCCTCTACCAGTGGGCCTTCGCCATCGCCGCCGCCGGCATCACGAGCGGCTCGATAGCCGAGCGAACTCAGTTCGTCGCCTACCTCATCTACTCCTCCTTCTTGACCGGCTTCGTCTATCCCATCGTCTCTCACTGGTTCTGGTCCGGTGACGGGTGGGCCAGCCCGACCCGGTCCAACGGCGACTTGCTGTTCCGGTCGGGCGCCATCGACTTTGCCGGGTCGGGAGTCGTCCACATGGTCGGCGGCATTGCGGGTCTCTGGGGGGCCCTCATCGAGGGCCCGCGCATCGGCCGGTTCGACCGGGCCGGGCGGTCCGTGGCCTTGCGCGGCCACAGCGCGTCGCTCGTGGTCCTCGGGTCGTTCCTCTTGTGGTTCGGGTGGTACGGGTTCAACCCCGGCTCGTTCCTCACCATACTGAAGGCGTACGGCACGAGCGGGAGCTATTACGGCCAATGGAGCGCCGTCGGGAGGACGGCCGTCACGACCACGCTGGCCGGGTGCACCGCGGCCCTGACCACCCTGTTCGGCAAGCGGCTGCTGGCGGGCCACTGGAACGTCACCGACGTGTGCAACGGCCTGCTGGGCGGGTTCGCCGCCATCACCTCGGGCTGCTCCGTGGTCGACCCGTGGGCCGCGATCGTGTGCGGGTTCGTGGCCGCGTGGGTCCTCATCGGGTGCAACAAGCTCGCGGAGAAGTGCAACTACGACGACCCGCTGGAGGCGGCGCAGCTCCACGGCGGGTGCGGCGCGTGGGGGCTGCTCTTCACGGGCCTCTTCGCGAAGGGGGTCTACGTGGACGAGGTGTACGGCGGGCCGGCGGGGAGGCCGCACGGGCTCTTCATGGGCGGCGGCGGGCGGCTGCTGGCGGCGCAGGTCGTGCAGATCCTGGTGATCTGCGGGTGGGTCTCGGCGACGATGGGACCGCTCTTCTACGGGCTGCACAAGCTCAAGCTGCTGAGGATCTCCAGCGAGGACGAGATGCAAGGGATGGACATGACGAGGCACGGCGGGTTTGCGTACGCGTACCACGACGAGGACGACCTGTCGATGAAGCCCTCCGGGGTCATGATGAGGAAGGTGGAGCCCACCGGCGCAAGCCCCACTTCGTACGAGAATTCCCCAGCCGTCTGATGCGATCTAACTTTTTGATCATGGGTCCGGGGTTTGTCTACTCAAGAAGAGACTTACAGCTTCTCTTTCTTCTTGGGGTTTCTTATCTCTTTCGAAGGTTAAAGTGAGATGGGAAAAAGAGACGAGAGGATGCATGCTGCATACCATAGTGCATGCCTACATTGGTGGGTGTGATTTGCTAGTGATGTGTGTGATACTTGAAATAGGCAATAAGTGCCAGTGGGGTTTGTCTCTGTAGTGATAGATCTGTCTAAAGGAGAAAGAAAGTGGGGTTGACTTTTCTCCTTCTTTTGTATAAAACTCTTTTGGATCAGCTTTCTAAAGATGTTGCTGTGAAAAGAAAGCCATTGCTATGTGTGACGAGACAGTTTTCTTGCTTGTTGATGAGAAAGTTGCGGACCCGACGGGAGTCGTGATTTGCATCGGCCATTCAATTGTCAGACTTTTTCTGCATTAAAGCAGCGTGGTAGGGTGCTTGTTCAGCAGCGACGGGTCTTGAACGCATCATTTGAGAGTACTGAACTGGCGAGATCGGACGTCACTCGTTAGATCGCGCTTCTGAACTTGCCGATTTTTTAGAAGGGTTAGGTTGTGAATGACGCTGGCCACCCATCGGCATTAACGTTGCCTGCTCGGACGGCAGCGAGCTTTTGTAGTCTTTTGAATCGCAGGTTAATCGACATGGTGCCGCAACCACTGCCGGTATCTCGGACGCCTTCGATTTCAGCGTTGGTTCTTTGCAACTTTCGCCCTTATGTGAGCTTTACCCGCGAAATCGTGTGTGCTGTTGGGGAGAGAAAGATGAACAGAAAGAGAGAGAGAGAGGATGGAGATGGATTCAGATTTGCACGATAATTAGAAGGGAAATTGTAATTAGTCGAATGGATTCAATTGATGAAATGCAATTTTTTTTTAAATTAAATCGATATAATTGAAAATTTTAAAATTGAATTAACACAATATTTATGACTCTTTTTCTGGGTACTTTCTCCCTATTAGAGATGTTGTGGAAGGAACTTTTTAAGAATCGAAAAATCATTTTGACTTAATAATATGGAATTTGCTAATTAAATGGATTATACGAGTGTCTTTTCATTTCATTTTTTGGCTGAGCCTCTGATAAGGTGCATGCAAGAGTTGATAGTTTAACCAAAACTGAAGGTGAGTTATTTTCCATATCAGAATTCTTTGTGAGGTTATCTGAGTCCTTCAAAGTTGTTCATATAGGACGTATTTATTTCGCGAAAAATAAATAATTTAAAAATTATTTAAAAAAATGATCCCTTGAATCACTTACAAAAAATTAATAAATTAAAAATATATTTTTATCTTCTATGAAATAATTTAGAAATAAATTGTTAGTGATAATAAAAATATTATTTATTGGTCAATTATTTTAAGTGATACAAATGCTAATTTTTTGAAAAATATTTTTTAAATTATTCATTTTTTTGCGAGACAAACAGGGCCTTATGGATCTGCTAGAGCAATCGGAGGGATTGAAGCAACGGCTGCCGTCCCTTGGGAAGCAAGCTGGTGAAAATATATAGGCCCGTTATGAGATGTGAGGGATTTTGCAAATTGTGGTTAAATTATGTTTTGTCGGTTGGATTTGCGACAGTAAAATTTATAATGAAATTGTTTCCTGGTTTAATGTTTAGTAGAAGGCAACCTGCAAATGCAAAATGACCCAAGTTTCAGTTGGTAAGCATGAACAATTTGAAGCCTCTGGCAAGACCGTCCGACTATTGCATTGCAAGATTCAACCATCAAATTTCAACACTAAATTAAATGTTGGGGAGAAGCAGACGCGCTCTGAGCAATTGATCCTACACGTTAAGCTCATGTGGATGTTTGTGGGGATGAGAGAAGCCCATTAGAACAGCTAATAAACTGCCTAGTTTTCCTACCAGTAGCAAAAGCCTATCTAATAAAGCACCCCGGTAGCCTCACCTAAGCTTCCATGAAAGACGACCTGTATGAGTAAATGTTGAACTCAGACAGGTTTTACTCTGAACTCAAGACAGGATCTTGATGAACGGGCCTAAATATGTGTATAATGTTCTTGTTTCTTCTTATCAAATGGGCTCACTTCTAACCCCATTCAAATATGGAGGCAACTTTTCCAGAACTCAAGTAGATACTAATGCTTTCTCAAAATGCTGGAGGTGACTCTGATTTTATTACTTTACTGTACTCCTGTCCTGAATTTTGTCTATTTTCACTTTGCACACTTTTCTTGTTTCTTTGGGTCGCTGCATGATCTCTGGGGGATAGGGATTGCACCTTATTTGCACCTTATTTCGCCTTTAGTGAGTCTTCTTTGAGTAACTCAAAAGAGAACGAAGAACTGTTAGTGGCAAACTCACAGAAGTTGATGTCTTCAGCGGGTTTCAGGCCATTGTTGCATAGGAAGATGTTTGAAGCGTGAAACCCAGCTTTAGAGCCACATTAATTTCATCTCTGTCAGAAATGCTAGCTTCACCACCGTTCACTTGAGCATTCACACTGTTCTCACTAGACAGGGTCACAGAATTTGATGGATTATTGTCTTCGTTTCCATTGACAAAGTCCTTCCCTTCAACTACCCTGAGAGGCTTGAATTTGGTAATTTTGTCTAATTCAAACATGGCCAGTGGCACACTATAATCACTGTATCCTAGCATCTCCCTGCGGCAGCAGAAAGCAATGTTGCCGAGAGAGAACAACCTCAGAACTTCTATATCCATCTAACAAGACATTTGAGAAAGATTGGGGCAGAAAATAATAGGAAAAGCCAGAACAGCCAATTCATAGGCCATCGGTTTCTGAAAACCCGCCTGTAACCTCCTGTATACTTGTTATAGAGAATTCTCCATGACATACCGATATAAACTGGATTAGTGTGTAGCCAAATGCACAGAATCTGCTCTTCAACGGGATATGTTGTGGGAAGTGAGAAAGACCTTGAGAGGGGAAGTATTTAGAGGTTTAGCCGATAAACAAGTAACGAGAAATTTGCTTGACATTGTGCACGCTCTGTCAAGCTGATAAAGTCCTGCGGGAGACATTTGTTTGAGTGAGTCTCAGAAACGAAACAAACAAATGCTAGAGAAAATCCAGAAGTATAGAAGAAACTTTACCCTTGTTGTCCCTAGCCAAGTTCTCTTTATAAGTATCTTTCTCCCGCTATTATCAACAATTCTCTATTGCGGAAAAGTAAATATGAGACATCATCACACAGTTTAATTTTCGACGTAACTTCAGTTCTCCTAAGTCCACTCAAGATCCCAGGGCCATTCTCTGACTGGATCACGCAACCATCCTAAACGTGTTTCTGAAAGTCCAGCGGAACAGCAGGAACCCTATGCCTTACATCCTTAAGAGTGTTCTATCTTTAGCCAAAAACACTTCACCAATGTAAAAACTTGTGGTCTGAGGGGTCCCATGGTAACTACACCACAATCTCCCAGGCCAGAGATTGCCATTATGCAGCTTTTACCAAGTCTGTGTTGTGGGGTGGGTGTAACACTTTCACCGATGTTCGTTGCCAGGGAGGTTCCTTTGCTTTGTTGGATATTAGAAAGGCTGTGTATCAGCAGACAATCATGAACTGCAGGTAACTTAGCTCTGACCTTAACAAGAGGATGACCATCTACCGAAAGACCCATTTCAGATGTATCATCCAAATGAACGCGATCCTAGGCATCAGAGGAGTCGTTATTTCCACATGCTGAAACACTTCTTCTGCCACATTCTAATCGTCATGTTCTTGATGATGTACTGTGTCCCCCACCACAACTTGGTATCCTGCCATGAGGCGAAAAACAGAGCAAAAATTATTGTTCTGAACCAAAGGATACTATAAAGAAAACCTGAAGTGTCAAAGAGAACAAACCAAAAAAATTATCAAAAAAATTCCAAAAAAATTCCAAAAAAATCCTAAAAATAATTTATAAAAAAAGTATACATCAGCACTGATTGTGCCACATAAAATTATCGGCATTCACGTTAGCCATTTCTGGCCTAAATGAATCGAATGGACTTAATAGGCAAAATGTGAAAAAATAAAATTAGGACTAAATCAACACAAAAAATTGAAAGATTTAGAACTTTTTTGTACATTTCCCTTTAAGCATTCCACTATTGAATTTATAGCACTGAAATTGATTCTATGTGATGCTACAGTTCTTATGTCATTCTTCTCTACTATTTGACCTTATCCAGTTTACAATTAGGACAGTTTCCTGAAGGGAAAATCGAATTAAGAGTGATGATCACACAAAACGCCAGATTATAGGCTTGAGGCTTATCCCCGGGATATTTGCTTCCGCTATACCTTTCTAACTCAAGTTAAATTTGGCTATTACATGCTATGCTGGGCTTTCCAGGATCTTCCTTTGTCATACTATAATGAATAAAGCGATTCAATTTGAGACATTTCGGTGCAAGATTTGAACGAATTTGCCGAGGCTACTCAAACAATAGCTCAATTTCCCGATGAAATCAAAATTGCGTTTGGGCTCGTTGAGTTCAAATTCAGATTTCAAATATTAAATTAGAGTATTTCAGGCCCAAGTCCAGAAAACCTTCTCGATCTCTCGGGCCTAATTTACAAGCAGATTTCGGTCGCTAACACAAAACTGATCAACGATTTGCGCGATCTCCCACTCTGGGCAGCGTCGCTAAAAGTTTTCGTGACAAAGGCAACTGTCGCTAAAAAGTCCTCGTTACATGGTATGTACGGCCCATCTCGTCTTTGTGGAATTAACTTTGGAAAAATATAAATATCTTTGTGCTAAATGAGTTTTTCTAAATGCTATGATATTGACAAATTTTACCATTAAAAAATAATTTTAGCTTAAATACCGTTTGGTAAAACCTTCATTTACAAGGAGCTTTTTTTTTTAAAAAAGTCAAAATTAAATTCGGTAGAGCCCGAGGTTGAGTGACCTTAGGCAATGCCCTAGGTTGTGCCTCCCAAGTGACGTCACCTAAGATTATGACCTAGGCGACGTTGCCTAAGGTTAGGGCAACCTCAAGTCGCCTTGCTTGATGTTGTATGATCCCAAACGGTGGTCACAAGGGAGGTGTGATGCCAAGGCAGTTGTCGTAAGGGACAGATGACCTCCGGGCGACACTGTCATCAACTTCCAGTAATTCCTCAATGCAAATTGTGAAAAATGAATAGTGGATGTGGACTTATGTTTTCAAAATGTCGAAAGGGCAAAGCAAATCCTTATCTACTTTGGACTTTCTTCTTATCCAATGCTAATATTTGGTTAATAGGATTTTAGAAATACTAGCTATACACATTATATCTTTGCCGATGGGAAAGCTGAACCGAACTGTGCACCTACGCATCAAGTGCGCGGCAGACAGAAGCTCCCTTTTCGTAGCGAATATGACGTTGGACTTGGACTGTTGGAGTTTGTGTACGGATGTTCCGCCGGACAGATATCCATTAGCGCGTGTCGGCCTTATCTTCTGACAGATGAAATCGTTAGTGCGGAGTCACCCATATATTCAAAACGCATTCTGACGACGGACACGTTGTAAATAGGGTCTACACTCAATAATGAACGTGAATGCCATTCGACACGAAGTGGTGTGCTCTGTACCGTCAAGGTTACAGAGGCCGTCTCCTTAGGATTGGTCGTCGTGTGTATACAAGCTAGCAAAAGGACTCTTTGCAATGCCAACGTTGAATATAACTTGTCAATAAGTAGAACTGTTGGATAGTCAGATGATCTTATCCATATAAACTAATTTAACTTGATTTGATTCATTTTTATGGAATATGAATTTAGCGACCACACTCAACCTAATCCATATCACTAACACGCTTCTATATCCAATTTACGAGAATTAAGAGCATAAATGGTTCGGTTCGATTTGTCTGGAGAACCGAATTGAAGCAAACTAATAAAGAAATTTATTGAACCGAACTAAATCGAAATCCCGGTTCGGTTTTTACTTTTATATTTGTTTTTTTCCTACCTTCACCCATTTCTATAAATCTTTTTATTTTTTTAATCGCTTTTTTAATTATTTTTTATTCCTTTTCTTCTTTTTTTTTTTTTCTTTTTCTTTCTTCCTCCTCTTTTTCTTTATTGGTCGGTTGCCGCCATGGTGATAGCCGGTGACCGGCCAAAGGTGACCTCAAGCCTTGCCATAGGCTGATGAGGCTCCGCCTCGCCCGATTTGATGAGGCCGAGCTCACCCAATGCTGGTGAGCTTGAGCCCCACCAGATTCGACGAACTAGACGGGGCTTGAGCCTCATCGGAGGTCACCAAAGCCTTGCCAACGTTTGGTGACCTTCGGCGAGGCTCAAGCCCTGCCTAGGTGGCCAAATCTGGTAGGGCTCAGCCTCGCCGGCCTGTGGTGGGCTTGAGCTCACCTTCGGCCGGTCGCCGGCGACAAGCCAATAAAGAAGAAGAAGAAAAATAAAAAAAGAAATATTTTAGATTTTATCGGTTTGGTTTGGCTAACTGAACCGGTTAAAAAAAATTGATTTTTAATGAGGAACAAATCGAAAAAATCAAATTTTATGGTTTGATTCAGTTCGGTTTTCGACATCCCTAACGAGAACTCATAGTCAAACTAAGGTGAAAGTTAAATGAGCATGAATTCGAGTAAAGGCGAGCGAATCGTATAAATGAGTTGGGTCTATATATGTTGTAAATCTATTTGTGATTTATTTTGATGAATCTATCTATTTATGACTTATTTGTCCGTAATGTAAATTTTTCCATTCACACCCAACCTAGTTTATATTGTAAAAATACTTTCATACTTAACCAAATCTACAAAAAGCTGAGTGAGCAAATATGAAATCAAGTGTAAGTGAAAGAGAATGAAGGGAGAGTCAACCACCGAGCCATCTTTCCAACATAGAAATTGGCGGTAGGGGATTTGAATTTATTTTCTCAGAAGTTGAGGTATGAATAATTTAATTTCAAGCTAGGGTTCAACTCCCACGCCTTACAAAGAGATAGGGTAAAAGTTTAAGAGTAAGAGTTAGAGTAGTAATAGAGTAGAATCAACAAAAAAAAAGTCATAGAGATGGATTTGCAATCCATTTAACATCGACATTGTGTTTAATTTCATTTATAATCTATTTATTAAATATAACTAACACATTTAAGATATATATGGGTTAAAAAATGATGACCCATCTTGACCGGTCTGCGCTAAACATGTTTTACCCTCATCAAAACAGTAGCCAAGGGACGTGTGACCCTAACGTAGCTGTTGCCAAGGAAACATACTCTCAGACAATGTCATTGTCAGACTCCGATAGCTCCTCGTTGGAAATCGTGGAAGATGAATAGTGAATATGGATTTGCAATTTTAAAATACTGAAAGTTCAAAATAAACCTTTATTTACGTTGAGTTTTCACTCTTCTGATCAATAGATTTCTAAAGATGCTTATCAAACACCCCATATTTTTTCTTGTTGGAAAAGCTGAACCGCATCAGGCTCTGGCGACGCATTTGCTTGGCCGACAGAGGGTGCTTTTGGTTGAACTTTTGGGGAAAGTCATTGGGAAAATGTAAATGACTTTAAGTTGAAGAGATTTTTCAGAATGCAAATTACGTTTGGTAAATGGTAACCTAAAAGTCTATTGCGAAATACCTTTAGCCAAAATTGTGTTTGGATAAGTTATATTTATAAAAGTCTTTATTATTAAAAAAAAAAAAATAACCGGTGAAGGGCGGTGGCGACCGGTGAAGGGCAACGGTGACCGTGGCCATCGTCTAAGATTGCCAGACCTCAGGTAGCCCCCGAAGACCACCGGCGAGGGCCGCTTGGGGTCGGGCGACCGCCAACGACCTAGGCGAGACCCTCGCCTGAGGTCGTGTGGCCTTGGTGAGGGTCGCCTGCGGTTGGGTGACCGCCGACGACCCAGGCGAGACCCTCGCCTAAGGTCGCGAGGGTCGCGCGATGCCAGCCGAGACCCTTGCCGAGGTCGCTGACCACAGGCGAGACCCTTGCCTGAGGTCGTGCAGCCTCGGCGAGCTCGCCTGTGGTCGATAACCTCAGCGAGGTCTCGGCTGGGGTTGCGCGACCCTCGGTGCAGCGACCCTTGCCGAAAGTCTTGCCTGGGTCTCGCGACCCCTGGTGAGATGGCTGCCTAGGTCTCACAACCCCCGATGAGATGGCTACCTGGCGCGCAACCTAAGGCACCAGCGCGACCTCCTGGCGACTAGATCTGGGTCCGCTAGAGGTCGCGCGACCTCGCGGCGACCAAATTTGTGTTGTGCCTAAGGTCGCGTGACTTCCGGCGACCCAGATTCGGGTCGCATGGCCTAGATACTCGCTGGAGGTCGCGTGACCCACTAGCGATGGTCGTCGTGATCGTCACCGGCCTCTCACTAGTCCATCGCCCGCCCTCAACAGCCTTGCACAAGATGAATAGCTCAACGAATAAGATGAATGGCAACGAAGGAGATGAACAGTAAGCCAAAGCCAAAGTTGAAAGCCCAAGGCACCCCTAGAGTGTCTTGGGCTTTCAGCCTTCAGAAGGCTGGCTTTCGCTCAAGGGGGTTTCCAAAAAATTTCCCAAACGCTTAATATCCGGCCAAAAAGCTTTTAGGTGTCCAAAGATAATTTGGAAAGCTATTCCCAAAGGCAGCCAGAAGTCCCCTTTCCGTAGCGAATCTAACGTTGGAATTTGTGTACGGATGTACCGCCGGACAGAAATCCATTAGTATCGGCCTTATCTCTTCGGACAGGTGAAGTCGCTAGTGCGAAGTCACCCCTATTCAAAACGCATTTTAACGACGGCCACGTTGTCATAGGGTCTACACTCAATAATGAACGTGAAAGCTATTCGACACGAAGTCGCTGTCCTGTACCGCCAGGGTTATAGAGGCCATCTCCTTAGAATACGTCGTCGTGTGTATACAAGCTAGCAAAAGGACTCTTTGCAATGCCGACGTTGAATACAACTTCTTGTCAAATGGGTAGTCAGGCCGAATAATAAATGATCTGATCCAAATGAATTTATTTAACCCAATTTGATTAATTTTTATGTAATATAAATTTAATAACCTATACTTAATCTAATCTATATCATTAAAACATTTCTATATTTAACCCAAATTTATGAGAATTCATAATCAAATTGACTTGAGAGTTGAATAAGCACGAAATCAAGTAAATGCGAGAGAAATATATAAATGAGTTGGGTCTATGTAAGTTGTACACTTATTTATGACACATTTGGCACTCTTTTTTGCTTAAATCCATTTATAACTCATTTACTAAATATAACGAACTCATTTATAACCAATTAAACTCTTATACAGGTTAAAAAATAAGTTTATGATTTATTTTGAGGGAAAAGTAACAAAAAAATCATAAACATATTATATCAGTACCAATTCAATCATAAATCTTTAAATTTGATCAATTTAATCCTAAAATTTTTCATGTTTGTACAATTCAATCTATCCAGCCAATTTTGGTTAGTCGATGTTGATGTGACTATTTTTTAATAAGTTTTTTCTTTTATCTTTCCTTTTCTTTTTCTTCTCTCTCTTTTTCCTCCTTGGACTTCCTTGCATTGGCCAGCAAAGCTCACCAGCCATTGGGCAAGGGCCGCCAACACTCGCCAACCACTGTGAGGAAAGTCTAAGGAGGAGGGAAGAGAGAAAAGGAAAAGGAAAAAGAAGAACAAAAAGATTAATAAAAAATTCAAAAAGAATAAAAAAAATATTCAAAAATTGTTATGTCGGCATTCGACCATCGATTGGTGTCCACATTAGCGCCCAGCCAGCCAAAATTGACCGAATAGACTAAAATCGTATTAATATGAAAATGTTTGGGGTTGAAATGATTCAATTGAAAGGTCTAGGACTTTTTTTGTACTTTTTCCTTTATTTGGATGAATCTATCATTTATGACCCATTTGTCCGTAATGTAAATTTTTTCACTAATACCAAACCCAACTCATATTGTTAAAACACACATATATATATATATATATATATATATAATAAAATTTACAAAAAGCTGAGTGAGCAAATACAAGATCAAGTGAAAGTGAAAGAGAAAGAGAACGGAGAAAGAATTATAGAGGTGGATTTAAATTTAAGTAAATTATAAACTTATTTATGACTCATTTAACATCTATATTGTGTTTAAATTTATTTATGATCTCTTTACTAAATATAACTAACATATTTAACACGTATATGGGTTCAAAAATGATGACCCATCTTGACCGGTCTGCATCTAGTCACGTATGCCCTCAACTTGTTTTACTCTCATCAAAACAGTAGTCAGGCGTCTGCGACGGCTTTCCTCCGTCGCCGTGGCTGTTCTTCTCATTATCTTTTATTTTTCCCTTTCTGTGAACGGGACGTGCTCCTTGAAAACGTAAAACCTATCAGTTCGTCTCGACACGACGTGCGCACAACAACAACCGGAACGAGGGCAAGGGCTTCGACGCCCTTAATTATCACGTTGTCGGACGATACGCGAGACATGCTCTCGTGATGCGCTGGGTTCGTCCTCATCGCGACGAGGAGAGACGGTGGCGTACTTGGGGGGCTACGCCATGCATCGCGGACGCAACGTGGCGCTGCCAAGGGCCCATGCTTCGACGCAACGCCCAGCGCGCACGTGGCTGGATCTGGCCCCTGCTCTCCCATACTTGAGGACGAAGCTCGTCCGCGAGTCTGATCTCGTCGACACCTGTGCTTCGGGCTTTTGTCTCTCTGTCACCGCCGCGAGCGTCGCGCCTTCCACCTGTCAACTCAGGCCGCCCTCTCTCTCCGAGTGTCAGGCATCCTCCTGCTCAATTAAATAAAAGAAAAGATTATAATTCTTTCACGAGATTTACATTGACAGTATAAAGAACACCATCACAGGAATAGAGTTTAGGCAGGAACACGTGTGTAGTCTTTAATTTCGACAAACATATCCGTTTCATCAATACACGATTTTTCAATTTCCTACTCTGCACAAGACTGTATTTCCTGTATATATCCATCTTGTAAAAGGGTCTCTGTCATTTCCTGCGTGTATCCACTGAGCATTTCGAGAAGAACAAGAATCAAAGCCTCCCTCCCATCACACGGGGTCCCCCAAAGCCACTTCCCAAGATTTTATGCAAACCATGGACCAATTACATCAAGCGCAAGTACTAGCTGGGAAGAAGAAAGAAGCTGTCAAAACCAAGAAGCCCTCCATGGGCCGCTCGAGGAAGGGCTGCATGAGGGGCAAGGGCGGCCCCGAGAACGCGCTCTGCACCTACCGGGGCGTCCGGCAGCGGACGTGGGGCAAGTGGGTGGCCGAGATCCGCGAGCCGAACCGTGGCGCGAGGCTCTGGCTCGGCACCTTCAACACCTCCCTCGAGGCGGCCCTCGCCTACGACAAGGCTGCGAGGAAGCTCTACGGGCCCTCCGCGAGGCTCAACTTGCCCGCAACAATGACCACCGTCACGACACCGATTGACAGCAATGACAATAGCAGCAACTTCTCGTCGGCTGGTTCCAGCAATAGTTGTATATGCGAGCAGGCAGCGAAGAGCGAAGCGGTTGATGTTAATAGTCGTGACCCTTTTATCATGAGGGATGACACTACTAGTGATACGACGGGAGATGCTAATTACAATTATGTGGCTTGGTCAGGGGAGGATTTGGTGGTGCCTGACATGGTGAATGAAGATCAAGGCGATTACAAGTGCTGGCCAGAGTTCTCATTTGGGAGTGATTATCTTGAGATGAGTGATATAGGGTTTGGTGGTCATGAGGAGCTGTGGTTGCTGAACGGTGGTCAAGAGACTACAGATTGGGAGGGCTTGCAAGTTCCATGGAATTTGTATGCTTGATGTGTGGTTCACCATCTCTGCAAAAGGAAATTAGGGTTTTGGTTTAAAGAGGAGTACAGGAGGAGGAAGAAGAAGCAAAGCTAAGAACCATGGTAATTTTGGTTCTTTGGGAACGTTTTTCTTTCCTTTTTTCCTTTTTAAAATGGGAACCCTTTTAGGTTGTAGAAACTAGTTGGGTTTTACGTTTTTTTATTGTCTTTTATTTCTTTTTTTCCGCCCTTTGATGGGGTCATATGAGGACTAGGAAACTAGGATAGGAGTGAAAGTGGTCTGTTTTGTGTTTTCTTTAAATAAGCATAGAAAGGTCTTTTGAGGCTCTATTTGCCTTTTTTGGGCTCTTTCAACGTCTTTTTTAGGCTTTCAGCCTTTTTCATATAGTTTTGCAAAGGCCTGGCCGCAACCCATTCTATGTTCTGATGGTGGGTTTGAAATGGATTGTAGATTTTATGGTTATTTTCTCTCCTCCTTTCTAGCATATATCTTGTGTTTGTGCTGCTTCATAGGTAGAAAGTCTTTCCGTAGATGTTCGCGAGACATGGCAGGACTTTTCTTCTTTGGTGCTCTGTCTTTTACTCATCGTCTTGCGCAAGTAAAAGTTCAAAGATGCGCACGAAGGCTCAACATGCATGTATCACACAAAACCAATCTAAAGTGATGGAAAATCGCCTCGCATAACGTTCTTTTTTGGCGTTAAGCGTACAGTAAGGTACTGAAAGGAGCGTCATATTAACATCGACATTCTCATTGATCCTCTCTTTTCCTCATTGTCTGTGTAATTTTTATTTTTTTTATTTTTTTTATGAGTTTCCATGATCATCCTGCTATTGCAACCATGTACGTTATGATTAGGGGTTTGTCTCTTGATACAAAAAAGGGAGGTCGTGAAATGGATCGACCTCGATCTGTCCATGGCAGTAAGCTTGATCGATTGAAGAAAGAAGGTGCGCGCTGTTGATCTAATAAGGCACTCATCCATGAGTTAGATTGACTGTGGAGGAAGAGAAATGGAGAGGATATTACAAACACACAGTATCATACAAATCCCGTGTCTTATAAAGCAATCATCTAGACTTCAATAATCTCATCCAACGCGTAGTTGTTGGTCGATACGTTGGCGTAGTTGACCTTCTGGAATCTGACCACCACCGGGTACCTCGTCTTAGGGTCCTGCCCACCATGAGTGAACAACAAAGAGAATCAGAAATCAAACGTTTTTGCCAAGATATCTCTGTGTTTTGAAGCGCAGAGAGAGAGAGAGAGAGAGAGAGAGAGAGAGAGAGAGAGAGAGAGACCTGATCAACTGCGACCACAGATCCCACATCCTTGAACCAGTAAGACTCTCTCCTCAAGATCTTCACCTACAAAAGAAAGAAAGGAATTATGATCTGACCCATCTTTACTATATGCCACAGTAATTTAGTATAAACCCAATGCAAGAACTGAAATTTTACAGAAGATGCAACTTTTGTAGATTTTGTTGGGTACCCATTAATACGATACTTCATCTCTACTAATGATGACATCGAACTTTAATTGGGTTTATCATCGGTTCTTAGACTGATAATCATCGCAATATTCAACTTTTTGCTGACTTAACAATATGTAATGATCCTCGCAAATGCACGCGAATCATATCGTATTATAAAACAAACAATAATATTATATTTTCTCGACTGAGCAATACTTCGCGTGTCATATTTTAAGCAAAGTGAAGTCTATACTCCCGCAACTAGCAAGGGTAGCCAATTAGTATAAATTTAGAAAAACTCAAAAGCAGTAATTCCAGATCACAGTGTAATCAATGTTCTCCTTCAGATATTGCTAACTACAACAGTCATTTAACAGATTTAAATCTATATATTAATAGCAATCACTAGATAAGATGGCTAATTGATGAAAAATCATACAAGATAAGCATCAGAAGTATGGTAATACCACAGAATCCATCATAATCTATTCTGCTTAAATGATAAGAGCTTTGAAGCAAATCGATTACCTTAGTGCCCCTCTTGGGTCCAATCGGAGGGGGCTTTGCGGCCTTGGGCTTGGCCTCGCCCTCGGCCGGAGCCTCCGTGGTGGTGGCCGCCGGCGGCGCCGCCTCCCCCTCTGCGGCCCGCACCACGAGCCTCCTCGCGGACCGGCTGTTGCCGTCCCTAGGGAAATAGGCAATGCTCCTAGCGGTGGAGGAGCTTGCGTTGGAGCCAATGCTTGGGCTCAGCACAAAACTTGCCATGTTCAGTGTAGCCATGAGAGGTTTCCTTTTCCCTTCTCTGCGCCGATTCCTTGCCTAAGAAACTCTGGTTAAGACAAGATGGCAACTGAGGACAGCTAAAGCGAGAGGATCTTTTTCTCCTCCTTCCTCTGTGGGGGATTATCCGACTCCTCTGAGAATTGGAGTGGGTTGATCTTTGCCGCCAATGGGCCGTTGCCACGTCGGCGCAATATCCATAATGTGTGGATGGAGAGTAGGGGTTGATCAGGTAGCGTTTTCGGGGGGGCAACTCGTTCTTGCATTGGTGGACCATCAGAAGTTGAATCGAAAATGTAGAGTCCGACGTTCTGTTCCTGGGCCTATTGTATTGGTCCAATTGGGCCTAATCCATGTAAGCACTTTCTTTAAAGAAAATTATAGAAAATTATAGATTACATGACTTAATTCTTACTTTTATCCAAGATGTTGCACATTAATAGGTTGATCACCTCTATACAGCCACAGAGAGAGAGAGAGAGAGAGAGAGAGAGAGAGAGAGAGAGAGAGAGAGAGAGAGAGAGAGAGAGAGAGAGAGAGAGAGAGAGAGTAGTAGCATCGGCAGAGGTAATTAGCATGACTATTGCAAACTCAGATGACACGATGTGAGATCTGCAGCTATTTGTGATAACCCTTCTCTCTCCACCCTCCTTCTCTATCTTCAAAGTTTTCTAAATTCTTTTTCTCTTTCGCCATTATTCCTTTTTCAATGGCAACTCAATTAGTAACTAAAATGGGTTGACAGTGACTATGTTCCAAATGTTTCAAACTCATTAAGATCTGCATGTGAATAGGATATTATTTTTTGAACTTCTTTTCAACATGTTTTTAAAGTTTAAGCAATCTATGTACTACTTGGCCACTAAAGTAGAGTTGGAAAGGAGTCATGTACCCATTTTGCCACCATGACTCGTTTTCATAGCCTTTTCTTTTTTGCAAATATAAAAAGCTAGGGATATGTGGATTGGAAGCCTTAATACCTATAAGTGCAATTAAGTTTTAAAATTTACAAAAAATGTAATCAAGTCCTAAAAATTATCAAATTGAACCAATCATATCCTTTCGTTAACATCATTAACTTGTCTAACGAAAATTACTGACGTGGCATTTTAAAATTAATTTCTCTCTCCTATGTGGCATTTTTATTATTTTCTTATTCAAATATTATCTAAATTAAATTAAAAACCACTGAAGCTAAAATTTTATTTTAAAAAGCAAGATTGAAAAGAAGAAGAAGAAGAAGAAGAAGAAGAAAGGTAGGGTAGGCCTTATCGGTGGGCTGCTGCCACTGCCCATCGCTAGAGGGGCCGGTAGAGGTCGTCAGCCTTAGGTGAGCGTGGGCGGCCCTTGCCAGCCTCAAGCAAAGCCTCATCGGGTCCAAGTGAGGGTTGGCAACCCTCACTAAGACCGGGCAAGGATGCCCATATTTGGGCAATGTTGGCCCTCACCTAGGGCTAGTGACCATCACTCACTTGGGTGAGGCCTCCTTGGCCCAAGGAGATGGTTGGTAAGGCCAAATTGTGGGTGCCTACCTAGATCTGTGCTACATCGGCTGTCGCTTAGGGCTAGTAATGCTCTCTAAGCTCAGGCAAGTGCTGTGTCACACAAATCTAGGCGCCCTCACCTAGGCTAAGTGAGGGTTGTCAGCCCTCGCTTAGGGTTGATGAGAGCTGGACACCCTCGTTGGCCCCTTTGACAATGGGGGGTGGTGACAGTGGCGGCAACAGCACCCACCGGTAAGCCTCTAGCCTGCCTTTTTTAAAAATAAAATTTACCTTTTTTTTCTAATTTAAATAAGATTTAGATAAAAACAATTAAGAAATGTCATGTAGGAGAGAGAAATTAATTTAAAAATGCCACTTTGGTATTTTTCATTAGGCAAGTTAACGGTGTTAATTGAAGGGTTCGATTGTATCAATTTGATAACTTTTAGAACTTGATTACACTTTTGTATATTTTAGGACTTAATTGCACTTTTGTAACAAATTTTAGGACTTGTAGTGCACATATCCCAAAAAAACTAAAAGGGTTTTCCTTGTTTAATAGGTTCACACATTTAGAAACACTTCCACACACACCTCAACATAATGAGATTGTGAAGCGTCACCAGAGGCGTGTCTTTGAAACAAGTCGTACATTGCTTCATCAAGTGTCTTTTTCATTCTCATTTTGTTCCACACCTATCAAGCCATTGCATTCTTGATAAATTGTCTACCTACACTGGTCTTAAGACTCCAATCTCCTTTTGAGGCTCTTTTTGACTCTGGTCCAAATTACTTAAAACTTTGAGTATTTTGTTACTTGTGTTATCCTTAGCCTAAACCATATGTGGCAAGCACAAACTTGAATATCGACTGGGACCTCATATTTTTCTTGGTTAATTTCTCAATCAAAGTACTTACAAGTGTTACGGTCCTCAACAAAATGAAGTTTTTGTCTCATGTCATGTGGCCTTTGATGAGTTTAATTTTCCGTACCCCAAAAATGCTAACCCGCTCCAACATACTATTTGTCGGTCTCTGTCTCTATCACCTCAACGTACTTGTGTAGCTTTAAGTTTTTAATGAAGAATTCGGTCATCTCTTCCAATGCCAGACAACTAAGCCATATCATGTTGGGTTAAGAGATATTTCAAGTTTGATGGTTGGAGAAGTACTAGATCAACATTTGAATGGCCTCACAACTTTGGTGGATAACACCAATTTAATGTCCCTCAATGCATATTCATAATCAGCCATTGGCTATTGAAGCTCCATTTGTACCTCCCACGGACTCAAACATTTCATTGGTCCCTCCATCACAATTCCATCAATGGCCTCACGTTCTCATTCAATGATTATTCACTCTTAGAATAACATTTACAGACCCAAATAGATACGTTCAGTTGCCAAACATCATTTACCTCCCTCACTTGAAACAATGTGTGTTTCCTAGGCCTTAAAAAATCCAAAGTGGCGTGCTTCAATGTTGGGAAAATCTAATGCAATTCTCCGAAATGGTGCATGGCAATTTGTGCCACTTGAGTCTCATCACAATACCATTAGCTACAAGTGGATATTTCAAGTCAAGCGAAACATACATGGTAGCATAACTTGGTTTGAGGCGCGACTAGTCATCAGGGGATTCCACCAATGGCCAGGACTTGACTATGATCATATATTTAGTTTGGTTATTAAACTTGCCGCAATATGGGTTGTCCTTTGTCTAGCCTTATCAAACGGCAAGCCCCTTCTATAATTAAATGTCAACAATGACTTCTTATGTGACACTCTTATGGAGGAAGTCTATATGCATCAACTATCAGTTTTGTCAATCAGTCACATCGTAATCACATATGTCGATTGAAAAAGACTATTAACGATCTTAAGTAAGCCCCTTGCTTGTGGTATCAAGAAACCTAATTCCTTTGTCATCTTGTTTGGATTCATCCAATTCAAATCAAATTCTTCGCTCTTTATATACAAACATGATGGTATCGTTGCTTATTTCTTGGTTTATATAGATGATTTGATCCCGATAGGAGGTGATACAATTTTTTTGCAAAAGTTTGTGAGAGCTCTTGTCTGTAAATTTTTATTAAAGAATTTAGGGGATCTATAGTACTTCTTGGGAGTTGAGGTGGTATGCATAAAGTATGGTCCCCTTCTCGCACAAAACAAGTATATAAGGGATATTCTTGATTGAGCAACCATGTTAGGAGCCAAATAGGTTACCACTCAAATGGCTACCCGCAGCTCTCTCACTCATGTTAATGGGTCACCTTATATAGAGGCAACTAAATATATAAAGATTGTTGGCGCTCTTCAATATCTTGCATTCATAAGGCCTAGTATTGCTTTTGTCGTTAATAAACTCTCCTTGTTTATGTGTCATCTAACAAAGTTACATTGGAGTGCTATTAAACGTGTTTTACATTATCTCAAAGGAATTATAAATCTTGGCCTGCACTTGCAAAATGGTCCATTTCCATCGTTTCATGCATTCTTTGATGTTGATTGGGCAGGCAATCCAGATGATCGTAAGTCTATAATCACCTACATAGTTTATACCGGTGAATCCTATACCATGGTGCTCTTGAAAGCAACGACCCATTGCTCGTTGATCAATTGAAGCCGACTATCATGTTGTTGCTGCAATAACTTTTGAGCTCACATGGATTCAATTTCTTCTACATAAACTTGGAGCATCTTCTTCGACCACATGTAGCATCTATTACGTTGGCATTGGTGCTACATATGTTGCACTAATCCAATTTTCAATCAAAGATGAAACATATTTTCATTGATTACCACTTTGTTCGTGATGTGGTTAACAAAGATCTGTTATGAGTATGTCACATGACTCGTGATCAACTTGCGGACACACTAACAAAGCCCCTTGCATGACAACAATTTCTTGGTACAAGATTAGCATCAGCGATGGACCCTCTCTCTTGCGAGGGCGTATAAAAAAAATATGTCTCAACAACAAAGCAATTCCAAAAATTGCTCTCAATCAAATCAAGACCAATCAAGAAATTCTTATACTCTTGAAGAAAATATGTCTCAACAACAAAGCAATTCCAAAAATTGCTCTCAATCAAATCAAGACCAATCAAGAAATTCTTATACTCTTGGCAAGTGTAACGAGAGTTTCCAAAGTTGATAAATTCATGTTATTTTTCTTTGTATGGAGTACATAAATTCATGTATAAAGGGAAAAAGCCACGAAAAACCCTGAACTTTGCCCAAAGTGACACATTTACCCCAAATTTTTTTTTGTGACGTGAAAAACCCCAAACTTTCCAAACCGTGACACATTTACTCCATCAAGGGCATTTTTGTCTTTTTATTCTATTTTTTCCTTTTTTTTTTTTCTTCTTCTTCCCTCCGCCGGCCATGGCGGAGGGAAGCCGGCGTCCGGTGACCTCACCGGCGTCGGGCGAGGATGGCCCTCGCCAGATCTGGCAAGGGCCGGGACACCCTCGCTCGATGTAGGCGAGGGCGGGGACACCCTCGCCCGACGCAGGGCGAGGGCGGGGACACCCTCGCCCGACGTAGGCCGGGCCGTCCTCGCCCGACGCAGGCGAGGGCGGCCCTCACCGGCGTTGGGCGAGGACGGCCCTCGCCCGCGTCGGGCGAGGACGGCCCTTGCCGGATCCGGCGAGGGCACCCTTGCTCGACGCAGGCGGGGCGGCCCTCGCCCAACGTAGGCGAGGGCGGCCCTCGCCCGACGCCGGGAGGGCCGCCCTAGCCCGACGCCGGGGAGGGCCGCCCTAGCCCGAGGCCGGTGAGGGGGACGCCGGCGAGGGCAGCCCTCGCCGGACACCGGCTTCCCTTCGCCGGCCAGCCGGTGGAGGGAAGAGAGAAAAAAAAAAAAAGAATTAAAAATTTTTTAAAAAGTAAAAAAAAATTTAAAAATTTTTAAAATTGAAAAGACCAAAATGCCATCTAATTTTGGGGTAAATGTGTCACATAACGAAAGTTCGGGGTTTTTCACATTACAAAAAAAAGTTTGGGGTAAATGTGTCACGGTCGGCAAAGTTCGAGATTTTTCACGTCACAAAAAAAAGTTTGGGGTAAATGTGTCACTTTGGGCAAAGTTCAGGGTTTTTCGTGGCTTTTTCCCTTATAATTATCTAGCTAAGGTCTTTCTATAAATCGTCAGTTATCTTGTACTCCATCACCATCCTCCACAATGGTAGCAAACAAAAGAATGACACAGTCCCGTGGTGTCCTAGAGGCTCGCGTTGCCCCTTTGCCACCGTTCGTTGAGGGAGGACAACCCTTTGCCATTGTACGTGGAGGGCCGACACACGCACACCATTTCTTTTTTAATTCTAGCTAGGACTGATGTAGCGCTAGGGTGGACGCCGTGTGAATGGCACCCTGTCCATTAAAAATAAAAGAAAAAAGAAAAAAAAGAAACAGTAAGTGCATTGGTTGATTGAAACCAAAACTCAATGATCTAATTGATAAGCACCGCCTTAAGTATCGTGTAATACACGGCACTGTTGGTATGTATTGGACTTGGACACTCTCCCCCCCCCCCCAAAAAAAAAAAACCACCAACATTTTCCAAATCGATAGTGCACACTCCAAGACAATTTCTAAACTTGTGAGGTCAATTTTTCCATGAATTCAGAGCTCCCCCAGCATAATTTGCTGCATTTTTAGGTGGAGTGATTCTTCTTTATTGTGTTCTTATCAGGAAAATTAAAACAAAAGAAAGAAAAAAACCAATGGGGAAGAGCATCATTATACTTATTTTGGCCGTCTTGAGAACAACTAATGAACTCATGGATTTCAGTTTATATTTCATGAGGGTACTGGTGGGCTGGCTGGTCATTTAATAGCCTGAAAACTTCGGTTGAAGTCATATTGCAATAGGGCATGATGGACGGTCTTCTCTTCTTCTTTGTCCAAAGATGAGCGTCGATACCGATATTTTGCAGTACATTGTCCAGCTACTTCATGTCCAAATTCGTTGTAGAAGTAGTTGACATCATTTAAATCTCACTAACCCTAGAAATAGTGAATAGTCTATAGTCTTTTTATTATTATTATTAATTATATATCGTATGGGGCATATTTTTGTAGAATAAGAAATTGCCTCGAAGCCTCTATCAAAATTTTTAGAGATTCTCATAAATGTGGGTAATCAATTGTTATGATATTTTATTTTGCAAAAGAAGAAAAATGCGGTTATAAAGCAAATAAAATATATGAGACAATATTTGATAGTTGGGAAACTTGTTGAATAAATCATAAACTTATTACACTTTTGCCAATTCAATCATAAATTTTTCGATTTTATTAAGTTAGTCTTAAACATTTTCGCTTATTACCGATCGAGTCCATCCGGCCGATTTTCACTAGAATTTACTAATGTGGACGCTGGCTGTCCTATGTGGCACGGTCGATACTGATGCGGACAAATTATTACTTTTTATATGTTTTCTCTAATTTTTAATTATTATATATATATTTTGCCCTCTTCTTCCTTTGGCTAGTCATCTAGCCTTCAACAATCGACGAGGATCGGCCTTGTTGGGATTTGGTGAGGGGTGACCTCACCGATCTTGGGTGAGGCTCACCTTAGCCGAGCCCAACGAGGGTTGGCCTCGTTGGATTTGGTGAGGGCGAGCCTCACACCGGCAAAGTCGACCTCATGGCCTTTGACGTGGGTGACCCTCGCCAGCCTCTGGTAAGGCTTGATCTTGTCGGATTTGGCAAGGACAAGCCTTACCCGAGGTTGGCAAGGCTGACCCTCTAGTTAGTCATTGAAGATTGGACAATCAGACAAAGGAAGAAGAGGGCCAAAAAAAGAAGAAGTTAAAAATAGAGAAAATATTAAAAAAAAAATTTCTCTACATCAGCACCGACCATGCCATGAGGACGGTTGGCGTCCACATCAACAAATTTCAATCAAAATTGATTGGATGGACTCAATTGGCGAAAAGAGAAAATGTTTAAGATTGAGTTGGTAAAATTATAAGGTTTATGATTGAATTGATAAAAGTGTAATAGGTTTATGGTTTTTTGGATAATTTTCCCTTTGATAGCCCAAGTGCAGTTTGTGATCAAACTATATTAAACTAAGCACATCTCGATTGAGTAATAATATGATTGAATGGTTAGTGCAAATTGATATTCTAATAGTTAGGTACAATGTATGGACATTTAGAACATATTATATATATAATCTAAGGTCTCCTCTCCACGCCTTAATCCACGCACATTGTGGTTTGTCGTCTCAAACACATTGGTCTACATGGTCTGTACTAATCGAAACTTCTGTCTTCGAAGTTAATACAAACTCCAGAAAAGAAAGTTGTGCCGATTGAATATGTCAAACTAGGGTTTTCAACATCATTTCATAAATAGTATGCTCCTTATGAAACTTCTTTGAAGACTCAACATGTCTCTTCTTTTCCTTGTCAGAACAGACTCTTCTTTTACTTGTCAGAACACTTCTGTTTATGCGAATTGTTCATCTCATTGAAACAAATTAGGTTGGTAGATGCATCATATTGACCTTTCTCTTCAAATTATTCCTCAGATTATCGAGATGGGTATTTGTGAGAGAGAGAGAGAGAGAGAGAGAGAGAGAGAGAGAGAGAGAGAGAGAGAGATTCAAATTCATAAATGAGAGTGCAAATTGGTAGATGGAGAGAAGTGAAGGTTGAGTAGTGGCGGTAGTTAAAATTCAGGCCTACCCAATTTAAGGAAGTCACATGGCCAACTTTAATCTTTGTGGCCTTTTAATCTGCTTCCTTTGTTCAATCAATGAGCATCCCGCTGAAGCCAGAGCAGAAAATGACTACATGTGCTCTTGCCAATCTTCAAAGTTATGAGCATTTAAAGCCACATTTTCGACCCTTTACTAAGTTACTATGGATCCTGTCGACCTGTATAGTCGAAGTACTTGTCAAACATATTTAATTAAAAGTAGTTTGACTTTTCAAACTACGAAATATGCCATAAACAATTATGATTTAATGTATGGATCATGCCTCGATTTCTTGTTCATTGGTAATAAAACATTTTCTTTTGCGTGAACAATGAGATTGTAGAAGAAAACATTCTCATAGTGGTTCCAATTGCTTTTTTACTCATAATATACATAAAAGTAGTCGGTCAAAGCAATTTATTTGTATCAAGATTGAGATTATGACGTTTGAATTAACATGAGAGCTTTGAATGTTAAAAGTTTCGCATGGAAAAGTGTGGACAAGTTTATCATTAATTTGAATCAAGCTCAACTTCTTTTCAGATTGAGGCACTCTAACAGACATGTAGAGCAGTCTACACGCAAGTTTGGGTCACTTCTTGTTCCCGAGCCGAAATTTCTGAAAGCTCCAAACAACCGTGCCAACCCTGAGGGAGTCGATGAGCGCATCTTTGGTCTTAAGCATTCAAAGATTGGCTTGAACCGATCAACTGCATCAAATCTACTTGATTAATTGTTGGGCAGTCAATAAATCGAGTTCCTCCAAAAGAGATATGCACGTCTTCCGCAAAAACTCCAGCATTGATCTCGGTGAACGATTCGTCATTTGCTAAATTCAGTGAATCACGTGGGGCTAGACCATGCCGAATTTCTAAGGGAAACAAGGAGGTTATCTTTGGGATTTGGGATCAAGATAGGATAAAGAAGGACGACGTGTCTGGTGTATTTTGGTTACGATGTTTAGTCACATCTTTGGAAACGGAATTGATGTACATCCGTAATAGCATGCCCCATCTCATGCGCTGTTTGGTGTATTTTGGCAAGGCTCGGTGGCACCAAACAGCGTTTTTAAGCAAGTTTCAAGGTTTTATCGTTGTATTACACACTTTAGCCCTCAAAAGTATTTTGGTATTCTCTACATGAGGTTTTTGGTAAGAAAAACATTGTTATAGATTGTGTGAAACACTGAGTAAGTTTTAGGTGTAAGTAAAAGCTGAGATCAAGAGGCATAGATATAGCTCGTAATCTTAGTTTTTCATGGTGAATTCATGTCGCCTCTCTCCAGAATGTAGATCACCTGGAACGAAACTTTTAATTCCTGGTGTCGGTTTCTCTTTTCTTACTATTTATTTACACAATTTCTCCACTATTTCATCTTTTATGAAATATACATAATTATTAACTCTATTCAGATTTAAAATGGTTTTTGGAATTTTTAAGCTGCCCGTACTCTACTAAATCTGTCAAGGTTACTTATATAGTTTTTTGAATGCTAAAAACGAGATACGGTATAATATGACATTTTTCGACGACAGTCAACATTTTTGCCCGTTATTTATTTATTTATTTATTTATTATTACCGTTAAAAACAAGATACAGTATAATACGGCATTTTCAACAACAGTCACCATTTCCACCTGTTTTTTTTTTTTTTTTATTGCCTTTGGATCTTAGACTTTTATGGTCATTAGTCTCAAATTTTTTCAATCTTGTATATGAGACTCCGTAAATTCCTAAGTAGAGATTTACAACGTACGAGTTTCGGATAAAATGTTATTTTTGTAAATTCGAGGTTGTAGATTATTATTTATTACAAAATAGTACTTCGGGTTACAGGTACCAATGGAAATCCAACTACTTTATTGAGGCAGATTTGGAATATAATATTGGACCTGAGCAGGTCCTTAAAAGGCTCTGACATCCTGGAAAGACAGGATAGTCCCCGGGATCCGGGGGACGAAAAAGATTCCGGCCCCATTGGCCGACCCGGCCACATATCCCATTTACAGGGATACGGGCGGCCACGACTGAACCCCGTGAAGCCTTCCCCAGGGTTGTTTGGGCGCGGTTCAGGGTAATGATGTCGCCAGTCGAAAGACTGGGTGGCCGGCCGGCCAACTACTTTATTGAGGCAGATTTGGAATATAATATGAAAACCGCAATGGGTTTGACATGGGCATGGGAGTGATCGAAAGTTAATGGGACGAATTTGGGACCGCATCAGCCGTGCCAAGCGTATCCCACTGCCTTGATATGCGCATATAGAATTATATTTATTTGTATTTATGTCCTCAATGTATACGTATTATCTCTCTTTCTCTCTCTCCCCCTCCCCCTCTCCCTCTTTCTTTCTCTCTCTCTAATATGTAAACAAGCAAAAAACAGGGCACACAGCATGTATCCAAATATGGAAAATTTAAAACAAAAGAAGAGAAAGTATGTTTTAGATTACTTTCGGAAACAAAGTTAACGCAAACGTTTAATTTAAAGGATTAATATCATGAAAAAGCCTAAAATGGTATACCAATGATAAATTTACACTAAACTAAATTTGGTTACAAAAAATTTCAAACTGGTACATTTGTAACAAATTTACTTTTTATTGGTTTCCGTTAAACAATTAAATTGCTAGGTTAGATGATACATGACAGTTAATGAATATGCGATTTTGGGGTTTTACCCTCCATTTATCACAGATTTACAAGTTTGTGATTTTTCATGGTATTAATCTAACGAAACCAAAATTGACGGAGAATAAATTTATTACAAATATATCAATTTGGGGTTTTTTTGGTCAAAAAATTATTTTTTGATAAATTTATCATAATGGTATTTGTAGCTTTTAGTGGTAAAAAAATTTGTTTATGATAAATTTGTCGCATGTGAACCAATTTGGAATTTTTGGTGGTCAAAAAGTTAGTTTTTGATAAATTTGTCAAATGTGCACTAATTTGAGTTTTTTCGTGACATCAACCATAATTAAAAAAAAGATTTACGAGATAACCCGATTATTTTATCAATCCTGTGAAATTACCATTTTGTCTAGTATTCAGTCTTATGTCTTTATCATTTGTATTTGGCTCATGTCAAGCACGGACATCCCTTTTGGGCTAAAATTGGAAGTTTAAAGTGGCTTCGGATTTTCTTTATTATATAGAGAGATGAAAAGATACGATGAGATACATAAGTAAATAGACAGGAAGAGAGATTATGATTGAGATTAATTTAGCAAACAAAGTTAGATTGTTGTAAAATGGAATAGTTCAAATTTAGAACTTATAAAGGATTCACGAGATAACATGATCATTCTATTGTTCTTTTGAAATTACCATTTTGTTTATTATTTGATAGGATTATCTTAACAAGCAACCACTCAAGCAAACCTTACAATTTTCGAAGTATCGATTGTTCTCATGTTATACGCTAATTAGGTCTTGAAAATTGAATTATTATATTTAACAGATTCCAGGAACACCCACTAACAAGATTGTGAGAACATTTTATGTGATTAGATTGTTTATTTTGTTAAAATGTTGGACAATTTATATATAAATGAGTCATCCAACACCGGCCAACTCGAAATCTTATATCACAACCCCAATTTTGATCAAAATCACTGTGTACACTTGCTTCTAAGAGGAATTATCTCCTCTTTTAACTTAGGGAAGACAACCACTGGGATTCGCCTCAGTGGCCACCCTTCCAACATGGAAGGGGGAGATGAGGGGTTCAAATCCCCACCTTCTCAGGGGGAGATGGGATGAGGACGTGTAAGTTTCAGGAGTGGGTTTTGACTCCCACGCCCTGCCTGGGCAAAAGTCTGAGAGTAAGTCTTGTTCATGATAATGAATGCCACTGCAATAATGTAGCACAGTGGCATCCCAGTAATAATTTAAGTCTCTTTGAACGTCTGGCTAAAACTATGCACTTGCCCTAATTGTATTCCAAGTTACTATTACGTGGTTTAGCCACTAAAAAGGGGAAAAAAAGAAAGAAATATTGTTTTTAGAGGATGTTCGGGAAGGACAGAGATTGAAGTCAAGACTTCTTTCGTCTAGGCAACATTAATTGTCACTAGGACTTTGCCTTCTTATTCCTGCAATCATCCTCGACATTGACTACAGAAGTAATAAGTCTCTGGCAAATTTAAAAATCTGCCAGAGAAAAAGCCCTTTGAATTTCACGAGCTTTGATAAAAATAAACAATATAGATAGTATTTTTCAATTGCTTGTCTAGCTTACAAAAACGATCGTCTATAAAAATGTTTAGACATAAATTATTGTTAAAAATAAAAATATTATTTAAATCGATTATTTTAGACGATATAAATGATCATTTTTAGGAAAATATTTTCTAAATCATTTATTTTTTATAAAATAAAACGATTTGTGATTATACATCTCACTCAACCGTAGCCTCTAGGTCATAGCATATCGGTTGCATTATGGGCTCTTTGTCACGGTTCAAAATATGTTTACGATCACCATCTTGTAACTTGCAGAGAGTAGGTGTAGCGACAATGACAAGATCAATATAACCATAAATGAGCCTTTGGAAAATTCAGTTTGACCCCTCAGAATTTGTCTGGTGGTCATTTTGCTCCCCAAAAGTGTCATGTCAATGTCAATTTTGCTCCTGTGCTGATCAGAATGTGTACTCAAGTTTGCTCTGTCTATTTCTTTGTCAGCGCATGTTAAGCGTGAACATGGTGAGAGTCTTCAGCGACGTAACTAATGAATTGTTCAGACGAATGTACCCTTAACTGCCAAGGAAATTTATTTTGTGCCAGTGATTGTCCTCCCTTTGTGTTCCATTTAGTGTTTCAAGAGGTAAAACTGTCCAAAAAAAAAATTAAATTTGTTGAATAGGACTAATTCAATTTTAAATTTTTTAACTGTACCAATTTAGTCATAAATCCTTAGAAAATTTGCCAATTTAGTGCTAAACTTTTAAATTGTGTCAATTTAGTCCTAAATCTTTTATTGAGTTGTCAATTTAGCTAAGAAACTTTTAACAATTTGCCAATATAATCTTTCCGGACAAGTACTAAATAACAAGTTTAGAATTAAATTGGCAAATCGTCAAAAATTTAGGACTAAATTGATAAAATTGAAAAGTGTATAATTAAATTGACCGTCATATAATAGGTTTAAGACTTTTTAGACAATTATCCCTACTTTAAGATTGATCAAATCTTAGACTTAAAAAAATACAGAGAGTAAGAATCCAGGGCAAATCAACATGTAAAGATAGTGAAAAGTGAGAAGAGCAGAGTGAACCAAATTACAAGGGATCAAAATGATACAAGAATTTACAAACTTTGGAAGGCAAAGAAATATTTTCCCGCGAACATTGTCCCTCTAGAAGAATGGCAAGATGCTAAATAGCAAATAAATAAATAAATAAATAAAAGGGGTGCTAGATAGGAAAATAACAAGAAGAGGATAAAATAAACACAGCTAGCACCCGACGCATTGTACAACGCAATCAAATCGTGCTAATTAGTAAATACTCTCTTCAATTCGAAGCCCTACCCCGTGCCCAATAATAGCCTCGCTGCATGTGGACCTTGTCCATCTGTTCTGCGGCGTTAGCAGATAGTGCCATTCAATGCATGGTTCCAAATGATTGATCTTTACATTTACCCCTTCCTTCGCTCTGCTTTTCAATATATATGCGTTGCACGGAGGTAGCCTCGCTCCAGAGGAAGATTTACACTCTCTAGGGTTAAGACAGTGTATGCTGTAGTGCTCTGTTGTTTATTCCCAATGGAGGGCACAATTTTCTCTTGCGTGATTCTAGGTCTAGCGGTGATGATCGGTGTCGTGACTCCCAGAGTCGACGCAGCGCGCGCTTTCTTCGTCTTTGGGGACTCGTTGGTCGACAATGGTAACAACAACTACCTTGCCACCACAGCCAGGGCCGACTCACCGCCTTATGGCATCGACTATCCGACCCATCGGCCCACCGGCCGCTTCTCCAACGGGCTGAACATTCCCGACCTTATCAGTGAGGACTTTCGAGAGAGGAGAATTTTGTATTTGTGTTTGATTGATTTCGGCATTTTTGTGTTTCCAAGCTTACATGGTCTCTTTGGTCAATTGTCAGGTGAGGCGATTGGCTCCGAACCCACGTTGCCGTACTTGGATCCCGAGCTCAATGGAGAGAACTTGCTTGTCGGCGCCAACTTTGCTTCTGCCGGAATCGGAATTTTGAATGACACTGGAGTTCAGTTCGTAAGTGTAGTCTCGAACTGAACTGCATTTTGTTCTGCTAGCTTGCACATCTCTAGCTCTTGAAAGAAACTAGAGAAAAGATCAATGTCGGATTAGGGTTGCATTTGCAACCACATTTCAATCATAGAAAGCCAAAACAATCAATGTAGATGAAAGGGTACTCCAAATTGATTCACGAAACGGAAAAGTTGTTGATTATATTAAATGCTCATACATTGCTAGCATTAGAAATCACATAAAAAATTCGCGCTTGGATCGTATCTTGTGTAGACAAGACCATTGTAAGTTACGTAACTTAGGTGCTAAGATATATGCTTTTAACCTAGGAGATGTACGTTCAAATCCGTGGATAAATTTCTGTAGCTAGTGTTGAAATTTTCTTCATTGATCTACAATGTTAGTTGTCTCTGGGTTTTCTTTTTGCAGATTAACATCATCCGAATCTTCCAGCAACTGCAATTCTTCCAACAGTACCAGCAAAGGGTCGCTGCGCTCATTGGAGAAGAACAAGCTCAGCAGCTAGTGAGCAACGCCCTCGTGCTGATCACCCTCGGCGGCAACGACTTTGTCAACAACTATTACTTGGTGCCTTTCTCCGCCCGGTCCCGCCAGTTCTCCCTCCCCGACTTCGTCGTCTACCTCATCTCCGAGTACCGCAACATCTTGGCCGTAAGCCATTCGAATTTTTCTCATTGGCTGTTGAAAATTTTTAGGCTAGTACCGACAGGAAACATCAACGTCCACGCACGTACACTTGTGATGCTATTTTCATGACATGAAGTAAAGCTATGCAAGCGTATTTGCGTCGTGAACGAGGATGTTTTCAGCGAAATTGGTTGATGAGATCGAAAAGCATTTTTTGCTGTATTAGACATTCGCCTTCAGGAGTGGGTTTCGACTCCCACGCCTTGTAAGAGGTAGGGCAAAAGTCTGAGAGTGAGTGTAGAGTAGGATTAGAGTAGGACTGACCAAAAAGAAAAAAAAAAGACATTCGCCTTTAATGCTGTCGTGCTGGAGGATGTCTCCTCGTTAATTTCGTCCCTCTCTCTCTCTCTCTCTCTCTCTCTCTCTCTCTCTCTCTCTCTCTCTCTCTCGTTCTATAGGCATAAGGCATGAGAAGAGAAGTATTGGATCTTAAGCGTTACGATCTTTACACCAAGACTCCAAGTATTGGATCTTAAGCGTTACGATCTTTACACCAAGACTCCAATTTTTCATTTCAGAGGCTGTACGAACTAGGAGCGCGGAGGGTCCTTGTGACTGGTACCGGGCCGCTGGGCTGCGTCCCGGCCGAGCTGGCTCAGAGAAGCAGGAACGGCGAGTGCTCGGTGGAGCTGCAGCGGGCGGCTGCCTTGTTCAACCCCCAGCTCGTCCAGATGGTCAGCAGTCTCAACAGCGAGATCGGCTCCAACGTGTTCGTTGCCGCCAACGCGCAGCAGATGAGCTCCAACTTCATCAGCAACCCTCAAGCATATGGTAATGTGTCCAAAAAAAAATAAAAAAAATCATGAAACAAAACTTGGTTTGCACTTGAAATGGCAGATGCATAAACCCTCGTATAGCGCTTGGAAGTGAAGGTGATATTAACCAGTGGAAAATATACAAAATCAAATAAGACCTAAAATACATATTTTATATTATCCTAAGCAATTAAATAGATTTGGGACCACTTGGGCTTTATAGTGTGTTAATGTTATGGGAACCCACGTCTAGGATGTTTCAAAACAGAGAAAGTTAAATTTTTTTTGTATTTCTTTTTATAATGAGAAACTTTTTTGGCACTAAAGTAACGGGGCATCACATCTTTTTCTCACCCTTTAGAGACAAGCCATCATGTCGACCAAACTTAAATCGACGGGATCGACTCGGGAGTTGAGTGAGATGAGATCCGACTAAATTCAATATAACGATACAAAGCACAGCTTTAGTCCAATTATTTCGGGTTTGAACTCAATTAATCTGAGAGAGAGGCTAGAATCTTGCATTTCTTTGGTCTTGATTAGCACCCCGAAGCTTAAACATTTTTTCCGAACCAGCAACATTCCGACATGTCCCTTACCTATTAACGGATTGAACTTTCTTCCGGGTTGGACTCGTTTTGATCATTGCTTTCGGTACACGACCGATCGACGCAGGCTTCGTGACGTCGAAGGTGGCGTGCTGTGGGCAAGGGCCCTACAACGGGCTGGGGCTGTGCACAGTGGCCTCCAACCTGTGCCCCAACAGGGACGTCTACGCGTTCTGGGACGCGTTCCACCCGTCCGAGAGGGCCAACAGATTCATCGTCCGGGAGATCCTGAACGGCGACACCAGATACATGAACCCAATGAACCTCAGCACCATCATGGCCTTGGATACCAGGACTTGAAGCCTTGTCCTGCCTAAATCTGTCTTTTTATATCATTTTTTTTTTCCCTTGAATTTTCGATGAAGATCGCGTACGGTCGTCATAAACTTTGCTTTGCCGATTCTTGGCTCTCTTTGTTCGGGAGGGGTTTAGTAAGTGAGCTCTCTCTCTCTGGTGTGGTGGTGTAATGTCGTTGGAGTATTTTACATGTTGTGGTCGACGGTGAAAGCAGAGATTTATTCAATATGGTAATAATTTCAATGTGCTTTCTTCAGAATGGGGACTTAAATGACCATCTTTTTTGTCTGATGAGTGCTTATCGGCAATTTCTAATGCCTTGAGTGGGATATTCGAATTAGGTTCCATTTATTTTGTTGAAAATCAATAATTTGAAAAATCGTTTCTACCGTTTATAAATACGAATGAAATGAAAATTATTTTCATCTTTCATAAAAATATTTAAATATGAATTGTTGTCGATAATAAAAGTAATTTTCATTGATTAATTATTTCAAGTGATACAAAAGACTTGTTTTCACAGAAATATTTTTCAATTCTTTTTTTTTTTTTTTTTTTTGGCAAAACAAACGGACATTGCTGGGTTTGGAGATATATGAACAAAAGACGTTTGTGAATATTAGGTGGAGAGGATATTTACAACTATTTAAAAAGTTGGTTGTGTATTTATAGGAATTTAAAGGAGTGGGGCATCTCCAAAAGGTCCCGGTTGGTCCCAAATATTGGGATCTTTTTTATAATTAAACTATGAAATCTGATGTTTGTATATAGAAGATTGAAACTAAAAGTATAAAAATTATGAATGTTTAGGACCTCTTGTGGTAACTCGTGCTTTTACACATAAACCAAGAAATATCTGATGTTCAGTAAAATTTTTGTTCACGTATGTTTTCTCAACTCGGGATAAAGTAATTTTCCTTTTGAATAAAATAAACTTATGCGCATATTAAAATACCTATGATGTAAAAATTTATGACAAAATTACTTCAATTTTAATTACACTTATTTTCTTTAGTTGCATAAGGTTATTGTGTATCAGTTACATACCAAAAAAAGTTTGAGTACGGGATAATGTGATGTCAATTTTTTTTCCAAATAAAATGGAAACAAAATTTAGTTACTAGAATTTACCAAATATAAAATAAAATTTAGTTACTAGATTTTAAAGAGGAAGCAAAAGCACCATCGAGTCGGCATCAAAATAATAAAGATTCAACCTTTCTTAACCGATCGGGAGAGGAATTAGGAATAAAAATAAGGTAAATTAGTCAAATTGCCCCTTACATTTTAGAAATAAGCCGCCCTCCCGTTGCGATGGGTATTGCCGCCCTCTCCGGCAGCGAAAAAGGGTAGGAGAGGGCGGCCGTTCGCCGAGGGCTGCTAGTCGCCAGGCCCTTGGGCTAGAGATAAAGACGGGTCACTTCGACATTGCGGCGGAGAGTTGTAAAACCCTCCGCTTCCTCTGGTGGAGGGTTGTGTGTTCACTCTGCCTTCGTAGCGGGGAGTCGAGCGGATCCTCGCCCCGGCGGGTTGCCACCCTTGGCAACGATAAGGAGAGCGGGTGGCAAAGCAATTCTTTTCTTTTCTTTTCTTCTCTATATCCCAAATTCTCTTCTTTTTTTTTTTTTTTTTGGAAATACCTAAGGTGCTATATTAAATTATATCGGGCTGATGCAAATGCCATATTGGCTTAATTCCTTTACAAAATCTGAACTTTAAGTCAAATCTCAATTCTGTTTTGAAATTTTTCTTTGTCTAAAGCAAATCCCGATTCTACCCCATGTCTTAAAATTGTATGATATTGAAGAAACCAGTGGCCATTTTTTGATGCGGGGCAAATTTGGGATTTTGTAATTTTTTTCTTTCAAAACAAAAGGCTTGTGAGAGAATTGAGACTAGATCAAACGTGCGGTTCAGGGTAGATTTAATTAGACAGTACGGGACGCAGCTCCAGCATCGTAGACGCAGAATGGCCTGAAGTGGGCCTCCAGCCGATGCTTTTCACCGTCTTCGGAGTTCTTCCTCAACGTTGAGTTGAAGATTTCTACCAGGTTGACCCCCCATTCTCCGTGCAAAAACGATGACACAAGGCGTTAGGAGCCAGCCTTATCCTACAACCGCGGGACGAGAGAGTTGTCGAGACGACTTTGTCGTTGTTCCTGCTCTGCAGCGGCAAGTACAGCGATTCTCTGACTCCTACGCATGAATGTTCGCGCTGCGTCGTGGACGCCACGGCAAACGAAAAAAGAGGGTGGGGGTGGTGTGGGTGTGGGGGGAGGAGATCCTGACGTGGGTCACAGGATCGGCGCTCGTGTGGGTGTGGGGGGAGGAGATCCTGACGTGGGTCACAGGATCGGCGCTCCCAATCAAGATCAACGTCTGCCTCGCGGGTTTTCGTTGGTTGGGGGTAGGGACTCTGACGACGATCCTCGAAGCCCTCCCGTCCATCCTTCGCCCTAGTTAAAGCGCCTGAAAAGTGGGTCTGTCCAGTACTGCGATACAGCAGAACATAAGCTAAGGGGTTGGGTTTATTCAAAACTGATGCATGCAGAGAGAGAGAGAGAGAGAGGGGTCAACCTTCCCTGTTTGTCGATTCCTGCATGAAAATGGCACCTGGTCATTGGGAAGTAGTTGATGATGCATCATGGGCAGCGCTCCCCCTTTTCCGGAAAGGCCAGAAGGTGCTTAGGCTACGCATGCATGGCGTGCATTAAGGTATGTACTATATAATACAAGACGTATAGATTTATATAGTTTCTAGGATGGAAAGGGGTGTATTGATGTGTATAGATTTATACATGTGAAGATATAGATTAGCAAGTGACGCCGTATTTCTTAGGATCTCATGTGAATTCTTCAGTTTTACGATATATTATGTGGTTTCACATGAGATTTCTTTTATCAACATGTTCTAGCTCATCGCTTCCGCAACTTGATTGGACAGCAAGCAAGACAACAATGAAAAGGAAGCCTGGAGGTTTGAACTCTCGGCATTTTCGCCGATTCCATATTAGATAGAATCATTTTCCTCAACACTTACCGCATCAAAAATCGTCGACTAAATGGCCAAACATTAGAGTGTTTATTTTGTTACTTATCTAGAAAAAAAAATGGATATGTCGTATCAAGGTTTGATCCTGCAATTACCTTCTAGGGATTGCGTAAAATTAGTTGGGGGGTTGGAGGTTTTTTGGCTTAATAATTGAAGGTCACTTATTATGATCCCATCGAAAGAGTGCAAATTATTCAGAGTAAAGGTCTACTTGCGTCGTAGGCCTTGGACTTAAGCAAGTTACCAAACTTGCAGGATATTTCATAAGTATCCAAGAACTGAATCTTTGCACTCATGCCCTGTTTACGAAAAGAAAACACAAGAAAAGTGAGGCAATACTTTTTACAAACCAACATATAAGAACCTAATAAGGAAATGAAATCGCGAGGTCCCCCAAGGATAAACACTGGACACAGCTCGCGTCGGTGATGCTCTATTTACACACATCACATGCTGCCTACTCTCTCTCTCTCTCTCTCTCTCTCTCTCTGGCTCTTCTCCTACATGTCTTCCCTTCTTGCTCTGAAACTATTAATAGCTAGTGGACCTTGTTGAGAAAACAAGTAGAATCATTAATGTCAAGGCAAGTTCATTTGACTTTTGCTGTTCGTATGATTTTATGTACCTAAATCTAGCAAAGCACACGGGGGAAAAGATCGACAGAGTCGAGTCTACATCAAGGTACTTTTCCGCTTTGTAAAATCAACCACTCATTATTAGGGGGACTCGATTAAACTTTTGGAGAAAAGGTTCGGATCTGATTATATAATTCGAAAGATTTAGAACTCAATTGTATGCCATGCATAAGATTCAGAACTTCGGTGCACATGTTTTCCGCTTGCTCCCTCCATGGTCATTACCAATTTTATGGTCCAATTTTTTATGCGACACATGTTAGCTTTGGCACGAGGAAAGTAATTGAAACATGAAACTAGCCGAATCTCTACCTTCGAATTTGAGATTTCATGCACACTAACAAGTTTTAGAATCGGTTCGGTACCATCATTCAACAGGCTATTATAATCAAAGACCTCAAGGTTTCGAACTCTCGACCTCAGCGATGATGGGGGGACTCTCAACCAATTGCGCTACCCACGGATATGTAATATTGATAATATTATTTTCGACAATTAACATAATGCACTCAACTTTCAACAGAGTAATCATACACTTCCATCTTGTGAAAAATTGAAGTTGAGATATTGAAGTTGAGAATTGAATGGTGTTCATGGTCATCGGTTGCTTTTGATCTGACAAAGACCTAATTCAAAACTTTGCGCCACTACCTCTATATGTACTTAAAGTTCTTCCCCTTATTATTGTGCTCACGTGTCAAAGCGAGTGAAATCACACCATAAAAAGAGAGCCAGCCATTTCGAGCTTCTCACACCCACTCCAATGGCCAGCTCCTCATTTCAGGCTTCATGGCTCGCTCTCGCTCTCGTTGCGGCATTGGGGACAACCCTCGCTCCGCTGCGAGCAGAGGCGGCGCGGGCCTTCTTCGTGTTTGGGGATTCGCTCGTCGACAATGGCAATAACAACTACCTGGTGACGACGGCCCGGGCTGACTCCCCGCCCTATGGGATCGACTACCCGACCCACCGGCCAACGGGCCGGTTCTCGAACGGGTTCAACATCCCCGATTTCATCAGTTGGGGCCTACGAAACTTACCATCTCTTCATGAGAACTTGCCTTGTCTAATGTTTGAGCCTTAGCGCTATTCTCTTTTCTCATATGGACAGGTCAGGAGATTGGGTCTGAGCCCACGTTGCCATACCTGAGCCCTGAGCTCAGAGGGCAAAGGCTGCTGGTGGGTGCAAACTTCGCTTCAGCTGGAATCGGAATTCTCAACGACACTGGAGTTCAATTCGTGAGCTTTTTACCCCCTTCTTTTGCAGTTCAATTACATAAGAACAGGCGCTCGAATTCCATTCGCTAACAGACGCAATATGAATTTTATGCAGATCAATGTGATAAGGATGTACCAGCAGTTGGAGTACTTTCGGCAGTACCGGCAAAGGGTGTCTGCATTGATCGGGCCGGGGCGCACCAGGAAGCTCGTGAACCAAGCCCTCGTGCTCATCACCGTTGGAGGCAATGATTTCGTAAACAACTACTTCTTGGTGCCCTATTCTGCAAGATCTCGCCAGTACTCTCTCCCTAATTTTGTCCGCTTCGTCATTTCCGAGTTCAAGAAGCAGCTCATGGTAACGGATTTGCAATCACTTTCTAGGGTTTTTTCATGTTGTTCCAAGAAAAAGAGAAGACTTCTCCTACGGATGGGTCTGTGTTCATTGGTCCCTCTGTGAATCCTGTTCGTTCTTTCAGAGGTTGCATGATCTCGGGGCGAGGAGGGTCTTGGTGACTGGCACCGGGCCGCTGGGGTGCGTGCCGGCGGAGCTGGCGATGCGGGGCCAGAACGGGCAGTGCGTGGCCGAGCTGCAGCAGGCTGCATCGCTGTACAATCCTCAGCTCCTCCAGATGCTCAAGGATCTCAACAATAAGTACAAATCCCAAGTGTTCATCGCTGCCAACACCCAGCTAATGCACAGCAACTTCATCGCCAACCCTCGAGCATATGGTACGTACACATGGTTCCAAAATGGACTCAAGTCGAAAACGGTCCCTATACTCTTCTTCGACGTTCGATTCGGCTGTCACGACGTCTAAATTTTTTGATCGATTTGGTCCTCGAACGCTGCAGGATTCATCACGGCAAAGGTGGCGTGTTGCGGGCAAGGGCCGTACAACGGGATCGGGCTGTGCACGGCGGCGTCGACCCTGTGCCCCAACAGGGACCAGTACGCGTTCTGGGACCCGTTCCATCCGTCGCAGAAGGCCAACCGTCTGATCACCCAGCAGATCATGAGCGGCTCCACGAAGTACATGGATCCCATGAACGTCTCCACCATCATGGCCTTGGACTCTAGGCTCTAATACTACTTCTACTACTACTACTACTATTACTAATAATAATAATAATAATAATAATAATAATGTCTATCGTTTTTTTCTCTCTCTGTGACTATGTATCTTCTACTTAAATCATTGTGAAGGATTTTGTTAATAATGGCAATTAGTGCATTTTTAAGGACATATAATCGTGTGCATTCTTCCTTAATATCAGCGGCGCTTAACAAAATTGAGAATGTTAACCCAAACATGGCCAAGCTGACGATATCGGGTTGTCGAGTTATCATTTGGTGGGACGATGATGGCTGAAAATGGACTCGTTGGTACGACGTTTCCTGATGCGCTTTGTCCCAAGTTTTGATCTTACGTTACCTGCTTTCTTTGATCCTCATCCAATCCGATGCTACTTCGGAACCGTTCGAACATGTATATTGCTAGTGATTCATGTGATTTTCTTAATGCACATCAGATTTTTTCCATGACCGGAATCAGTTCTTTTGCCCCTTCACAATGCATCATCTTCAAATAAGATGTTTTTAGGCTTTAAGGAAGCAGCTATTAAACACAACTTAACTGTCATTAGTTCCCAATTGGGCGACTTCACAGATAGCATACACATCTTACATCATGGCTAACTAGGATTTGCTTCAGTGGTTGGACTGTTTAGCTATTGGAGTTCATCTAATTTTATGAGGAAAAAATAAAAAATAGTACTAATAGGTCAATTAAATTCAAAATTGTGAAAGAAAAATATAAAGAAAATATTGAAAAGAGTTCATAAAATTGAAACATGCCCAAAATGTGGATATGAATCAAAAGGGAGGTATTAAGTTTAGATTACATAACGAATTTAAGTATGTCTAAGTGAATCTCACTCAATATGCTTTATGAAGTTTATATGGATTTATATCTATTAGGTCTCTGTCAAATCCATAGTTTGAATGACTTCTATTTAAACCACGGGTGTTGTATAGAAATATTTCCATAAGCAAGGTAAAAATGTCCATTTTAATTTTGGTAATAGCATCATCCCGTTAGTAGATATAAATTTCATTCAAACTTCTTTTGTTTCACGAAAAAATGAATGATTCAAAAAACATTTTCTTGAAAATAATCCCTTATATCCTTTAAAATAATTAGTCAATGAATCAACAATAATTAATGTCTAAACATTATTGTAGACGTTGCCAATATTTATTGCAAAATTATTTTTCATTGATTAATTATTTCGAAAACTATAGGCAATGATATTTAGGAAAATATTTTCCGAATCAATCATTTTCTACGAAAGAAATGTAGCTTTAATACCTTTTTGTATGTCAGGGATTTTTCATAAAAACTTATAAGTGTTGGAATATTTAATATAATTTTGTATGTAAATTAAAGCAATTCCCATGTGGAAGATGATGGATTATAGAAATGACCAATGACATATTGAGGGGTCTAAGGTCTCTTTTGGTTGGTGGAAAATAAAAATTTTAGAAAACATTTTCCTAAAATTAATCACTTACAAAATGATAAACATAAATATTTTCATCATTTATGAAAATGTTTAAACATAAATTATTATTTATAATGAAAATATTTATCAATAATTAATTATTTGAAACGATACAAGCGATTATTTTTAGGAAAATACATTTCAAATCATTCGTTTTTTTTTTTTTTAAAACAATTGGAGCCTAAGTAGCGACCTTTTGCTCAATTCCATTAATTAAAAGCAAAAGTATAAGTCGTACAAGGTTAGCTAATCAAGCTTTTCACCGGGTTCTTTATCTTCCTAACCCTTGCTTTTTATTAGCTTATACAATATTCTCGAGTATCATAAATAAATGATTTAAAACCCATTTTTTGTAACTTATTCAATCTCTCTCTACTGCTATTGCTTAATTAATTAAAAAAATGTATACTTATGATGATACTATAAAGTATTTGATAATTTCCTAATGTTGCATGCGGTAAATTTTTCGGTTAATTATAGATAAGTGTTTAGGCATGCCCTGCGCATGCATACAAATAATTATGTAAGGAAGTGCATGAAACAAATAGTTATTGTACTAAAAATGTAATTTATCGTTTACAATATTTCTTTTTTCCACGCAATTAAATATCATATAATTTTTAACAGCTACTTTGTTAAATGCTATGATTATCATATAAACTATTTTCCCAACTACATTTTTAGCTTAAGGATTTGCCATGTCTATCCCAAATTGACAATGATGGACTACGAAGAGCCTAGAATTTAAAACTTTAAGGGAAAATATGATGCTTCAATTTTAAAATTTGATGAGAAAGGTGGATTCGACATTTTTCTAGCAATAAAAACTTAATGAATCTCTTCCAAGAACTTGCTAAAGTAATGATTTCCATACTTTGGGTTAAAGAAAGAACGAAAAAACAACATAACCTAATGTTAAGAAATTTAAATTCTCAAAGTTTCTATAGTAAGGTCTCATGTATATAAGTAGGTGGATCTTAGGTATGCCTTGAGCATGTCACTTTCGTTATTAAAATAACTAGTTCGCGAAAGAAATAGTATCTGAAACAATAATTGTGAATCCGTGACTAAATCACGATATTAATGGTATGATATTGATGGTAGATTCGGAGATCAGGTTGCAATATTAATATTTAGGATATCGCTTTCGATTGCGTTGCAGTCTTCTACAGTTTCAAATATGTCTTTTTTTTTCTAGCGTATTAAATTCACTTTTTTACGTCGAATAATGAGCAGATATTGGCAATCAGATTTTGTTTTTGCTAATTTTAAATGCGATTTAGATTGCTTTTTCCCTTCTCTCGTGCTATATAATCTCTGCTGAAGATTTAAAAGAGGCAAGGAAATTAAGAGTCCAAGCTCCTTCCTGCAAGCCTCCATTCTCGTGTGTGAGCGATCAAGTGTTTCTGATTAGCTTTGTAATTTATTCATTCTTCGAAATTACTTCTTTTAAGCTGACTTTAGAAGCTCCATGTATGCATGCATGCAACTCATTTCATTTTCGTCATCCAACGCATCCTAAAGAACGAAGAACTTCAAGATGAAATCCTACCAAAAAATAATAATAATAATTAATTAATTGAATCCTTATAGAAGTCTCATCAATTTAGAGCTTTAGATATAAAATAAATTATCGTCCGACCTATTATGGACAAGATGATTACATGAATGCTTGATTCTCATGTCAGAATAACATTGACTTCGCAATGCGGTGTTAGGGAAAACGATGTCGACGCAAGTTGTTGGTGCAGCTAGCCCTGGCTCGAGGAGCGTCGGAAGTGGGAAAGCCGAAATGGGTGACGGGACTAGGGTCGGCTCAACCTCTGCACCTGCGAAGAAGAAGCTGTCCGTGCTGATCGTGGACGACGACTCCATGATTCGCACGATCCATACCATCCTTGTGAACAGGGTGGGCGTGGAAGTGGAATCCCAAGTGGCTGAGAACGGGAAGGTGGCTGTGGATCTGTTCCGCTCCGGGGAATCCTTTGATGTCATCCTCATGGACTGGGAGATGCCTGTGATGAATGGAATCGAGGTAACTGCGAGCTATCAAAGCTGCGCAAATTTAATTTTCCACATATGTCTACAGTATTCACCGATCATTCGATATCCATTCCATGCCATGATGACGGCGTTTCATCTTCCTCGCAGGCAACGAAGGAGCTACGGAAAATGGGAGTCAGCAGCATGATCGTGGGAGTGACCTCGCACTCCATGGATATCGAGAAAGATACTTTCATGGCAGCCGGTCTGAATGATTGCTATGGGAAGCCCCTGTCGATCAAGATCCTCAAGAATATCCTGCAGAAGATAAAGATCGACCATTGAGTTCTAGAATGTGGGAAGAATCTAGTTTTCCTTCCGTGTCGTGCAAGTCTTGGGGCTTCATGTGTGAGGCTGGTCGATCCATCAATATTATAATAGAATGAATGTTTTCGTTTTAATCCATATCTTATGAGAACAAAGCCTCGATCATTAAGATTTAAAAAAAAAAAATACTTACGCATTAATTCTACCTTTGGATGCGTTCATTTTGCAGAAATGGAAAGCTATTTTACTAAAAGTGTACTTAATATTTGTTAATTTCCACGCAATTAAATATCGGATAACTTCTAATGGCAACTGTGTTAATTACTATGATTCTACCCATAGAAACTAGTTTTAAACTACATATTTATCTTTAGGATTTGCGATGTCTATCTCAATTTATAACACTTTTGAGGGAAAATCCAATGCTTCAATTTTTTAATTTTAGGAAAGTCGGGTCGATTTGACTATTTTCCAGCAATAAAAATAAAATATATCTTTTTCAAGAACTTGCTAAAGTAATAATTTCCACACTTTGGGTTAAAGAAAGAACAAAAAAAAAAAATATAATCTAATGCTCAAAAATTTATTTTGATATTCTAAGTTTGACATTCTCAAAATTTCCATAGTAAGGTCTCATGTACACAAGTAGGTTGATCTCAAGTATGCCTTGCGTATGTCACTTTTGTTATTAAAGTAACTAGTTTGCGAAATAAATAATATTTGAAACAATAATTATGAATTCGAGACTAGATAACAGTATTGATAGTATGACCAAATTAGGATTCGGAGACTAGATAACGATATTAATATCTATGATATCACTTTTGATTGCTTATAGTTTTCTACTTTCTCAAATATGTCATTTTCTAGCATAAATTCAACTTTTTTAGGTTGAGTAATGAGTCAATATTGGCTATTAGATTTTGTTTTAGTTAATTTTAAATGCGACTTAAGTTGCTTTTTACCTTCCTTTGTGTTACATAACCCACATTGAAGACGTAAAAAGAGGAAAGAAAAATAATCTAGCCTCCTTCTTGCAAGCCATCACTCTTGTGTGTGACTAACGAGGTGTTTTGGGTTAGTTTTGTAATTTACTCATTGTTATAAATTACTTGCCAACTTTAGAAGCTCTATAGTAAGATCTTTGAGATGAAATCCTACAAAAAAAAAAAACAAAAAAAACTCATTAATTAACCTAATCCTTACAAAGCCTCATCAAACTAGAGCATAGCATATAAAAGAATTTATCGTCCGACCTATTATAGAGAAGATGATTACATGAATGATTAATTCTCATGTTAATGCAACTTCGATTGCACAATGAAGGGGAAATAATATCGAAACAAGCCGCTGGTGCAGCTAGTCCTAACTCTTGAGGAGCACGGAGGCTACTCAATTTATAAAGCTTTTGAGGGAAAATCCGATGCCTCAATTTTTTAATTTTACAAAAGTCAGGTTGATTTGACTATTTCCAAGCAATAAAAACTAAATATATCTCATTCAGGAACTTCCTAAAGTATAATTTCCACACTTTAGTTTAAAGAGAGAAAAAAAGAATAACATAACCTAATGTTAAAAAAATTTGTTGTTCGTATTCTAAATTTAACATTCTCAAAATTTTTATAGTAAGGTCTTATGTACAGAAGTAGGCCGATCTCAAGTATGCCTTAAGCATGTCATCTTCTTTATTAAAGTAACTGGTTCACGAAAGAAATAGCATCTGAAACAATAATTATGAATCCAAGACTGGCTAATAGTAATGAAAGTATGATACTATTTGTGGATTCGGAGACCATATAATTTTATTAATATTTAGGACATCACTTTTGGTTGCTTCATAGTTTTCTACTTTCTCAAACGTGACTTTTTCCAGCATATTAAATTCAACTTTTTTAGTTTGAGTAATGAGTTTGTATTCGCTATCAAATTTTATTTTAGCTAATTTTAAATGCGACTTACATTACTCTTTCCCTTCCCTTGGGCTATATATAATCCTTGCTAAAGACATTATAAAAGGGAAGAAAAATAATCCAATTTCCTTCAAGCCATCATTATTGTGTGTGAGTAACAAGGTGTTTCAAGTTAGTTTTGTAATTTACTCATTGTTCAAAATTACTTTTTTTTTTAAGCCAACTTTAGAAGCTCTATGTATGTATGTGTCACACGGGCCGATCGATCTAGCGTTTCTTAGCTCGTGCGACCTTAGGATTTCTCTCAAGCAGCATTTCTCACACTCAATTCATAAGGATCTTTTAGAAAGAGACTCTAGAGAGAGAAGTTTCGAACTTGTATTTCACTTGTGAATGAAATAATATAATGAGGGGAATGAGACCCCTATATATACAAGTATAAGAAAAATCGTATCCGTAAATCTCTCCTCGATCTAATGGTGGAGATTGTATCTCCCCAACTATCATCTACTCACATTTATTACATAACTGTACAATTACTGTATCTCCCACCCCTAAAAGTATTCTAGAACACTTGAGAAAACCCTAGGATTTGGGGATACAAGCCGAGGGTCGCTTGTTTCGTGGATGGGTCACGGCTATCGTTTAGAACCCTCTTGGATCGGGCTTTTTATTTGGGCCGTGACATTCTCCCCCACCTAATCAAGCGACCCCCTCATCGTGTCTTTGGCATGAAAAACGTCAATCTCCTTCTTGAACTGCCAAAGAGCTTCTGTGGGTTCCCAACTAGGTTTGCTCTCCAGAAGACCCTTCTATCGAACCAAGTATTCTCGCTTCGGCGCACAATACCACTTCCGTATAACTCGATCCACCATTATGTATTCGACTTTTCAGTCAAACGAGGTTTTTGCCCCGAGCGGCGCTCGCTGTGACTTCCCTCGATCTGAATTTTCCTTGTCAACTTGGAAAGGCTTAAGCATACTCACATGAAAAATCAAATGTACCTTGAGTTTTGGTGGCAACTCTAGCTTGTACGCGACCTTTCCAACCCGTTGTAGCACACGAAATGGCTCTCTGTAGTGACGGATCAACCCCTTGTACACATCTTTGTATTAGAGAACCGCGTGCAGCTTGGCCAACACTAAGTCCTCGACTTGGAATTCCACATGCCATCGCTTCTTGTCGGCCCACTTCTTTATACGCTTGGAAGCCTTATGTAGACACGATCGCGCTAAGTTGGCTTGCTTTTGTCAATCCTTGGAAATTGTATGCGGGCGGGCTACTCCCCCGATAATCTAACGCGATTGCGCTTGGGGTTTGTGATTATTGCCTGGTTGTGATCTTGAATGGGCTCTGACTGGTGGACTCACTCCGCTACAAATTATAGGAGAACTAGGCTACGTTGATCAACTTTACCTAATTTGCTTGTGTTGTGCTCACATAATGTCGGAGATAAATCTCCAAGAGTGCATTGACCTGCTTTGTCTGACCGTCGGTTTGGGGATGGAGGCTTATGGAGAGGTTCAACTCCGACCCCAGCAGCTTGAAGAGCTCGGACCAGAAATGGCCCGTGAATCGAGGATCATGATCGCTCACAATCATTCGTGGAACTCTTTAGTACTTGACCAAGTGCTTCATGAACAGTTTGGCTGCCTCCTCGGCTAGACAATCCTTTGTTGTAGACACGAAGGTCATATATTTGGAGAACCAATCCACCACGACCATGAGAGTTCGACACCCTTCGGACTTCAGCAAGTTGACAATAAAGTCTATGGAAACACTTTCCATGAATGAGTTGGAACGGGAAGTGGCTCCAAGAGCCTCGTCGACGAACGTTGCTCCAGCTTGTCTTGTTAGCATACAAGACACATCTTCACATAAGCTTCAACATCGTCCCGCATTTGAGGCCAATAATACTGATCTTCGACAAGGGCCAATGTGCAGTGGATCCCTAGGTGACCGCCCACTTGAAATCGTGGCACTTCCGCAATATTTCCTTCCTCAGCTTCCCATGGAAAGGCACGTACAATCACCTCCCTTTGGTGTAGAGGGAGTCATCTTCACACCAGAACTATTGGGTCTTGCTTTCCCGCGCATACCCAATGAGGGCTTGAGCTCTTGGATCGTGCTTCAAGCCCTCTTTGATGTAGTCAACCCAAGGGTAACTTGGTCAACTCACCGTGTTTGCGAGCTCCATCTTTTGACTTAGTGTGTTAGCTAAGAGTTAGCCTTTCTCGACTTGTACTCCAGCACGTAGTCGAACTCCGCTAGGAAATCCTGCCATTGAGCTTGCTTCGGACTCAACTTTTTTTGGATCTAGAAGTAACTCATGACCACATTGTCCGTCTTCACGGCAAACTTTGACCCTAGGAGATAATGCCTCCACGTTCGAAGGCAGCGGACCACTGCGGTCATCTCCTTCTCCTGGTCCCTATACTCTTTTTTGACATTCGATTCAGTTCTCATGACCTTACATTTTTTGATCGATTTGGTCCTTGATTGTTGCAAGATTCATCATGTCAACGTGACCGGCTCCACGAAGTACATGGACCCCATGAACCTCTTCACTGTCATGGCCTCGAACTCTATGCTCTAATTATTATAATAATAACGCCTATCGTTTTCTCTTAATGACCATGTATTATCTACTTAAATTTTTGTGAAGAATTTAGCTAATAATGGTAGTTAGTGCATTTTTATGAACATATTGCTGCGCGGGTTGTTCCTTAATATTGGTGGCCCTTGATAGAATTGAGAATTGGTAATGCAAACAAAGCCACAGAGATGATTTCGGTTTTTGAGTTATTATTTGGTGGTGGTGGTGATGATGGTTGAAAATGGACTGGCTAGCACGACATTTTCAGATGCGCTTTGTCCCAAGTTTTAATCTCGCAATGTTATCTACTTTTCTCTGACCCTCGTCCAATCCGACACTATTTAGGAACCATTCGAACATGTATATTGCTAGTAATTCATGTGATTTTCTTAATGCCAATTAGATTATTTCCGTGATCAAAATCAATTCTTTTGCCACTTCACAATGCATCATCTTCAAATAAGATGTTTTTAAGCTTTGATGAAGCAGCTATTAAACACAATTTAATTGTCATTAGTCCCCAGGTGCTTTACTTCACGGATAGCATACACATCTTGTCTCGCCCCGAACCCCGAGACACGTGAACAACCCGCCATGGTTATGTAAATGCGACAATCCCAAGTAGTGTTGCCGACCCCAATTTTTACATTATTATGCGCATGCGGAACGTGCTAAGAAACCCCCGACAAAAACATACTGGATAGGACAACAGGAAAATCAATTCAAAATCAAACATACTTTCATACATCAACATCAATCCAGGGTTTACATACACCGACAGGATCTAGAGACTATATGCACCAAAAATGAGTTAGAGTTTATGTGCATAAAAAATGGTCAGTTTACATAACATGGATCGGTCCGCCAAAAAGAGGAACAATCCTAAGACTACTAGTCAGCCTCGTTCGACGAGCCCACATCCTTAGGATCTGTTACCAAAGAGGCCGGGGGTGATGCGTTGATCACTCTACCGTCGGGAAGATCCGCCACGCCTTCACTCAAAATGGCGTTCATCATAGCCAACGGAATGTCCATGCTATCCAGTGGGCCAACCATAACGCTATCGACTCCAAAACGAAACCAAGCTCTAAACATATAAGGTACTCTAGCATCCACGAACACTTCAACCCAGACAGTGGACCTAACCAGCTGATAGACCCAAGGACTTCCAGGGTCAGGAGCACTCTGCGTCGTCTGGAGAATCTCCGTCGGCATGCCACTCTTCTCCGAGGGAACCGCCATCTACGGTCTTGTAATATTTTCCCAAAACCGAGATGAGACTTTGTCTTAGCAAGTTCATCCCTCCTAAACCCCTATTAGAAAGTAAATACGCCCCAGAGTGGCCTAGCCATAACATCAAGAAGACTTATCTCGCATTATCCTTCATCTGCAAATTAGCACAGTTTATATAATTCAACCACGTGCAATTTTAATAACCCAACAACTAAGGCACAATCACATTATCCGAACAATTCAATCACGTGGATCGTCTCAGCAATCAATCGACTCGGCCGATTACATGTCATTCTAGCAAATCAATTACTACTTCCAATCACGACCTTATAGGAGGGTTTAATAACTAGTGGCAATTACGGCCCCACTCGACACGACCTTTAATTAGGTGGTAGATCTCGGCCCGATGGGCACAACCTCTAATATGTGGTAAATCACGGCCCGGCTGGGTGCGACCTTTATCAAGTGGCAAATTCACGGCCTCACTAGGCACGACCTCTAATAGGTGGTTAATCACGGCCTCACTGGGCACGACCTCTAATAGGTAGTTAATCACGGCCAATCGCCCATCAATTTCCATACTTAGGATTTTTATAAAGAATCTCTATTTATTGCAATTACACACAATTTGCCACAACCAATCATCAATTTCAAATTCTAAATGCACAGCAGCGATCGGCACGAAATTCTGAGTAATCGGGTTCAAAAATAATTTTTTTCGTTTTTTTTAATAATTTCGGATTATAATATAATATTATATTATCTAGAATTTCAAAGCAATTAAATAATTCAAAACTAAAATCCTATTATGTCCCATCAAGGCTTAACATTAAATACCCTCTTTTAACCTTAATTAAACATACTTTAATATAAACCAACCTCTTAATCCACTTTATAATTAAATACACTAATCTATCTACCTAAACTCACTTAATTTAAACTAAACACACTTAAGGCATCATTAACACTCTAATCAAGGTTTAGTGAGGTAAACTCACTTGATTAACTCGTCGCTTGGACCAGAACGACGAGGGCGATGCCGGGATCGACTTTTCCAAAAGTGGGTCTAGCTTCCGGGGCCGGGAAGACGGTCAAAACGGGCCTCAACCGGACTGTGAGACCCACTTCTTATTGCTGCACGATGAGGTCCGAGAGGAGGAAGAACGGCGACGGCTAGAGGCGGTAAGGGCGGAGGAGAGGCGCGGCTATCCAGGCGGTGGCTCACGGCGACGGCTAGCGGCTTGGCTAACGGAGGGCGACGGCGGCAAGCTGCTGGGGACGGCCGAAGCTATTGGCGTGGCGACGGAGGGGCTGAACGGAGGGAGAGGCGGTCGCGGGGCTGGTGGGCGCGGGACGACACGGCGGCAACGGCGGCTCGGCACGACGATGATGGACGGCGGGGAAGCGGCGCACAGCTGCTGGTCGACGGGCGAGCTCCTCTTCGCCCATCCTCTCTCTCTCCTCTTCTCTCTCCTCTTCCAAGTTCAAATGAAGAAGATGATGTTGATAGGTGTGAGGGCAAATCTTGGCCCGCCACTTGTCAAGATCTCCCTCCCTTTTGGCCACCCACCATGACATCATCCCATGACATCATCTTCCACTATCTCCTCTCTCACAACCTTCTTCAATTGGTGCAATATCATTTCCGTCAGGGTCCAAATCCTTGTACATCCACTTTCTTTAATTTTTCTTTCAATTTTCTTCTAATTGAATCCAATTAAAATTCACAAAAATTATCCCATGATCCTAATAAGATGTGTGACATGACCAGGCTTCCAACTTCTAAATTCAATCCCAATTTTTACGGTTGAATTCAATCTGGTGCGATTTCAGCGCGCCTAATCCACTGAGTAGCTTTTGGGGAAATTTTCTTGCATCCGACCCGAGGGTGATCAGTCCCCAAGTCTGACGCGGTAAAATTCCTTAATTACTTCACTCAACAAACTAGTTCCCTCATGAGTGGCCAACTCTGTGAGACGAACTACATGCACAGATGAATTGCCCGACTTAATTGACTGAAAATAAAATTGGGGAAAATCGGGATGTCACACATCTTATGTCATGGCTGACTAGAATTTGCTTCAAAATTGTGGAAGAAAAAATTAAAGAAAATATTGAAAAGAATTCATAAAATTGAAACATACCCAAAATGTGGATACGAATTAAAAGGAGGTATTGAGTTTAGATCACATAATGAATTTAAGTATGTCAAAGTGTATTTCACACAATACATTTTATGAAGTTTATTTTGATTTATATCCATCAGGTCTCTATCAAGTCCATAGTTCTAATGACTTCTATTTAAACCACTAGTATTGTAAAGAATTTTTTCCACAAGCAAGGTTAAAAAGCCCATTTTTTTTTTTTAAATTTGGGTGACTGCATCATCACTCTAGTAGATAAAAATTTCATTCAAGCTCTATTTGTTCTGCAAAAAACGAATGATTAAAAAAATATTTTCCTAAAAATAGTCTCTTATATCGTTTAAAATAATTAGTCAATGAAATAGTTTTCATTATCAACAACAATTAATGTCTAAATATTTTTGGATGAAAATATTTATTTTGAAATTATTTTTATTGATTAATTATTTCAAACAATACATGTAATGATATTTAGAAAAATATTTTCCAAATTATTCATTTTTAGTGAAACAAATAAAGCTTTAATACATTTTTCTGTGTAAGGGATTTTTAATAAAAACTAATAAGTGTTGGAATATATAATAAAATTTTATATGTAGATTAAAGCAATTCCTAAATGAAAGATGACGGATTTTAGATATGACCAACAACAACTTGAGGAGTCTAAAGCTTTGGTTGTTTTGTAGAAAATAAAAATTTATAAATATATTTTCCTATAATTAATTGCTTGCAAAATGATAAGCAAAAATATTTTCACCGTTCATGAAAATGTTTAAATATAAATTGTTGTCAATAATAAAAATATTTATTAGTGCATAATTATTTGAAACAATTCAAGCGATCATTTTTAGGAAAATACTTTTCAAATTATTCATTTTTTGTTTAAATAATCAAAGCCTAGGCATTGACCTTTTGCTTGATTCCATTAATTAAAAGCAAAAGTATAATTTGTACAAGTTTAGCGAATCAAGCCTTTAACCAGGTTCTTTATCTTCCTAACCCTTGCTTTTTATTAGCTTATACATTATGATCGGGTATTGTAAATAAATAATCCAGAACCCAAATTTTCTAACCTAATCAATCTTTCTCCAGTGTTGTTGCTTAATTAATTAACAAATATATACTCAAGCTGATACTAGAAAGTACCTGATTATTTCTTATTGTTGCATGTCGTAAAAATTTTCGGTTAATTATAGATTAGTGTTTAGACACGCCCTGTGCATGCATATAAATAATTATGTAAGGAGGTGCATGAAATGAAAAGTTTTTGTACTAAAAAAGTAATGTGACGACCTAGACCTGGGAGAGTACGGAGGGACAGACTAAGATCGCCTCAGCAGTACACAGGCGAGGCTAAGGACATGTCTTTTGTCCCACATTACTTAGGGAGGGAGTCATGGGCTAGCTTATAAGGGTTGTGTCATTTTAACTGTACATACGCATTTTTTTGGAGTAGTATGGGCTGTCTTGAAAAGAACAAAACCATGAGAACTTAATGTCCAGAGCGGACAATATGTGCGGGTGAGGCTAAGGGCATGTCTCCTGTCCCACATTGCTTAGGGGGGACAATATGTGCGAGCGAGGCTAAGGGCATGTCTTCGATCCTACATTGCTTAGGGGGGAGTCATTAGCTAGCTTATAAGGCTTGAGTCCCTCTAACTGTATCTGCTGGGACAGATTGCTAAGACTTGGGTCCCTTTAACTGTACATACGCGAAAAGTACAGTGGAAACCGGGTCCTTACAAGTAATTTTTCCTATACAATATTTCTTATTTTCCACGCAATTAAATATCATATAATTTTTAACAACTACTTTGTTAAATGCTATGATTCTTATCATATAAACTATTTTCCAAACAACATATTTACCTTTAGGGTTTGCAATGACTATCCCAATTGACAATGGACTACGAAGAGTATAGAATATAAAACTTTAATGGAAAATCCGATGCTTCAATTTTTCATTTTGACAGGAAAGTTGGATTCGACTTTTTTCTAAAAATAAAAACTTAATGAATCTCTTCCATGATCTTGCTAAAGAAATGATTTCCGCACTTTGAGTGAAAGAAAGAACCAAAAAACAACATAACCTAATGTTAAAAAATTTGTATTCTCAAAATTTCTATAGTAAGGTCTCATGTACACAAGTAAGTTGATCTCAGGTATGCCTTGAGCATATCACTTTTGTTATTATATTAACTAGTTCACAAAAGAAATAGCATCTGAAACAATAATTGTGAATTCATGATTGAATAACGATATTGATAGTATCCACCCCGTGGTGGATGCACTAGTTCGCGCCTTGCCCCCTCATCTGAGAGGGGAGGCGTTCAAAATTCCGCGCCCCCATTTCATGACTAAAGTGGAGTGTCATAGGAGGTGGGCCCCCGCGCTAGTGCTCCCCCTGGTTTACGCCGCCGGCTACCTACTGTACGGTGGTTTCAGGGTAAAAAAAAGAAAAAAACAATATTGATAGTATGATACTGATTGTAGATTTGGAGATCAGATTACGATATTAATATTTAGGATTTCACTTTCGGTTGTTTTAAAATCTTCTATTTTTTTCAAATATGTTTTTTCTTCTAGCATATTAAATTCAACTTTTTTATGTGGAGTAATGATTCAATATTGACTATCAGATTTTGTTTTTGCTAATTTTAAATGCAATTTAAGTTGCTTTTTCCCTTCTCTTGTGCTATATAATCCCTGCTGAAGATGTTAAAAGAGGCAAGGAAATCAAGAGTCCAAGCTCTACAAGCCTCCATTCTTGTGTGTGAGTGATCAAGTGTTTATGGTTTGCTTTGTAATTTATTCATTCTTTGAAATTACTATTTTCAAGCCAACTTTAGAAGCTCTATGTATGCATGCATAGAGCTCATTTCATTTTCGTCATCCAATACGTCCTAAAGAGTGACTACACAAAGATTTTCAGGATGAAATTCTACCAAAAAATAAAAAAATTCATTACTTAAACTAATCCTTACAGAAGTCTCATCAAATTAGAGCTTTACATGTAAAACAATTTATCGTCCGACCTATTATAGACAAGTTGATTACATGAATGCTTGATTCTCATGCTAATGTGACATTGATTGCATGATGCGGTGCTAGGGGAAACGATGTCGAAGCAAGTCGCTGGTGCAGCTAGCCCTAGTTCGAGAAGAGCCGGAAGCAGGAAAGCTGAAATGGGTGACGGGACTGGGGTCGGCTCAACACCTGCACCTGTGAAGAAGAAGCTGTCCGTGCTGATTGTGGACGACAACTCCATGATCCGCACGATCCATACCATCCTCGTGAATAGGGTGGGCGTGGAAGTGGAATCCAAAGTGGCCGAGAATGGGAAGGTGGCCGTGGATCTGTTCCGCTCTGGAGAATCCTTCGATGTCGTCCTCATAGACTGGGAGATGCCCGTGATGAACGGAATCGAGGTAAGCTAGGAGCTATCAAAGATGCGCAAACATACCTTTTCCATATGTCTACAGTTTTCGCTGATCATTAAGTATCCATTCTGTACCGTGACGACGGCATTTCATCTTCCTCCACAGGCGACGAAGGAGCTGCGGAACATGGGAGTCAATAGCATGATCGTGGGAGTGACTTCGCACTCCATGGATACGGAGAAGGACACTTTCATGGCGGCTGGTCTGGATGATTGCTATGGGAAGCCGTTGTCGATCGAGATCCTTAAGAATATTCTGCAGAAGATGAAGATCGATGACTGAGCTCTTGACTGTGGGGAAGCATCTGGTTTTCTTTTCGCGTCGTGCGAGCGTTGGGGCTTTATGTATGACGCCAGCCGGTCTATCTAAATAATAAACTCAACGCTTCCCTTTTTAATCCTTATCTTATGAGGAAGGTGTCGTGATGCATTACCTGTTCCAGTCCAAAAATCTAACGGGAGCTCTGACCACAAAGCCTCGATCGTTAAACTTAAGAAAACTTAAGCATTAAATCTACGTTGGCGTACTTTTATTTTGCAGAAATGAAAAATTATTTTACTAAAAGTCTGCATATTCATTTACAATATTTCTTAATTTCCACGCAATCAAATATCAGATAATTTCTAATAGCTACTGTGGTAAATACTATGATTCTAATCATAGAAACTACTTTTCAACTACATATTTACCTTTAGGGTTTGCAATGTCTATCTCAATTTATTAAACTTTTGGGGGAAAATCTGATGCTTCAATTTTTTTAATTTTACGAAAGTCTAGTTGATTTGACTATTTCCCATTGATAAAAACTAAATATATCTCTTTGAAGAACTTGATAAAGTAATGATTTGCACACTTTGGGTTAAAGAAAGAACAAAAAAACAACACAACCTAATCTTCGAAAATTTGTTTTTAATATTTTAAGTTGAACTTTCTTGAGATTTCCATAGTAAGGTCTCATGTACACAAGTAGGTTGATCTCAAGTATGCCTTATGCCTTGAGTATATCACTTTCGTTATTAAATAACTAGTTCAGGAAAGAAATAACATCTAAAAATAAAATGGTAAATCCAAGACTGGATAACAATATTGATAGTATGATACTAATTATGAATTCGAAGACTAGATAACGATATTAATATTTAGGATATCACTTTCGGTTGCTTCGTAGTTTTTTACTTTCTCAAATATGAGTTTTTCCAATGTATTAAATTCAACATTTTAGGTCGAATAATGAGTCCATATTGGCCATCAAATTTTGTTTTAGCTAATTTTAAATGTGACTTAAATTCCTTTTTCCCTTCCCTTTGCTATATATAATGCCTGTCAAAGATGTAAAAAGAGGGAAGAAAAATAATCCAAGTTCCTTCTTGCAAGCCATCATTCTTGTGTTTGAGCAACAAGGTGTTTCGGTTAGTTTTATAATTTATTCATTGTTCGAACTTACTTTTTTTAAGCCTACTTTAGAAGCTCTATGTATGAATGCATGCAACTCATTTCATTTTCGTCATCCGTAGCACATCCTAAAGAGTGACTACACGAAGATCTTCAGGATGAAATCCTCGAAAAAAGAAGAAGAAAAAACTCATTAATAAACCTAATCCTTACAAAAGTCTCATCAAATTAGAACCTAACATATAAAAGAAGTTATCTTCCGAGCTACTTTAGACAAGATGATTACATAAATGCTTGATTCTTGTGTTAATGAAACAAAACTTCGATTGCACGATGTGGTTCTAGAGGAAATGATTCCAAGCAAGTTGCCGGTGTAGCTAGCCCCGACTCGAGGAGCATTGGGGCTATCTCAATTTATAAAATTTTTGAGGGAAATCCGATGCTTCAAAATTTTTAATTTTACGTAAGTCATGTGGATTCGATTATTTCCAAGCAATATAAACTAAATATACCTTCAAAGAACTTGCTAAAGTAATAATTTCCACACTTGGTGTTAAAGAAAAAACAAAAAACAGCATAACCTAATATTTAAAAATTTGTTTTTAATATTCTAAGTTTAACTTTCTCAAGATTTCCGGCGGAAGAACAGCCTAAGTACCAAAACTTGGCACGAGGGAACACTTAGGTGCCAAAACTTTTCAAATGTACACTTAAGTGCCACCTTCGGCGAACCTTACCGGAAATCCTACGTGGCAATATTTTATTATTTTTGCTTGCCTACGTAGCTCACCGGAGAGCTGACTCGGCTCAAAATCACCCGAAATGACGTCGTTATGCAAAATAAAATTTAAACTACTAGCTAAAATATTCTAAAAAATAAAAGATGTATAAATAATTAATATAAAAATTAATTAATTTAATTTTAAACTTAAATTAATTTAAAATATTCTAAAAAAACTTAAAATAAAATTAAAATGGGGGGGGCTGAAGGAGGCGGCTAAGAGCCGAGCCCTCACCCCCGCCGTCGGGAAGGGCCGTTGACGGAGGGGGAGGGTCGACCGGGGTGGCTAGCCCCCGGCCAACAGAAGTGAGGGCCGCAAGCCCTCGCTTGGATCTGGGGCGGAGCCCCCTCTCCCCCGCCCGCCCGCCCTTTTTTTTTTTAATTTTTAATTTTTTAGAATATTTTAAATAAATTTAAGTTTAAATTTAATTTAATTAATTTTTATATTAATTATTTACACATCGACACAAAATAACGTCGTTTTTTGCATTTTCTCACCACGTCGCAATTTGATCGGATTTTGGCCGGAATGGCACTTAAGTGTTCCATTTTACTTCGATTTTGGCACTTAAGCATACATCTCCAAAGTTTTGATACTTAAGTGTCCATCCGTGCTGTTTTGGCACTCCGATATCCCAAACTCCAAGATTTCCATTGTGAGGTCTCATGTACACAAGTAGGTTATCTCAAGTATGCATTGAGTATGTCACTTTTGTTATTAAAGTAACTAGTTTGCCAAAGAAATGACATCTGAAACAATAATTATGAATAAGAGACTGGATAACAGTACCGATGGTATGATACTAATTGTGGATTCGAAGACTAGATAACGATATTAATATAGGATATTATTTTCAGTTGTTTCGTAGCTTTCTACTTTCTCAAATGTCTTTTTCCAACATATTAGATTCAACTTTTTTTAGGTCGAGTAATGAGTTGATATTACCTGTCAGATTTTGTTTTAGCTAATTTTAAATGCGACTTAAGTCATCTTTTTTCCTTTTCTTGTGCTATGTAGTCCCTGCTAAAGATATAAAAGGAGGGAAGAAAAATAATCCAAGCTCCTACCTACAAGACATCATTGTTGTGTGGGAGCGACAAGTTGTTTTGAGTTAGTTTTGTAATGAAATTGCTTGAAATTATCTGTTTTAAGCCAACTTTAGAAACTCTATGTATGCGTGCGTGCAACTCATTTCATTTTCGTCATCCTCAACACATCCTAAAAGAGTGGCTACAAAAAGCCCCTCAGGATGAAATCCCACAAAAAGAAAAAACAAAAGAACTCATTGATTTCTACCCAAAAAAAAAAAAAAAAAAAAGAACTCATTGATAAACATAATCCTTAAAAAAGTCTTGTCAAATTAGACCTTAACATATAAAACAATCTATCGCCGAACATGTTATAAACAAGAGAATTACATGAATGCTTGATTCTCATGTTCATTGTAACTTCGATTGCACCATATGGTGCCAGTGGAAATGATGTCAAAGCAAGTTGCCGGTGCAACTGGCCGCTGCTTGAGGAGCACCGGAAGCGAGAAAGCCAAAATGGGTGACGAGACCGGAGTCGCTCGACCGTTGCACCTGCGAAGAAGTTGTCCGTGCTGATCGTGGACGATGACTCCGTGATCCGCACGATCCATACCATCCTTATGAATAGGGTGGGCGTGGTAGTGGAATCCCAGGTGGCTGAGAACGGGAAGGTGGCTGTGGATCTGTTCCGTCCCGGAGAATCCTTTGATGTCATCCTCATGGACTGGGAGATGCCCGTGATGAATGGAATCGAGGAAACTACGAGCCATCAAAGATGCGCAAACATAGTTTTCCACATGTCTACAGCTTTCACCGATCGCTCGGTATCCATTCTTTGCCGCAATGATGGCGTTTCATCTTCCCCACAAGCAACGAAGGAGCTGCGGAACATAGGAGTCAGCAGCATAATGGGGGGAGTGACCTCGCACTCCATGGATACCGAGGAGGACACTTTCATCGCGGCCGGTCTGGATGATTGCTACGGGAAGCCATTGTTGATCAAGCTCCTCAAATATTCAAATATATATCCTGCAGAAGATGAAGATCGACAACTGAGTTCTTGAATGTGGGAAGAATCTAGTTTTCTTTTCATGTCGTCTGAGTGTATGAGACCGGTCGGTCCATCTAAATAATAAACTCAATGCTTCCCCTTTTTAAATCATATCTTATGAGGAAGGTGTGGTGATGTATTTACTTGTTCCTGGTCCACAAAGCCTTCATCATTAGACTTAAAAAAAAAAAAAGAACCTAAGAATTAAATCAACCTCTAATCATGCACCAAGAAGCACTAGCTCTGTGATAAATTTTGATAAGTTCATGATCTAGTGGAATGCCATATCCAATTCAATCAACGTGCTGCAAAATAATCGATTTTCTCTTGGATCTTTTCTCTTCTTCTTCTTCTTTTTTTATTTTGTGTAATTAGGTTTTTAAAGTGCATGTATTCTTTTAGGATTTAATTACACTTTCACGATAAATCTTATTTTTTATATTAATTTTATTTAAATTATGTTAAAAACAAGCAAATTTCAAGAAAAAAAAAAGAACATAGAAAAAAAAGGAGAACTTAGGCAAGGGCACCCTTGCTACCACCGTCCCACCATCTCCACGAAGGGTCACTGTCACCCTACCATCGGCAGGCCCTTGCCCAAATCTCAGAGAGAGTCACATAAGATAAATAAAATAATAACAAAGGTCAAGTAGATATTTTTTGTTAACCAAATTGGATGGAGTTAACGAGAAAACTTGATTATATTAATTTGACAAGTTTTAATACTTAATTACATTATTTGAAAGTTTTAGGAATTAATTGCACTTTCGCGACAAATTTAGGATTTCCAGTATATTTATCATTTTTTTTTTCTAAATTGATCATTTTGTCAAACAAGTGGATGAAAATGCTAAGATGACAAGACATGTGACCTCAACAAGATTGTCTAATTCTTTGCGGAATAAAGTAGTAGTAAAAAAGAAAAAACAAAGAAAGAAAGACTAAGAGCGGAGGTGGGTGGTGAAGGCTAGTTCGTGTGTAGCACCACCCTTATGCCGGCAAGGGTCACCACTCCACTCAACCACAAGGGACGATCCAATGACCCTCATCAGCATCTAGACCGATCGTATGCAAGTAAAACTCTAAAGGCGGGGATAATAGTTGGTAACCCTCACCTTGTCTGGACGAGGTCTTTCTTTCTATTTTGCTCTTTCTTTTTTTTTTTTCTTTTTATTCATATTTTTATTTTCTGAAATATGGAGAAATCTTTTCAGATTATCTTTAACTCACATAAATTATCATATGAAATGTTTTAAAAAAATTGACCAATACAAAATGTGTCAAGACAACAAATAAGAAATGCTCTGAAGTTGCCAAAAATTTCTCTCCCCTATAGGCTCTCTCTCTCTCTCTCTCTCTGCCGTCCACTCTCTCTCCCACTGAGCCCTCGTTGGACTAACAAACTACCACGTCCAACCAATGAACTTCACGACGGCGGAGGCAACCTTTTCGAGGCGACGGTGGAAGCTACATGGTGGTTCATCAAATGAGGGCTTAGTCGTGACTCAAAGAGGGAGGGAAAGAGGGAGGGGGAGGGAGGCACCGCCGGAAGGGGGGGTAGCGATTCGGCGACGGCAGAGCTAGAGGGGTAGCATGGTGACTTGCTAGTCGGACGAGGGATCAGCAGTTCGTTGGAGAGAGAGAGAGAGAGAGCACGCAGGACAAGTCGAAGCCGAAGGGGCAACGTGGGGCTTGGTGGGAAAGAAGTGGGCGGCAAAGAGAGAGAGGGGAGGAAAGAAGTGGACAACATGATTATTCTTATTTGTTGCGCCGGCATATCTTGTACAATTAATATTTTCTGAGATATTTTTGTCATGTCAGCATTTTCATACATATTTGTTTTTTTCATGGACAATCGATTCAAGTAAAAAAATAAATTATAATTCAGGGATTCTCCATCACACTAAAAAGATTCTGAGACAAGCATTTCCCCAAGTAATTGAGGTTGAGGAGAGAGCGACCAACGCGACGGTTGCTCTCTCTCTCTCTCTCTTGTCGCGACGACATTCTTTAGCGCCGTTAAAGCCCCCGTTCTCCCTCCTCATTTCTCGCGCTTCGAACACTCCAAACTTTATCCAAAACCCAAAATCTCGCCCCCGCTCCCTCCTCCTCCCCCCTCAGATGCTCAACGCGCTCTCCGCTCCCCGCTCTCGCCTCTTCCTCCCCGGCCCGCCGCGCCGGCCCCCTCCCTCCTCCGCCGCCGCCGCCCCGCGCGCCGCCGTCGCCTCCCCCGCGCCGCAGAAGAAAGCACGCAGGGGCAGGAGGAGGAAGCAGCCGGAGCGGGCCGGCCCCGGCGGCGGCGGCGATGGCCCCGCCTCTCCCGCCTCTCCGGCCTCCTTCCTCGCCTCGGCCTCCGCCGCCGAGAAGTCACTCCGCCTCGCCTTCATGGAGGAGCTGATGACCCGCGCCCGGGCCGGCGACGTCGCCGGCGTGTCTGAGGTGATCTACGACATGATCGCCGCGGGGCTCAGCCCCGGGCCCCGCTCGTTCCACGGGCTCGTCGTCTCGCACGTGCTCAACGGAGATGCGGAGGGCGCGGTAATGCACGATTCAAGCTGAAAATGCTAGGATGTTAATGTTAGACCGGACCAATTCTGGTTCAGCAGATGGAAAGATCGTCTCCTTGCGGTCCCCTAATGAGTCGCAAGAATTGAATCTCGAAGCTATTGAATTGCTGGAGTTGGTCTTGCTTTTGGTGCTAGAGTTGGTCTGTCGTGTGACAATGGCGCGTTGTTGGTTTGAATGCAGATGCACTCGCTGCGGAGGGAGCTCAGCGCGGGGCTTAGACCGGTGCACGAGACGTTCATTTCGTTGATTAGATTGTTCGGTTCCAAAGGATACTCGAGAAGAGGAATGGAGATTCTTGCAGCGATGGAGAAATTGAACTACGATATACGCCAAGCGTGGGTAATTCTTGTCGGTACGTATATCCAGTTTTTTGTTTTGTGCGTCAGGTTGCGTGTGCATATGTGTATGAGTGCTATATTCTTTCGCATGAGTGCAATGATTTCTGTTTTTTTTTTTTTTTAACTTTCGGACAGAGGAGCTTGTCAGGAGCAAGCATCTGGAGGATGCTAATGATGTCTTCCTCAAGGGAGGAAAAAACGGTTTGCGAGCTACGGATGAGCTCTATGATCTTCTAATTCAAGAAGACTGTAAGGTTGGGGACCATTCTAACGCTTTGGAAATTTGTTATGAAATGGAGGCAGCAGGAAGGATGGCCACAACTTTCCATTTCAATTGTCTTCTTAGCGTTCAGGTTTGTCGTGACTCTTTATGGGCCTAATTCTGCAATCTGACACATCAGTGATCTAAATAAAGCTTTTATGTGCATAGTTTTGTCCGTTATGTGTTTCTAATCATGTCATGGTTTTTGGAATAGTTTCTAAGGCTTAATAAGCTCGGTGGATCAATGTTTATAGGGCTTAATAACTTTGGAAAAGCACACTTTCTGTGAATGTATGCTTATGTGCTTCAAGGAGCCTGTTTGGTATGGCTCTGGTTCATCTATAGCTATGATGTGAAGTGCTGTTAGTTATCCAATTGGTAAAAGATGTTGCAAAGCTGTAACACCTCAAAGTTGGGTGAGATTGCTCGCTACAAACTATTTTAAGCTGCCATAGCCTTAGAGGTGCTGCAGCTGTTGAGCTGTTTGTCAAACACCTTTAAAAGTTCAACTGCTGCAATGTGTCAAGCAATATTTAAACCTATTTATGAGATGCACCAGAGCATGGAATCTCTTTCTTATTGTGGAATTGTAAGTTATGACAAGCTTGTATGTTGAGCTTAATTATTAGAAGCTTGTTGATGTGTTTTGATTTTATTCTTTCTTTTGAAGACTTAACATACTGATAGCATCTCTATCTGTTAATTAGGCTACTTGTGGGATACCAGAAATAGCTTTTGCCACGTTTGAGAACATGGAATTTGGAGAAGGTCTCATTCTCTTCTCCCCTGATTGTGTCTGTGTTTCTTTGACAATTCTCTCCCTCAGGCATGTTTTCTTTTAAAAGTAGTGTTGTAACTTATTGAATAGTCTCCTGAGTAGTCAGTGTCAGAGAGACCTAGGTGTACCTCGCATTTCCTTTTCTAATGCTGGTGAATTATAACGCTTTAACATGTTCTACTGTAGAACCCCACGCTATAGATGGTTTTATTGTTTTACTCCATAAGTATTCCAAGGGAACGATTGATTTCTGTATGTTAAACACGCGGCATAAAATCTAGAAAACCATAATCATACTTTGGTTTAATCAATTCTTGTTATTTTTTTATTCTGGATGGTGGCAGGTAGGCATAAAATACTACATACACATGCATGCTACAAATATACCCAAATCATATTTATTTAAGTTGTTGATTTATAGATGGTTTAGCAATGTGGATTTCAACTAAGCCAAAAAGAAATTGCAGTTCCAAGTCAAATGGCGTATGCAATAATTTTGGTGTTTTAATATGTGTCAGAATAAATTATTGCTTTTAACTTTTTGATGCTCATTAGATTCAGTTCTAAATTCAGCGTAGTCATTCATTAGCTTTCCCCTTCCCTTCACCTTATTAATGAACGTGGAGGCGCATTTGAATTTTATGGAGTTAAATCAGATTTCTATTTTTCGTCATGTCCCGAGTTCCAAACTTAAGATACGTGTTAAGAATATACTCTTGTCATGTATTTTGTCGTGTGTACTCTCGTGTCTATTCACCTAGTCATCAAATTTGTGGACTATGAAAACATGCAGAAGTAGATATTTTTTGGCCAATCTCTGTCTTCATTGGTCAACATTTGGTCGACCTTCCTAGTTTAAGTCATGTGTATGTAATTAATTAAATATTTGTCTTGGGACGACCATGTGCGACCGTCAGATATCATGTTGATCACGTGTTTCTGTTCATGGACATTTGGATAGCAATAATTTGTTTTGCTTCTTATTTATCTAAAATTACTTGGATGGAAAGGAAATTATATAGAATACAAGTGGAATGGAAATTTTTCTCTAGATGGTTGGATTGAAGTCTTTGGCCTGCAGCTTATTATGTTTCTGTCAACTTTCTTGGTTAACAGATTATATGAAACCTGATACTGAGAGCTATAATTGGGTCATCCAAGCATATACTAGAGCTGAATCCTACGACAGGTAAAGTTCTGGTCAGCTGTGAAGATGTAGCTTTTCGTTATGATGACAATAGCTATTCGAAAGCTGATATTCTTGCTTGATGTGTGTTTGATCTGAAAAAGAGCAGTTTGAAGTTGTTATAGGTTCACTCTACTCTTTTCTTCGTATGAGTCATAGCTTAATGAAATATCACCTTCATGAAGAGTTTCCATATTGTCATAGTTGCTAGTTTAACTCGTGAATTCCCATAATGGTTTCTCCTCTCCTAAGGCTTCACTTTCATGAATCTCTACCGTGTTTTTTCTCGGCCACTGAATTTTAACCATGAGTAATTATCCCATGATTCATCCTAAAGTTATAGTAGGTTTATTTGGTGAGGTAAGATTGCAACTGTGGTAATACCCCTGACAAGAATTCAACAAATGCGTTTATGGATCTTACTGAAATTTACTTGTGGTTCTATAACTATTAAGAGATACAATAGGAAGAATTTATCTGGTGTACGCCTTGACAAGAAAATCAAGTGATGACTTGTGAACTATATTTCTGTTTTCTTTTCATTTGTCCTTTTTCTTTAGTGATATACTATCAAGGCTTTTGTTCTTTGATCAGTTTGCTGCAAACTGCAAAGCCTGGAAGAGGCTTTTTCAGTTAAAAAGAAGTTCCATTTGTACACCATGTTTAGTCCAATTATTTGGCTATTAATCAGCACAAATTCTTGCCAAGATGTTCACAAGTTTAGTCATTGTTCTGCCCTCCTATTTTTTTCTGTTCTGTCAAAAGTTGCATTATTTTTTACCACTATTGAGCATGTTGTTCTGGTGAAAATGCAACGTTCCTGATATTTTGCACTGTGAATGGAGGTCATTTTGCTGAGTTCTACTGACGGCACTTCTTCTATTGTGTAATGTGGCGCATGCTTCAACTATATTCTATCTCAACATCCAGATGTTTCTGATCATCTGCTATATTTCGGTCCTTTAGATACTTATATTGTGCAGACGTGCTTCTTTCATCCTTGTTTTCTGTAGAGTACAGGATGTTGCTGAATTACTTGGCATGATGGTTGAAGACCACAAGAGGTTGCAGCCTAATGTGAAAACTTATGCGTAAGGGACACCTATAGTCATCTTCTTTGATACAAGTAATCTGAATAGCATATCTTTTTGTTATGCTACAAAAACATGCTGTACTGGAGCAGTGCAGTCATATAAGTACAGGGTTCGGCATATGATGCTAACTGCTGACTTCGTTGTTCTTTACATGCTTAATCAATTGAGACTATATTGACATTTTAGATGAATGTATGGGCTGGTTGACTGTGTGACTATATAATCCTTACATCTGTTTTTTTTTTTTTTAACTTTGATTTTATGGAAGGCATACCTTGTCTTACAGTGGAACTGTTTGATAACCTTTTTTATAATTTTTTCTCTGATATCTGGACCTCTATGTTAAAGTCTGTTACTTAACATTGCTTGTTGGCATCACTTGCTTTTAGTCTCTCTCCACTCGTCAACTTAAGCTTTTAGGTTGGAATTCCACTTGCAACTTTCATGCTATTTCAGTCTGATTTGTGTGTGTAGGGCACTTATATGTATGTATTCTCCATCCGCCTAGAAGTTTAAAATTATGAATTGAAAATTTTAACACTTAAAATATGATGTTTCCTGCGAATTCATCGAGCAGTCTAGTATGATTATGTCAAAGTGAGGAGGCTCAAAGTGGTGACTCTAATTCATGTCAGTCTCACCTTTTGATATTCTTCAATGCACAGGTTGTTGGTGGAATGCTTTACCAAATACTGTGTAATGCGGGAGGCAATTCGTCATTTTCGTGCTCTGAAAAACTTTGAAGGAGGCACAAAAGTTTTACATAATGAAGGGAATTTTGGAGATCCTTTGTCCTTGTATCTCCGAGCTTTATGTCGAGAAGGTTAATTATTTAGCAGGCTTAATATATTGTGTTCTGTTTCCAATCTTCTAGATGAAAATTCTTTTAGAATCTTTATGAACAATAAGTTTCTGAATTTCTTCCACTTCAGCCTGCATCATAAGCTATGTTTCTTTCTTTAGATCATTTATTGATCTTTTTCTCATGCTCTATAGCTTTTACCTGTGATGAGTATCACTCATGATCCTTCACAATGAGGGACAGCATAGAGCTTCTTCTTCTGCTTTTGGAGCAGAAGTCATCTGTTGGTTCTTACTATAAATGGTTGTTATATACTGACATTAGTATGGAAGTATTTGTGTTTGATTAGTTTTCGAATTGTGTGGGGTTTGTGAATCTGTCAACCAATTGCATTAGTTCTGTCTAAACAGAAAATTAGTTATTTAGGAGAATTCTGCATTCAAGAGGTCATACATAAAGCCATTCTTTTGTTGTGTGCTGGCCTTGGATGAGTGTCTATATTAGGAAAGAAACTTTAAATTCAGCTAGTTCTTGAAATTAGGAGATTCTTGAAGTCAACTGTACCAGATACTGTGGGTGTTGGTTCTGATAAAAAGAATGGATTAGTTAAGCCATCGAAACTTGTGTGACCATGATAGCTGTTTTGCTTCCAGATAAGCAGGAAGAAATGATATTATGCTTTTTTGGTATTTGTTTCTTGAATTGAGGCATGAGTATTGACCATTTTCGTATGATTTCAGATTGAAAAGATGACCGTGAGGACCACATTTCATTTGTGACCTTGTCCACTGTAAAATTGTAGGCTGTTCCGAATTTAATGAAATGTGAATGCATGTAAATTGCAAGGGCTTTGAGGCTGTAACTTTTAGCTGTTTTTACCTGTATTTGCTGCTTTTCTTTTTGGCTTTGCCATAGTTTGCAGACCCTGATATGGAACCATCTCATGATTGCCCAAAAAAATCGGCGTTGGAATCTTTAGTATAGTTAGATTGCATTCTATTTTGATCTACTCACTCTTCCTTCTATTTGCTACATGCTAAATTCAGGAAGAATTGTCGAATTGCTGGAAGCATTGGAGGCAATGGCCAAAGATAACCAACCGATTCCTCCACGAGCTATGATCTTAAGCAGAAAATACCGAACCCTTGTGAGCTCTTGGATTGAACCTCTACAAGAAGAAGCTGAACTTGGATATGAGATTGATTACATTGCTAGGTGTGTTTCTCAACTCATATATAAGAAAAGCCACATTATCTCCCTTCTGCTATTTTTTCCGTTGGAGGAATTTATTAAAATTTCAATTTGGTCACCATAAATTTGTTATTTGGCAAACAACCAGTGTAGTCAAAGGCAAAAAAGTGCACTTAAGGGTTTAAGGCCTTAATACGCCTGAGGTGTAAAGTGTAGAAATAGTGCACATCTGAGCGAAGCTGGGTGCGATAACTCAAAGTTGGTAAGTGACATATACAGGTTGCACGGTATAAATTGTGTGAGAAAATTACAATACAAATAGAATAATTATGATCATCCTTAGAACAGAACATACAAATTGAAGCAGGGAGAGAGAAGAACACGAAAAAAGAAAATTGAGTCTCACTGGTTAATAAATGACTTAAAAAGTTGGAACCAACAGAATTGAGAGAGAAAGAGTCCAACAACTTTTCTTTTTGAAACAAACAGTGACTCGGCATCCTGCAACTCTGTCTAGTCCTTTCTCTGATGATGGCATTTTTAAAGAGAGAGGAGATTGAATTATCAGCAAAGGTCTGAACAGTGCTTAAGACTAAGTAATACTTTTTCTGGGATCCAGTTTGTCTAAGCCTATAAAAAAGGATGAAAGAGTTTTTGTCAAAAAAGAAACCACTCTGGCATTTTCAAAGCCTAAGGTTTTACCAGCTAGAACTATTGCACGCGTGTTCGATGTGTTAGGCAAAGGGGCTTGTTCCTGATTGAAGACGCATCACTTTGACATCCAAGAGGCGGAACTCCATTGCCCCGCCTTGCTTCAGTGCCTAGGCATGCACCTCAAACGCCTTTGACTACACTGCAAACAGTAGCAAACAATAAGACATTCATACTGTATGCTTTGAATTAATTTTTACTGTGTTATCAAAACCATGGGCTTCTTCATTAGTATGCTACATAAAACAAAAGGAGGATGTAAGGATAGTGGTGTGACAGTTAAATTTTTCAAATTACCTTGTTATTTAGTGTGTGCTGAAAAATGTCTTAATAAGTAATTTTTCGAGTAATTTTCCCTGTTAAATCAGGTATGAGGCTGAGGGTGGGCTTACTGGCGAACGCAAGCGCTGGGTTCCGCGAAGAGGAAAGACCCCTTTGGATCCTGATGTGGCTGGATTCATATATTCAAACCCTATGGAAACCTCCTTCAAGCAAAGATGTCTTGAGGATTGGAGAATTCACCATAGGAAGCTTTTGAAAACCTTGCTGTATGAAGGACTTGCAGTTCTAGGTGATGCTTCTGAATATGATTATATTAGAGTGGAGGAGAGACTGAGAAAGACTATAAAGGGTCCTGATCAAAATGTTTTGAAACCTAAGGCTGCCAGTAAGATGACAGTATCTGAATTAAAGGAAGAATTAGAGGCTCAAGATCTGCCAACAGATGGAACCAGAAATGTTCTTTATCAGCGCGTGCAGAAAGCAAGGAGGATAAACCGTTCACGTGGACGGCCCCTTTGGGTTCCTCCTGTAGAGGAGGAAGAGGAGGAGGTTGACAGTTTACTAGTTTTCACGTTGTCTGTATTGGTTTTATAGATTGCTTACATGTGCGGGCATGACCGTCTTGACTTCCATACAGTTCCCATTTTTGCTGGATAGTGTAATTACCTTGGTGTCGTTGACTTCTTTTTCTGTCTTAGGTTGATGAAGAGCTGGACGAACTTATTTCTAGGATCAAGCTAGAGGAAGGAAATACAGAGTTCTGGAAACGCCGATTTCTTGGAGAAGGAATGGATAGGAGTCAGGGAAAAACCATAGAGGTGGAGCAAGTAGAAGTTTCAGATTTAATGGATGATGTTGATGCTGCAGAAGATGCTGTAAAGGATGTTGAAGATGAAGAAGGAGATGAGGAGGAGGAAGTTGAACAAACTGAAACGGAGATTCCGGATGGAGAGAGGGTAAAGTACAAGGAAGCTGAAGCGAAAAAACCGCTTCAAATGATTGGTGTCCAGTTACTAAAAGATTCTGATCAAACAACTACCTCAACAAAAAAATCACGGAGAAAGGTGTCTCGAGCATCTGTGGAGGTAGATATTGTCTGATCTGTGCTCATAGTTGTCTCTTTACTTCATTTTCTGTTCCACATAATTGAGACATTAGATTTGTGTCAGCAAATGACAATAATAGGTTTATGTAGTTCTTGTAATGGTAAAAAAAAAAATTAAAAAAAAAAAATGAGGCAACTTTTGCTTGACTTGTGCAGTAAATAACTTAAACTCTATATTCAAGTTAGGGACATTGGTTAGTCAAACTCTGCATTGAATTTGTCAAACTCTGTTATTGGCTTTTGCCTGCTATATTTTCCTGATTATTGCGGTTGGATCTTATGGTCTTATGGGCCTTGTCTATGTTCTTTGTTCAATACCTCAGGTGAGTTGTTGAAATGATTATACTCTAGCTAGAATACTTGTTCGAAATAAAAATCATGCCGATGTGTAATTTCCAGGTTGTACTTGGTTTCGTTTTCAATGATCCTGTTTTGCATGGCTAGAGCTATTAAACTCAATCTATTGGTTGTATGCTATTCATGCAGGATGACAAGGATGAGGATTGGTTTCCTTTGGATATATTTGAGGCATTTAAGGAACTGCGGGAAAGGAAAGTTTTTGACGTGTCAGATATGTATACAATAGCTGATGCTTGGGGTTGGACATGGGAGAGGGAGTTGAAGAGCAGGCCACCTCAGAGGTGGTCTCAGGAATGGGAAGTGGAGTTGGCAATAAAAACAATGCAAAAGGTATGTTCACTGTCTCTCGTACCTGGCTCTTCTTTTCTTTCAATGCCACAATGTTTCCTTTATGCCAGATTGTGCTTCTCTTGTCCTAATTTTTCTTGTTAATCCCAGCATCATTTGAAAGGTTTTATTTAGCTTGCTAAACTGCTTGCCCCTTTCCTCTTAATTTGGGAACTACTTTAATCTAAATCCCTTGAGCGATGTGATTTATTGTAGAGCAGTTACTGAAATATTAAGAGTAGCTTATAGAAAATTACTTAGATTGAAAGTGCTTTAAGTATGATCACCTTTAATTACTTGGCCTTTGAATGCTAAAGTCAAGCAGTTCAGATAGCACTTTAGAAACTATAATTTTATTAGTAATCAATGCAGCTAAGTTCCCTCAATGATGTAATACCTTGGAAAATTTGACAAATGCGCAATTAGATCATTTTATTGTAAGTTTAAAATATGCTGTGAGTAGTAGTATTATCAATGGTTTTCTGTTCTTGAAAGAATTTGAATGAACTTTGCTAGTAGGTCAATAATATCATGAATATTGTAGGCCCTCCACAAAAGCTATGTGCATTGAAACTCATTACAGGATGGGTTAAGGACCTTAGCATGTGCTGCTGTTCACTGAACCTTCTCGAGATGTTGGGACTTGCTAATTTGAAAAAAAAATTATGTTGGCATCTGAATTGTTCTCTCTCTCTCTCTCTCTCTCTCTCTCTCTATATATATATATATAGAAAGGGACAGTGCAATACCAACATCATAGACTTGTCAGTTAGCTATTATGTGCTATAAACATGAGTTGGGTTTGTCCATTGAGCAGTATAGGTTATTTGGATAAGTTGAAGAGTTTAATGACTACAGATTTTCTCGTCAAATAGTAAGAAAATTATCTCAAAAACCAATAGTAAGGGAAACTTTAATAACTCTTCTTTCACAAGAATTTTATTGGCCAACTGAAATTTTTTCAGGTAATAGAATTGGGTGGGCAACCCACTATTGGGGACTGTGCCATGATACTTCGTGCAGCTATAAGGGCTCCTCTGCCATCAGCTTTCTTGAAGATCTTGCAAACTACACATAGTCTTGGTTATGTGCTTGGGAGGTATTGGATTTTCATTACCTTGTCGTATCATAATCAAGAAGTTTCATTTTCATCTGTATTGGTTGTTGGCCTGCCATGATCTGAAAGCTTTATTTGTTATGCTGCTGCATACTCTGCCCCTTCTCTTCACTTTTTGAGAAAGGGTCTCCATTTCAATATGATCAGCTTTTTGTAAGTCTAACTTGAAAGCTTATTCGTGTATCATTTGGATGTGGTCCCATTGCTTCTCTTGCAGGGTATATTATATTCATGGAGTACCAACGCATTCAACATCATAAATCTCATGAAAATTTATTGAAATGGATTTCTTAAATCAATCATGTGTGGGTTTCATGGCCTTATTTGAAATTTTGGCTACTTGACATGTGGGATACTCTCTCAAACTTCGTCTGATTTTAGGGTCAAGATTAACTAGCATGAAAAGAGTAGTTGATTTTTCTTTACACATTTACCATCTCCATGGTATTGAGGGGAGCAGAAAGTGCCTCGATACATGCATGTTTGTATTTTTGTTAGATGAAAAGGAATGGACAGAGGAAAATACATGAACATGTTAAATACTAACACGTCCTGTGCTTCTTTTAGTAGGAAATAATTTGAAATGTGCTTTTCTTATGTCGGACTATTTATGATAAAATCCTGCCAAGTATGGGGAACTATAATGGATGCTTAGATACTTGAAGGAGTAAAAGAGGCTGTAACATCCACCTTACAAAAAATGGTTTCCCTCTTCTTTTGCAGTCCCCTATATGACGAAATCATCTCACTGTGTCTTGATCTTGGAGAATTGGATGCCGCGGTAGCCATTGTTGCAGACATGGAGACTGCTGGAATCACGGTGCCTGATCACACCCTGGACAGGGTCATTTCTGCACGGCAAGGCCTTGATAGTGTCGCTGATGATGTGCCCGAATAACCATCCTTTCTGTTCATCTCCTCGGATCCTTGCATTCAAGGGTTATCAGAGTTTGTATCAGGGTGTCAACGAGTACTCCAGATACCTGAATGTGGGGCTTGAGATTATCGACCAAGCTGATTGCAAGGGCGAAGCCGATTTTTGTCATGATGAAGATGATTACGAGTGAGATCCCAAGGTATGTTTACATTCGACATCTTCGCCGGAAAGAAAGGGAACTCGACATACCGATGAGACGCATCAGAGAGATGAAATCTGAATTGTACATACCTTAGTCTTATAGTTGAATGGGGCCGTTTTGGTAGTAGATTTATACGTTTATTATTTATTGGATCCAAAGTCGCCTCTTGTACGCCCTGGAAAACGAGCGAAATTGTCGCATTTTCTGCGTACATCTTAATTATGTCATCGAGGGGAGCTTTTCCAATAGTAGACGAAAATGCAAGAGGCCTCTCATGCTTGTTTGTCATTGTAGAGATGGTTTTTCAGAAGACACGACTCGCAAATTTATTCTATTATACCGCTTGAAGCATCCCTCGGCGCGACCGTGCCTTGTTTTGTTCGAAACTTGCTAAAATCCCGAAGTGACGATCTGGTCTCGTGTGGTGTGACCAAACCTTCCGGAGTCCGTGGGGATACTTCCTTTGAAAAGGACATATCATTGTCTCAGCTTCATGCTGAAGCAATCGCATTTGGCATTTTTATTAGTGTGCTATAAAGTTCAAATGATTCGATTGACTTGTCTTTGAAGCAAAGAGCAAGCATGATTTGTCTTGCCTTCCATCTCAATTTTCCACTAATTTAGCATGCAAGCCGACTTACTAGGTTCTTTTATTTTGCAAAGTCTATTAAAAAAAAAAAAACCTCTTTTTTTCTTTTTGTAAAATGTTTTATGCTATACAGTGTTCCTTGTCATAGAGGACCTGACTAATTACACAAAGGGCAAAGCAGTGTAAACATTATCTATGTCAATAGTTATAAAATAGATGTAGCAAAAAGATGGGCATAAGCAATATCAATAAGATGCATGTTGCGCATGATGCCAATGTTAAAGAAGTTAATTCTTTTGTTGTAGAAATAGATATGCACTGTTGAAACGCCTTTTTGTTTTCGTACATAATCAATAATTGGATATAATTTTTTTTGTCCATGCAACATGAATTATCAATAAGTGTATTTGTTCATATGATTGAAAACATGAGTCAATCGTGAAACTTACTGCTCACTAGCCTATGAAGATCACATGAATCCTTACTTGAGTGTTAAACTTATATATCCAAATCAAATTTGGGAAAATAAAAGGACGATGATGGTTTACATTTCCTTTGGATATATAATAGACAAAACATGACTAGCAAATCTTTTGGTCCGAAAACGTGCTTAACTTAGTTTGAATGTAACTTAGTTCGAATAAACGTGATGTATTAATGATTTGAAAGAATGTCTTTAAATTACATATAATAGCACAGGTTTTAAATGATTATATCCCTAAATTTATATGGAAAAGGTATAGTTGATAAAAAAACTAATTAATTTCCTAAAGTGATTATAGCTGTTACCTTTTCTATGAAAATGGTGTGCATTTCCATAGTTGTTACCTTTTCTACGAAAATATACACATACCGACATGTAGATTAATACAATTTTTTGTAAAATTTAAAAAAATCACTTTAAGAATTGCGAATTTTTTTAAGGAAAAATAAAAAGTAGAAAATTTGATTAATGATAATAACAATAATAGCAATAACTAAAGCTTACAAACCGTTGGATTTCTCTCTAAACCCAGGCACCAACCGCTCCCCTCGCGCTCTGTCCATTTCAGACAGCGAGTCAGCTCAGTTTCTCGCCCCGACCCACCGGCGAGTCGCGATCCGAGTCCCTCTCACCAGTCCACAAGCTTTCCATCAACATTCACCTCCAACCTTCCGCTTTCCATCGCATTCGCATCGGCATTGCCGCAGGCAGAAATCCCGACGGACGGCCTCCCGAGCTCCGATTCGGCGCTCCGATGGCGGTCCCCGTGGAAGAAGCCATCGCGGCTCTCTCCACCTTCTCCCTCGAGGTAAAACCTTCTTCTCTCCGCGAACTTCATCTCCGGATGTCGCTGCTGTTGTCGTTTCGCTGAATGCGATCGGCGTCGGATTTGTGTGTTTTCCAGGACGAGCAGCCGGAGATTCAAGGGCCGGCAATCTGGGTGTCCGCGGAGCCCGGCGCCACCAACAGCCCCATCGGTACGTGAGATTCGGATGCGTGCGTGCGTGCGTGCGTGTTTGTTGTGTGTTGAATTCGTCGCGCATTTTTTGGTTTTGTGGACTGGCAAAGTGATGCGGCGGCATTCGCCTCCTGTCTGGTGGATTCCTCCTCTCTCGCAGAGTATAGCGATGTTTCGGCGTACCGGTTATCTCTCTCCGAGGACACGAAAGCTCTCAACCAGCTGGTGCGTGGACCTTTCGTATTTTTACTCTCTTTTTTTCCCTTTTGCTTTTCCCGGTTTTGCCATCTGTTTGCGCGTTAGCTCTTTCGAGCGCACTGTAAGTTTGCAGGTTATGAAGGAGTTGGCTGGGCCGATTTGTTCGGTTGTGTTAATCTTTCGGACATTTTTGTTTCTCAATGCTCGGGAAAACTAGTAATGTCATTAGCTGTGTACTTTCTAATTGTGGAAATTGGAACTGTTTACAGAACACTCTTGTTCAGGAGGGGAAAGAGATGGGTTCAGTACTCTACACGTATCGCAGCTGCGTGAAGGCACTTCCTCAGGTTGGTTTTCCTTTCCATTTTGAGTCTGCGGGATACTTTTGCTGTTTTAGATAATAGTGGTATTCAGTTGTGTTCTCAGTAGCATTGTATGGGTAACTATGTTGACATAAAGTAATGTGGAGACTCATATTCACGGTTCTCATATGGTGCTGCCAGAAAATCCACATTTGGAATGGGAAGCAGGGAAATTCTTGTTTTATCAAACTGGTTCTTTCTGGATTTCTAATTTATTATTTTTGGGTAATAGAATGAGGTATTTTTGTAGATTGGAGGAATACGTAGATTTCTTGCAAAGAACTGAGTTTGATGTCCAAAGATCTACAAGGTCCTTAGGGTTGTAGTGTTGAGCAAAATGGATATTTCCCTTTGTAGAAAGTTAAAATTCGTATAAACTCCATCTCGAGATAATCGTCTTTTTGCTCCAAACGAAAGGGCCTTGTATTGGTTCTCGATGCTTGTGGGACAATGGTTTTTTGATGAAGCATTGCATGTGTATTCAGAGTGGACTTTGTTTTTTATTTTTAATTTATAAATTAGCATAATGCTCAACTTAGTTTACTGTTCCTCTATTCCAACCCCCCCAAAAGAAAACAAGAAAAGAAAAGAAAGAGAGGCAGGAAGAGAGAAAGAAGCTGGCAAAAACCTTTTATATCATGGAAATGAACATTGTGGACTTGCCATTGAAGATAATAGTTAGCTTATGCTCTAGACAGAACCTGTTTAAGACAATTATTGTTGTAATAACATGCAGCTTCCGGAGTCTATGAAGCATAGTCAAGCTGACTTGTATATGGAGACATACCAAGTTCTTGACTTGGAGATGAGTCGACTCCGTGAAATTCAACGGTGGCAATCATCAGCTGCATCTAAAGTACAACAATTTCTGCCTCTCACTTGTGGTTGGCTTCACTTGCATATTCCACAGTGTATAACTCTCAAGTTCTAATGCAGCTAGCAGCAGATATGCAGCGTTTTTCCAGGCCAGAGCGACGAATTAATGGCCCAAGCATAACTCATCTCTGGTTTTATTGAATTCCCTCTTTTTTACATCTATTCTACCTTTCCTGTCATCTTTTTGAAGTTTTTTTTTTCCAATGTTCAGCAGACTCCCTCTTCTGTAAATGTTGAAAATACTGTAAATTGTAATTCACTTATATATGGAGACCTACTGTTAAAATTATGGTAGTTATATGCAATGGACTGTAACACTTTTTCTGTTGTTTGCAATAGGTCTATGTTGAAGTTACTTGATATCTTGGTACAACTTGATCATCTAAAAAATGCAAAAGCAAGCATACCGAATGATTTTTCTTGGTATAAGAGGTAAGGCAACTGATTGTCACCTGATGTTGGTGCTAAGTTTAATTAATTGTGCTTGACATTTGGTTTAGCTCGCTTGCTCTCTCATGCTTGTCTGTTCAATTCTTGGATACTTAGTAGACTTATCTATGTCCATTCTTATTACCCAAGTCGTGTTTTTCTTGAGGATTCTATTGATGATTGAATTTTTTATGGACCATGTTTTCCTGGTTGGAGAAAACTTCCTCTTCCCTACTTGTGATCGGTGGGTTCATGCAAATCACTCTATGCATAGTTAATTATTATCTAAACAAACAATATCTTCACCAGACCACCACCATATAAACTACTTGGCCACCACCATGTTTGAGCTCTGAACATGGCAGTGTCAACCTCCTCACCATTGACAGAACCCACGCTATCCACATCTAGGCAGATCTGGATATCGAGCTTCTTGATTAGCTTCTAGGAGATCGATGGTTGGTGGCGTTGCCCAAATTGACAATGTGTACACAGAGAGAGAGTTGACGGAGGAGAAAAGAAATGACGGTGGGAGAGTTGTTGGTGCACTGAGTAGGTGGGGGGCATTGCAGAAGGGAATGGTGTTAGAGGTAGAGTGAAGAGGGAGCAGCCCCGGGGGAGGGGGGGTGCTGGGTTGGGGGCATTGACGGATTGTATAAAGTATTTTGGCATGTGTTTAAGTGCACATGAAGTTCTAAACCTCGTGTATGTAATGTAATTATGCCCTAACTCTTTGAGTTAGCTCAATTAAGTTCTATAAATATTTTTAAAAAGTGCAATCAAGTCTTGACAATGAACAATACCTAAAATTGCCTACTCGTCACTCAAAAATTGCCTTCGTGGCATTCTTAAATTGCATTCGAACATAAATTTTATGATGCAATGATTGTTTCGGATTTAATTGAATCAATCAAAAGGTTTGAGAATCAATTGCACTTTTTGGTGTAAAAGTTAGGATTCAATTGAACAAATTGAAATGCTTAGTGCTTAATTGCATTACTTATGCATGGTTTGATATTGCGGTGCATTTTTCCCAGCCAAAAATATTTAATATCTAACCTCCGTTAATTACTCAAGTAGATTACATGCCTTGCTATTATACAAAGAACTCCAGCTTCTGAAAGTTTAAATTGGCATTAATTAACTTTAGTATCTACCATCCCTACAGTAAGCATACTAGAGATGGTCAGGCCATGAAGTATAGAATTGGTCGAAAGTGGAAGTGGGTGAATGGTTTAACAGTTTAACAGTTCAATAGTAAAATATAAATTCTCATACCTTTCATCACATTCTTATAATATAAATGCCTTTGCCATCCAGTATAACTTAGTTTTAGAGGTAACAATAATGGTTGTAGTGACTTAAAGTAGTTTTGTCCTTTTGTGCTTCTAGCAAACTAAGTAGGTTCAATGCAAAACCAATTGATGGTTAATTTGCCGATGACGTTCATTTGCTATCAATTTTAGAATGATCTTTTGTGCATTTTCATCTGATGGCAAAGCTACGAGTATGATCGCTAATAAAGTTAAAAATCGGAAGTTTGACTGAAGTCTTTGTAGTTTGAATTTTGACCTCGTATTTTTCTACCAACTGTCATTTCATAAAAATACTGGACTAGAGAATACGTGTGACTATATGCATCTTTTGACATCATTTAGATGCAAATTACATCCCATAGACATCACTTCTCATTTGCTTTAGAGTTCAGATGAATATCTTTCCCTTGGCTTTTCTCAAATTTTCAGGACTTTCACACAAGTCAGCGTTCAATGGCAAGATGTTGACACAATGAGGGAGGAGTTGGATGATTTGCAGGTACACAGTAGTTTGCTCCAAAGCGGAAAATGCTGGCATTTCACTGATGAAAAATCGCGGATGTCAAATTTGTTGCTCATTATGCAAGTTCACTTCTCCTAACTGGGACTTGATGCAATCCATTTGTCACAGATTTTCTTAAGCACAAGATGGGCCATCTTATTGAACTTGCACGTCGAGATGTTTCGGGTGAATAAGTATCCCGTCCGTATGACAACTGATTGCACTTATTCTGTACAAAAGACAATTAATGTGATGCATAAGAACATATGCATTCTCATATATGTGTTCTGTACTTACAACAGTATGCTGCTAATTGATTGCCTGCGACAACAAAATGTGATTTGGCTCATCAGCTTACTTTTAAATAGTAGTACTATGCATATCTGATTATTTTTGAGGTCCTTAACGAAGACAAGTGTGGAAGATATTCTACAAGTTCTTATTGTTTTTGCTGTTGAGTCATTGGAATTGGATTTTGCTCTTCTGTTTCCTGAGCGGCATATCCTTCTACGAGTTCTGCCCGTCCTAGTCGTGCTGGCAACATCATCCGAGAAGGACAGTGAATCATTGTACAAAAGGGTTAAGATTAACAGACTTATCAATATATTTAAGGTAAATTCTCATAATGTGTTTTTACGTTTGCAATGAATAGTAGAATTTCAGGACAGAGCAGAACCATGCAATCATCAATAAAATGTTTATCAACTAGAATAGGAGTGGAAAATGTGCATTGGCTATAAATTTTTTCATCTAAGATTGTTGATAATTATTCTGAATTAGTTCTTCACTGTGGTTGAAATGACTAATTTTATCATTTCTGTCTTGGCAGAATGATCCAGTAATTCCTGCATTTCCGGACCTTCATCTTTCTCCGGCTGCAATACTGAAAGAATTGTCCAGTTACTTCCAAAAGTTTTCTTCTCAAACTCGTCTTCTCACTCTTCCAGCGCCACATGAGCTCCCTCTGAAGGAAGCACAAGAATATCCTGTCTACCTTTGTAAAAGTTGCGATATACTTGTTTTTGACTGTTACAATCTTTAGCTCCTAGTACTAGCGAACTGATAAGATAACTTGGTTGCATAATAATCAAGGTGCACTATCTAATAGTTATTGCTAAATTAGTCTCTCTGCTGTTCTGTCAACTTTAGGTACTGAGGAGATGTTTTGTTGGCTTGATCTCTTTCAGTTCAGTTAACTCTTATAGGTTTAAGTACTGGTTCTAGGCTTTCAATTTTTCTACAAGTTATCAGGAAGATTTTCTTTATCCCATTCGTTCATAGAAGTCATACTTCCAGTTCCACGGCAATATCTATACATATATGACTGTGGAATGAGATGGTGATTTGTAAATGTAGCTTCATGAAACTTTGAATATATCTTTCCCATACACTTTTTTAATTAAATGCTAAGGTCTTTACATCCTTTCAGCTGAGGCGTTTCAATGACTTTGCCTTTTGTTTCTTTTAGATGTACAAAGTCAGCTTGCGCGTCATGAGGTGGATCAATTTCTAACCTACTCGTTAAGAACTATATAAAAAAGGAAATGCATCGTTGAGCACAATAAGAGATACCATTTTACATAGACATACATAATGATACATGAATTATTGCACAATTGATAGTCAACTCTTTTGCACTTTCTGATTCAGAATTTTAAGTTTTCAGGTTCGTGAAAGACTATTCTGCTTTGAGTGCTTTCACATAATCACTGAACTTCAGTTTATTTCAGTGGTAGCAGTTACTCTTTTTAGTCATCTTCCAATCATCACTCCATAACCATTGGAGAAACCTGACTAAAAGCTGACATGGCACCAGAGAGTAGTCTCCTCCCCTAGAATAAAGTGCCTTGCCATGTCTCTCCTTGTGATTTTGAGTCTTCTTGACAAAGTAACCTCTTTGAAAAGTTATTAAGAAATTTAACGCAATGAATGGATTAGATTGAAGCTCAACATCGTAATGTGAAAAGCATTCACATTGAATAGTAAGTCCTGTAAATTTTTTCACTTTTCCCCATATTACCACCTTCCATTGCATGCTCTAATGAGATTCATATATGTAGCCATAGGTAAAGCATCAAGTTAGCTTGTGGCTTTTTCTGTCAGAAATTGCATGCAATATATTGGCTATATGAGTATCCTACCTGAAGTTAGGCCTTTTCTTTTTGTGCAAAATGGACCTAGGTATAGACTGAGGCGATAGATTGTACTAAAACGAGACATCATAGATTTAACCTTTGGACTGATAAATGTTGTATGTACTAGTAAGCATCATTTTCACCGTAAGGTCCTAGATAAGACTACTAACTAGAGAATTGTTCTATAATCTCGACTCTCAAGTCTTATGTTGTTAGCATAGTTACTTGTGTTCTGACTCCACAGAGTCTGTCTCATCAATAAATTATGGCATGTCAATTTTAAAATAGGAGAGTTGACCACGCAAATTCACTGATCTCTGCATGGTGGCAGCACTAGTGTTGTCAGAGCTTGGGCAACAGTAAAACAATGTCATGCGCTGTTCAGAAATTTTGTTTTTTTCTTTCAAGGAAAAAATTGTTAGAAAATCATGTCGATCATGCCAACTTGCTCTGATAACTCCTTGACATAGGCCACTTATCAGCGCCAGTATCTGATTGTTAACCACATTGGAGCCATTCGTGCTGAGCATGATGATTTCTCAATTCGTTTTGCTTCTTCTGTGAATCAGGTACTCTTCTCAATACATGTGCAGCTGGATAGTTTCTCTACTTGCTTAATGTGCAAATTTTGATTTAAGTTCTGCTTGTCTATGTTTTGCTAGCTGTTGTTGTTGAAGTCAACAGAAAGTGCAGATGCTGAATGGTGCAAAGAGGTAAAGGGGAATGTGTATGATATGGTAGTGGAAGGATTTCAGCTCTTAAGCAGATGGACTGCACGTATATGGGAACAATGTGCATGGAAATTTTCTCGGCCCTGCAAGGATGCGGTTTCACTAGAAGCAAATGAACCTTTAGGATCATGTTCTGACTATGAAAAGGTACTATAACTAGTTGTTTGAGAATTGTCATTATTATGGAGTTCCTGTTATTCTGCATTTTGTTTTATTTGCTCCATTCTCTGCAGTGATAGCTGCTAATACTGGTCAGTGGGTAGGAGACTACTGGCTCCACTTGCGGCTGAATGTATAAAGCCTTGTCCAGCTAACTTTTCTTCTGTTGGATCACTAAAATAAAAAATTTCATTAACGAGGGCCACAGGACTATCAACCCATGAACAAACTGAAGTGTTCAGAAAACAAAATCATGAAGATGAGAGATTCATTAATGTTAACTAAACCTTGTATGCCATATCTACCTAGTGATATATAAAAAAATGTACAGTTTGTGCCTCCAGGCGACTATTTTATTAAGTCAACAAATTGTTAACCTCCTTTTCCAGCTGGATGACACTATCAATGAGATTCTCAATCCTCAACGTGAGGTTACCCTTCCACTTGTCAGTTCTAGTAGCACTTTCCTTTTCGGTCACAGATTAGGAAAATGACCTTTTGTTGTATGCTTGTGTTGATGCTAGTCAGACTTAGTTGGTCCAGCTGCTGGGTGTGTTCGAACTTGATATTGTTAATTTTTCTTCAAGGTTCTTTTAAGCTGAGAATAGCCCAGTCTTGGACCTTGACCTGTTTAGCTTTAACTTTTGGTCATTGTTGATTTATGCAGCTCAGAGTGATGATAAACTGTAAAAATATTGCTTCATGATAGTGCATATCTGGAATTACATTGCAGGTAGTTAGGTATAATTATAGTGCAGAGGAAAGAAAAGCACTGGTTGAACTTGTTAGCTACATAAAGAGCACTGCTGCGATGATGCAAAGATGTGATACATTGGTAGCTGATGCTTTATGGGAAACCATACATGCTGAGGTACAAGATTTTGTGCAGAACACTCTAGCCACCATGTTGCGAACAACGTTTCGAAAGAAGAAGGACCTATCAAGGTGCATATTTGACGAGTTCTTTGTTGGTACTTTTGGGAAGATTTTGCTCCTCAGGCTTGTCAAGTGCATGAGTATAAGGAAGTTTCAAGTTCTCTAATTTTGAATAAGGGATGCTTCTATTTGCTTGTGATTGCCTTTTCTCCCTGTAATTTGTCAAGCTATTCAAGGCTAGCTTTTCCATGTCTATATAGGAAGGGAGGTTAATTTGTATTAGACAATTTTACAGTTTCTCTGAAAAATATCTGTATGGTCAATTGATAAATAGGAAATACGGAAGTTTCAAAGGATTGGTTGGCTGTGTGCGCAATTTAGTATCCATGTCAACATTTTAATTTCATACCCTAACTAGAATGCATATCAACTATGAACAAAATATTTATAGTATCAATAATATGTATAGAGCCTTGAAACAAACATAGAGGTTACTGTGGTCATGGAAATTAGACAAGTTGTCGAAAGCTCTACTATCAGTATTTCCAAAACTTTTTGATGTCATCCTTCATGACATCACTATGTTGTCATATGTGGTCCTAGATGATTCTTGTGAAATTATTATTTTGTTCGATTATGTAAGATTCTTATTTGTTCTTTGCTAAAATATCCTTTTATTCTCGTCTTTTATTTTGTCTAATTTCTGTTTGATAGGATTCTCTCGGACATGCGAACTCTTTCAGCAGATTGGATGGCAAACACAAGCAAGTCGGAGCCAGAGTTGCAATCACTACAGCCTGGAGGTGAAGAAAGCAAAGGGAACTTTTTCTATCCAAGGCCAGTGGCACCGACAGCTGCTCAGGTTTTTCTAAAGCTTTGATCTTTCTTCATTAGTTTGTAATAGTACTTTGGTGTTAATTCCCTTGTCCCATTTTTTCAGTTTTTGCAGTTATACAGATTGGTTTGTTTGAGTTACTATATTCTCTTTCTGTATGTTTCGGCATGTCGTGCATACTTTCTGCTATGTATTCTTTATACTTGCACATGTGTGCATCTGCATGCATGCATGCGTGCAAGTGTTTATGTCTCTATCTTATGCTGCCATGCATGAAGAAACTTTGCACTGAATCTTACAATGTTCTGTTAAGCTCAGTAGTAGCATAGGGTTACAGATGTTAATCCACTTGAGAAATGTGCTCTGGGGTAGTGTGCATTAGAGCACTGTTTAATGGTATTAAATGTGTCATTAATAAGTTTGCTGCATGTATATGCAATTGGTAGAGGACGAGTCTAATTTTCCAATGTCACGTTTTTCAGGTCCATTGCCTGCAGTTCTTAATCTATGAGGTTGTTTCTGGTGGTAATCTTAGGAAGCCTGGGGGACTCTTTGGTAACAGTGGTTCTGAGATCCCCGTCAATGACATGAAACAGTTGGAGACATTTTTTTACAAGCTTAGCTTTTTCCTGCATATGTTGGACTATACAGGTACCATTTCATCTTGTAGGCTTTGTGCTTGATTTAAGTGCATGGTTGTCAGCATTTTATAATCTGATGGTAACAGAACTAATCAATGAGATGGGTGGCAATTCTACCAGTTTAACTGCGGCTTCAATCGCATTGTATCTGAGCTTATGCATTTCATCTCTAGATAGATGTGCTCAAGATCTGTTGTCTCCTCTTTTCAGTGCATCTTTTTAATGTATTTTACTTTCCTATAATCCCTCACATTCTATTGTTTCAAGCTATGGTCCATCACTTTGGGAAAAATAATGCCTTAAGCGGTTGTCCAATGCGGACTGGAAGACTGTCTCACATACTTCTACTTTACCTATATAAAGTTGCTAAGAAGCACATGCTGTCATAATGGGCAGATCAATTCTGTTTTTCAATTTTGAAATAATGCAATTCACTGTTGATATATATATATATATATATATATGTAGATATATATTATCTATATATAGTTTTTTCAACTAAAAATGTTACACAATTGTTGAAAAAATATAAACAAGTTGAGAATAATCATGTAAAGAATCTACATTTGTCTATACATTGTTTATATAAACAATTAAAAATTGTATTTAATGTTTTCTGAAACTTTAGCCTTGAGGAAAAAGTCCCTTTTGTTTAGTACAATGTAAGAGTTTACTCTTCAGAAACTTGGAAAGATATGTGCATATAAATGTTTACGCTAGTTTGATCACGTAGCTTTAACTTTTCTGAAAATGTATACGCTAAATGGAAACAAATGTGAAATATAATATGGAAAAGATTCATTTTAACTTATTAAAATGATTAAGTTGTTCCGACTAATAGCCTTGATAATATATCCATTTACTCATGTTGTTGTTTAATTTTTTCCATTCTTGACCAGAGGTCAGAAAAAATTGGAGGTGAGAAGATGAATTATATTTGCCTAAAATTGTACACGCAATTGGTTCCAAAGCGGGTCATACACGCAATTAGTTCCAACGTGGGTTGCAAACATAGGTTTTGTTTTACTTGTTTTAGTACCATTTTTATGACAAAGAGTCAATTGCTGCTTCAATTGCACTGTATTAGAGCTCATGCATTTCATCTACAGTTTGATGTGCTCAAGTTCTTTTATCTTTCGTCCTTTCAGTGCGTCTTACTTTTCTATAATCCCGCACATTCTGTTATGTCAAACTATACGGCAAATGTCACTTTGTGAAAATAGTGTATAAGAGGAGTTTAATGCGGACTAGAAGACTGTTTCAATAACTTCAACTTTACCTTCCCTAAAATTATACCGCTGATCTCAACAACCAGCATCCCACAGTTTCACTAGCAGATGAAATGGACCAGCATTGTGAATGGAGAAGCTATTTTACATTTGCCTTAGTGGTCGAACTTTACACTTGCTAGGTGAGAAACTACATGCTTCAATAGGATAGAGAATGCCTTTTGGTCCGGAATATATATCTTATGCATATGTAATAACTGCATTGCTTTCCTCTATCTTGCTAATACCATTATTATTATAGTGGTTGTTGTTGTTGCTGTTGTTTGGATAACCACATCAATCACGTGCTCGATGTGTAATCCAAATTTCACAATAAGATTCCTAATTGAGCTTCCAATGAGGGCAAGCCATAAGACTTGATTATTGCTTCCATCAAAGTTAGTTGGTTAGAAATAGACAGAAGGAAATGAATGTCCTTTTGTTGGTTGTTCCTTTTCCCCTCTGTTACCGTTTCATTTTTTGGATTCCCTGGCCCCATTGACATCATTTGGTGTGATTTCATTCACTTATAGACATGTCAGCATTTCTTGGGACAAATAAACTTTCTTTAACAGTTAGCAGCAATTATTGTTTACTTGTATTGCTGTAGACAATACACAGAAAGCATTTGGACTAATTTAGCTTTGTATTGTTGTGCTGCAGCGACATTGGTGACTTTGAGTGATCTTGGTTTTCTCTGGTTTAGAGAGTTCTACTTGGAGTCTTCTCGTGTTATTCAGGTAAACTGACAACTTGTGGATACTGGAACTTGTGCGTTCTCACACTAGAATTCATCCTAGGGCATCTTTGATGGGGGACTAACGGTGAAATCTGAGATAGGGGGCTTGTTTTTGGGTCATGAGTTGCGAGAACTTGCTTCTTCTTTTCTTGGTTGGACTTTTATTCTCTCGGATTTGGTCAATAAGGGCATGTTTTGGTAACGTTTCGTTAAAAAATTATTTCACTATTTTTGCTTCTGGGAACAATTTTTGAACAGAAGAAGGCGTTTGGTAAACTTGTTAGGGAATAAAAAATGAACGTAAACACGTTTGGTAAATTTGTATTTTTTTTTGTTTCTTTTAATTTTTTAATATTTTTATTTAATTTTTCTTATTTTTCTTTCTTTTTTTCTTCTTTTGGCCAATCGGGCCTCGGCCATGGCCGGCGACCGGCCGACGAGGGCCGGTGACCGGCCGACGAGGGCCGGCAACCTCACCTTGGCTAGGCGAGCTCCGGCTCGCCTAGATCCGGCGAGCCCGAGCTCGCCCGACCACACGGCGAGGCTCGGCCTCGCCGAGCCACCGCCAAGCCGGCGAGCCTTGCCGGTGGGCTGGGCGAGCTTGGGCTTGCTTGGATCTGGGCAAGCTCGAGCTCGCCCGACCAAGGCGAGGCCGAGCCTTGCCGGGGCCGGTGACGCTTGGCCTCGCCGGGGCCGACAATGCTCTGGCGAGGTTGCCGGCCCTCGACGGCTGGTTGCCGGCCATGGCCGAGGCTGGCGACCGGCCAAAGAAAAAAAAAAGAAAAAGAAAAGAAAAAAAAAAAAAGAGAAGAAAAAGAGAGGAGAGAGAAAATTTGTTCTTAAAATTGTTCCAAAAAACAAAAAACATGTTTTTTTTGTTTTTCGTTTACTTCAAATTTGTTTTAACAAAAAAAAATAGATTTGGAACAAAAACGCAAATAAATGCGTTTAAGCCTTTTTTTTGTTCCCCCAAAAAAACATAAATTTTGTTCAAAAACAGAAAAAAAAAAAAGAATGAAAACAAACAGGCCCTAAGGTTGCACCACATGCATTATAACGAAGTCAATCCCTACAAATAGCAACTAGCTGTTAATCAAGAAAAACCTTTTTGCAATCAATGTTTATATGAACTCTGTGTCAGAAGATCAACTTTACAATTTTAAAACTAATATTGTAATGTTTTGGCTTCAAATACAAGATTTGATGCCTGCAGAGTCTTGTAGTTATCTTAAGAAGATTAAGAGAAATGGCTCCCTAGATATCTTTAGACGAGATGTTTTTAGTACCCTAGAGACATGAGCAATTGACCTAGTGTTTTAGCCGTAATTTATCTGTTAGGAACCACAGGCTGACTTTTCACATCATTTTTGTTAGTTTCTTTGGAAAAGAAGTTGGTCCATCATTTCTACACATCTATTTATAGGAAAATTTTAAATAAGGGCATGAAGTGTCCTCATTTTCTCAAAAAAAGCCCTAAAGTGGACATTGTGTCAAATAAAGACTTGAAGTGCTCTCATTTTCTCAAAAAGGGGCGTGAAGTGAGTGGACACTGTTTCAAATAATAGCCTGAAGTTGCCATGTCAGTCTCAAGTCTTGAAGAAGAATCTAACCTACCGGCTGATAATAACATTTTCATCCTCTACTTTTTTGAACTTTTTTCCTTTTATTGAATTAGGTGAAAAAATAAATTAAAAAAAAAAAAAGGAAGGAGAAGGGAAAACAGTGAGGGCTCTATACCACCATCGCCACCGCACCATCGTTGGGCCTTCTCAGTGATGGCAAGGCGGCAGCGGCGAGGACTTAGTCCTCACCTGATTTCCTTCCTTTTTTTAATTTTTTAAAAAAATATAATTTAAATAATATTTAAAATTAAATTGTATTAGACGAAAATGCCCTTGATTGGCCGGAATATTTAGCTAGTCGACGAGGTCAAGTCCTTACTTGAAACTGTCATGGCCACTTCAGTCTTTTATTTGAATATTTAGCTAACCGGCGAGGTCAGGTCCTTATTTGAAACAATATATACTTCAAGTCCTTATTTGAAAAAATAAGGGCACTTCAAACCTTCATTTGGAATTTTCCCTCTATTCCTGGATTCTACTAGGAATTAACCGGATTCTTGAACATGGGAATTAAGTGTAGTCTAATATGGGAATGAGTCTTTTATTGACTTTCTTTGATATTGTGAGGTGAATGTACTTATGAAACTCTTCAGAAGGAAAATGAAAATTGAGTTTGTTAAAGAGATCTTTTTTTTTTTTTTTTTTTTTTTTCTGGGTGTGTCCTACTTTAACTCTCCTCTCTCTCTCTCTCTCTCTCTCTCTCTCTCAGACTTTTATTCTGCTTCTTTGTTAGATAGATGGTTAGCATAGTTCAAATTCTCACAAGAGTCTTACATAGGATCCCCATTAGTTTTTATTTATATATCCTTTGACAAATGCAGAAAAAGTGGAAGTTTGCATGTGCCTTTACGTATAATAGAAAGATCTTTCTAGTTCTGGCTTGAGAGTTTGAAAGCCACAGGAAGTTTTCCAGACATTGTTAGGATCTGGAATGGAATGAACTCTTTATCAAATTTTATTATATGATGGTAATTTTGCAGCTTAATTAACTTCATTATTTTGTATCGGTGAAACTTTTTGTTAACTGGAAATTGGGATGAATAGACTAGTAATGGATAATCTGTAATATTGTAGAAGGATCCATCAAGCCCACACTGCTCCCTGAGCAAAGGCTTAATTATTGTTACTTGTTGGTTCTCAATAAAACGCAATCTAGGCACCTTTTTTTATATGTCAAGCTAGAGAGTACTTGTAACCAGACTGAAATTGAATGGCTGAAACTGTCGAGAGAATCTGATATCTTGCATTGGAGTCATTAATCAAAGGACTACCTAAGTTGTAAAAGAATCCAAGGAAATTTGTTAGTTACGCCTGAGCTTTAGATTTCCAGTGATACTTAATGTTACTCAGATAGGTACCTGCTTGCTTGGTAAAGAACTAGGGTTTTATTTTATCTTGACTTTGATCAACATATAAAAGAAAGGAACGGTCTCTTGCAATTGAGCAGCCTCTTTAATGAAAAACCAAACAGAGAAAATTGAAACAGAATATAATAATCACATGCTAGTATTCTTTTGGTGGATGATTGGTGAATCAACCGTGAGGTTCCTGTCTAACCTGCAACTTTTGCTGACACAATATGTGCTATTTAAGAATGAATCGATATCAGTTTAGTTACATTTTGTTTCTAATATCACTACATTAAAGATGGGACTGTCTTAAAGTAGCTGCCTAAAGCATCGACACAGTTTGCCTCAGGGACCACTGTTGGAAATACAATGGACAAGATCTTTAAAAAAGTCAATGATTCAATAAAATACTTGGAGTCACACATAAATACATGCATAGGTGCAAAAATGTACTTGCATAGAGAGACATTTATTTGCATGGATTTTCAGTAGCTTTAATCAAGAGAAGTTACAGATGAGCCGCAATTGCTCGGCCGAAGCAATCCAAATAATTCCATTGGAAAGTGGGTGTGTCCCTGCTTTAAATTATAATGGTTGTCCAACATAACTTGGACCAGATATTTCAGATTGCTTTGCATTGCTCTTTACATTGGTCGGGTACTGTGGTCAGAGCAAACTGTCTAATGATAATACTTCAAGAATCATCAACCCATAGTTGTTATAGTAGGAAAAAATGACTAAATAATTGGAAAGACTAATTCCATTGTTCATCATTTCTATAGGGTAAAAAATAGGCATCAAATTAATGCACATTACTCCAAGATGCTATAATGAAATGCTTCATGGAAAACAAGGCATGCAGTACAATGCTAAGATCTCAATGTATATACAAATAGGTCTTCTCCATGAAGACATTTTTATTTTCCAACTTTTACTATCTGTTGTTTTCATTCTGTTATCCTCTGCACCAATTCCATATGTCTTTCTACTTTTGCAGTTTCCTATTGAATGCTCTCTTCCCTGGATGCTGGTGGATCATGTATTAGAGTCTCACAATGCTGGACTTCTTGAAAGAGTCCTGATGCCTCTTGACATCTATAATGATTCGGCTCAGCAGGCATTGGTTGTTTTGAAACAACGGTTCCTCTATGATGAAATTGAAGCTGAGGTGTGTCAACTTCTTAACCTTGAATTGTGAAGCTGTGGCAACGTTCACTAATTTATGCTTGAGTGTTTGTGCCGTCTTCCATAGCAGCATTATAGAATATATGTTTGAACCTGTCAAACAGCTTCAAATACCAAGGTTTTCACCATTGTTGTTATCATATCGTGAAAATCAAATGGTTACCAATCGGTGTGTCATGCCATAGAGAGACAAATTAAGATTACCGGTATTTTAGGGTTCTAAAAAAGTTTAGAAAGGAGGAGGGAATTTGTCTTGATTTGGTAGGACTCAAATTGGTTCAACTATGTCCTTAGCTGATACAATTTTCCGTATTGCCTGTTTTTCTTGACCCTTGTGCAGCTTAGAGTGTCATAATAGAACAATTCAGCGCAGAAATTATAAATCTTTCTTGCAGCCACATGACCTATCAAAACTGCAGCTTAGAATAACATTGCTTCAGGAGGGTAGATATAGTTTGTAATCTTTTCGTAAGCCGATACATGTGCTGATGAAAATTCTTGTGTTCTTGGAACATGCAATCTCTTTCATGTCTTATGAAGTGCTTTCCCCGCTGTAACAATTCAGCTACAATGGCTCGGAGAACTTCCCATATTTGAATTTGGAAGGTTGTACTGTTCTGTAGGAGCTTTAGTACAACCAATAATTGCTTAGGGGCTGTTTGGTAATGTTTACATTCTTTTTTTGTTCTGGGAACAAAAAAAAAAAAAGTATTTCATTAGGAAATAGGAAATACTTTTGAACAAAAAAGATGCGTTTGGTAAATTTGTTAGAATAAAAAATAAACGAAAACATGTTTGGTAGATTTTTGTTCTTTTTTTGTTTCTTTTAATTTTTTAATATTTTTATTTATCAGTTTTCCTTTATTTTTTATATTTTTCTTTCGGCCGGTCGCCGGCCTTGACGGCGACCGGCCGACGGGGCCGGCAGCCTCGCCCAGCCACGGCGAGGCTCGCCGGCCCCGGCAAGGCCGAGCGTCGCCGGCCCCCGGCGAGGCTCGGCCTCATCGGATCTGGGCGAGCTCGAGCTCGCCCGGCCATGGCGAGGCGCGGCCTCGCCGGATCCGGGCGAGCCCGAGCTCGCCCGGCCAAGGCAAGGCGAGGCTCGGCGTCGCCGCGCGGGCGAGGCCGAGCCTCGCCTTGGCCGGGTGAGCTCGGGCTCGCCCATCCGGCGAGGCCGAGCCTCGCCCGCGACGCCGCCTCGCCTCGCCGGGGCCGGCGACGCTCCGGCGAGGTCGCCGATCCTCGACGGCGTCGCCGGCCCTCGACGGCCGGCCATGGCCGAGGCCGAGGCCGAGGCCGGCGACCGGCCAAAGAGAAAGAAGAAGAAAAGAGGAAGAGAAGAGAAGAGAGAGAAGAAGAAACAGAAACAAAAAATTGTTTCTTCAAAATTGTTTCTGGAACGAGAAACAAATTTTTTTTTGTTTCTCGTTTCTATTCTTTTTTTGTTCCAGGAACAAAAAAACAGAAAAAGTGTTTATAAACACTTTTGAGAAACAAAAACATGCAGGGCCTTAAAGAACATTCCATAGTCTTGTTACGCAATTTGCACTTCCTTGATGGAAGTGATTAATTTAAAAGTTTGCCACTATTGCTGGCATATGTTTTCACTTCCTCACGTTGTAGTGCTTTTATTAGTATCGAAACAAAAAACCTTGTAAAATAGACGGCCATACTTTCAACATTATGTACAGACAATGGTTAGGTGCAAGATGCATTGCACCAATAGAACAAGCGAGTCATGATCATAACTAGCAGAGAATAAAAGACAGCTTAAAGCAAGTACTACATAATGGAATATGTAGCCAAAGTTTCCTATTATAACCTACCTTTATGCATGACTAACCTAAATTATGTATGGATTGAGAGGAACTGGAAAATGTGCATGATATATGGAACTGCTAAACCTTAAAAGTCTAGAAACTACTGACGGGAATATGTCTGCAAAAGTCAGATGTCAGGGTAGGAATTATGACCGCTGTAGCAGTTCTGTCTTTAATGTCTGCAGGTAAACGTTCTTTTTACCTTCTTATATGATTAAGAGTTTTCTCATCTCCTGGTTGCTCAGTCTATCTATCCTCCATTGTGCTATTTCCTAGTTGCTCATTCATACATTTGTCAGGAATATAGGAACAAGGATATGTTTGATGAAACTATTTTGTTATTGATAATGCCCTCATTTCTGAAGCCATTGTCCATAACTAATTCAGGCCCATCAGGCAACATAAGCCTCGGGTCACCAAGGTTGCAACTATATTGTCATACGTAAAATTGATGACACTGATCGTTTATTTGCTTCATCCAGCTTCATGTTGCTTTTGTTCAATTTCTCCTTTAACAGGTGGACCATTGTTTTGATATTTTTGTGTCAAAGCTGTGTGAGAGTATTTTCACATATTACAAGAGTTGGGCAGCAAGGTAAGCAAAGCGATCTCTATCTTAATTACTGAAATACAAATTCTTTACCAATTTTCACTGATGTCAAAATCTTGTAGTGAGCTGCTTGATCCATCATTTCTCTTTGCCTTGGATAATGGAGAAAATTTTTCCATCCAGCCTATGAGGTTTACCACATTACTGAAGATGACTAGAGTGAAGGTCAGTCTAATTCAAATGTCATTATCGAGCGCTCTGCATCTTTTTTCCTTTTTGTTGTGGAAATGATGTGTGCTGCCAGTCATTCAAAAGAGCCAATTACTAAATTTTTCCTGGATTCATATGAGGTTTTAACGTCAAGTACGAATTCTCTCACTAAATCTAGACCTTAACTGGTGCTTCCAGTTCAGTAAACGAGCAAGCTCCATCATTGCACTATCCTATGCACTTTCTATGTAAAGGTCATTGAAAAAAGGGCAGGACACAGCATACTCTTTTCTTGGTCTGGGTTTGACAATGTTGGAGGAATTAGACATGCTCATATTGTATGAAAAGAAAATAGATGGATAATGCTCCAAGTAAGAAAATCACTACCTTGAACACTGGTTGACCACCACGAGAATGGTCTTCTTATCATTTCATTTGTGTCACCCAAGGGAACAAAGTCTTAGATATCTTCAATATGATCTGCATGATGTGTATGTGGTCTGTTCTACAAGTTCAAAAATTAATATATTCCATGTGAGGTGAATGATTCCTCTTGCAATTGGATATATTGAAAAATACACCCATTCACCCACTTAAACATTGGTGTACTTATTTTATCACATCCATGTGTTTCTTTCCTCTTTCTATCTCTCAAAATAACAATTATTTACTTTTTGAAATATTTTTTTGCCTCTCTCTCTCTCTCTCTCTCTCTCTCTCTGTGGCCCCATGTGTAGTTGCTTGGAAGGACTGTTGACTTGAGAAGTCTGATTACAGAAAGGCTGAACAAAGTTTTCAGAGAGAATCTCGAGTTTTTGTTTGATCGTTTTGAGTCCCAGGATTTATGTGCAATAGTGGTAAGGTTCTTTTCATGGCTCTTGTCAATCAAGTTTTTGAAATTAGGGAGATCCTGAGTTTTCATCATTACGTACATTATTTTCTCTCAAATCAGGAGTTGGAGAAGTTGCTGGACGTCTTGAAGCATGCGCATGAATTGCTATCAAAGGATATCTCGATAGACTCATTTGATCTAATGATGAACGAGATGCTAGAGAACATATCACTTGTTTCATATTCTAGTCGACTTGCCTCTCAGGTTGAATCTCTTCCTTCACTGTTATATTTTGTGATCCTCCAACGAGTGTGCTTCAGGATGCAATTAACTCTAACGTATAGTAACTCCTATTATTCTTGCCAATCTAGATTGTGTGATATGCTTTTTTCTGTTTTGCCATAGTTAACGTAGCTACTTAAGCTTAAGCATGTTTGGTTGTTGTAAAAATGATATTGCAAATCTATTTCCAATCTATCAGTTTAAGATGTTTACTTTGAATAATTTTGAAGGCGTGGTAATCCTTATTATGGCCAAAATTATAATTCCTATTACCCCATGTAATAGCTAGCTATTACGGCTGTGAATAAAGTGGAAGAGAGAAATTTTGTACGTGTCAATGTAAATAGAAAAGAGTACAGGGAGCCTATTTATAGGCTTGAATAGATGACAATCTAAGGATAGCAAATCAGATCAGATAAGCTTAATTAAAATAAATACAGAGAATTGAAAGAAATCTCTTAAATATCTCTGTGATGACACCTAAATATCTCTAACACTCTCCCTCAAGTTGGAGCATAGATATTAATGATGCCCAGATTGTTATAAATTTATTTTATCCTCCCTCTATCCAAAGGTTTAGTGAAGATGTCTACAAGTTGTTCACTGGTTCTATTGTGATTTGGAAGAATCACTCCACTTTGCAGCTTCCATTGAATAAAATGATTGTCAACCTTAATGTGTTTTGTTCTCTCATGAAACATAGGGTTGGAAGCTACATGTAATGCTGCATTATTATCTATCACACCATAGAGACATATATAGGAGATGAAGTTTTAAAGCCTAACTTGGTTGATAGCTGCTGAATTCACACTAATTCATATGTCACTTGTGCCATGGCTCTATATTCTGACGGAACACTAGAGCAGGCAACAGCACTCTATTTTTAACTCTTCCATGACACTAGATTTCCTCCAACCAAGGTACAATAACCAATGGTTGATATTCTATCATATGGAGACCTTGCCCATTCGGCATAAGAGAATCCTTAAATTCTGACATGACTATGGTTTTAGTAAACAATTCATTTCCCTGGAGCCTTCTTCAAGTACCTCAAATTCTGAATAACTGCATTCCAGTGAGATGTACAGGGTGAAGCCAAGTATTGGCTTACAACACTGACAAGAAAGGCAATGTCTAATGGAGTAATTGTGAAATAATTCAACTTACATACCAGTCTTCTATATCTCTTAGGATTACCAAGAGTCTCTCCTTCCTCAACAACTAGATTGACTCCTTGTTCTGTAAGTGAATCAATAGGCTTTGATCCCGACATGCTGGTATCGGTGAGCAGATCCAGGACATACTTTTGCTGTGACAAAACAATACCTTTCTATGACTACATTGCCTCAATTCCTTGGAAATACTTCAACTTTCCCAAGTCATTAGTCCAAAACTGTTGCTGAAGATAGAGCTTTAGTTCAGCTATACCAACGAAGTCGTCTCCAGTGATGATAAAATTATCAACACACACAATCAGAACAGCTTGCCCTGATTGTTTATAAAAGAAGAGTGATCATTTCCATATCTAGACAGTTCAAAACAGAGTACAACCTTGAAAAATCATCCAAAACATGCTTATAGGGACTACTCAAATCATACAAAGACTTTTTTAGCTTGCATATTAGTCTCCCAGACTCCCTCTAAGCAACAAACCACAGAGGTTGCTTCATATACACCTCCCTGTAAAGAGTACCATGTAAAGAAGCATTATTGACGTCAAGCTGAAACAAAGGCCAGTTATATGTGACAGTGAGAGAGATCAAAATACAAACAAATGTAAGCTTGGCAATAGGAAAAAAAGTGTCTAGATAGTTAACCCCATAGCCGTCATCCAGCCAGAGCTTTGTAATGCCTGATATTGTTTAACAGTAGATGAAAAGGACCAAAAGGAAGGAGACATGGAAGAATATGAGATAAAGTTGGCAATAGAATGTTGAGTGGAAGCACATGTACCTTTGCGATGAGCAATAAAAAGATCAAGATCACACAAAAAGGGTCAGCTAATGGCGGATCTAGAGCTGAAGATGATGTAGTAGTGACAAGAGGAAGTGGGGAGCAATAGCTACTTGAGGACGCTAGGTATAGACATTGAGAGGAAGTGGTTCTTGTGCAAATACCGGTGAAGATGGAGTAGTTGACCGAATGGTGGTCACATGTAAATTTTCATCCACCTCAAAATTAGTGATTGGAAGATCATGATGAGTAGATTCAAAGAATGAAACATTAGCAATTATAAAGTACTTCCTTGATGATGCATAATAACAACGGTATCCCTTTTGAGTACGAGAATAATTCAGAAACATACACTTGATGGCCCTTTGATGGCCCTGGGATGAAATTTTGATACTCCAGGTCGATGATCACAAACAAAACGGACAGCCAAAAAGTACAGCATGGTAAGACAAATAATGACTGATTGGGAAACAAAGTAGAAAATGGAATGCCACCTCGCAAAACAGAAGAAGGCATGCGATTAATAAGATAGCATGCGGTCAAGACAGCATCAGACCTAAAGGTTTTGGGGACCTTCATCTCAAAACATGGACTTGATAGCTTCTAATAAATTCCTATTCTTCATTTGAGCTACACAATTTAGTTGTGGTGTTTAGAACAAGAAGATTAATCGATCATATCATGTTGAGTCATAAAGTCAGAAAAATGTGTAGAAAAGTACCCCTAGTATTATCAGAATCCAAAACTTTAACATACACACCAAACTAAGCATGAATTTCAAAAATAAAGGCACAAAATATAGAATACAATTCTAAATGACTTTTCATTAGATATGTCCAAGTGACTCTAGAATAGTCACCAACAAAAGTAACAAAGTATCTAAAACCCAAACTAGAAACCTCATCAAATATCTGAATGAACTAATGAAAAAGGAGACTGCCTGCTTAATGACTCAAGGCAGGTAACTAACACGATGCAATTTGCCAAGTTGACATGACTCACACTCTAAACTAGGAAGAGATTGAAAACCTGAATCTAACTTTTGAAGAGTTTGCAGTAGATGACCAAGACAACGGTGGATCTAATGTAGGGAAGTAAGACTAGAGCATGCAATAGATGGAGCATTTTCAAGCACATACAGCCCCCCCACCTCACGCCCTCTACTAATCCTCCTTTTCGTAGCCATATCTTGAAAAATACAAGAATCAAGGTAGAATGTCATTGGCACTAATAGTTTTTGGTTAATTTATTAACTCACATGAGGTTAGATGGAAATTGTGAGAGATAAAGCACCGAGAATAATGGCAATGAAAGAGTTGGATGAACTGTACCAGTCCCCCTTAACTTGTGTAGTTGAACCATTAGCTTCAATAATAGTGAATAATGATGGAGTAAGAAAGGAAAATATACTTGAAAGACTTGACATGTGATCAAAGGCCCTTGAATCAATGATCCAAGGGTGAGACACAGTTGAAAGACATGCAATAGCATTATCTATTTGTACCAGGGTAGCGGTGGAAAAAGTGGGCTGTGAAATCTGAAACTGGTTATACGGAGCAAAATCCTTATTAGGCGCGACCACTATGTTGCCTTTCAAAAGACTTTGCAAAGAAGAGTTAGTACCACATGCAGTATTTGCAAACTATTGTTGCTACCCTGGTATCCCATGTAACTTGTAGCAAAATTTTTGAAGGTTTGCCACAATAATGACAAGTCCAAATGGCCCCTAAGCTATCAATAAAAAAGTGGGACTATCCATAATGTTGCTGTTGGCCTTGGCCTTGGCCTCTCCTTCTTCTTGTACCTCGGCCGCCACCATGGCCACCAAGGCCATTATGTCCTCCATGGTTTCCTCCATCACCCCTACCACCACCGATTCGAGACTAGGACACAAGCTAAACTATCTACCACAAACGTGGTGTCTTGAGAAGATCATGAGATACCCGAAGAACTTGAGCAAATGTGTGAGTGATGCAATAATCTCTCCTCTAAGAATCTAAGATCTAATAGTTTCATAGTCTAGAACGAGACCTCCAAGGAATCCCATTACAGCCAATTGTACTCTTTGAAGTTGCATTTGCTGAACATTAGTTGAAATAGGGAGAAGAGCATTCAACTTCTAATACATCCTTGTAAAATCAACAAAGTACTGTGTAATGGAACACCTATTCCTCTCAACTTGGTAAAACTCCTGCAATATATCATAAATCCATGAAGGGTTATTTTGGCCAGAACACAATACACGCAAATACTCCCACAGTTCCTTGACCATGTCAAGGTGAATTACCAGATCAACTATTTCACTCTCCATAGAGTTCAGCATCTAATCATGAAAATGTGCATTAACAGCATTCCAAGTTGCATTATCCTTGGGTTTAAGCCCAGTCAAGTGTATATGCTGATTTTTGCCGATCAACGTTCGCTTTACAATTTTCTTCCATCGTTGAAAGTTGCATTGCCTTCAAGCTTCTTCTCGGTGATTTGATTAGAAGAAGAGGAAATCACCTCAGTTGTCACAATATTACTTTTCTTAAGATCACCCATTCTCCAATAATAATAAGAAAACTACCACAATATTTTCCTTCAAGTAACTCAACCTCAATAGTTCAATAATCCAACACAATTAAAAAATCACATCAATAAACCACCTCATACTAAAAGCCTAAGGTTGTTACAGCACTAGCAATTATTCGAACCTCTGGTCCGGACATAGAAATAGAGTGCTGGATAATATTCTTTGCTGTCCCTTCATTTTCCTAGAGGACCGAGGAGCTCAACTGGTGTCAAATCTTGGCTGGTCATCGCTGGCTCTGGGATGAATGAGATTATGCGACATTGGACAACACCATATCTAGGCTGGAGGGCCTGGGTGAACTAGAGGATGCCGAATTTGATCTGGGTTGGATGGGGCTAGGCAGCGTTGGATCTGGGCTGGTGGCTTTTTTTTTTTTTTTTTTTTTTTAGAGAAATTTTAGCAGCGTGGGGTAACGGCTCTAATATCATGTGAATGAAGTGGAAGAGAGTAATTCTGTATATTTCAATGTAAATAAAAAAGAGAACATGTAGCCTATTTATAGGCTTGAATGGACGACAATCTAAGGAAAGCATATCAGATCAGATATGCATAATCAAAATAAATACAGAGAAATAAAAGAAATCTCCTAAATATCTCTAAAAGATATATAAATATCTGTACAACAGCCAAATCTGTAATAGTTATTGCTGAGATGCCCCTCTTTTCTCCCTCTCAATCGACCAGCAATATAATTGTTTTTTTTTTGGTAAGAACCAGCAATATAATTGTTGTGTGACGTAATATTCTACTATTGCGGTAAATAGTCATACTTAATCATAACTAAATTATTTATTTGTAAATAAAACTAATCGTATTATATATACTAATCATCCTATTGATAATAATATTGTAGTTATTGTAGTTCTTAAATGCTTTTTCTGCTTTGCCATATCCAATGTAGCATTTGCTGATTAAACTTAAGCATGTTTGGTTGTTGTTTTAAATGTGACATTGCAAGTTTATTTTTGGTCCATCACATTAAGATGGTTGCTCTGAATAATAGTGAGTGCGTTGTAATCCTTATAATGGCCAAAATTTTATTTCCTATTACCCCAGTGTAGCTAGCTATTACAGCCAAATCTGTAATAGTTATTGCTGAGATGTTCCTTTCTCCCTCTGACTCCACAAGCAATATAATTTTTGTGTGACATAATGTTCTACTACTGCAGTCAATAAATTTACTTAATCATAACTTAATTATTTATTTATAAATGATACCAATATTATTATATATATACTAATCATTATATGGATCATAATATTATAGTTATTGTAGTTGTTAGATACTTAATTGATTGCATATGTTCATATAAATAGGTTTAGTCATTTCTATAACAGAGCACCACCCTGAATGATGGAAGCTGCAGGTTCGAGCCTTGTTAGTCTTGACAAAATCAAATGCAAGAATATGAATATGAAAAACCCCATTTAGTTTTGATAATTTTATTTTAATAGTGAAACATATAGTAATCTAACAATATTATTATGGTAACATAATTAGTTGTGTTATACTTAATTATATATTATACATGATATAGTAAGTAACCACCACCAGGGGTCCTGGTGGGAATTGCGCCCACATGCATCCGAGAGGTTGAGGGGTTCAAGTGTAAGAAAGGATAGAAATCCTCCACGGGCCAGCTTTGACGGGTGCTCATGGTGTTCGCCCAGCTTGTTGATGTGCTTGTGGTGATGGTCTCCTCCACACAAAGAGCAGCTATGGCTCAATCTGAACATTACACTGCAAGTGTGAGACTCTTATGGTCATGCCCAAAGGGGGCCGCAACCACCAGTTGCCCCTTCTTGCCCTTTTCCTTATAAAAAATTTGAAGATAATTGTTTAGTAGTTGATGCACTAGAGGTGAGAGAGGCATATGACACATTTTATCCCAATTCCTCTGCCATTATACTGTCACCAAACGAAGTTACTATTCTGCTACCCAACCCAAAGAGTGCAATAACCATTAGAGCTATATAAAATCACAAAATAATAATTGTTACATTACAACCTTAACCATAGGTGCAACCAAATGTGCGCTGTCTCCTCTATCTGTTGCAGGTCGACAACTCCTCCTTCCCCTTCTTCAAATTCCGATTTGTACTTTTCATAGAGAAATCTCTAGTCAACAATAGAACAAGATCCATTTTGCATCATACCTAAGGGATTTATTGGTTTGGGCCAAAGAAGCAATGTCGCTAGATCTCTAGAATATAAGTTCGACTTTGATAAGTAAATTGTAATCTCTGAAACAGTGGGAGTACATAAGATCTCATCTGTCCATTGGTTCAAGGCATATAAATGTTTTTCATCATCCTGTGAAAAGATTAAACTCAAATAATTATCCGGTCAAGTTCCATTTAAATCTCTGGAAGGGGTATCCTATATATATAAGGCCCAAAGCCAAGATCTTTGTATGAGGAGGTTATCAATTGCTAGTTACAGTTCTTTGCCCATAACTTCAGATATTAGGAAGATCTTGAATTTTCAGTTACTAGTTGGATGTATTTTGCGGACATTTGTTGAGGATAGGGTAGAATAATGGAATCTCCTAGAGTAAGGGGGTCATGTCTCAGTTCGCATCAGATAACATTATTTACGAAGAACTTGAAATAGCCTCTTAAAACACATTAATGAACACCAGACGATAACCGGGATGACAGCAACTTTAAAGAGGATTCTGAAGTTTAACATGAAATCTTAACCGGGAAAATTTCTATTGGCTGAGTTTTTCACTGCGTATGCTGATATCTGAAACTTAGCAATCTCTCATGATTTCTCTATTATATTATCTGCCAGTTACAAATGCCAGTAAGTTGCATAAATAACTCTGATTTTTAAAGTTGGTTCCATGTTGCAGTTGACATACGCATGGTTTTATGTCTGTGTATGTACACACGCACACACACCATATAGTTTGGCAACATCCACTAAAAGACAGAATGTATGATCCTATGGTGCTGGAAATTTGTCACTGATGTCCTTAGCAAATGTTCACTTCTATTCTTTTTCCATTTCCAGATTTGGTCAGAGATGCAAAATGATTTCTTGCCCAACTTCATTCTTTGTAATACTACTCAACGATTCATCCGTTCTTCAAAGGTGCCATCAGTTCCAGTTCAAAAGCCTTCTGTTCCCTATGCAAAGCCCAATTTCTACTGTGGCACTCAAGTAAGTCAGTGGGATGATTTTACTTTGAACTTTTTTTTTCTTTTTTTTTGGGGGGGGTCGGAAATTTTACTTTAAACTTTGAACCTGCTATATATATATATTTAACATCAAATTTTTGTCATACCGTTGTGTAAATTAAAGTATTACTTTTTGGTGGGATATTTTAGTGTGGCTTACTGGAAGGACTTTTAACCCATCCAAGCAGTCGCTTAACTTTGTTCATTGCTCTTCGTGATCATTTCTGGTCATTATCATCATAGGATTTGAATTCTGCACATCAGAGTTTCGCACGACTTCACAGTGGGTTCTTTGGTATGCCACATATGTTTTCAATGGTTAAACTTCTCGGTTCAAGGTCATTGCCTTGGCTCATCAGAGCACTACTGGACCATATATCAAATAAGGTACTTCTAGAATCTCATACTTATATCTCTTTTGTTTTGACATCCCCAACAATCTGTTCTTTTCTAACTGGAGTCCGCATGGTGTACATTGTCAATACATTATACTTTTGCTCTTCATATTAATTTTGAATGTTTCACATTCTTATTTGTGTATTGTAATACTTAAATCATGATGGGCATTATCAGTTAAGTATGGTCAACTAAGGGAGTGTTTACTGGAGGGGTTTGTTGGGGTTGGGTGGTGTTTGGGGTGGCTGTAGCTTTTTTCATTATGGTATTTTTGGTCCACCATCACTTTTAGTTTTGGTTTTTTAATGCTTTTAAGTGAACTATTAAGTCTGACAGAAAAAAGTAAAACCACTAAGAAATAAAATAAGACCGAATTTATGGGAATCCCAAAAACTGACAATATTTTTGAAGTATTGTATAAATACTTTGATATTAACTTCATATGCTCATCTAGAAAAGGCTCTGTTATCTTCTAGCCCTCTGAAGGAAATGAAAATTAGAAAAGTAAAGGAAGCAAAAAACGTACAAAATAGGGAATGCCACCTGAAGATCAACCATCCTATGCTTTGAGGGAAAATGGCTTGACTTCTAGGAAAATATAGAGATAGGTTCTTCGAATATATTCTTGAATTCTGTAAACAAATCATCCGTTTCAACTGACAGTGCCAAAATGTTAAAAAATTCAGTAAATCAGATTGTATGTCTCAAAAGAACCGTAAACCTTTCATGGTGTTGTGAAGTCCCATCATAATAATTAATGAAATCTTTCATGAGAAGAGAGTCAAAATCTTGTGTCTTATGTGGATGCATTAAGCTTTCTGAAAGTCCATAGCGAGATAATTAATGGTGGCACATGGCAATATTACCTTTAATTAATTTATCTGATTGGGAATAAATAGAATTTGGTGGAACTTTATGGAAGAAATTATGTTTTAATCCAATAGTGATTAATAATTTGTGAAATAGATACTTCGATTCTACAAAAGCCCAAAAAAAAAGTTTTCCCAGTAATATATATATATATATTAATTTTTAAAGTTTCTTCGGCCAAATGCCACAAGTGGAAGCCAAGAAGCTAGCGTCCCAGGTTTCTTGGCCCACAGCATTCAAGCTGAAGCTCCCAACTTCTCCAGCCTAATACGCTCCAACAGCAGAAGTTGAAAATCCAAGTTGAAACAGCTGGGCAAACGGTGACAACACCTTAGTGTGGCTACTCATGAAATCTGTTGATTCTATCATGTATACATCTAACGTTGGTTGGTTCCAGTGAACCTTGGTCACCTTCTCAATATTCATCATTTCTGCATGCTTTTGAATCTTTTTCTGCCACTTTAAAGTGATATAGATGCTGGTAAAGAAGTACCTTTTTTTTTGGTGGAGCTTATGAATGTGCTATGCCAATTGCCATTCTGTGACTTCGCATGGGAATTAAGCATGGCATAGGCATAGTGTAAACATGCAATTTACAACCCAGAAAAATCTCCTCCTCCCAAAGCAAGTCACCTGATCACCTGTCAGCCTAGTAAAGGCAACCAGATCTTCTGTTGACATGAGTGTTTTTTTTTTTTTTTTTTGCCCCCTATCGAAAAGAGACTTCTGTGCACATGATGAAAACTACAGATCCAAACTCACATGGGCAAGGAAGAGATGTGCCCTGTGCTGTAGAAAAAGAGAGCTCATTAATATGTGGATCTCTGTTAATACATCATCTATAGATTTGTTTTCCTTTGGCAAAGACCACATAGTTCTGCTATCAGCTATATGCCTGACATTTTTCAGCTCATAGTTTGACAAATCTTTGGGAATCTGAGAATCGAGATACTAATTAGCTTTATTGAAAAGAGTATGTACAGATGCTCAGATCTTTGGCATCAGAAGAACCACATTATAATTTGTTCTCCTTGTAGGTTTAGTTAGGTAGACCACCGTTGATGGTTGTGTGGAGTGGTACCCTCTTAGTACCTCAAGTATAAACTCTTTTCTTCTGCTTTTTGAAGGAGGAAAGGTGAAACACGTATGAGATCCACCAGACTCCAAGAAGTAACTTGTTCTGACAATTTTAACCGACTTCGCAGAGCTTTTATGAAATAATTCCGAGCAAAATAATCTCTTCTTAGCTATCAAGAAGTCCTTATCATTTTCTTTACAGAGAATATTCCTTGATAACCAGATGATGTTCTGTCTTGACTGGCCTTGACTCAGGATTGAGGAAATAATTCTGAGCAAAATCATTTCTATTAAGAAGTCCTATTTTTCTTCTTTACACTGGTTCCTTTTTTTCCCCCTTTGTTGCTAAACTTGGAAATCTTCTCCAAGAATGTAATAACTTTTTCATGGATTTGTCTAATCTCCAATTTCTTTCATGTTCAGATTACTACTATAGAACCTATGATAATGGGATTACAAGAAGCGTTGCCTAAATCAATTGGATTGCTTCCTTTTGATGGTGGCGTGACGGGTAAATGATAACGTTAGCAATGCTTTTGCAGTGATTTTTATTACAAATGTTCTTTCTCGATATAAACAGATTGTTTCTTTCTGGAACATTATTCTAAATCCACCCTTTTCTCATTGACTCCTAAAATAGGTTGTATGAGGCTTATCAAAGAGCAACTTAACTGGGGCAAGAAATCAGAGCTTAAAGCAGAGGTACTTCGTGGGATCAAAGAGATAGGAAGCACTTTATATTGGATTGGGCTTCTTGATATAGCATTGGTCAGTGCTCTAACCTTTTCTTGTCTGAAATTTTTGTCATCCCACTGAAAGTTTGATGTACTTATGCAAGCATATGCTTAATGATTGTGAGACTTGTTTAGTTGTTCCTCTAATTTTCTGAGTCTTATAATGTTCTGTGACAGCAGTTCTATGTGAATTGCCTCATTCATTTTATATCCTTATTCTTACTACATCACATCTTAACAGAGGGAACTAGACACCACACACTTCATGCAGACTGCACCTTGGTTGGGTATGATTCCAGGTGCCGATGGGCAGATAATGCAAGCTCAAGATGGTGGAGTCAGCCCTATAGTTAACCTTTTCAAATCAGCAACCACTGCTATTGTTTCTAATCCTGTTTGCGCAAGTCCCATGTCCTTTCACACCATGGCAAAACAGGCTGAAGCTGCTGGTAATTAATAGTCCTTCAACCATTCCTATGGTTGATCAATGTTCTCTCTTCTTAGTCCTACTGTTGCAGTCCCACTTATGTCTGTGACAAGTTTTGTGTAAGTTGTTGAATGTGGAGAGCTTGTATAAAGAAAAGACACATTTTGCACGTAGCAGAGTTGCCTTCCTGCTTCAGATGTTGACTAGCACGTTTCTGGCTTACCCCCAGATGCGGTATAGATTTCAAGAAAATTTCATGAACTAGATGGGAAGATGGGAAACTGGGAACAAGAGAGCTGGATGGTGCAATAGGAGATTGGCAATGGCACATATGAAAATATAACCTGCCCTTAGTTTAACATGACAGTGCATACACTCCCTTAAGCTTGATTTAGAGATAATTTCCAGGAAAATTTACTAAATGTATCAATGTGTTGCCCCTTTTTATATTAATAGCTTTACTGAATGATCGATTTGAAGACCTAATGATTCTGACCGCTGATTCTACCTACCCACCAATGTCGGTTTCAGGTACAGGTACCTTCCTTTGAATCAAACTTTTCCTTGCCATAATGGTTCAGTTGGTCAAATTTTTGAGGGAGCACCCTTGTAACTTCCATTTCCTCGTACAGACAAGAAATTCCTATGTTAAAGTACAAACTAAAGTTAAAAATCTCAATGCACGGGTCACTTGGAGTTAGTTTACATCAAAAAGACTTTCTTCCTTAGCTATACTTCTTTTTACTTCTACCTTTTAATAAAATTAACTACACTTTTGCATCAAGAGTCAACGTGGAGGAGAACAGGAAAATAACTTCCCTTGATGATGCCATCATTCTTCTGTAATTTCTGATTAATTGGCATGCATCTAATTTCTGATTAATTGGCATTACAGATGCATGACCGACTTCTCATTTTAATTGCAGATGTACTGTACAAGGCTAACATAAATACAGGAAGTATCTTGGAGTATGCCCTTGCTTTTACGAGTGCTGCGCTAGATAAATATTGCAGTAAATGGAGTGCTACACCCAAAACAGGTTTTATTGACATTACAACCTCAAAGGACTTCTACCGCATCTACAGTGGCCTCCAAATTGTGAGTCAATGTCAGCATATTCTTTTCCTGTTAGTTCTGTCACAGCCATAACTAAAAAATATCTTGATGTTAGTGGGTTGTAGAAGGCTAATCCAAATTCATTCGTCAGGGTTCTGTGGGAATTTTTTTGGCTATAAATACATTGTCAATCCAATTTTTTCTTCTTTTGGGATGGACTCTACTTCTTGGTTGTTTCAATAGTGAAGCATCCAGTAATTTTTCTTGTGGATGTTGACCACCTTGAATGGATGGGTCAACATCTGAAAATTTCTTTTACCTCTTTGGATTTGCTGTAATATGTGCCTACATCAGGGCAAATGCTGTTCCTGCTATGTTGGTGGCCAGGTCATTATGGAATTAGTACTCTGAAAGCATAGTCAAAACGGTTGCTCGGGTGGAGATCTATTGATGTACTTATTGAAAAACCTTGACCACCTTCATGCTGAATGTTCTCTTAATTCTTCAAATATAGGGGTATGTGGAGGAGTCTGTTCAAATGTCCTCACCGAGCCATGAAGTATTGGGCGATTCAGTTGCCTGGGGTGGTTGTACCATTATGTACTTGCTTGGGCAGCAGCTGCACTTCGAGCTATTCGATTTTTCATATCAGGTGCTCAATGTTGCTGAGGTAGAGGGAGTGTTGCACACACACAAGAATCCTCCTTCCTTGCAGGTAAAACATAGGGAAAATTTCATCATAAAATCTTCCCTGACCAGGATACAGTTCAAGAGACTCCTCTGACCTAAATATTCGAGGGTTTCATGTACTATGAAGCAAAAAATGGCATATAACGACTCATGTAAAGGAAGCAGTCTATATTTTAAATTTCTTCTCATATTAGGTGATAGGAATTGGTTTGTCTTCTTTTTCTTGTCATATAGCGGCTCAACAGTGTATGGACTGCTGCAGTGGAATGCGCTTGATGTGCTCTATTGATCAACCTAATGAACTTGGCTTGTACTTTTTGTTCCAATATGTTTCATATTTTAATGTACTCGAACTCTTCTTTGAAAAGGGTTGGGAGGCGCTTTTGGAAGCTCTGAAGAAAGCTAGGAGGTTAAACAATCATGTGTTCTCCATGTTGAAAGCACGGTGTCCACTCGAAGACAAAACAGCTTGTGCCATTAAGCAAAGCGGTGCACCTCTTCATCGAATCAAGTTTGAAAACACTGTCTCTGCATTTGAAACACTGCCACAGAAAGGTACCTGAACGATGCTATTTCTTAAACTTTTCTTCTTGTAAGATCGCCCTGTTTCGAGTGTGCGTAATGAAGAGTTTTTCAACATTATGTTTATGACTGTATATAGCTCTTTTCTTGTATAGAGAGAGAGAGAGAGAGAGAGAGAGAGAGAGAGAGAGAGAGACTGCTGTTTTTGATACTCCCATCTCTCGCTTCTTATTGGGAATGAATTGCTGTACTTCCGAGAAAAAGGCTTATATCCTAAATGATAATCTTAAGAGTTGGGTCCTAGAGGAACATATACCCATCACGACTTTGCTATATCATACACTTCAGTACCTCAAACGAATGCATTATCGTGTTTTATGATGACATTGCCTTACTGAGTAGATTACATGACTCTTCTCTCTCTTCCAAGCTCAACGATATCCCAGACATATTCTTGATTAGTTTGATTTTATTGAGATTCTAGGGTTGGTCCTGACTCATTTTCGAAAACATTAAGCTATAAAAGACCGTGATCGTGTTATGGCTAAGATGGCGCCCTTATCCTTTGACTTCCCATTTTGAGAAAATCAGTGCAGGCCACAAACTAACCACATAAATAAATTACGATGAACTGGTGGATCAGACGATGAGTTTCCTACCTTGACCGACCGTTCAGGCGTGACATATTGCTTCTAAATCGAATACAATATTAGCTTCCTTTACCTGACATCTCAAACTATATTAGCTTTCTTTGATCGTGTAGTCTGATTAACAACTTTGAAAACGCAAGTGATCTTTTCAATCAAACATAGCGAGGCTTTGCAATAGAATTTCTTAAAAGTAACCTTAGGAATCGAAAGAACATTGCTTATTATAAAGTAATTAAACCGAATTATAAAGTGACGGGACAATTTCCAGATGATCATTCATACAAACAGGACACATTTGAAGTACCTATCAAGGACTCATGTTCTCATCATTTTGCCCAAATTCACGACATATGGAGCCATAGGCGCACCATAAATGTCCTGGAATCGGACACATCCTCAGCCTTGTGGATCACATGATTGCACGAGCACGAGTCATCAACTTATTCTTCCATATCATCATCAATAGTCACGAAACCAAAATGTCAAAGCCACACAATCAAGCCGTCGCATAACAAAATTCTGACCCAAGAATGAAAAAATAATTAGATCATAGTAAAAAAAAAAAAAAAAGGAGGAACGTGAAGAGGGGGAAAAGGCAAAGACACTCCTACCTACGATACCAAAATTTTCAACTCTTGGAGCAAAATTCCACCTTGGGGAGTCGTATCCCATGACATGGGTGGGTCCATGGAAGCAATGTGGATGGCTCTTCCGACTCGAAGGTCTCCACTCAACCAAGCTCTTTATTTTCAAGGCATGAATCATTTTTACATCCTTTGGGTCGGTTTGAGTGCATTCATAGTCATCTTTGACTTGTTCTCTCACTATGTTGGCTTGGACTTTGTAGTAAATTCTCTTCCCTGTTTCTTTGTCCAAAAAATCCGGGAGATTGACCTTATGATCAAAACGAAGATGGATAAGACTCTTCTTTTTCTTAAATTTGTTCTTTCGCTTTCACAATTTGAAACGAGACTTACATGAACACCACAAATTCGACAAGAACTATACACTGGCGTTTAAAGTTACCCCAAATTCACTCGTTAGAATAGTTTACACATTAAAAGTTTATTCTTTTTGTGTGTGTGTGTATATAGTGGTACATGCGGTCTCTTTCATCTGACAAAGGATGATAGCAGTCTGAGTTATCTTAATTAAAAGAGGATTGCAGAACAATTTGAGACTGAAATGCCACTGAGGAATCCAAACTGAGAAATGTATGATTAGTTTTAGAGAGTTCCTTACAAGACTAAACAACATTGAGGCCCCTTTTTGTAGTGACGGTCACTATCCTAATACACCAAAAGACAGCTCCGAAGTTATCTTTCTTCTTCTTTAATCCGAATAGCTTTTAATTAGGTCTACATGCACATAAATTATCATGACAATACAAACGGATGTAAGACAAGCAACATGTGATGTTGCGTTGGTAAATAATAATGTAAGTGGGGGATTTTAAGGGGGATGAACTTCCTTGATGTGTGAGTGAGGTCGTCATCCGTGACAAAAGCCAAGGTGAATTTGGTAATCTACTAGTCTCTTTTAGCCACTTTCCTGAGTGGTGATATTGTGACGCGGACTCCCGGTTGCCTGTGGCTTTCTAGCATTTGGACAAACACATATCCAAGGGGCGAGTCTAGGAAAGCAATCCGTACGACGCGCGAGAAATTGATCATGAATTTTGGTCCGGAAAGAGTTCCAGGGCAAATGATACCAAACTAGAAAGCTCGCGTCGAGCACTACACTTTGACCAAACTGGGCACCTCATTTGAAATGGTTTTTGGAATGTCCAGAACAGCAAATCTGTGCGACCCACTTGAAATGATCATGACTTTGGGTCCAGAAAGAGTAATTGAGCGAATGATACCAAACTAGAAAGCTCACTCCGAGTACTACACTTTGACCAAACTGGACACCTCATTTGAAATGGTTTTTTGGACCTCAAATCCATCGTTTGAGTAGGGGACACTTTTTTTTTTTATTATGTCATTTTTTCATGTTATCTTATACTTTTGTTTATTTTTATTTTTTTTACTACTGTTTAAGGTTATTTTCAGGTTTCGGTGTCACCTAAGGTTAGCAAAGTTTTTATTTAATCTTTTCAATATATCAAATATCTTTTTGTATATTTTATAGAATACGACAAAGGGAGATTTCTTTCTATAATTGTGCATGTGATCTTGTTGTGGCAACGGATGGGTTAACTACTCTTAACTGTCAAAGCGAACCACTTCATTCTGAATTATTGTCAAATCTATGTTTATCCATCCCTTAGTTGCGTCATATTGCCACAAAAATTATAATTTTCTACACTAGATGTTTACGACTCTTCCTTTCACTTATATCTTATGGCGGAATATTTTTATTGGCCTAATATCCTAGAAAAGCCTTAAACTTTTCGCTTTCTATAAAAAAAAAAAAAAAAGTTTCAGATCTCTATGGAAACTCCAGTTTTACCACTCCTATTTTTCGTTTGTTTTTTCAAATCTTTTTTATTTGCAGAACTTTCTTCAACCGTTCTACTAGTGCGATACCTAAGGCAAGATCGTAGGTAGACATAGACTTGAGAAAAGACTTCAACTAAACATAGAGTTTTGATCCTTACAGCAAGAAAAAAATTGAGAAAACAAGAACTGAAAAGACGGGGTGAAACTGAAATTTTTTAGGGAATTTGACTGTCCAAAGACTTTTTTTCATACAAAATCGAAAGTTCACGGTCCTCCTTCATAAAGTTGGAAGTTCAAGACTTCCTTTATAAAAAGGGAAAAAACCATCAAAAACTCAAAACTTTGCCAAAAGTAACAAATTTATCCCAAACTTTTTTCTGTGACACGAAAAATCTTGAAATTTGCTAACCGTGACACATTTACTCTGAATTTTCATTTGTGACACAAAAAACCTTAAACTTTCATTTGTATGACACATTTACTCTAAATCATAAGGGCATTTCGATCTTTTTACTTTTAAAAACTTTTTTATTTTTTATTTTATTTTTTTTTTTTTACTTCTTTCTTCCTCTCGCCGGCGTCCGGCGAGGGCGGCCCTCACCTGATGCAAGCGAGGGGTGCCCTCACCCGACGTAGGCCTGGGGTGCCCTCGCTAGACCCTCGCCAGATCTGGCGAGGGAGGCCCTTGCCCGACGTCGACGAGGGCCGCCCTCACCTGTGTCGGGCGAGGGGCACCCCTTGCCGATGTCGGCCTAGGCGAGGGTTGCGCGAGGGAGGCCCATGCCGGTGCCGGCTTCCCTTCGCCTGGGTTGGCGGAGAGAAGAAGAAAAAAATTTAAAAAAGAAAAAGAAAAAGAAAAAGAAAAAAAACAGAAAGAATAAGATGAAAATGCTTTTAATGGGGTAAATGTGTCACAATTTGCAAAGTTTGGGATTTTTGGTGTCACAAAAAAAAGTTTATGGTAAATTTGTCACTTTGAGCAAAATTTGGAGTTTTTGGTGGTCTTTTCCCTTATAAAAATTTAAAAGTTTAAGGTTTTTTTAAGGATACCGGGCCTAGTGCTACCATTTGTACAATCATTTCCATAGATTCAAGATGTCGAATATCTTAATTCTTATGGACCCGAGTAAGTCCTTAAACTGCTCCCCCAAGCCTGTGTGGGGGTAAACCATCGGGTATGGAATTCTATCCTAGAGGACTCCTAAAAACCCCAAGGAACAAGCCAGGCCGCTAGCAATGAAGGGACCCTTCCTGGGGTAGGGAGGGTCAGCTGAGTCGAGACCTGACCCAAGTTGGTCTCGAGCAGGATCTTAAAAGGTTCCTACAAGCCCATGCGAGGTAAACCACTGGGTATGGAGTTATCCTAGGGGTTTCCCTAAAACCCAAGGAACAAGCCAGGGTTCTGGCAATGAAGGGGCCCTCCTTGGGGTAGAGAGGGTCAGCCGAGCTAGGCACTAGCCCAAGTATATGGACCCGAGTAGGTCCTTAAACTGCTCCCCCAAGCCTGTGCGAGGTAAACCACCGTGTATGGAGTTCTATCCTAGGGGACTCCTAAAAACCCCAAGGAATAAGCCAGGCCGCTGGCAATGAAGGGACCCTCCCTGGGGTAGGGAGGGTCAACCAAGCCGGGACCTAACCCAAGAAAAATGGTCCCGAGTAGGATGTTAAAATGCTTCCCCAAGCCCATGCGGGGTAAACCACTGGGTATGGAGTTATCCTAGGGGTCTCCCTAAAACCTAAGAAACAAGCTTGGGTGCTGGCAATGAAGGGGCCCTCCCTGGGGTAGGGAGGGTCAGTTGAGCTAGGCACATGCCCAAGTATGATCCAGCCTAAGGACCTTAAACAAAGGCCCCGGTTATCGGAGCCCCCATTTCGGGTAATAAAAATGGAAGGGTAAACCACCGGGGCTGAAAGGATGTTTAACACCCCCGGGGCCTCGGGGAAGCTCTACTTCCCCACCATTGGGTAGGCTCTCAACCTTGTTTCTTTCTTAGATAAACCGTTGACGTATTTCAAAGCATAATTAGAAAGATTGCCAACATATTTACTTTAATACATATCCAAATAAAAATGTAGAACTATTGTGTGGCAACATCTCATTTGACTAGCTTTCCAATTTTATGATAGATGTTATTCACGGGACAGGATGGACTCGAGGAAGGTTATGACCGAGCTTTGAATAATTCTTAAAGGCTTGCTCTCCAACTAAAAGGTTTTAGAAGCAGATAATTAGTAGGCATAATTTGTTTAAATTTGGGAAGTTGTGCAATCCAACCACATGCAATGGCTATTAAAATCTTATTTCGTGTATAAATAAACAGTGGCAATAATTTCCACAAACAGGACTAGGGCAAAATTATAGTATTGTTTCTATCGACTTCCAGTCATTTCATAAATGAATGTAGGTTTCTACTTATGTATAAAACCGTAAAGTAATAGTCATTTATTTTGTGGTGTAATACAACTTTAATATCTATTGCATTTTTTGTTTAAAGCATTGCGATACCTACTATATTATGTAATATGGGCTGACAGAATTTAAAAAATATCCCCAAAATCTGAGAAAGAGAATGTATATAATTATCACCTAATAGTCAATCAGGATTCAAAAATTATTGTTACAATTGAAAGTTAAGCAAGTAAATATGATTATGTCTAAAATGAGGATTACTTTTTTAGTGACTATCAATTTAATAGCCAATCATGAGTCATCATCAAGATATCACAACTCAATAAATAAATTTCTATCTATCACCTAATAATTAATTATGATTTAGAATTATATGTGATTATATAAAAGTGAACGTTATATATTCCATAATTAACAATATGATCAAGATAATAATAATGTCACATTTGAGCATTAAATTACATAATATTAAGTTATGAAAATTTACATAAGTAGACCTAATGGGGAGCAACTGATAGTATGCTATATTATGTGACTTTGATCATACTAAATAATTATGTATTACCGAGATTATCTAAATACTATCAAATCAATTTTTTATATTTCATATTCTATTTTGTAATCATAGAATATTAAAGTCAAGATAATTACAGTTGATGTATCATTACATATTACATATATTCTATAAATTATTTTAGTAATATAATTAATTTACTTTAATTATAATAAATAATCCAGCATTGATCTAGTGTACGAAAAAAAAAAGGATAAGATATTTTTGGGATAACCATTATAGTCTAACTATATAGTTATTACCGTTTTTGCCACAAAGGTTTCAACAATTGTTGTAGTGGAAAGTACACTGTACCTATTACAATAAGCAATTAGTCAACTCTATCGGGCCCGTAATGTGATAGCCACTACTGCAACTACACATGTTGCGAGTGTTGTAACTCAAATATTTGCTACCATTCTTGATTTTGTAAAAGCTGCAATAAGCTATCAAAACTAAAATATTGCGACAGGTATAGAGAGAGCTCGTTGCACATTTTACCAAAGCCGCAACATACCTTTCATAATCGAAAAAAACTTATAGAAATTTATACCTAACAGGCTCTTGATCATGCCAATGTCACAACTTAAAAGTAGTGTGCCAACAAAGCTGTTATTGCGGATCCATCTGACAAAACCCAACTTCATCTTTAGAATCCTATTTGGCAGATTAAGATAAGCTCTGACAGGTAAGGCCAACTTAAACGTACCCATAACCCCTGCTTGAGCGTGACCCCACTCCTATCGAAGTCTACCCTGCCAAGTACATCGGCTTTAACTATTGGCAAATTCTAAGTCCATCTTGGATCTCATAATAGAACTCAGTGTCATCATACATGACTGGAATTAACCATTTCAAGAGGGAATACATTGGAGATTGTGTCCCGGTGTACGTTTTCAGAACTTGGTAAAATATGCTTTGAAAATGCAATTTCCTTTTACTTTTTAAGGTAGGTTATTTTTGTAATACGTGTACTTTCTCTATTAATAAATGAACTTGATAAGTCTTTTTTGGATTTCCTATACGAGTCTATTTATTGGGATTTTGACTCTAAGCAAATTTAATTCGTGAGATGATTGAGTATTTCGAATTAGGAAAATTATTATTCAAGAGTAAACTTTACGTCATCAAATTGGGAAGAATATTGTATAGGGAGCTGTAGCAGGAAAATAGGATTAAGAAACAGACCTCTGTACTCGCTTTCTTATTGACCTGTTTTGGGGCACTAAATAGAAATGAGACGTGGTGGGTCTCTTGCAGTATTATCAAAGCATTATACTATGGATCCTTCTGAAAGATGGAGCGAGCGTTGAGAAAGCATGCTTTGTCGGCCATGACAATCTCTCTCTCTCTCTCTCGTGAAGGTTAACCATCCTTCATGTTCACCCCAAAGCTCATAGAAAAACCTTCGCTTTTTGAGCTCTTCGGTTTCTGTGTTCCTGCTTTCTTGATGATAATAATCACGAAAAGGGGTTTTCCATCTTCATTGCACTTCGAAGTTGACGGGAAGACCATGGGCGAATAGTAAACCCGTTTGCTTACATTCATAACGCGACTCTTCCTTGATTAAAACGATTTTCCTTTGGTCAAATGTTTTGCCGATGACCAGAAAAGAAAGATTCTCCTTTCAATAGTTTTTGGTGTCTCTCATGAAGTAAAAAGGAGGTACGTGAGGCCTTTCTTCCTCATCTTCTTCTTCTTCCTCCTCATTATTTTCACCCAAAATCCTCTGTCCTTTGATGAGAGTTTTGTTTATTTTAATTCCTGCCGCACCTGCATTTCAAGTCGGGGTATGAGTCTATTGAACATTCAGACACTCGCCTTATGTGAAACTGAATCATATTCAAGAACAGAAGCTTGAGAGGAAATATTCTATCTGACCCTGTTTTAAATGCAACATATAGAGGGGACCTTTTCATGGTTGAGTGATTGTTATGGTTTGGAATATGGAGAGATTGAAATGGTTGTTCTTGGCCATTAACTATGTTGTGGCTGCTTTTCTGGTTCATCAGTGTCTGGGGCATGATGAGGAAGTTCGATACCTGTTTGAAATAAAGCAGAGCTTCATTGATCAATTCCATCGTCTTGATAGCTGGAATGCCAGTGACCCAACTCCTTGTGGATGGAATGGCGTGAATTGCTCGTATAGTTACTATGATCCAGTCGTGTACTCTCTCAACTTGAGCTCGATGAATCTCTCTGGATTTTTATCTCCTAGTATTGGCAAGCTGGTTGGCTTGACCTATCTTGATCTCTCTTTCAATAAGTTGTCTGGAAATATACCAAGGGAAATAGGCGACTGTTCGGGTCTCGAGGTCATCCAATTGAACAATAATCAGTTTGAAGGCGAAATACCAGCAGAATTGTGCACACTACGGTCTCTGACATCCTTGAACATATGCAACAACAAGATTTCCGGGCCTCTTCCTGAGGGGCTTGGAAACCTTTCCTGGCTGTCCGAACTGTTTGCATACTCGAACAACATCACCGGATCGCTGCCCCGTACTCTTGGGAATCTGAAGAACCTGATGTCTTTCCGCGCTGGACAGAATTTGATTTCGGGAAGTTTGCCTTCAGAATTAGGTGGGTGCAACAGTTTACAGTTTCTCGGTCTCGCGCAGAACAAGTTAACTGGGAACATTCCAATTGAACTCGGAATGCTCCAGGGCTTGACCGACTTGATTCTTTGGGATAACCAGCTTTCTGGGGTGGTGCCTAAAGAGATCGGAAACTGTACAAATTTAGAGACTCTTGCCCTCTACAAGAACAATCTTGTGGGCGGAATACCAAAAGAGCTTGGCAACCTGATATTTCTGGAGAAACTGTATGTTTACTGGAATCAGTTAAACGGAACGATACCAAGAGAAATTGGCAACCTTTCTTTAGCTACAGAAATAGATTTCTCGGAGAATTTCCTAACAGGGGAGATACCGATTGAGTTTGGGCTTATATCGGGCTTGAAATTGCTTAACCTTTTCCAGAACCATTTAACAGGTAACATCCCCAGCGAGCTTGCTAGCTTGAAGAACCTAACAGAGCTCGATCTTTCCATCAACAATCTTACCGGTCCCATCCCTTTGGGGTTTCAGTATCTGACAACGCTTGACACATTGCAACTCTTTAACAACTCGCTGAGTGGCATCATTCCTCCAGGGCTCGGTGTTTATAGTAATCTCTGGGTGGTTGACTTATCGCAGAACTTGCTAACGGGGAAAATTCCCCGGTATCTGTGCATGAATTCCAATCTTTTTTTGCTGAACTTGGGGTCGAACATGCTCACAGGGAATATTCCTAGGGGGATCTCGAGCTGCAAGTCCCTCGCGCAGCTTCGGCTCGTCGGAAATAACTTCCAAGGCACTCTTCCACCAGATTTGTGCAGCCTGGTGAACCTTTCTACTGTCGAATTGGATCAGAATAAGTTCAGTGGTCCCATACCTCCACAAATTGGAAAATGCAAAGTACTGCAAAGGCTTCACCTTTCCAATAATTACTTTGTGTCAGAGTTGCCGAGAGAGATTGGTAATCTTTCTCAGTTGGTGACTTTCAACGTCTCGTCAAACTTGCTTACCGGGCAGATTCCGCCCGAGATCTTCATGTGTAGGAGGCTTCAACGGCTGGATCTGAGCCGCAATGATTTCATGGGTGCTTTGCCAAGTGAGGTCGGAAACCTTTCCCAATTGGAGCTTCTCAAGCTTTCCGATAACAGGCTCTCGGGCACCATACCCGTCGCGCTTGGGAACCTGACCCGATTGACTGAGCTAGAGATGGGGGGGAATTGGTTCTCCGGGGCTATACCAGCTGAGCTTGGAGCGCTCTCGAGCTTGCAGATTGCCCTGAATCTGAGCTACAACAACCTGTCTGGAGAAATGCCGCCTAAGCTTGGGAATCTTGTTCTCCTGGAGTATCTCCTACTCAACAATAACCGCTTGACCGGTTTGATCCCCAGCTCCTTTCAGAATCTCAAGAGCTTACTAGGCTGTAACTTCTCGTACAATGTCTTATCTGGGCCCTTGCCTCTTTTGCCGCAGCTCGATAAAATGGCTGTGAGTAGCTTTCTTGTGAACGAAGGCCTGTGCGGCGGACCCCTAGGCAATTGCAACGCCTCTCCATCTTCGCCTTCTTTACTCCCAGAGACAAACAGCCAAAGTTCAAAATTAGCTAAAGTTGTCGCCATAGTAGCAGCTGCGATTGGTGGGGTTTCTTTCATTTTAATCCTAGTTGTCCTGTATTTCATGATAAGGCCAGTTGAGACCGTTGCGCCTTTGCAAGAAAACCCAGGTTCTTCACCAGTCTCCGACATTTACTTCTTCCCGAAGGAAGATTTCACTTTCCAAGACTTGGTCACGGCAACTGATAACTTCAGTGATAGCTTCGTCATTGGGAGGGGAGCTTGTGGGACGGTGTTTAGAGCAGCGTTGCCGACCGGCAATACCATTGCCGTCAAGAAGCTAGCGTCCAACAGAGAGGGAAACAGTGTGGACAACAGCTTCCGTGCAGAAATACTGACTCTTGGGAAGATCAGGCACCGAAATATTGTGAGGCTATACGGCTTCCATTATCATCAGGGCTCGAATTTCCTCCTTTACGAGTACATGGCAAGGGGAAGCTTAGGGGAATCGCTGCACGAGTCTGCCTGCAATCTCGACTGGCCAAGGCGTTTCTTTATTGCTCTTGGAGCTGCAGAGGGGCTCGCATACCTGCACCACGACTGTGCGCCTCGGATTTTCCACCGGGACATTAAATCAAACAACATCCTTTTAGACGACAAGTTTGAAGCCCATGTAGGAGATTTTGGATTGGCCAAAGTTATCGACATGCCACAATCCAAATCCATGTCGGCAGTGGCGGGCTCTTATGGCTACATCGCCCCTGGTGAGTATCAATAGCAACCCAAATTCCCCTCCCCTCCCCCCCTAGACAAAAGAAATCTCATTTCAGAATGCACGAGCAGTCTGAAATGACACGTGATAATTTGGTTATGAATCAGCAATCCGCCTTCAAATCATATTCTAAAACACCGTTTGAGAGATCTAGGACTCTCACAATGTTCTTGACCTTGTGATGGCAGAGTATGCATACACCATGAAAGTTTCCGAGAAGTGCGACATCTATAGCTATGGAGTCGTCTTGCTGGAGCTGCTGACGGGAAAGACTCCGGTGCAACCCCTGGACCAAGGCGGTGACCTCGTGACTTGGGTGCGAAATTACATCCAGGACCACTCGTTATCTCCCGGAGTGCTTGATGTGCGAGTGGACTTACAGGACGAGAGCACTGTATCCCACATGATCACGGTCTTGAAGATCGCTCTGCGTTGCACAAGCATGTCTCCATCAGATCGCCCAACAATGCGGGAAGTCGTCGCAAAGCTTGTTGAGTCTGGTGAGAGGGAAGGGAAGTTTTACTGTTATCCTAGTGATGACACTGACTCGAGAGATGAATCTTGAATACTATACAGTATAACACGCAATTTCAAAGTTCTCTCTTTCTTACTTATACCAGTTTCTTGTATTGAGCTTCTTATCTTTCTTTCTTTTGTTTTTTTTTCTTTTTTTTCCCTTTTTGCATGGTAAACAGTATTTATTCACTTGATCATCAACAGGTACTTGACATGCTAAAAAGGACTGAAATGAAGAGGCGCTTGACTTGGTGAATTATCATTGTTCTTTTTAATTACTTTCGACGATAAGCAAATCCAATGGATTTTAACACGAGTCCCCTGAACAAATTCTTTTGAGTCGCCAAAGATGCTCAATAATTTCCCTAAAATCAAAAGGCAATAGTCATGCAAATACAAAGTAGTCAGCAAACATGTCTAAAGGCTTTATGTCTTTAATGTCCTTCTGTCCATTGTTTACCTGTCCGACTACTTGAACTAAACCAGATGTGTATGAAGGATAATCCAAGATGAAATACCTCCAAATTAACCGATGAATAAGCCTTCATTCAAGGTGGATGCGCATCAGGACAATTTGATGGGGCAAGCAGTTCGCCCAGCAAGATGGTGCGATGTGGAACAATGCCCAGCAAACGAAACCTTCAACATATCTGGGGGATTGATTTTGCAAAAGAACGATCGCAGAAGCATGAACGATAGTAGATGAGTGATGACCTCAAGAATAAAGAAGACAAATTTCTTTGCAAATGTCCCGTTGATTAACAGAAGCATACTTTACACTGATCAACAGATAACTGCAAGGTCACGAGTGTCTCAATGAGAGTCCCAAAGTATTGTTTTTTCCCGGTAAAGCATTACATCGCTTTCTTCTAGCTGTAGTGAATCTACTCCCGGGACATGATTGCTTATGATCGGTGATGGCTACTTTACTTTTCACTCAATGGCTTGTTTTTCCAACATTGAAATTCTTCTAGCTGTAGTGAATCTACTCCCGGGACATGATTGCTTATGATCGGTGATGGCTACTTTGCTTTTCACTCAATGGGCCTTTGCGAAAGGTCATCGGCAGCTTGGAATGAGTTGGTATTTTCGGGATGCATCAAGCACGAGAATTGTCATCTTTGATATCGTGATGTTCAACACCTTACTCAGTGTCGCATGCATTGTGTCAACATCCAAAGCTGCTACGAGAATTTATCGTTTTCTTTGGATGCAATAGTTTCACAACCGGGTGTATCAATGGAGGCGCAAATAAGGGCGTGTAACCAAAGTGAAGCTCCAGAGTTGCTGAATAAGTTGGAAGAGAAGGAATTGCTGTGCGAATGATACTAGCTGCAGTTCCAATAACAAGTCGTCGTCCTGCTTCGAAGTTTCGATCCCATTCAGTTCATAAATCGAACTTGGGAAAGTTCTCCCTAGTTGAACAGAACCAGATCGACAATTTCAATTCGACCTGAGTTCAATCCAAAACGGTTCGAACTGTTCAATGCTCATTTAACTGCATCAGACGGTAGCGGAATAAAGTATGCTCATTAGGCGATTCAACTCGTTTATTTCAATCTGTTTGCTCCCTCAATGACTGAATTTCAAATTCATCATCACTATCATCCAAACGTAAAGCTCCTAAATGAGTACATTAAGGTTGATCGCAAGGCTGGAGCGTGGCCATCTTGGAATCCAGAAATGTACTTCTACCTCCTCGATCTATACTCAATATATATAATATCAATTCTTTCCACACATTTTCGGCAAAAAACAAAACCATAAAAAAAGAAAACTTTTAAGCGTGAACATTTTTGAGTTCTCACTAGCACTGGACCTGGACATTGAGCTTAAGCTGTGCAAGCTGGAGCCAGACACCTTGAGATGAATCCCAGCATCTTCTTCTGAATCAACGCGAGTTAAAAGGGTGTCAAAGCATTCATCAAAGCGACAGTCTTCGTAAATAGATCAACCGTACAAATTGGAGGCGATTTACAAGGGAGGGAGAGAGAGAGAGAGACTGACCCTCTTGGTGGTGCGAAGGAGGTCGGGGGATATTTTGTAGAGATCTTCATCGACAGGCTTCGGGGGTCGTCTTCGTGGGGAATTTGGAGGATAGGGTACCGAACCGGCGTCGTCTTCTTGCAGTTTATTGACAACCTTGTTTTTGTCGTTGCCAGTCACTGACACGTAGCGCTGCCCCTTTGGCGGTTCTGACACGTCACGGTCGCACGTTCTAGATTGCTTTTTGGGCTCCTTGACATGCGCGAGTCGCTTTTCCCTCACCCTTGTCTGCTGGAGAGACAGATCCCACATTAACAAAAAGAACAGCACAGGCACGCCATTGTTAAGGTTTCCGATCTCTCCCTAACATGACCTAATCTTGAAATATCTCCACAAAACCGAAGGCGAACCAACCTTTCCAGGAGGGACGCCAAGAGGAGCAGCGGTAGGATGACGACGGCGATGTTGATGCCTCTCTTCAGACAAACCAGCACTGGCGCGCGGCTGCGGACGACCACATTCGCCGGATGAAGAAGAGGAGCAATGAGAGCGGACCAAGCCGGCTTGTCTGGCGCTGTCGAAGTACTGAGTGATGGGAAGATCGTTCGTGTAGTCCCAGTTCCCAAACGCCGGAATCTGTCCGCTCTTCTTGTAATAACTCTCCTTCGTTGTTGCACCGAACACAACAGAAAAGAAACTTCAGACCCAAAAGCCAAAACAGAACTTGGAGACAAAGAGACGGATAACGGGAGTCAAACGATGGAGACTTACTTCCATACCAAACACCCCAGCACAAGAAGCCAAGGAGATAGAGTGAGAACAGAGAACAGAGAGGAAAAGATGAGCTGATCTTTCTGTTTCTTGTTTCTTTTTTCTTTAGGCTTTTGGGAGATTTTTCACTAGATGGTGAAAAGGGTTGGGAGCGAAAAGCTTAAAAGGGGTATAGAGTTTGTCTCGGGATTGCCCAAAAACTCCAAAGTCTCCAAAAACTCAAATCTGGCTTTTCTCCTATACGGGAGTTTTGAGGACAGAGAATTTAGAGAGCAAAATCAGTGAATCTTGAAGCTGAAGCACAGGTCTCCATTTAAAGGCAGCACAGCAGCAACGCACAGAGATGGAGATCAGGGACGCTGGAGAGAGAGAGAGAGAGAACTGTTGAAAAGGGTGGATAGTTTTTCAACCTTTGTCAGATGGTCCATGCTTATAAAGAAACATTACTTATAGTATTCACCGCCATCTGTAATATTTCCTTCACAGTATGATCTACCATTGGAAAATAGCTTGCGTGGACACGTTTTCCTGTGTACTGTTTTTCTATTCTCTTTTTTTTTTTTTTTTTTTTTTTGACATTCAAGTATCTAAATCTATCTCTCTAAGCGTAAAGTGTATTTTGTCTCTCTGTTCATGACTTTTCTAAATTATCCTGCAATATATAACAAAAGATATATCTATGCAATTTGTCTTACTTTTTGGCTTTTCCAAATTATCTTCCCATTAGATATAATTAACATTTTCGATAACTTCTCATTCCAATCACACTTATTTATATAACCCACCAAGCTTCACAAGCAAAGGTAGCACGTGCCAATGGACTAGTTATTAATTTCAGGAAAAACACATAAAATTTAAATTTTTTAAATTCTCACAATCTTCATCATTTTAGGCCTATCACAAGCGATTTTCCTTTCTAATTTTTAGTTTTTGCATTATTAAACTAGCACTTTTGACTTTTATTTAACTCGAAACGCTTGAAACATGTCAAAATATCAAACCGTTGACGTGTAGAGTCTTATATCACTTTCTCTAATTCTTCAAATTTGTCATAATATTTTTTGTTATTAAATTTTAAAGAGAAAAACCTAAGTAACGCTCTAATCCTTCTCACATTTTTTATCCCTGAGTTCACTAGGCATGAACAGAAGAGGAGGAGAAGGAGATGATGGGTTTGAATTTGATGGCCTCGGTTAAGAGAAAAGGAAAGCAAAGTGGAGTTTAGGTGAGAGTGCACAGTGCTAAAAAGGTGAAAAGAAAGGGGAAGGAGGTTCTGAAATTGATTGTGGTGGATGGTGACTTTGCTGGATTTCTACTAGTGATTTGGACATTTGCGTGTTTCCCACTTAAAGACCCACTCATGATGAAAAGGAAGTTCTTAAGAAGAATTGATGGTGTTGACATATATATTAATTAATTGCAGGAAATTTGAAGATGGTTCATTTCCTCTTATACTCATTTTCAATTATCCTGCATAATATTTGTTTTAAAAAGCAGATTTAGTATTGCTAGAATGACCCTTTACAAAAGGAGGTATTTGCTAAGAGGGCGATATTGGAGGGGGAAAAAGCTTCTCCATTGGTGTTAGATTTACTATTATTGCGTACACATGCTAATGATCAAGAAGATATAAAAAGGAATTATATAATAAACCGCAACGGTGTAAATTTTCCTTTTGAATCTTGGCACTTGTAAGATCAAGGCGCATGTGCGCGCCCATGTTAAGCATCGCTTGTGTGTACACATGTCCTGACTTCAATTTTCAAGAGTACTATTTACATAAAACAATTGCACTATTGATTCCTCGATGAAAACCGAGGAAAATGCTCATAAAATTCTGTGCACTTGGCTGGATTTTTCTTTCTTTCTAATCAATAATAGAGTGAAAAAGATTGACAACATCCACGATCTCCCGAACTTTGATGTAAAGCAATATGAATATTCGGTTTAACCATATAACCATCACTCATTTTGAGTAAATCCGTCACCACAGCATCCCCAAATGTGAGCTGGAGTAAACCCCGATGACTCTAATGCGGTGGGGGGCCTTGGTCAACATGCACTCCGTAGATTTTGTAATGATCACAAATGACAGAAGCTCAGGAACCTGAAAGTCGAATATTTTATATACTTTGGCATGAGGTGCGAAGATATATAATTGAGAAAATCACTAAATTCCAATAGACATAATGGGCTCGATGGTTTCGTACTAGCTTGTCTCCCATGATGTCAAAGCATTAGGGGATGCCATGAGCAGGCATCCTGACTTTACTCTTGGGCATTTTTGCCGTGTGTGAAGAGAGTTTAGGATTGCGAACAAAAGCAGTAGGGTCACTAACCTCGGATCTCGAGGTCTCTATCAATGCCAAGCAACTACAGATCAAATCAAAATTTAAGTATCGTACTCTTAATAATAACGCTTGAAAGATGAGTAACACTTATTATAGCAGATCTCAGTTTAATGCCCCAATGATTAAGCGTATTAAGGATATTTGTAGATTTTATAAGATCCCCTTCGTCAATTTAGATTATACATAGAGCAGCATACGTCTATTATAATATATTTTCTGGTCAAAGAAGACCTAACTGTCCTCATTCACAGATGCCTCGTTTGGAATCGTTGATAACGAAGAACTCGCACGAGGGAAGTCAAACGTGCGCGAGGGAAGTCAAATCCTTCTTCGTCCTTTTAATAATTACTTTTGGATTTATATAACCTCTCCAGCTGAACTTGTCAAAAACAAGGAAAAAAGCTTCCGGTAATTCTCTCTACTTTAATCATGACAACGAGGACGGATCCACCGTCCTGAAAACGGGGTATCCGAGAGTTGCAATCGTACCTCTTGCATAAAATAACGCACCTCACAAAATTCAAAGATTCTCGACAAAAATCGAGATTTTTCTTTTTTCGTGATCCAACAGTTTTAGGGCATTTATACAATTGCCCATACACACTGCGGACTCGATAGTTGACTTGATTGCTACTTTCGCATGCATGACTTTCGATTGCCCATAATTGAGAAAGCGACTTTTCACGGGGGTGATTCAATCTTTATAAGGTTTTTGGATAATACTTTTTGGACGAGAGACAAGTAATCTTTTACGATACGGCCTCGCTATTTACATTCTAGGATGAGCAAAAGCTAATTTATGATATTATTCAAGCTTTAAAAAAGCTTACGAGAATCAACGTATTAAGAGTTAATGTTGTGAAAGTTGTAATATTTTTAGATTAAAAAGAAAACAAATTGAGATGATTTAACTGTATGCTTCCATCAACGTTAATTTATATGCACCATGAAATCTTTAAAAAACCAAAGAACGGAAATAAAGAAAGGGATTTGTCACGAGGCACTAAGGACAATTGGAGTCTTGAACTCTGCAGCCAAAACTTCTCTGTCGGTTCTAATCTTGTGAGGGAGACTTATTAATCAATTATTTGCGAGTCAATAAAAAAAGAAAAAAAACAAAAAAGAGTCCTGCATCGACCCGTTGTAATAATATTAAATAATTTCCAATGATCTGGTTCCAAATTAAAATTTGCTGAGCTTAGATTGGAATAACTTGAGAATCGCACACCACTAATATTATCAAGAAGAAATATAAGTTTAATACCATAAAACTATGAAATGTTTTTCGAATGATTCTACGCATCAAAATCGAATGTTATATGACGTTTTAGATAATCAATACCAATCAGAATCTATGAAAAAGGAAGTATATATATTTATAAAAATAGTAAGAATCGATATGATTTTCTACATTTAGTTTTTTGTGCTATGAAAAAGGAAGTATATATATATTTATAAAAATAGTAAGAATCGATATGATTTTCTACATTGAGTTTTTTGTGCTATGAAAAAGGAAGTATATATATTTATAAAAATAGTAAGAATCGATATGATTTTCTAAATTGAGTTTTTGTGTTACACAAGTCTAGGTTTGGGGTAAATATATGTCAGACGGTTACCAATTTGTAAGTTTCAATGTCACCAAAAAAAAAAATCAAAGTAAATGTGTCATATTGAGTATAATTTGTATTTTCTTTTGTGACTTTATCTTGTAAATAAAGCATTTCTACCCCCCTTTTTCCTTATTTTTGACTTGTGAAGTGCAAGAGTTGGTTTTGGTTTTAAATGAGTGGGACCAAAGGGAGTGGGCAAAACAGAGCCGTCAGCTTTGACTTGAATCGATTCAAACATCCAGTGGAAAAACACGGTGTAAACTTTGACTCCAATTCCCTCGTCCCTATTCACTCACGATCCAACAAGTCAGAAAGTCAACATTGCCACCCGAAATCGTACGTCACCGTGACAACTCCACCCTAACTTCACGCAAAATAATTTAGGGATATGTTCAGCGAAGTCTAAAACTTCATGCGAAAAGTGCGATTAAGTCACTAAAACTTACAAAAAGTTGATTAAGTCACTAAAACTCGTCCAGGAAAGTGCGTTAATTGAGTCACTAAAATTTACAAAGAGTTCAATCAGTCCTAAAACTCATCCAGGAAAGTCGCAATCGAGTCAAAAAGTTAACACCGTTAAGAAAGTTAACGGAAATTGCTGACGCTATGGCGATGTAATATTTTAAATGATTTTTTTATTTTTCAAATGGCTTTTTAAAATTATTTTTTATTCAAAATCTTTAAAAATTAGATTAAAAAATAAAAAGGAAAATATAAATTTATTTAAAAAGAAAAATCTAAATTTATTTAGAAAAAAATTTCAAAAAAAAAAAAAAAGGGCGGTGGACTTCCGCCGCCGCCCATCGCCGGAGGGGCCGGCGACCGTCGCCGGCCCTGGGCGGGGTGGCCGGCCCTCACCGGGGGCCGGCGACCGTCGCCCGCCCTGGGCGAGGCCTCGTCGGCCCTCGCTCGGGGCCGGCGAGGCTCGCCCAGATCTGGCGAGCCTCGCCGGCCCCGAGCGAGGGCCGACGAGGCCGCGCCCAGGGCGGGCGACGGTCGCCGTCCCTCGCCTGGGGCCGAGCGACCGTCGCCCGCCCTGGGCGAGGCCTCGTCGGCCCTCGCTCGGGGCCGGCGAGGCTCGCCAGATCTCGGCGAGGCTCCCCCAGATCTGGCGAGCCTCGCCGGCCCCGAGCGAGGGCCGACGAGGCCGCGCCCAGGGCGGGCGACGGTCGCCTGTCCCTCGCCTAGGGACGGCGATCGTCGCCCGCCCTGGGCGCGGCCTCGTCGGCCCTCGCTCGGGGCCGGCGAGGCTCGCCAGATCTGGGCGAGGCTCCCCAGATCTGGCGAGCCTCGCCGGCCCCGAGCGAGGGCCGACGAGGCCGCGCCCAGGGCGGGCGACGGTTGCCGTCCCTCGCCTGGGGCCGAGCGACGGTCGCCGGCCCCCGGTGAGGACCGGCCACCCCGCCCAGGGCCGGCGACGGTCGCCGGCGATGGGCGGCGGCGGAAGTCCACCGCCCTTTTTTTTTTTTGAACAATTTTTTTCTAAATAAAATTAGATTTTTCTTTTTAAATAAATTTAGATTTTCCTTTTTATTTTTTAATCTAATTTTAAAGATTTTGAATAAAAAATAATTTTAAAAAGCCATTTGAAAAATAAAAAAATCATTTAAAAAATCATTTAAAAATAAAGAAAACTGAACTCCTTTTTTGGTAGAAGGTAGAAAAACAACTTTTGACTTAAGCTCTCCCTGCAAGATTTTCAACATTTCCATTGAAAAGCAGAAGATCTCGCGGTCGCGTAGGTAATTTTTCGACCACCAACTCGTAATTCGTGGGTATCTTCATTTGTCAAATTGACTACACATAATAATTGGACCGCCGCCTCAGTTAATAATCATTTGAGAGGTTGTCTCATTTGAAGATTGGATCAATAAAAAGAAAATGTTTATGTGGTTAATCTATTGAGAGGATGGATTAGAGACTTTAATTTAGCTTCTTTTTTTTTTTTGGTCGAAAGAGACTTTAATTTAGCTTGCAAATTGAGATTATAGTGATAATGTTTATTTGGAAAGCATTTCTTTTTTTATTAACAGAATTTGTGTTCATTTCTCAAATGGATATGTGATAAGACTTTATAGTAAAGTATATTGAAACAAAACAGAGCCTAAAATACTACATAATAAAGCTAAATCCAAAAAATAATTAGGGTGAATAAAGCATCAACAAGGTTAAGCATACACTCATTCCTTAAGAACGGATTTGTTAAGCAAAATAATCGGCGATCAATCACTAGATCTCATATCATCATTAATGATGAATGAATACATATCGAAAAATTCTTTTCCAATAACTACGACATTGCCAAGTAGCAGTGCATGCCTACATTTGGCTTCCTCTACAACATTGCCTTATGAAAACAACTATAAAATAGTTTGAACCAACACAAATCTAACATTTGGAAAAGGAAATCTTCATAGTTCAGTGAGACACCAGAGCTCCTACAATCACTATTGAAGTTTGAGGTAGATGACTTATAGATGGACAGGATATTGGGGTATGGAATTCCCAAAAGGATATTCATTGAATTCCCAAAAAATCTAGAACTAAATCATGAGAATTTAAACTCTTAGATTTAGAATTAGACCGGGATAAGAGAACTCCAAGATCTAGTTCAAGAGAAAAGAAAAAAAGAAAAAGAAAACACAAACAAAATTAATAAGAGAGGGAGTAGAGTAAGACTAGCTCAAATCCTCCTCATGGCTGAAGATTGAAGAAGATGATGGGCATATAAGAGAGGAAGGGACAGAAATCATTTCTTCTTTTTGGTACAGAAGATTTTGACCTTCATTTGCTTACAATTTTTTAGTTGAATAATTTGTTTCATCAATATACTAGTATAAATTCTAATGCCGTTTCTTTTTATAAATCGACATAAATCAATTCGCTTAAGGTTGGGTGCTTTTCATGTCGATGACAATAATTTAGTTTATAATAGAGTTTAAAATAATCATCATTAAAAAAATTAAAGATTTAATATCACGAACTCAAATCGATATACTTATGATAAATATACTTTAAACTAATTTTTTGACCACTAAAAATCCAAAACCAATACACTTATGGCAAATTTAACCTAAACTAAATTAATTTTTAACCACCTTAAACCCTAAATTGATATATTTGCAACAAATTTACCATCCGTCAGTTTCTATTAAATTGGATTAATATCCCAAAAAATTGCAAATGGGTACAATTGCAATAAATGGATGATAATCCTAAATTGATACACCGTCACATGTCATCCGATTCATCAATTTAACGGTATTCAACGGAAATTAACGGAAAGTAAATTTATCGCAGGTATACTAATTTGAGGCTTTTAGTTTAGTTTTCTATATTTAATCATTTTTGTCACTCAGTTTAGCGAGCCAATAAAAAATAATTTTATTGCCAACAAATATCAATGACTAAACATCTTGATTCATAACGAGAATATACTCCGGCAACTCTGCTTTCCTAATGATATAACCGATGAAAATTAGGATTCTTTTAAATTGTTAATTTTTCGAGTCGAATTTCTTTTTTCCTTATCACAAAAATCTAATCTTCCTCCATTCGTTTCACACTCAAAAAAGGCAGTCAATTCTCCCGCTCCATGGTTTCCCAAAAAAAGAATTTCCTCGGTCGGAATAAAAGGTCCTCTCTTCAATGGGGTCCTCGCACTTCACTTCTGGGAAGTTGCTTCCACGAGAGAGAAGACGAAGCACTTTGACGTTTCACCCTCTCCGTTCTAATATATAAACCTTCGATCATGTTCGATCCGATTCGTCTCGTGAAAGCAGCGACAAGACAATTCTCAAGTGACAGAACCCTCTCCGGTACGTCTGTCCATACACGCGAATTTTTCGAACCTACTCTCGTTTTTGTTCTTTAACTTCTCTGCTTTGTATGGCTGTATATCATGAATGGGATGAGGCGAGGCGAGGCGAGGCGATTCTTCTAGTCCAGTTTAGGTGATGAGCACTCAGTTGCCAGTGTTATTCTCTCATTGCTTCTCAAGAGAAATTGTGGGCACGTTCTTTCTTGACTGCAGTTTTCAAGTTTCGGGTTTTGCTGTAACCATCATGGCCTAAGTTCCTTCGCATAAGGGGCATTTGAAGGACAGCAGTGGCCCACCCCCTGTTCCGGCATCACTTTCGGGGCAGTTCAAGAAGGGCCTTAACTTTAGGTCGCCTAGAACAAATGCTCATCAGAGTGGGTAGATCGTCTATGCAAACACAGCGATCCCATGGGGAAGTTACTGAAGAAACTGTCCTGAAGTTGAAAGGCATAACTTCTGAATTGCATGTTAGTTCTTTTGTCCCCCGTTAAGATAAATACAGCTCTTTTGAGTGGACTTTGCTTGTGAATGCCATTTGGGTCCATGTGCTCCAGCCACATGTCTGACTATTGGTTCAATACTAGAATTGACAATTGAAGCATCCTGTAATTTCTGGATTAGTAGCCGATTTGTGAAGCCTTCAAATGCATATTAACTTATTTTAGGCAAAGAATCGCTGGTAGCTTCTGAAACCAGTTAAAGTTCATGCCAAGTTTTAAGTTTGAATTCCTTTTAGTTTCACTAGAATTTCCTTTACAAGACAAATTTATCTTTTGATAGGTAAAGAGGTGATTCTTTTTTCTTGTTATTTTTACTGTTTAAGTATTTCAGCTGTTAGATTGGGTTGCATTGTTTGACCTTTGGTGATGCACAGTTTTAGAGAAGTTGTAAATTCAACTGTCTCTCGAGATATCAATTTGATTCAGTGTGTTGAATTGAGCGTTTCATGAGGATGATGTGCTCTTGCGGAAGCACTATACAACAGATATTTTACTCTTTTTACATTAAACAATTCATGTCAAGGGATTTGTTAGGCAAAGTCTGAGTATATTCTTAGAAATTGAGCTGCCTGCGACAAACCTGATGGCCTCCTAGTCATCATCTTCATCCACTGGTTTTGGGATTTTCATTTTGGTAACGTCTGCTACTACAATTTTCAGGGACAGAGTCTGGGAACTGATTTAATCTCTGATATGCTAAAAGATGCAGTAAAGATGATGTGGGAGCACTTCTTATATTGTGGAAATACGGTCATTTGAATTGGCCTCTCTTTATCTGTGTGTGTGTGTGTGTGTGAGAGAGAGAGAGAGAGAGAGAGAGAGAGAGAGAGAGAATGTGAATAAAACTCATGGTGATTCTGTGAGCTTGTCTTGTGAGAATGTACGAATTCCTAACTGAGAATGTATATAAGGTCTCCAAAACAGGGGCCTCATTCTCTTTTTACGCCTTGTGGGAATGAATTTGATATATGGCTCTGGCTTTATGTGTCCTCTAGCAACTTGCTAAAAAATTAGACTTTTTTAATTTTAGAGATTTGATGAGCTGTATATTGATGCTTAGTAGACATTTAACCAGCTCTGATACTATGAATGTGATTTTTAAAGTGCCATGTGATGTATTCTAATCAAGAGAGAGCTAGTACAACATTGTGTATTGTGGAAAACACTCTCTATATTGAACCAGTTACTAGAGGTGAAGTTTTTGTGGTTTTCATTTTTACCCGATACATCAGTGTGAAGTTAATCATGCACATTCGGTGTTTCAATGCCCTGAAAACTCGGATAATTTTGGAAGGTAGGTTCCCGATCAAGGGAATATGGTAATACTCGTAGTGCCATCTCCCATGTCGAACAATCAGGCAGCATGTGTGACGTGACTTTAGCCAAATCAAGTAGAGGACAAATGTGGATTAAAGACCAACCCGGATCTTCTATTGCTTATGAAGAGGACATGCAAAAAATCCCTCTGGTTACATCTCCTGGACATATGGTATATAATCTCTTCTCAATTCTTTATCTAGCAGGATGCCCTGGTGTGGCTGGAGGCGACTTGGATTTTCGTAGAATGTTAGGGAGTTAGGTTGAGAACTTGTTATTCAGTCTCTATAGTCTGCAATGTCGTGCACATTGATTTTATGTTCCTTTGTAATAAAAGCTCATGCAGGAACTGTGGACATTCCTGTTGGTGCAGCACTTCAGATATTTCTTCCCCTTTCCGTGCCTCGTATGTCACCTTGATGCGCCAACAGCAAGCGTCAATTTCATGTCGGGATGATCACGAGTTGTGGGAAATTGACTTATGCAATCAGCAATCTCCGAGGAAAGATATGGTCCAGATCCCACGATGTTCCCCAAAGTAATTCTAATGCAGACTTGATTGATGGCATGTTTTTCTGCCATTTTCTCACTGTAGGAAATGGATTCATGATCAAACAAATCGATATTCGAACGATCGAATATAAAAAACAAACGCAAAAAGGGACCCAAGGATATATGTAATACTAATCGAAAGGCATAACACAAAGACGGACATACCTTATTTACCACAGATTAAGTACTTGTTGCAGTTTCAAATGAATTAATTGATGCCTCAGAGTTCTGTTCTTTGAGAGGGAATACACTGTTGTCAAAAAGAGAAAAAGGAACATACTGTTTCATTCTATTTTCCAACGTTCCTGCTTTTTCATATTTATATAGCAGTCATTTTCACTTTAAAAATTACTACCCTCTTCCTCTTATAGGCCATTCCTTTATGGGCTAGATTTGGTCCAACATAAGCAGATGGGCCTAACTTGGCCCATCAAATAAAAACTCATCATCTCCCACTTATACACGGTGGACCGAACAAATTTTTCTTCACCTCTTTGCAACGTTCATACTAGTAAATAATCTATACAGCCTGCATACTTTGAAAGCTCGTTGACATCTATTAGGAATATATGTCAGCTCAAAATGGGCATAATGTTTTCGAGTAGAAATAGTATGCATTACCCTAAATCGAAAGAGAATTGATTAATCACATTTAAATATCTCTCGATCTCTTTTTAATAATAATATATTGCATTCACAATCATAGTTATCCTAAAGCAATTGTAATTGATCAATCAGTAAATACAAAACTAGAATGTGATTCTCCAAACTCGATATTCCTCTTTCCATGAAAACTCTCAATTTTAGTTCAATTTGCTTTTCTAAAGATGTCTTAACTCATCATCATTTGCAACATTCTAAAATAGCAACCATTAAATAGAAATCTTAAGAACAAGTAAGAATCATGATGGTACTTAATTGAGGAACTCTTTTCCTCAAGAGTTTCATACAACATAAAAGTTGAGATCAAAATTTTTGCCATTCTTATTAATCCTCTTATGCATATATAATATGAAATACGTATTTCGATATTAACATCTTTCCTATAAATCGTATGTCTTTAATTTTAATATCGTACATATGATAATTTAGACATACCTAATATATAACTGAGTTCACATATTTTTATTTTTCAAAAGATCCATTAGAACTCATATCTTACATCAAAGACAAATAAAATAAAATATGTAGGTTATTTCACTTTTGAACATAGTTATCATGTCCTCATCTTAACACTCAGTTAATGCAACATCTATATTTTAAACTTGAGTTCTTGATTATCACCTAAATAATAACCTTAAAAACTATCTTATCTGTATTTATTACATAGTAAATAGAAGCGTTTGCTCGTATGAATGAGCTATTCTCTTATCTGTTCGACATACTTTCTCAATTTATATGGTACACTAAGCATTATGGTGCATGAACATCAAACAAAATTAATAGGCATAAATACAACTTCATGAAATGTGAATATTTAAGGAAATCATAATATTCAGTATATTAGCCCTTACGCAATCCTAAAGATTTTACAAAGTTATAGGATCTGCTATCATTAAATGCACATATTTGTACTATAAGTTCATATCATTTCGTGCAAACATGTCTTTAACAATGCTATACTTTGTATTTATATGTTTAGTTTTACGATGAAATTTTGGATCATTGGTGCATGCTATCGCTATTTGGTTATCACAGTTAACTAACAATGAGTTTGTAACATATTCAGTAATACTTAAATGATCCAAAAATCTCTTGAATCAAACACTCTCTTATGTTGCTGTTGATAATATCAAGAACTCGACTTCCATCATGGACATGCTTGTTTTTTATTGCTCCAAAATATGATTCCATTATTTAGTAAGAAAATAAATTCAGAGGTAGATTTTTTTCATTTAAATCTTCTTCCCAATCAGCATTTAAGTAGCTTTCAAGCTGCATATCATTTCCTTGATAACTCAGTATGTAATCGGCAGTTTTCTTTAAATAGCTCAATATTCTTTTAATGGCTTTCTAACGTATTTGACTTAGATTGGATTGATACATACTTAAAACATATGTCAGCTCTTGTACATATCATAACATACATTAAGCTTCTAATAACACTAGCATAAAAAGCATGTTGCATTTGTTTCTTTTCTTGTGAAATTTTTGGACACAATTTACTACTCAATCCTTCACCTTTTATAATAGTAGTATCTATGGGTTTACAATATTGCATACGAAATTGTTCAAGAATCTTTTTTATATAGGTTTCTTGTGAAAAAGACAATGATCTATTGAAATCTTAATTTTAAAAATATATGCAACCTCACCAATGTCTTTCATCTTAGAGTTGGAAGATAACCAACTTTATAGTATTAACAAACTCCACATTAATTCCAGCAATCAATATATCAATATATTATAATATGATTACAAACTGATCTTTAGATCTTTTAATATATATATGCAATGATTCTCATTAATTATTATAAAATTATATGCCATTATGATATTATGAAAACGTATATACCATTGTCTCGATAACTGCTTAAAGTTATATATTGATCTCAAAAGTCGACATATATTTTGCTCTTGGCTTTTCAAAATGAAACCAACAATTATTCCATATAAATTTATTCTTCCAATTCTCTATTGAGAAAAGCAGTCTTTACATCTATTTGATGTAGTTCAAAATCCATATTAGCCACTATAGCTAGGATAAGACAAATTAAGGTAAATCTTACTATAGGAGAAAAAGTTTTCTCATAGTCAATTTCTTCTTGTTGATTATACCCCTTCACCATAAGACAAGCCTTGCATCTCTCTATTAAGCCATCGGATTTACACTTTATTTTGAGAACTCACTTGTTTTCAATGGTTTTATGTCCTTTTGGAAAATCAACAAATTCCCAAACATAGTTTGACTTCATTAACTCTATTTCTTCTTCCATTACACATATTCATTTTTTCTTATTAGGGTAGTTTAGAATCTTAACTATATTCCTTAGCTCATCTTCATTTTGTGAAGCAACCATGAAAATTCCCCCTTCATTATCAAAATATCGACAGGGAATACTTTGCCGACTTGTTCGCTATATGGGAGATTGTACACTTTGCACATTATTCTTCATTATGTTCCCACTTGGATTAGATAATGACGATATCGTCTCATTATGCGGTTGTTATTGACACTGAGTCGAATTTAGTTCATCATTTCTCACATTACACCTACTTGGACAAACTTCATTAAGCTTATTATCTTGATCCAAGGTTTCAAATAAGCAATAGTCCTCACTTATTTTGCCATTCTTAGGAAATTTATTCTCTAAGAATGGGACATCTTATAATTTAAATTTAATCATAATTTCACTTTCTTGCTTATTTATAAACACATACCATTTCGATTGTTCTAAATACCTTATGAAAATACTCTTATTGCTTCTAAAAACTAATTTTCCATATTTGTGGGAAGGCTTGTGAGTATAGGAAATACAATCCCATGATTTAAGAAGACTTAAGTCGAGTTTTCTAATTATCAATAACTTAAATAGAGTGGAAGTAACTAATTTGAAAGGTACGAGATTAAGTATATAGACAACAATTAACAAAGCATTATCCTAAAAAGTAATAGGTAAGTTAGCATGTGCTATCATTGATCTAACAATTTTTAGTAGGGTTTTGTTTCTCTTTTTCGCAACATCATTTTGTTAAAGAGCATAGGAAATAAACAACTGTCTTTCTATTCATTTTTCATCACATAAATTTTTGAACTCGTCAGAGAAATATTTTTATCCTTGATCGCATCTCAATGCTTTTAGTTTCTTATCTAATTGATTTTATTCTAAGCTCATAAACTTATTAAAATAACTTAATGCTTCAGATTTATAAGAAATCAAATAGACATGTCCGAATCGAGTATAATCATTTATAAACATAATAACATTTATTGGACCACAGGTGTTAGGATGGATTAATTGTAAAAAAAAATTCTACTCTTGTACATTTTCCAAATGATTTCTTTGTCGTTTTTCTTATTAGACAATGCTTATATATGGACAAATTGACTTTTTTAATGTTGCATAATAAGCCCTCGTTAGCTAATCTATTCATACATTGTTGACTAATATGATCAAATCTAACATGTCATACCTTCACATCATTATCATATGAATTAGAAGATGTGAAGAGAGAATAACAAACATTAACATTACTATAGTCAACATCTAATACTATAAAACCATCTAGAAAATAACTATAATCATAATAATTTATATCCAAATACAAATTCACACTACTGTTATGGAAGTTTAAATTGAAACCAAGTTTAACTAATACTACTACAGACACTAAATTTCGAAAAATCCCTAGAGCATATAGTACATCATGCATAAACAAAGTGCGTTCACCACACATATTTAATTGGTAGGTACCAATTTCTTTCATTTCAACTCTGGGGTTATTCTCTACATAGATCCATTTCGTTCTAGTTGGTACTTGTTAGAATTTCACAAAGGATTTTCTATCATTTATTACATGGTACGTTGCTCCCAAATCTATAGTCCACAAATGATTAAATTCATTTAAAAGTACAAAACTTGATATATAAGTAAAGTTCTTAAGAATATAATGGGTGTTTACCTTCTTTGGCTCGTCACAGTTGCAAGTATGGTAACTCTTCTAGCTACCGTTGTAACACTTCACACTTAAAATTCTTTTCACACAAGAACGTTTTCCTCTTTTATATTGGTCAACTCTTGATTTTTTACTTGGAGGTCTTGATCCATTTCCTTTCTACCTTTTGAACAAATCAAGATGCTTGCGTTTGAAACTCGAAGCTCTTTTTGAGCTAGAATTAGCACAACAAATATCTATTTTTGGCTTAACCACTAGAATGTGGTCCTCTACCAGCTCAAGGTGGCGCACGACATCCTCAAATTCTTCCATAATTTGATTAAGAGCTTCTAGTGTTTTTTGCTTTTCTAGTACATATTGAACTTTCATTTTCAATATTTCATAATTCTCGCCATACAATTTCTCTTCATTGTCCAATTCAACGACTCTGTTCTTAGTAGTTGAAGTCATTAGTTTTGAACATATTAGACACACATGTATGGACTATTAATATTTATCATTTATGTATCTATTTTGCACAAACTAATCATATTAATGAATAAGATCAAATAAGGCTTTAGAGTAGCAATGTCACTTTGTTTCTAATTATCATACAAAAATCCTAACTTGAAATTATCATCAATATAATTATTTATGTAAAAATAAGTTCACCAAAGTCACTAAAACTTTCTTAAATTTCCCACAAAATAATTGTAAATTAGGATAATAATTTACAATGATAAATAACATTGAACTTTCATTAACTAAACATGCAATTTACACAAAGTAATATGCTCCGTATAAGGATGTCAACATCAATTTGGAAAGAAATATTTACACCTAAAATATCTCAAACCAATTTAAGGAAAATTAATAAATAAATAAATAAATTCAAAAATATTCATCAATCTTATAAATAGGGAAAGTCTCTTCTAATATCTTAGTAAATTCATATTAGAACTCCAAAGGCACATTGGGTAGCAATAGAAAGACTTTCTGAGAATTCTTATGGCTCCTCCAAGGCACATTCATTCTTTGCCAAGTTACACTCAACCCGAGGGTTGAAGTCTTCATTGCATTAATCCTATAATATTCTCACACAAAAACCATTGCAAGTTTTTTATAATCTAGGACCATGTTAACCTCCCATAAACAATTTTACACTGCTTGCCATTTTGATGGAAGAGTGGTCATTAGGGTCGGCACTTTTTGAAAATCTGGTATTAGGTAACCATTCTAGATAATTCCTTGTATCATCTAATTGAACCTGACTATATGTGACACTATATCACCATCATTTCAACGGTAATAGGCTAAGTCCTTTATTAGCACTTCAAGTCTCGCATTTTGTTCATTCATTTTCAAGAATAAAGGTGTGTATATGAAACGCCATTGTTCTTACAACAAACGCAGAACAAAAGTGGATTACACATAATCCATAGTGAACGTAATTGAAAAACACATTCTTTGTTTTTTTGTCAATGATCAACGGTTGATCAATGCTGGTCAACGCCAGTCAACTCTGGTCGATAGTCAACAACGATCAATGGATGACCAGGTCGGGTCATCCAGGTCAGTGGGTTAGCGATGGGCAAAATAGTAATATCAGTAAAAACCAAGGGTATTTTGTAAAAGAGAAAACTGTATGGGCAAAATAGCAATTTTACAAAAAATTCAGGAGCAAAAGCATAAATTCTCATAGGTGGGTGCCACGCACGTGCATGTGGTTATTGCGAGCATGCAGCGCATGCGCCTGGGAACTTCCTCAACGGGTGCACCTCAGGTGCCAATGACTCAGTATTCTTTCGATCGCGAGTGAGGGTGCATTTGGTGACCCTTAGCAGGGTGCCACCATCGTTTTTTTTCATCTCGACGAGAACTATGACTTTGCACTATTAAAAATAAATTTTGATTCATGGAAAATTAAAAAAGAGGGGCGAACAATATGTGGGTGTTGGGATTACCATCCCCCAGCGTTCGATAGCGACGTTTCTCAAAATTTCTGCCAAAAAACAAATTATAAATTACGACAATGATGACCAGGAATCATGAATAACATTACTTTGGTAACAATGTATGAAATAGATTCCTAAAAAAACGAATCGATACTCGAATGATCGAATACCAAAAATAAACATAGAAATGGGCTCGAGGATACATGTAACACCAATTGAAAGACATATACCCTGTTTGCTATGGATTAAGTACTTGTTGCAATCTCTGAGGAATTAATTGATGCCCCGCAGTTTCGTTTTTCGAGAGGGAATACACTATTATCAAAAGAAGAAAAAGAACGTGCTATTTCATTCTATTTTCCAACGTTCCTGCTTTTTCATATTTATAGAGCAGTTACTTTCACTTAAAAAAGAAAAGAAAAAAAAAATTACCCTCTTCTTCTTATAAGCTCTTCCTTATAGGTTGGGGTTGGCCCAACATGGGCGGAAGGGCCTAACTTGGCCATCAAATGAAAGCCCATCACTCACCTATGGTTTCCTTTGCTGAGCATGCAGACGCCTGGGCCTGTAGCCTGTTTTGCATGGTTTAAGCCGTGCTCGCCACTTGCCCTCTTGCATATAAGTAAAACACTCTCTCTTGATTTCCATTACTTCCATCGTGCACTTCACAAATCTTTTGTCTTAATGTCATTAGTTCACGGAGTGTAAGTTGGTTAATGAGAAAGAATGCAGAGTGCGAGTTCAGTAAAAGTAGAGGTTGTTCAAAGATACAATAAGGAGAATTGGAGATCATCCCAAAAGGTGAACAATATATAGCTGATGTGCCGTGGAATAAACTTTGTACTACCGTAATTATTCAATTTTGGTCCTCGCATTTACATTTTTTGGAGGCATTTGGTCACTATTTCCAAGTAAATTTCATATTTCTGTTAAATGTCGATAGAAAATGCAACTAAGTACAGAAAATGGACGTCAGTGTCGATGTATTACGAGCGCTAGAAAAAAAAAACAATTATCTAAACATAGGGCTGTAATGATCCGATCAGATCTATGTGTTCCAAATCTCCAAATGGAGAACGTGTTAGGTAACTATTTTGGAATAAGCTTTTGTTGGGTGTTGCGATTTGATTAATTTAAAGTACCGCAATCCTAAATGGTAACTATTTGAATACGTTCTTTGGAAGCTTGATACATGCGGAGTAAATTGAATCCTTACCTCTAATCTTAGCTCATTATCTTTTGAGATTATGATTCCGTATTGATTCTGTGTATTAAATTCTATCACTCGATCAAAATTTTTGTCTACATTTGGTTGCAAATACGAAATTAGTCTAGAAAGTGCAACCGAAGACTAATTTTGGGACTAAATTTGACAAAACGAAATAATGAAATTTATAAAATAAAAGTCATAAACCTATTTTACAGTGGTCAGTTTAATCATACATGTCTCAATTATGTCAATTTAGTCCTAAATCTTTTAATAATTTGTCAATGTAGTTTTTTTATGTCAATTGCCTATTTTTCTGCCAATGTAGAATTCTTCATGAAATTTTTAAGCGAAAAGAGCATGGGTTGTGAAGAGAGGATTTTTTCATATATGTGGTCACATCAACCACGAAAAGCAAGTCCGTCGTGTTTAGGGGTTAGCGGTTCTAAGGTCAGTCCAGGTTTAGAATCTGAAACCTACTCTGTTGGAGCTGGTTTCATAGTTTTTGGAATGTGAAAGTCACCCTGCATATTATGGTACCTACCTTGTTAATCACTTCTAGAGTACACTCGTGAATTAGCCAATTTCTTTTATTTTTGTTTCACTTCTAGTGTACCAAAATAAAAGTGAACGCAATAACAAAAAATTTCATTTATTAAAAGCAACAGTTAATAAAAAGTTCAAAATACGTAACATCAAATCTAAATTATATAACTTCAATTCTCAATCATCCATGAAAAATTGCTCCAAATTCTAATAACTTGAAATCAAAAGAAATAACAAACCTGATTAATTGCTTTGTAATTTTTTAAAATTAAAATTAGCATTAAATAAACTAAAATAATTATTAGAAAACCGTACCACATATTTTCATTCTATTTTAACTTGTAAACTCTATTTACTGATGATAATCTCCTTTTTAAGACAATTCATATCTAAAAAGAAAAGGAAGAGATTATATAAAATATTCACTCATTAAATATACAAAGGAATTGCAATATAAAAAGATATATGCATCATCTATAATATTTAATCTTTGGTTCATTGATTCTTGATTCAATTCTTCGGTTCCCATTTTCCAGTTTGGTTCTTACCTAGGAACTGAGAATCAAACCACACAGTACTAGTCGAACTAACATTATTTTGAAATAAATGGTTTGACACCACTCGCTAGTCGGTAAAACGAAGTCAACATAATAAGAACTAAATGACGTGGTTTCACGTTCTATTTCCCCATATATATGAATTGGGAACCACAAAAGCCAAAAATCACTGTGTTCTTCAAACCGTAATGCCCAAATCGTTTTATTCTTTAAAATCGAAATCCGTCCGAAGTAAAGATCAAGGATAGCACAGCTAAAGTCATTTCTAGCATCCCGTTCGAATTCGTGAAGTTTGTGAGTAAGGTCAGGTCGTCGTTTAAGAAGTTTTTTTTTATGTCAAGACATGTTACATCGAGGGTGGCGCCGGAGATGTCGAACTCTGGGAGTTGATGTCCCGAGCTGATTCAGATGAAGGTAACACGAAACTCGGCCCTCTGATCTCGCAAGAGTGCTTGGAAGATAAACCACCCGCCCTTGTTGTCGTCCCCGCCGATGGCGGCAAATGCGTAAAACAGTTAAGTACCATGGTCGAAGAAACTTGAAACTTGAGAGAGAATGAACGAGCTTTCCCTCAAATGAAACGGCGTTGTTCTAGTCATGCATGTGCTAATGTTGTCTTCTGGTCACCTTAATCCACGTTGGAATTCAATTTCTTAAAAAATAAAATAAGCCAAAAGTCACATATGATAAATTTATGATAAATTTACTCCAAATTGATATACTTATAATAATTTCACCCCTATTAGTTTTCATTAAATTTTACCGTCTAATTTTTTACTTGAATGACATATGATAGTTGACAGTTTAACGTACTAATTTGTTATTTTTTTTGTAATATTAATTCAATTTGACGGAAGGTAAATTTGTGATAAATGTATCGATTTTAAGATTTTAATGTTGGGAAAATATGGCTTCGAATTAGGTAGAACAATGAAGATGGATATTCAGAGTACTCAAGTTGGACTTTGAGGCATGATATTACTTTGTTTAAGGGTTTATTTGCCTCACAACGTTGCTAATAGTCACCGGCAAAAATCCTCAAAGATATAACAAAGTCTCAAATGAGAATACTAGATAGCAATTCTAGTATTTCTCTAGGGTCTCTCTAGGAAACAATTGAAAAAATGATTATAATTTTAAGAAAGAATGCTTAAAAAGATAAACAATGATCCCAAAACACATGTGTATATATTTATATATTTAAAACACAGGCAACTCTGCATGAAAATTGCAAAAATGAACAAATGTGTCATTTCAAAAATTGCCCAGTTGAACAAATGCGTCTATTCATAAGAAGTTGAAAATCAAACAATTGCAATCCTTCGGGAAAAGTTGCAAACTGAATAAGAGTCTTTTCTAAAGGTTGTCTTAAAAAATACAAACAAAATTCAAAATAATAATTTTTTTAAATAAATAAAGTTTCGAATTTTCATTTTTTATATTTTATTTCCGAAAATTCTCAAAACAAAAGGCAATCTTTAAATTGATTAAAAATTAATAACATAACCAAAAATAAAAATAAAATAACAAAATGGGTTAGTGCTAATTAAACCGTAGGCGTGTTAAGTGCGCCAAATAATCGCGCACCCGTACGCGAGTATGGTGGGGTCTAGCTCCACCCAATCATTCATTTAGCAAGAAATCCCAGATTTATTAATTGGCCCATTTCCTTCCACTTTTTCTATGTGAGACAATGAAAATGCACTTAGTTTATTCTTACAAACAAACCTCCAACATTTAATAATCAATTAATTTTGAGTAAATTTACCATATGTATATTAATATGAGATTTTTGGTTGTATTAATCTTATTTTTAAGTTACTGATACAAATTTGGATACAGCAAGAAAGAAAAATTAAATAAAAATTAAATAGTGATGTTTCGCAAGATAAAGTTTGGAATATTTTATGCCCAAATGAAAAAAGCTTAGAATATGTAGTTGGGGTTTTATCCCCAGTTCCTTTTCTTTCCCTCTTTCACTCCCAACAATATTCGAGTCTCTTGGTCCTAAGCAAGACCGTAAAAGGCTTGAAGTTGTGGGATCTTCTAAAAACTCTCACATAGGTGCTAAGCATCACCTTAAAAGGCTTTGATCAGGGGGAAGAGTTCCGGTAGAGGGAGGGGGTCCCCTTGAAAAAAATGGATCCCCACCGTGTGTGCGGGGGTCTGGCGCACAGTCCGGATCCCCGTGAAGTCGGGCCCCGGTCCATGCTTAGCATTACGGGGGAGGTTTAGGGAAATGAAGGGAAGGGGCCCGAACAGGCCCTTGGTACGGTACGTACATAAAATAAAAATTAAATAGTGATGTTTCGCAAGATAAAGTTTGGAATATTTGGGCGTACATGGAAACGTTCCAAAGAAACGTTTCGAACACTTCAGTACGGATTTTGTTCCCTAACAAAAAAAACAAACGCGTTTGGTTTGTATTTACTTCTTATTTTGTTCCCGGAACAAAATAAGAACAAAAAAAAGAAACAACAAATTGTTGTTTCTGGCCTTGAGAAATACTTCTTGGACGCCCGAAAGGAACAAAAATGAAAAGAACAAAAAAACAAAAATTGTTGTTTCTCCTTTGTTCGTCCTCCTTCTCTTCGGCGACTCCTCACTCAGCCAACTCTCCGGCGACTCCTCACTCCGCCGGAGCCTTGCCCGGCAAGGCCGAGCGTTGCCGGCGCGGGCGAGGCCGAGCGTCGCCGCCCCGGCGAGGCTCGGCCTCGCCGGATCTGGGCGAGCTCGAGCTCGCCCGGCCATGGCGAGGCTCGGGCGACGCCGAGCCCGGGCGAGCCCGAGCTCGCCCGCATCCGGCGAGGCCGCCGCCCCGTCACCCGGTCGGGAGGCCGGTGACCATCGAAAAAAGAAAAATAAAAAAGAAAGGAAAAAAATGAAAAATGAAATAAAAATATTTAAAAAATTAAAAGAAACAAAAAAAGAATAAAATTTACCAAACGTGTTTCTATTCATTTTTTATTCCTAACAAACGTTACCAAACGCGTTCTTTTGTTCAAAAATTGTTTCCTAACAAAACACTTTTTTTTTTGTTTCGTTCTTTGGAACAAAAAAAGAATGAAACGTTACCATTCATACCCTTTTATGCCCAAACGAAAAAGCTTAGAATATGTAGTTGGGGTTTTATCCCCAATTCTTTTTCTTTCCCTCTTTCACGCCCAACAATATTCGAGTCTCATTCTTCTCACATTTCCCAAACGTACTCTACTTCAAGGGTCCTTCTTCAGCAAGTTCCTTCTTTTGACCCAAAAAAAAAAAAAGCTCGTTCTTCAATGCCTTCACTCCCAAGAGAACTTCCTGTGCTTGCTCGTACGAGAGGGAAGGCGAAGCGCCCCGACGTTTCAGCTTCTCCATTCTATATAAACCCACGATCATGGCCAACCCGACTCGTCTCGCGAGGGGAGCAGAACGATCACCAAGCGGCTGAACCTTCTCTGGTACGTCTGTCGATGCGCTCGTACAAGGTTTTTGCTTGAATGGGATGAGGCTGTTCTTTTAGTCCAGTTCTTGGTTTGTGGGTTATTTCTCTAATGCTTCTTAAGAGAAATTGGGGGCATGTTTCTTTCTCAACTGCAGTTTTTTAGTTCCGGGTTGGTGTAACCATCATGGCCTACGTTCCTCCGCACAAGCGACATTCGATGGAGAGTGGTGACCCGTCCCCTGTTCCGGCATCGATTCAGCGGCAGTTCAAGAGAGGCCTCAACTTTAGGTCGCCTAGAGCTAATGCTCACCAGAGTGGGAAGATCGTCTATGCAGACACGGCGATATATAGATGGTTGGCTGTCGGTTTGGATGATGATGGAGATCATCTTCCCTCTGGGGTCTTTCTCAAGCCGGTCTCTGTCGAGGCCTGGAGATCAGGAGAGAAACTGCTAGCCTTAGCCAAAAATTGTATGGCTAATGGTAAGTGATCGTTCCTTTATAATTTAGATCCTGCTGTGCTCTATATATCTTGAGCTGTGGGTTCAGGTTGACTTTAATGGCATTCCTGGCTTCTCAGAAGATGACGAAACGAGTCGGGACCATAGCAAGAAGCCTTGGATACATATAGCCGAAACAGTGATGCCTGATTTAGTTTCTTCATATGAAGGAGTGAGAAGTGAGATTGAGGGTCAGAGCATGGAAGAAATAAAACCCGCACTCGTTGCTAGATTTGGAAAAATCCTTTTTCATGGGTAAGTTGCTTGAATTAATTTCAGTGAATTAGCAACGTCTTCTTTTTGTAACATTTGACTCTGTTTCATTGATTGAGGTCTCTGTGGACCTAAAGAGAGTTCAGCATTTGGCAATGCTTTGCATACACAAAGGAAATTAATTTAGGGTCTGTCTGTTTAGAAGTAAATTTATGTAGAAAGTACTTTTTTGTTTTCCTGCCAAAATTTTAGAAAATCGCATGCGTTGCAACGTCTAGATTAGACAAAGAGCCAAAAGTAAAAGGCTGACCAGGCATGCCCCTAATAATGCAATTAAAATTTTGAGAATCTTAATGTTCTGCCGCATGATTATGCAAATTTCTCAAACTTCAGAGCACCTTGCTCATTGTATCTCTTTAAAATCGTGCTCCATATTGTAAATACCGCTCAAGCTAGGCTTTGCTGCTAACAAAGCATAATTGATTTACACAGTTAGGTGGTTGAACTCCTTATAATAATCATTTTGACTGTAGTTGAGGATATTTGGATGACAAGATAGACACATGAGCTTAACATAACTTTTGGGTGCAGGAATCCTTCATTTCCGGTGGAAACTTGTGGAGATATGCTTAGAGAGGCCTCATTGAGACAGCTGAAAAGATCATTTTACATAAATCATCCTGCCTCTTTTGTGGAAAACGTGACTCTTAGAATTATCCCAGAGATTGGCCTTAGTTTTGCATATGAAAAGGATTTATATCATGTCAAGGTGCTTGAATCTCGAGTTTCTGCTTTTTAACTTTTTTGGTTGTGCAATTCTGTAATTTTGACTGTTCAATTGCGTCCTTCTTTCTGTGGTGCAGTTATCCGATAAGTCCAGGCCAGGTGCAACCATCTCCTGCAAATGTATTGTTTCTAAGTCAGAGCAGAGACTCGAACTTTATAAGGTAAATTCCTGCTTCTATTTAAATAATGAGAGCTTATACTAAATATTACCCTACTTGTTTCATGCTAAAAGGCATTATGTCATTTTAGATAAAAATAGGGAAAGATGACATAATGGTCCTAAACTTATTGTATTTGTGTCAATTTAGTTTTAAACCTTTAGACCTAGTGTCAATTTAGTTATTCCGGTTAATTTTGGTTGCATAGTGTTAATGTGGATGCCAGCTAGTTTACGTGGCACCGCTGGCATTGACGTGGACAATTAATATTTTTTCAGTCTCTCTCTGTTCATCTTTCTTCCTCCTTTTGTTGGCCACTAGGCATGGTAGGGTGAGCTGGCCTTGCCTGGGCAAGGGTTGCCGTCACTTGCCATAGGCAAGGCCCAACTAGGCGAGGGTTGGCCTTGCCCTTGTTGAGTGTTGCCCAAGTGAAGGTGACGCTTGGCAAGGCTGCCTTGGCCTGGGCGAGGGCTAGCCTCGTCATATCTGGTGAATGAGGCTTGGTTGGGCAAGGCCAGCTCGCTTTGCCATGGCTGATGGCTGGTCATTGGCAAAAGAAAGAAGAAAGGCAAAAAAATAAAATAAAAATAAAATCAAAGAAAATATTAAAATATCGTTAAAAATTATCTACAATAGCACCGGCGATGCCACATGGGCTGACCGGTGTCAACGTCAGCAAATATCCTGCTAAAATTAGTTCAAATGATTGAATTGGCACAAATGCAAAAGGTTTATGCCTAAATTGATGCCCTTTAAAATGGCGCCGATGCAATAGATTTAGGACTTTTTTTGACACTTTTTCCAATAAAAATAACATCACACATCACACTAATTGTATGTAGTTATATATGTACTGTACCTTTTCCTAAATGGTTGGGTTTTGTCATTGTTTATAAAGGCATTGACAACTGTGAACTTTGGTTGTAGATCCAATTAAACCAGGTGCGACACATGGTAGTTGATGTATCCTGCCTCAATAAGGATCTGGACATGAGGTTGATGTTACGCACCAGGAGCACATTGACAGCTATTAGTGTAAGTAATTGAAGCTATATGATCCATGTCCCACTTCACATTGTTGGAGGCGCTTACTAGGGCCTATTTGTTTGAGCTTAACTAAAAAAAAAGTGTTCTTTTGTTTTACTTTCTTGTCAAAATATAAGATAATACTCAAATTTCAAAAAACTACATGTGAATCTAAATGTTGACAATTGAATTTTGTGAAAGTTTCAAGTGTGTTGGTTTTGAAAAGAGTTAAAGCATGGGAGTAGCAAAATTTTAATTAAGTAAAAAGTAAAATGTAAAAGTCAATTCAGACAGACTGTCGCTCTTATTGCAGTAAATTTTTCTTCGTTTCGAGTCCTACCTTTTAAAACTAGCTTGGTGGATAATTTGCAAGGCATTACTGTTTGCATGTTATATGTTTTGTGGCTTGGCTAATTGCTTTTCCTGGAAACTTTTCTTTTGCCAGTTTCAATTACCGCATAATTAAGTGAGTGAAGTGGCCAATTAAATTTTCTGCCACATTGCCATCACAATTGTTACTCTTTTCAATTTACTTCAAGTTGTTCATGTTTGCAGGAAAAGGAAAAGAACAGCATTAGGGATTTGATTACTTCTGCAGTTATAGATTCTAGTGTTAATGGGGGTTTAAAATGGCCTCTGGGAAAGGAATCTTCTGGAGATAGATACAGCATCATTGGAGTTTGTCATATAATCTCTAAAACTTATAAGAATTCATCCATGAGGCTGAAGGTGACACACGCTGATCAGTTTGATTTTAGGAGTTCCCAGGGGGAAGTTACTGAAGAAACTGTCCTGAAGTTGAAGGGCATAACTTCTGAATTGCATGTAAGTTCTTTTGTCCCCTGTTAAGACAAATATAGCTTTTTTGTGTGGACTTTGCTTGGGAATGCAAATTGGTTCCATGTGCTCCAGCCACATGTCTGACCATTAGTTCAATACTAGAATTGACAATTGAAGCATCCTGTAATTTCTGGATTAGTAGCCAATTCGTGAAGCCTTCACATGCATATTAACTTATTTTAGGCAAAGAATCTTTGGTAGCTTCTGAAACCAGTTAAAGTGCATGCCAAGTTTTAAGTTTGAATTCCTTTTAGTTTCACTAGAACTTCCTTTACAAGACAAATTTATCTTTTGATAGGTAAAGAGGTGATTCTTTTTTCTTGTTATTTTTACTGTTTAAGTATTTCAGCTGTTAGATTGGGTTGCATTCTTTGACCTTTGTTGATGCAAAATTAGAGAGGTGTTGTAAACTCAACTCTGCCGCTTGAGATATCAATTTCATTCAGTGTGTTGAATTTACCGTTTCATGAGGATGATGTGCTCTTCTGGAAGCACTATACAACAGACAATTAACTCTCTTTACATCAAACAATTTATGTCAAGGGATTTGTTTCTGAGGCAAAGGCTGAGTATATTTTCTTACAAATTGAGCCTGCCCGTAACAAACCTGTACATGTGGGTTTGTCATACCTGATGACCTCCTTGTCAACATCTTCATCATCAGATCTTGTATTAGGTTGTCTTTAATTGCATCTTATTCCCTATGCTCGACAAGGACACGAGTCAATATCCACTGGTTTTGGGATTTTCATTTTGTTGACACCTACTACTACAATTTTCAGGGACAGATTCTGGGAACTGATGCAATCTCTGATATGCTAAAAGATGCGGTAAAGATGATGTGGGAGCACTTCTTATCGTGTGGAAATACGGTCATCTGAATTGGCCTCTCTTTATCAGTGTGTATGTGTGTGTGAGAGAGAGGATGTGAATAAAACTCATGGTGATTGTGTGAGTTTGTCTTGTGAGAATGTACGAATTAGTAACTGAGAATGTATATAAGGGCTCAAAAACATGGGCCTCATTCTCTTTTTCGCCTTGTGGGAATGAATTCGATATATTGCTCTGGCTTTATGTATCCTCTAGCAATTTGCTTGAAAATTAGATCTTTTTTAATTTTAGAGATTTGATGAGCTACTGCATCTTATGAATGGACATTTATGAGGATCTTGGAATAATGTATGTTCTTGCTTAGTAGACATATAACCAGTTCTGATACTATAAATGTGATTTTTAAAGTGCTATGTGAAGTAGTCTGATCAAGAGAGAGCTAGTACAACATTGCGTATTGTGGAAACGCTCTCTATGTTGATGCAGTTACTTGAGAAGTTTTTGTTGTTTTCATTTTTCCCCAATGCATCAGTGTGAACTTAATCATGCACATTCGTTGTTTCAATGCCTTGAGAACTCGGATGATTTTAGAAGGTAAGTTCCTGATCCAGGGAATATGGTAATACTTGTAGCGCCATGTCCCATGTTGAAAAATCAGACAACATAGCCGAATCAAGTAGAGGACAGATGTGGATTATGGACCAACCCGTATCTTCTATTGCTTATGAAGAGGACGGGCAAAAGATCTCTCTGGTTACATCTCCTGGACGTATGATACAATGTCTTCTCAATTCTTTATCTAGCACAATGCCCTGGTATGGCTAGAGGCAACTTGGATTTTCGGAGAATATTAGGGAGTTTGGTTGAGAACTTGTTATTCAGTCTCTGCAGTTCGCAATGTCGTACACATTGATTTTATGTTCCTTTGTAATAACAGCTCATGCAGGAACTGTGGACATTCCTGTTGGTGCATCACTTCAGATATTTCTTCCTCTTTCCGTGCCTCATGTGTACTTGATGTGCCAACAGCAAGCAGTGATTTCATATCGGGATGGTCATGAGATGTGGAAAATTGACATATGCAGTCAGCAATCTCCGAGGAAAGGTATGGTCCAGATCCATGACGTTCCTCGAGTATTTCTACTAGACTTGATAGAAGGAGATCGTCCCAAAAGGTGAAATATATACCTGATGTGCCGTGGAATAAACATATGTACTACTGTAATTATTCAATTTTGGTCCTTGTAGTTAAAATTTTCAGAGGCATTTGATTGCTATTTCAAAGTAAATTTCATATTTCGGTTCAAATGTTGATAGAAAATGCTAAGTACTGAAAATCGACGTCGGTGTCGATGTGTTATGAGCGGTGGAAAAAAAAAAAAAAACTATTATCTAAACCTAGGGTTGTAATGATCCGATCAGATCAATGAATGCCATATCCCCAAATGGATAACGTGGTTGGTAACTATTTAGGAGTAAAGCTTCTATTGGGTGTGGCAATTTGATTAATTTAAAGTACTGCAGTCCTAAATGGTAACTATTTGAATACTTTATTTGGGAGCTTGATCCATGTGGAGGAGGCCGAATCCTTAGCTCTAATCTTGGCTCATCATTATTTTTTGAATTGTGTATTCTGTATTGATTCAGTGTATTGGTGTATTCTGTATTGATTTAGTGTATTAAATACTATCATTCGGTCTCTCTCTCTCTCTCTATATATATTTTGGTGAAAGTAAGAAGAATATATTGGGGTAAGGTCAAACTATATAACCAACCGGCTTCAAAAACTTGCACTCAAGATGAACATGCTTATTATGAGTGGAAGGAAGCTGAGGAAAGAATCAAGAGGCAACCGAGAACAACCAAAAGAGCGAACGACAGACCAACAACCAGAGATGACCTAGTAACCAACAAGATGCCTAGCCAGTCGGCCCACGATCAGAGGAAGAGAAGATAATGGGAAAAGTGCCAAAAAAGTCCTAAACCTTTTGCCTTTGTGCCAATTTGGTCTTAAACCTTTTTTTGGTGCCGATTTAGTCCTAAACCTTTTTAAGTTGTGCCAATTCAGTCCTTTCCGACCAATTTTAGCCGGATTTTGCTGACTGAACGCCGGCCGGCTGACGTGGCATGATCGGCGCGACGTGGACAACTTTTAATAATATTTTAATATTTTTTTAATTTTTAAAATATTTTTAAAATACTTTTATTATTTTTTATTATTTTTTATTTTTTTTCTTTTTCCTCTAGCCGGTCGCCGAGGTCCGGCGACCGGCCGTGCGACCACCGGCGAGGGCGAGGGCCGGCGAGGGCAAGCCTCGCCCGTGGCCGCCTCGCCGGATCGGGCCATGGGCGAGGCTCGCCCTCGCCGAATCCGGCGAGGTCGAGCCTCGCCGGCCCCTCGCCCATGGCCCGATCTCGGCGAGGTCGGGCGAGGGCCGGCGAGGCTCAACCTCGCCGGATCCGGCGAGGGCGAGCCTCGCCCATGGTCGCCTCGCCGGATCCGGCCATGGGCGAGGCTCGACCTCGCCGAGATCCGGCGAGGGCGAGCCTTGCCCAAGGCTCGCCCTCGCCGGATCCGGCGAGGTCGAGCCTCGCCGGCCCTCGCCCGACCTCGCCGGATCGGGCCATGGGCGAGGGCCGGCGAGGCTCGACCTCGCCGGGTTCGACGAGGGCGAGCCTCGCCCATGGCCGCCTCGCCGGATCCGGCCATGGGCGATGGGAGAGGCTCGCCTCGCCGGATCCGGCGAGGTCGAGCCTCGCCGCCCTCGCCCATGGCCCGATCCGGCGAGGTCGGGCGAGGGCCGGCGAGGCTCGACCTCGCCCGATCCGGCGAGGGCGAGCCTCGCCCATCGATCCGGCGAGGCGGCCATGGGAGAGGCTCGCCCTCGCCGGCGGTCGCCTCGGCCGGTTCCGAACCTCGGCGACCGGGGCTGGAGGAAAAAAAAAAAATAAAAAAATATTAAAAGTATTTTTAAAATATTTTTAAAATTTAAAAAATATTAAAAGTATTTAAAAAATATTGAAAAATTTTAAAAAATATTAAAATATTATTAAAAGTTGTCCACGTCGGCACCGATCAGCCACGTCGCCCGGCCGGCGTCCGATCGGCAAAATCCGGCCAAAATTGCCGGAAAGGACTGAATTGGCACAACTTAAAAAGGTTTAGGACTGAATCGGCACCAAAAAGGTTTAGGACCAAATTGGCACAAAGGCAAAAGGTTTAGGACTTTTTTGGCACTTATCCCACAACCAGAGATGACCTAGTAACCAACAAGATGCCTAACCAGTCGGCCCACGATCAGAGGAAGAGAAGATAATGGGGTCTAAATCCCACGAGCGTTGCAACCTCCTGTTTCTGGCAGAGTCACTTGGTCAATATTTTTGTCTACATTTGATTGCAATATATGAGATTGGTCTAGAAATTGCAATCGAAGGACTGAATATGATAAAATGAAGTAATGAAAGTTGTCAAAAAAGTCATAAATCTATTGTACAGTGATCAATTCCATCATAAATGTTTTACTTGTGTTAATTTAGTTCTAAATCTTTTGGTAATTTACTAATGTATTTTTTTTTTATTAATTTTGATTGGAAATTATTAACAAGAACATTGAGATGCGTGGATGTTATAAGTGAAAATTGCAGTCCTTTTGGCCAATGTAGAATTCTTCGTGAAATTTTATAAGAGCACAGGTTGTGAAGATAGGATTTTTTTTCTTCTATGTGGTTGCATCAACCATGAAAAGTGAGTCCATTATGCCTAAGGGTGAGCACTTCTAGGGTCGGTCTAGGTTTAGAACCCGAAACCTATTGTGTCGAAATTTCTTCCCTAGTTTTTTGAACTTGAAATCTACTTTGCATACCCTAGGATTGACCCTCTTAAATTAATCAGTTCTAGAGTCCGCCCACAAACCGTTTCTTTAATTTTTGTTTCATTTTTATTTCAGCAAAATGAAAGTAAAGGCAACGACAAAAAATTCTCATTTATTAATAGCAACAATACATAAAAGATGAATACATTTTATGAAATAAATAACAATAAGTTCAATATACATAATATAAAATCTAAATATAAAACTTCAATTCTCAATTGTCTACGAAAAAATTACTCCAAATTTTAACCACTTGAAATGAAAAGAAACAACAAACACAACTAATCACTTAATAATAGTTTTGAATTAAATTTACCTTTAAATGAATTAAAATAATTATTAAAAAACTTTACCGCATATATTCATGTTACTTCAACATATCATCTCCTCAATAAGATATTTCATATCTAAAATAACAAAATAGAGATTAAATGAAATATTCTTCATTAGGTACACAAGGGAACAATATAAAAAGATATATACATCACTTATAATGTATAATCTCTAGTAATATATAATCTCTAGTTCATCGATTCTTGGTTCAATTCGACAGTTCCTGTTTTCTAGTTTGGTTCTTACTTGGGAATTGGGAACTGAAAAATACAATATCGGTTTCACTTTTTTTTTAGAAGTGGACTAGTAATCAAGGGAACCTGGAATCCAACTAGTTCCTATGACTAGTTCGATTTGGTTATCGGTTCCACCCTATATCCATGCCCACCCTTAAATATCCCGATAGAATCGAAGTTGATGGTGACTTAACACAGATTGATGGACCACCAAAATTGTAGTTTTGCTTATTTCACATGATCAATTACGTAAAATGTGAATATGTTCACCGCACGATTCCAAAGCAGCTTTTGGAGTGTTTTTATAGGTGATACAAAAATGATCCCTATATTCAACTTTGGTCTCCATACTTTAATTTAGGAAAAACTAGAGAACTGATTTCAAGATATGTCAAGTAAGTTTCAAGGTATTTGAGTGATCACTTAGGGCCTGTTTGGTAACCATCCAAACAAAGTCTTCCCGATTCTTTTGTTAAATCGCGGCCCGAATCGCGTTTGGTAAATTTTTGTCAAAACCGATTCTGGAACAAATTTGTTCCCAGAATCGCTGGACAAAAATCGAATCGGGAAAAATATGATTCTCCGTCCGAAATCAAAAAGAGAATCAAAAGTCTTAGAATCAAAAAAAAAAAATTATTTCTATATTTTATTTTTATTTCTTCCTAGTATGAAATATATATTTGTTGTATATAGAATACATATTTAATTTTATGTTATAATTTAGTATTTTTATTTATTACATATTGTAGGGATATTAGTATAGTTTATACTATGGTTTATTATTTACTATATAATAAAAATTGATTAGTTAATATTTTTATTACTTAGTATAAAAATATAATTAATCGTGAATGGTTTATGAAAATTCAATATCAAATTTATTTTAATCTAAAAAGGTAATTAAAAAATAATTGGAATAGAATTTAAAAGAAAATATGAGAAAAAGAAAAGAAAAAGATGAGAAAAAGAAAAGAAGGGCATGAAGAAAAGAAAACAAGAAAATAAAAAAAGGAAAAAAAGAAAATGAAAAGAAAAAAAAAAAGGAAAATGAAAAGAAAAAAATGAAAAAATGAAAAAAAAAGAAAAAGAAAACAAAGGAAAAATGAAAAAAAGAAAAGAAAACAAAGAAAAAAAGTAAAAAAATTATTTAAAAATTAAAAGAAATTGATTTGGAACAAATTAATGAACACGTGCAAAGCATTGATTCTCTTCCGCATTAGAAATTTTGGATAGTTCAAACAGCAAAAAATCTTAGAATCGGTTCAGGGAACAGAATCAAAAAGAATCAGTTCTGATCAGAATCAGCTCCCGGGAACAGAATCGTTACCAAACGCGCCCTTAGTGCTAGGTTGGTAAAAAATCAGTCACTCTAATGTCATCGGTGATTTGAGTGGTAAGAAATTCTTAGGTAAGATTATTTTGAAATAAACAATCCAACATGAAGTCAGCAAAATAAGAGCTAAACGACACGGTTTCACATTTTATTTGCCCCGGATAAACGAATTGGGAACCACGAAAGTCAAAAATTCGTTTTGTTCTTCAAACCCTAATGCCCAAATCGTTTCGTTCTTCAAAATCGAAATCCGTCTGAAGAAAAGATCAAGGATCGCACAGCTGAAAGTCATTTCAGGTCGTCTTTTAAGAGGTTATCCATGTTGAGACACGCTATATTGAGGGTGGCGCCGGAGATGTCAAACTTCAGGAGGTGATGTCTGGAGCTGATCTAGGGACAGGCGACACGAACCTCAGCCCTTCGATCTTGTGAGAGCGTTTGAAACGTAAACCACCCGCCCCGTTGTTGTCCCCGGCGACGGCGGCATACATGTATCATGGAAGAAACGAGAGAGAGAGAGAGAGAGAGAGAGAGAGATTTCCCTCGAATAAGGCGGCCTAATTTCAGTCATGCGCTGCCTCGTCTTTTGGTTACCTTAGTCCACCTTGAACTTCGGTTTCTTAAAAAATAAAAAGATAAAAGAGCCAAAAGTCACGTGTGATTCTTCATCGGCAATAGTTTTAGGGAGTTAGTAGAACCAAAAACCTCAAACTATATCTATGATATATTCACCATAAATTAATACATCTATGATAAATTTACCAAATCGATACATCTATCATAAATTTACTATTTGCTAGTTTTCATTAGATTTTATTGTTAAATTGCTGAATTGGATGACACGTAACAATTGATGGTCAGCTAGATACCTGTCTCACATTGCTTGGGAGAAGCCCGCTGAAGGTCCCCCTCACCTCTCAAGACGTCTTTTGAGGCTGAGATCCTGAATTGGTATCAGAGCTAGGTTAAGGTGGATCCGGGCAGGGTGCTAAAGGATCAGCCAGATACCTGTCCCACATTGCTTGGGAGAAGCCCGTTGGTTTGCTTTATATCCTTTGAGGCTGAGACCCCGAAGAATTTTACCTTCATTAATAAAGATGTACTAGTTTGTGGTATAATTTAATTTAATGAAAATTAATTAATGATAAATTTGTTAAAAGTGTACTAAATTAAGATTTTTGATGGTCAAAAAATAAATTTAGGATAAATTTGTCACATATATATTAATTTTGAGTTTTTTATGGTAGTAACTAATAACTTATCCTTTAAGTCATTGATGCAAATTTGGGTACGGCGAGACCCAAAAAAAAAAAATTAATATTTCACGATAGAAAGTTCAGAATATTTTATGACCGACGAAAAAAGAGTTTAGAATATGTAGCTGGAATTTTATCCCCATTTCTTTTCTTTCCCTCTTTCGCTCCAACAACATTCGATTCTCTCATTCCCTTCACATTTCCCGAACGTATTCTACTCCATCCTAAGGTTCCTTCTTCGAGGGGCGCCTTCTTCCATGTGGTTGCTGCCAAGTGAACTTCGTCTGCTTGCTTGCACGGGAGGGGAGGCCAAGCGCACCGACGTCTCAGCTTCTCCGTTCTATATAAACCCACGACGATGGCCAGCCCAATTCGTCCCGCGAGAGTAGCAAAAACGATCACCAAGTGACTGAACTTTCTCGGGTACGTCTGTCGATGCGCTCGTACAAGGTTTTGTTGTACTTTCTTTCTGTAATTTCTCTGCTCGCGTGGCTATGTAGCGTGAATGGGATGAGGCTGTTCTTTTAGTCCAGTTCTTGGTTTGTGGGTTATTTCTCTAATGCTTGTTAAGAGAAATTGTGGGCATGTTCTTTCTTGACTGCAGTTTTTGAGTTCCGGGTTGCTGTGACCATCATGTCCTACGTTCCTCCGCACAAGCGACATTCGAAGGAGAGCGGTGAGCCGTCCCCTGTTCCGGCATCGCTACCGCGGCAGTTCAAGAGAGGTCTCAACTTTAGGTCGCCCAGAACTAATGCTGATCAGAGTGGGAAGATCGTCTATGCAAACAAGGCGATTTCTAGATGGTTGGCTGTTGGTTTGGATGATGATGGAGATCATCTTCCTTCTGGGGTCTTTCTCAAGCCGGTCTCGGTTGAGGCTATTGAAAGGAGATCAGGAGAGAAACTAGCCTTAGCCAAAAATTGTATGGCCAATGGTAAGTGATCGTTCATTTATTAATGAGATCCTGTTGTGCTCTAGATATCTCGAGTTGTGGATTCATGTTGACTTTAATGGTAATCTTGGCTTCTCAGAAGAGGATGAAACCGGTTGGGACCATAGCAAGAAACCTTGGGTACAGATAGCTGAAACTGTGATGCCTGATTTAGTTTCTTCATTTGAAGTTGTGAAAAGTGAGATTGAGGGTCAGAGCATGGAAGAAATAAAACCCACACTGGTTGCTAGATTCGGAAAAATTCTTTTTTATGGGTAAGTTGCTTGGATTATTTCAGTGAATTAGCTACTGCTTCTTTATGTAAAATTTGACTCTGTTTCATCGGTTGAGGTCCCTGTGGACCAAAAGGGAGTTCAGTATTCGGCAAAGCTTTGCATGCACAAAGGAAATTAATCTAGTAGTTGTGTGTTTAGAAGTAATATATATCAAAAGTTCTTTTTTGTTTTCCTGCCAAAATGGAATATTGCATGTGTTCAATATTTAGATTAAGCAAAAATTTAAAGGCTCTCCAGACATGCCCTTAGTAATGCAATTTAAATTTTGAGAATCTCAATGTTCTGCTGTGTGATTATGCAAATTTCTCAAGACTTCAGAGCACCTAGCTCATTGTATCTCTTTAAAATCATGCTCCACATTGAAAGTACGATTCAAGCTAGGCTTTGCTGCCAATAAAGCATAGTTATTTTGCATACTTAGGTGGTTGAACTCCCTTTAATAATCATTTTGACTGCAGCGGAGGATATTTGGATGACAAGATAACAAATGAGCTTAACATTACTTTTGGGTGCAGGAGTCCTTCTTTTCCAGTGGAAACTTGTGGTGAAATTAATACAGAGACCTCCTTGAGACAGTTGAAAAGATCATTTTACACAAATATTCCCTCCTCTTTTGTGGAAAATGTGACTCTTAGAATTGTCCCAGAGATTGGCCTTAGTTTTGAAGATGAAAAGGATATATATCAAGTCAAGGTGCTTGAGTCTCTAGTTTCTGCTTTATTACTTTTTTTGTCATGCATTTCCATAATTTTGGCTGGTCAATTGTGTCCTTCTTTCTGTAGTGCAGTTATCTGATAAGTCCAGGCCAGATTCGACCATCACCTGCAAATGCAGTGTATCTAAGGCAGAGCAGAGGCTCGAACTCTATAAGGCAAATTCCTGTTTCTCTTAAAATAATGAGAGCTTATACTACATATTATCCTACTTGTTTCATGCTAGAAGGCATTGTGTCATTTTAGATAGAAATAACAACATCCGCATGCTAATAGTATGGAACTATATATGTACCATGCCTTTTCCAAAATGTTTGGGTTTTTGTCATTGCTTATAAAGGCATTGACAACTTCAAATTTTGGTTGTAGGTCGAATTAAACCAGGTGCGACACATGGTGGTTGATGTATCATGCCTCAATAAGGATCTGGACATGAGGTTGATGCTATGCACCAAGAGAATCTTGACAGATATTAGCGTAAGTAATTGAAGCTGAGATCTATGTGAAACTTCACTTTGTTGGAGGCACTTTCTAGGGCCTGTTTGTTTTAGCTTTACTTAAAAAAGTGTTTTTTATTTTTTTAGTTTTACTTTCCCATTGAAATTTAATATATTATTCAAATTTCAAAAAATAATGAAAATTATATATGAATTTACAAGTCGACATTTGAATTTTGTGAAAGGTTCAAGTGTGTTGGTTTGAAAAGAGTTAGGGTGTGTGAGTGGCAAAATTTTAATTCAGACAGACAAAGGCTCTTATTGCAGTAAATTTTTCTTCATTTTGAGTCCTACCTTTTAATACTATCTTGGTGGATAATTTGCAAGGAATGACTGTTAGCCATGTTATGTGTTATAATTGCTTTTCCTGGAGGCTTTTCTTTTGCTAGTTTCTATTACAGCATAAGAAAGCAAGTAAGTGGCCTATACTCAGAGAAATCAGTATGTAAAAGAGAATTTGTAAGGGCCAACAGTTGCATTCTCAAAATTTTCATCAATAGCCCACTCTACTGACAAATTATGCTTGTGACAATTTTCGACCTTAAACTTTATTTACTTGGGCAATTAAATTTTTTGCCACGTTGCCGTTATAGTTATCACTATTTTTAATTTACTTCAAGTTGTTCATGTTTGCAGGAAAAGGAAAAGGACAGCATTAGGGATTTGATTACTTCTGCTGTTATAGATTCTAGCGTTAAAGGGGGTTTAAGATGGCCTCTGGGAAAGGAATCTTCTGGAGACAGATACAGCGTCGTTGGAGTTTGGCATACAATCTCTAAAACTTATAAGAATTCATCCATGAGGCTGAAGGTGAGACATGCAGATCGGTTTGATTTTAAGAGTTCCCATGGGGAAGTGACTGAAGAAACTGTCCTGAAGTTGAAAGGCATAACTTCTGAATTGCACGTAAGTTCTTTTGTCCCCTGTTAAGATAAATATAGTTTTCTTGCGTTTACTTTGTTGTGAATGCGAATTGTTTCCATGTGCGCAAGCCATATGTCTGACCATTGGTTAATATTAGAAATGACAATTGAAGCATCCTGTAATTTCTGGATTAGTAGCCAATATGCGAAAGCCTGCCAATACATAATAACTTATTTTAGCCAAAGAATTTCCAGTAGCTTCTGAAACCAGTTAAAGTGCATGCCAAGTTGAAGTTTAAGTTCCTTTTAATGTCACAAGAATTTCCTTTTCAAGACAAATTTATCTTTTTGATAGGTAAAGAGGCGATTCTTTTTTCTTGTTATTTTCACTGCTTAAGTATTTTAGCTGTTAGATTGGATTGCATTGTTTGACCTTTGTTGATGCAAAAGTTTTAGACAATTTGTGAATTCTACTCTGCCCCTCAAGATATCAATTTGATTCAGTGTGTTGAACTTTGTTTCATGAGGATGATGTGCTCTTAATGAAACACTATACGACAGACAATTAACTCTTTAGATTAAACAATTTATGTCAAGGGATTTGTTTCTGAGTCCAAGACTGAGTATTTTCTTACAAAATTGAGCTGCCTATAATAAACTATACATGTGGATTTTTCATAACTGATCGCCTCCTTGTCATCATCTTCATCATCAGATCTCGTATTAGGTTTTGTGTTTGATTGCATCTTTCTCCCTATGCTTGACAAAGACACAATTGTCAATATCTCATGGTTTTGGGATTTTCATTTTGTTGACATCTACTACTACAATTTTCAGGGACAGGGTCTGGAAACTGATTTAACCTCTGATATGCTTAAAGATGCAGTAAAGATGATGTGGGAGCACTTCTTATCTTGTGGAAATACAGTCATTTAAATTGGCGTCTATTTCTCAGAGAGAGAGAGAGAGAGAGAATGTAAACAAAACTCATGGTTATTGTGTGATTCCGTCTTGTGAGAATGGTCGAACTCCTAATTGAGAATGTATGTATGGGCTCAAAAACACGGGCCTTGTGCCCTTTTTTTGCCTTGTGGGATTGAATTTGATATTATCTCCCTGGATATATGTATCCTCTAGCAATATGCTTAAATATGGGATCTTTTTCATTATAGAGATTTGATGAGCTACCACATCTTATGAATGCACAGTTATATGAATCTCAGTATATTGTATGTTGATGCTTAGTGGACATTTCACCAGCTCTGATACTATAAATGTGATGTTTAAAGTGCGATGTGATCAAGAGAGAACTAGTACAATATTGTGTATTGTGGAAAACGCTCTCTATATTGAATCAGCAACTAGTGGTGAAGTTTTCATCGTTTTCATTTTTCCTCGATGGTTAGTGTAAACTTAATAATGCACATTTGGTGTTTCGTTGCCTTGAAAACTTGGATAATTCTAGAAGGTAAGTTCCTAATCTGGCAAATATAGTAATACTCGCAGCACCATTCACCCGAGTCAAACAATTGGACAAAACATGATGGGGCAGCCAAACCAAATAGAGGACAAATGTGGATTAAAAGACCAACCTGTATCTTCTGTGTTCTTGGAGAAGACGTGCAAATGATCTCTCTGGTTGGATCTCCTGGACGTGTGATCCATTATGGTCTTCTCAGTTCTTTATCTAGCTGGATGCCCTGGTATGGCTGGAGGCGACTTGGGTTTTTGGAGAATATTAGGGGGTTAAGTTGAGAACCTGTTATTCACTCTCTGTAGTTTGTGATGTTCTATACACTGATTTTATGTTCCTTTGTGTTAACAGCTCATGCCGGAACTGTGGACATTCCTGTTGGTGCAGCACTTCAGATGTTTCTGCTTCTTTCCATGCCTAGCATGAACTTGATACACCAACAGCGAGTGGCAGTTTCGTATAGGCATGGTCGAGGGTTGTCGGAAATTGACGTATGCAGTCTCTGAGGAAAGGTATGGTCTGGATCCCTATGACGTTCCTCAAGCAGTTTTGATACAAACATGATCAATGGCATGTTTTTCTGCAGTTTTCTCACCTACTGTTTCCTTTGCCGAGCATGCATGTCCTGGAGCCTGTAATCTGTTTTGCAAGGTTTAGGTCGTTCTTGCCACTCACCCTCTTGCTTACAAGTAAAAGCCTCTCTCCCCACCCCGCCCCACAAAAAAATTACTTCCATCATTCACTTCACAAATCCATTGTTTTAATTTCACTAGTTCGTGAGGTGTAGGTCAAAGGTTAAAGGGAGAAACTGCAGAGTTCAGTAAATATAGAGGTTCTTCAAAAAAGGAGAATTGGAGATCATCCCAAAAGGTGAACAATGTACCTGATGTGCAGTGGAATAAACTTTTGTACTCCTGTAATTATTCAATTTTGGTCCTCGTAGTTAAAATTTTCTGAGGCATGGTCCTAACTTAATATTTGGTCACTATTTCAAAGTAAATCTTCATATCTCTGTACATATGTGGATAGAAAATGCTGACTAATACCAAAAATCGACATTGGTATCGACATATTACAAGGAGAGGAAAAAAAGTGATGATCTAAATGTGCGTTTATTTCATGAAAAACTTAAAATTTGAAAAATATTTACCGAAATCATTTTGCTCACGTTGCTTATAAAAGATGAATGAATGAACAATTTTTTTAGCATCCGAGAAAATCATTAGAAATAAATTCTTATCAATAAGGAAAATAATTTCGTTGACTAATTTTTCCAAATGATATAATCAAATAATTTTTGAAAAATGTTTTTTAAATATTTTCTTTTTAAATAAAACAAATCCACCCTAAACCTAAAGTTGTAATGATCTGATCAGATCTATGTGAGCCAAATCTCCAAGTGGAGAATGCGGTTGGTAACGATTTAGGAGTAAGCTCCTATGGAGTGCTGTGATGTGATTAATTTAAAGCATTGCAGTCCTAAATGGTAACTATTTAAATACTTTCTTTGGGAGCTTGATCCATGAGGAGTAAACTGAATCATGAGCTCCCGTCTTAGCTCATTATCTTCTTTTTTTTTTGGATTGTTTATTCCGTATTGATTTAGTGTATTAAATTCTATAACTCAAAACGCCTAATCTTCCAAAAACTCTTCGCTCTTTTGAAACTCTCTTGTAGGCTATTAGCTTCAGTTTTGATTGTCTTATCTTCTATCCGGATCTGTTTTTGGAGTTTGTCTTTGTGAATAAATTTCTACAGCTGATTTTGGGTGAACGTTCAACCATTAGTCCAATCAATAGCCACTGAAGAGGATGTTTGTGACGTGACTCCACAATCTCTTCAAAATTAGGCTACTCTCCTCCCGATTTAGATTTTGTTCTAGATCTTGGAGTTTTACTTTCATGATTTAGATTTAGGTCTAGATCTAGGAGTTGCTTACACTTGTTTGATCCATCTTCTTTTAACATGTCGATGTCAGTGTCTTTACAGGACAGTGTTGATGAGGACGTTGAATCTAAATGCGTACCGCAAGCTATTGCAGATGGAGTGGGGAATTTCGACATGTACTCGTTACTAAATCTAGTAATTGGCTATTGAACATTTTACGGTTGATAGATCTGTTCTTAAGGAATGAGATTGTGCCTTTAGTTGCAATTGTGCTTTGTTATTTGCATTCTGGCATTTGCTTTTGTCAGGTTTGACAGTCTTCTATATACCTCTTGAGTATTATTTTGAGAAATGAAAGCAATCTTTTTTTGACCAAAAAAAAATTCTGTCACTTGGTCAAGATTTTTGTCTACATTTCGTTGCAAATATGAATTTGATCCAAAAATTGTATTCAAAGACTAATTTAGGGGCTAAATCTAACAAAACAAAGTAGGGAAAATTACCAAAATAGTCTTAAATTTATTACACGTGACTAATTCACTTATATCAATTTTTTTATGCATTTTCTGACAATTTGTCAATGTAATTCCTCTCACTGATTAGGACGTTCGCTAATGCGGGCATAGATAATTTTTTTAATATTTAAATACATTTTCTAATTTTTTCTATTTTTGCTTTTCTTTTTTGTTTTCTTTTTATTCTTTTTTTTTGGGATTGTGGATCGAAGACCCTTGTTGGCTCTAGGCGAGGGCTACAACACCCTTGTTGGCGACTAGGTGAGGGCTTGCAAGCCGTTGCCTGTTGTTAGCGACCACTGTCGACCATCGACCATGGGTCAGCAAAGGGAAATAAGAAAAAGAGAAAAAGAAAAAAAAAGGAAAGAAAAGAAAATGAAAAAAGAAAAAAAAAAGGAAATTTTTTTTTTAAATTATTAAAAAATTACAAAAGTTATGTGCGTTAAAGTTAGTTATGTCACATAAGACGATAAGTATTCACATCAGCAATTTTCAGTTAAAAATAGTTGGAATAATTACTTTAGTAAATCGTCAAAAGATTTATGATTATATATCATTCTCATTAAAAAGTTTATAATTGAATTAGTAATTTTGAGAAGATCATTGAATAAAGATACTAGTACATAAACTATTCCTTTTTGCTTTTCCTTTTTCCCAGTCTTATCATCACTCCTTTGTCTTCAAATACAAATAATATCACGTCTCATTTCTTTCCATGTCATTTCTATTCAATTTAAAATCAAACAAATTAACGAAATTCAAATTTCTTTTATTTTATTTTCCTCATTTGGAACTACATTATAAAAGGGAAAGGAGGGGAGAATTGTAGAAAGAAAATGCCAAGCCTTTCAGATCGTTTCTTTTGCAGAGAACCAGCGAATTTGAAAAAATATATTTTCTACATTCAATCATCTTTGCTGCTTAGTTGAATGAGTCAATGAAAAATAATTTTATTGCAACAATAATCTATGATAAAAAAATCTTGACTAATAATGAGAATATATTTCGGTAACTCATTTTCCTAAATGATATAAATGATGACAATTAGGAACTTTTTAAAAATTATTAATTTTTCGAGTCGATTTTCTTTTTTCCTTCCTGAAAAATTCAATTTTCTTTATCATTTTTCAGTCAAAAACAGCTCAATTCTCGCTCAATCTAATTTTCCCAAAAAAGCGTTTCCTTCCTCGGGAAGGCCCTGTCTTCAATGGGGTCCACTCACTCTAATTTTCTCTACTTGCTCGCGAAGCTAGTTGGCATCTTCCACGAAAGAAAAGATGAAGAAGCGCGCTGACGTTCAGCTTCTCTGATCCTACGTTCGACTCACGATCGTGGGCACTCCAATCTGTCTCGTGACAGGAGCAAGAAAAGATGCTCAGCTGACTGAACCCACTCTGGTACGTCTCTCGAAGCGCTCGTACATGTGAATTCTCGACATCACTCTTGTTTAGTTTTGTTATGCTCTTGTATCAAATGAGAGAATGCCTCTGAGTGATATCATCTGGAACTCTGCTTCTGTAGCTATGTAACATGAATGGGATGAGGCTATTCCTCTAGTTCAGTTCTGGGTCTGCGTTTAAGGTGATTAACACTCACCCGCCAGTGTTGTTCTCTTATGCTTCTTAAGAGGAATTGTGGGCATTTTTTTTTCTTTTCCTCCCTTGACTGCAGTTTTTAAGTTTCAGGTTGCTGTAACTATCATGGCCTCTGGTTTTCCACGTCGGCGACATTGGGAGGAGAGGGTTGATGGCCTGTCCTGTGTTCCATCATCGGTTGCGTGGCGATACAGGGAATGTCTTGACCCGAGGTCGTGCGAAACAACTGCTTATCAGATTGGGAGGCATCGACGTTGGCAGGAGAGGGATGACCTGTCCCATGTTCCAGCATCGGTTGCGTGGCAGTTCGGGCAAGATGTAAACTCGAGGTCGCTCAAAAATATTGATCATCAGATTGAGAGGCATCAACATTGGCAGGAGAGTGATGACCCGTCCCGTGTTCCAGCATCGGTTGCGCGGCGGTTCAGGGAAGATCTTAACTCGAGGTCACCCGAAACTCTAGCTTATCAGATTGGGAGGCATCAACATTGGCTGGAGAGGGATGGCCCATCCCGTGTTCCAGCATCAGTTGCGTGGCGGTTCAGGGAAGGTGTTAACTCGAGGTCGCCCAAATGTCTTGCTCATCAGATTGGGAGGAAACGACATTGGGAGGAGAGGGATGGCCCATCCTGGCAAGATGTTAACTCGAGGTCGCTCAAAAATATTGATCATCAGATTGAGAGGGATCAACATTGGCAGGAGAGTGATGACCCATCCTGTGTTCCAGCATCGGTTGCGCGGCGGTTCAGGGAAGATCTTAACTCGAGGTCACCCGAAACTCTAGCTTATCAGATTGGGAGGCATCAACATTGGCTGGAGAGGGATGGCCCATCCCGTGTTCCAGCATCGGTTGCGTGGCCGTTCAGGGCAGGTGTTAACTCGAGGTCGCCCAAATGTATTGCTCATCAGATTGGGAGGAAACGACATTGGGAGGAGAGGGATGGCCCATCCTGTGTTCCAGCATCAGCTGCATGGAGGTTCAGGAAAGGTCATAACTCGAGGTTGCCCGAAACTATTGCTCATCAGATTGGGAGGAATCGACATTGGAAGGAGAGGGATGACCCGTCCCGTGTTCCAGCATCGGTTGCGTGGAGGTCCGGGAAAGGTCTTAACTCAAGGTCGCCTGAAACTATTGCTCATCGGATTGGGAGGAATCGACATTGGAAGGAGAGGGATGGTCCGTCCCGTGTTCCAGCATCATTCAGGAAAGATCATAACTTGAAATTGCCCAAACCTATTTCTAATCAGAGTGGGAGGATCGAGTATGCAGGCAAGGCAATATCTAGATGGTTGGCTGTTGGTTTGGATGATGATAGAGATCATCTTCCTTCTAGCGTCTTTCTCAGGCCAGTCTCTATTGAGGCCATTGAACAGCAGCCAGGAGAAAAACTGCTAGCCTCAGCCAAAAGTTGTGTAGTTAGTGGTGAGTGATGCTTCTTTGATTATGAGATCCTATGTGCTCTAGATATCTTAGAGTTGTGGATTCATGTTGACTTTAATGGAATTCTTGGCTTCTCAGAAGATGATGAAACAGGCCGGGACCATAGGAAGAAACCTTGGGTGCATATAGCTGAAACCGTGATGAAAGATTTAGTTTGTTCATTCAAAGCTTTGAAGAGTAAGATCCTTAATCAGAGCATGGACGCAATAAAACCAACACTGATTGCTAGATTCGGGAAAATTATTTTTCATGGGTAAGTTGCTTGAATAAATTTTGGTGAATAATTAGCCACTGCTATTTTATGTGACATTTGGGTCTGTTTCATTGGTTGATGTCCCCGTGGATCAAAATGTGGTTCAGAGAGAGTTCAGCATTTGGCAATGGTTTGCATACACAAAGGAAATTTGTCAAGTGTTTGCTTGTTTATGAAAAGTACTTCTTTGCTTTTCCACTAAATAATTTGAAAAGATTATGAAAAGTATATGTGGATCTTCGCGTCGATTTTTGCATAGTGCAAGTTTCAAGTGTTTGGGAATAAAATAAAGAAGTCAAAGTGCATGTGTTGCGGTATTTAGATTATACAAAAAGCATAAAGGAAAAATTTATCCAAACATGCCCTTAGTAATGCAATTTAACTTTTTGAGAATCTCAATATTCTGCTGCATGATCATGCAAAATTCTCATACTTCAGAGCACCTTGCTTATTGTATCTCTTTTAAATCGCGCTCTACGTTGCAAATACCACTCAAGCTAGGCTTTGCTGCTAACAAAGCATAATTGTTTTGCATAGTTGGGACGTTGAACTCCTTATAATAATCATTTTGAGTGTAGTTTTGAATACTTGGATAACAAGATAGAACATAGGCTTGACATAATTTTTGGGTGCAGGACTCCTTCATTTCCAGTGGAAACTCACGGAGATATGGTTACAAAGGCCTCATTAAAACGGTCGAAAAAAACATTTTACTCAAATCTTCCTCCCTTATATATGGAAAATGTGACCCATAAAGTTATCCCAGAGATTGGCCTTAGTTTTGAAGACGAAAAGGATATATATCATGTCCAGGAGCTTAAGTCTCTTGTTTCTTCCTTTTTACTTTTTTGTCTTTCTTAGGCATTTCCATGATTTTGACTGATCAGTTTCATCCATCTTTCTGTGGTGCAGTTATGTGATTTGTCCAGGCCAGGTGCGACCATCTGCTGCAAATGTAGTGTCATTAAGGCAGAGCAGCGACTTGAACTGTATAAGGCAAATTCCTGCTTCTCACCACATAATGAGAGATTATGCTAAATATTACCCTACTTGTTTCGTGCTAAAAGATTCATGCTTCATGCTAATTGTGGGGAGTTATATATGTATACCTATTCCTAAATGATCGGGTTTTTGTCATTGTTTATAGAGGCACTGACAACTGCAAATTTTGGTTGTAGGTTGAGTTAGGCCAGATTCGACACATGGTTGTTGATGTATCGTGCCTCAATAAGGATATGGATATGAGGTTAATGTTACGTGCTAAGAGACTCTTTACGGCTATTAGCGTAAGTAATTGAAACTAAGACCCATGTGAAACTTCACTTTGTTGGAGGCACTTACCAGGGATTGTTTGTTATAACTTAAGGACAAAAAGTATTTTTTTTTTTTACCTTTCCAGCCGAAATTCAAATTTTAAAAAATAATGAGACGTCTTATCAACCTAGTCTCCAATGAGGAAAGTCCGCATTTTGCCTTCTTCAACCGAGCTACCTAGTTTTCGAATCATACATGGCACTCCAAGCTCTTCAGCAGAAGGTAGAATTGGACCAACACTTACTTTCGAAATTGTCCAAATCCACCCCTGTGAAGTACTTATTCATAGGATACGGTGCGTACCTGATTCTATGAGGTACTTCCATGGCCATGCATGAAGATCGATCAGAAAGATCCTCATCCCCATCCATTGAGAGGGTAGCTCCTCATCCTTGGGAAGTGGACTTCCCGCGGGGGGTGCTGCAGGCTTCTCGATCTAAAACTTATTCTTAGCATCGAGGAGTGAATTTAGTGAGGACTTCCCTATTCATCCTATCCCGTGAAGTGCATATTCGGTCAATCAATCTAGCCACTCCCTTGCTAATGTCTTTTGAATCTTTTTATTTTATAATATAAATATGAAAGGGAAGTAGCTTGCAGAATCTATAGTATTCATGAAGGGCATTCATATCAACGCCTTCGAAGTCAGTGAAAAAAGAGGATTTAGAAAGAGAGCAGTTCCTATGACAAACGTAGTGAAACCAATAAAGTTGAGGTAGTGTTAATTGTCTTTCCAACTGCCTGCAATATTATATGTGAATCTACATGTCTACATTTGACTTTTGTGATAGTTTCAAGTGTTTTGAATTTGAAAAATGTTCAAGCATGTGAGTAGCTAAATTTAGATTAAGTAAAAAGTGAACTGTAAGACCCAATCCAGACGCACCGTGGCTCTTGTTGCGGTAATTGCTTCTTAGTCTCGAGTCCTACCTATGGAACTATGGGTGCAATATAGCTTGGTGGATTATTTGCAAGGAATGACTTTTGGCCATGTTATGGGTTATATAATATGGCAAATTGCTTTTCCTGTAGACTTTTCCTGGGCCAGTTCATGTTACAGCATGAGAAAGCAAATAAAGTGACTATACTGAGAGAAATCAGTATGTAAAAGAGAATGGAAAGGGCCAATGGTTGCATTCTCGAAATTTTCATTCACAGCCCAATTTCCTGACAGATTATCGAGACAATTATCGACCTTAACTTTATTTCCCTGGTCAATCAACTTTTCTGCCACATTGCCGTCATACTTGTGTTCCCTTTAATTTACTTAAAATTGTTCATGTTCGCAGGAAGATGAAAAGAACAGCATTAGGGATATGATTTCTTCTGCAGTTTTAGATTCTAGTGTAAAGGGGGGTTTGAGATGGCCTCTGAGGAAGGCACTTTCTGGGGATAGATACAGGGTCATTGGGGCTTGGCATACAATCTCTAGAACTTATAGTAATTCATCCATGAGGCTGAAGGTGAAGCATGCTGATCGGTTTAATATTAGGGACTCCCATGGGGAAGTTACTGAAGAAATTACCCTCAAGTTGAATGGAATAACTTCTGAATTGCATGTAAGTTCTTTTTCCCCTGTTATGATAAATTTAGCTTTTTTGCGTGCATCATGCTTTGTGAATGCGAATTGATTCCATGTGCTCCAGCCGTTGGTCTGACCATTGGCTCAATACATACGAGAATCGACAATTGAAGCATCCTGTAATGTCTGGATTCATAGCTGATCTGTGAAAGCCTTCCAATGCATATTTAACTTTTTTTAGGCATAGAATTTCCGGTAGCTTCTGAAATCTGATAAAGGGCATGCCAAAGTTTTAAGTTTGAATCCATATTCACTAGAATTGCCTTTTCAAGAAATTTATCTTTTATTGCTGAAGATGTGATTCTTTTTTACTTTTCTTTCACTTTTAAGTATTTCAGCTGTTACATAGGGTTGCATTCGTTGTTCTTTGCAAATTTTATAGAAGTTGATCACAGCTCTGCCCCTTGAGATATCAGTTTGATTCAGTGTGTTTAATCTGCTTTTTCATGAGGATGATGTGCTCTTAATCAAAAACTATGTGTAATACAACACACAATAAACTTTTTATTTTTATTTTTTTAAAATTAAATATAATGTAAAGGGATTTGTCTCTGAGGCAAGGGCTGAATATTTTCTTACAAAATGAGCTGCCTGTAATAACCTATACATGTGGGTTTGTCATACCTCATGGCTTCCTCATCATCGTCTTCATCATCAGATCTCGAGTTAGGTGTTGTGCTTAATTGCATCTTACTCCCTATGCTTGACAAGGACACAAGATGTCAATATCCAATGGTTTTGGGATTTTTTCCTTTTTATGTTTACGACTACTACAATTTTCAGGGACAGAATCTGGGAGCTGATTCAGTCTGTGAAATGCTTAAAGATGCAGTAAAGATGATGTGGGAGCAATTCTTATCTTATGGAAGTACTGTCATTTGAATTGGCCTCTCTTTCTCAGTGTGTATGAGAGAGAGAGAGAGAGAGTGAATGAACTTTCTCAGTGTGTACGAGAGAGTGTGTGAATGAAAGTCATGGTGATTGTATGAGTTTTGTCTTGTGAGAATCTATGAATTCCAAACTGAAGATATATATGATCCTCATTCTCTTTTTTCCCTCTTTCTCAGTGGGTATGAGAGAGAGTGTAAATGAAAGTCACGGTGATTGTATAAGTTGTCTTGCGAGAATGTATGAATTCCAAACTGAAGATATATATAATCCTCATTCTCTTTTTTCGCCTTGTGGGAATAAAATTAATCTATCGCTATCGCTTTATGTATCCTCTAGTGATTTGCTTCAAAATGAAATCTTCTTTTTCATTATAGAGCTTTGATGAGCTACTGCATCTTCTTATACTTTACAATCATGCGAGTCTTGAAATAATGTATGTTGATGTTTATTAGGCGTTTCGCCAGTTCTGATGTGATAAATGTGCTATTTAAAGTGCCATCAGACATATTGATTATAAGAACGCTAGTATAATATCGTGTATGCTGAAAGATGCTCTCTAATCAGCGGCTAGTGGTGTTGTTCTCATCGTCTATTTTTTCCTTTGATAGGTCAATTTAAATTTACGTATATTCGGACTTTAATGCCTTGAAAACTTGGATAGCTTTAGAAGGTCAGTTAATATAATTTCCCCAAGTCAAGCGATCAGACGACACAAGTGACATGGCTTCAACCAAATTAAGTCGAGGATCAAATCTAGGGTAAAGATGTGATACGTTATGTCTTACACAACAAAGAAGAGATCCGTTGTTTCTTCTGAATTCTTTATCTAGCAGGATGCGCTGCTATGGCTGGAGGCCACTTGGATTTTTTTGGAGAATAGTCGGGAGATTAGGTTGAGTACTTGTTATTTAGTCTCTGGAGTCCATGATGTTGTACACATTGATGTTATGTTTCTTTGTGTTAACTGCTCATGCAGGAATTGTGGACATTCATGTCGGTACAGCACTTCAGATCTTTCTCACTCTATCTGTGCCTCGTATAAACTTGATGTGCCAACAGTGAACGACAGGTTCATATCGGGATGGTCAAGAGTTGTGGGAATTTGACATATATGCAGCCAGCAATCTCTGAGGAAAGGTATGGCCCTGATCCTATGGTGTATTCCAATGTCTTGACCTTTGCTTCTCTTTCATTTGCTCGAGCATTTCTGATACAAACATGATTGATCGCTTGTTTTTCCGCAGTTCTCTCACCTATGTTTTCCTTTGCTGAGCATGCATACTCCTCGGGCCTATACCCAGTTTTGCATGGTTTAAGTCGTGCTCGCCACTCACCCTCTCGCTTATAAGTAGAACCCTCTCTCTCTCTCTCTCTCTCTCTCTCTCTCTCCATTACTTCCCTCATTCACTTCACAAATCTTTTGTTTTAATGTCACTAGTTCATGGCGTATAGGTTGGTTAAAAGGGAGAGAATGCAGAGTGAGTTCAGTAAAAATAGAGGTTGTTCAAATAAGGAGAACTAGAGATCATCCCAAACGGTGAAAAGTATACCTGGTGCTGTGGAATAAACATTTGTACTCTTGTAATTATTCAATTTTGATCTTCGGAGTTAAAATTGTCGGAGGCATTTGGTCCCCAAATTAATATTTTGTCACTATTTCAAAGTAAATTTTCATTTTCCAGTTCAAACGTGGATAGAAATCACTAAATTTTTAAAATTGGCATTGGTGTTGTTGTCTTACAAGCAGAGGAAAACAATAATATTCAAAGGATGTGTTTGTTTAACAAAAAACTTAAAATTTGAAAAATATTTTTCAAAAAATATATGCTCATATATCGCTTACAAAAAATGAACGAATGAACAACTTTTTTTAGCATCCATGAAAATCATTAGGAATAAATTCTTATCGACAATGAAAATAAATTTCGTTGACTAATTTTTTTTTGTAGAATTAATAATTATATTGAGCTTTAACTAACTATACAAAAGCGATCATGGCACCAAAGCTTACTCTCAAAACGAGAAAGAACCATTATGAGAAGAAGAGTGCCGCAATGTAAAAGGCAGCCAAATAACAGCTAACAAAGCCAGAGGCACAACCAAAACAAACACACCACACCGCCCGGGGAAGGGAACAAGAGAATCCGCAGACCCCCGCAGTCGACGTCAGCAACCTTGAAGGATGAGATGGGCTACCACGGCACCAGAAGAACCGCGGGCACCAATGTGATCAGCTACGATGTTGTAGAGGTTCAGTCTCCCTAGACGAGAAAATGATCGGATCAATACCCTAGCTATGTCTCTTATTCCTTGTAGTATCATCCACGTTCCTGAAGGTAATAGCCTTGTCTCTGACCACTTTAAGCCTATGGTTCTTCACGGCTGGGATCGTAAGGGATTGCTCTCTAAAAAGGATGCTATTCCTGCTATTCCATATAATATGACATAGTGCACCGAAAGAAAAGCAGGTGATACATTTATGAAACTCTTTGCCCGAGAGGAAGGCTACGGCCCACCAGAGATTCTCCCTCCATGACCTATTGCGCCATGGTAGATTGCACCCGGCAGCTCAAAAGAAAGCAATGCTAGCAGTGATGTGGCAACCAAAGAATAGATAATCAATGGAGTCCAGTGTATCATTGCAAGAAGCACACACCCCACAATCAATTCTGCCATGGGAAAGCAAAAGAGCTTGGTTAGGAAGTCTGCGCTTGGCAATGAGCCAAAGATTGACTTGGTACCTTGGTGTAATCGAGTTGTTCCAAATGAGCGCATGCCAATGAATCGGAGCCTTCTTCCACCTAATGGTCTCTCAAGCCGACGCTACAGTAAATAGGCCATAAGAGTTCTCCATCCAACAAAAACGGTTCGGGTTCTGAGAAAGGACCAAGAGGGGGCATTCCCACGAGTCCAAAACCAACTTGATAGCCTGGCCTGAAGTGGAGAAGAGATCCACCACCAATGCTTGCCTAGGTAGTCCAGAGCTATAGATGAGAGAGCCCGAGAATAATAGGTTCAAAGGACCTCTAGGGTGCCAGTTGTCAAACCAGAGAGACATGAAAATGCCATCCCCTATCCTCCAAGAGAAGGAGTTGTAGAATTCCCTTTTGAGTTGGAGGATTTTCTTCCAAGTCAACGAGCAAAAGGTAGGTTTCGTTGACTTTTTTTTTAAAAGTAATATAATCAATTATTTTTTTGAATAATATTTTTTTCTTTTCTGTAAAACAAACTCGCCCTAAACTTAGAGAGTTGTAATGATCTGATCATATCAATGTGAGCCAAATTTCCTAGTGGAGAATGCAATTGATAACTATCTAGGAGTAAGCTCCTATTGAGTGTTGCAATGGTAACTATTTGGGGAGTTTGATCCATACGGAGTAGAGTGAATCATGAGCTCTCGTCTTAGCTCATTATCTTTTTTTTTCTTCTTATTTTGTTTTCCATATCGACTCAATGTATTAAATTCTATCTCTCAAAACTCCCTCATCCTCCAAAAACTCTTTCCTCTTATGAAGCTCTTCGGTGGGCTCTCGGCTTCAGTTTTTGAAGTTAAGAGCCTACTTAGTCTTTGATTTTTTTTTTCCTTTGCTTTGATTGTTTTTTCTTCTCTCTCAATCTATTTTGGAGGTTTCTGTTTGTGAATATATTTTTCCGGCTGATTTTGGGTGAACTTAGAGACCAATTTAACCATTCATCCAATCAACAACCGCCGAGGAGGATCGTGAAGTGGCTCCGAGATTAGGTCATTCTCTTCTCCCGATTTAGATTTTGGTTTAGATTTGGGGGCTTTACTCTAGGAGTTCCTCATACTTATATGTATTTGATTTGTGTTCTTTCAATATATTGATGTTAGTATTTGTGCACTACAATGGTGACGAGACTAATTCAATTATGTTAATTTTTTTCTACACTTTTTGACAATTTGTCAATGTAATTCTTTTCATTGATGTGGATATCTGCCGACATTAACATGGATAATTTTTAAATTTTTTCCCTTTTTGCTTTTCCTTTCCTTCTTTTTTTTTTTTTTTTGGAGTATAGACTAGAGAGCCTCGAGGCTAACACCCTTGTCAGCAAGTGGTGAGGGCTCACAGACCCTTGCCTATTGTCGGCGACCACTATTGGTGACCACCAAGGTTGTGGGCTAATGGATGGAAATAAAAATAAAAAAGATAATAAAAGAAAAAAAAGAAAAAAATATTAAAAATTTACAAAAGTTATATGAGTTAACGCCGATTATATCACATAAGATGGTAGGTATTCGATCAGTGATTTACAATTAAAATTGGTTGAAATAATTACTTTTGTAAATTGTCAAAAGATTTAGGAAAAATTCAAATAAGAGTATGAAGTAAAGTCGTTTTCTCAAGAAATGGCCTAAAGTGGATTTTGTGTATAACAAGTACGCGAAGTGGTCAATTTAATCTCAAGTAAGGGTTTCAATTCACATGTGCCTCTCACATGTTACTTTTTAAATTATGTGTGGGGACATTTCCGTCCAAGAGCATCTTTTTTTTTTCCTTTCTCATTTTTTGTTCATCATCTTCTTCTGTAGAAGAAAATGGTGGCATCCCCATTCTGCTATTGGATATGGACTAGGCCATGGGCTCTCTTCCCTGTCTCTTCCTTGTCATTGGCCTTCCCGTCCCCTCTCCTGCCCCCTCTTCTTCCTTAGCCAATTCCTCAACTTCAGGAATCCCCAATCCCCGAACCCCAAATACAAAACAAAACAAAACAAATTTGCCTTCTTTCTTTTTTTTAACGTGGTTATATGACTTACGTTTGGCGGTCTTGGGGCGCTGGATTGCTGATGGGTATATGTTTCTTTGTCAATTGTCCCGTTTCCTGGGGAGACCAACAGGGGATTTGCCAGATTTGGACTTTGTCTTTAGATTTGGAGACTTACGTTTCGGGAGGTTGAGGCCACCTCCTTTTTGGCTCTGAGTCATCTTTTCCTAGCTCACACGAGGTTTAATTTTTTCTTAGTTTCAGAATAATCAAGAAGAAGATGAAAGAGAATAAGAAAAACACAAAAAGAAAGAAAAAGACATGCTTGGATGAAAATGCCCCCGCTCATAGCTTGAAGAGTGACATGTGAGATGCATAAGGAAGTTTAGGCTTTTATTTGAGATAAATTTGGTTACTTCGTATCCTTATTTGAGATAAATCCATTTTAAATCTTTTTTGAGAAAGTAATTTCACTTCATGCACTTATTCAAATTTTTTCCAAAATTTATGGTTACATTAATTTGATTGAGAAATTTATGATTGAATTAATGATTTTTAAATAAAGTGTGAAAAGATATTGGAATAAAGGCACTAATACATAAACTACTCTCTTTCACTTTTCCTTTTTCCCAGTCTTGTCGTCACTCTTTTGTTTTTGGTAAGGAAAATTGATTTTTTTTTTTTTTTGGTAAGGGTCGTCACTCTTTTGTTTTCACATGCAAATAATACAAAAAACGTCTCATTTCTTTCCAGGTCATTTCTATTCAATTTAAGATCAAACAAATTGACGAAATTCAAATTTCTTTCATCTTCATTTCCTCATTTGTAATTATATTTGGTTCATACAAGAGAAGCAGGAGAAAAAATTGTAAAGGGAAAATTGCCAAGCCATTCACATCGTTTCTTTCACAAAGAATCAGTAATTTGAAAAATAAATTTTCTACATTTAATCATATTGGTCACTTAATCTAATGAGTTAATGAAAATTAATTTTATCAGTACCAACAATCTATGATAAACAATCTGGATTGATAATGAAAATATATTCTGATAACTCTTTTTCCTAAATAATATAAATGGTGAAAATAAGGATTTTTCTTTTTCAAATTGTTAATTTTTCGAGTCTATTTCTTTTTTCCTTCCTCACGAAAAATTCAATTTTTCTTTATCATTTTTTTCAGTCAAACACAGGTCAATTCTCACTTGCTCTGGTCTCCCAAAACAGCGTTTCCTTCCTAGGGAAGGCCCTGTCGTCAATGGGGTCCACTCTCTCTAATTTTCTCTACTTGCTTGCGAAGCTAGTTGGCTTCTTCCACGGGCGAGAAGACAAAGGAGCCGCGCTGACTGTTCGGCTTCTCTAGTTCTACATTCGACCCACGATCGTGGCCAGTCCAATCTGTCTCGTGACAGGAGCAAGAAACATTCTTCAGCTGACTGAACCCACTCTGGTACTGTCTGTAGATGCGCTCGTACATGTGAATTCTCGAAATTACTCTCGTTTAGTGATGTTGTGCTCTTGTATCAAATGGGAGAATGCCTCTAAGTGATATCATCTGGAACTCTGCTTCTGTAGCTATGTGTCATGAATGGGATGAGGCTATTCTTTTAGTCCAGTTCTTGGTCTGTGGGTTTGAGGTGATTAACACTCGCCCGCCAGTGTTATTCTCTTAGGCTTCTTGAGAGGAATGGTGGGCATGTTTTATTCTTGACTGCAGCTTCAAGTTTCGGGTTGCTGTAGCTATCATGGCCTACGTTCCTCGGCATAAGCAGCATTGGAAGGAGAGGGATGGCTCGTCTTGTGCTCCGGCATCGGTTGCGTGGAGGTCGCCGGAAACTACTGCTCATCAGAATGGGCAGAATCATCGGCATTGGACGGAGAGGGATGGCCCGTCCCGTGTTCCCCCATCCGTTGCGTGGAGGTCGCCTGAAACTATTGCTCATCAGATTGGGAGGAGTCAACAATGGAAGGAGAGTAATGGCCCGTCCCGTGTTCCACCATCGGTTGCAAGGAGGTCGCCTGAAAGTATTGCTCATCAGATTGGGAGGAATCAACATTGGAAGGAGAGGGATGGCGCGTCCAGTGTTCCACCATCGGTTGTGTGGCGAGTCAGGGAAGGTCCTAACTCAAGGCCGCCTGAAATTATTGCTCAACAGAATCAGATAGGGAGGAATCAACACTGGCAAGATCTTAACTCGAGGTCGCCCGAAACAATTGCTCATCAGATTGGGAGGAATCAACATTGGAAGGAGAGCGATGGCCCGTCCCATGTTCCACCATCGGTTGTGTGGCGAGTCAGGGAAGGTCCTAACTTGAGGTCGCCTGAAATTATTGCTCATCAGAATCAGATGGGGAGGAATCAACATTGGCAAGATCTTAACTCGAGGTCGCCTGAAACAATTGCTCATCAGAATGGGAGGAATCAACATTGGCAGGAGAGGGATGACCTGTCCTGTTTCCCAGCATCGATTGAGGGGCGGTTCAGGAAAGATCTTAACTTGAGGTCACCCGAAACTAGTGCTCATCAGATTGGGAAAAATCGACATTGGAAGGAGAGGGATGGTCCGTCCTGTGTTCCAGCATCGTTCAGGAAAGATCTTAACTTGAAGCCGCCCCCGCCCAAACCTATTTCTCATCAGAGTGGGAAGATCGAGTATGCAGGCAAGGCAATATCTAGATGGTTGGCTGTTGGTTTGGATGATGACAGATATCATCTTCCTCCTGGCGTCTTTCTCAGGCCGGTCTCTGTTGAAGCCATTGAATTGGAACCAGAAGAGAAACCACTAGTCTTAGCCAAAAGTTCTATGGTAAATGGTAAGTGATGTCCTTTGATAATGAGATCCTATGTGCTCTATATATCTTGAGTTGTGGATTCATGTTGACTTTAATGGAATTCTTGGCTTCTTAGAAGATGATGAAAGGGGCCGGGACCATAGGAAGGAACCTTGGGTGCGTATAGCCGAAACTATGATGCAAGATTTAGTTTGTTCATTCAAAGCTTTGAGGAGTGAGATTAAGGATCAGAACCTGGATGGCATAAAACCAACAATGATTGCTAGATTCGGGAAAATTATTTTTCGTGGGTAAGTTGCTTAAACTAATTTTGGTGAATAATTAGCTACTGCTACTTTATGTAACATTTGGCTCTGTTTCATTGGTTGAGGTCCCTGTGGACCTAAACTTGGTTCAGAGAGAGTTCAGCATTTGGCAATGGTTGCATACACCAAGGAAATTCATCAAGGGCTTGCTTGTTTAGAATTACATGAGTAAAATGTACCCTTTTGCTTTTCTGCCCAATTAATTTCAAAAAATTATGAAAAGTATATATGTGGATCTTCGTGTTGATGTATATTGCGCAAGTTTCAAGTGTTTAGGAATATAAAAAAAAAAAAAAAAGAAGTCATAATGCATGTGTTGCACTATTTAGATTATACAAAAAGCAAAATGGAAATAGCTAACCAAACACACCCTTAGTAATGCTACTTAAATTTTTTAGAATCTCAATATTCTGCTGCATGATCATGCAAATTTCTCATACTTCAGAGCACCTAGCTTGTTGTATCTCTTTAAAGTCGCGCTCTACGTTGCAAATACCACTCAAGCTAGGCTTTGCTGCTAACAAAGCATAATTGTTTTGCATAGTTGGGAGGTTGAACTCCTTATAATAATCATTTTCAGTGTAGTTGTGAATTTTTGGATGACAAGATAGAACATAAGCTTAACATAATTTTTGGGCGCAGGAGTGCTTCATTTCCAGTGGAAACTCGTGGACATATGGTTACAAAGGCCTCGTTAAAATGGTTGAAAAGGATATTTTACACAAATCTTCCCTCCTTATATTTGGAAAATTTGACTCATAAAGTTATCCCAGAGATTGGCCTTAGTTTTAAAGATGAAAAGGATATATATCTTGTCAAGGTGCTTAAGTCTCTAATTTCTACTTTTTTTGTCTTTCTTATGCATTTCCATGATTTTGACTGGTCAGTTGCATCCATCTTTCTGTGGTGCAGTTATGTGATTTGTCCAGGCCAGGTGTGACCATCTGCTGCAAATGTAGAGTTATTGAGGCAGAGCAGCGACTTGAACCATATAAGGCAAATTCCTGCTTCTCACTACATAAATGAGAGATTATGCTAAATATTATCCTACTTGTTTCGTGCTAAAAAGTTCGTGCATCATGCTAATTGTGGGGAGTTGTATATGTATACCTATTCCTAGATGATTGGGTTTTTGTCATTGTTTATAAAGGTATTGACAACTACAAATTTTGGTTTTAGGTCGAATTAGGCCAGAGGCGACACGTGGTTGTTGATGTATCGTGCCTGAATAAGGATCTGGATATGAGGTTGATGTTGCGCGCCAAGAGACTCTTTACGGCTATAAGCGTAAGTAATTGAAGCTAAGACCCATGCGAAACTTCACTTTGTTGAAGGCACTTACTAGGGCTTGTTTGTTTTCTTAAAGTAAAGACAGATTATTATTTTTTTTACTTTCCAGCCAAAATTCAAATTTTAAAAAACTATTAAAAAAAAAAAAAATCTTATCAACCTAGTCTTCAATGGGGAAAATCCTCCTTTTCCCTCCTCCTTTGACCGAGCTACCTAGTTTTCCAATCATACATGGCACTCCAAGCTCTTCATTAGAAGGTAGAATTGGACCAACACTTCTTTCAAAATTGTGCAAGTCCACCCTGTGAAGTACTTATTCATAGGATCAAGTGCATACCTGATCCTATGAGGTACTTCCATGCCCATGCCTGAAGATTGATAAGGAGTATCCTCATCCCGTCCGTTGGGAGGGTAGCTCCTTGTCCTTGGGAAGTGGAACTCCCACGGGGGTGCTGCGGGCTTATCAATCTAAAACCTATACTTAGCAGCAAAGAGGGAATTTAGTGAGGCTTCACTATTCATTGTATCCCATGAAGTGCATATTCGGTCAATCAATCTCGCCAATCCCTTGCTAATGTCTTTCGGATCTTTTTATTTTATAATATAACTGTGATAGGGGAGTAGCTTGCAGAATCTATAGTATTCATGAAGGGCATTTGTATCAATGTCTTCTAAGTCAGTGAAAAAAGAGGATTTAGAAAGAGAGCAGTTCCTATTACAAATGTAGTGAAACCAATAAAGTTGAGGTAGTGTTAATTGTCTTTCAAACTGCCTGCAATATTATATGTGAATCTACATGTCTACATTTGAATTTTGTGAAAGCTTCAAGTGTTTTGAATCTGAAAAATGTTCAAGCATGTGGGTAGCTAAATTTTGATAAGGTAAAAAGTAATGTAAGACCCAATCCAGATGGACTGTGGCTCTTATTGCGGTAATTACCTCTTTGTATTAAGCCCTACCTATGGAACTATAGGTGCAACATAGCTTGGTGGATTATTTGCGAAGAATGACTGTTGGCCATGTTATGGGTTACGTAACATGGCAAATTGCTTTTCCTGGAGACTTTTCCTGGGCCAGTCAGTATGGAAACGAGAAGGGGAAGGACCAATGGTTCCATTCTCAAAATTTTCGTTCACAGCCCAATTTCCCAGCAAATTATGCTTGAGATAATTTTTGAACTGAAGTTTATTTCCCTGTGCAATCAACTTTTTTGCCACATTGCCATCATAATTGTACTCCCTTTAATTTACTTCAAATTGTTCATGTTTGCAGGAAGATGAAAAGAACAGCATTTGGGATATGGTTTCTTCTGCAGTTTTAGATTCTAGTGTAAAGGGGGGTTTAAGATGGCCTCTAAGGAAGGCATTTTCTGGGGATAGATACAGGGTTGTTGGGGCTTGGCATACAATCTCTAGAAATTATAATAATTCATCCATGAGGCTGAAGGTGAAGCATGCCGATCGGTTTGATTTTAGGAGCTCCCATGGGCAAGTTACTGAAGAAATTACCCTGAAGTTGAATGGATTGACTTCTGAATTGCATGTAAGTTCTTTTTCCCTTGTTATGATAAATTTAGCTTTTTGGCGTGTGTTGTGCTTTGTGAATGCGAATTGATTCCATGTGCTCCAGCTGTTGGTCTGACCATTGGTTCAATATTTAAGCATCCTTTAATGTCTGGATTCATAGCTGATCTGTGAAAGTCTTCCAATGCATATTTAACTTATTTTCGGCATAGAATTTCCGGTAGCTTCTGAAATCTGATAAAGTTCATGCCAAGTTTTAAGTTTGAGTCTATTTTCACTAGAATTGCCTTTTCAACAAATTTATCTTTTGATAGATGAAGCAATTCTGAAATACTGTTCTTTTACTTTGAAGTATTTCAGCTGTTACATAGGGTTGCATTCTTTCAACTTTGCAAATTCTATAGAAGTTGTAATCGCGAGTCTGCCTCTGGCGATGTCAATTTGATTCTGTGTGTTGAATCTACCATTTCATGAGAATGCTGTGCTCTCAACGAAACACCATGTGTTGTATAACTCTTTTTTTACATTAAATGTAATGTAAAGGGATTTGTCTCCGAGGCAAAGACTTGAGTATTTTCTTACAAATTGAGCTGCCTGTAATAACCTCTACATGTGGGTTTATCATTCCTCGTGGCTTCCTTGGCATTGTCTTCATCATCAGATCTCAAATTAGGTGCTGTACTTAATTGCGTCCTACTCTTTATGCTTGACGAGGACACAAAATGTCAATATCTGATGGTTTTGGGATTTTCTTTTTTTTTATATGTTTACTGCTACTACGATTTTCAGGGACAGAATCTGGGAGCTGATTCATTCTGTGATATGCTTAAAGATGCAGTAAAGATTATGTGGGAACACTTCTTATCTTGTGGAAGTGCGGTCATTTGAATTGGCCTCTCTTTCTCAGTGTGAGAGAGAGAGAGAGAGAGAGAGATTGCAAATGAAAGTCATTGTGACTGTATGAGTTTTGTCTTGTGAGAATGTATGAATTCCAAACTGAGGATGTATATAATCCTCGATTCTCTTTTTTTTTTTGCCTTGTGAGAATGAAATTAATCTATCGCTGTCGCTTTATGTATCCTCTAGCGATTTGCTTCAAAATGAAATCTTCTTTTTAATTGTAGAGCTTTGATGAGCTACTGCATCTTCTTATAATTTACAATTATGCGAGCCTCGGAATATTATATGTTGATTTTTATTAGGCGTTTCGCCAACTCTGATACGATAAATGTGCTGGTTAAAGTACCATCAGTCTAAGATTAAAAAAGAAAAGAGTAACATCAGACATTAATCGATAGGACAATAGTATAATATTGTATATGCTAAAATGTGCTCTACATATTGAATCAGCGACTGGTGTTGAAGTTCTCATCGTTCCTTTTTTCCCGGTAGGTCAGTGTAAACTTAATTGTTTAATTTCGGAGTTCTAATGCTTTAAAAACTAAGATAGTTTTAGAAGGTAAGTTAATATAGTTGTCTCAAAGAAAATTACCAAAAAAGTCGTAAATCTATTACAAGTGTATCGATTTAGTATTAAATTTATTTTTTGGCTAATCTAATCTTAAATCTTTTGCGGTGTGTCGGTTCGGTTTTTCCTGGTCAAATTTAGCTGACTAGTGCTGGCGATAATATTTTAATATTATTTTATTTTATTGAATTTTTTATTAAATTTTTCATTTTTTCTATTTTTTTTTCTCTCTTTTTGTTCTTTTCTCTCTTCCTCCTCCTTCTAGCGACTAGCGAGAGGGGAGGGCTAGTCACCGGACTGAGGCGGCCAGTATAAAATATGGATTTTGACCCAGTCAAAAAATAAAAAGGAGAAAGAAGAAGGAGAGAGACCGAGAGTCTTCGGGAGAGAAGAAGAAAAAGAAGAGAGAGAGAGAAGGAAAGAAAAAAATGAAAGAAAAAAAAAAGGGAAAAAGGAGAAGATAAAATGGAAAGAGAGAAAGAAAAAGGAGGAGAGAGAGAAAGGGAGAGCAGAGAGCTTCCGCTCAAAGAAAGGAAGACGAAGAGAGGAAGAAGAAGAAGAAAGAGGGTTTCGTTCGTTCTCATGGGAACCTCGCCAAGCCACCTTAGGATCGTGATTTGAGCTTCCGGTTTGTCCGAAACAAAATTTTGAAGTTTATCACGCGTGATGAACAGTGTGCGACTAGGACTTCAAGCCATATTTTGTTGATTTTTGGCTTGATTTCAGGTTGGCTAAATTGGGGTTCTTGTAGTATGTTGGATGGGCTTTCACTTAATTATAAGTGCACTTGAAATGGAGTTTGGTGGAGAAAATTATGACATGATAAAGTTTCCTACTCAAGCTCTGCGCTATGGACAGCTTTGAGAAATTACTTTGGTTTAGCGATTTATTAGTGCATGGGAGTAGTTTTCTAAGTACTCATGCTTAGTTTAATCAAGTCATAGTTAAGGTAGCATTTTATTCGATTGTAACATTGCTTCTCGCTTATTTGATAGGATCGCGAATTCGACAATTCAAGTAAAACTTGTTATTTGGTCATAAGTATTCAAAGGTGAGTGATGCTATCTCTTCTAAAAATTTATAAGCTAATGTCTTCAAAATAATAAAGATTTGATATTTTATAAGTTATGACTAAGCATGTTTATTGCATAAAAGCTGGATCGGGCATTTACTATGTTTTGATATTTGAAAATAGTATGAGGACTTTTTTTATGAATATATATTTTGTTCAATGAACGAAGTTGAGAAATATTACATGTTTTGGGTTTGTGAAACATTTTTACGAAAATCTCAACTTTGAGATGGTTTATGTAAGACTATATTAATATCTATTTGTGATAAGCCTTTCAAAATGTATTTGATTTGATTCAGTTTGTAAAATTTATTTATGAGACGAGCCTTAAAATTAGTTGAGAATATTTTATGAAAAATATTTTTGGTGGATGAGTTGAGTTGCGAAATCTTTTGGTGATGTATGAAATGAATTATGGACTTGGCTTTGTAGATTATGGATAGTATTGTTCTGGATTGGTATTGATGCTCAATATCTCTATAAGCCCAATGAGGGGTTTGTGAGTATGTGCATACTAGGATATTCTTGTAGGCCAAGTCACTGGCTAATAATAGGTGGAAACCTTGCTGGGGGAACCAGGCGTTGTATCGTGACAATTGTTTGATATTGAGCAACGGATTGGTCATTGGAGTGGACCATTGACATATGATATGAGTTTGGTCAGTAGAGTGGATCATTGACATGTGATATGAGTTTGGTTGATGAAATGGACCATCAACGTATAATTTGAGATTAGTCGTGGGAATGGACCATCGATGTATAATTTTATTAGACCATGGATATGTGGTATGAGATTAACTAATGAAATTCATTGGCATGTGAAATAGATTAGACCATTGATGTAGTTTTTGATAGAGATTAATCAATAGACTTGACCATTAATATTTGATTCGTGATTGTGAATTTAAATGTGTATTTCCGAATTGTATAAAAGTTTTGTTGAAATGAACGATTCATTCTTGATTTGATATGTATATTTAATGAGTTAGATTATTATTTTTCGATAGTGCTCTATACTTATATATATGCATAGTGGGTACTCGATCCGCTTAAAAGAGATGCATTACTCATAAAGCTGTGGTTACTCACCCCTCTATTTTCTAATCTTTTTCAGATTCCTCGACTAACGATAAGTATGTACCGGAGTGATATGGATGTGGGGATTTTTTGAGTTGGATTTTAAGAGCTTTGAGGCTGCGTTCTTCAGGAGGAAGGATAGCTGTGTCATCTCCCATTCTTATTGGTTTTGGGGTGGGATAGCTGGCTAGGCCCAATTGGGGCGAGCTCGCCCCGCCATCGTCGGGCGAGGGCACCCAGCCATTAGCGAGGCAAGCCCTCACTGGATTGGGCAAGGGTGAGTCCCCTCGCCGGATCCACTGGTGAGGGATCGGCAAGATCGCCCTCTGGGCAAACTGAACAGCTCGGAAGCTCAGACCCCGCAACACCATAGAGCCACCAAGAGACCTCTGACAGTCGCTTTCACCGTCTCGCCGATCATTGATTTCTATTCGATATACTATCAAACAAATCAACGAAAGTGTAATTTCCTTCATCGTTATATTCACCCATTATTATTATTTTAAGTTATTCATATATTGAGAGAAAATAGAGAAGCCCTCTGCGTCCTCTATTTCACGGAAAATCAACAAGCAACTAGTCGTTTCCGTTGCCTAGTTTCATGAGTTAGCGAAAAATGATTTTATTATTAACAATAATTTATGATGATAATTTTTTTATAAGGATTAATATCCCGAAAAATCTTAAATTAGTACACTTACGATAAATTTACTCCAAATTAATTTTTTAACCACAAAAAAAATTTACCCCAAACTGGTCCACTTGTAATAAATTTATTCTCTGTTAATTTTTGTTAAATTTTATTGTCAAATTGCAAAGTTGGATGATACATGACAGTTGATTAGTGTATGAGTTTAAGATTTTACTCTCTATTTGTCATAATTGTATCATTTTTGTGGTATTAATTCAATTTAACAGAGTATTTTTATTTTTGTGCATGATATAAACTTTGATGAGGTCTTCACCAAAAAAAAAAAAAAAAAAAAAAAACTTTGACGAGGAGGCCCAGGATGTATTTGTTTACTAATTTTGGGTTTTTTAGAATACTAACCCTTTTTATAATTGGCCACTAAGGGCGCGTTTGGTAACATTTCGTTTAAAAATTGTTCAAGGAAACAGAAATAGAAAAAAGTGTTTCTATTCCGGGGAACAATTTTTGAACAAAAAAACGCATTTGGTAAATTTGTTCCGGAATAAAAAATGAACAGAAACACGTTTGGTAAGGGCGCGTTTGTTTGTGTTTTCTTTTAAAAATTGTTCCAGGAACGAAAATAGAAAAAAAGTATTTCATTCCCGGAACAATTTTTGAACAAAATACGCGTTTGGTAAACTTGTTCCGGAATAAAAAATAAACGAAACATGTTTGGTAAATTTTGATAATTTTTTTATTTCTTTTATTTTTTTCTTATTTTTCCTTTTTTTCTTTTTTTCTTTTTCATTTTTCATTTTTTTCTTCTTTTTTGGCCGGTCGCCGGCGAGGGCCGAGCTCGCCCGGCGGCGGCGAGGCGCGGCCTCGCCGGGCCACCGCCGGCGAGGCCGAGGCTCGCCGCCTGGGCGAGCTCGGCCTCGCCGCCCGGGCGAGCTCGAGGCGGATCTGGGCGAGATCGAGCTCGCCCGGGCCGGTGCGAGGTCGGCCTCGCCTTGATCCGGCGAGGCCGAGCTCGCCCCGGCGGGCGAGGCGCAGCCTCGCCGGCCACCGCCGCGAGGCCAAGGCCAAGGCTCGCCGGCCACCGCTGTGCGAGGCCAAGGCTCGCCGCCGCCGGGCGAGGTCGGCCTCGCCGGGGCGGCGAGCCTCGGGCGTGGCCGGGCGAGGCCGCCGGCCCTCGTCGGCCGGTCGCCGGCCATGGCCGAGGCCGGCGACCGGCCAAAAGAAAGAAGAACACGAAAATAAGAGAAAAAAGAAAAAAAAAAAAGTGTTTCTGATTTGTGTTCCAGAAACAAGAAACACAAAATTTGTGTTTTTTGTTTCTATTTCTTTTTGTTCCTTGGAACAAAAAAAGAACAAAAAAGAACAAACGCACCCAAACGCGTTTCTGTTCCTTTTTTGTTCCTAAGAACAAAAAAAAAGTAAAAAAGCGTTTAAAAACACAAAAAAGAAATACAAACAAACGGGGCCTAAATTTGTATACTTTTTTTTTATTTCTTTTATTTTTTCTATTTTCTTATTTATTTTTCCTTTTTTTTTTTTTTTCTTCTTTTGGCCGGTCGCCGGCCAGTCCATAGCCGGCGATCGGCCGACGAGGGCCGGCGGCCTCGCCTAGCCACGCGAGGCTCGCCGTAGCCGGGCAAGGCGAGGCCGAGCTTCGCCAGGGCCGGCGACGCCGGCCCGCCGGGGCGCGACGCTCCAAATGAGGTCGTTGGCCCTCACACGCCGGTCGCCGGCCACAGGGCCGAGGCCGGCGACCGGCCAAAGAAAAAAAGAAAGAAAAAAAAAAGAAAAGAAGAAGAAAAAAAAAGAGAGAAGAAAATGGAAAGTGTTCCTAAATTTTGTTCCGTAAATAAGAAATAATTTTTTTTTTGTTTCTTGTTTCTCATTACGAGATATGTTTCTAGGAACAAAAAAATAATTTTGGAACAAAAACGCAAACAAACACGTTTTTATTCCTTTTTTGTTCCTAAAAACAAAAAAACAAAAAAAATGTTTAGAAATAGAAAAAAAAATAAAAACAAACGCAGCCTAACATGTTTTTGTGCATAACATAAACTTTGACGATTTGATTTTTTTTTTCAAATCATTAATTTTATGAGAAATAGATAAACTCAAATCTCTTTTTGTCCGTGTTCAAAAAAAAAAAAAAATCTCTTTTTGTCCTTCTCACAAAAGTATAATTTTTCATTTCATTTTTTATCTCTCGGAGAACAGTCAATCCTCATTCTCTCTCCCGTTTCCCAAACGTACGTCTTCCTCGAGGAGGTCCCTTCATCATGAAGCTCCTTCCATGGGGTCCCAGTCACTCCTAAAGTTTTCTCTCTACTTGCTCGCGAAGGACATTGCTTCCTCGAGAGAGAGAGGGAGAGAGAGAGGAAGCGCGCTGATGTTCAGCTTTCTCCATTCGATATATAATCCGTCGATCATGCCAAACCAACCCGTCTCGCGAAAGCAGCAAGAAGCCATCCTCAAGTGACTGAACACTCTCTGGTACGTCTGTCGATGCGTTCGAGTGTGTGAATTCTCGAACTTACTCTCGTTTTTTGCTGCGCTCTTGTGTTAGATGAGAGAATGCCTCTTGAGTGATATCATCTGAAACTCTGCATGTATAGCTGCGTGTAGTGAATGGGGTAGGGCGGTTCTTTTAGTCCCGTTCTTGGTCTGTGGGTTGTTCAGGGTGATCAACGCTCACCTTGCCAGTGTCATTGTCTCACGCTTCTCAAGAGAAATTGCGGGCGTTTTTTTCTTGACTTGCAGCTTTCTGTTTCGGGCTGCTGTAACTATCCATGGCCTACGTTCCTCCGCACAAGCGACATTCGAAGGAGGGGGGTGGCCCGTCCCGTCCTCCCACATCGCTCGTGTGGCAGTTCAAGAAAGGTCTTAACTCGAGGTCGCCTAACAATAAAGCTCATCTGAGTGGGAGGATCGAGCACGCAGACACGGCCACGTATCGATGGTTGGCCGTTGGTTTGGGTGATGATGGAGATCGTCTTCCTTCTAGTGTCTTTCTGAAGCCGGTCTCCATTGAATGGGGACCGGGAGAAAAACAGCTAGCCTTAACCAAAAGTTGTACCGTTAAGGGTAAGTGATCGTTCCTTAGATAATGAGATCCCGTGTGCTCTAGATATCTTGAGCTGTGGATTCATGTTGACTTTAATGGCATTCTTCACTTCTCAGAAGATGATGAAACGGGCTGGGACAATATGAAGAAACCTTGGGAACATATAGCCGAAACTGTGATGCAGGATTTACTTTGTTCGTTCGAAGTTTTGAGGAGTGAGATTAAGGATCAGAGCATGGGAGAAATAAAACCAACAATGGTTGCTAGATTTGGCAAAGTTCTTTTTCGTGGGTAAGTTGCTTGACTCTGTTTCATTTGGTTGATGTCCCCATGGAACTAAACGTGGTTTAGAGAGAATTCAGCATTTGGCAATGCTTTCAATACACAAAGGAAATTTATCAAGCGCTTGTTTGTTTAGAATTAAATTCAATTAAAAAATTCTGTTTTGCTTTTCTGCCATAATATTTTATCCAAATTTCAAAAGATTATGAGAAAATTTATATGTGGATGTTCCTGTCAACAATTGCATATTTTGAAAGTTTAAACTATTTAGAAATAAAAAGAAAAAGTCAAAAGTGCATGTGTTGCAATATTTAGATTAAACAAAAAGCAAAAATTAAAAGTCAATCCACACACGCTCTTAATAATGCAATTTAACATTTTGAGAATCTGAATATGCAGCTGTGTGATCATGCAAATTTCTCAGACTTTAGAGCACCTTGCTTATTGTATCTCTTTAAAATCGCGCTCCACATTGCAAATACTGCTCAAGCTAGGCTTTGCTGCTAATAAAGGATAATTGTTTTGCATAGTTGTGAGGTTGAGCTCCTTCTAGTTATTTTTCATGTAGTTGTGAAATATTTGGATAACAAGTTAGACACGTGAGCTTAACATAACTTTTGGCTGCAGGAGTCCTTCATTTCCAGTGGAAACTTGTGGAGATATGGTTACTGTTACAGAGGCCTCATTGAAATGGTTGAAAAGATCATTTTACGCATATCTTCCTTCCTCTTATGTGGAAAATGTGACCAGTAAAGTTATCCCAGAGATTGGCCTTAGTTTTGAAGGCGAAAAGGGTGTATATCATGTCGAGGTGCTTAAGTCTCTAATTCCTGCTTTTTAATCTTTCATATGCATTTCCATGGTATTGACTGGTCAGTTGCATCCATCTTTCTGTGGTGCAGTTATCTGATAAGTCCAGGCCAGGTGCAACCATCTGCTGCAAATGTATTGTTCATGAGGCTGAGCAGAGGGTCGAACTCTATAAGGCAAATTCCTGCTTCTCACCACATAACGAGAGCTTATATGAATTATTACCCTACTTGTTTCATCCTAGAGGCATTATCTCATTTTAGATCAAAGTAAAAGCGTGCATCATGCTGATTGTGTGGAGTTATAAATGGACCATACCTTCTCCTAGATGATTGGGTTTTTTCATTGTTTATGAAGGTATTAACAACTGCGAATTTTGGTTGTAGGTCGAATTAGGGCAGGTGCGACACCTGGTAGTTGATGTATCATGCCTCAATAAGGATCTGGATATGAGGTTGATGTTACGCACCAAGAGAATTTTGACGGCTATCAGCGTAAGTAATTGAAGCTAAGATCTGTGCGAAACTTCACTTTGTTGGAGGAACTTAATAGGGCCTGTTTGTTTTAGCTTAAGTGAAAACAATTTTTTTTTAACTTTCCCCCAAAATTTTAAATTTTTTTTTTCTAATATCAAAATATTGTATCTGATGCTACGTGTCTAAATTTCACTTTTGTGCAAGTCTTAAGTGTTTTGGATTAGAAAAAAGTTCGAGCGTGTAAGTAGCTAATTTTTTCACTAAGTAAAATGTAAGATGTAAGAGCCAATCCGGACTCACCATAGCTCTTAATGCAGTAACTTCTTCATCTCGAGTCCTACCTTTTGAACAATGAGGGTAATATAGCTTGGTAGATAATTTGCAAGGAATGACTTTTAGCCTTGTTATATGTCATGTAACATGGCAAATTGCTCTTCCTGGAGACATTTCTTGTGCCAGTTGATATTGCAGCATAAGAAAGCAAGTGAAGTGACCTATACTGAGAGAAATCTGTATGTAAAAGAGAATGGAAATTGTCAAAAAAAAATTTCACAGCTGAATTTACTGAGAACTTATGCTTGAGACAATTTTCGACCTCAACTTTATTTCTCTGGGCAATCAAATTTTTTGCCATATTGCCATCATAATTGTTACTCCCTGTATTTTACTTCAAGTAGTTCATGCTTCACAGGAAAATGAAAAGAACAGCATCAGGGATTTGGTTACTTCTGCAGTTTTAGATTCTAGTGTTAAGGGGGGTTTAAGATGGCCTCTGGAGAAGGCATCTTCTGGGGATAGATACAGCGTCATTGGGGTTTGGCATACAATCTCTTCAACTTATAGGAATTCATTAATGAGGCTGAAGGTGAGACATGCTGAACGGTTTAATTTGAGGAGTTCCCAGGAGGAAGTTAGTGAAGAAATTACCTTGAAATTGAATGGAATGACTTCTGAATTGCATGTAAGTTCATTTGTCCCCTGCTAAAAAAAATTTAGTTTCGTTGTGTGTACTTTGCTTTTGAATGCGAATTGGTTCCATGTGGTCCAGCCATAGGTCTGATCATCAGCTCAATATAGAATCGACAGCTGAAGCATCCTGTAATTTCTGGATTCATAGTCGATTTGTGAAAGCCTCCCAATACATGTTAACTTGTTTTAGGCATAGAATTTCCAGTAGGTTCTGAAATCTGGTAAAGTGTATTCCAAGTTTTAAGTTCGAATCTATTTTCCCTAGAACTTCCTTTTCAGGAAGGGAAGCGAGGTGATTCTTTTTTTCCTATTTTATTTTTTTATTCTAAGTATTTCAGCTATACGACGCACAGTTAACTCTTTTTTACATTAAATAATCTATGTCAAAGGATTTGTTTCTGAGGCAAAGGTTAAGTATTTTCTTACAAATGAACTGCCTGTAACAACATATACATGTGTGGTTCATCATACCTGGTGGCTCATCGTCTTCATCATCAGATCTCATATGAGGTTTTGTGTTTAATTGCATCTTATTCTGTATGCTTGACAAGGACACAAAATATCGATATCCAATGGTTTTGTGGTTTTCATTTTGCTTACTACTACTACCACAATTTTCAGGGACAGAGTCTGGATACCAATTCAATCTCTGATCTGCTCAGAGATGCAATAAAGATGATGTGGGAGCACTTCCTATCTTGTGGAATTCCAGTCATTTGAATTGGCCTCTCTTTCTCAGTGTGCATGTGCGAGCGTGAGAATGTAAATGAAAGTCATGGTGATTGTATGAGTTTGTCTTGTGATAATGTATGAATTGCAAACTGAGGATGCATACAATCTCTGCATCTTCTTATTACGTTACATTTATGTGAATCTCTGATGCTATAAATGTGCTGTTTGAGGTGCCATTTGACATATACAGATAAAAAAAGACTAGCATAAGATTGTGTATGCTGAAAGATGCTCTCTATGTTGAATCAGTGACTAGTGGTTAAATTCTCATTGTATTTTTTCTGGTACATCAGTGTGAACTTTATCATGCACATTTTGCATTTTAATACCTTGAAAGCTTGGATAATTTTCGAAGGTAAATTAATATAGTGGTACTCATAGCACCATGTCTCATGTCAAACAATCAGAGTTCACGTGACATGGCTTCAGCCAAAAGTCAATAGAGGACAAATCTGGGGTAAAGACATGTGATACATTATGTCTCCCATAATGAAGAATCTCTCTGGTTACATCTCCTGGACATGATTGCATGTCTTCTCAATTCTGTATCTAGCAGGATGCGCTGGTATGTCTGGAGGTGACTTGGACTTTTGGAGAATATTAGGGAGTTAGGTTGAGAGCTTGTGAGTCAGTCTCTGTAGCTTGTAATGTTGTACAAATTGATTTTCTGTTCCTTTGCGTTAACAGCTCATGCAGGAAATTGTGGGCATTCCTGTTGGTACAGCACTTCAGATGTTTCTTACTCTTTCCGTGCCTCATAAGTACTTGATGCACCGAGAGCAATCAGCACTTTCACATCAGGATGGTCCAGAGCTGTGGGAAATTGACCTATGCAGTCAGCAATCTCCGAGGAAGGGTATGGTCCTGATCCTATGATGTCATCCAATGCCTTAAACTTTTGCTTTCTTTCTTTTCCTTCTGTGATTTTTAATGCAAACACAGTTGATGGCATGTTCTTTTGCAATTTTCTCGTCTATGGTTTTCTTTGCTGAGCATATATACTCCAGGGGCCTCAAACTGCTTTTGATCGTTTTAAGTCTTGTGCTTGCCACTTGCCTTGTCGCTCATAGATAATAACCTTCTCGCGCTCTAACTCTCGGTCCTCCTCTCAATCTCCATTATTTCGATTGTGCACTTGACAAATTTTTGTTTAACGCCATTAGTTCATGGAGTGTAAGTTGGTTAAAGAGATAGAATGTAGAGTGTGAGTTCAGTAAAAATTAGAGTTTCAAACATACAATAAATTTGGAAATGATGGAGGAATTTATTTATATTTCACTCATGGAGGATAAGAAGGATGGATGAAGCGGAGGTGTGCCTATGATATTGTCTGTAATTGTGAAGTGCCACTGAGGAAAAATTTGCTAGGATAGCGCCAAGGCCAGCGCTTCCTTATGACATGGAATGTGGAGTCATCAAACGCTGACTCATGTTTTCGCCTTTTAGTTTCAGAACCCTACGCATGCAATCTAATATTTCAGAAAAGCTGCAACACAGTTAGGAAACAGGTTGAGAAAAAGCTAGTAGGTGCAGGGTGTAAAATTTTTTGAAACCTTAGGATGCAAGTAGTAAGATTTTTCGACTAAGTGCAGAGTGTCTGTTTTAGAAATTTAGAGGATATATGATGTGATTAGCAAAAACTTGAGGATGGAATTCCTTTATTTTCTGAAATAATATAACCGCACATGTTCTTTCAATTGCCATCACGAAGAATAGTTTTGACATTCATCGACTCATGATGTTTTCTGAGGAAATTGAAAATTGAGAATAATGATTTCTTTTTCCTAATTCTTTAATGAAACGAAATGAAGAGTTACTACAGTAAAGCGAGCCGTGGTAATTTTCATGTTGTGTGACACCTGTTTTTCCTGCTTAAGTGTAAACACACCTTCTGATACTTGAACTATTTAATTTTAGTCCTCAACATTAAAGTCATCCACTTGGATGTGAAGGTGAGACTCTTATTCCACTGTATGTATGCTTCAACAAATACACTTATGATCATATTATTGAAGTGTAAATTACATTCATAAAACTTGCAATATGTACAAACCAAGTGTAGTTCCTCAGTGTAAACATACCTTATATTATTGAAATGCCAAATATATTCCTTAAACTTGCAATATGTACAAAACAAGTGCAGTTCCTTTGATCATCCTTCCAGTTACCTCTGATCATGATTGGAACTCACTGAACTTTTGAATTTGTCGTGAAGATTTCCACTCGTTCACTTCGACTCAACACCTCATACTTGACTGCTTGAAAGTCTTCTTTCACCCAGTTTTACTTCCTATGCTTCCATACCTTCTATATATATATAATATATATATTCTTGTATGTACGCTTACTCGAGGAGAAGCAGAGACAGTCTTGACACTGGTAACGTGGATATTGTCAGATGCTTATTTTCTTGAAGAAAGCTGATCTTTACACTGACTTATGACAGCCGTACAAAACCTTCTGCTGCTGCAATAGCAACATGGTAGTGTGTTCGGACTTGATGTACATCTGATGATCTTGAAAAGGATGTCGATGTCGAGTAATTCTCCTTCTTTTCCTTCTGCGACTGTGTGAAGTATTGGAATTGTTACTATCACTATCAGAATAGCAGACACAATACTGCTTCAAATATCAGATTAAGGGCCATAAAGTGCTGCTGCTTACCTTGGCAACTGTGTTCTTCCAAGCTCTCTCGAGCTCGTGAAAGAACATATCAATTGTGGGCCGATCTTTGCTTTCTTTGGCTACGCAGAAGACAGCAACTTGCAAAATGGACTCAAAGTCCGCCTTATTGACGTTTCCATTTAGTCTTGGGTCCTCAAAATCTGACAGTGGCCGTTTGCCTATGCTGACATCCCTCGCCTGCCAAAAAACAACACCAAATCACAATCACAAATCTGCTGATCAATGCTCAGCATGCACAAAGTCACAAACTAAGCTGTACCTTCCTCGTCAGCTGATCTCTGGCCTCAAGATCTAGCTCGATAACTTTTTGTCCTGAAAGAAGTTGAAGCACGACAATGCCAAAACTGTAAATATCACTGGCACAGGTTAGCTTGGCATTGCTCATGTACTCTGGATCCATGTAACCTATCGTTCCTCTGACTTCAGTAAAAACTTTGCTCTCCTCCATGTTCAGGATTTTCGCCAGCCCAAAATCCGAGAGCTTTGGTTCCAAGTTCTCGGTCAAGAGGATGTTGGTAAGCTGCGAATCAAGCTCGCACCATTATAAACATCCAACCAAGCAAAGCCACCGCATAATTTGGTTTCCAGCTTTGCGTGCAAGCCATTTTCTTTGTACCATTGGTCAGACGTGTAAGTCGATGCTTTGTCCAGTGCAAACAGGAAAGATACGCTAGAGCCCGCACATCAGTGCATTGAAATGATTAAGCATAAGTGGAAAAATCTTGGAGGGCATTTTAATAGGGAAGCTTTCATGAAACGGCTTTAAATAGAGGATCAAGGGGTAACTCGGTACTCATTACCTTGATATCCCTGTGAACGATGCAGCCGTCTACGTAGTGGTGGAGATATCTCAGGCCCAAAGCGCATTCCCTTAGAATTTTGACTCTCCTTTCCCAGGTCAAGACAGTGTCTTTCCCTGTAATTAGGACAAAACAAGCTAAGGTTGAAAAATATGAAATAAAAGTTACCTTTCTGAGAGAAGCTTCTTTCTTCTTCTTCTCCTTTTTTTCTTATGAAGAATAAAAAACTGATAGAGGTAGGAATGAAGTGGATCCGGATGTACTTCGTAAATGATAAGCTAGATTTCCGGCAGGACAATATTCGTAGACCAGGTACTGCTCGCCATCTTCGATGCAGTAGCCGAAGAGACATACTAAATTTGGATGTCGGACCCTTGAAAGACCTTCGACTTCCCTCCTGAAAGAGTCGGATGTGTTGCTCTTGAATATGTGTTTTATAGCTACAGCTTGTCCACTTGGCAAGACGCCTTTGTAGACCCGGCCTGCACTTCCTCGGCCGAGGCATTTCTTTTCATTACGGTAGTTAATTGCATTTTCGATCTCTGCCCTTGAGAATCTGTAGAGGCCAGACCACGTGGTCATCTCCTTCTGCTGAGCCGATTTGGGAGGTTTTTTCTTCCTCGCAACGTATTTTACCAGTGCAATGACCAGCATCAGTCCAACGGTCGCAATCAGCATTGCCAATGCCACCTTCACTGCGGAACCTGATGACTCTACGATTGATTTGTGTTAGATATCATGATGAGTCAAGAAGGCAAGCTATGAATTTTGCAGAGTTGGTGAATGTCTACTTACTTTCGACTCTGATGTGATCTGGTTCTGTTGACAGAGAAGAGAAGAGTCAAGATGAGATCGTGTTGAGACAGGTAAGCAAATAGAACTGCATGCATACTCTTAATGCAACTGAGCAGGTGGGAATGTGTTCAGAATGAAATGGGTATCCGATTTTCCTGAAGGGAAATAGGCGCATATAGAATAGCACTTCGTCTGAAGATGCTCTGTTTTTTTCGTTCTTGCAAGACAAGTTCCTTGTACAAAATCATTCATCAGTTTTTAAAATTAGATAGGGCAGTTTTCTTCATTCTCTCATTCGTGTCACGTTATCAAACATTTTTGCAGAATTTAGTTGACATTCGATTAAAACCAGTGAAATCTTTAGTTATAAGGCAACACGAAGCACAAATTTTGCATGGTCTAAAGCAGGCAGATGTCATCTTTGGCTGTAGTCCTTACCCAGCTTGTCTAGAGCAGGCAGACATCTGTAGAAGTCATCCATCCACGCAGGATCCTCCACTTTTCCGGAGGCTAGATAAGTAATGACAGCCACCCCACAAATTGCCCTTTCTGTATCATTGTCGTTTACCTGATAATAATTTAGGATGCTCTTCGTTGCCTCGCCTATTGCCAAAATGCAATTCTTGCAGACGTCGTCGTACGAAGTGTTGAAATTTGAGCAATTACCCTGTGCATCTCTATACGAATCCATTTTGTTGATTAATGATGGCGACAAGCTAGAGCACTGGCTGCTTCCGTTGAAGAGATCGTCGAAGTGACATGAATTAGCCGGTGGGGACAGTGGCTGGAGTAAATGTTCGCTACAGTCGCTCCACTGGTCTCTGCTGAGAAAGATGCTGCTTGAGTTTATTGCGTGAAGAGCCAAGGATTGGGACAAAGCCTCGAGGACATTTCCGCAGCAAAGCGTTGTGGGATAGCAACCCCAGTAAGTGGTATTTTCTTGGACGCCGACGCCGACGCATTCGCCGGTTGGTTTATAGGGGAATGAGCTCAGTGGACAGGCTGCAATGCAACAAGGCACGATGGAGGAAACGGCAAGTACTTCGTGATAAATCATGCACTGTGCTTTTCTGTTCTTTCTGGGCGTGAATCAAGTGTCCCCAAGCAAGTTTTTTGCATCCTTCGTTCTGCTTACAACCTTTTCTCTTGATGTAATTTCACCATACTCCGTTAAGTAATGAATATCACGCATAATTTCGACCAAAAAAAAACCTTTCAACTAGTACTGATATATACAGATTTTATTTCTACAAGCTTAGATTCATCGCGCAATGATATTATTTCTGGCGTGGTGGTATTGTGTTTTTCCATTTAAATTGTCTGTATGAAGAAATTTCATCATCTAATGAACTAGAAAGACTTGCATTTATCCATGTATTGTCATCAAACTTAGACAGGAGCAGATGAAAGCGTGATGTGCATTGCGTCGAGGTTTGGCAATTCAACATGTGTTGTGCGATCGATGCTGCTCGTGAAAGAACTTTCCTATCCTAATCTCGACCTTATGTTCCCCGAAACAAAGGGAAGGGAAAAGAAGCAACGGACCTGGATCAGGCAGAGGTGCTGCGGATGGATCGCTCAGGGTGCGAACGAGCAGAGCAGCGAACCCGACAAGACACAGCTGCAACACACGTCCTCTTGCTGCCTCCATTCCTTCTCCAGCACAATGCGCACTCGCCTGCGGAAGACGGCTCTAGTCGGGTTTCAGACGCCTCGATGCACAGGAGGAAAATGGCTGAAATTTTTCGAAGAGACGAGGGAGGTGGTGTACTTATATATGATCTTGTTCCTTGTGATCGTCAACTCAAGTTGGAATATCCTGGCCTACATGCGTGCTGCTTCCAGCTGCCGAACCTTGGACTCCACGAGGAAATGCCTGTATCAAAGGCTTCCTTGTTCTTATTGCTTCAAGGATCGGAACCAGATATGCCATGAAACTTACTCTCGCATATTGTCTGCTTCTTGCTGTGGAGACAACAAACTCTCCCTAGTTACTAACTCCCAACTAAATTTTAATCATTTTCGGACAGTTCATCCAATCAGGTTTTCCCTTAATCACATCGCTGCGTCGGGTCAAATGATTCGACGGCGGCGAAATCTTTAGTATAGTAGAGAGAACCGACAAGACGTCACTAGCGATGCGTCTGCGAGAATTTTTGGTACCTCAAGATGTCGAGATGTCGTGATGTCTTAGTTCTTACCATACCCGAATGGATATCGTTTGATGATATTCGAAGAACAGTAGTATCGATAAACAAATCTCTCAGGGTTTTTGAAGTGCTTAGTTGCATATAAGTTCGTTTATTTCGTGAAAAATGAATAATTTAGAAATTTTCTTTAAATTGATCAATCGCATCATTTGAAATAATTAATTAGTGAAAAACATTTTCATTTTCAATAATAATTTATGTCTAAACATTTTCATGGACGATGAAAATATTGTTCATTTATTTATTTTTGTAAGCGATCATATTTAAAAAATAATTTTTCAAATCATTTATTTTTCTTAAATCAAATGGAGCAGTATAGTGTCATTCTCTCCTCAACATATGAGACTTGCAATTCACCTTCAACTATCAATGCATAATTTGCTCATGAACTAGAAAGCAATGACACTCTTTGCAAGTCTTCATGTAGTGTTAGACATTTTGATATGTGTCCGACACTCTTTGACACTCTTCCACTCGTAATCAATAAGTGCTGGGAAAATCTGACATGTGATCAACTCTCTTAACATGCGACACTCGAATCGCATTTAATAGGTGCTAGAGAATCCGACATGCGAATAACTCTCTTGACACCTGAGTTTGGAATTCGAACATGTGATCTCGACATGGATGGGGTCAATTTCAAAATTTTCAATAAATGAGTGGTCAAAATGCAAATGTGTACAAAAAATAAAAAAATAATAAATGGAGAAAGAAGAAAAACTAGTTTTCTCCTATTCTAACTCTCAAATCCCTAACACATGATTCCCCTCTCCTCTCGGCAAATGTCACTCCTCTTGCTAGTGTCACTCAAAATTAAAACAATGAATGATATTAAGAAATGACGGATTAATGTTTTTGGTGTAAATTCATTATTGGCTCTTTGTTTATTATTTATATATTTGTAATTTAATCAAATTAATTTGATTAAAATAATCATAAAAATGATAATTTATCGTGTATATATAAAAATATACATTTAATATATAACATATCGAAATTCTCTATTTTTTTAGAAATGATGTATTAATGTATCATACCGTATTGTGTTGTATGTCGCATATCTGTGTCGGTGCTACTTAACTTATAAGTTAATGCAATTTTTGATTTGGTAAAATATATGCACTAAGTGTTTTTTTCCCTCTAATATCTGTTAGTAGGATATGTGGTTGAAAGAAATTGCACCATAGATGTTAAACCTTAATAACCACTTAGACATTTCAAGAAAAGAAAAATTAAGCAAAATGAAATAGAAATAAGAGTAATGAAATTCGATTGTGTTTGAGCTGGATTTGAAAATCCTGAATACAATTTATATATCCCTTGTTAATTTCTTTATAAACATACAAAAGATTAATCATAGACAATCGTCTTTTGAATAGCGTGGACAATTTGGTTTTTTGCTAATTTAGGTGCCGACATTAAATAAATAGTATTGAATGCTGAAAAGTGACTTTTGCATCATAAACTATTTTCGTTAAGGAATATGGACTTATTTTGATTTTTCGGCCGGTTTGTCCGTTGACACTTAATGAATTGCATTTAATGTTGAAAATCACTTTTACATAATAGACCAGTGGTTGCGCTTTTCACAAATCTCAATATTTTAATTTTGCTTTTCCCTATTCTGATTTCATATTTCTTGAAACAAAAGAATGTGAACACTCTTACAATTGGGTCAATTCCAGAGCTGGTGTAATTCTATACATTTTCAAATAAAAAAAAAAAAGAAAAGCATTAGCATCTGACAATAAAACATAATTAGTGTCTGCATTTAGTGTTGAGAATGCAATGTTACCATAGTTATTGGACGCAAAGATTAAATAACAAATCTAAAACATCAAAAGTTGAGACACATTATCATATATTTACTGATCATAAAGATAATTTGCATAACAAAATTTTATTGGGAGCCGTTATCTCACGAAATGTTCAAGATTTGAAAAATACTTTTTAAAAAATGATTGGTCATATTTCTTAGAAAAATTAGTTAATAGAAAATGTTTTCAATATTCACAAAAAATTAGTTTCTACGGATATTGTTCTCAAAAAATTATAATTTCTTTTAGGTAAATCGAAGAAAACTAGATAAATATTTTATAAATGCCCTCCGGCTCACATAACAAGGAAAGATACTCTAATCGCGTATCATCAATCTCTCACATGTTTGAGATCAAAATCATTTTCCATAGTGCGTCAAGTCTTCATTCATTTCTACTTTCTATAAAATTAGGAGATATATATTTTAAAGTAAGGTTATTATTCAATCCGCTTATGCATTCATAGTCGAGTATATGACACACCCGCGTTCTGTGTTAACTTTAATATCGAATTCCACTATGTGTGTTCGTAATCCAATTGAGATTGCGTAACTTATGTCTTAGCCCGACAACAAACTTAATTGATAAATCCTTTAAAAACAATATTTATATGTATTTTCGAAAGCCAAGGTCGGGCAAAGCACAGATATCAAAAATAAAAGCAAAAGAAATTTAAATACACACTAAAAATGATTCTAACTTATATCATATAATTTACAGGAGAAAATAAAAAAAATGCTATTTTTTCAGAGGAAATCGATAATACAATTTAAAAAAAAAAATTGAGAAAAAGAAAAGAAGGAAGGATTGATATTACTCGCACCAACGTCACATGTCTTATTTCCACACAATTTCTTATCCGGCGTCACTCCCTTCCAAGCCCCACACAGCTTGGCGCCCTTTTCCCCTGCACTTCTTCTGTAAAGACCGAATTTTTTTCCTTCGAGATGAACAGAAGCGAGCCTCTCTCCATTCTCGAATCCTACCTACCTGTCGTCAAGGTCAGTTTTTTTTTTGCCCCTTCTTTTTAGCTGAGCTATTCATTCGGTGAAGTAGCTTCTCGAATTGGAAACCATGAATGGGTGGTGAAGGTTGGGGTGATTCCTGGGCTGCTGTGCATTCGGTTTCTTGTTTATTGGTTGAGAGTTTCCGTCTCCCATGTCCGGAGTTTGAGCCAAGATTGGATTTTGGGTTGAATACGGTGGGAATTTGACTGTTTAATCATCTGGGTTGGAGTTGTTTCCCTGTTGCTTCGGTTTGTTTGGGAGATGAGGCGTGAGTGCAAGACTAATTCACAGTGAAAGAAGCTAATTTCACTGGGGGGAATCAGCTTGCAGTAGGGGGAGAAAAATCCGGACCATGGCGTCCGTGGCTGCGGGCTCCATCTGTCTGTTCCGTGACAGGAGCATTGGCGCCGCATCAATTGCGGTCACCATTTTGGCCAATAGAAATTCTCATATGGCGAAGTTGCTGTGTTATCGTGGTAAAGCTCGAGCCACGATGTGGATGGGCATAAAGACGATGAGGCGATTGGAAACGAAATGCTCTCTAGAGAGCCATTGTCGCTCCGAATCAAGTAGTTCTGGTTTTCCATTGCCAAGGAAAGAGGAAGTTACTTCGTCGCGTGGAAGTCGTTCAGGAGTGCCTAAGGTAGTGGGTGACTTGAATTCTTCTCTTGTTCCATTCATGGAGAACTGCTGGGTACATGACATTGTTTTGTCTCTTCCAAGGTAACTGAGAGTGCACGGGAGATATTTCATCTAGTGAGAGAATGGAGTCAGCGACGTGTCATCCAACTAGCTGCTTTAGCTGCCTGCACATTCTTGATAATTCCCTCTGCTGATGCAGTCGATGCCCTCAAAACCTGCGCTTGCTTGCTAAAAGAGTGCAGGTATTTCCTCCCTTTAATCTTTCGAGTGGCTGAATTAGGCACTGTTCATTTTATGTTGTGTCATATGTAATACATCCTTTAACCCTTGAGCTTTATAGAACTTCACATGGTTGACACCTGCGTCCTTTTTTTACATGTGACATGACTGGACAATTGACATTTGGTCAAAAATAGTAGAAGTCATAAGAACTGTCTTGAAACTATTTAGCATAATTGACTGAAGGAATCATGATATCATAAATATATTTCCATGCTTATAGCAAATTGCTTGTCTGTCTTAGTTAGCTTTGCTCGTGAAAAAGTTGAAAGTCGTTCTGTTATCTGGCCTTGCTCAGATTCTTGGCTGCTGTGCCAAGAGTCACTTTATCAGTTGGAAAAATTATTTGTGTCAAATTTTCAGCTCAGTTTTCCTTCAAAGCTGATGTCATTATCCTTGAGGGTTCAAAAAAACCAGTAGCTCATCTTCTATATTAGTAGGCGAAACATGAGGTAAATATTATTGAGTTGATTGCGGATGTGTAGGCTAGAGGGTAATGAAATGACTATAAGATATGATGGTAGAGAAATGGAGAATAATCCTCCTGAGTTAATTGATCTGGTTCAATGAGCAGGATAGAATTGGCCAAGTGCGTCGCAAATCCATCATGTGCTGCGAATGTTGCTTGTCTCCAGACGTGCAACAATCGGCCTGACGAGACTGAATGCCAGGTTTGCTCTGAAATTACCATTTTGTAAAGACATCTATGTACATGAACACTACTGTAAGAGAGAAATAAATCATCAGATCAAGAGCCTAGGCACCACCTTTCATAGTTGATTTATTAGTTAACCCTTTTTGCTGCATTACCTCTCCGAGTTTTCTGTGCTGCTTCTCATGTCATAGGAGGAAGAACAGAATGCTAATGCTCTTTTTAAAATATTTCGTTTCTGCTAAAATTGGATTGAGTGCGCTATATTTGGCTTAAAAAGAAAATAACCGAGGCAGGATTTCAAGTATAGTTGTTTCACTTTTCTGACAGAAATTTTATCTCTCTCTTCTTTTTTTTTTTTTCAGATCAAGTGTGGGGATCTTTTTGAAAATAGTGTTGTGGATGAATTCAATGAATGTGCAGTTTCGAGGAAGAAGTGTGTACCTAGGAAATCTGATGTTGGAGAATTTCCTGTTCCTGATCCTGCAGTTCTTGTTAAGAGCTTCAACATGGCAGATTTCAGTGGGAAGTGGTTCATTTCTAGTGGCTTAAATCCCACCTTTGACACTTTCGATTGCCAATTGCATGAATTTCATACGGAATCAAACAAGCTCATGGGCAATCTGACGTGGAGGATACGTACTCCAGATAGTGGGTTCTTCACCCGAACAGCTGTGCAGAGATTTGTACAGGACCCTGAACAGCCCGGGATATTATACAATCATGATAATGAATATCTCCATTATCAAGATGACTGGTAATTCCTTGCAGCAATTTCTCCAACGCTCTTAAGTACCAGTTTCTCATGCAACTTATTTCCTTCTGATGACTATAATCTTGTCCATGACTTCATATGTACAGAGCAACCTCCAAATCATCTTGTATTATTCAAGTTCTCGAACAAAAGAAGGCTTATCGTGTATGTGATGTGTGGGGAATTACATTACTCAGTTTTTATCCTGGAGAAATATGAGTATTGAGTTTCCGTGGTTTAATCCTTGGAAATTTGACAGACTATAAATTATGCACAAATGCATGAAACAAATTAGCTGCTGAATGCTTTCACTTAGTTTTCAATTTGTTACTCAATTTGTTGTGTCAAAGCTAGGACTGAAATTATTGGGTGAAGATATACTGGAAAGCTCATACTGAAGATTAGATAGTCAGTAACATGGAGGAAAACTTCCTGATATAGCAGTCAGAGATGTGGCCAAAATGATCTCGTTCATGATCAAGTGGATTATTTATCTGATATATAATGTCATCTCGAAAATTATTACTTTGGTTTGGTTAATTGACGAATTTAATTTTCAGTAATTTCTTCATTGCTACAAACTTGGCAGGTATATATTGTCATCCAAGACAGAAAACAAGCCAGATGATTATGTATTCGTATACTATCGGGGCAGGAATGATGCATGGGATGGGTACGGAGGAGCGGTTGTATACACGAGAAGTGCAGTTTTGCCAGATAGTATCGTACCAGAACTTGAAAGAGCTGCGAAGAGTGTAGGAAGAGACTTTAAAGACTTCATCCGAACTGATAATACTTGCGGCCCCGAGCCGCCTCTTGTGGAGAGAATAGAGAAGACAGTGGAGGAAGGTGAGAAGACTATTGTGAGGGAGGTCGAGCAGATTGAAGATGAGGTACAAAAAGTGGGAAAGACCGAGATGACTTTGTTCCAGAGGTTGACTGAAGGGTTTAGAGAGCTCAGACAAGATGAGGAGAACTTCTTGAGACGCCTTAGTCAAGAGGAAATGGAGGTATTGAATGAGCTGAAGATGGAAGCGACTGAAGTTGAGAAACTCTTTGGACGAGCATTGCCGCTTCGGAAGCTAAGGTAGCTCTCGGAAATGTGACAGGAGATCATTGTTGCTCTGATTTGTGATGTACAGCTGTTCAAATTAAGTCTTTGGCAATTTCGACTTCATTTCCACTTTTCTCTGTTTACTCTTACATACGAGACCTGTGCTCCAATAGGCTGAACATGGACTAGGTTCAACCAGCCCGTTGGTGAGCAGTCTTCTTTTATCTTTTGACGATTCATTTAAATCTTTATGAGAGATGATTTGAGTTGATATATAGAATCTACGTTATATTGTTATCTCTCTCTCCTCTTCTGCCATAGCTGGCCTGGTCGGTTCTGAGGAACTGGACAAGATGGTCACTAGAGAAAATGATCCCTTCGATTGATAATGTTCTTTATTACAATGTTGCCAACTTTCTTGGTGTTTGTGAGCATTTGTGCCCACAATGTTGCTCCTTGAAGTCGCACGCTTACATTACAGGTGACAAATTTTACATCTCCCACCACTTTCCTCCGGTCTTCCGTCCCCGAAAGATTACATCAAGCCTCGACCGGCTCCAGTTTTGTACACAAAATCATGTCAAAGGCATGGCAACATGAAATGCACGGCCTTACAATCTCCTCGAAATAGTGGATAGAGGAGATCTGTTATTTGACTGGGATGACCTAATAGTTTCACTCGATATAAGTGTGAATTGAAAGGGACTTTGTTGAGTTTAAAGAAGATGATGCACAAGTACGTGTGAGACAGAACTTCAGACAATATTAACGCCACTGGAGTAATTTGCCATTGGTGTATCTGGCACGTCAGAGGCATCTCCGCTCGTCTGTTCCTCCACCAGCGGGTGAAGACTCCCCAACGGGTTATACTGTTGAACCACCAGAACCGATGCGGTGGTTGAAAAGCCTGACGAGGCCAAGTAGCCCCCGACGTGGCCCAATTCCGGACAATCACTCGTCCGGTCCATCAATACCGGCGCAGTGGAAGGCGTCCTTCCCACTATGAACAGATTGCACCTGCTCATTGATTTTAAGGCAGCCACAATGTCTTCCTTAGTTCCCACAGTCCTCTCCTCATAGGTAATAGACTCGTTTTTGCCGGTAGTCAAGTCTAACAAATCGTTGGGACTGTCATCATCTTCACTACTTTCTTGTGCTGCAACTGCAGTTCCTGGAGGGAAAACAAATTTCACGACACTGAGCACAATCCCAGGATGCTCTGCCATGCGAATCCCAAAGGTGAGTGCCTCGCGATCATCAGGGCCTCCGAAAAAGGGCACAACAATTGTGTACGAGACATCACTGGCGGAGACTTGGGTTGTGCCTCCTAGGCCGCGGTCCACAAGTATCCCAACCGAGCACGGCGCATAGCGTAGGACCCTCTGGTTCACAACATGGAATGAGTGGCCGAGTGACTCCATCACACCATCCAACCTCTGGTGCTTGTGGAATGGGAGCAATATCATCGCAGACCGTTTCTGGTGCGCGCTTGTGCAGATGTCCTCGTGGATGGTGCTGAGAGGGGATATAGCGGTCATGGGGCGCACGGTGACGGAACTGAGCTGCTGGTAGGCCTCAAACGCAATCACCATCTGGTCCTGGTCGTCGCGGACCCTGTTCCAAAATGGAAGGCCATTCCTTCGCGCCTTGTGCACCATGGAAATGGCCGAGGACCGCTCTGAGAGCTCCATGAGGTGCATGGCGTAGACACTGAGGCGGCCCCTCTTCCGAGTCCCGCGGGACGACTCAATAAGGTTGATCATGGTAGGTATGTTGCGCGTGCTGTGGAAGCAGACCAGCAGCCGGAGCTCAGTGTCAAGGTCCTTTCGCCGGATCGTCCGGTGCTTGTACGGCACTCCTCTCCTCGCCGGTTTATACACAGCTGTCACTACTGGGGTTGTGATGAAGGTGGTGAATAGGGCCATTAGAACTAAGACTGCAAATGTCTGGTCATTCAGCACCTGGGATAAAGGGCACAAAAAAGGGAATATCAATTATCAGATTGATATTCTTAGCTCAGGACTAATTATAAAGCACGACAATTTGCTAGTTGTAAAATTTTGTGTTTAGCAAGAAATGGATGAGCATGATGTACCTTCCTATCCTTCCCAATGTTGAGCACAATGAGCTCCACCAAACCCTTGGTGTTCATCAGGAACCCAAGAGTGACAGCTTCCTTAAATGGCACCTTGCACAGCATTGACACGGACAATGTCCCCACAATTTTCCCAAAGCAAGCTGTGAAAATGACAAGCACCAACAACCCCCAGGACTGCGCTCCTTGTATCGTCGCGACATTTGTCTTCAATCCACTTGACACAAAGTAGAGTGGCAGGAGGAGCCCCGACACAAGGTCCTCTATCTTCTCGATCAGGACGCCGGCAAATGGCCCGTCCTTAGGCATCACAATGCCCACCACGAAAGCCCCGAAGAGTGCATGTATGCCGATGGTGTCGGTCACGAAGCCTGCGGCCAGCACGAGTGACAGCGTGATGCATATGTAGAGTTCCTTCACGGGCTCACCCTCGGGTGACCTGCGTGCCATCCAAGCGAGTGCCGGGTTGAGGGCGAAGATCGCAAATAACACGAATGCAACCCCACAGAGCAGGACCCACAGGGAGACCAGCGGGGACGTGTTGCTGCCTGAGAGGGCTATGGCGAGTGCAAGCAGGATCCATGCCGCCACGTCGTTGACTGCGGCTGCTGACATGGCTATGCGACCCACGTCAGTGGTTAGGAGCTTGAGCTCAGCGAGTATGCGTGCTAGGACGGGAAAGGCTGTGATGGATAGGGCCACACCCATGAAGACGAGGAACGGCCCTTGGCTCACTCCTTTGGAGATCGTGGACCGGAGTACCACCGACGTGCCAATTCCCAGGATGAAAGGGAGGCTGATGCCGGCTAATGCGATTGCTAGGGCTTTCTTGCCCGTTCTCTTGATGGAACTGATGTCGAGCTCAAGGCCGACCAAGAACAAGAAGTAGAGGAGGCCTATGTTTGCGAGCGTGTCGAGGACGGTCATGCTTTGTGTCGGGAAAACTGCGTGCAGGAATTTCTCGCTTCTTCCTAATGCCGAAGGCCCCAGCAAGATTCCACCCTGGAGACATAAAAATCTCATCAACCAAGTGCCTGCTGTTTCTCTAACGTGAGACTTGATGACAACAATGAATTCACATAAACTTTACAAACAACCTCCCTTAGATTAATCGCCATGTGCATTCATATTATAGCAAAAGGCCTCTCAGGACCTTGGCTAGGTCGTGCATGATTTCTCTAGGAAATTGGTGGATCATTTTGGAAAGAACATATAAAACGGCACTCCATTTTTTCAGAATTGATATGAATGTTCAAGAAATACGAACCCCTAGAATTTCCCAAATAAACACTCTTTTCTTCGTGGAACGATGAAGATAGGTAAGAAACTCACAATGATCTCCGCAATGACCCTCGGCTGTCTGAGAGGCCTGAGAACCAATGCAAGCAGCCTCGTGAAAGCCACGACGAGGCATATTTGGAGGATGACCAGAGGAAGCGCGTAATCCAGGGGGCTGTCGCCCTGGAAAGACCCGTTCGACGTCGCCTTCATCGGCTTGGGACAAGCCGTCGCATTGCCCGCCATCGATATTTTACAAACTTTTTACCCCAAGACAATCCTGATATCTGAAATTCAAGAATCAATGCGAGTACGCAAACGGAGAAAGACAAAAAAAAGACTCCTCTCCTCACGACCCCATCAACCTCGGGTCTCCCCTATTATCATCATTCCTGTTCCCGAGCGTACGATGTGCAACTTCTGAAGAGAATTTGAGTTCCTTCAGAAGCATAGGAGGGAGAGGGAGAGATGCCACCAGGACTTTCCTTTTTCTAAAGGGATCTTGAACAGAGAGGGGATAGATGCGAGAGACTAATGCAGAGAACACCTGTCAACACCAGAGCACGAAACTTTTTGGTATCACAGAGACAGAGTTGTCTTCGGAATATCGTTGAGAAACTCTCAGGATATGGAAGGGCGCGATGGCGGTATACCAAACCGGCCTCTATATATAGAGAGGGTTAGTTATTTTTATTTTTTTTTTGGTCGAAAGAGGGTTTGTTAGTTTATGAGAGCTTGTTTATAGTTGTCTATATGCACCATATCTTAGTGGACAAAGCATTAAAATTGAACAAAAAGGGGAAGAGAAGTTGCACATAAAATTATGGATTATCTGGTCTCTCTCTTTTTTTCGCTGGACAAGTCCTATCTTCATCAATCTCTTCCGTACAAATACGGCTTTTAAAGAAGCCTTTTATTTTATTTTATTTTATTGCTATTATTTATTTATTTTTTGTAATGCACTAGATCTTTACGTCTCTTAAGTAAGATCTTTGCTTATGATATACACCAAAGATAACACAATTGGACGACAAAAATCTCCCCGTGGAGGGGTTTGTGCAAGATAAATTCTATCTTTATGTGGCGACTAACAAAGGGAAGATTACCGAAAAAGTCTTTCATCATATTGTATTTTTGCCAATTTAATCGTAAACTTTATAATTGTACAAATTGAGTCAATCCAGCTAATTTTAACTAGAAATCACTGACGTGGATATTGAGCATACTACATGGTATGGGCAAAGCTAACATGAACATGTTTTACTCATATTTTAATTTTAATTTTTTGGATTTATGTTTATTCTCTTTTTTCCCTTTTCTTTACTTTTTTTTTCTTTGGTTTTTGGATTGAGCGCTGGCCAAATTCACCAATACTGGGCGAGGGTCACTTGGCCAATTTCTGCCAAGGGCGTCACGACTTTCACTCAAAAAAAAAAGTCAAGACAAGGAAAGAAAAAAGAAAAAAACCAAACAATTCCAAAATATTATTTAAAATATCCAAGTCAGTGTCAGCCGTGCCACATCGGATGGCCGGTGCCCGCATTAGTAATTTCTGGTTAAAATTGGCTAAATGAATTTAATTAGTAAAACGTGAAAAGATTTATAACTTAATTTATGCAATTAAAATATTTATAATTAAATTAACAAAAATGAAATAGATTTAAGACTGTTTTGGTAATTTTTCCACCAATCATCATATTGTTCTCTATTTCGTGGGCAAAGGAATATTCATTTAGTGCGAAGTCTGAATAATCTTAGGCTCTCTCTTGTCTCTTTTCTATCGAATACAAAAGAAATCAAAAGAAAAATGGAATTTCATATTGTTAAAAATAAAATAAAATAAGTTGAGCCACCTGCAAGGCCGCGCCACACGCAAGCCGCGACAACCTTATTATTTCCTAGTCATGCAACTGCAGGGCGTGGAAGATGATAAAAACAGTCACAGTCAGAACTAGGATTTGCATATCATATTTATTACAAGAACAAATTAATCCTTGTCCATCACCAAAAGATGCTGTTGGAACTTCCTTTTCTCTCCGCAATCAGCTGTACAAATTGCTTTGACTTTTCTCAGGGCCAGACTTAGCCCGAGCATCTATACCTCCGATTTTTATACTCATGGCTTACTTCGTTCTATGCTGTAACAATTAGGATAATGTGTATTATTGCCCTTCATCACCGCCCGGAAACGGCAACTCGCAATCACCCGATTAATTTTTAGACTTTCCGACGAGTGGTGGAAAGAGGAACGTCAAACTTCTTTTTCCCGCCCTTTTTGCGTCCAATAATTGATTAAACTACATCAAAACAGCTCACTTTCTTATGTACATTTGATGATGCAATGAACGGATATTTTTTTATTCAATTTGAACCACTAATTATTCTTGAAATGTCGTGTAATCTGAGGATGGTGTTAAGATGTGCCTTCCCAAGCTGAAGCCATACAGATGCAGGTCAGGATCAGGAGCGAGTTGATCATCTATTTTAGGGTTTTGCATTCTAGTTTTGCATCTAAATCGGGAGACAACAGATTACTAATGACATCGGTTTTAGTGTTTTAAATATTAATGATGAAACAAGGGTTTCATGTGTATAATTGTTTCGTCTCGCCTCAAGGGTCAAAGACACTATTTATCATATTAATGATATGCCCCTTATCAACCCATTTAAGACAATTGAATGAGTCGATTTGCACTAATTGTTGACTGATATTCTTGAAGAAGTGTCTAAAGTGGATTGTCATATGTAATCAAGCCAAGTTGATGGATAGTGCAATATTACGGATATTAGATCACGTGAAATTCATTGCAATTAACACTTCAATTCATCACGTGAAATTCATTGCAATTAACAGTTCAATTCGTCAGATCCACGAAAGAGAGAGATAGAGAGAGGATAAGGTGATCCGATTCCATTGAAACTTTCAAACTAAGAAAAGAAAAGATTCGGTTAAATGAAAATCAATTAATATAGACTACTTGAAAGGATGTCAATCATATCATAATACGGATGATAGTCGACGCAGTATTTCCCATATAAATAACCCTAATAATTGATAAGTGAGGTCTGTGTATGTCAATGGCTGCCTATACCTAGAAAGAGTTGACAAGAGTTCCAGTTTTGACTTGCATCGTTCCAGATTCAGATGCACCATAGATTTCTCAGATAATCTTCTCTCTGGCCACGTAGTTCGAGTGTCATCGATTATGCGACGTTTCCTTTATGACATGAAGTCGCCATTTATCAAAAAGAAAAAAAAGAGTATTTTAGCTTATCTGCGCTGAGGCTCTTATGCTGTTCTATGGAAACCTAAACATCGACATCCTGTCTTACGTGAAGGCCAGCAAGAAGAACGTACAGCGAGAGTTCGTGGCTTTGTATTTGTATTTTGGTCAATCGTTGTCGATGATAAGGTTCTTATCTTTGCCATGCCTCTACTTGTCGAACAATAATTTGTGTCGAACAATAATTTGTGATCGTGCTTATCTCGTTGTTCATAAATTTAAACCCAATCGGAGCAGCGAGAAAGGTCAAGAATCCGACCCGTGTGCAAAGAAGGCGCACCTCATAGGTCCGATTTCCATTCGCCAGCAAACGAACACAATTCCACATCTAGGCTACACCTAAAACGGGCTTTCTCGATTGATATGTACATATATTTTGGCTTTTTTCCCCCTAGACCTGGGCAAAAACGTATAATTGCCATCGACAATAGTTTAGTATTTGTGGGGAAAAATACTAAAACACATCAAGTTGTGTCGATTTAGAGTCAAATTATGTTGTCCTCTTTCAAGTTTGAATTTTATCTTGGTTATTTGTTGTACTCTTTTGTGAGTTTCTTCTTGGTAATTTTATTGTACTTTTTTGTTGGCTTGACAGATTTTTCGAATTTGATGTGCATCAAAATTTTGGATTTTAAATTTTCAAAAATCCGCGAGGATCGCATCTGGGGTATTAGTACTCTAACAAGACTCAATTCATTTGATTTCTTCCATTTTTACAACAATCACTCAATAAATACAACTTTCAATTAAGTGTCGAGCCGTCGTATTGCGTAGGCATTTGACTTAAAACCACGTGACTAAATTGACATTATCAAAATCAACTTGAAAATTTAATGTTTAGCCGTCATAGGAATTTAACTTAAAATCATGTGATTAAATTGACATTATCATATGTGAAAATCAACTTAAAATTAAGTGTCTAGCCATCATATTACATAATGTAGCTTAAAAACATGTGATGAATTACAATAACAATTTGTGTGAAATTCAACTTAAAATAAAGTGTCTAGCCGTCGTATTACATAGACATGTAGCTTAATAACATGTGATTAAATTGAATTATTTTTGTTTGAGGATGATCCATAATAACAAGCAAGTGCAATGGATCACTGCATATTAATCAATCTAAGCGACTTGCACGTAATCAGGGTACCGACCAGAAAAAAAAAAAAAAAAAAAAAAAAAACCAATCAGGGTGAATGCGTGTACAACCGTCCGCTATAATTCCACTTAATTACGCGATTGTTCAAATCCCTAAATAGATTATTTCTTTTTCTTTTTTTTTATACGAAAGCCTTTCACGGTCATGCCCTTGGGTAGCGCGTACTTCAACGACACTATTTTCTGACCCGGACTTTATTATGATAAGAGCGCTATAATAAGCTTCGTATGATCCTATCCAAAACACGAATCTTAATCAAATACCCGACCAGGTTCTTCACTCCTTTTATTAAAAAAATGGATGATTGATCTTGTTGGTTTTTATATATATAAGTCAACTACCTTCAATTCCAAGATTATATCCAACTTCGCATCACTCATACCAATTGGATTTAATTGAGACTTGACTTTAGTCACTTGATGATTCAAGATGAAACATAAACAAACAATTGGGAGAACAAAAATGACAATCAGGATTTGCTAAAATTCATTGACCTCGATTTTATGAAAGATGATTGGACCGTAAGAGACTCCAGATGAATGCACTCAATGATACCTAATTATTTTAATGGATTTTTTAAACAATTATTTTCGTGGACAGCAAAGAAGAATTAACAGGAGAGAGTACGGAAATACGAATGATCGTAGAATATTCTGTGGCGGAGTAAAGTATTCATTTGAACATGTCAACAAGCCGACCAAAAAAAAAAAGAACATGTCAACAAAAGAAGGAAGGAACGTGTCAAAGCAAAGACCCAAAATAGAAAGGTATAATTACTAAATGAGCAATTGACAAGGATATCATATGTTTGGCTAAGTACAAAATAATAAATATAAGATGGATGTCCATTATATATAGGGGATTGAATTGCTTTACTCATCAATTCATCATGATGACCCGTCTCTATTACGAAGAAATTATGGATTTCATCCTTGTTGATGCACAAATCGAGATGTTCGGATTTACCATTTGTTTTACAGAAAATGAATGTTTTGGAAAATATTTCCTAAAAATAATCACTAATATTGCTTATAAAAATAAATGAATTAAAAAATTTATTGCCTACGAAGATATTAAGACATAAATTATTGTCGATAATAAATATATTTTTCATTGACTAATTATTTTAAGCGATACAGATAATTATTTTCAAAAAAAATTATTTTTTAAATTGTTTATTTTTCACAAAACAAATGAAGCCATAATCCCCCTCGTTTTTTGTTTAGGGGACCCTCTAAATGCATAAGTACAAAAATAAAGTAAAATGAGAGATTAGAGGTTTTCTCTTTTGGGTTAATAATACAAAAAACTCCAAACTTGTATACTTGTGATAAATTTACTTCGAATTAATTTTTTGACCACAAAAAATCCCAGATTGACAAGCCAATGATAAATTTACCCCAAGTGAACACAAAAAATCTCCAATTAATACACTTGTGATAAATTTATCTTAAATTAATTTATTTGACTGCCAAAAAATCCAAACTAGTAATGTAATATACCATACATTAAATTGGATTAATATCATAAAAATCACAAGAGCGGTACAACTATGATACATTGAGAGTAAAAAATCCCAAACTAGTATATTTGTCATGTCACCCTACTTAATAATTTGACAGTAAAATTTAATGAAAATTAACGCAAAGTAAATTTATCACAAGTGTATCAGTTGAATTTATCAAATGTATATTAGTTTGGGTTTTTGGTAGTCAAAAAATTAATTTGGAGTAAATTTATCGCAGGTGTACTAATTTGGTGTTTTTCACAGTATTAATTCTTTTATTTTTGTCATTAAAGGTTATTACTGACAACTTTCCTACATCATTTGTTAGATATTGTTTATTTGTCGAATATGAGCACAATATGAGATTGAGATTTTAATATGTTTTTTCCGTTAAATGCGAGCCAACTATGAGATAGGTTTCCCCTTATAACATCTCGTCATTAACAATTATTTGTAAACATTTAATAAAAGGGTATTTCAAATAGAGTCTATTTATATAGTGGCGATTATTTTAAAATATGTTTATAACCGAGATATGCATAATTACATTAGAGAATTATGCATATGAACAAATGAGAATATATCTATTAGAAATAAATGCAATAGGGATTAGAAATGCGGAATTAAAATTTTTTTAGGATTAAAGATATTGTCACCATGAGACACAAATTATTGGATATATATCTGTGTGTGTTTATATATAGAATGGAGAGTTGCTCATGCGTTGCAAGGAATTTTTTTTCCTTTTTTTTGGGTTGGTGAGTTGCACGGATTGAAGTGTATATTGAATGGTCTTTCGAAAGGTCAATTGAAATTTTCATCCCTCAGAAATTCAATTAGTCAACACGAAATTAGAGACTTTTGGAGATTACAATTTATACTAATATATCTGCTCTCATCAATGGCAAATCGATGAAATAATTATAATTAGGATTTAGTTATACTAACCTGCCTCAATGCTTATGTGCCATGTATATTAAACCTATGAATAAATCCTTATGTTTGATATTTTGTTAAGTATCTAGATTACATGGTTGATGCTATATATGTGATAAAGTTTCCAGATAATTTTACAAATATACTCTAATGAAGTAATATAAATTTGGTCATTTAGTAGGTCCATCACCAATTTAAAATATATTTGACATTTACCGTTGGATATTCAATATGTGGAGCAATTTATTTATAAAACCGACGCCAAACACATATCTCACTCATCTAAAATTAAAGATACAAGTAATTTTTTACAATGATAGTTGACCTAACAATGCTCCTATAATTTTCAATCGTGTTTTTTCAACGTTAGATATGAAAACTGTTTACTGCCAATGCATCATCCAACTTGTAGAAAATTTAGTTTACAGGGTTGAAAGTCCACCATCACGTAGACTTTACTACATATGCTACTATCTACAGACTACTGCCTAAACAAGTAGATTTACATATTTATTTTTTAAAAACGAGCAATCAGATAACGCAAATTTCTAAAACAATAAGCCTTATTGATAGTGATAAGAATGAACTTGTAATAAAACCTTGCTTTAGGATTTTGTTCTCATTTTAAATAATAAGAATTATCGTGCAATACAACTACAATTCAGAAAAAGAGCATTTGAAAAGAAAATAGAATGCTACCTGCTTTGTCCTTTTGATCATTCGTCTAAATAGAATTTATAGATTGTCATATATAATTATTTTTATATATTACCGAAACTTTCATAACTCTATTATTTCCTTTACATCAATTAGAGATTTATTAGCAAAATATACGCAAGAGATTTGATAGAACTATTACAAAAATAAGCATTGCTCTATTATTTCAAGTAGGAGTGAACAAAACGGATAGCCTGAACCGAGAACTTCCCGGACCAGACCAAACCAGCTGGTTCGATCCAGTTCCCAAGAGTATCGATCTAGTTTCTAGTTCCTAAAAGTGAAATCAGTGTCAGAGCGGTCCGGTTTATAGTTTTAAGGGGAAAATGGACCAGACCGACTACATATATATTTTTTTATCTCTTCAAAAAAAAAAAGTGACTAGCTTTTTTTATTTATTTATTTCTTCATAATAAAAGGCATCAAGTAGTGGAGAAAAAAAAGTGATTGATTCCATTGGACTGGACTAAACTAGTCTGGTTTGATTCTCAATCCTACAACTAATTAGTCCAATCCCCAATTCCTAATTTTGGGAACCGGGAATCGATCACCTCTAATTTCCAGTTAATTTATTAGACATTTTATCGCCAAAATATGCACAAGAGTTACATATATTCTAAAGTGACCATGAAAATTAATTTGCTAGGAGTTTATCACCAAAATATACATCAATTAGAGATTTATTGGTAAAACATGCATAATAATTAGAGATTTTGCTAGGATTTTATCACCAAAATATGCACAACTCTATTCTTTCTTGTACATAAATTAGGAATTTATTATCACTATGTGTGTGTGTGTGTGTGTGTGTGTGTGTGTGTGTACAAGAATGAAAGAATTACTAGGATTAGAGATTTCCTAAAGTGATGGTGCAAATTAAATTGTTGGGTAAAAATCGAAGGTTCGCATGCCATGTGGCTCAACCTCGCACAAGCTTTACCCACTACTATTATTACTCCATCAATCGTAAACCTATTGTACAAATTTCAATTCAATCCTAAACTTTTTCAATTTTATCAATCTAATTTTAAAACTTTGCACGAAAATCCAGTGTAGTTCTTTTTTTTTTTTCCTCATATCTTTTATGTTTCATCTTTAACCGGTAGGGGGTTGACGGGACCATTGGAGCCTTGGCAAGGGGTAGTGACCTCGCCAACCCTAAGCAAGGCCCAAGCACTTGTGACCTTGGTGAGGGCCGCAAAGCCATCACCTAAAGAAAAGGAAAAGAAAAAATAAAAATTTGCAAAACTTTTTTAAAAGTACAAAAATCGTCCATGGTCATTCACGTAGGATGGCCTGTGCTACCTAAACTACTACCTCAGCGATTTCTGGCTGAAATTGGCTAAAATAATTATATTAGTAAATCATCAAAATGTTTATGACTAAATCGATAAAATTAAGAAGTTTAAAATTAAATTAGCCACCGTAAAATAGGTTTAAGATCATTTGGAATTCTTTTTTATACATCAATCGGTGATTTTATTACCAATATATTCATAAGAACTAGAGATTTCCTAAATTGACCGTGAAAATTAAATTGCTAGGTAAAACTCGCATGTGCACTCATTACATGTTTCATTCCTGCGCAAGCTTTATCTAACACGTGCACACATAATGGAGAGTGATTCTCCCTCTAAATTTCTTGTTTCTTGGTTCTTTTTTTTTCTCCCAAATTTTCGCTCCTTTTCTCCCTCACTCTGCAATCCCCGATCAATCAGCTAAACTACAGTTTATTTAAGAATACTTGGTATAATGTTTTTATGAACAAATTTCAATGGGGCTAGTCAAGGCCAGGGATACAAAGTCGCCTAGAAGTTCCAAATATTTTTGCCTAGAAACTATCGAGATTTAAATTCGTTTACAAATATTAAAATACAAATATTCTTCGGGAGGATCTTTTGGACATGGCTTCGGAAATTTTAAGGATGTGCGCTTGATAGTGTGAACGTGTACGTCCACATAATCACTCCCATCTCTACTTAATCAATCATGATTGTGTCTTAGTCATGGTACGTTTCTTTCTCCCACTAAATAATTAGATTAAAATAATCTGGTGACAATCCTATGATGGTCTGTTTGGTTGGTCCAACACATAAAATCTTAGGTCATATCTATTTTTGTGCAAGTCTTGATTTTTACTAATCATGTCTATACCCATGCTTCCTTAAAGAAACTACGTCGATAGCTCATGATGTAAAAGACTAAAGTTGCTGTATGCTCCTCACTGGCTAATGCTCAATGTAATTGTCATGATAAAAGATGATACCAATAAATTTGATCGCTCATTAATTAGAAGACACGGGTTCTGAATCTGATTCGACGGGTACGTAACAACGGCCATCAAAATCCTCTCTTATCCAATGACATTTTATACAAGACATTTTTTTAAGGCTAAACCTATTAGAGGATATAGTGGTCAATTTCGCCGGAAGACTATCTTGAAATTTCGCATAAAAATTCAGAACTAAATTGATAAAATTGAATAGTTTATGAGTAAATTAATATCTGTAAATGGTTTAGGATTAATTGAATAATTCCGTTGACCTGTTGGACATTACATAGATCCCTCGTTATTCGTCCACCTAGATGGTTTTGCTCCCATGGTTTTGCTCCCGCATTATTCAAAGCTCCCCTGGATGGTTTTGCTCCCGCAGGTCTTGCACGCATTTGCCACTTGTCATCACTTATCACGGTTTGTTAAGGCAGATTGTCACTTGCGTCATAAAGCACCATCGTCAAGTAAAAAATCTAGATCGATTCAAAGACAAATTCCACAAAATCGATGGCTTTTTCGAACTCCTAAAAAGTCGAACTCTACAATTACTTTCTCTCATTTCTCATTTATATTCTAATTGACTTAAACTTCAGAGGATCTATCAAAATATGAAATACCAAATGCATCGACCCTTTGTCAGTAGTGCGGATTGATTTTCCTCATGTTGATCCGGCAGATTCCAAATCGGGCACCATCAAGAAATGAGATCTCAAATCATTGAAATCACCAAAATGGAACCAAAATTCAGCAGTCTATCGAAGTCACGCATCATGCGCACGTTGTCCAATGGTCGGAGACGCAACCAATCGCATCAAAGGCACTGTCGTGTACGGCCAATCGTTGGGGGCATCTCGGCGGAGGAAACTTCAAGGACTTTGCCTTGATAACGTCGAATTGCGCAATCAAGAAAGCTCTGCTTTTGGACTCACCTGTTCAACTCCCTACAGTAACCCCAAAGTCCGGACCAGACACCAAAATTAACGACTCCACAAGGTAACTTTCGTGAAAGAACAAGCAATAAAAGAGACGGAAATTCGTTAGAATGATCTCCTGCTCCGAGCGTGGATGGAATGCCTTTGATTCGATCGTCAATCTAAACTTAATCGGGACGAAAACTGACCCAAATTACCGCCTGACAGCAACGTAAAGGTCAAGGACAACCAGCCCCGTCCGCTTAAGATCGGTTTCATGACTCCTTTATCCCACGCGACAGCAAGGCAAAGAAAATAAGGTGGAATGAACTAAGCATGGCAAATTATCTTCATGTTCTCTATCCATGAAAAGAATGGATACGGTCCTGCTTGGCTTCGAAAGAAACTGAAACATTCTCAAGGAGGAGACATGGATGCTTCGACCAAATTCAGGAGCGGCGGCATCGTCTTCCTCCTCCTAACAGGTAGCTTCTTCGCCCTGGTTTTCTCAGAGGTCCATGTCAGCGTCAAGAACCGGCTGGGGAGCGGCAAGAACATGACCCTCCATTGCCAGTCCGAAGACGACGATCTGGGGGAGCAGAACGTTGCAGATGGAAGCGAATTCGGGTGGGATTTCAACGTGAATGTGTGGGGTACGACTCTGTTTTACTGTGACATGGGATGGGAAGGTGTGCAGGATTACCAATTCGATGCGTATTCGTTCGCTAGAGACTTGGTTCGCTGCGATGCGCAGTGCTTGTGGCTTGTCTCTGAGGAGGGCATGTATGGCTTTAATGGGCAAACTGGGTTTTGGGAGTACATTTACCAGTGGTCAAGTGGACTAGAATTGGCGAAAAAGAAATTACGATTGTGATGCGGTTGAGAAGCTTCTTAATGCTAAGTGTCAATTGGAGTGGTAAAAAATGTCTTGATCTGCAAGCGAGAGGAGGATTCGGTAGTGATTCCCGTGTTGAATAAATTGACTCTATCTTGAACTCAGTTTGGATATATCATTTCCCATATGAATGTCTGAATGCTCTCCCAACATCATATGTAATGCCTTATCTTCCCTTGAAAGAACATTGCCATAAGAATTACCAAAACTATGTATTTAGAATATGTCGAGCTTCTTACGAAAATTGTCGGCAAAACTTGGGGTGAGCATCATTCCAAATAGACCTAGAACCCAAGAACCGGCTCGGTAAGAACCAAAAATTGGAAAACTCATTTCAACAAGTAACTTCCAAGTTCTAGATAAACGGGGCTTAGAACTTGAAAGTTGGAATTTGAAACAATTTTTTTTTATGCTTTTTTCTTTTTGTCTATATTGTCGCACGATCCTGTTATATTCCAAGGCGTCCGATGATAAGCGTATAATTTAAAATCACTAATCTGAACTTCCATTTTATGATTGAGACTTTTATCTTATTAATAAAGGTGACAATTGACTGCAATCGTTGAATTAATAATACATGTGAAACTTGGATAGAACCTGAAATTGACCCTTAAAACTTGTGATAGGATAAAGTCTAGATTTCAGAGTGTGTCGGGTAAGTTTCTGGTTCTAAAAAATTAGGAATCTACTCAGCAAGTAGGTTTTAGGTTTCAAGTAGAATCTATACGGAACTTCAAAGTGCTCACCCCTGCACAAATCCATCGTGTTATTTTTCAATCCAGCCGCTGAGTTATTAAACTGTGATCGCACATAAAGGTAAGCTGCCTACATTCACAGACCGCAGCAAAAGACTTCAGTTAAATCTACTTCATTCTGTTTGGCAGAAGGTACGGAAATCACTGCCGCATCTCATTTGCATTGAGCTGAAAAAGGAGCAAATCCACTACATAAACTGATGCATTTGCATTTGAATCAAAAGTTCTCTTGACAAAGAAAAGAAGATTGGAATGAACAAAACTAGCAATCAGAATTTAAAATTGAAGACCATGTTCTCGAGCTGCTTCGGCGAGAGCTTCCACACGTCCATGGTAGGGATATCCACCCCGGTCGAAGGCTACCTTTGTGATTCCTTTCTCCAAGCACGACTTCGCGATAATTTCACCCACTCTCTTTGCCACTTCCTGGTGCCAACAAGTTACTAGGTTGAGAGTTTCTTTAGCAAAGCACACAGAACAGCAGTTCAAAATGATTTCATAGAGGATCTAGATTCTGGAAAGAAATAAATCACAAGCCATGGCAGAATTTCTCGCGTGTGATTATATTTAACATCTCAAAATGCACATGGAATGCAGAAAGAAATCTACAGAAGACAAGGCACTTCTTTATCTGAGTCCCCCCTTTTTTTCTCTCTTTCATTTCTTTTTCAAATTCAATTATATCTATACAAGGACGGTTACAGTACATGCAGTGAATTAAGGTTCATTTGGATACTCACAATGGTAGGACCAGAACTGTAGTCGGATTCCTCAGAGACAAGCTTCTGCATCGTTGATACCGCAGCAAGTGTGTGCATCTTAGTGTCATCAATCACCTGGACATAAAGGTGCTTGTTGGAACGAAATACACATAGTCTCGGCCTCTCTGGAGTTCCCTCAACCTGCAACACCAGAAAAACTTCAATTTCACGCTAAAAAAACAAAAGTTACCGCTTCAATTTCAGGACTCGCCAGCACAACTCCACCACTTTAACCCTAATGCTGTAGCATGGTCTCCAACAAGTACAAACTCAGAATCGCTTGAAAATTTGTCCTGTGAATCCAACATCCAATGATGTAGGAACACAGGATAAGGGGCCACCACAATACATCTAGCAGAAATAAGCTCAACTACTAATTGATAAACTCCAAGGTGTAGACCGGGTGATCAAGTGCTCGGTTTGAATGTGGCAGCTATCGCGATTGAATCACAGCACTCAAAAGCAACCCAGAGATCACACCAGCCCCCGGTGGCTAGGAACCTTAGGCTATGTATGTCGACAGGACGGATTTATGCAGAGCAGAAAATCCAGATAACCATGTAACCTCTAAAATAAAAAGAGAACTTAGTGAGAAATTATCAGTGGAGGATGAACTAGTACATTTTTTTTCTCTCCTCCTCCGTTTCTTTCTCCTAGTTCAGCAACCCCATACGCCATTAACAGCATCGACAAACAGAACACTAAGCAGAACTCGACAGCCGCAAGCTCGGAGCTATATCATTCACATTCTAGACCACAACAACACCGCTCCCTACGCTATCTTCCTCAAATTCACTCCTCACCCCGAACGAAACCGCACGAACCAACTAATCCCCGCACCGTACGCATCGATTCCGAGCGGAGACTCCCCACGGAACCAAATCGAACCCCCCGCCCCCAAAAAGCAAATGAAACCCAACCAATGCCTTCACCAGAGCACTCGACCACCTTGAACGGGGAGGGGCATCACTGAAAAATCAGTGCGTAAAAGCAGGGCGAACCAGGAGACACCTTCTTCCTGATGCGCGAGTGGCGGGCGAGCCGGTCCTCTCTCCGGGTCTTGGCCCGGGCTTCGACGGCGAAGAGAGGCTGGCGCTGCGGCGGCCGCTGCATTGGGACTGTCCCGACGAATTTCGGGCAAATCGAGACCGAGAGAACGTTCTGGGAGGAACCCAGAAAGGGATTCTGGCTAAGGAACGAGATTGAAGTAGAAGCAGCCATGGCCTATCGCTGTGCAAGTGCGAGAGAGAGAGAGAGCGATGGTGACGAAGAAGAAGGCACTTTTCGCTCTTCGTTTCCGCGACGCCTTATCCTTTTCGACGCGATGTTTGGGAAAATTGCGTTACGGTCCTCGTAAATATTTGTGGGTTCGATTTTGGTCCTTTTGCCAAATATTCGCGACGCATTTGATTTCTTGCCGTCTCTCGAGAACGATCTTATAAGAACATTTTTTTTCACATTTCCAATTAAGAACTGAATTGCAAAATGGAGCCAATGCTAAAATTTTTCCACTCCTGGGAAAATTCTAAAGTCCAGCAGGCTATTGAGCGCCCCATCGGATTTGAAGTTAAAGAATTTCATCTACCAAATCAATTATAAGAGTTGCCACCGATTACTGATTATAAAAGCGACCTATTGACATTTAATGTTATTACGACCGCAAGGGCTGTAAGTTTTACATTTGATGAAGGAGGAATGTGGCAACCAAGCGTATTTATTTAAAAATAGGCAACATTAATTTACAAACTTAAGATGAAAATTATTATCGTTTTGGTAAATAATTACGAATAGGGAAAATGAAAATTACCATAAATTCAAGTTGCATGCTATTTCCTAGGTGAAGTTACGATTTACAATAACTTAAGGTGATTTATTATCAGTAATTATTAATTGTCATTCTTAAGCGAGGTAAGCTACTAAGGGCTTTACCAAGTTACATTCTTTGAGGTGACAATGACGAGTGATAGCATTCTTACTTTAAGAGCTCTATAGCTGAGTTACTACTCCAAAAGGAAAAGCACTAACTATAGATAAATTGAGGATTAGGACGACTTGAGACAAATTATTGTGGTTGGAGGTATAATCATCAAAACTGTATCGAGGAAAAATTACAATGTTGTTGGATAATTACTAGGCGCTAGCATTATGGAGAGTATTAAGGAAATTCATGAGGGGAACTTACTGACTATAATAAATTACTAGTTACGAACATTTGAGGAAAATAACGGTATTATTGAATAATTACTAGCAACATCATTATGAAGTTACGATGAGAAAGCAATCTACTATTATTGAGGCCAATATAGATTACAAGTTCCATTTGTTGCAATAAGATACATTACTATACTGAGGTGACTGAGATTCTCACTATACAAAGCCTACGTCTAACTGATATGTGAAAGAAAAAAACACTTGACTCTAGTTGCAATCCAAATTATGCCAAGATCAGTTAAATTTCAATTACTAAGGACAAGAACTAAAAAATATGACCTTTTTAGGAAAATTAGAATACCATTGAAAATCTCTTAAAACGAAGTCATTTACCTTAGAGGAAGTACTTTAATTTACCTTTGAAATGAGTAATTTAGCTTGAAAATAAAGTTCACAAATCAGCTTATTGTATCGTAGATGCAAAATGAAGTACGTAAATTATATCTTATGTACGTAAATTAGTTTCTTGTATCGGAACGCTCAGTGAGTTGCGACAGCAGGTCATTTAATATATTCATGGCGTACAGCAAGGGATACAGTCCCGTACTTTCCTATCATTGCATATTCATTATCGACAAAGTGCAACTAACAGATAATACAGGCTCGGAGACTTCTTAAGTCGTCTCGATCAGCAAGAGCATCGATGTTCCTCGACGATGAACAGAATAAAGACCAAAGTATATATGTTTCGAACCTTGATATAAAAAACTCTTCATTGCATTAACTCTTCTCGGATCCCCGTCAACATGGAGATGCAAATTGGAAGAACCAGAATCTCACCAAACAGTGATGCCCCTTTACTTTCACTTCTTCCACGCCATTCCTCTATAACATGCAGGAAAAAAGAATGGACTGATGGGATCTATTCCTGTCACTCCAAGCATGAACTTGATCCCGCTTGGTGCATGAACGTCTCAACTCATTAGCTCATAAGCAGAGGGCAAATCATGCAAGGGATGGCCTTTCCGGTTTCTCACCATTATCCTTCTTGCCAGGGAATGCTTCCCAACTGCCAATACTCCAGAACCTCTTGCTGTTCTTCCAACAGGGCGGACATATTCGCTCAGGTGGATGGCCTTTCCAATTTCTCACCATTATCCTTCTTGCCAGGGAATGCTTCCCAACTGCCAAGACTCCGGAACCTCTTGCTGTTCTTCCAACAGGGCAGACATATTCGCTCAGGTCGCACAGGAAGTTGAGGAGAATAACATGATCCACTCTGGTAAAGCCGATTCCTCGTGACGCCCTGCCATATGGTTCAAAAATCATCAGGATCTTGCAAATACTTAAGGAAAGAGGAGAGTGACCGTCTTAGGTAAATTTGTATGTGTCCAGTGACCCTGCCAATAGTTAAAAGCGCCCGCCTTTTATTTGACTGTCGCAAACAGTGCTGTTAAAATCACTAGGCACTGTTAAGAGGCTCAGACCCCACGGTGCCTCAGGCGCTGGGCTGAACAATGAGAGGTGCTAAGTAGAAAGTGGGGATTAATCCATCAGAAAACAAATTATTAGGTCTTTCACACTTAGAAATCACAAGTTATTCGAGGTCTGCATTGAAGCACATATTGCACTGGTGCAAGATGTTAACCTAGACAAATCTTTTCTGAGGCAATAACTCAGAGGAGCACCTCATCTCAGGTGCTTACCTTAAACAAAGAAACCTTGCCTGAGATGAGGTGAGGAGCAGAGGCTTCGCGTCACTTTGCCTGAGCGCCTAGGTGAGTGCCTTGCTAACACTCAGCTCTTGCCTATCAAAGAAATCGAACTGAGCCCAATACCAGAAAACTTGCAAGTATACAGGCCCAATCATTCACAAAACCCACAAGACAGAACAAGGCCTATCCCAGCCAATACTATTTTCATCTAGTTCTTGTTGAGACTGAATACATCATTAAATGTGCAAGCTTAAACTGAGAACTGAAGGCCTGGGTCTTGGCAGGCCATGCATGGCTTAACTAAAAGCTCACTAGGGATCAATCTCGACCACAGAACAGATCTATCTCTAAAAGCATAGTTTGAATGGCATCAGACAAAGCAACCATACATACCTGTCGGTGCAAACCAAAAACGAGGAGACATCTTTAGATGGAGAAGCAGAAAACTCTTTCATATTTCCCTGTAGTGGCTCTTCTGAAACATCAGCATGAAAAGGTAGAACTTGTAAAAGAGTGCCTTTTCTGTAAATTCGTTCAATGCATTTTCAACTTTCCAACATGTCTCAATCTGTATAGAGAAGAGGAAGGATGAGTTCAAAGTAATGATGAGTCCTCCATCCAGGTGGTTTCAGAGCCTTCTCTCAAACTCCAGCTCAGGAGTTGAGGTGGTCGGGAGAGAGAAGTAAATGTAATGATGAGTCAATTTCAAGCAGCCTATACTGAAAGATCAACATACCTTGTTACAGAAAACAATTGTTTTGGTCACTGGGCTTTCTTCCGCAAGCTGAATAAGAGCAGACTTCTTATTCATGTATGCAGTATTTGGAGTCTTTTCACTGTCTTCCTCTTTACAATCTATGAGAAACTGGACATGACATGTAACTGTCAAATTCGCCTCTATTATGGTGGTATTCCATTAGTTTTCTTCTTGACAGGAAAATGGGAGGAATGGAACTGGTTAGCTACCACAGCAAATTTATGCAACATGTTCATCAAGGGGGAAGGACAAGGCAATTTCATGTAACAGAAGATTACTCTTCAACCCAAATGAGAAGGCTCCCAGCCCATTCAGGATACTGTTGCGGAAATAACCTTCTCCAGTATATGGAGCCTAAATTAGTTCGTACAATACCTCTGTACCAGAAAAAAAAAAAAAAATTAAGATTCAACAAACTGGCAAAATGAAATTAAAACAATTTTCGGGACAACTGCACAAACTCTTCTGCAAATTGAGGAAAGAAGAGAAACAGATCAGACCTATGTAATCCTCAATCCTCTCAGCACAATCAATGAAATTTCAGAGACTTCTGATTTTATTTTTCTTCAACTCCAAGCAGATTAAATGACTTACAGAATGTTGGAGGCACCTTTAGATAGTATAGACCGCTTTCGGCCAAAAGAATAGTATAGACTACCAATACACATGTGCTAAGAGTCATTCAAGGAAAAAAAATTCATTCCACTCTTCATCCACTTTCCATCTTCCCTTGTCAATATGCAGTAACAATCCACCCCCAAATCCAAAGCATCAACATAAAACCTTGCTCCATCACTTTTAGGGAGCACAAATGACAGCTTAGTTATGAGTAATAAATTGTCCCAAAGCATCCAGAAAAATGTACAGACATGGAAGTGAATCGTTTTGCGCCTAGATTAGATAATAGTTTGTATCCATTGGCAAATAATGGAAAGGGGAATAATACAGCTTTAGACCAACCTCTTCGAGGTGAGGGCATGTCCGATGAATGCCAGGTCCCATGATCACTTCACAGTCGGGAAGATTTCAACTGTTTTTGTTATATATATCTACCTGTGTGGCGACAGGTAAAGAATTGATTATGCTTTGAAACGCTGCTTCAAACTCCTCATCATTGCAGAGTATATCCACCTCATCCAAAATCACGCTGCATCGAAAAGCCATAGCAGCAGTTGCAAAACAATCTGCAACGTGTATAAAGATACCATTCTTATAGAGCTCTTTGTTTGTAGCTTAGCATGGACTCAAATCTGCTAAATGCCAAAATCATCCAGACTTTGATGTCATTCAAATTCTTAGCAGGCAAATCCATTAGCAAAAGATCTTTTAACTTCATATCCTATATCAAACAATATGACGAGTGGAGCTTTCTCAATTTGTCAATTGTCACCAGTCATTTCTTGAGGAAATCTATCAGGGCTAACAAATAGCAATTTGAATGACATTACTATTATCTAATCTAGCAATTTTGTAAATCAAAGCAAAGGTCTCCATAACTCAAGCCAGAAAATCAAGATTCAGCTATGTATGTGTAAGAATAGAAATTTCGTTAATCTTTTCCTTTCCTTGAAGAATGGTGATGAATCATGGTGGCAGTACTAAATCTAGAATACAGTAGCACAATCACATTCGTTACTCAAAAACAGATGAGAAGACGATAATTTTGAATAGCTCATGCACCCAAACTTATTTGTGCAACATTATACAATGCATAGGCTTACCATCCAAGATCTTTCAACTCCAAAAAGCCCACTTTAATGAGAAAAATAAAGCGACCGGGTGTGGCTATTAGGCATCAAGACCTTCTATATTTTCCGGCTGAGTTTTTTCCTGAAACCGCCCATGGCAACCATAGACCAGAATGGAGCCCCAAACTTCAATATGGATTGGCAGTTACTCAAAACCTGCATAAAATTTACTATAGATATTAAGTATCGCTTATGTGGGTGCAAAAGTTTATGTTAGGTTTGTCATCCACTACTAGCAAAAACAAGCATTGCTATACATAAAACCAACTACAGAGTATCTCCAAATTCAGAACACATCCATTTTCAATAGCTCCAAGGAAATTACCAGTTTTGCCACATGAGTGGATTATGCACATCATTAAGCAACTGTGTGCCACTCAAATTGTATATTTGTGTTTCCAGAAACCCAGTACAATCTTTCAGATTGCAAGAAATCTCTTCTTTTTTCTTATTTGAAAGAAGAGATGACAATTTGAGTAAAATAGACGACAAGTTGTCAAAAACACACTGACTGCCACAAAAAATGAATTGGAGTGCTTTTTTCACCACAAATTGGCTGCTAAAGCAATAGCCTATCATAGTATAAGATGAGAGCTTAAAATGGCCATAAACTAGTAAAACTCAGTGACTTGCTTGCCAAAGCACATAAGGGTAAAAGAAAAGGCACAAGAAATGATACTAACTGCCAACCTGTGAAGCTAACTCAACAGCTAGCACCAAAATGACAACTCAAGGGCTTTGTGAGAATGATTTGCTAAGTCCCTGCAGCTCTTCTTGCCTGAGACGTTGGACTAGATAAGCGAGCGTTTTTCTTGAAACACTCTGATCAGCTATATTACAAGTGTTTCCCTCAATTACAGGTTTGAATGCAATCGCCTGTAGTCATCAATAGTTAACATCAATCTGAGTTGCAATACATAAGGAGAAGTTCTTCCTTTTGTCAAGGTATAGAGAGAACATCTCAATGCAATTACTTATCAATACTTATGCTAATGAAAAGACAAAAACTGATGCTATAGGTTGGCCCCTCAATGACTTCCACATCCATCAGCTCCAAATTCACATTTACAGATAAAATATTAATGATGACGAATGCCAGCTCACATCTAGAACTATACAAAAACAAGGTCATCATTGATTTGAAGCTCAATGTGGATATTATGCAAACAGTAGATATAACGATGATTAGAATGTGCTCAAGTTTATTACATTGCCAGCTAAAACAGCAGTAAGGAAACAATGACCAAGTCCTTCCATTTTCCCAGCAGAAAAAGCAACAAGCTGAAACCTTTGACTTTGAGTAGGTCATACTATTGATGTACCTGAGTATGCGAGGGGCACAAATATTGCTGCTTCCTCAAAGATTCAATCATATAGTCACTACAACCCAAATCTTCAAAGGACTTTCGACCATGGAAGTTACTATTAGAAGAAATTTTCCTATGCAAACTTAGATCTTTCGAGTCAGATCTAAAGTCATCCATGGACACCCCCCGCCCCATCCTCTGAAATCTGCATAAGAACTACGAATTGAATGCTCTGTTCCAACTACTCTGGTGGTAGATATGCCATGTTTATTGGGTTCCTTTCAGTGCACTGAACAATCCATATCTTTTATGTCCGTCCTTGCTGCAGCATCTTTGGTCGCTTTGGATTGGTAAGCACCCGAATCCTTTCCTCCACGTCAAAGGATAGCTGCTTCCTTCCGTTTCCCTAGTAGGTCCAATTTAGAAAAAGAGAGATCAGGCATATCAAAAGGTACACTTTGTGCTACTGGTTCATAATCTTTGCAACTCGCTTGTTTTAGCTTGGAAGATTTTTTAGCAAGAGATTTGACTCTCAGCAATTTCAGTCGTCCAAAACCTCTGCCTAGACCACTCACACTTGCTGTAGGAGAATATCATCTTTCGGCAGGGTTGACCCATGATGATTGCCTGTATAAAAGAAAAAGAAGTGACTGTCAGACTACATTTTATCGCTGGAAAAACCAAATTCATCTCCAAGCTCTGACTTTACACATTGCACAGAAGGATTCGGTACGCTACAAGAAAGTCTTAGCACAGATTGAAATGGGAGAGAAATTTCTAACTCTGTTTGCATACATTCATTTTCAAGCCAGCCTAAGAAAACCAAAAATCATTTACCCAAGACTGTATGATTCAGATAAGCTCCAAAAGAAAATCTAATGTTGAATTTGTTATCCTCCATCCGAACACAATGCATATAACAAATCGTTGGAGTCGTTCCAAGAGCTTGGATACCAATTATTAACAATGCAAACACACAAAAAAAACCCAACAAGGAAAAGGGAATTCGTCATCAGAACCGACTGCATCAGTCATTCCGACTTGCACATTCACATCAAACACGTCTACAGTCAAATGCGAACTACGCAAGTTAACAGCTCAATTACAGAGATAAATCCAACCCTACCGTCTCGTCGTCAATCGGCTGGTAGGCCCCCGCCCGAGTCTCCGAGGGCCAAGGCTCAGATATTAAAAATAGCCTAATCTCTTCCATGTTGAATATTCAAGAGTCCAAATCCCTTTTCTCAAGTAATTGACTTGGAGTCCTCATCACCCAATATAACTTGTGGGATTTCGCGGATGAGGGGCCAATAGCAGCCGGTCCCTTTCCTGCATCGCTCCTCCAGAATCCCACATTTGAGGATCCAGAGTTGTTCTAGGGAAGGAAGGAGGCCATCCTGGGGCAACTCCCTCAGCTTCGGACAACCGAAGATCCATAACTGCCGTAGAGAGGGAGGGAGACTGGTGGACAGTCTTTCCACCTTCTTCATGCCAAAGATACAGAGCTGGAACAGAGAGAAGAAAGGGAGCGGAAGCACAAGATCCTCCTCCTCCACTCCTCCCACGTTGCCGCCGATCGTTAGAAATTGAAGGGAGGTGAGGGGGGTAAGCCACTCCCTCATCGGCTGCTCCATATTCTCACATATATACACCGCAAGTTGCACTAGCTGGGGTGGCAATCCTCCCTCGGGGAAGCGTGTAATACCCTTACACCCATAAATTGTCAGATTTTGGAGACTCGTGAGTCGATGCAACTGATTAGGTAACGATTTTATCTTCGGACAATCCTCAAGCCAAAACGTCGAGATGCCGGGAGGAAGAGGAGGGAAGCACTCCAGCTCTAGTGCAGGACAATTCGACAATGACAATAAAGTGAGATGGGACAATGTGTGAAGCCCCTGTGGTAAGCTTCTCAAATTCGTACACAATTTAATTTTAATCTTTTTAAGCGACTGAAGACGGTCCACAAGTATTTCCGCGAGCGACTCCACTCCGCTACACGACTTAATTTTAAGTGTCTTGAGTGGTAAAAATCTATTCTCGCTGAATGGAGAGGCCGGCAGAGAATCACATCCGTAGATTTTTAAAGTTTGCAAACGAAACATCATGTCACTGTGATTATTGTTGCTTAGTTCATCCATATGAACACTTGATCCTCCGGGTAAAGATAGCAACATCTTGCAATCTCGGATATTTAATGATACCACTGACGCCAACATACCTATTTCGGGGAAGGACACGAGTTTTGGACACTCCTCAATGGTCAAGTGTTGAAGAGTGGAGAGGGTATAAATCTTGCTTGGGTGCTTCTCCGTATTAATGCAATTCTGTGAGTCCATAGTCTCCAACTTGCTACGCAACTCTATATCTCCTTCTCCAGCTGAAAATGATATCAATTCAGGACAACTTTTGATAAATAAGCTCTTCAGACAAGCGAAATTCTGAATTACATCTCTCTCTTGCCACAAGTATATCAAATTTTTACAACTTTTCATCTCCAACTTCTCCAGCTTCACCAAGGAGCTTGTAAACCCATAATTTAAACAAGTTAATTCAGCAACATCTTGTAGGACAAGAGTAGTTAGAGATGTCAAGTTTACCAAACTCTTCAGCATCCCCTCATTACAACCTCTGAAGTTTAATTCATTGAGGGATGGAGGTCTATAAATAAAGGATGAGGCATCCATAGAAGGACAGGAGTTGATTTCCAGCTTTTTGAGGGAGCTTAGTTGACTAGGCAATTTTCCAATCAATATAGGACAATCCTGAACGACCAGATGCTCAAGACAAGGGAATAAAACTCCTAATTCTTCATTGCCAACGCAATGAGACCAGTCCTCCCACAATGGCATGTCCTTGAATTCCAAAGTCACTAAGGATGGAAAAGGATTTTTAGTTCCATAAAATTCAGACCTTACCATGCGTATTGCATTTAAACTTTCAATGTACAATTCTTTTAAAGAAGATAATTGTCCCAGTGAGGCTAACGCTTTGGCCCGACAACACCCATGTAAACGTAAATGTACCATATTAATGTATGAGGGACTTCCTAACCATGACGGGAATTCTAGGCCACCATAGTAGGATATTGCGAGATTTTCAAGGTTTGGGTGAGGGCGAAGAAAGTCAAGGACTTTTGCTTCAAGCTCTTCATTTCGGAAATTTCCAAAATCTTTACACCATTGCATGGTCAACTGGCATATTCCCTCCTTCATGCATAAATTGGCATCCATGGCATCTTCGGCTTCTCGTACCTTATGCAAATTAGAGATGCACAATTCCCCTCTAAGGTTCTTTAGGTTTTCTAACTCCTTCAACCTCGACCCTACTTCCATTCCCACTACAAATTTGGACAGCATTTCAAGACCCACCAAATTACCTATATATAGCGGCATCGCTTTTAGGCTTGGAGTGTCGGTAAAGTCAAGAAATTTTAAATTGATTAGCTTCTCCACACCTTCTGGTAATTCAGTAAGGTTTTGACATCCTCGCAACATCAAGGCTTCTAGGTAGTATAATGCAACAATTGACTTTGGAAGGGTTTCAATGTCAGTATATGACAAATTGAGGCACCTCAAGTGCCTCAGTTTGCCAATGCAATCTGGTACCTCTCTGATGTGATAGTGACGTAATGAAAGCACCCTCAAGTACTTCAATTCGGATAACAAGTCGCCTAACACTTTCTCAGATAAATAAGTAGGTTGCTTTCTTAATGATATGAAGCTCCTAAGTCCTTTCATTCCATGATACATCTTAAATATTTCTGCCACAATTTGACGATTGCAAATGAATGAGGCATAACGAGCTAAAGATGCATTATTTTGATAATCGTCATAATCAAACTCCTCAAAGCTAAAACAAGTTGCACCGGCAACTAGCTTTGCCAGGTCATTCACAAGATCATGCATCAAGAATCGTGATTCGTTGCTACTCAACTTTTGAAGTAACGATCTAGATACTAGCTCGTCGAAAACTTTCAAACCTGCATTCCAATAGTTCTTTCCTTCTTTTCCCTCCAAGAAGCCCTCTGCAATCCAGTAGTGAATCAACTCATCCCGTTCAATTTCATGATCCTTGGGAAATATAGCGCAATAAGCGAAACATCTCCTTAATTTTGAAGGGAGATGGAGGTAGCTAAGTTTCAAGGCCGGAAGGATATCATTACTTTCTTTTGGTAGATCCCAAATTTTGCTATCCAATATAGCTTGCCATTCATGGGGACTAACTTTAAAGCTCAACAACCCAGCCAAAGTCTTCACTGCTAATGGTAACCCTCGGCATTTTTCCACTATTTTCATACCTAATACTTCAAGATTTGGATGATGATCAAAATTTCCCACTCCAAGAGCATGAAATGCAAACAAAGTCATACAAGAATCTTGTGACAACTCTTTGAGAATATAAGGTTGAGCACGGGCTATTTCAGCAACGCGAAAACTACGAGTTGTGACAATGACCTTGCTTCCCTTCACTCCCGATTGAAAGGGCTTCAAGAGGATAGTCCAGTTGCCATAATTCTCATTCCAAACATCGTCTAAAATGACAAGAAACTTCTTCCCTACAAGGTGTTCCTTGAGCTTACCATGAAGCCAATTCAGGTCCTTTCCTTCACAAGGCAAATGGTCATTCACTATCTCAAGGATCTTCTTTGTAATAGCAAGCGCGTTGAAATCATCGGAAACACAAGCCCATGCTTTCACATCGAAATAGTCGATGACTCTAGCATCATTATAGACTTGCTGAACCAAAGCTGTCTTCCCAATACCCCCCATTCCTACTATGGGAATCACTTTTAGATCTGCACATGTCCTATCATCTTCTTCTTCTTTGGTCAACAATTCAAGGATCTTCATTTTTTCAACCTCCCTACTAACAAAACAAGGCTCGGACAAACTTGTAGTGTGAAGCCGCTTATCCACTCCTCCGTATGCCACTCGCTTCCCATTGTTCTCTCTCAAGCTCAGAGTATCTTTCAGAGTGATGATATCCTTTAATCTGCCATCCATCTCTTCTATTTTGGATCTCATTTTATGATCAAATATAAATGCTTTCAGGCTCAAGCTAAAGCAACAACTTGGAAGAAGGGAACGTGCCTTGCTAGCGCCGGGTTCTGCCTTGGACTTATTTTTCAAGGACTCCATGGCGAACTCGTCAAGCAAGTCTTCGATGTCGTAGACCAAGTTGCTGAGATCTTTAAGCCACGACTTCACATCGGGATTGTCGGTGAGTTGCCTATCCTCTGCATCATCCAACGCCTTGTTGATGCTAATCAACATCTTCTCCCATTTCTTCAGCAGCGTATCTATACCCTCGCGCCGCGCAAAGTTGAGAACCTCGTGAGAGGCCAACCTTTGGAAAAGCACCGAAAGAAAGGCGCCAAGAAAGAGCTCTGCGATGGGCATGGCTTGGCTCGCGAGTGGCAGAGGATTAAACAAGAGTGCTGAAAGGGTCGAAACAAAGTGCAGAAAGCGGAGAGGAAACAAAAGTTCTCCCGTCCAGGACAATGAGATGAAATGATGGTGTGAATCGAAGACTTTTTAAGCACTAAAGCGCTCTTTCTTTCTCGGAAGAAGCTGCCGTAGCACTTTTTTCCATCTCGTCCTCGCTGATTTCATTTCATTTCTGTGGGCTCGATTTCTCGGAAGCAAATTGGTGGGATGTGGGACCGAGTCTTGGCATCATTGAAGCCTCCATGCGTTGAAAGTTCCAAAAATTATTGAATTGATTGCTCAACAAATGTCCAGAAATACTTGATAAAAAAATCTTTTTGACTAATGGCTAGAAAGAAAAAACTATGGTTGCTACTTAGCTACGCTCTCTGAAAAGTACATCACGCATTAGATTAGCCAAATATTGAGTGGCCATAGATCGAATTATATTGCAAACTTTCAAGCACCATTTTCTTTTTCCCTTTTATAATGATTATATTCATACCGAAGCGTCCTCATTTATTTAGTCCACGGGTTATATTAAAATGTGCTTACTGTTTTGCCAACCTAACTACAATTCGTCCACGAGGTAAATATTTTATCCAAAGATGGACAAATTGATAAGTTTAATTAATTACAAGGTTTAAGCGGTGGTTCAAGAAGTGGGTTAGCCTGAGGACGCTGTTTATGGGAGGTTAAGAAATGGGAGCGGACCTTATGTGGAGTTGCAGAAGTTATTCTCTATCTACCCTCTTCACCATGTGCGGTTGCAGACCTCCTGTGCTAAGCACCGAAAGAAGGGGAGGTGATTATGGTAGGACATGTGCGAAAGCCAGCGAATCAAACTTTGATAATTCATTTATTACTTTTCTATTTTCATTGCTCTTTTTGAGCAAATAATTTATTTATTAAACGCCATTCTCTCTCTACCCTCTTCACTATTCCCAGATAGAGGCCCCATGTGCAAAGCATAGAAAGAAGGGTGAGCATATGGCAGGACATGCGCAGAAGCCAAGGAATCGAACTTTTGTAATTCTTATCTTACTTCCTATTTTTCATTGCTCTTTTGTACAAATAACTTATTTTAGCCAAGGAATCGAACTTTTATAATTCATATTTTACTCCCTATTTTCATTGCTCTTTTGTACAAATAACTTATTTATTACTCTCTCTCTCTCTCTCTCTCCCCCCCCCCTCCTCCATGTATATTACTTTTCGATTTTCTTTGCTAAATAAAATTTTAGTTTACATGTTGTTCTTTCGATGTTTGATCCCTTCTTCCACTCCTTCGCACGGTACTTTTTGTTGCCTGGCCTCCGTTTCTCGATGCCAAGAGATATTTGTTCATAGCGAAATTATAAGGTCGCTGTTGAGATGTTGTCCTTCCCTGAATAATGTGCATGCTCTTTAGGGTGAAGTGCACTCCCTCCACAATAAATTGGTCACTTTTTTAAAAGGAAGTGCATGCTTCTCGTTATAATATACCCTCTCATTCATAGGAAAAAATTACCAAAAAAAAAAAAGACTTATTACAATTATGTAATCTCGGTCCTAAGTATTTTAATTTGGTCAAGAAACAGATGTAGAACTAGTGCTCAACCCATGTTTATCCTTCAACAGTGGTGGAAAGATCTGAGATGGTGGTGACTCTGACCAGTAAAGTAGACACACTTTTTTTATGGATCACATTTGCTATTACTTGCTATTACTCGATTGTTCATAAGTCCACTATTCTTGTCTTGATTGAGGCGACAGGCTTCTTTGTTATTTAACCTTTGGCTGGTGACGACTTGGAGCAATCTGCTACCAAGCTTTCAGCTTCCCAGGTAATTGACTGATTTTTAGTTAAGGTCTTAACTAAGGTTAAGCTACGGTGCTCGATAGTCCATCCGCATCTCTTCTTTCCATCCTAGTCACTAAATATTCCAGAAAAAAGTTGCTGTGCTTTTTTTTTTCTCCGCCGATTGCTCCTTCGCACTCCCCTTCCTTCGTTCTTGTTTGCACTCGAATCTCTACACCTTCTTAATCTCTCATCGTTGATTTCATTTGATTTAATTTAATGGGAGCAAGTTGGTCAATAATGGCATCCTGGTCTTGGCATTATTAAAGCGGCCGAAAGGCTGGAATCAGACAAAAGGCTGCTCTCTCAATTTCTTTCCCACTCATTTTTTGTACCCACCCATCATCATCATGCATCACATAGACATATTGGCATCATCGTCTCATTGACGCAGTCTCGTACATCGGTCCTATAAGTCCCAACCATTATTCCATATTACATGAGAATTCAATGCATTAAAAACTGTATAATTTACTTAGCTGGTCACCAAAGTGTCCAGAAAGACTAGTTAATATTTTCTTTTTAAATAATGGCTAAAAAATTGTTACTTTCTCTTCATTAATGTCATTGCTACCTAGCTTCGCCGCTCTCTGAAAGATACGTTATGCATTTGATTATTGGCAAAAAATAGAGTGGTCTAGAATTGAATTATATTGCAAACCTTCCGGCACCTTTTCTATTTTTCTCCTTTTATAATGATTATACCCATAATGAAGCTTTCTCATTTTATTTGGTCCGTGGGCCCATATTAAAATATGCTTGTCGTTTTGTCAGCCTAACTACAATTCGTCCGACGGATAAATATTTTATCCAAAGATGGCCAAATTGATAAATTAAATTAATTATAAGGTTTAAGGGGCGGTTGAAGAAGTGAGTCAGCACGAGGATGCGGTTCAAGGGGTGGTTCAAGAAGTGGGGGCCAGACGACAACAAGAATTATTGAGCGAAGGAGAGGAAGAAGAAATCAAACGCCATCCCCTCTCTACCCTCTTCATTATTGCCGGATGGAGGCCCCATGTGCAAAGCATCGAAAGAAGGGTAATTATGGCAGGACATACGCGAGTCAAGGAATCTCTTCATTATTGCCGGATGCAGAACCCATGTGCAAAGCATCGAAAGATTTCCCCTGGGGTCATTGGTCTTTTGCACAGATAATTTATATATCACTCTCTCTCTCTCTCCACGTATAATACTTTTCAATTATTTCTTTGCTATTTTATTAATAGTTCATATGTTATTGTTGTTCTTTCCATGCTTTGCACATGGGGCCTGCATCTAGGAATGGTGGAGAAGGTAGAGAGAGAATGATGTTTGATTCCTTCTTCCTCTCCTTCGTACAGTACTTCTTGTTGTCGTCTAGCCCCCATACCTTGAACCAGTTAAGTACAGGACGTCCAGAGATAATTGTTTATGAAGAAATGACAAGGTTCCTATCAAGATGTCCTATTCTAAATAATGTGCATGCTCTTTAAGGTGAAGTGCCCCCTTCCTCACAATAAATTGCTCACTCTTTTACGGTGATTTGCACGATCTTGTTCACATTAAGTGCATAATCTTTAAAGGCCAAAGTGCATCTCCTTCTTAGAGTCGAGTGAACACTCATTATAATCAAGAATGAACTCCTTCTAACATCTAAATTAGAAACGTGCCTCTTTTGATGAGGAGCATGCCCCTTAAGTGAGTCAATATTGACAAGACACTCATAATGTTCCTATTGTTCTACCAATTTCATTTCGAAATTGTCTAGAGAGTTAGTGTTCACTTTCTATTGTTATAGGAACTTGTTAATCTAAACTAGATCTTGTCCAATACAATTATTTGTGAAATAGAGATGAGATTTTTCTATTATTTTAACCGTTGTTCAAATTTCAGTGTAAGTTCCCACCTAAAAAATCCCAAGTTAGACAATTGACCCTTTTGTGCCTTGACTCAAAATTGAAGCAGTGGTCATCTATCTAGTGGTCGCAACTTTAGCCTTTGATGCTCTGTGCAGCCCTTGATCTATACTCTGCTCTAACTCTAGAGAAGGCCACGATTAAGAGTAATCCCATCCTCTTGTTTCCAACAAATGGTCTCTTCTTGTACGGCTCTTTAGATGATAAATGAATGATAATGCTCTCCAGCAAAATATTAAAAAGTATAGTTTGATTGATTGATTAAATTGGAATACTATGCGTGTGTCAAACTTTTCTTAATATGCCACATATCATCCATTTGTTTGAAGGTCCATTTGTAATATGCTATATCACTTGGTGTATCAATCTAATTGACTGCTCCAAAAATCATCTAGCTTTATCATCTCTACAAATGGAGAGCCCTACCTATTATCAGTGATAAAAGTTCGACAAATCGGCTCATTGTTCTCACTACTTTGATTATCTACTCCCCTATTTTTTCCATAGCTTAAGTAGTTTAGACTCAAGCGTATCCATTGCATTAACAATATGGTATAGTGCATAACAAGGTCAATCATCCTTCAAACACAAAATTGAACATGAGAAAATATATAGGATCTTCACGTTAATCAAATTCTTATTTTTAATCAAACATCAGTTAATTAAGACGACCAAATTCACTCATAGTAGTCAAGTTGTTTACGTAGGGAGTTCGAAAAGGTTAATTGATAATGAGAACATGATTAAAATGCCACCATTTTTTCAAAGTTCCAATATCAAATGTTAGGAATTTGAAGTTTTTATCATTTCTTGAACTTATTATACTTAATAGGGTAAGATTGACTGTGATTCCCAATAAGGATCCTAACATTTTATGGTGTTCTTTATTGTGCTTGAGTGCTATGTTTTTCCCATTGTTGTAGCATCATGAGATGGTGGAATTGATTGTCTATGACAGGTGTGCTATACAAGGAACCAGCGGGGCCAAGACAGGCGGCACCGTCTTATGTTAGCTTTCTTTAATGTGATTTCAAACGAATGTAAACCCACTCAAACACAAATTGAAAACAAAGAGCAAATCTTTTCAAAGGGATTCACATTTAAAGCAAACTTAGCTAAACTATGAACCGGCTGCATTACCTTCCTTCCGTTTTTTACACCTACACAGCAGAACACTGATACCCTATCCCGTCGGGGAGAAGCTCTAAGCACCACTAAACACGCGAGTCGAACGACTTTTGCATCGGCCCAACCATCCTCCCTCCTCTTCTTCCTCTTCAGTATCTGTTGTTCTTTTTCATCACTCTGTGTCTCTCTGTCTTTTCGTTTGCTGGCTTTCTCCTATCGTTTTCTTGGTCTTTCTTTCTCGGAAGACGCTACCGCTGCATTTCATCTCGTTTCATTTGATTTTTAATTTTCATTTCAGTTGCCTCAATTTCTCGGAAGCAAGTTGGTCGGACATGGGACCGAGTCTTAGCCATCATTAAAGCCACCAAAGAAGGCTCGGTAGGTAAAGAAGTGGGACCGAAACTTCTGCTTTATCATCATTCGTCAGTTCTCTCTCACCTTTCACATCACATAAAGTCCCAAATGCACCCATCCACCATCGTCATGCATCACATGGTTTCATTGACGCAGCCTCCCGAACCTCATCCCGTTATCAAATAAATGAGCAGTTACTACCTAAATGTATGTAGATTGGATCATTATTAATCATCAATCATATGCATCCCAGCCACTATTCCACGTAACACGAAAGCCCAATACATTGAAATCTCTCAAATTTTCGTAGTTGACTGCTGAACAAGTGTCTAAAAACACTAGACAGCAAAACCATTTTTAAACGGTGGCCAGAAAGAAGAAAAAAGGTTATATTCTCTTAAATTCTGTAGTTGTCACCTAGATATGCTCTCTCAGGAATACACAATCGGACTAGATTGGATGGAAAATAAACCATGTGGCTATAGATCGAACTAAATTGCAAACCTTAAAGCTTCAATTTGTTTTTTTTCCCCTTTTTGCCAAGCAACAATGATTATATTCATAACAAAGGTTCCTTGTTTTATTTGGTCCATGGGTCAAATATATATATATATATGTTTTGTCTCAAGAAGAGGAGCTACCTAGCTTCAATATGCTCGCCAACCATTCAAATAGGTGGAATTTGATATATACTTAGTTCCTGCCCTATTATTATTAGTGTGCATAAATGTTACATTAGTAGTACAAAAATAACCGGATCCCTAAATTCCAGATTTTACTATGGCATCACATCATAACCAATGATCAATGATGGCTTGGGAAGGTGGACTAATTGAAGCGTGTGAAAGTTGGTTTAGACACCACTTCATCACTAAATACAAAAAGAAAAAAAAAATACAAAGATTTGGAGCTACATTAGTAAAATAAAAATAAAAAAATGGGATTACAATGGAATTCATACAATAAATCTCTTTAAATATGGAATGATGATTTATTGTTTGAAAAGTTTTGGCATCAAAATGAATGTCATACAATAATTATGAAAATGATATCATTCATATGCCCTTTTTTTTTGGATGAGGTTTTGCAAATTTAAATATAGGATCATCTTATCTTTTCCCATCTCACATGTCCATCCTTTGTTTTATTCAAACACGAATAAGGTCCATAGTCCACTATATGTCCGTAGAGGACAATAATGTCTACTTCTTCTTTTGCCTTTTTTTCCCTAAAGTAACACTAACATCGCGAATCATTTACAGTCGAAAATGTAGCGCGTTTCAAATGGACATGCCACGTTTGATTGGATGAACTTTTGTGAACTTGGGACCATCTTCGTCTTGTCACTTCTTGTAGGTCCATACATTATTTTATTCGGACATAAAGTAGCAAAAGTCTTTATAATAAGGTCCACCCTCCACTACAAGTCCCTAGCAAAAAACGTGGCGCATTTTAAATGGACATGCCACGTTTGATTGGATGGAGTTTTGTGAACTTGGGACCATCTTCATCTTGTCACTTCTTGTAGGTCCATAAGTTATTTAATTTATATATGAAGTAGCAAAAGTCTCCATGACAAGGTCCACCTTCCACTACAAGTCCTTAAAGGACAATAATTGTCTTCTTTTCCCTTGGCTTTTTCCAAAAGCGACTTTAATGCCACTGTTGGCCATGAAACGTTTGATTCGATAGGAAAAGTTGACTACAACCGCACCTCTTTTTCAATCAAAATAACCAAAGCTTCTCTTTTAAAGGAATTACCCTTAGGGTTCTTGTTAATCAATTAATTAAAGTTTTATTATATTGATTTTTCTCCAAAACATGTAGGAACAATTTTTTGGAAATGGATATTTCATTATTAAGTAAATTAGACATATACATGGACCTACTAATTGTCCTCCCTTTTGAAATAACTAGAATTTGTTCTTTGCAGTCATGCAAGTTGGATTGAAATTTACACGGCAACACTTATATTTTGTTTTTTTGGAATTTGTTTATCTTGATTTTTTTTGTGAAGGAAAAAATAAATAACAACATTAAATCAAGAAACAGAAAAATAAATATAATCTTGTAGTTCAGTTAATTGGAAATCGGATTTTCGTAGTTCAGTCAATATAATCTCGTCCACAGGGAGAGCAACATAAGATTTCGCAATTGATAAAGAGATATTATGGAAGTTATGACCTTGCTCGAGTCACTCAAATACTTTCAAGTTTTCTTAGCCACCACTTATACTCAATAATTCACACAAATATGTAGCTTGTACAATTCCTTATGAAACAATCTTTAAATCTCATAAAGGAATCATAGAAGTCTCACTAGGATTTACATAACTATTAACACACTTAGTGATTAGTTATCTCTGAGTACAATTAACAAACTTATGCGCAACCTTGCATGTTGAAGTTGAAGTTGAAGTATTCACTGAACTTGTATGAAAAAGAACTCCGCAAACAGCATTCTCCTCTAATTAGGGGGGAAAAAGCCTTCCTTGGAAGTGGAAAATATGGTCTTTGCAAATGAAGTTCAAGTATTCACTACTTACTCGTAGATAATGACATGGGCTACTCTAAAGGAGCCCAAAGAAAGACATGGCATTTGGCAATAATGCAATTAAGTAATTCTAATTTCATTTTGGCGTGACATTTCCCTTGTTGTTCAGTTTGGGACGATGCTTTTGCAATTCTAATGAACAGGTCATCTCCTATCATTCCCCGCTTACACCATTAGCATGGAATAGGGATTGGCCTGCTTTATAACCTCAAGGCCGTGAGGCTTGCTGGTCGGGCCTGCCTCCTCAAAACACAGTACCAACCTGTCAACATTCAAACCGGATCCTTTATCACTCAAGTTTTAAGTAACTTTCTAATGTGCTGGAGTAGGATGAGCTATGGGTACTTCCTTATCATTATTATGCTTCATCAAATATTTCATGGCGACATAAATTTATTCAATATGAATGAACACATATAATGAATTGGAGCGATCAACATGGGTCAGACTCTCCTAAAAGATTTTAGGTTGTGAAATTTTTAGGGTGGGTTTCAACTTACTTTCAGTTCTTTTCTATTTCATGCGATTTTTGAGGGTGGTTTCAACTTACATCTTTAAGGAAAATGAAAATTTTAATTGAACTTAAGAACTAAAAAGCTTTAGGAAACTAATGCTTGCCATGTGATGACTTCAAATGTATAGGAATAGTACACTTCACAATGGCAAATAAGGAATCACAGCCTAAAAAGTGAGACAAAATATTTCCTAGATTTCAGTTTCTATGGTTAAATATAAGAAAATTCAATGAAACTTAACAGAAAATAATATTTATTCAAGTAAAATTGTATAATGTAAGGAGTAATATACATTTTTTATTTGGGATAATTGTCTAAAAAATGTTAAATTATTGCACTACGGCCAATTCAGTTCTGATTTTTTTAACGATTTGTCAATTTAATCATTAACTTTTTAGGAATTTAATAATGTAGTCCTTCCAATTAATTTTAACCGAAAATTGCCGATGTGGCGATCGTACCACATAAGATGACCAACATCCACGTCAAAGATTTTTTTATCAAAGTTGGTCATTCCTAGTTTAGGCACTAGAATATGATATTGATCCGGGCCTGCCGCCGCTGCCACTGCAACTTGCAGAGGTCTTGTATGGGCTTACGAGAATGGCGAGCTTGTTGAATGGTTTGCTGTCGTCTATGGTGCATCAGCGAATGGAATGAAGAAGTTGCAGAAGGGAGGAGGATTACGACGAAAAACTGCAGAATTGGAGAGAAGAATTTTTCTTATGGAGGTTGGGCAACTTAGGACAGGGAGAGGTTGAAATTATGGTTTTCGTCATCTCTTCGAGTTTAGAGAAAGTATAAAAAGCTATATAATTTATAAAGGTCATTGGAGAAAGCTACTTCTCTCATGCAGACTTGACCGTGGAAGTCGAAGAATTAAATCCTTGTATTAATGGGATTTTATTGAGCATGCATTATAAAATATGTATCTATAGGCCTGTAAAGTCTAAGATACCTTAGCTTATCATATCAGTTAAATAATTAGTGGTGAAAGGGACTAGTACATTTTTCTAATTCTGTAACTTGTGTACATCACTCCGTTTCGGATCAATACTACGAAAAACCTCAAACCAGCTCACTTATAACAAATTGACCACAAACTAATTGAGGATTTTTGTAATACTATTCCTTCAATTTTTTATGGTCTTAATTTTAGATTTGTCATTATTATTCAATCCCATTTGTCCCTGCATGAACTCCATGCGGTTAAATTGTACCGAGATAATTTTCTTGTTAGCTTATTCTAGAAAGTTTATGACATTCTTTGACCCAGAGGACTTTGAAATTATAATTAATAAGTCAGACACGTTACGTTGGTAATTGATTCAAAATATTCAATGTTACGATGGAATTCAATACCTAAATGAGTGAAAGCGTTGGTTGTTGTCGACACCTCAATTTTTTACCAGTAAAATTTTTCTTATCAAACATTTTAGTGATAAATCGAAATATACAATTTTGCAGGAATAATAATAAAAGTGAATGATGAATGAAACACCGGGCCCACGACTCCACAGCCCATCCATGACTAGAAGATGTAGACTACTAAATCGAGAGTTTGGCCCCAGGGCTTTTAAGTTGGTTCGGGTGATGAATGACACCAAGAAGATCCTCAAAGGATGAAATGGAACTCTCAATCCAGTCAAATGGTCTTTTCCATTCTTTTCTTACAGCTACACCGTAACAAAACCATATCGAGGTTAGTACAAATTACAAGTTGCTGCGACAATTTAAGATTAAATTACTATGCTGAGGTGATTGACATTCTCATGGTACTAAGTCTATAGCTTAACTAATACACGAAAAAGAAAAATAATAACTATAGGTGCAATCCATATTACACCACGATCAGTTAAATTACAATGCTGAAGTTAAATTACTAGGTACAAGAACTACAAGGTATGACCCTAAAGGAAATTTATAATACAAGGAGTAACATCTCTTAAGATGAAGTCATTTACCTTAGAGGAAGTAATTTCATACACGTTTGAAATGAGTAATTTAGCTTGAAAGTAAAGTTCACCGTGCAAAATAAAGTTAGTAAACTTTTTATATCATAACATTCCGTGACTCGCTACAGCAGGTCATTTTATATATTCATTGCATGCAAAAGGGAATCCGGTCACGTACTTTCCTATCATTGCATATTCATTATTGACAAAGTGCAGCTTCAGACTATACAGGCCTCCGAGACTTCTTAAGTCAGTCACGATCCCCATGAGCATCACTCTTCCTCAACAATGAACTGAATAAAGACTGAAATATATAGGTTTCGAACCTTGATATCAAGGTCTTCATTGCATTAACTCTTCTGTGATCCTCCTCTCCATGTAGATGCAAAATGGGAGAACCAGATTCTAACCAAACAACCCCCTCTACGTTTTCACTTCTTGCCACGCGCCCTCGTCTGTAACATGCAGGAAAAGAGGAAGAGACTGATGGAATCTACTCCTGTCACTGCAGGCATGAACTCAGATCCCACTTAGTGCATGAAAGTCTCAAACTCATCAACTCATAAGCAGAGGGCACATCATGCAAGGGATGGCCTTTCCGGTTTCTCTCCATTATCCTTCTTGCCAGGGAAACTTGCTTCCCAACTGCAAAGACAAACGCTTTGCCTGTCCCTCCAGCACCTCTCGCTGTTCTTCCAACACGGCGGACATATTCACTCGGATCCTGCGGGAAGTCAAAGAGAATAACATGATCCACTCCAGTGAAGTCGATTCCTCGTGATGCCCTGCCATATGGATGAAAAATCATCAGGATCTCCCAAAAAGATGAGAGTGACATGTCTTTGGTAAATTTGTACGTGCCCAGCGACCCCACCAACAGTTAAAAACGGCCACCTTTTATTTGACCGCATCACAACCAGTGCTGTTAAAAGCACCAGGCCCTCGTAAGAGGCTTAGAGCCCACAATGCATCAGGCGCTAGGCTGAATGATGGGAAGTGCCAAGTAAAAGTGGGGATTAAGCCATCAAGAAACAAATTAGTAGGTCTTTCAATCACAAATTAATCAAGGTCTGCATCGTAGCAAATATGCAGTGCTGCAAGATGTGAGTGTATAAAAGTTAACAAAGAATTAGAAAGGACAGATTACAAGATTAGTAGATCGACCTTCATTGTTTATTTTTTTGGTTCTGTCCTTCCTCACAAGCTTTGGAGGACAATGGAACAAGAGAGAACAACTGTGGCCGTTTTGAGATGAAAGAACCTAAAAATCTTTTGGCTTCTTAGAGCCTAGAAGCTGTCCTCCACTTCCAACAGCTCTTTCAAAAAGATATTTATCTATTCTGTTCTTCATTTTTAGGGATAATGACAAAAATGGTCATTGAACTTTGACCCGATGTGCAATGTGATCAATAAACTTTTAATTTTTTCAATGTGGTCCCTGAACTTTATCCTAATGTGATTTGTGATCCCTAAACTTTCATTTTGTTCAATATGATTCCTGAACTTTTAGTACATGTTCAACATAATCCTTGAATTATATGGAAATGTTCAATATTGTCCTTTCATTAATTCAAGAGTAGGACTACACTGAACATTTTCATATAGTTCAGGGACTAAACTGAACATGAACAAAAAGTTTATAGACCATATTAAACAAATTAAAAATTTAGGAACCACATTGCACATTGGATTAAACTTCATGAACTAGTTGTGTCATTTTCCCTCATTTTTACTAAGGACAGGATAAAAAAGTTGAAGGAAAAATGTCAAGCTAGACAGATCTTTTCTAAGGCAACACCTCACATGAGAAGGACCTCACCTCGGGCCCTTACCTCAAATGAGGAAACCTTGCCTGAGATGAGGTGAGGAGCATAGGCTTCACCTCACTTTGCCTGAGCACCTAGGTGAGTGCCTCGAGTGTTAGCTAACGCTAAGCTCTTGCCCATCAATGAAATGGAGCTGAGCCCAATACCCAAAAACTTGCAACTACACAGGCCCAATAATTTGAAAAATCCACTAGACAGAACAAGGCCTATCCCAGCCATTGCTATTTCCGTCTAATTCTTGTTGACACCGACTACATTATAATTGTGCAAGCTTGAATTGATAACTTAAGGCCCGGGTCTTTGCAGGCCACACATAGTTTAACTAAAGGCTTACTTTTAGGGATCAAGCTCGGCTGCTGAGCAGATATATCTCTAGAAACATAGTCTGATTAGTTTTGGACAAGGCAACTGTACATACCTGTCGGTGCAAACCAAAAACAAGGAGACATCTTTAGATGGAGAAGCAGCAAACTCTTTCATATTTGCCTGCCGCAACTCTTGTGAAACAGCAGCATGAAAAGGTAGAACTCTTGTACGAGAACCTTTTCTGTCAACGCGCTTCAATGCATTTTCAACTTTTCGACATGTCTCAATCTGTATATGGAGAAGAGGAAGGACGAGTTAAAAAGTATTGATGAGTTCTCCATCGAGGTGGCTTCAGAGCTGTCTCTCAAACTCCAGGTCAGAAGTTAGCAAGATGGGCGGGAGACAGAAGTAAATGTAATGATGAATCAATTTCAAGCAGCTCACACTGAAAGATCAACATACCTTGTTACAGAATACAATCATTTTGGTTACTGGGCTTTCTTCCGCCAGCTGAATAAGAGCAGACTTCTTATTCAGGAATGCAGTATCTGAAGTCTTTTCACTGTCTTCCTCTCCACTACAATCTACAAGAAACTGGACATAATATGTGACAGTTAAATTTTTCCTCTATTACAATGGTATTCGGTCAGTTTTCTTCTTGACAGGAAAATAGGAGGAACGCCACTGGTCAGCTACCATAGCAAATTTATGCAACATGTTCATCGAGAAGGAAGGACAAAGCAATGTCATGTAACAGGAGATAACTGTTCAACCTGAATGAGAAAGCTCTTAGCCTATCTAGGATTACTGTGCGAAAATAATCCTTCTCCAGTATATGCAGCCTAAATTAGTTTGTATAATACCTTTGTACAAAGTAAAAATCTGAAAATCAACAAACAGGCAAAGTGAAATAGAAAGAATTTTCGGGAGAACTGCACAAACTCTTCTGCAAATTGAGGAAAGAAGAGAGAGATAGCATCCCAATATAATCCACAATCATCTCAGTGAGATCAATGAAATTTCAGAGCCTTCTCCTTTTCTTCACCTCCAAGCAGTTTTAATGTCTTACAGAATGCTGGTGACATCTTTAGATAGTATAGACTGCTTTTGACCACAAGAATAGTATAGACGATCGATACATATGTGCTAAGAGTCACTCAAGGAAAAAATTTCATTCCAATTCCCATCTCCCCCCATCATATGTAGTAACAATCCACCCCCAAATCCAAAGCATCAAGGTAAACATGCTCCATCACTTTAAGGGAGCATAAACGACAGTTTAGTTATGAGTAATATATAGTCCAAAAGCATCCAGAAAAATCTATATACACGGAAGTGAATCCTTGTGTGCCTAAATTAGATAACAGTAATGTATCCACTGGCAAATAATGGAAGGGGGAATAATACAGCTTTAAAACAACCTCTTCAAGGTGAGGGCTTGTCCGATGAATGCCAGGTCCCATGATCACTTCACAGTCGGGGAAAATTTCAACTATTTTGTTATATATATCTACTGGCAATGTGGCTGTCACAAACAGATACTGTGTAGCAACAGGTGAAGAACTGATTATGCTTTGAAAAGCTGCTTCAAACTCCTCATCCTTGCAGAGAATATCCACCTCGTCCAAAATCACGCTGCGCCATAAAGCCATAAATTATAGCAGAATTTGCAAAACAATCTGCAACATGTACAACGAAACCATTCTTCTATTTTTCAGTACACTATAGCTACATAGAGTTCTTTGTTTGTAGTATAGCATGGACTGAAATCTGCCGAATGCCAAAACGATCCAGGCTTTGATGTCATTCAAATTCTTAGCAGGAAAATCCATTAACGAAAGATTTTTTAACTTCATATCCGATATCCAACAATATGACGAGTGGAGCTTTCACAATTTGTCACCAGTCATTTCTCAAAGTTTCTACTGGGGCTAACAGATAGCAATATATCTAGCCTTTTTGTAAATCAAAGCAAAGGTCTCCATAACTCAAGCCAGAAATTCGAGTTTCAGCTGTGTAGGTAAGAGTAAGAATAGAAATTTCGCTAATATTTTCCTTTACTCAAAGAATGGTAACGATACATGGTGGTAGTACTAAATCTAGGAAACAGTAGCACAATTACATTCATTACTCAAAAACAGATGAGAAGAAGATGATTTTGAATAGCTCGTGCACCCAAACTCATTCGTGCAACATTATACAATGCAGGCTCACCATCTAAGATCCTTCAACTCCAAAAAGCCTTCTTTAATGAGAAAAATAAAGCGACCAGGAGTGGCTATTAGGACATCAACACCTTCTTCTATATTTTCCAGCTGAGTTTTCTGCCTGAAACCACCCGTGGCAACCAAAGACCGGAATGGAGCCCCACACTTTGATATGGATTGGCAGTTACTCAAAACCTGCATAAAACTTACTATAGATATTAAGTATCACTCATGTGGGCTACGTTAGTTTGCAATCAACTACTAGCAAAAACACACATGGCTATAAATAAAACAAACTACAGAGCATCTCCAAATTTAGAACACCTACATTTTCAACAGCTCCATGGAGATTACCAGTTTTGCCACATGAACGGATTATGCACATCATATAAGCAACTGTGCCACTCAAATTGCATATTTGTCTTTGCAGGAACCCAATACAATCTTTCAGATTGCAACACCTAGGAATCTCCATATTTTTTTTTCTTTCATTTTTGAAAGAAGAGATGACAATTTGAGTAATATAGGCGACAAGTTGTTCAAAAGAATTCGACTGCCGCTGAAAATAAATTGGAGTGCTTTTTTACCACAGGATGAGAGCCTAAAATGGCCATAAACAAGTAAAAGTTGGTGACTTGATTGCCAAAGCACGTAAGGATAAAAGAAAAGGCACAAGAAAGGATACCAACTACCAACCTGTGAAGCTAACTCAGCAGTTGGCACCAAAATGACAACTCGAGGGCTTCGTGAGAAGGATTTGCTAAGTCCCTGCAGTTCTTCTTGTCTGAGACGTTGGACTACTGGTGCAAGATAAGCCAGCGTTTTTCCCGAGCCACTCTGATCAGCTATAATACAAGTCTTTCCCTCAATTACAGGTTTGAATGCCATTGCCTGCAGTCATTCATAGTTAGCATCAATCTGAGTTGCAGTACACTAGGAGAAGATCTTCCTTTTGTCAAGTTGTAGATAGAACATCTTGATGGAATCACTTATCAATACCCATGAGAAGGAAAAGACAAAAACTGATGCTATAGGTTGGCCCTTCAATGACTTCCACATCCATCAGCTCCAAATTCACGCTTACAGATAAAATAGTGATGATGACAAATGCAAGCTTACCTCTAGAACTATACAGAAACAAGGTCATCATTGATTTAAAGCCCAATGTGGATATCATGCAGACAGTAGATATAATGGAAATAATTAGAATGTGCTCAAATTTAGTATACTGCCAGCTAAAACAGCAGTAAGGAAGCAACGACCAAGTTCCTTTCATTTACCAGCCAAAAAAGAGAAAACAACAAGTTGAAACCTTTGACTTTGAGTAGGTCATACTATTGATGTAACTGAATATGTGAGGGGTGCAGAAACTGCTGCTTCCTCAAAGATTCAATCATATAGTCACTACAACCCAAATCTTCAAAGGACTTTCGACTATAGAAGTCACCATTGGAGGAAACTTTCCTATGCAAATTTAGATCTTTTGACTCAGATCTAAAGTCATCCACAGACACCCCCTTGCCCCATCCTCTGAAATCTGCATTAGAACTACGAACTGAATGCTCTGTTCCAACTACCCTGGTGCCAGATATGCCATGTTTATTGGGTTCCGTTCGGTGCACTGAATGATCCACATCGGCAGTGTCAGTCCTCCCTGCAGCGTCTTTGGCAGCTTTGGATCAGTAAGCACCCAAATCCTTTCCTTTAAGTCCAATGATAGCTGCTTCCTTCTTTCTCCCCCGTTGGTCCAATTTGGAATAAGAGAGATCAGGCGCATCAAAAGGCACATTTTCTATTTCTTGTTCATAATCCTTGTGACTCGCTTCCTTTAGCTTGGAAGATTTTTCAGCAAGAGCTTGACTCTCTGCGATTTCAATCGTCCAAAACTTCTGCCCCTCACACTTGCTGTGGGAGAATCATCTTTCGGCAGCGTTGACCCATGATGATTGCCTGCAAAAGAAATGACTGTCAGATTTCATTTTATCGATGTAAAAACAAATTCATCTCCAAGCTCCGACTTTACATGTTACACAGGGAGATTAAGTATGCTGTGAGAAAGTCTAACACGGATTGAAATGGGAGAGAAATTTCTAACTTGTTTGCATATATTCGTTTTTGAGCCAAACTAAGAAAACCAAAATCTTTTGCCCAAGACTGCATGATTCAAATAAGCTCCAAAAGAAGAACTGGTGTTGGACTTGTTATGCATCTGAACACAATGGTTCAGCTTTGGCATTTGCAAAGCACGAAATGCATATAACAAATTGCTTGAGTTGTTCCAACGGCTCAGGTACCAATTATCAACAATGCATACACCCAAAAAAAAAAAAAAAAAAAAAAAAAGGAATTCGTCATCAGAACGGACCGCATTAGTTATTCAATTTGCGCATTCACACGTCTACAGTCGAATGCAAACTATCTGAGATATAATCTAACCTAACTTTCAGCTCAGCAACCCAAATGAGAGTACGCTAGTAACATCAAACCATCGTCCCAAAAAGATAGCGAAAGTAAGACACAAATCCCCTTTATCTGCCACGCTCTTAAAACCAAATACTACCCAATCATCCACATGACCAAAAACTCAATTCGCAGCGAAGCATCACCTCCACTAGAACCGCCGCTCTTCCTCGCGGGCTTCCACCGGAGGACGTCCTCGGGCGGAGCCGGGGAGTCGGCCGGGTCGTCGCTGCCGCCCCAGACGATGAAACGCTCGCCCGTCTCGTCGTCGATCAGCTGGTAGGCCCCCGGAGTGTCCAAGGGTGTCCTCGTGTAGCCACCCGAGCGGACGGCGAAATTACGGGTCCCGCCGCCGGGAAGGCGGGGGCGGCGGCGGCGGCGAGCGCCGAGGGGACGGAAGGAGAAAGGGAGGAGACGGGGACGGAAGGAGAAAGGGTGGAGGTGGAGGTGAAGGGTGTGGAGTTGAGGCTGATGGGAGGAGAAGGAGCTTTCGCTAGCATCATCGTGCATGCCCAGAAAAATGAAGAAAATGAAGATGAAGAAGATGATGATGATAATGGAGATGAAGATTTTTTTTTTTTTTTTTTTAAAGCCCAAAACGCCTCCAAATTTAAAAAAAAAAAAGTAACACTGGCACGAGGGCTTATATTTATATTTTCCAAAACGTTCTTCTTTACGACTTTCGGGATATATTGGAAGAACTCGAAATAAAACACCATATTGAAAATTGACCCCTTTTCCCTTTTAAGATATAAAATATCCGAACATCATACCATAAGTTTTGAATTTTATTCATTAATGTGTCGATTTTAAGAAGGAAGGCCTACAGATAAAAGATATAAAAGGTATTATTGAAATTTTGTAAGGCCTAGATTTTTTGAAGTCTTGATAAGGAAGTGATGGAGATTTTTCGATCTATTATGGGTGCGTTTGGGAACCACTTTTGGGGAAAGCCTTTAGGAAAATGCAAATACCTTAGAGTTAAAGGTGTTTTTCAAAACGCAAATCGTGTTTGGTAAATTGTCTTTGAAAGCTTTCTTTGTGAAGTAGTTTGAGCAAAATGGTGTTTGGGAATTACATTTATAAAGGAGTTTTGTGGTAAAAAAAATTATCAAAAGAAAAATTAAAAAAAAAAAAAAAGACCGGCAAGGGCAAAGTGGTCGTCGGCTACCTCCGGCGACCGCCGGCGACCTCCGGCGACCCCGGTTCTTGGACGGCGAGGTCGCGCGACGCCGTCGCGACCTCCGGCGACCCGGATCTGGGCGGCGAGGTCGCGCGCGCGCGCGACGCGGCCTCGACCTCCGGCGACCCCGGATGGGGCGGCGAGGTCGCGCGACGCCGCGCGACGCCGCCTCGACCTCCGGCGACCTAGATCCGGGCGTCGAGGTCGCGGGAGGACCCGCCGCCCGGATGGGTTGCGGCGGGGTCGCGCGACCCGCCGCCCCGATCCGGGCGGCGAGGTCGCGCGACCCCGCCGCGACCCGCATCCGGGGCGGCGAGGTCGCGCGACCCGATCTGGTCGCTGCCGGAGCCTCCGGCACCGGATCCGGTCGCAACCACTGCACCGGCGACCGGATGGGTCGCGCGGCCCCGCGAGCTCCGTGCGGAGGTCGCGGTGCAACAGCGACGGTCGCCGCCGCAACGCCGCGCGACTCGCGGAGGTCGCCCGACTCTCCGACGAAGGGCGGCGAGGTCGCGGCGTCCCCGTAGCGGTCGTTCGCCCGAAGAAGATGAACAGTGTTCATCCAAGGGCACGCACCGGAAAAACAAAAATTCATGAGGACAATTTTGGAAAAAAAAAAAAAAAAAGTGAACAGTGCCTCCTCAGCATGCCGAAAATGCTTTGAAAAGCCCAAGGCAGCCCCCCTGCCTTGGGCTTTCAGCCTTAAAAATGTTAAGCATTTTGCCTAAGTCCCTTTCAAAGTTTTTTGCAAACACCATTTTTTGTGCCCAAAGGGCTTTGGACTCCCAAGGGGCTTTGGGAAGTGGTTCCCAAACGCACCCTATTTTCAATCCAATTTGGTGCGTACTAATATATTTTGTAAGTTTTGCTCCTAACTAAGAATTAATATATATGATAAAGAAAAAGGAAGCCTTACAGAGTTACTGATACCACATCACATTTGAGAGTGTAATGGAATATTTCAGGGCATTCCATGATTTATTCTAATATATTGAACATCATTTCATTATGCAGTATATTAATATGGGAGGAAATGAATTAGTAATCTAGGAAGCACAAACAATTTCAAAGAGCTTTTGTGTCATGCCAACATTTCAATACATGTTTAATGCTCTTCGACACTTTTTGACACTCGACCAACACATGTCGGAAGTTGAGCCATAGATTCTTTGAAGTCTTCATAAGGAACTTATTGAAGTTTTCAATCAATTATTTTTAGTCCAATTTGGTGCATATTAATAAATTTCGTAAACCTAACTAAAAACTAATACATATGAGAAGGAAAAGAGAACTCCTATAAAGGTACCGCCACAACACATTTGAGAGTATCATCGAATATTTCAATGCATTCCCTAATTTATTGTGATATCACCACTATCACTTCATTAGGCAATATATTAGTATTAACTCACACAATGAGATACTGATAATCTAATAGAGACTATAATTTTTATGGGAGTATTTTTGCTTAATTTATATGTATGTTTTCACTAGTGAAGGACATTATTGAATAGATTCGAAAAATTTGGGCCTCTTTGACCAAGGAAATAAGTTTGAAAAGTGTTTCGCTATTCCAAAATTGGAACATATATTCATTTATGATAAATCTCATCTTATGTCATTACTTCATCCAAGTTAATATATTACATTCCGTGATTGTATCACTCAATAATGGTGCAAAGGAAAATGAGCCAACCAAAAGTAAAAGATCAAATTGAGAGAGATGCGTGATCAGATGTGAAAGATCGATCCGTACATTGACAGTGTAATCGATAGATAAAATACATTCTCAAGCGACCATGTCGTGCAAATGAATCAATGTGTCTTGGCTAGAAGATGGAAATTGGAAGAATTGAGAGATTTGTTCTCAAGGCCCATCGCCTAATACCTCGTAGGTTGGCCCAAGGAGCTGCGAAGCTGGTTCAGAAGGCGAATGATCCCTAGAAGGCCCTCAAAAAGAGTGGAATGGAACTTTTTTTATCCAAACAAAACATTCAAAGGGGAATGAGAATTTAAAAATTAACCAATAGCAAAGGGACAAAAAAAAAAAAAATCAAAACCCCAGCTTTTCCACAATGGGCCAATAAATCCCTTCTCTCATTCAAAGTTTCAAGAAAAGTTTCAAACCATGATGAGTCCCAATGTTTTTGTGACCGGGGTGCGGCCTAAACTTTCCCATATTGTTTGGCTGTTAAGTCCGACATGCAGAGCAGTCCGTAAGGCACGAGGACCGAAAATTAAGAAGCCTGATATTTGTCCGCGTGACAACATTGCCACGGTGGATTGAGTTGATAAACATGTCATAATGATTTTATCAAAAATAAATAAATTCAAATAATATATTTTTAAAATATTTTTTAAAATATTTATTTTTTAGGAAATAAAAAAAGTCTACGAATATTCCAAATTTCGTTGAAATTCAAGCGATGCACAAAAAAAATATGAAAATAAAAGAAGAGATGTCAACATTTTTTTAATGGCCCACCTGCCATGAAATGTTTCGCGAGATTTTGGAGTGGGGCCATCAGCTTTTCGCAAATAATGAGCACGATTTAATGTTTACCCTATGGGTGATGCTGCTCTCCGAGCAGGCTACGTTCAAATAAGCTGGAGGTACTATAATTTGATTATGTGGGGATTGGTTAAGGAAAAACAAGGGGAAAAAAAGGATGAAAGAGAGCGCTGAGAGTGAGAGAGAGAGGGCGTTAAGAAGAGAGAGAGCAGCGGGAATCGATTGAACTAACTGCCGTGATTGTCGTCGAGGCGATCACCATATTCGGGCTGTGACGACGGCGGTTATTGCTCTTGAGCCGCCACTAGGTCTCTTTCTTTGAAATAGATCCTTAGGAGTTGATTTTGCAGACATTGATGGCGGTCATTATCTCTCCCTAACTAACACACTCACCCGCCCACCCACCACAGGATTTAAGGATCACAACCAGCATAGATAATCATAGTTTTTAGATAACTATGGCAAGACAATTATATGTATTAAAATGTCCAACTAAAAGGAAGGAGATCTCCTATGTATGAATTGCGTGTAAACCCTATTGGAAGATCATAGAAGAAATGACATATTGGAGGAAGAGTATAGTTGAACTAGAAATTAATATCTTCGAGAAAATGACAACAAAGAATTAAATAGAAAGTGAGATACAGTTGATTGAATATTCTTAAAGTGGTTAGTTTTTGCCAACGATTTAAGCAATTTCATGAACTACTATGTCTCTCGAAATACAATATCTTGAACCCGTTTGAATTAGCACCATACATACAAGACTCTATTGAGCACTTATTGAGATTGGCACACTTAGAGAAAAATCGAAGTGAGAAGATGTAGGTGATTCGAGTGATACTTTGGATGAAGAATTTCAAATCTATTTATAGAGTTTAAGAAGTTATGTACATAACAAATACACGCACTAAAGAGGTATATGAATTAAATAGGTATAAGAATCAAATAAATACATAAACACAAGAAATATATGAATTTTAAAGATATATGAACTTGAAAAATACATGAATTAATGAGATAGATGAACTAAAAAAATGAATCTCATTTTGCTCACTTTCGTTGATCTATTAATTCACTGCAATTACAACAAACCTAATTTTGATGCGATATCGATTCAAAATCTTGAGTTTACAAGTTTATAAAAATATAGAAAATCCCTTACCAAAAAAGAAAAAAAAGAGTATAGAAAATCGTAGAAAAAGACATGTGGGATATCAACTGGACGATGACGATAGCGGTGTCCTCCATTATCTCATTACATCCATTCATAACATGTCAATAGCAAGACTTTCTCATCTCCTTCCAAAGCTGTACAGATGATGGTGATAGCGATGTCTTCCGAGCGATGGAGCGAGAGTGACGCTCTAACAAATCTCCCCATTCAAATCTCCCGAGCAAAAAGCGTTTACCACCAATTTGTCGGCGCCCTCCCCTCCGCAGGTTCCTCTCGCTCGAGCTCGTACTTTTAAATTTTTTATTTTCACTTTTTTAATGAAGTCATAGTTATTTTTTCACGTTTGTATCACTTTTCTTAACGGCGAAAAAGATAATTTGAGGAAAATTAATTTTTTACCCAAAAAGAGTAGTCGCCTTTGGATAGGACCAGCGATTTTCGAGCACAATTCGTGTCTATAGCACCCGGTTAAATACATTTGAAATGAGCTTAATCATAATCACGACATGAATGAAATGCACGTGATTCGCATGTTGACCTTTTCAGTCCATTCACGGTACATTCAAGCATTTAATTTGAATATTAAATATGTATCATCCATACTTACACATATAGAAGGATGATTCTATTACTTCATCCCCAAAAAAAAAGATTGTTTTTTCCATGCCAAAGGAGTTGGTGAAATAAAAGAATCGCTGTTAAAAGAAATTAGTAATCATCTAATTTCTCAGTCACTTGTTAGTAACTTATTGACATTTTCATGAAATACCATTTGTTTTGACAGAATGTAAATTACTAATTGTTCTTGTCTTTTATTAACTTTTGTTTTCCTTTTTCACTAGCATCTTAAAAGTACGAACTCTCATTAAAAATATCCAATCTCTATTTAAGCAACTTACCAAGTTTTTTTTCTCATTAAATTACTGTCAAGTTTTGGGCTACCCACTATCATTTGCGTTACTTATCAATTTTTATTTTTCTTTCTTCCAAAAGTCTTAAATTTATCAACTCTTATATAAATTAATCAATTTTTATAGTCAGTTTTTCTCACATCAGGTTGTCCATTAGTGATGGTTTATCAATTTTTATTTACATTTCTTTACCCACTTTTATTTCATTTCTTTTAATTTATCAATTTTTTTAATCTACCAATTTTTTTAATCTACCAATTTCCACTTATCAAACCGTTAAACTTACCAATTAGTTTTAGCGATAGCCAACCTTAAATAAATGTACGGTACACACCATGTATTGAAATTACAAAGAGCTCTTTTTGTAGTACGTAATCATTTCATTAAAACGTGATCGACTTGTTTTTTTACGATGTAAGTCTAAAGATCAGGACAATTAATCACGTCAAGAAATGTCCCTTTTTCTTGAGAGATAAAATTCATGAAAACATAAATTGGACATTAATGAAATAAGACTAAATAATATCATGCCATATAAAAAGACTACCCTTTGGCAGCCTCCCTTTTCCTCTTTCGATCCCTCTTGAAGCTCCAACGATGTAAATAAATGGTACTGGGCAAGAAACGTGACATCTCGTCCTATCCCAACCCAGCCCCACAATTATTGCATATCCCGCGCTGGTATAATGGTGCCTCGTATAGACTCCAGTTATGTCCCAGTCCATGAAAATTCAGCAAGTGGCAAGCGGCGAGATTACAGGCCACGAGGTATCACAGAACCAGCTTCTCTCTCTCTCTCTTAATCTGTGTGTGAATAAAATCAGCTTCTCTTGCTGTTTTCTTGCTTGCGTACAGTCTTGTCTCTCAGCCCTTTTTATTTGGTATCTTGTCGCCAAAGATGTCAATGCAAAAAATGGGTGTGTTTCTTGATCGCCTCCCTCAACTTGTTTGCACTTTGCAGTCGTTTTCAGTTGATGTTTCCTTTTCTCTGTGAATAAAATCAGCTTCTCTTGCTGTTTTCTTGCGTGCTACGGTCTTGTCTCTCAGCCCTTTCTCTTTGGTATCTTGTCTTAAAAACATGTCAATACAAAACATGGGCTTGTTTCTTGATCGCCTCCCTCAATTTGTTTGCACTTTGCAGTCGTTTTCAGGTGATGTTTTCTTTTCGATGTCGGTCACCGACTGCATTCGATGGCACACTGGTCTTTGCTAAAGAGTTCCTCTACATAAAATATCTGGCTCAAAACAAGAGACCGCCAATTTTCTGCCACTGTATCTCACTCGCTGCTATCACTCTTACAACACGACATTACTTCTCTCTCTCTCCAGCTCAAAAGCAAGTGAAAATATTGAAAAAGGCCTCTGCTCTTAAATAGGCAGTTGGATATTTCCTTATATAAAGCAACGCGAGTTCACTCTCTCTCTCTCCTTTATGTGTATTTTGTTTCAGAGTGAGAATCATAGGGTGCGTTTAATAATGTTTCTGTTCAAAAATTGTTTTAACAAAAAAAAAAAAAAAAAATTATTTATGTTTTGGGGAACAATTTTTGAACAAAAGAACGCGTTTAGAATCGTACAAAATTTATGTTCTTGGAATAGAAAAAAAAAAAAAAAAAACACGTTTGGTAAACTTGTATAAATTTTTTGTTTCTTTTAATTTTTTTAATTTTTTTCTTTTTTTTTTCTTCCTTTTGGTCGGTCGCCAACCTCGGCCATGGTCGGTGACCGGCCGACGAGGGCCGATGGCCTCACCGAGGGTTGGCGACGCTCCGGCGAGGTCGCCAGCCCTCAACGGCCATGGCCGAGGCCGGCAACTAGCCAAAGAAAAAAGAAGAAGAAAAGAAAGAGAAAGGAAAAAATAGGAGAGGGAAAAATTATTTTTTGAAAGTATTCTCGAGTTTTTTTTTTTTTTTTTTTGTTTCTATTCCAAATTTGTTCCTTGGAACGAAAACAAGTCCCGAGAACAAAAACGTAAACAAACCCGCTTCGTTTTTTTTTTTTTTTTTTTTGTTCCGCGGAACAAAAAATAGAAATTGTGTTCATGACAACTTTAAAAGAACACAAACATGCAGGGCCATAGTGTCCGGCGGAAAGAGATGAAGCCTTTTGGCTCTGTGATGTTCATGGCATTGGTGTTTATGAATTGGGCAAATGGTGACGCCGAATATGGCACCAGGGGGAGGCCATTGATGGTGTGTCTTACTCTTATTTATGGCGCTGCTGCTGCCAAAGGTGCATGTAGAGAGGGTTCTTGCTTTGATATTTTTATGTTGAAGTTTGAATTTCAAATACTTGTTTCTTTTTATATCGTTCGAAGAATTAAAAAATTTGCAAGTAAAGCAAAACAAAAGGAAAAAATAAATGAAAACAACGGGGCTGCATTTGGGTCATAATTCGATTTGGATGAGTCTAGGGTTTAACTCGATTTGGTGGATTGGGCTTCGTCTGGTCTAGTTTTGAAGGGGGGCCGGACATAAAGGCCTGAGCCAGGTGATACCTTCATTTGGACTTGGCCCAAGGGCCCAGCCCGAGTCCCCATTTTCGTAATTATTGAAAATATTGAAGAAATTAGAAAGTACCTTAAAAAGCAGGTCTTGATTAGGTTGGTAAATCTTAGTAACAGATATAGCTTAGTTTCGGTTGAATGACATAATGTTTAGTTAAGAGATTTTATCGAGTACCTTTGATTTAGCTTAGGTTTAGGTAGATTGATCTTTCGAAAAAGAAATTGGACTTAACTCGAACTTAGCTTATGATGAGTGAGGTGTCATCCCATACCTCACTTGGCTCCTAATTAATCTTAATAGGCTAGTGTGCGACTCTATTTAAGCTTAAGCTGGACTTCTTGAATTTATTTATTTCAATTATAGTTTCCTAATATCAAGCGAGATAAAGGTTCAAAAAGACTCAAGTCATTTTGGAACCATTAGTCTGCTTTTGACATCATTCCTAAACCCGTCGAACCTTGACAATGCTCATATAAGAGGGTCATCAAATAGAAAAATATTTTTCAAATCATTTATTTTTATGTAATAAACAACTATTTTTCTCACTTTTCTTATCACACTAGAACATCCATGGAGCCATAGAGAGGCGAGTCGGGGATATATCCCCATGCACTTAATAGAAAACGAAAACAGAGTGAACACGTTGTAGGAAATACATCTTTGTTGAATTCAAGCTAATCAAAATCTTTTAAATTAATTGTTCTTGTGATAGTTTTTTTTTTTTTTTTTTTTTTTTTTAATATGGAATAGCTTTTAATACTTCATAACCACGATAAACACAATATATGGAATCTTCCATAAGTTCAAGATTTTACCTCAACACAATGCAATATATCATATAATATGTCTAGAAGATTGTATCGGTTCAATATAAATGTTTACGATACTCTTTATATATTTTATCTCATTTAATAGCTAAAATTGATCCTACTCCTTAATTAATACACGAGACTCGAGATTAAGACATTCTATGCTTTCATTTTTGACACCTAAATGGTCTTGATACTTTTTTTATCACATTTCGATTTAACATTAAACTTCTATAAATTTCTTGGTTTTTTTTTTCCTTTCTTTTAGTCTTACTCAATACAATTGTTACCAAAAGTTAGGGTTGAAAAATGACTCAATCGTTGGGCCCCACTTGCTCCTCATCTCACCGCCCCCACCAGGGTTCCTCTTCCTCCGCCGCCGCCTCTCCGCCGCCTTCTTGCTCCCTCATTGGTAGGTATATTCGGTGGTTGATTCTGTTGCCTCATTCGGTTAAAATTCATTCTATCTGTTCGATGAAATGCCTAGATCAATAGACATTTCATTCATTATTTTACCTCACGCGATTATATTATTATATTTTCAGGGACCGTGTTTTTTTCAGGCTTGATCCGAGAGTACCTGGTCTCTAGTGTGTCTGATTACTTTATCTTTTCATGTTCTAGTAGTGATGGCTATAGATTTAGTAGTACTTGCAGTTCCATAGCAATGTGCGGGTTATCCACTCATTTGATTTGATGGAATAACTCTTCTTGACAATCTAGAAGATAAGTTCAGCTGACGAGAGGTTTTGGGGGGGAGAGAACAAGATGCCTCTGTATGACTGCGTGCTTTTGCTGAAATTCCATGTCAAGAAGGAAGATTTGATGGATATGGTGGCTCGGATAGGAAGAGACGTCTATAAGAAAAACGGGGGTCGTCACTGAGGTAAAATCATTCGGGACGGTCCAGTTGGGTTATGGTATCAAGAAGCTTGATGGGCGATTCTTTCAGGTGATTCTTCTGTTGAAATTCGAGCCCTTCTGCTTGCTTGTTCCGAGCTTTCCATCTACAGATAATTCTCTTGTTGGCTTGTCAATTCATGTTGTGCTCGTGATATGCAATTAGATTTGATACATCTTCTTTGTTTAAATTCCTGGTTTATGTAACTTGGAAGCTACAAATGAGCTATCTGGTTTGACAGAATGACGGAGAGTACTCTCTAGAACAAGATAACGTAAGAGGATATGACAGAAGATGACGCAGAAATGCTGAATCTATTAGCTTTCACAACTGGAATGCTTAACGCGACCATGTATTTGGCTGGCTCTTTCCCTCATGTTCGAAGTAGCAAGCTGCAGGAGAAATTGATTATGTTGGCACATATGTCGAGCAAAATTATCCTAGCTTATGAGAAAATCTCATAATGTGATAAGTCTTCAGCTGGATCCTTGCCTTATGTTAGGAGTGGAAGCCATAGGAGATGGTAATTATACAGGCAGATATGTTGGAACAAATATTAACTAGCTTATGAGGAAATCCCATACTGGATTGGAGTTGTATGTTTGGTTTTGCACTGATGCTGTTACCATCCTAGCTTATTGCTGTTAATACTTACCATGATCATTTTTTCATCTAAGTTAATCCATTGCTTCCGTAGCAATTGATGGAAGATTTAATTTTGCAATGTTGGTCTGGCAGGACAATCACACCAGAGTTCACTCTACTATTCATTCACTTTCGAAGTGGCTATTCATTTTCAAACTTTCATTCACTTTGGTTTTGCTTTCAATCAAATAACTCTGGTGATTGACCTGTGTAAAACTCATTGGAACCCTGATTTGACCGCTGGTTTTGATAATTTTAATCTGATTTTGATATTAATTTGAAATGGTAGTATGAGTTCAATATTAAAGTCTAGTGACTGAAATGAAATTTATCTAAAGTTGAGTGAGTGGCAAAGCAAGTTGACTGACCTACAATGAAAGTCTAATAAAAACACAGGCGCCTTCCGTGTCAATATTACAATGATGCCAGGTCAAACTTCTAATGGGATTTGAACAGCTAGTCAACAGAGTGACCTTATGGAGAACAAAACCAAAGTTGAGTGATCTATATGCTGAACTTGAAAGTTGAGTGATCTATTTGAAAGTTAAAAGTTGAGTGATGTATAGTGCAATTTACCCTTGTCCTGGCAGTAATATGTACTGTTTGGATGGGCTCTCTATCTGCTACTCTTCCTGATGAAGCAGTAAGATGATATTTAGTTGGTTGCCTTTTACCTTGTGGAGGAAAGAGGATTCTAGGTCTCTTGCTATTTCTCTCATGTTGATTTCTTTGATCTAGACACTGATATCACTTTTATGTTTCTGTTGCTCATCATGCAGGGTCAGATGATGCAGTTGACCATGATGGCTTCACCAATGATGAGCAAAGAGCTGCATTACTTGAATAGGGAAGATAGATTATTGCACTGGCTTCTTGTGAAGCACCGAGACACAAAATATGGGCTGGAATTTCTTACTGAAGAAGATGAGAAGTGTGAACTGAGCAGATTTCCTCATAGTTCTATATTTGATGATGAGGATGCAGATAAGGATGTAGATGATGATGAGGACGACAACGACGACGAATATGAGGTGGATGGAGAGGAAAGGAAAGAACAATAAAGAGCAAATCGTCATGTCTGGGGTCATGAATTTTGTTGATTTGATGTGTATTCGGGTCTTGCTTCAGTGTTAGCAGATGCTCATGCTCGTGTTTAGTATCTCTCGAATGCAAAATGTGATTCTGCCATCTACCTGTTAAAAGTAGCTGTGAGAATGAAGGTTTTAGTTCATTTTTGCAGGTTTCTTTTGTCAGTGAGTGGTTTGAAGTACCATACTTTTACTAGTACCATATACAGAAATGAGGGAGACTATTGCATTACGGCATGTTGGATTTGTGTCTCACGAGCAGGCCAATCTCAAGATCTTCATCTGATTATCGGAACTTCTGAAGTTTGGCATTTCTTGTTTCGATTTATCTCGTCTTCAATTCTCATTTAGTATGTAAAGCCAAACCAATCAGAGAGCAGTTTCAACAGCATAACCTGTGGTAGATGATAGTTAACAGCTGGTGTGGGTCTCTGTTCAACGTAATGCCTGGAGGAAGAAATTTGAGATCTTTTGAGTGTTACTAACGCATTGCCCACTAGCAGTGTTTCGTGAGGGATGCTGCTGAGCTTAGAATGACATTGGCATTTTGTTACCGAACTTTATGGTGCCACTGGAACTCTTTCCATTTTAATCCATGAAATTGTAGGAAATGCTGAATGAATATCGCGGATGCAACTGAATCAGTTTTTTCTCTCTCAGTGAATCAAGCAAACAAATCAGCAATAGCAGCTAGATTAACAGGACGAAGCCAAGAGGTAAAAGTTCTCCCAGAGAAAGGCATCTGCATTTTGAAGCACACCAATGTAGAACTGCTTCATAATCTCTATACTCTTAACATTTGTATGAATTGGTTGAGGCCACATTCGCAGATCAGGTTCGACCAAAAGGAAAAAACCGAGTAGATCTTTGCAACATAATGTTCATCTAAGACAGTGAACTGCATTGACTGTTAACTTTCAAAGCATAAAAAAAGAACTAATGGCTGGAATATGTATTTAATTTATGCTCTATCACTTTCCTCGCCCACTCTATATCACGCCTACTCTTATCAGCTTGCTTACAGAGAACATCAATATCTACCATGTCATCTTCCACCCTTTTCTTGATCTCCAACACTCCACGCTTCACCGTTTCTTCCTGTTCTTCTCCAAGAGCGAAGTCAGCATTTTGCACGATCGACTCAATCTCAGTTTCCAGCTTACTCACAAGCGATTGAATCGTCTCCAACTCTTTGATTGAGATCATGGTTCCACTTCCCGCAGTCATTAAGTTAATCAACTCCCTTTTTTTTTTTCGAGTTTCCTTTGGTATTTTTTCCACCGAGAGTAACACCACTCGCCGACTGTCCCTATTGGAGCTGTCAGAGCAGTAGCTACAGCAATCACAACAGGAGGTGCACCGATCGCAACTGCAACGACTGAGAAGATCACAGTGGCCACGAAGGCGGTCACAAATATGGCATTGGTCACCCTTCTGCAAGCTTGTGCAGATTTAATTTTTTTTGGCAAGCTTCTTCTTACAACTCTAAAACTTCTGCAACATCTCTGCCTGCTGCTCATTCACCGAGTGAAGGAGAGTGAAGAACTTGTCCGTGAATGGGTTGGCTGCTTCTTCGAATTTCTTGAGCTCCCGCAGTGTCTCGACATACTTCTTCCCTCCCACATTCTCTCCTCTCTCTTCTTCAAAGTCCGTAAGTGCATCGCGAATCTCCCACTGGTTACCATGGGCCTGACTCAGGCAATCATTGAGCGAAGAATAGAATTTTAATATATTTTGGACACAGTCGAAGTAACAAATCACTAAATCGGACAGCTCTGTCATTTACATTTAGAGGAAGTAATTTAATTTACCTTTTGAGTAATTTAGCTTGAAAGTAAAGTTGGCTATGCAGTATAAAGTTTGTAAATTATATTTTGTGCTCGTAAATTAGCTTCTTTTACCATAACACTCAGTAACTTGCTACAGCATGTCATTTTATATATTCATTGCATACAACAGGGGATACGGTCCCGAACTTTCCTATCATTGCATATTCATTATTAAAAAAGTGCAACTTCAGACAATATGGGCCTCCGAGACTTCTTAACTCAGTCTCGATCCTCAGGACCATCAATTCTCCTCGACAATGAACAGAATAAAGACCGAAATATATAAGTTTTGAGCCTTGATATCAAGCTCTTCATTGCATTGACGCTTCTGTGATCCCCCTCAACATGGAGATGCAAAATGGGAGAACCAGATTCTAACCAAACAACTCCCTTTACGTTTTTTACTTCTTGCCTCGCGCTACGCCTCCGTAACATGCAGGAAAAATAGAATGGACCGATGGGATCTACGCTCAGTGCAAGAATGTCTCATCAACTCATAAGCGGAGGGCACATCATGCTAGGGATGACCTTTCCAGTTTCTCTCCATTATCCTTCTTGCCAGGGAAACTTGCTTCCCAACTGCAGACGAACGCTTTGCCCTTCCCTCCAGCACCTCTCTCTGTGACAGACATATTCGCTCAGATCGCGCGGGAAGTTGAACAGAATAACATGGTCCACTCCAGTAAAGTCGAGTCCTCGTAACGACCTGTCATATGGTTGAAAAATCATCAGGATCTTGCAAATGCCTAAGGAAAGATAAGAGTGACATGTCTTAGGTAAATTCATGCATATCCAGTGACCCTGCTCTGCCTTTGGTTTGACCGTGTTGCAAACAGTGCCGTTAAAATTGCTAGGCACTGTTAAGAGACTCAGACCCCACGGTGCCTCAGGCGCTAGGCTGAACAATGAGAGGTGCCAAGTAAAAAGTGGGGATAAATCCATCAACAAACAAATTATTAGGTCTTTCATACTTAGAATCACGAGTTATTCGAGGTCTGCATCGTAGCACAAGTTGCACTGGTGCACAGACATTAACCTAGACAAATCTTTTCTGAGGCAATGCCTCAGAGGAGGAGCACCTCATCTCAGGTGCTTACCTTAAATGAAGAAACCTCGCCTGAGATGAAGTGAGTAGCAGAGGCTTCACCTCGCTTTGCTAAAATGCCCAGGAAACTCAGCTCTTGCCTATCCCAATTATTCACAAAACCAACAAGACAGAACAAGGCTTATCCCAGCCATTACTATTTTCATCTAATTCTTGTTGAGACTGACTCCATTATTAAATGTGCAAGCTTGAACTGAGAACTGAAGGCCTGGGTCTAGGCAGGTTATGCACAGTTTAACTTAAGGCCTACTTTTAGGGATCAAGCTCAGCCGCAGAGCAGATCTATTTCTAGAAGCATAGTTTGATTGATATGGCACAAAGCATCGATACATACCTGTAGGTGCAAACCAAACACAAAGAGACATCTTTGGATGGAGAAGCAGCAAACTCTTTCATATTTGCCTGCCGCAACTCTTGTGAAACAGCAGCATGATAAGGTAGAACTCGTGTATCAGCACCTTTTCTGTCAATGCGCTTCAATGCATTTTCAACTTTTCGACATGTCTCAATCTGTATATGGAGAAGAGGACAAAGTAATGATGACTCCTCCATTCAGTGGCTTCAGAACCTTCTCTCAAACTCCAGGTCAGGAGTTAGTGAGATGGTCGGGAGAGAGAAGGAAATGTAATGATGAGTCAATTTCAAGCAGTCTTTACTGAAAGATCAACATACCTTGTTACAGAAAACAATCGTTTTGGTTCCTGGGCTTTCTTCCGCAAGCTGAATAAAAGCAGACTTCTTATTCAGGAATGCAGTATCTGGAGTCTTTTCACTGTCTTCCTCTCCAATACAATCTATGAGAAACTGGACATGATATGTAACTCTTAAATTCTCCCCTATTACAATGGTATTCCATTAGTTTTCTTCTTAACCGGAAAATAGGAGGAGAAGCACTGGTTAGTTACCACAGCAAATTTATGCAACATGTTCATCAAGGGGGAAGGACAAAGCAATTTCATGTAACAGAAGATTACTGTTCGACCTGCATGAGATAGCTCTTAGCCTATCTAGGATTAATGTTGTGAAAATAATCCTTCTCCAGTATATGCAACCTAAATTAGTTTCTACAATATCTCTATACAAAGTTAAATTCTGAGAGTCAACGAACTGGCAAAATGAATAGAAACAATATTTAGGACAACTGCAAAAACTCTTCTGCAATTGAGGAAAGAAGAGAAACAGATAGGACCCTAATATAACCCTTAATCATCTCAGCACAATCAATGAAATTTCAGAGACTTCTCCTGATTTTATTTCTCTTCACCTCCAAGCAGATGAAATGACTTACAGAATGCTGGTGGCACCTTTAGATGGTATACACCGCTTTTAGCCAAAAGAATACTATAGACTACTAATACGCATGTGCTAAGAGACATTCAAGGAAAAAATTCTATTCCACTCTTCATCCACTTTCCATCTTCCCCCATCAATATGCAGTAACAATCCACCCCCAAAACCAAAGCATCAACCTAAAACGATGCTCCATCACTTTTAGGGAGCATAACCAACAGCTTAGTTATGAGTCATTTGTTGTCCAAAAGCATCCAAAAAAATGTTCAGACACGGACGTGAATCCTTTTGTGCCTAAATTAGATAATAGTAATGTATCCATTGGCAAATAATGGAAAGGGAAATAATACAGCTTTAGACCAACCTCTTCGAGGTGAGGACTTGTCCGATGAATGCCAGGTCTCATGATCACTTCACAGTCGGGAGGAATTTCAACTATTTTGTTATATATATCTACTGGCAATGTGGCTGTCCCAAACAGATAATGGGTGGCTACAGGTGAAGAATTGATTATGCTTTGAAACGCTGCTTTGAACTCCTCATCATTGCAGAGAATATCCACCTCATCCAAAATCACACTGCAGTGTGAAGCCATAGATTATACCAGCAGTTGCAAAACAATCTGCAGGATGCATAAAGATATCATTCTTCTGTTATTGAGTACATCATAGCTACATAGAGCTCTGTGTTTGTAGCATAGCATGGACTGAAATCTGCTGAATGCCAAAATCATCCAGGCTTTGACGTCATTCAAATTCTTAGCAGGCAAATCCCTTAACAAAAGATTTTTGAACTTCATATCCTATATCAACCAATATGACGAGTGGAGCCTTCTCAATTTGTCACCAGTCATTTCTCAAAGATTTCTACTGGGGCTAACGAATACCAATATATCTAACATTTTTGTAAATCAAAGCAAAGTTCTCTATAACTTGAGCCAGAAAATCAAGATCCAGCTGTCTATATAAGAATAGAAATTTCGCTAATCTTTTCCTTTCCTCAAAGATTCGAAGAATGGCGATGATGAATGGTGGAAGTACTAAATCTAGAAAACAGTAGCACAATAACATTCTTTACTCAAAAACAGATGAGAAGATGATGATTTCGAATAGCTCGTGCACCCAAACTTATTCATGCAACATTATACAATGCATAGGCTTACCATCCAAGATCTTTCAACTCCAAGAAGCCCTCTTTAACAAGAAAAATAAAGCAACCTGGTGTGGCTATTAGGCATCAAGACCTATATTTTCCAGCTGAGTTTTCTTCCTGAAACCCTTCCTGGAACCGCCCATGGCAACCATAGACCAGAATGGAGCCCCAAACTTTGATATGGATTGGCAGTTACTCAAAACCTGCATAAATTTTACTATAGATATTAAGTATCGCTTATGCGGGTGCAAAAATTTATGTGAAGTTTGTCATCCACTACTAGCAAAAACAAGCATTGCTGTACATAAAGCCAACTGCAGAATATCTCCAAATTCAGAACACATCTATTTTCAACAGCTCCAAGGAGATTACCAGTTTTGCCACATGAGTGGATTATGCACATCATTAAGCAACTGTGTGCCACTCAAATTGTATATTTGTCTTTCAAGAAACCCGGTACAATCTTTCAGATTGCAAGGAATCTCTTCTTTTTTCTTATTTGAAAGAAGAGATGACAATTTGAGTATTATAGACGACAAGTTGTCAAAAACACACTGACTGCCAACGAAAATGAATTAGAGTGCTTTTTTTACAACAAATTGGCTGCTTAAGCAATAGCCTATCATAGTATAAAATGAGAGCTTAAAATGGCTATAAACTAGTATAAGTCAGTGACTTGCTTGCCAAAGCACGTAAGGTAAAAGAAAAGGCACAGGAAAGGATACCAACTGCCAACCTGTGAAGCTAACTCAACAGCCGGCACCAAAATGACAACTCGAGGGCTTCGTGAGAATGATTAGCTAAGTCCTTGCAGCTCTTCTTGCCTGAGACGTTGGACTACTGGTGCAAGATAAGCCAGTGTTTTATCCCAAACCACTCTGATCAACTATATTACAAGTGTTTCCCTCAATTATAGGTTTGAATGCAATCGCCTGCAGTCATCAATAGTTAGCATCAATCTGAGTTGCAGTACAGAAGGAGAAGTTCTTCCTTTTGTCAAGGTATAGATAGAACATCATAATGCAATTACTTATCAATACTTATGCTAATGAAAAGACAAAAACCGATGCTATAGGTTGGCCCCTCAATGACTTCCACATCCATCAGCTCCAAATTCACATTTACAGATAAACAATTAATGATGACCAACACAAGCTTACATCTAGAACTATACAAAAACAAGGTCATCATTGATTTGAAGCTCGATGTGTATATTATGCAGAGAGTAGATAAACGAGGATTAGAATGTGCTCATGTTTAGTATATTGCCAGCTAAAACAGCAGTAAGGAAGCAATGACCAAGTTCCTTTTATTTTCCCAACAGAAAAAGCAACAAGCTGAAAACTTTGACTTGAGTAGGTCATACTATTGATGTACCTGAATATTGATGGGTGCAGAAAATGCTGCTTCCTCAAAGATTCAATCATATAGTCACTACAACCCAAATCTTCAAAGGACTTCCGACTATGGAAGTCACTATTGGAGGAAACTTTCGTATGCAAAGCTAGATCTTTGGAGTCAGATCTAAAGTCATCCATGGACACCCCCCTGTCCCATCCTCTGAAATCTGCATTAGAACTATAAACTAAATGCTCTGTTCCAACTACTCTGGTGGTAGATATGCCATGTTTATTGGGTTCCTTTTGGTGCACTGAACAATCCATATCTTCCATGTCCATCCTTGCTGCAATGTCTTTGGCAGCTTTGAATTGGTGAGCACGTGAATCCTCTCCTCCACGTCCAAGGATAGCTGCTTCCTTGTGTTTCCCTAGTAGGTCCAATTTATAAAGAGAGAGATCAGGCACATCAAGAGGTACATTTTCTGCTACTGGTTCATAATCTTTGCGACTCGCTTGCTTTAGCTTGGAAGATTTTTCAGCAAGAGATTTGACTCTCAGCATTTTCAGTCGTCCAAAACCACTGCCTAGACCACTCACGCTTGCTGTAGGAGAATATCATCTTTCGGCAGGGTTGACCCATGATGATTTCCTGCATAAAAATAAAAATTGACTGTCAGACTACATTTTATCGCTGGAAAAACCAAGTCCATCTCCAAGCTCTGACTTTTACACATTGCACAGAGGAATTCAGTACGCTACAAGAAAGTCTTAGCACAGATTGAAATGGGATAGAAGTTTCAAACTCTGTGTTGCATAGATTCGTTTTCAAGCCAAACTAAGAAAACCGAAACCATCTGCCCAAGACTGTATGATTCAGATAAGCTTCAAAAGAAAATCTAATGTTGGACTTGTTATCCATCTGAACACAACGCATATAACAAATCGCTCGAGTTGTTCCAAGAGCTTGGATACCAATTATCAACAATGCAAGCACAAAAAAGAAAGAAAACCCCAACAAATAAGAAGGGAATTCGTCATCAGAACGAACTGCATCAGTCATTCCGACTTGCACATGCACATCAAGCACGCCTACAGTTGAATGCAAACTACGCACAAGCTAACAGCTCAATTACTGAGATAAATCCAACCCTACCGTCTCCTCGTCGATCAGCCGGTATGCACCTGCCGGAGTCTCCAAGCGCATCCCCCCGGGGGAAACACTGGACAGGCGGGAGGAGAAAGAGTGGGACGCGAGTAAGCCGGAGGCGGAGCTGGAGTTGGAGGCGGAGGGGTCTGGAGTTAAGGCTGATTGGGAGGCGAAGGCGCTTTCAGTGGCCATCATTATACTTTTTTGACGCCCCAGAGGCATCAGCTTTTACCCGATGATCAAAAAGAGACAAGGGCCTCAGATATTAAAAAATACCCTAAATCTCTTCCCGTGTAGAATATTCAGAGTCCGAATCTCTTCTTTCTCTCAAGTAATTAAATTGTCCCAGTCATCACCCAATCTAACTGCTGGGATTTCGCGGATGAGGGGCCAATAGCTGCCGGTCCCTTTCCTGCATCGCTTCTCCAGAATCCCACATCCTTTGATCCAGAGATCTTCTAGGGTGGGAGGGAGGCCACCCTCGGGCAACTCCCTCAGCTTCGGGCAATCGGAGATCTGTAACATCCGTAGAGAGGGAGGGAGACTGCTGGACAGTCTTTCCACTTTCTCCATACTCCAGATACGGAGATAGAGCAGAGAGGAAGGGAGCGGAAGCACAAGATCCTTCTCCTCTCCCACTCGTCCCGCGCGGCCGTCGATCTTCAGATGTTGAAGGGAGGTGAGAGGGGTGAGCCACTCCCTCACCGGCTGCTTCATATTCTCGCATTTATTCATCGAAAGATACTGTAGCTGGGGCGGCAATCCTCCATCGGGGAAGCGCGTAATACTCTCACACTCCTCAATTGTCAGCTCATGGAGACTCGTGAGGCGATGCAACTGATTAGGTAACGATTTTATATTCTCGCATTCCTTCACCGTAAGTTTTTGTAGCTGGGGCGGCAGTCCTCCATCAGGGAAGCGTGTAATACTCTCACACCCCGAAATTGATAGACTTCGGAGACCCGTGAGTCGATGCAACTGATTAGGTAACGATTTTATCTTCGGACACCCATGAAGCCTAAAAGCCGAGATGCTGGGAGGAAGAGGAGGGAGGCACTCCAGCTCCAGTGCAGGACACTCCCACAACCACAATTCAGTGAGATGGGAAAGTGTGTCCAGCCCCTGTGGTAAGCTTCTCAAGTTCTTGCAAGAGATAATATGGATGCTTTGAAGTGATTGAAGACGGTCTACAGGTAACTGCGCGAGCGACTCCACTCCCCTACACCGTTCAATTTGAAGTTCCTTGAGGGTCGTAGATAAATATCTACTCTCGCTGAATGAAGAGGCTGGTAGAGAATCGCATCTGTCAATTCTTAATTCTTGCAAACAAGACATCATGTCACCGTGATTATTGTTGTTGTTGCTTGGTTCATCCATATGAACACTTAGTCCTCTAGGCAAAGATTGCAACATCTTGCAATCTTGAATATTTAGTGATATCAATGACGTCAACATACCTATTTCGGTTAAGGACACGAGTTTTGGACACCCCACGACGGTCAAGTCTTGAAGAGAGGAAATGGTGTAAATCTCACTTGGGTGCTTCTCCAAATTGATGCAATTTTGTGAGTCCATAGTCTCCAGCTTGCTAGGCAACTCTATATCTCCTTCTCCAACTGAAAATGATATCAATTCAGGACAACTTTTGACAACTAAGCTTTTCAAACAAGTGAGATTCCGAATTACATCTCTCTCTTGCCACAAGTACATCAAATTTTTACAACTTTTCATCTCCAACTTCTCTAGCTTGACCAAAGAGCTTGTAAACCCATAATTTAAGCAAGTCAATTCGACAACATCTTGTATGACAAGAGCAGTTAGAGATGTCGAGTTTACTAAACTCTTCAGCACGCCCTCATTACAACCTCCAAAGTTTAATTCATTGAGGGATGGAAGGCTAATGATAGAGGACGAGGCATCCATAAGCGGACAAGAGTTGATTTTCAGCTTTTTGAGGGAGCTCAGTTGACTAGGCAATCTTCCGATCAATATAGGACAATCCCGAATGACCAGATGCTCAAGACAAGGGAATAAAACTCCTATTTCTTCATTGCCGAAGTAATGAGACCAATCCTTCCACGATGGCATGTCCTTGAATTTCAAAGTCATTAAAGATGGAAAAGGACTTTTAGTTCCATAAAATTCAGACCCTATTGTGTGTATTGCATTTAGACCTTTGATGTACAATTCTTTTAGAGAAGATAGTTGTCCCAATGAGGCTAGCGCTTTGGCCCAACAACACCCATATAAACATAAATGCACCATGTTAACGTATGAGGGACTTCCTAACCATGACGGGAATTCTAGGCCACCATAGTAGTATATTGCGAGATTTTCAAGGTTTGGATGAGGGCGAAGAAAGTCAAGGACTTCTGCTTCGAGCTCTTCATTTCGGAAATTTCCAAAATCTTCACCCCATTGCATGGTCAACTGGCATATCCCCTCCTTCATGCATAAATTGGCATCCGTGGCATCTCCAGCTTCTTGAACCTTATGCAAATTAGAGATGCACAATTCTCCTCCAAGGTTCTCTAGGTTTTTTAACTCCTTCAACCTCGACCTTGCTTCCGTTCCCACTACAAATTTGGATAGCATCTCAAGACCCACCAAATTACCTATATACATCGGCATTGCTCTTAGGCTCGGAGTGTCGGGAAAGTCGAGAAATTTTAGATTTATTAGTTTCTCCATACCTTCTGGTAACTTAGTAAGATTTCGACATCCCCGCAACATCAAGGCCTCTAGGTAATACAATGCAACAATTGACTTTGGAAGGGTTTCAATGTCAGTATACGACAAATTGAGACACCTTAGGTGCCTCAGTTTGCCAATGCAATCCGGTACCTCTTTGATGTGATAGTGACATAATGAAAACACCCTCAAGTATTTTAATTCGGATAACAAGTCGTCTAACACTTTCTCGGACAAATAAGACTTACCATAATACCTAGGTTGCTTTGCCAACGATATGAAGCTCCTAAGTCCCTTCATTTCATGATATATCTTGAATTTTTTTGCCACAATGTGACTACTACAAATGAATGAGGCATGACGAGCTAAAGATGCATTATTTTGGTCACCCTCATACTCAAACTCCCCTGAGCTAAAACAAGTTGCATCGGCAACTAGCTTTGCTAGGTCATTCACAAGATCATGCATCAAGAATCGTGATTCGCTGCTACTCGACTTTTGAAGTAACGATCTAGATACTAGCTCATCGAAAAGTTTCAAACCTGCATTCCAATAGTTCTTTCCTTCTTTTCCCTCCAACAAACCCTCTGCAATCCACCAATGAATCAACTCGTCCCGTTTAATTTCATAGTCGTTGGGAAATATAGCGCAATAAGCGAAACATCTCCTCATATTCGAAGGGAGATGGAGGTAGCTAAGTTTCAAAGCCGGAAGGATATCATTACTTTCTTTTGGGAGGTCCCAAATTTTGCTATCCAATATAGCTTGCCATTCATAAGGACTAACTTTAAAGCTCAGCAACCCAGCCAAAGTCTTCACAGCTAATGGCAACCCTCGACATTTTTCCACTATTTTCATACCTAGTACTTTAAGATTTGGATGATCATCGAAATTTCCCACTCCAAGAGCATGAAATGCAAACAAAGTCATACAATCATCTTGTGACAACGGTTTGAGAGTATAGGGTTGAGCACGGGCTATTTCAGCAACGCGGAAATTACGAGTCGTGACAATAATCTTGCTTCCCTTTGCTCCCAATTGAAAAGGCTTCATGAGGATAGTCCAGTTTCCATAATTCTCATTCCAAACATCGTCTAAAACGACAAGAAACTTCTTCCTAGCAAGGTGTTCCTTGAGTTTATCATGAAGCCAATCCAAGTCCTTACCTTCACAAGACAAATGGCCATTGGTTGTCTCAAGGATCTTCTTTGTAATAGCAAGCACGTTGAAATCATCAGAAACACAAGCCCATGCTTTCACATCGAAATAGTCGGTGACTCTATCATCATTGTAGACTTGCTGAGCTAGAGCCGTCTTCCCAAGACCCCCCATCCCTATGATGGGAATCACTTTTGGATCCACACATGCCCTATCATTTTCTTCTTTGGTCAATAATTCAAGGATCTCCATTTTTTCAACCTCCCTACTAACAAAACAAGGCTCAGGCAAATTCGTAGTGTGAAGCGGCTTATCCACTTGACGATACGATGATCGCTTCCCATTATTCTCTCTTAGGTGCAGAATATTTTTCTGAGTAATGATCTCCTTTAACCTGCTATCCATCTCTTCCATCTTGGATCTCATTTTACGATCGAACATAAATGCTCTCGGGCTCAAGCTGAAGCAACAACTCGGAAGAAGGGAACGCACCTTGCTAGTGCCGGGTTCTGCCTCGGACTTATTTTCCGCGAACTCTATGGCGAACTCCTCTAGCAAGTCTTCAATGTCATAGGCCAAGTCCCTGAGATTTTTTAGCCACGAGTTCACCCCGAGATCACCATTCAGTTGCCTGTCCTCTGCATCATCCAACACCTGGTTGATGCTGACCAGCATCTCCTCCCATTTTTTCAGCAGCACATCGATACCCTCATGCCGTGCAAAGTTGAGTAGCTCGCGAGAGGCCAACCTATCAAACAGCACCTGAAGAAAGGCGCTAAGAAAGAGCTCCGCGATAGGCATGGCTTGGTTCGCGAGTGAAGAGGATTAAATGAGAGCGCCTAGAAGGATCGAAAAAAGTGTATAGAGCCTTTCGTTTTTTTGTTTTGGGGGAGGGGTGTGGGATGGACAAGAGTTCTTATTTTCAAATGATAGTGTGAAATCAAAGACTTTTAAGCTGTGAGATGACTTTCGTCTCAGGACACTAGTGGTGGTGACTGGTTAGTAAAGTATATATATACTTTTTAAAGGGTGATCCATTGGTATTGCTCAATTGTTTATATAAGTCCACTATTCTCATCTCGATTGAGGTGACTGGCCATCGTCTATTTTTATATTTTGTTTTGGCCTCATGACGACTAATGGCAGTGTGCTACCAAATTTTGAGCTTTCGAAGGAATTGATTGGTGTTTAGTTAAGTTCTTGACTAAGGTTAGATTACTGAGCACCATAAGTGGGTCCGAAGTTGCCACATGTCGATCCACGTATGGTTTATTATATCATCCTACATGGTCTATTAAATGCACCTTATATTTTCTCTCATAGCCCAAAGCAATCTCCCCTTTCTTCCTTGGGTCTTTGTTTAAGGTTCTTAAATAATTGGATTGCTAGTACTGGATTTCGGCCGTTGATAATAAAATATTCCAACAAAAAGTTGAAGTGTTCCTTTCTTCATTCCTCCACGCTCCCCTTCCTTCATCCCTTTCTGCACTCAAATCTCTTTTGCTCTTTCTTCTCCTCGGCCCAACCATTCTTCCTTCTCTCCTTCTTCAGTGTCCGTCGTTCTTTATCATCATTCTCCCACGCCTCTTTGTTTTTATGTTGCGTTTTTATGTTGCCCTTTCTCGGAAGAAACCGCCGTTGCATTTCATCTCTCATCATCATCAGATTTAATTTCATTTCTTTTGATTTTAATTTCCCGAAAACCTGTTGATCGGAAATGGGAACCAAGTCTTGGCATCATTAGAGCCACCCAACGCTCAGAAGGCAAAGAAGTCGGCCCGAATTCCAAGACTTCTTCATAATTGTTCGTCGGCTCCCTCTCACCACTTACATCACATGATTCCCAAATGCACCCATCTACCATCATCATGCATCGCATAGATCATATGGCATCATGGTTTTAGTGATGCAGCCTCGTGTCGCTTTATCAAAAAGAAGAAGTGATTACATAAATTTTAGTTTATGTAGAGCAAATATGGTCGTGCCATTGATCATATGGGTCTTAACATTATTCAACTTAGTATAAGAGCTCAATGCATTGAAAGCTCCAAAAATTATTCAGTTAATTGCTCAACAAATGTCCAGAAATACTTGATAAAAAAATCACTTTTGACTAATGGCTAGAAAGAAAAAACTGTTGCTTTTCTTCATTACTATGATTGCTACTTAGCTTCGCTCTCTGAAAAGCACATTACGCATTAGTAGCAGCCAAATATTTAGTGGCCATAAATCGAATTATATTGCAAACTTTCAAGCATCATTTTATTTTTCCCTTTTATAATGATTATATTCAGAACGAAGCTTCCTCATTTTATTTAGTCCACGGGTCATATTCAAATATGCTTACTGTTTTGCCAACCTAACTACAACTCGTCCGCGAGGTAAATATTAGATGGACAAATTGATAAGTTTAATTAATTACAAGGTTTAAGCGGTGGTTCAAGAAGTGGGTTAGCCTGAGGACGCTGTTTAAGGGGGGTTTAAGGAACGGGAGCGGACCTCGCGTGGAGTTGCAGAAGTTATTCTCTATCTATCCTCCTCACCATGTGCGGTTGCAGGCCTCATGTGTTAAGCAACGAAAGAAGGGGAGGTGATTATGACACGACATGCGCGAAAGCCAAGGAATCAAACTTTGATAATTCATGTATTACTTTTCTATTTTCATTGCTCTTTTTGAGCAAATAATTCATTTATTAAACGCCAGTCTTTCGACTGGCGACATCATTGCCCTGTACCGCGCCCGGCAGTCGTCGAGAGGCCGGGGAAGGCATCGCGGGCTCAGCCGTGTGCCCGTACCCCCGTAGAGGGCATTGTGGCGGGGGCCACTAACGGGCCGGAATCTTTTTTCGTCCCCGATCCCACTATCCCGTCTTTCCGGGATGTCAGAGCCTTTTAAGGACCTGCTCAGGTCCTATATTACTTTTCTATTTTCATTGCTCTTTTTGAGCAAATAATTCATTTATTAAACGCCATCTCTCTCTACCCTCTTCACCGTTCCCAGATGCCGGCACCCACGTGCAAAGCATAGAAAGAAGGGTGAGTATATAGCAGCACATGCGCAGAAGCCAAGGAATCCAACTTTTATAATTCATATCTTACTTCCTATTTTCATTGCTCTTTTGTACAAATAACGAATTTAAGCCAAGGAATCCAACTTTTATAATTTATATCTTACTCCCTGTTTTCATTGCAAATAACTTTTCTCTCTCTCTCTCTCCATGTATATTACTTTTCGATTTTCTGTGCTAAATAAAATTTTAGTTTATATGTTGTTGTTCTTTCGATGTTTGATCCCTTCTTCCACTCCTTCGCACGGTACTTTTTGTTGTCTGGCCTCCGTTTCTCAGTGTTCATAGCGAAATTATAAGGTCGTTGTTGAGATGCTGTCCTACCCTCAATAATTTAGGGTGAAGTGCACTCTCCCCACAATAAATTGGTCACTTTTTTAATAGGAAGTGCGTGCTTCTCGTGATAATATATCCTCTCATTCATAGGGAAAAATTACCGAAAAAATATTTGAACTTATTATAATTATATAATCTTAGTCCTAAATATTTTAATTTGGCCAAGAAACAGGTTTAGGACTAGTGCTCAATTCACGTTTATCCTTCAGCGGTGGTGAAAAGATCTGAAATTTAGACATTGATGGTGGTAACTCTGACCAATAAAGTAGAGACACTTTTTTTATGGATCACGTTTGCTATTACTTGCTAATTCTCGATTGTTTATAAGTCCACTATTCTTGTCTTGATTGAGGCGATGGGCTTCTTTGTTGTTTAGCCTAGGACGGTGACGACTTGGAGCAATCTGCTACCAAGCTTTCAGCTTCCCAAGTAATTGACTGACTTTTAGTTAAGGTCTTAACTAAGGTTAAGCTACAGTGCTCCATAATCGTTCCCCATCTCCTCTTTCCGTCCTCGTCATTTGGGTCTCTATTTACTAAATCTCGGCCTATGATAATTAAAAATTCCAGAAAAAAGTTGCTGTGTTTTTTTCTCCGCCGATTGCCCTTTCACACTCCCCTTCCTTCGTTCTTGTTTGCACTCGAATCTCTACACCATCTTAATCTCTCATCGTTGATTTCATTTGATTTAATTTAATGGGAACAAGTTGGTCAAAAATGGGACCCCCAGTCTTGGCATTATTAAAGTGACCGAAAGGCTGGAATCAGACAAAAGGCTGCTCTCTCAATTGCTTTCCCACTCATTTTTTGTACCCACCCAGCATCATCATGCATCACATAGACATTGGCATCATCGTCTCATCGACGATCGGAGTCTCATACATCGATCGTGTAAGTCCCAACCATTATTCCATATTACATGAGAACTCAATGCATTAAAAACTGTGTAATTTACTTAGCTAGTCACCAAGTGTCCAGAAAGACTAGTTGATAATTTTTTCTTTTAAACAATGGCTAGAAAAAATTGTTACTTTCTCTTTATTACTGTCATTACTATCTAGCTTCGCTCTCTAAAGATACGTTATGCATTAGATTAGTGGCAAAAAATTGAGTGGTCTGAGATCAAATTAAATTGTAAACCTTCCAGCACCATTTGCTATTATTACCTTTTATAATGATTATACCCATAACGAAGCTTTCTCATTTTATATGGTCCGTGGGCCCCTATTAAAATATGCTTATTGTTTTGTCAGCCTAAATACAATTCGTCCAACGGATAGATGTTTTATCCAAAGATGGCCAAATTGATAAATTAAATTAATTATGAGGTTTAAGGGGTGGTTGAAGAAGTGAGTGAGCACGAGGATACGGTTCAAGGGGTGGTTCAAGAAACGGGGGCCAGACGACAACAAGAATTATTGAGCGAAGGAGAGGAAGAAGGAATCAAACGCCATTCTCTCTCTACTGTCTTCATTATTGCCGAATGCAGGCCCCATGTCCAAAGCATCGAAAGAAGGGTAATTATGGCAGGACATACCCGTGATGCAGGCCCCATATGCAAAGCATCGAAAAGAGGGTAATTATGGCAGGACACACGCGTGAGTCAAGGAATCTCTTCATTATTGCCGGATGCAGGCCCCATGTGCAAAGCATCGAAAGAAGGGTAATTATGGCAGGACATACACGTGATGCAGGCCCCATATGCAAAGCATCGAAAAGAGGGTAATTATGGCAGGACACACGCGTGAGTCAAGGAATCTCTTCATTATTGCCGGATGCAGGCCCCATGTGCAAAGCATCGAAAGAAGGGTCACTATGGCAGGACACACGCATAAGTCGAGGAATCAAACTTTCATAATTCCCATGGGGTCATTGGTCTTTTGCACAGATAATTTATATATTACTCTCTCTCTCTCTCTCCATGTATAATACTTTTCAATTTTTTTTTTTGCTATTTTATTTATAGTTCATTTGTTGTTGTTGTTGTTCCTTCCATGCTTTGCACATGGGCCTGCATGATTGCATCTAGGAATGGTGGAGAAGGTAGAGAGAGAACGTTTGATTCCTTCTTCCTCTCCTTCGCACAGTACTTCTTGTCGTCGTCTGACCCCCATACCTTGAACCAGCTAAGCACAAGACGTCCAGAGATAATTGTTTATGAAGAAATGACAAGGTTCCTATCGAGATGTAGTCCTATTCTAAATAATGTGCATGCTCTTTAGGGTGAAGTGCACTCCTCACAATAAATTGCTCACTCTTTTACGGTGATTTGCACGATCTTGTTCACATCAAGTGCATAATCCTTAAAGGCCAAAGTGCATCTCCTTCTTAGAGTCAAGTGAATACTCATTATAATCAAGAATGAACTCCTTCTAGCATCTAAATTAGAAATGTGCCTCTTTCAATGAGGGGCATGCACCTTAAGCGAGTCAATATTGACAATACTCGTAATGTTCCTATTGTTCTACCAATTTAATTTCGAAATTGTCTAGAAAGTTAGTCTTCGCTTTCTATTGTCATACGAACTCATTAATCTAAATTAGATCTTGTCCAATACAATTATTTGTGAAATAGAGATGAGAGTTTTCTATTATTTTAACCATTGTTCAAATTTCAGTGTAAGTTCCCACCTAAAAAATCCCAATTTAGAACAATTGGCCATTTTGTGCCTTGACTCAAAATTGAAGTAGTGGTCATCTATCTAGTGGTCGCAACTTTAGCCTTTGATGCTCTATGCAGCCCTCAATCTATACTTTGCTCTAACTCTAGGGAAGGCCACGATTAAGAGTAATCCCATTCTCTCGTTTCCAACAAATGGTCTCTTCTTGTACGGCTCTTCAGATGATAAATGAATGATAATGCTCTCCAACAAAATATTAAAAAGTATAGTTTGATTGATTGATTAAATTGGAATACTATGCGTGTGTCAAACTTTTCTTAATACGCCACATATCATCCATTTGTTTGAAGGTCCATTTGTAGTATGCCGTATCACTTAGTGTATCAATCTAATTGACTGCTCCAAAAATCATCTAGCTTTGTCATCTCTACAAATGGAGAGCCCTACCTATTATTGGTGATAAAAGTTCGACAAATCGGCTCATTGTTCTCACTACTTCGATTATCTACTCCCCTATTTTTTCCATAGCTTAAGTAGTTTAGACTCAAACATATCCATTGCATTAACAATATGGTATAGTGCATAACAAGGTCAATCATCCTTCGAACAAAAAATGAACCTGAGAAAATATATAGGATCTTCACATTAATCAAATTCTTATTTTTAATCAAACATCAGTTAATTAAGACGACCAAATACACCCATAGTAGTCAAGTCGTTTACGTAGGGAGTTCGAAAAAGGTCAATTGATAATGAGAACATGATTAAATGCCACCATTTTTTCAAAGTTCCAATATCAAATGTTAGGAATTTGAAGTTTTTATCATTTCTTGAACTTATTGTACTTAATAGGGTACGATTGATTGTGATTCCCAGTAAGGATCCTAATATTTTATGGTGTTCTTTATTGTGCTTGAGTGCTCTGTTTTTCCCATTGTTGCAGCATTATGAGATTGGTGGAATTGATTGTCTATGACAGGTGTGCTATACAAGGAAGCAGCATGGCCAAGACTAGCAGTATCGTCTTATGTTAGCTTTCTTTAATGTGATTTCAAACGAATGTAAACCCACTCGAACACAAGTTGAAAACATGAGCAAATCTTTTCAAAGGGATTCACATTTAAAGCAAATTTAGCTAAACTATGAACTGGCTACATTACCTTCCTTCTGTTTTTTACACCTATACAGCAGAACACAGATACCCTACCCCGTCGGGGAGAAGCTCTAAGCACCACTAAACACGCGTCGAAAGACTTTTGCATCGGCCCAACCATCTTCCCTCCTCCTCTTCTTCCTCTTCAGTATCCGTTGTTCTTTTTCATCACTCCCTATCTCTCTGTCTTTTCGTTTGTTGGCTTTCTCCTATCGTTTTCTTGGTCTTTCTTTCTCGGAAGACGCTGCCGTTGCATTTCATCTCGTCTCATTTGATTTTTAATTTCATTTCAGTTGCCTCAATTTCTCAGAAGCAAGTTGGTCGAGGTGGGACCAAGTCTTGGCCATCATCAAAGCCACCAAAGGAGGCTCGGAAGGTAAAGAAGTGGGACCGAAACTTCTGCTTTATCATCGTTCGTCAATTCTCTCTCACCACTCGCATCACACAAAGTCCCAAATGCACCCATCCACCATCGTCTTGCATCGCATGGCTTCATTGATGCAGCTTCCCGAACCCCATCCCGTTATCAAATAAATGAGCTGTTACTACCTAAACTTAATGTATGCATCATTAATCATCAATCATACGCATCCCAGCCACTATTCCACGTAACACGAAAGCCCAATACATTGAAATCTCTCAAATTTTCGTAGTTGACTGCTGAACAAGTGTCTGAAAACACTAGACAGCAAAACCATTTTTAAATGGTGGCCAGAAAGAAGAAAAAAGGTTATATTCTCTTAAATTCTGTAGTTGTCACCTAGATATGCTCTCTTAGGAATACACAATCGGACTAGATTGGATGGAATATAAACCGGGTGGCTATAGATTGAACTAAATTGCAAACCTTAAAGCTTCAATTTGTTTTTTTCCCCTTTTTGCCGAGCAACAATGATTATATTCATAACAAAAGTTCCTTGTTTTATTTGGTCCATGGGTCAAATATATATATGCTTATTGTTTTGTCTCAAGAAGAGAAGAGCTACTTAGCTTCAATATGCTCACCAGCCATTCAAATAGGTGGAATTTGATATATACTTAGTTCTTGCCCTATTATTATTAGTGTGCATAAATGTTACATTAGTAGTACAAAAATAACCCTAAATTCCAGATTTTACTATGGCATCACATCATAACAAATGATCAATGATGGCTTGGGAAGGTGGACTAAATGAAGCGTGTGACAGTTGGTTTAGACACCACTTCATCACTAAATACAAAAAGAAAAAAAAACATACAAAGATTTAGAGCTACATTAGTAAAATAAAAAAAAAAGGGATTACATTGGAATTCATGCAATAAATCTCTTTTAATATGGAATGATGATTTATTGTTTGAAAAGTTTTGGCATCAAAATGGATGTCATACAATAATTATGAAAATGATATCATTCTTATGCCCTTTTTTTTATGAGGTTTTGCAAATTTAGGATCATCTTATCTTTTCCCATCTCACATGTCCATCCTTTGTTTTATTCAAACACGAATAAGGTCCATAGTCCACTATATGTCTATAGAGGACAATAATGTCTACTTCTTCTTTTGCTTTTTTTTCCCCAAAGTAACACTAATATCGCGAATCATTTACAGTCGAAAATGTAGTGCGTTTCAAATGGACATGCCAAGTTTGATTGGATGAACTTTTGTGAACTTGGGACCATCTTCATCTTGTCACTTCTTGTAGGTCCATACATTATTTTATTCGGACATAAAGTAGCAAAAGTCTTTATAATAAGGTCCACCCTCCACTACAAGTCACTAGCAAAAAACGTGGCGCGTTTTAAATGGACATGCCATGTTTGATTGGATGGAGTTTTGTAAACTTGGGACCATCTCCATCTTGTCACTTCTTGTAGGTCCATAAGTGTTTTTAATTCATATAGGAAGTAACAAAAGTCTCCATGACAAGGTCCACCTTCCACTACAAGTCCTTAGAGGACAATAATTGTCTTCTTTTCCCTTGGCTTTTTCCAAAAGTGACTTTAATGTCACTGTTGGCCATGAAACGTTTGATTGGATAGGAAAAGTTGACTACAACCGCACTTTTTTTTCAATCAAAATAACCAAAGCTTCTCTTTTAAAGGAATTACCCTTAGGGTTCTTGTAAATCAATTAATTAAATTTTTATTATATTGATTTTTCTCCAAAACATGTAGGAACAATTTTTTGGAAATGGATATTTCATTATTAAGTAAATTGGACATATACATGGAACTACTAATTGTCCTCCATTTTGAAATGACTGGAATTTGTTCTTTGCAGTCATGCAAGTTGGATTGAAATTTACACGGCAACACTTATATTTTGTTTTTTGGAATTTGTTTATCTTGATTTTTGTTGTGAAAGAAAAAACAAATAACAACATTAAATCAAGAAACAGAAAAGTAAATATAATCTCATATTTCAGTCAATTGGAAATCGGATTTTCGTAGTTCAGTCAATATGATCTCGTCCACAGGGAAAGCAACATAAGATTTCACAATTGATCAAGAGATATTATGGAAGTTATAACCTTGCTCGAGTCACTCAAATACTTTCAAGTTTTCTTAGCCACCACTTATACTCAATAATTCACACAAATATGTAGCTTGTACAATTCCTTATGAAACAATCTTTAAATCTCATAAAGGAATCATATAAGTCTCATGGGATTTACATAGCTATTAAACACTTAGTGATTAGTTGTCTCTGAATATAATTAACAAACTTATGTGCAACCTTGCATGTTGAAGTCGAAGTTGAAGTATTTACTGAACTTGTATGAAAAAGAACTCTGCAAACAGTATTCTCCTCTAATTAGGGGGAAAAAGCCTTCCTTGGAAGTGGAAAATATGGTCTTTGCAAATGAAGTTCAAGTATTCACTACTTACTCGTAGATAATGCCGTGGGCTACTCTAAAGGAGCCCAAAGAAAGACATGGCATTTGACAATAATGCAATTAAGTAATTCTAATTTCATTTTGGCATGACATTTCCCTTGTTGTTCAGTTTGGGACGATGCTTTTGCAATTCTAATGAACAGGTCGTCTCTTATCATTCCCCGCTTACACCATTAGCATGGAATAGGGATTGGCCTGCTTTATAACCTCAAGGCCGTGAGGCTTGCTGGTCGGGCCTGCCTCCTCAAAACATAGTACCAACCTGTCAACATTCAAACCGGATCCTTTATCACTCAAGTTTTAAGTAACTTTCTAATGTGCTGGAGTAGGATGAGGTACGGGTACTTCCTTATTATTATTATGCTTCATCAAATATTTCATGGTGACATAAATTTATTCAATATGAACGAACACATATAATGAATTGGAGCGATCAACATGGGTGGGACTCTCCTAAAAGATTTTAGGTTGTGAAATTTTTAGGGTGGGTTTCAACTTACTTTTAAGTTCTTTTCTATTTCATGCGATTTTTGAGGGTAGATTTCAACTTACATCTTTAAGGAAAATGAAGATTTTAATCGAACTTAAGAACTAAAAAGCTTTAGGAAGCTAATGCTTGCCATGTGATGACTTCAAATGTATAGGAATAGTACACTTCACAATGGTAAATAAGGAATCACAGCCTAACAAGTGAGACAAAATATTTCATAAATTTTAGTTTCTATGGTTAAATATAAGAAAATTCAATGAAACTTAACAGAAAATAATATTTATTCAAGTAAAATCGTATAATGTAAGGAGTAATATACATTTTTTATTTGGGATAATTGTCTAAAAAATGTTAAACTATTGCACAACGGCCAATTTAGTTCTAATTTTTTTAACAATTTGTCAATTTAGTCATTAATTTTTTAGGAATTTAATAATGTAGTCCTTCCAATTAATTATAACTGAAAACTGCCGATGTGGCAATCGTACCACATAAGATGGCCAACAACCACGTCAAAGATTTTCTATCAAAGTTGGTCATTCCTAGTTTAGGCACTAGAATATGATATCCTGTACCCCCCAGGCGCTTGCAAAGGGAGGTCTCGCATGGGCTTACGAAAATGACGAGCTTGTTGAATGGTTTGCTGTCGTCTATGGTGCATCAGCGAATGGAATGAAGAAGTTGTAGAAGGGAGGAGGATTACGACGAAAAACTGCAGAATTGGAGAGAAGAATTTTTCTTATGGAGGTTGGGCAACTTAGGACAGGGAGAGGTTGAAATTATGGTTTTCGTCATCTCTTCGAGTTTAGAGAAAGTATAAAAAGCTGTATAATTTATAAAGGTCATTGGAGAAAGCTACTTCTCTCATGCAGACTTGACCGTGGAAGTCGAAGAATTAAATCCTTGTGTTAATGGGATTTTATTGAGCATGCATTATAAGCGAAATATGTATCTATAGGCCTGTAAAATCTAAGATACCTTAGCATATCATATCAGTTAAATAATTAGGGGTGAAAGGGACTAGTACATTTTTCTAATTCTGTAACTTGTGTACATCACTCCGTTTTGGTTCAATACTACGAAAAATCTCAAACCAGCTCACTTATAACAAATTGACCGCAAACTAATTGAGGATTTTTGTAATACTATTCCTTCAATTTTTTATGGTCTTAATTTTATATTTGTCATTATTATTCAATCCCATTTGTCCCTGCATGAACTCCATGCGGTTAAACTGTACCGAGATAATTTTCTTGTTAGCTTACTCCAGAAAATTGATGACATTCTTTGACCCAGAGGACTTTGAAATTATAATTGATAAGTCAGACACAGAACGTTACGTTGGTAATTGATTCAAAATATTCAATGTTACGATGGAATTCAATACCTAAATGAGTAAAAGTGTTGGTTGTTGGTGACGCCTCAATTTTTCACCAGTAAAATTTTTCTTATCAAACATTTTACTGATAAATCGAAATATACATTTTTGCAGGAATAATAATAAAAATGAATAATGAACGAAACACCGGGCCCATGACTCCACAGTCCATCCGTGACTAGAAGATGTAGACTACTAAATCGAGAGTTTGGCCCAAGGGCTTTTAAGCTGGTTCAGGTGATGAATGACACCAAGCAGACCCACAAAGGATGAAATGGAACTTTCAATCTAGTCAAAGGGTCTTTTCCATTCTTACAACTACACCGTAAGAAAACCATATCGAGGTCAGTACAAATTACAAGTTACTGTCTGCTGCGACAATTCAAGATTAAATTACTATGCTGAGGTGATTAACATTATCATGGTACTAAGTCTATAGCTTAACTAATACACGAAAAAGAAAAATAATAACTATAGGTGCAATCCATATTACACCACGATCAGTTAAATTACAATGCTGGAGTTAAATTACTAGGTACAAGAACTACAAGGTATGACCTTAAAGGAAATTTATAATACAAGGAGTAACATCTCTTAAGATGGAGTCATTTACCTTAGAGGAAGTAATTTCATTTACGTTTGAAATGAGTAATTTAGCTTGAAAGTAAAGTTCACCATGCAAAATAAAGTTCGTAAACTTTTTATGTCATAACATTCGGTAACTCGCTACAGCAGGTCATTTTATACATTCATTGCATGCAGAAGGGAATCCGGTCACGTACTTTCCTATCAATGCATATTCATTATTGACAAAAGTGCCGCTTCAGACAATACAGGCCTCCAAGACTTCTTAAGTCAGTCACGATCCCCAAGAGCATCAATCTTCCTCAACAATCAACTGAATAAAGACTGAAATATATAGGTTTCGAACCTTGATATCAAGGTCTTCATTGCATTAACTCTTCTGTGATCCTCCTCTCCATGTAGATGCAAAATGGGAGAACCAGATTCTAACCAAACAACCCCCTCTACGTTTTCACTTCTTGCCACGCGCCCTCGTCTGTAACATGCAGGAAACGAAGAAGGGACTGATGGAATCTACTCCTGTCACTGCAGGCATGAGCTCAGATCCCATTAGTGCATGAAAGTCTCAACTCATCAACTCATAAGCAGAGGGCACATCATGCAAGGGATGGCCTTTCCGGTTTCTCTCCATTATCCTTCTTGCCAGGGAAACTTGCTTCCCAACTGCAAAGACAAACGCTTTGCCTGTCCCTCCAGCACCTCTTGCTGTTCTTCCAACACGGCGGACATATTCGCTCGGATCCCGCGGGAAGTCAAAGAGAATAACATGATCCACTCCAGTGAAGTCGATTCCTCGCGATGCCCTGCCATATGGATGAAAAATCATCAGGATCTCGCAAAAAGATGAGAGTGACATGTCTTTGGTAAATTTGTATGTGCCCAGCGACCCCACCAACATTTAAAAGCGGCCACCTTTTATTTGACCGCATCACAACCAGTGCTGTTAAAAGCACCAGGCCCTCTTAAAAGGCTTAGAGCCCACAATGCATCAGGCGCTAGGCTGAATGATGGGAAGTGCCAAGTAAAAGTGGGGATTAAGCCATCAAGAAACAAATTAGTAGGTCTTTCAATCACAAATTAATCAAGGTCTGCATCGAAGCAATTATGCAGTGCTGCAAGATGTGCTGCAAGATGTGAGTGTATAAAAGTTAACAAAGAATTAGAAAGGACAGATTACAAGATTAGTAGATCGACCTTCATTGTTTATTTTTTTGGTTCTGTCCTTCCTCACAAGCTTTGGAGGACAATGGAACAAGAGAGAACAACTGTGGCCACTTTGAGATGAAAGAAGCTAAAAATCTTTCGGCTTCTTAGAACCTAGAAGCTGTCCTCCACTTCCAACAACTCTTTCAAAAAAGATATTTATCTATTCTGTTCTTTATTTTTAGGGATAATGAAAAAAATGGTCATTGAACTTTGACCCGATGTGTAATGCGATCAATGAACTTTTAATTTTTTCAATGTGGTCCTTGAACTTTATCCCAATGTACAATGTGATCCCTGAACTTTCATTTGGTTCAATGTGATCCCTAAACTTTTAGTACATTTTCACAACTTAATCCTTGAAATATATTGAAATGTTCAATATTGTCCTTTCATTAATTCAAGAGTAGGACTACACTGAACATTTTCATATAGTTTAGGGACTAAACTTAACATGTACAAAAAGTTTATGGACCATATTAAACAAATTGAAAATTTAGGAATCATATTGCACATTGGATTAAACTTCATGAACTAGTTGTGTCATTTTCCCTCATTTTTACTAAGGACAGGATAAAAAAGTCGAAGGAAAAATGTCAAGCTAGACAGATCTTTTCTAAGGCAACACCTCACATGAGAAGGACCTCACCTCAGGCGCTTACCTCAAATGAGGAAACCTTGCCTGAGATGAGGTGAGGAGCATAGGCTTCACCTCGCTTTGCCTGAGCACCTAGGTGAGTGCCTCGAGTGTTCGCTAACGCTAAGCTCTTGCCCATCAATGAAATGGAGCTGAGCCCAATACCCAAAAACTTGCAAGTACACAGGCCCAACAATTTGAAAAATCCACTATACAGAACAAGGCCTATCCCAGCCATTGCTATTTTCGTCTAATTCTTGTTGACACCGACTACGTTATAATTGTGCAAGCTTGAATTGATAACTGAAGGCCTGGGTCTTTGCAGGCCACACATAGTTTAACTAAAGGCTTACTTTTAGGGATCAAGCTCAGCTGCTGAGCAGATATGTCTCTAGAAATATAGTCTGATTAGTTTTGGACAAGGCAACTGTACATACCTGTCGGTGCAAACCAAAAACAAGGAGACATCTTTAGATGGAGAAGCAGCAAACTCTTTCATATTTGCCTGCCGCAACTCTTGTGAAACAGCAGCATGAAAAGGTAGAACTCTTGTACGAGCACCTTTTCTGTCAATGCGCTTCAATGCATTTTCAACTTTTCGACATGTCTCAATCTGTATATGGAGAAGAGGAAGGACGAGTTAAAAAGTATCGATGAGTTCTCCATCGAGGTGGCTTCAGAGCTGTCTCTCAAACTCCAGGTCAGAAGTTAGCAAGATGGGCGGGAGACAGAAGTAAATGTAATGATGAATCAATTTCAAGCAGCTCACACTGAAAGATCAACATACCTTGTTACAGAATACAATCGTTTTGGTTACTGGGCTTTCTTCCGCCAGCTGAATAAGAGCAGACTTCTTATTCAGGAATGCAGTATCTGACGTCTTTTCACTGTCTTCCTCTCCACTACAATCTACAAGAAACTGGACATAACATGTGACAGTTAAATTTTTCCTCTATTGCAATGGTATTTGGTTAGTTTTCTTCTTGACAGGAAAATAGGAGGAATGCCACTGGTCAGCTACCATAGCAAATTTATGCAACATGTTCACATCAAGAAGGAAGGACAAAGCAATGTCATGTAACAGGAGATAACTGTTCAACCTGAATGAGAAAGCTCTTAGCCTATCTAGGATTACTGTCGCAAATATAATCCTTCTCCATTATATGCAGCCTAAATTAGTTTCTATAATACCTTTGTACAAAGTAAAAATTTGAAAATCAACAAACAGGCAAAGTGAAATAGAAAGAATTTTCGGGAGAACAGCACAAACTCTTCTGCAAATTGAGGAAAGAAGAGAAAGAGATAGCATCCTAATATAATCCACAATCATCTCAGCGAGATCAATGAAATTTCAGAGCCTTCTTTTCTTCACCTCCAAGCAGTTTTAATGTCTTACAGAATGCTGGTGGCATCTTTAGATAGTATAGACTGCTTTTGACCACTAGAATAGTATAGACAATCAATACATATGTGCTAAGAGTCACTCAAGGAAAAAATTTCATTCCAATTCCCATCTTCCCCCATCATATGCAGTAACAATCCACCCCCAAATCCAAACATCAAGCTAACCATGCTCCATCACTTTTAAAGAGCATAAACGACAACTTAGTTATGAGCAATATATAGTCCAAAAGCATCCAGAAAAATGTATATACACGGAAGTGAATCCTTGTGTGCCTAAATTAGATAACAGTAATGTATCCACTGGCAAATAATGGAAGGGAGAATAATACAGCTTTAAAACAACCTCTTCGAGGTGAGGGCTTGTCCGATGAATGCCAGGTCCCATGATCACTTCACAGTCGGGGAGAATTTCAACTATTTTGTTATATATATCTACCGGCAATGTGGCTGTCACAAACAGATACTGTGTGGCGACAGGTGAAGAATTGATTATGCTTTGAAAAGCTGCTTCAAACTCCTCATCTTTGCAGAGAATATCCACCTCGTCCAAAATCACACTGCATCGTAAAGCCATAAATTATAGCAGAAGTTGCAAAACAATCTGCAATATGTATAAAGATGCCATTCTTCTGTTTCTGAGTACATTATAGCCACTTAAATGTAGCATAGCATGGACTGAAATCTGCTGAATGCCAAAACCATCCAGGTTTTGATGTCATTCAAATTCTTAGCAGGCAAATCCATTAACAAAATATTTTTTACCTTCATATCCTATATCAAACAATATGACAAGTGGAGCTTTCACAATTTGTCACTGGTCATTTCTCAAATATTTCTATTGGGGCTAATGAATAGTAATATATCTAGCATTTTTGTAAATCAAAGCAAAGGTCTCCATAACTCAAGCCAGAAAATTAAGATTCAGCTGTGTAGGTAAGGGTAAGAATAGAAATTTCGCTAATATTTTCCTTTCCTCAAAGAATGGTAATGATACATGGTGGTAGTACTAAATCTAGAAAGAAGTAGCACGATCACATTCATTACTCAAAAACAGATGAGAAGACGATGATTTTGATTAGCTCGTGCACCCAAACTCAATCATGCAACATTATACAATGCATAGGCTTACCATCTAAGATCCTTCAACTTCAAAAAGCCTTCTTTAACGAGAAAAATAAAGCGACCAGGAGTGGCTATTAGGACATCAACACCTTCTTCTATATTTTCCAGCTGCGTTTTCTGCCTGAAACCACCCGTGGCAACCATAGACCGGAATGGAGCCCCAAACTTTGATATGGATCGGCAGTTACTCAAAACCTGCATAAAACTTACTATAGATATTAAGTATCACTCATGTGGGCACAAAAAATTACGTTAGTTTGTAATCAGAAACAAGCATGACTATAAATAAAACAACTACAGAGTGTCTCCAAATTCAGAACACCTACATTTTCAACAGCTCCATGGAGATTACCGGTTTTGCCACGTGAATGGATTATGCACATCATATAAGCAACTGTGCCACTCAAATTGTATATTTGCCTTTCTAGGATCCCAAAACAATCTTTCAGATTGCAACACTTAGGAATCTCTATATTTTATTTTTTTGGAAAGAAGAGATGACAATTTGAGTATTATAGGCAACAAGAAGTGGAAGTTGGGGGTGGACCTAGCCAGCTTGAGGAGGAGGTTGGCGAGAGGCCAAGGGGGGCTGCCAAATGGGAGCGCAGGGACAGCAACAAGACCATTAGTAGATGTGTCAACGGGTTAGGTTTCCATGATACCTAATCGAAAACACTGCCGGAGTGTGCTTGACTTGACCTAACCCTAGACTCGAAAGACATACAACCCAAGCGATCAGGTTGGTCCAAGTTTTTTCTTTTTCTATTTTTTGTGCAAAGGTTAAGACAAACATGTTTTTCACAAATCTCTTATGGGTCTTAGCATTACACATTTTCAAATATCTTGAAGAAATAAATTATCAATTAAGGCACAACTTGGTGTTATTGCTTACAATTATTTCACTCTTTTTTCTCATTTCTCAAACTTCTATTTTTTGTTGAGCCTACAGATTTATCAGAACGCCCAATCGGAAGCTCTGAACATAGTTGCTACTTGATCATGTATTCCCTCTCCATAAATATTTCATCATAGTTATTGTGACGCGAGTTTAGTCATGTGTCTAGACTAGTCTTGGTAGTGAACTTCATCAATCCCAATTTTGATCCTTGGCTAGGGGCGTATCCTATATGCCTTGGTTTTAATCGTTATCTGTCATGCATTCGTATTAATCCATTGACATCTCTTCACATACACTCACGCATTAGTCATAACCACTCCAAACAACTCTTGCCTGTCACACAACCACATCAAAGTCCTATCATATTTTGGCTCTCTCCTATCATTTTCATCTACAAATTATGATCTTCAAGAGTTTGGCATTTTGGCAAGCTATATCCTAGCTACGAGCAAAGTTTGATATTTTTGGAATGCTATATTCGATGACAAAAACCAAAGAGATAAAATATCATGTTTTCCTCCAACTAGTGATGGAGGAATAAATGAAGCAAAAAGATATTAAAAGAGAAATGATTCGATTACAGTCTTTTAATCTACTATAAGAATAACAGTCTTTTTATAACCACGAGAAACTAAATAACAAATTATTATATATTTTTGTGGGGTTCACTTCTTTAAGTATTTGTGATTTATAACAAACTGTTATTCTCACAGTAATACAAAGACTGTTATACTAGCAAAGCCTATATTAAAACTTGTTCAAGGCCATACCAAAATTAGAATGGAGAGTTCATATCATACTTAGAGCATCAAAAGCATTAACCATGAGTACATGAGATTGATTTATTAAATATTACGTTGGACTTAAATAGACCTTAAGCAAGTAGAGGGTCTTTCACGACCAATGACAGTTTGAGACCCATCACTTAGTAGATCGATTAGAATCTGCTGCAAATTTGCCCTAGTGCACAATGCGCTTCATGAAGTGGAGATGAGTTTCACAAGGACCTTGAAATCAGCCTCAGCAATCCCATCAGGCCCTGCAGCCTCCACCAATCTCTCCCTCAACTCACCAGCCTTCCTCCTCATTTCCTTCCCATCCTTACCCCTCAACACCACCTCCAGTGCCTTCTCTATCCCACTCTTGGTTATGGTCCCACCTTTTACTTTCACTCCAATCCCCCACACTTCCTCTATCATCCTCCCATTCATCATGTTGTCTGACCAGAATGGCTTGCATACCATAGGCATGCCGCTCACCATGCTCTCAAACATCGAGTTGTACCCGCAGTGCGTCACAAAGACCCCACACGCCGGGTGGCTCAGCACTTGGGCCTGTGGAGCCCATGGGACAAATTTCCCGTACGCATTCGTCCGCTCCTGGAGCCCCTCGGGCAAGAACGCCATCGCGCGTTCCTTAATGGACCATAGAAATGGGGTCTTAGTAGATTCTAAGGCTTCCCCAATAGCCGATACCTCACTTGGCGATGGCATTGACACCGTCCCGAAGCATATGTACGCTACAGACTGAGGATCTCTGGCATCGAGCCACGTCAAGCAACTGGTAGTGTCAGAGGTGGAGCTCGACAGCAGTGGTAGCGGGGGGAATGACACCGCGAGGCACCCAATTTGGAGGAGCATCTTGAACTTGGATTTCAGGTCTGCTATCAGAGGTGTTGGGGTCACTTCCGCGAAAGAGTTCATGATAATAGTGGTGGCGCCACGTGGGAGCACACGCCCCACCTCACGCAGCATGCATGCACTCCTTGATGAATCCTGATCATCGATTAGCTCCTTAGTTAGATCTGAAATGCGCATCATAGATAATCCTGGGATTACTCCGAGGCTCTTGTCATCATTGTTGTCGTTTTTAGAGGAGGTGCCACCGCCAGAGGATTCACGACGGAGCTCACTTATGACATCAATGTACACGTGCGCCGCTAAACAATACGGAGCGGGGACCCAGAAGGCTACCCAGGGAACCTGCATTTTCTCTGCCATTTCGCCTGCAAAAATCACGAGAGCGTCGGTCAGAAAACAACTCACCTTCTTCCTCACATCTTGCTCTGCGGCATTAATAGCCGCTCCAAAATTCTCAGGCGCTGCTTTCAGGAACAACTCCACATGTTCTCCTGAATGCTCCATCGGCCCGTGGTGGCCGTTTGGCAAGCCGTCACTGACTTCATAGACTTTGACATTGCTGGGTAGCTTGGCTCTCAACGGCGGAGGGAAGATGAGGCTATTAGACTTGGCTATGTTCAAGAAAGAGAAGCGGACATCCGGGGTGGCTAGGGCAAGCTTGAGGACCAGGTTGGCAACGTTCCAAGCTTGGCCGCCGAACGGGAAGGGAATGACGACAACGTGTTTTCCCGACAACATGGTGGTGGATTTGTAATATTTTACGTGGTAAGTTGTGTTGTAGTTCGAGGAAATGGGGAATTCAAAATGACTCCTGTTTTTGGATACTTAGGATTGGAGGATTATTAGAGGAGTTTGCCTAAAATCCCAACGTTCTCACTTATAGCCAGGAATCTTTTTCAAGGCCCAACCCTGCCTTTACAGAAGACAGACACGAAGGGACTCCCACCCCTATTGATACTGAGGTTTAAATATTGGAGTATTTAACTTCAGTTTACCCATTTTTCAATCACCTCTATTGATACTGAGGTTTAAATTATCAGAAAAAGGTCCTGCAAGAAAAGAGCGTGTGGAGACGGCGGAGGCAGTTGCATCAATAGTGAAAGAATTTGAGATGACTAATAATAGCCTCATGAGTTATTTCCTTGGGATCAAAGTGAAGCAAAGTGCTGAGGGGATTTTTATTTCCCAAAAAGGATATGCAGAAAATATCATTGAAAAATTCAACATGAAGAATTGTACTCCGGTCAATACAACAATAGAGTGTAGAACCAAGCTTTTGAAGTTTGATGATGGTGTCGATGTTGATTCAACATATTATAGAGGTTTGATTGGGAGTTTGAGATATTTGACATGCACGAGACCGTATAATATGTATAGTGTTGGAATTGTGAGTCAATATATGAAAAAGCCAAAGTTGTCTCATCTTAAAGCTGGAAAAAAGGATACTTTAGTATATCAAAAGTACTACTTCTCATGGCTTAAACTACTATTGCTCTGAATCGTTCCAACTTAGAACTTATTCAGATAGTAATTATGGTGGAGAAGTGAGTGAGGATGGGGTTCAAGGGGTGGTTCAAGAAGTGGGGGCCAGACGACAACAAGAAGTATTGAGTGAAGGAAAGGAAGAAAGAATCAAACGCCATCCTCTCTCTACCCTCTTCATTATTGCCGGATGCAGGCCCCATGTGCAAAGCATCGAAAGAAGGGTAATTATGGCGGGACATACGCGTAAGTCAAGGAATCAAACTTTCATAATTCCCATGGGGTCATTGGTCTTTTGCACAGATATTTTATATATTACTCTCTCTCTCCATGTATAATACTTTTCAATTTTTTTCTTTGCTATTTATCTATAGTTCATATGTTATTGTTGTTATTTCCATGCTTTGCACATGGGCCCTGCATCTACGAATGGTGGAGAAGGTAGAGAGAAACTGACGTTTGATTCCTTTTATTGCAGGTGGTGACCCTTCTATTCGAAACAGAATCCAGTCGGCATTTGGTTTTAAGGAAGGGAAACTCCCTGTTCGCTATCTTGGGGTACCTATCATATCTACCAGATTGAATAAGGGGGATTGTATTGCATTAACGGAGCGTATTACGGCTAGGATTCAGTCCTGGACGCATCATTTTCTGTCCTTTGCAGGGAGACTGCAGCTGATTCGGTCGGTTCTTTACTTGATTCAATCATTCTGGACAAGTGTCTTTATGCTTCCTGCTTCGGTGTTGTCAGACATCGAGAGAATTATGAGGCAATTTTTATGGAAGGGAACAGCTCTTGGTCGTGGAGGAGCAAAAGTAGCGTGGGAGGATGTATGTCTTCCGAAACTTGAAGGGGGTCTTGGCATTAGGAATATCAGGGATTGCAACAAAGCCTCTATGCTCAAATTCATATGGATCATTTTCTCGGATAAGGAATCGATGTGGTGCCGGTGGATTCATTCCATTTTCTTGACAAGGAAGAATTTTTGGGTTTCATCTCAACCTGCGACTTGCTCCTGGGCGTGGAAGAAAATCCTCCAGCTTAGAAAGCATTTCAGAACCTTGTTTAGGTGGAAAATTGGTAATGGCCTATCGGTATCCTTATGGCATGATTATTGGCTTCCATGTGGCCCTCTTGATGGATTCGTTCCGCCCTTGTTTAGGGACAATATGCGGCTCCCTTATAATGCAGTAGTTGCTGACTTATATACCCCGTTAGGTGACTCGTTCTCTCGGATATTAATCGATGGGGTGTAGCTTTACCAACTCTGGAGGATTATAATGATAAGTTTATTTGGTGTGGCGATCCATCAGCCTCCTTCTCGGTCGCATCTGCATGGAATGTCATTAGAACCAAGAGAGATCGGGTGGAGTGGGCTTCTTTGATTTGGGATATTGATATAGTCCCGCGCCATCGCCTTTATTCTATGGCTTATATCTAGAAATCATCTTCCCACTCAGGTGAGGTTGTTAAATCAAGGTCGAATTGATTTTAATCTATGTGCTTTTTGTAGTGAAGAACCGGACTCAATCGAACACTTATTCTTCCGGTGTCGCATCTCCGCCTCGTTGGCCTTTTTTTGGGCGGCCAGATGTAACCTGCCATGGAGGAATAGATGTTGGAGTGAGGCGCTCTCTTGGGCCAGGAAATTCGTCATGGGGAAGGATTTTTACCACAGGATAGTTCGATTCTCCTTCGGTGCTTTGTGCCATCTCATTTGGAAGAAGAGGAATGCGATTATCTTCGGGGGTGAATCCTTGGTAGTCCCTGCCCTTAAAAATCACCTAATCAAGGTGGTTAAGGACAAAGCACTCACATTCACGGAAGTTCTTCCTTCTCCGAGGAACAAAAGACTGCAAAGGGGGTGGGGATTCCACGCAATGATCTTTTCATCTATAGCTATTCCTCCTTAGGTTACTGGTGGTTCGGTCTGATCTTGTTCTTCTAGTTACAGGTTCCTTCCTCATCCGTTCTCCGCTTTCAGTTTTGAGGGCTTGAGGATGGGGACACTACGGGTTCCTGTTGTTACGGCTTGTTTGTTCGCTTCTTAGCGTTTGTGTTCTTGCTGGCGCCCTCGGGCTTTTTGTCGGATCCCTGTCACTCTTGCTCCTTTGTTAAGAGTGCTTGTTTGGATCCGATCTTTTGTACATTTGTCCCCCTCATTAATATTATTACCTTTACCAAAAAAAAAAAAAAAAACTGACGTTTGATTCCTTCTTCCCCTCCTTTTTTTTTTTTTTTTTTTTTTGAGCAAGCCTTCTTCCCCTCCTTCGCACAGTACTTCTTGTTGTCGTCTGGCCCCCATACCTTGAACCAGCTAAGTACAGGACGTCAAGAGATAATTGTTTACGAAGAAATGACAAGGTTCCTATGGAGATGTAGTCCTATTCTAAATAGTGTGCATGCTCTTTGGGGTGAGGTGCACCCTCCTCACAATAAATTGCTCACTCTTTTTCGGTGATTTGCATGATCTTTTTCACATCAAGTGCATAATCCTTAAAGGCCAAAGTGCACCTCCTTCTTAGAGTTGAGTGAACACTCGTTATAATCAAGAGTAAACTTATTTTGGCACTTGAATTAGAAACGCGCCTCTTTCAATAAGGAACATGTCACTTAAACGGGTTGCAACTTAGCCCCTGATCTATACTTTGCTCTAACTCTAGGAAAGGCCACGATTAAGAGTAATCCCATCCTCTCGTTTCCAACAAAATGGAGAGCCCTAACTATCATTAATGATAAAAGTTCGACAAATCAACCCATTGTTCTCCCTATTTTGATTCTCTATTCCCCTAATTTTTTTTCCACACCTTAAATAGTTTAGACTCGAACATATCCATTGCATTAACGATATGGTATAGTGCATAGCAAGGTCAATCATCCTTCAAACACAAAATTGAGAATTAGAAAATATATTGGATCTTCACATGAATCAAATTCTTATTTTTAATCAAACATCAGTTTGTTAAGACGACCGAATACACCTATAGTAGTCAAGTCGTTTACGTGAGGGGTTTGAAAGGTCAATTGATACTGAGAAAATTATTAGAATGCCACTATTTTTTCAAAGTTCCAATATCAAATATTAGGAATTTGAAGTTTTTATCATTTCTTGAGCTTATTATACTTAATAGGGTAAGATTGACTGTGATTCCCGATAAGGATCCTAATATTATACGGTGTTCTTTATTGTGCTTGAGTGCTATGTCTTTCCCATTGCTGTAGCATCATGAGATGGTGGAATTGATTGTCTATGACAGGTGCACTACACAAGGAAGCAGCAGGGCCAAGGCTGGCAGCATTGTCTTATGTTAGCTTTCTTTAATATGACTTCAACGAATGTAAACCCATTCGAACATAAGTTGAAAACAAGAGCAAATCCTTTCAAAGGGATTCACATTTGAAGCAAACTTAGCTAAACTATAAACTGACTGCATTGCCTTGCTTCCGTTATTTACACCTATACAGCAGAACACTGATACCCTACCCCGTCAGGAAGAAGCTCTAAGCACCACTAAACATGCGAGTTGAAAGACTTTTTCATTGGCCCAACCATCCTCCCTCCTCCTTTCTTCCTCTTCAGTATCTTGTTCTTTTTCATCACTCTCTGTCTCTCCGTCTTTTCGTTTGTTGGCTTTCTCCTATCGTTTTCTTGGTCTTTCTCGGAAGACGCTGCCGTTGCATTTCATCTTGTCTCATTTGATTTTTAATTTCATTTCAGTTGCCTCAATTTCTCAGAAGCAAGTTGGTCGGACGCGGGGCCAAGCCTTGACCATCATTAAAGCCACCAAAGAAGGCTCGGAAGGTTAAGAAGTGGGACCGAAAAACTTCTGCTTTATCATCGTTCGTCAATTCTCTCTCACCGCTCGCATCACACAGTCCCAAATGTACCCATCCACCAGCGTCATGCATCACATGGTTTCATTGATGCAGCCTCCCGAAACCCATCCCGTTATCAAATAAATGAGCAGTTACTACCTAAACTTAATGTATGTAAATTGCATCATCATTAATCATCAATCATATGCATCCCAGCCCCTATTCCATGTAACACGAAAGCCCAATACATTGAAATCTCTCGAATTTTCGTGGTTGATTGCTAAACAAGTGTCCAAAAACACTTGACAGCAAAACCATTTTTAAATGACGGCCAGAAAGAAGAAAAAAGGTTATATTTCCTTATATTCTGCAGTTGTCACCTACATATGCTCTCTCAAGAATACACATTCGGGTTAGATTGGATGAAAAATAAATGAGGTGGCAACAGATCGAACTAAATTGCAAACCTTCAAGATTCAATTTGTTTTTGTCCCCTTTTTGCCAAGCAACAATGATGATATTCATAACAAAGGTTCCTTGTTTTACTTGGTCCATGGGTCAAAAAATATATATATGCTTATTGTTTTGTCCCAAGAAGAGAAGAGTTACCTAGCTTCAATATGCCCACTAGCCATTCAAATAGGTGGAATTTGATATATACTTATTTCATGCCCTATTATTATTAGTGTGCATAAATATTACATTAGTGGTGCAAAAATAACCGGATCCCTAAATTACAGATTTTGCTATGGCATCACATCATAACAAATGATCGATGATGGCTTGGGACGGTGGACTAATTGAAGCATGTGAAAGTTGGTTTAAACACCACTTGATCACTAAATACAAAAAGAAAAAAAATCATAAATAGTTCATGCGTCTCAAGGTCAAATAAAATTTGAAATTTCAAGGCTGAAATACCAAATAACATATGCTTATGTTTAGAATAGTGAGAGTACCTAACTATGATCTGTCCACCCACTAAATTTTCATTAAACATGGACAAATCAAGAAGTTTAATCAATTATGCCCTATAAAAACGGGGTGTCAAAAGATATTTATTTATTGAGAAATTACAAGTCCCTATTGAAATGCATTCCTATCCTAGAGAAGGTGCATTCTCTCAGGGCAAAGTGCACCCTCTTCACAATAAGTTGCATTGTTTTAAGGTAAAGTGAATGCATTTTGCTCTCATTCAGGTTGAGTGCACATTCTTTAAAGGTCAAGCATATGCTTCCTAGGTACTTGAAAGCAGGGCATGTAATTGTTTGTGTGCACAGGTCTCGGAAAAGTCAGCAAAGGAGAGCAATTGATTCGTGTATGAACTTACATTGAAGTTTCCTACTAGTCTTCGTCATTGCTTCGTGTCTGAATTTACCTTGAAGTTTCCTACTAGTCTTCGTCGACTTGGTGCTTAGAAAAGATCCAGGGAAAAACTGCCTTCTACCTTTCTAGAGTTCTAACGGTTAAATAATTGACACATAAAGGAGAATTGTATGTCTGCATTCTTCGAATTTTTCATTAGGCTAGATGCAGAATACTTGATTATCATGTTTCCACCAAGTTTTAATCCACTTCTTGCCTAACTCATAAAAATAATAGGGTACTCTATGAATTTAGAGTTTACCTAAGTAATGTAGCTTTCTTGCTGTCCATAAAAAAACATTCGTGTTAGCAAATAATTTTTTTTATCAAAAATTATTAAAAGATAAGTGTAAGTAAGGATGACCTTTTTGTGGCTTTTTGTGTGGAAATTGTGAACTATTGATGTTTAATGCGTAAACATTCTTGTTGGGAGAACCTTCTCCAAAATCTGGCTTTTGCAATCACATGGCAGCTTCTGAAGAACTTCTTGATTAGCTACGTGCATTGCGCACCTTTGTCCATTGTGATTAGTCTTTTTGGCCGAACAACCACACCCCCACACCCCCCCCAAAAAAAAAAAAAAAAAAAAAAAACAAAAACCCCCACCGCCTAAAAAAAACAAAAGACGAAAAAGACAAAAGTAGAAGGACAAATTTGTGGATACTCTAAGGTACATTCATTGATTCAAAAAAAAAAAAGGTACATTCATTGATGAGGCCACGAGAGAATCATGGTCAAGATACACACGCGTTACATATTTCCAATGTCGAATCATCCTAAATGATGGGGTTTCATCGAGCAGGTAGCTGTCAGAATTTCAACATCTCTTAATCTTTTGAAAAGGGTAGTGTGTTGTCAACAAGAAGAATCAATTGAGTATGTCTTGAATTCTCTATGGAGTTGGGCCAAAATTAGGGATTAAGAACAATATAAATATCATTATTATTGAGTTATTAGATTAAGAAGTTGAGATAGAAAAAGTCTTTATTTTTTAGCCACTTTTTGTAATCATTGATTTCCTATAATGGATTTTGTTTCTTCTCTCTTCATAATTTTTTCCGCAAGGGTTTTCCATCTAAATTTGGTGTTCTTTTATCACATTTGCTATCACAAACTATAAATCAGCCATCTCTGGTAAGTTAACTAGCACACGGAACCAAAAAGAATAGAGAGAAATAACATAAGATAATACTGGGAGACCCACCAATAGTTTACTAAATTGGTAAAGTGATATGATATATTTTTATTGACGGTGAATATGACCTACTTACTAATCTCATTGGAAGATCAATCCAGCATTTTTATGTAAAATCAATATTATAGCATATGCACATCAGATAAACGTGAGTTTAAAACATGATGGTTTTTTGTTGAGATTTTTTTATTATCATTGTTTTTCGTGCCAAGGATTACCAATTAAATAAAAGTTTGTAGTTTTTAGACAATTACATAAAAATGAGGAAAAAAAAGCTTGAAGGTGGGAGAACGCAAGGGCAAGAGCATCCTTGGAAGGCTACTTTCCCCTATTTATGTTCAACGACTGAGTCAACTATTTCATTTTAGTGTATTAGATTAGAAATGGGTTTACAAAGTTTGCGTATAGGTCGGTCTTTCAGGTTTTCATGTACTTCTCGAGGGGATGAGATCCTTTGTCTCTATTTGTGTCCCCATGATTCGGTAATTAGTATCTCATTCAACAAACTTGTAATTGAATGTATTAACAAATTGTTGAGACGGCAATAGAGAAGTCACGCAAGACAAAGAATCTCTAACTTTAAGCGACCAGCATTTGTTAATTGTAACCCTTTACCATCAATTTTTAGATCCCAACTCTCCCACGATAATTTTTCCTTTTATTTATTGCTTTTATCCTGCCCGTCACTTGAATTATACGCTAAATTATCTCATTCTTTCTATTGTGCATTCATTTCTTACGATAATACCTAATCATACAAAGGTCTTGCAATATATAAATAAAAAAACCCAAATAAATCACTTTCAACAATGACGTGTTGTGTTTATCATTAAGATTTATCTAAGAAGCACGGCAAATGGGGTAGGATTAAATGTGATTTACAATGATGATATAAATCTCTTATTTTATCCTTGTTTTCATCAGACAATTTATTCTCAATTCAGGTTTAATGATATTGGTAAGCTAATAAAGCTAGTTCTCGAAAAGAAAATGCTGTTGGAATTTGTGATTAGGTAGTATCCATATATCATACTCATAATTTGTCTAGGTCAAATTGCTAGTGTGTCACATAAAATGCTGACAATGACTGGAGCGCCATTTTAGCAATTTTAGGTGAGAATTAGGTAGAACAATTATATTAAAAACTCATAAAAAGATCTAGAACTACATTGGTAAAAAAATTTTAAAAAAAAATTAGGACTACATTGGAATCTATAAAATAAACTTCTTCAAATATGAATTGATGATTTCTTGTTCGAAAAGTTTTGGCATCAAAATGAATGCGGCGCAAAAATAATGACAATGATATCATTCTTATCCCCTCTTTTTGGGATGAGATTTTGCAAATTTAGAATCATCTTATCTTTTGACATCTCACATGTCCATCCTTTGTTTTATTCAAACACGAATAAGGTCCATAGTCCACTATAGATTCTTAAAGGACAATAATGTCTACTTCTCCCTTCACTTTTGTTCACCCAAAGTAACACTAACATCATGAATCATTTGTAGCTGAAAACGTGGTGCGTTTCAAATAGACATGCCACATTTGATTTGGATGAACTTTTTTGAACTTGGAACCATCTTCATCTTGTCACTTCTTGTAGGTCCATATGTTATTTTATTCAGACATAAAGTAGCGAAATTCTCTATAATAAGGTCCACCCTCCACTACAAGTCCCTAGCCAAAACCGTGGCGCGTTTCAAATGGACATGCCACGTTTGATTGGATGAACTTTTGTGAACTTGGGACCATTGTCATCTTATCACTTCTTGTAGGCCCATACGTTGTTTTATGCAGACATGAAGTAGCAAAAATCTTACAATAAGATCCACCCTCCACTACCAATTCTTAGAGGACAATAGTTGTCTTCTTTTCCCTTGGCTTTTTCCAAAAGCGACTTTAACGTCACTATTGGCCATAAAATGTTTGATTGGATAGGAAAAAGTTGACTACAACCACGGCTTTTTGTCAATCAAAATAACCAAAGCTTCTCTTTTAAAGGAATTACCTTTAGGGTGCTTATTAATCAATTAATTAAAGTTTTATTGTATTGATTTTTCTCCAAAACATGTAGGACAAAATTTTTGGAAATGAATAATTCATTATTAAGTAAAGTGAACATACACATGGACCTATAATCATCTTTGCTTTCGAAACAACTAGAATTTGATCTGCACAGTCACGCAAGATGGATTAAAATTTACACGTCAACACTTACATTTTTTTTTTTTTTGGAATTTGTTTCATTATTTTAGACAAGGTATCATTTGCAAAATATCATGAATGTCATAATTACTAAGTTAATACTAGATAGAAAAAAATCAGCCAATGCAAGAAAATGCATATAAGTCAAACTAAAAATATACGTGTTTATCTTGATTTTTGTTGCGAAAGAAAAAATGAATAACAACATTAATCAGAAAATAGAAAAGTAAAATTGGAAATAGAATTTACGTAGTTCCGTCAATATAATCTCGTACATGAGGAGAGCAACATAAGATTTCACAATTGATCAAGTGATATTGTGGAGGTTAGAAATACGCTCGAGTCACTCAAATACTTCGAAGATTTTTTAGCCACCACTTATACTCAATAATTCACATAGTATGTAGCCTACACAATTCCTTACGAAACAATATGTAAATCTCACAAAGACCTCATAGAAGTCTCACCAAGATTTACATAGCTATTAAACACTTGGTGATTAGTTGTATCTGAATATAATTAACAAACTTATACGCAACCTTGCATGTTGAAGTTGAAGTATTCACTGAATTTTTACGAAAAAGAACTCCGCAGTCTTCCCCTCTAATTAAAAAAAAAAAAAAACAAAAGAACAGCCTTCCTCGAAAGTGGAAAATATAGTCGAGTTCAAGTATTCACTACGTACTCATAGATAGGAGCCCAAAGAAAGACACAGCATTTGGCAATAATGCAACTGAGTCACTTTGGTACAATGCTTTTGCAATTCTAATGAACAGGTCGTCTCCTATCATTCCACGCTCACACCATTCGCATGGATTAGGGATTGACCAGCTTTATAACCTTAAGGCCGCGAGGCTTGCAGGTCAGGCCTGCCTCCTCAAAACATAGTACCAACCAGTCAACGTTCAAACCGGATCCCTTATCACTGAAGTAACTTTCTAATGTGCTGGAGTAGGATGAGCTATAGGTACTTCCTTATCATTATTATGCTTCATCAAATATTTCATCGCCAAACAAATTTTATTCAATATGATTGTAAAGTTCACTATGCAAAATAAAGTTCTTGAATGTCTTATATCTCAACGCTCAGTAACTCGCTACGGCAGGTCATTTTATATAATTCATTCCATACAGCAGGGGATATGGTCCCGTACTTTCCTACCATTGCATATTCATTATCAACAAAGTGCAACTTCAGACAATACAGGCCTCCGAGACCTCTTAAGTCAGTCTCGATCCCCAAGAGCATCAATCTTTCCTCGACAATGAACTGAATAAAGACTGAATTATATAACCTTGATATCAAGCTCTTCATTGCATAGACTCTTCTGTGATCCCCCCTCCATGTAGATGCAAAATGGGAGAACCAGATTCTAACCAAACAACCTGACGCAGAGAAAGCGATGCTTGGAAAGAATTCCAAAGGATGGTGTTTATTTTGAATAATAAAGTGCTGATTACAATATCTTTGGCGTCTATTTATAAGAAGGTCGCCATCTAGAAAATAACAAAATAACTTAAATCTAGTAACAAAATTGAAAAGATATTGATAAACTAGGAAATTTAAAATCTAATAACAATCAAAGGGAAACACGTGAATCAAATATTGTAACCCCTTTGTAATCTTGAAGATCACGCAATCCTCTTTGATTTGTGGGACCGCCCGCTCTTATGACGCTCCATTGTTTCCGAAAAGCATTTGCATATTGTTCTACATCGTCTCCTCCACTTCGAAGAACTCGACCTCGAGTTATGATTAGGATAAAGAGGAGTATCTGGAGGATGATACTCAAATAGGTCCGCTACATTGAATGTCGGGGAGATGTTGAGGTCACTAGGAAGATCAACAACATAGGCATTGTCATTGATTTTTTCACGATTCGACAGGGACCAACTTTCTTGTGCTTCAGCTTATTATATGTACCAACAGGAAAGCGTTCCTTGCGGATGTAGACCATGACTTCATCACCCTCAGCAAATACCTTGAGGCGACGATGTTTATCTACAGCAACTTTGTAAACAGTAGTGGAAGCTTCTAGCTGTTGCTTCACACCCTCTTGTATCTCTTGTAATTTTGTTGCTAAGTTTTCAGCCGCAACACTATATCCTGGGACTTTGGGCAAAGGCACGAGATCCAGTGTATGTTGTGGCGTTCGCCCGTAGATAACCTCAAACGGAGACTTGCCCGTGGAACGGTTGACGGTGTTGTTAAAAGCAAACTCAGCAGGAGCAAGATACCGGTCCCATTGCTTTGGCATGTCACTACAAAGACACCGAATAATATTCGCCATAGTACGATTGACAACTTCAGTTTGCCCATCGGTTTGAGGATGAAAGGAGCTGCTATACTGCAAATCGGTCCCAAATAAACGCCATAGGGTCCTCCAAAATGACTAAGGAATTTGGTATCACGATCAGAGGTGATAGTTTTTGGAACACCATGCAAACGAACTACTTCTCGAAAAAATAAACTTGCTACATGAGAAGCATCAGAAGTCTTCTTGCAAGGGATAAAGTGCGCCATCTTTGTAAATCTATCCACTACCACAAAAACAGAATCCATACCTCGTTGGGTTCGGGGAAGCCCCAACACGAAATCCATTGAAATGTCTATCCAAGGTCCGAAGGAATAGGTAGAGGGGTGTAAAGTCCAGTGTTCGAGAATGGCCTTTCGCAGTTTGACAAATGTAGCACTTTTTCACAAATCGTCCAACGTCCCGTTTCAATTGAGGCCAATAATACCGCTCCTCAACTAAGGCAACGCTTTTATCTCGCCCACAATGTCCTCCAAGGGAGCCACCATGCAGCTCTCGAATAAGTTGTTCCCGCAAAGAGCTTCGAGGAATGCACAACCTGTTGCCAAAGAATAAAAATTTGTCCTGAACGATCATGTCGCCGTGAGAACCTGTCTCGAACATTTTTCCTGATTTCCTGAAAATCTTCATCATCGCATAAAGAGCACAAAGGTGGTCAAACCCCACAACGTCGGTGCGCATGGTGACAAGTGTTGCAAAGACGACGGCTAAGTGCATCAGCGACTTTGTTCAAGTGGCCCGCCTTGTGTCGAAGCACGAAATTGAATTGCTCCAAAAAGGAGACCCAACGTCCATGCATTCGATTTAGATGTCTTTGGTTCTTAATGTATTTGAGTGCCTGATGGTCAGTGTTAAGGACAAACTCATGTTGATAAAGATAGGGCTGCCGCTGCTTGATAGCTCGTACTACAGCAAAGTACTCCTGCTCATAAGTAGACCATCGCTTGCGAACATCATTAAGTTTCTCGCTAAAATAAGCAATAGGCTTACCTTCTTGGGAAAGAACAGCACCAATTCCTACACTAGAAGCATCATAGTCTAGTTCGAATACCTTTTCAAAATTCGGAAGCATCAGTATTGGTGCCATGGAAAGTTTTTCCTTGATGAGAGCAAAGCTGGCTTCTGCTTCGTCACCCCAATGAAATTTTCCTTTCTTCAAGCACTCGGTAATCGGAGCCATAATAGAACTGAAATTTCGAATAAAGCGTCGGTAGAATGTCGCAAGCCCGTGGAAGCTACGCGCCTCCCCAACGGTTTGGGGAGTCGGCCGCCGCGGATGGCGCTACCTTTTCGCATCAACTTGAAGGCCTTCGCTCCGACAATATATCCCAAGAAGCGGAGTCGATCAGTCATGAATCTACACTTCTTCAAATTAACATACAATTGGTTCGTCCGCAAGGCCGATAAGACGTCCCTTAGATGCTCCATATGCTTTGTTGGTCATCGGGACTATATATGAGAATGTCATCAAAGTAGACCACCACAAATTTGCCAATAAAAGGTTTAAGAACTTGAGTCATCAAACGCATGAAGGTGCTAGGCGCGTTCGTGAGGCCAAACGGCATGACTAGCCATTCGTATAAACCTTCACTCGTTTTAAAGGCTGTTTTCCATTCATCACCAGGGCGGATGCGTACTTGGTGGTATCCGCTACGTAGATCAATCTTTGTAAAGACCTTTGATCCCGCAAGCCGGTCGAGCATGTCATCCAAGCGAGGGATTGGGAATCGGTACTTGACAAGAATCCGATTAATTGCCCGGCTATCAACGCACATACGCATGCTTCCGTCTTTCTTCGGAGTGAGGAGTGCGGGTACTGCACAAGGGCTCATGCTTTCGCGTAAGAAGCCTTTTTGAAGCATTTCTCCCACTTGGTCTTGCAAAATCTGGTTCTCCTTCGGATTCATCCGGTAGTGTGGCAAATTAGGGAGGCTCGCTCCTGGAAGAAAGTCAATCTCATGTTGGATATCCCTCAAGGGTGGTAATCCAACGGTAGATCCTCCGGAATAATATCGCCGAATGCCCTCAATAAGGGCTGAAGAGCCACCGGAATTGGAATAATGGCTTCTTGATTGCCTTTCTCCACAATCATATACATGCCCTCACGTTTACGAACGTTTAGCATAATCCCTGCACTTTGCTTCTTTGGGGCCTGGGGAGTGTTACTCATCGGCTTCAAAATAATTTTCGTCTTTTTCCACACAAAAGAATATGTGTTTTCACGAGCCCTATGAGTGATATCAACATTGTATTGCCATGGTCGTCCCAATAGGACATGACATGCATCCATCTCCACTACATCACAAATTATGGTGTCCTTATAGGACTTTCCAATTGAAATAGGTAAATGACATACCTGCGTCACCTTGAGTTCGGCCCCTTTACGAATCCACCCGATTGTATAAGGGGAGGGATGTAACTCTGTCTTTAGTTGTAGATGATCCACCAAAGCCTTGGACACTATGTTCTCACAACTTCCGCTATCGATGATGACATTGCAAACTTTGCCGTTGACGGTACAACGGGCACGAAAAGACTATTCCGCCGTGTGTCTTCTCTTCGCGGAGCGAGCAATAGTCTCCTAACAACGCAATTGACATGCTCACCCTCCTCATCCTCCACTTCTTCCTCTTCAATCCAGTCATCTTTGTATATGTCATCGTCGTGCTCGACAACATTGGCCATCTTCCGTCGTGGACAATCACTCGAACGATGTCCCAATTCGTTACACTTGTAGCATTTGATTGGTGGTGGCTTAGCGTATGGGTTCTGGGCATTCTGATTGGCGTTACGGTTGTTTGCAATGACTGGTTCCTTACGCACCCCAGTACTACTTCCCGGAGTTCGGTTCATAGTGTTGGTTTGCTGGTTGGAGGATTCTGAAACATCTAGTTGCCTCCCCTTTCCATATGATTCTCGAGCGGAATAATTGTTAGCCCGATTAATGGGGCTAGTTCTCTCTAATTGCATCTCAACCTTTCGGGCCATCTCTTGAGCATCCTCAACGGAGAACAAACGATGTAGTGAAACACGATCTTGAATATTAAGTCGCAAACCATTAATGTACCTGGCGGTCTGTTGTGCCTCCGACTCAGCCAGGTTGTTACGGGCGGAAAGTCGGAGAAACTCCTCCGTGTAAGCTTGGACTGATCGGCTTAGTTGCTTACAATTCTGAAATTGTTGAAATAATAATTGCTCATAATCGGTTGGGAGGAACCGAATCTTCAACATTTCCTTCATCCGATTCCATGTTCGGATGGGAGCTTTTCCTTGTCGACGTCGGGTCAGTTGCGTTTGCTCCCACCACGCTGAGGCACCGCCCTTCAATTTGTATGCCACCAATTTTACTTGGCGATCCTCTTCAATCTCCATGGCATCGAAGAATTTCTCAACTTCCCAAAGCCAATCCAAAAAGTCTTCAATATTCAAATTGCCATTAAAGGTTGGAAGGTCAACCTTAAGTTGATATTGCTCGGGGTCTCGTCGATATCCCCGGTTCCGGTGGCCTCCACGAACAGGCCGATCCAGGAACTCTTCTTCTCCTTCAGAGTCCTCGACATAGGCTTGTCGCCTCTGTCGAGGATTTGCCCCACGTTCCATAGCTGCTTCCGGGTCGCGAGCTACCTGAGCATGTTCAGCCGGAAGAACACCAGGTATGGGGTTGGTAGACAAACGTTGGATGGCGACAAGTAATTCTTGAAACCTCCGTTCGTTTTGCTCCACAAATTGGTTGAACTCATCCCGTGTAATAGGCTCGTTTCTACGGCCTTCAGCTACGGGGAGATTGACATTAACGTTATTAGCCATCGTCACAGGAGAAACCTGCTCTGATACCAAATGACGCAGAGAAAGCGATGCTTGGAAAGAATTCCAAAGGATGGTGTTTATTTTGAATAATAAAGTGCTGATTACAATATCTTTGGCGTCTATTTATAAGAAGGTCGCCATCTAGAAAATAACAAAATAACTTAAATCTAGTAACAAAATTGAAAAGATATTGATAAACTAGGAAATTTAAAATCTAATAACAATCAAAGGAAACACGTGAATCAAATATTGAACCCCTTTCAGAATCTCAAGATCACGCAATCCTCTTTGATTTGTGGGACCGCCCGCTCTTATGACGCTCCATTGTTTCCAGAAAAGCATTTGCATATTGTTCTACATCACAACCCCCCTTACGTTTTCACTTCTTGCCGCGTGCCCTTCCTCCGTGATATGCAGGAAAAAAAGAATGGACTAATGGAATCTCCTCCTGTCACTGCAGGTATGAACTCAGATCCCGCTCAGTGCATGAACATCTCACTCATCAACTCATAAGCAGAGGGCACATCATGCAAGGGATGGCCTTTCTGGTTTCTCTCGATTATCCTTCTTGCCAGGGAAACTTGCTTCCCAACTGCAAAGACAAACGCTTTGCCTGTCCCTCCAGCCCCTCTCGCTGTTCTTCCAACACGGCGGACATATTCGCTTGGATCGCGCGGGAAGTCAAAGAGAATAACATGATCCACTCCGGTAAAGTCGATTCCTCGTGACGCCCTGCCATATAGTTGAAAATTCATCAGGATCTTGCATATACTTAATGAAAGATGAGAGTGACATGACTTTGGTAAATTTGTATGTGTCCAGTGACTGCCCCAATAGTTAAAAGCGGCCGCCTTTCATTTGACCACATCACAGCCAGTGCTGTTAAAAGCACCAGGCCCTCTTTAAGAGGCTAAGAACCACAATGCATCAGGCGCTAGGCTGAATGATGGGAGGTGCTAAGTAAAAGTGGGGATTAATCCATCAAGAAGCAAATTAGTAGGTCTTTCACACTTAGAATCACATTAATCGAGGTCTGCATCGTAACAATTTGTTACTAACAAATACTGCAGTGGTGCAAGATGTTGTGAGTGTATAATAGTTAACAAAGAATTAGAAAGGACAGATTACACGATTAGTAGATTGACATTCATTGTTTATTTTTTTGTTCCGTCCTTCCTCACAAGCTTTGGAGGACAATGGAACAAGAGAGAACAATTGTGGCCATTTCGAGAAAAAAGAAGCTAAAGATCTTTCAGCTTCTTAGAGCCTAGAAGCTGTCCTCCACTTCCAACAGCTCTCTCAAAAAGATATTTACCTATTCTCTTCTTTATTTTTAGGGATAATGACACAAATGATCATTGAACTTAATCCGATGTGCCATATGGTCCATGAACATTTAATTTTTTTTCAATAGGGTCCCTAAATTTTATCCCAATGTGCAATGCGGTCCCTGAACTTTCAATTTATTCAATTGTGGTTCCTAAACTTTCAATACATGTTCAACTTAATCTCTAAATTATATGAAAATGTCCAATATTGTCCTTTCATTAATTAAAAAGTAGAAACTACATTGAACATTTTCATATAATTTAGGGACTAAACTGAATATGTACCAAAAGTTCATAGATCATATTAAATAAGTTGAAAGTTTAGGGACCACATTGCATATTGGGCTAAACTTCAATGACTATTTATGTCATTTTCCCTCATTTTTACTAAGGACGGAATAAAAAAGTCAAAGAAAAAATGTCAAGCTAGACAGATCTTTTCTGAGGCAACATCTCATAGGAGGAGCACCTCACCTCCGGTGCTTACCTCAAATGAGGAAACCTTGCCCGAGCTGAGATGAGAAGCAGAGGCTTCACCTCACTTTGCCTGAGCACCTAGGTGAGTGCCTCGAGTGTTAGCTAATGCTCAGCTCTTGCCCATCAATGCAATTGAGCTGAGCCCAATACCCAAAAAGTTGCAAGTATACAGGCCCAATAATTCGAAAAATCCACAGAAAAGGCCTATCCCAGCCATTGCTATTTTCATCTAATTCTTATTGACACCGACTATGTTATAATTGTGCAAGTTTGAATTGATAACTGAAGGCCTGGGTCTTGGCAGGCCACACATAGTTTAATTAAAGGCTTACTTTTAGGGATCAAGCTCAGCGGCTGAGCAGATATATCCCTAGAAGCATAGCCTGATTAGTTTTGGACAAAGCAACTATACATACCTGTCAGTGCAAACCAAAAACAAGGAGACATCTTTAGATGGAGAAGCAGCAAACTCTTTCATATTTGCCTGCCGCAACTCTTGTGAAACAGCAGCATGAAAAGGTAGAACTCTTGTACGAGCGCCTTTTCTGTCAATGCGCTTCAATGCATTTTCAACTTTTCGACATGTCTCAATCTGTTTATGGAGAATAGGAAGGATGAGTTAAAAAGTAAGGACGAGTCCCCCATCCAGGTGGCTTCAGAACCATCTCTCAAACTCCAGGTCAGGAGTTAGCAAGATGGCAGGAGAGAGGTAAATGTAATGATGAATCAATTTCAAGCAGCTTACACTGAAATATCGACATACCTTGTTACAGAATACAATTGTTTTGGTTACTGGGCTTTCTTCCGCAAGCTGAATAAGAGCAGACTTCTTATTCAGGAATGCAGTATCTGGAGTCTTCTCACTGCCTTCCTCTCCACTACAATCTACAAGAAACTGGACAAAACGTTTAACCGTTAAATTTTTCCTCTATAACAATGGTATTCGGTTGGTTATCTTCTTCACAGGAAAATAGAAGGAATGCCACTGGTCAGCTACCACAGCAAATTTATGCAACATGTTCATCAAGGGGGAAGGACAAAGCAATTTCACATAACAGGAGATAACTGTTCAACCTGAATGAGAAAGCTCTTAGCCTATCTAGGATTACTGTTGCGAAAATAATCCTTCTCCAGTATATGCAGCCTAAATTAGTTTGTATGATACCTTTGTACAAAGTTAAAATCTGAAAACCGACAAACAGGCAAAGTGACACAGAAAGAATTTTCGGGATAACTGCACAAACTCTTCTGCACATTGAGGAAAGAATAGAAAACAGATAGGATCCTAATATAATCAATCATCCCAGCACGATCAATGAAATTTCAGAGCCTTCTCCTTCTCTTCAACTCCAAGTAGTTTTAATGACATACAGAATGCTGGTGGCATCTTTAGATAGTATAGACTGCTTTTGACCATAAGAATAGTATAGACAATCAATCCATATGTGCTAAGAGTCATTCAAGGGAAAAATTTCATTCCACTTCCCTTCTTCCCCCGTCATATGCAGTAACAAGCCACCCCCAAATCCAAAGCATCAAGGTAACCATGCTCCATCACTTTAGGGAGCATAAATGACAGCTTAGTTTTGAGTAATATATAGCCCAAAAGCATCCAGAAAAAATGTACATACACGAAAGTGAATCCTGTGTGCCTAAATTAGATTACAGTAATGTATCCGCTGGCAAATAATGGAAGGGGAACAATACAGCTTTAAACCAACCTCTTCGAGGTGAGGGCTTGTCCGATGAATGCCAGGTCCCATGATCACTTCACAGTCGGGGAGAATTTCAACTATTTTGTTATATATATCTACCGGCAATGTGGCTGTCACAAACAGATACTGTGTGGCGACAGGTGAAGAATTGATTATGCTTTGAAAAGCTGCTTCAAACTCCTCATCTTTGCAGAGAATATCCACCTCGTCCAAAATCACGCTGCGCCGTAAAGCCATAAATTATAGCAGAAGTTGCAAAACAATCTGCAATATGTATAAAGATGCCATTCTTCTGTTTCTGAGTACATTATAGCCACTTAAATGTAGCATAGCATGGACTGAAATCTGCTGAATGCCAAAACCATCCAGGTTTTGATGTCATTCAAATTCTTAGCAGGCAAATCCATTAACAAAATATTTTTTACCTTCATATCCTATATCAAACAATATGACAAGTGGAGCTTTCACAATTTGTCACCGGTCATTTCTCAAAGATTTCTATTGGGCTAACGAATGGCAATATATCTAGCCTTTTTGTAAATCAAAGCAAAGGTCTCCATAACTCAAGCCAGAAAATTAAGATTCAGCTGTGTAGGTAAGGGTAAGAATAGAAATTTTGCTAATATTTTCCTTTCCTCAAAGAATGGTAATGATACATGGTGGTAGTACTAAATCTAGAAAGAAGTAGCACAATCACATTCATTACTCAAAAACAGAAAAGAAGACGATGATTTTGATTAGCTCGTGCACCCAAACTCAATCATGCAACATTATACAATGCATAGGCTTACCATCTAAGATCCTTCAACTTCAAAAAGCCTTCTTTAACGAGAAAAATAAAGCGACCAGGAGTGGCTATTAGGACATCAACACCTTCTTCTATATTTTCCAGCTGCGTTTTCTGCCTGAAACCACCCGTGGCAACCATAGACCGGAATGGAGCCCCAAACTTTGATATGGATCGGCAGTTACTCAAAACCTGCATAAAACTTACTGTAGATATTAAGTATCACTCATGTGGGCACGAAAAATTACGTTAGTTTGTAATCAGAAACAAGCATGACTATAAATAAAACAACTACAGAGTGTCTCCAAATTCAGAACACCTACATTTTCAACAGCTCCATGGAGATTACCGGTTTTGCCACGTGAATGGATTATGCACATCATATAAGCAACTGTGCCACTCAAATTGTATATTTGTCTTTCTAGGATCCCAAAACAATCTTTCAGATTGCAACACTTAGGAATCTCTATATTTTATTTTTTTGGAAAGAAGAGATGACAATTTGAGTATTATAGGCAACAAGTTGTTCAAACGAGCTTGACTGCCACCGAAAAAATTTGGAGAACTTTTTTACCACAAATTTGCTGCTTAAGCAACAGCCTATCACAGTATTGGATGAGAGCTTAAAATGGCCATAAACTAGTAAAAGTTGGTGACTTGCTTGCCAAAGCATGTAAGGGTAAAAGAAGAGGCACAAATAAGGATACCAACTACCAACCTGAGAAGCTAACTCAGCAGTTGGCACCAAAATGACAACTCGAGGGCTTCGTGAGAAGGATTTGCTAAGTCCTTGCAGTTCTTCTTGTCTGAGACGTTGGACTACTGGTGCAAGATAAGCCAGTGTCTTTCCCGAGCCACTCTGATCAGCTATAATACAAGTCTTTCCCTCGATTACAGGTTTGAATGCCATTGCCTGCAGTCATTCATAGTTAGCATCAATCTGAGTTGCAGTACACTAGGAGAAGATCTTCCTTTTGTCAAGTTGTAGATAGAACATCTTGATGTAATTACTTATTGATACCCATGAGAAGGAAAAGACAAAAACTGATGCTATAGGTTGGCCCTTCAATGACTTCCACATCCATCAGCTCCAAATTCACACTTACAGATAAAATATTGATGATGACAAATGCAGGCTTACCTCTAGAACTATACAGAAACAAGGTCATCATTGATTTCAAGCCCAATGTGGATATCATGCAGATGGTATATATAGCGGAAATGATTAAAACATGCTCAAGTTTAGTATATTGAAAGCTAAAAAGGCAGTAAGAGAGCAACAGCCAAGTTTCTTCCATTTACCAGCCAAAAAAGAGAAAACAACAAGTTGAAACCTTAGACTTCGAGTAGGTCATACTATTGATGTACCTGAATATGTGAGGGGTGCAGAAACTGCTGCTTCCTCAAAGATTCAATCATATAGTCACTACAACCCAAATCTTGAAAGGACTTTCGACTATAGAAGTCACTATTGGAGGAAACTTTCCTATGCAAATTTAGATCTTTTGACTCAGATCTAAAGTCATCCACGGACAAGCCCCTGCCCCATCCTCTGAAATCTGCATTAGAACTACGAACTGAATGCTCTGTTCCAACTACTCTGGTGGCAGATATGCCGTGTTTATTGGGTTCCATTCGGTGCACTGAATGATCCACATCTGCATTGTCAGTCCTCCCTGCAGCATCTTTGGCAGCTTTGGATCGGTAGGCACCTGAATCCTTTCCTTTAAGTCCAAGGATAGCTGCTTCCTTCTTTTTCCCCTGTTTGTCCAATTTGGAATAAGAGAGATCAGGCACATCAAAAGGTACATTTTCTATTTCTTGTTCATAATCCTTGTGACTCGCTTCCTTTAGCTTGGAAGATTTTTCAGCAAGAGCTTTGACTCTCTGCGATTTCAATCGTCCAAAACTTCTGCCCCTCACACTTGCTGCGGGAGAATCATCTTTCGGCAGCGTTGACCCATGATGATTGCCTGCAAAAGAAATGACTGTCAGATTTCATTTTATCGATGCAAAAACAAATTCATCTCCAAGCTCCGACTTTACACGTTACACAGAGGGATTAAGTATGCTTGAGAAAGTCTAACACGGATTGAAATGGGAGAGAAATTTCTAACTTGTTTGCATATATTCGTTTTCGAGCCAAACTAAGAAAACCAAAATCTTTTGCCCAAGACTGCATGATTCAAATAAGCTCCAAAAGAAGAACTAGTGTTGGACTTAGTTATGCATCTGAACACAATGGTTCAGCTTTGGCATTTGCACAGCATGAAATGCATATAACAAATTGCTTGAGTTGTTCCAACGGCTCAGGTACCAATTATCAACAATGCATACACCCAAAAAAAACAAAAAACGAAAAACAAAAAATAAAAGGGAATTCGTCATCAGAACGGACCGCATTAGTTATTCAATTTGCGCATTCACACGTCTACAGTCGAATGCAAACTATCTGAGATATAATCTAACCTAACTTTCAGCTCAGCAACCCAAATGAGAGTACGCTAGTAACATCAAACCATCGTCCCAAAAAGATAGCGAAAGTAAGACACAAATCCCCTTTATCTGCCACGCTCTTAAAAACCAAACACTACCCAATCATCCACATGACCAAAAACTCAATTCGCAGCGAAGCATCACCTCCACTAGAACCGCCGCCGCCGCCGCCGCTCTTCCTCGTGGGCTTCCACCGGAGGACGTCCTCGGGCGGAGCCGGGGAGTCGGCCGGGTCGTCGCTGCCGCCCCAGACGATGAACCGCTCGCCCGTCTCGTCGTCGATCAGCTGGTAGGCCCCCGGAGTGTCCAAGGGCGTCCTCGTGTAGCCACCCGAGCGGACGGCGAAATTACGGGTCCCGCCGCCGGGAAGGCGGGGACGGCGGTGAGCGCCGAGGGCCCGGGAGGCGAGGAGACGGGGACGGAAGGAGAAAGGGTACGCGACGGAGCTGGAGGTGGAGGTGAAGGGTGTGGAGTTGAGGCTGATGGGAGGAGAAGGAGCTTTCGCTAGCATCATCGCGCATGCCCAGAAAAAAATGAAGAAAATGAAGATGAAGAAGATGGCGATGATAATGAAGATGAAGATGTTTTTTTTTTTTAAGCCCAAAACTTCTCCAAATTTAAAAAAATAAAAATAATATTGGCACGAGGGGCTATATTTATCTGTTCCAAAACATTTTTCTTTTGACGACTTTCGGGATATTTTGGAAGGATTGCAAATAAATCATTACGTTGAAAAGTGACATCTTTCTGCTCAAAGTTTTCCCTTTAAAAATATAGGATATAAACTATTTAGACATCGTACCATAAGTTTTGAATTTTATTCATTAATGGGTCGATCTTGGTTAAATATTTTGGATAAGGAGGAAGGCCTACAGATAAAAGATATAAAAGGTATTACTGAAATTTTATAAGGCCTAGATTTTTTTGAAGTCTTGATAAGGAAGTGATGGAGATTTTTCGATCCATTATTTTCAATCCAATTTGGTGCGTACTAATATATTTTGTGAGTTTTTCTCCTAACTAAGAATTAATATATACAAGAAGGAAAAAGGAAGCCTTATAGAATTACTACTACCACATCAGATTTGAGAGTGTCATGGAATATTTTAGGACATTCCATGATTTATTGTGATATATTGACCATCACTTCATTATGTAGTTTATCAATATGTGAGGAAAGGAATTAGTAACTTAGGAAGCATCAATAATTTTCAAGAGCTTTTATTTTATGTCGAATATTTCAACACGTGTTCAATACTTTTCAACACTTTTGGACACTTGACTAACACATCATAAATTGAGCCATAGATTCTTTGAAGTCTTGATAAGGAACTTATCGAAGTTTCCGATCAATTATTTTCAATCCAGTTTGGTGTGTATTTATAAATTTTGTAAACCTAACTAAAAAATAATATATACGAGAAGGAAAGGGGAACTCCTATAAAGGTACCGCCACAACATATTTGAGAGTATCATCAAATATTTCAAGGCATTCCCTAATTTATTTTGATATCACCACTATCACTTCATTAGGCAATATATTAGTATATGAGGAAAGGAATTTTCTGAAATTAACTCACATAATGAGATACTAATAATCTAATAGTGACTATAATTTTTATGGGAGTATTTTCGCCAAATTTATATGTATTTTTTTCACTAGTCAAAGACACCATTGAATAGATTCAAAAATTTTGGGCCTCTTTGACCAAGGAAATAAGTTTGGAAAGTACTCCGCTTTTCCAAAATTAGAAACGTAAATTCATTTGGAATAAATTTTATCTTACATCACTACTCCATCCAAGTTAATATATTACATTTCGTAATTATATCACTCAACAATGGTGCAAAGGAAAATGAGCCAACCAAAAGTAAAAGATCAAATTGAGAGAGATGCGTGATCAGCTGTCAAAGATCGGTCCGTGTATCTTGACAGCGTAATCGATATATAAAATACATTCTCAGGCGACCATGTCATGCAAATGAATCAATTTGTCTAGGCTAGAAGATGGAAATTGAAAGAATTGAGAGATTTGTTCTCAAGGCCCATCGCCTGAAACCTCATAGGTTGGCTGGCCCAAGGGGCTGCGAAGCTGGTTCAGAAGGCGAATTGACCCCTAGGAGTAGGAGGCCCTCAAAAAGAGTGGAATGGAACTTTTTTTATCCAAACAAAACATTCAAAGGGATATGAGAATTTAAAAATTAACCAATAGCAAAGGGGCAAAAAAAAAATAAAATCAAAAAATCAAAACCCCAGCCTTTCCACAATGCGCCAATAAACCCCTCTCTCATTCAAAGTTTCAAGAAAAGTTTCAAACCATGATGAGTCCCGATGTCGAAGCTGATTTTTGTGACCGGGGTGGGGCCTAAACTTTCCCATATTGTTTGGCTGTTCAGTCCGACATGCAGAGCAGCTGTAAGGCACGAGGACCGAAAATTAAGGAGCCTGATATTTGTCCGCGTGACAACATTACCACGATGGACTGAGTGATGGACATGTCACAATGATTGTATGAAGAATAAATAATTCAAATGATATCTCCTTAAAATATTTTTTAAATTATTCATTTATAGGAAATAAAAAAAAAAAAAATCTACTGATATTCCAAATTCAGTTGAAATTAAAGCTATGCACAAAAAAAATATGAAAAAAGAAAAGAAGAAGAGATGTCAACGTTTTTTAATGGCCCACCTGCCATGAAATGTTTCACGGGATTTTGGAGGGGGACCGTCAGCTTTTCACAAATAATGAGCACGATTTAATGTTACCTTATGGTTGATGCTGCTCTCCGAGTAGGCTACGTTCAAATAAGCTGGAGGTACTATCATTTGATTATGTGGGGATTGGTTAAGGAAAAACAAGGGGAAAAATACGAAAGAGAGCGATGAGAGAGAGAGGGCGTGAGGAAGAGAGAGAGTGGCGGAAATCAGTTGAACTAACCTGCCTTGTCATCGAGGCAATCGCCATACTCGGATTGTCACGACAGTGATTATTGCTCTCGAGCTGCCACTAGGTCTCTTTCTTTGAAATAGATCCTGAGGAGTTAATTTTGCTAATATTGATGGCGGTCATTGATCTCTCTCTAACTAACATGCTCACTTGCCCACCCACCACGAGATCTAAGGATGACAACCGGCATAAATAATCATAGTTTTTAGATAACTATGGTGAGACAATTATATGTATTAAAATGTCCAACTAAAAGGAAGGAGATCTCCTATGTATGAATTGCGTGTAAACCCAATTGGAAGATCATAGAAGAAATGACATATTGGAGGAAGAACATAGTTGTAACCAAAAATTAATATCTTCGAGAAAATGACAACAAAAAATTGAATAGAAAGTGAGGTACAATTAATCGAATATTCTTAAAGCGGCTAGTTTAACTTTTTACCAACGATTTAAGCAACTTCACAGACTACTATGTCTCTCAAGATACAACATCTTGAACCCGTTTTAATTAGCACTATACAATGAGAGTCTATTGAGCACTTCTTGAGATCAACACACTTAGAGAAAAATTGAAGTGAGGAGATGCAGGTGATTCGGGTGATACTTTGGATGAAGAATTTCAAATCTATTCATAGAGTTTAAGAAGTTATGTACAGAAGAGATACATGAACTAAAGAGGTACATGAATTAAATAGGCATAAGAATCAAATAAATGCATAAACTCTAGAAATATGTGAATTTAAAAGATACATGAACTTGAAAAATACATGAATTAATGAAATACATGAACTAAAAAAATGAATCTCATTTTGCTCACTCTCGTTGATATATTAATTCACCATAATTACAACAAACCCAATTATGATGCGATATCGATTCAAAATCTCGAGTTTACATGTCTATAAAGAGTATAGAAAATTGTAGAAAAAGACGTGTGTGATATCGATTGGACGATGACGATAGCGGCGTCTTCCATCATCTCATTACATCCATTCATAGCATGTCAATAGCAAGACTTTCTCATCTCCTTCCAAAGCTTTACAGACGATGGTGATAGCGATGTCTTCCGAGCGATGGGGCGAGAGTGACGCTCTAACAAATCTCCCGTTCAAATCTCCCGAGCAAAAAGCGTTTACCACCAATTTGTCGGTGCCTTCCCCTCCGCAGGTTCCTCTCCCTCGAGCTCGTACTATTAAATTTTTTATTTTCACTTTTTTGAGGAATTCATAGTTCTTTTTTCACGTTTGTATCACTTTTCTTAACGACGAAAAAGATAATTTGAGGAAAATTAATTTTCTACCCAAAAAGAGTTGTCGCCTTTGGATAGGACCAATGATTTTCGAGAACAATCCGTGTCTACAACACCCGGTTAAATGCATTTGAAGTGAGTTTAATCATAATCGTGACATGAATGATATGCACGTGATTTGTATGTTGATCTTTTTAGTCCATTCATGGTATATTCGGACATTTAATTCGAATATTAATATATGTATCATCCATATTGACACATATAGATGGATGATTCTATTACTTCATTCCCAAAAAAAAAAAAAAATTGTTTTTTCCATGCCAAAAGAGTTGGTGAAACTAAAAGAATCGCTGTTAAAAGAAATTATTAATCATCTAATTTCTCAGTTACTTTTTAGTGACTTATGACATTTTCATGAAATACCAATCATTTTGATAGAACGCAAATTACTAATTGTTCTTGTCTTTTATTAACTTTTGTTTGCCTTTTTCACTAGTGTCTTAAAAGTACAAACTCTCATTAAAATTTCCAATCTCTATTTAAGCAACTTACCAAGTTTTTTTCTCATTAAATTACTATCAAGTTTTGGGCTACCCACTATCATTTGCGTTACTTATCAATTTTTAATCTGCCAATTTTCACTTGTCTGACTGTTAAACTTGCCAATTAGTTTTAGAGATAATCAACCTTAAATAAATTTACGGTATACACCATGTATATCATATATCAAGCCAGATAAATTCTTCATTTTTCTTTTTCATAATTTGAAATTATAAAAAGCTCTTTTCACGGTACGCAATCATTTCATTAAAACATGATTGGCTTGCTTTTTTACTATGTAAGTCCAAAGATTGGGAGAATTAGTCACGTCAGGAAATGTCTTTTTCCTTGAGAAATAAAATTCTGAAAAACATAAATTGGACTTTAATGGAACAAGACTAAATAATATCATACCATATAAAAAGACTACCCTTTCACACCCTCCTTTTTCCTCTTTCGATCCCTCTTGAAGCTTCAACGATGTACATAAATGGTACTGGGCAAGAAATGTGACATCTTATCCTATCCCAACCCAGCCCCACCATCATTTCCCGCAATTATTGCATATCCCGCGCTGGTATAATGGGGCCTCGTGTAGACTCCAGTTATGTCCCGGTCCATGAAAATTCAGTAAGTGGCAAGCGGCGAGATTACAGGCCACAAGGTCTCACAGAACCAGCTTCTCTCTCTCTCTCACGTTCTCTCTGTGTGTGAATAAAATCAGCTTCTCTTGCTGTTTTCTTGCTTGCGTACGGTCTTGTCTCTCAGCCCTTTTTCTTTGGTATCTTGTCCCCAAATATGTCAATAAAAAAAATGGGTGTGTTTCTTGATGGCCTCCCTCAACTTGTTTGCACTTTGCAGTCGTTTTCAGTTGATGTTTTCTTTTCTACGTGTATAAAATCAGCCTCTCTTGCTGTTTTCTTGCGTGCTACGGTCTTGTCCCTCAGCCTTTTCTCTTTGGTATCTTGTCTTAAAAACATGTCGATACAAAAAATGGGTGTGTTTCTTCATCGCCTCCCTCAATTTGCTTGCATTTTGCAGTCGTTTTCAGGTGATGTTTTCTTTTCGATGTCGGTCACCGACTGCATTCGATGGCACTCTGGTCTTTGCTAAAGAGTTCCTCTACATAAAATATCTGGTTCAAAACAAGGGACCGCCAATTTTCTGCCACTGTATCTCCCTCGCTGCTATCACTGTTACAACACGACATTACTTCTCTCTCTGTCTGTCTCTCTCTCTCTCCAGCTCAAAAGCAAGTGAAAATATTAAAAAAAGCCTGTGCTCTTAAATGAGCGGTTGGAAATTTCCTTATATAAAGCAACGCGAGTTCCCTCTCTCCTGTATGTGTATTTTGTTTCAGAGTGAGAATCATAGCGTTCGGCGGAAAGAGATGAAGCCTTTTGGCTCTGTGATGTTCATGGCATTGGTGTTTATGAATTGGGCAAATGGGTATGAGGACATGAACATGACAGAGCTGCTCTATAGCTACGGTGACGCCGAATATGGCATCAGTGGGAGGCCATTGATGGTGGGTCTTACTCTTATTTATGGTGCTGCTGCCAAAGGTGCAGGTAGAGAGAGTTCTTGCTTTGATATCTTTATTTTGAAGTTTGAATTTCAAGTACTTTTTTCTTTTTGTATCGTTCGAAGAATTAAAAAATTTGCAGGTAAAGCAAAAACCCCTTACCCATCTCAAAGGTTCCCTTTGCTAGTTTTTTTTTGGTAAAGAGGTTCCCTTTGCTAGTTTTTGGTTTGTGTCTCTGTTTTGGTGCTTCAAGCTTGGGAAATATGTTTGGAAGTTGCTCCATTTCTTGTTTAGAGGGGAAAAAATTGCATGCAACTGGAATTGTTGATGCTTTGGTTGCCTGTGAAAGTAACTAGCTTAGGATCAGTTCGTGATTAGATTGAATTTACATGATGCTGCATTGTTGACGACTAGTTGAATTTACATGAAATCAATGACGCACGCGCGACACATATATATAAATGGATTGTTTTTACATGAATTTAAACATGAATTATGCAGTCTGTCTTGATGGGAGCTTACCAGGTTATCACCTCCACCGAGGATACGGATCGGGTGCTAATAGTTGGCTCATTCAGTTGGAGGTATGTCATTATCCCTCCACAGAGCAGTAATGGGTTAGCCCTTTTCCTCCACGGAATTACTATTGTGGTTTGTCAATTCTGCTTGTTGATACAGATCCATATTGTCCTTTTGCATTAATTCGGGCGGCAAGTTCATTTCTATTGGTCTGCAAGTTATTACTTACCTAGATTTTTTCTGCTTTACCAGTTGCCCTCATTGTTGAAGGAGACTAGGTTGGTAGTGTTTTGACAGAGTTGAGTGTGGTTTGATGGTCGAAGCATGAAATTTGAGTTGGAAATGTATTGGTTGGCATAATGGATATTTTGGTGCTTCTTCTGCACTAGATTTGGAGTGTTTTATTAGTATTAGGCTAAATAATTCAGCCAATTGTCCGAGCAGCATTCGATAGATTTACGCATGAGTTTATGAACATTGGTTCACAAGCAAAGACATTCTTGTGAATTTTCCCAATTTAGAGCCTCTGTGATACCAATTTCAATTCTTACTCGAACTTGGGCATTCTCTTATGCGGATGATAGGGAGGAGGATGGTGTGATACAATCAGAAACTGTGTTTACCGTAAGAAGACGCGCCGTGGTTCATCCACATACATGGAGCGGCAGATTCCCTTTACTGGGATATTGAGCAACAAAGCTGCTGAAAATCCTGGTTATTTCTGAATACCATGTTTAGTTTGTCAACATCCAACTCTTTTAAGTGTTCTGTATGTCTCTCTTCTCTTGTCACATGAGTTACTTATTAGCAATTCTGGATTCGAATAACCCTTGCAGATTTTTTCAATTGGAACAGAGTCAAAATCCGTTACTGTGACGGAGCTTCTTTTAGTGGGGATAGTCAAAATCAGGTCAGTACAAACGTTTGAGCATGCAAATCTTCACATTTAGCTTCAGCACGGTGAATTCATAATATTCCAGATGATATTGCTTTTGACTGCGAATGTTGAGAATGTCCTTTTACCTTTTCTAAGAACACAAATTTTGAAAAACAAACAAACAGAATTTACAAATATATGTGCACCGCTGCTGATTCATATTCTGTTTTTGAATGATTTTTTCTGCAATGTGCGAGCAAACATTGCAAACAATTTGACATTCAAAGTAAACTATTTGCAAATGTGTCTGTAAATGGACAAATTTGTAAATACAGATATACAAAAATCTCAATTTTGCATCTTCTAAGTTCTACGTTTTTCCTATTTTGTGTGTGTTTACTGAGAACAAAATACCATTTGCTGCCTAGTAGCTCTATTTAAGCCCTTACCAATACTCATCGACACTATCACACTAGTGGCTTAGTGAGAAATTTCTTCCCTGTATGTGTGGTCTCAGGCAGCACAATTATACTTCCGAGGACAACGCATTTGGTCAGCTGCAATGGAAGAGTTGATGTCGAAAGGAATGCGCTATGCTAATCAGGTTCTCATGAAGCATCTTGATAAGTCATTTCTCCTTCCTTCTTGCACTTATTCTGAAGCCTTTGTCCTTCTGCTTTTCTGTTCTTCTTTGTCCTACTTATTTATCTTTTGGTATTCTAGGCTCTTCTTTCTGGGTGTAGTGCGGGCGGCGTGGCTTCTATACTGCACTGCGATGAATTCCGAAATCTTTTCTCTGGTTACACAAGAGTCAAGTGCCTGAGTGACGGTGGAATGTTCCTTGACGCGTAATTACAGTCTCCAACTTTTTTGTCGTCTCTACAGTTGTAGATCTTTACTTTGCTCCCAAATGCTTGTGCTGATTTTGTCACAAAATTTCAGGATGGATGTGTCGGGGAGGCGCACTTTAAGAAGGATGTTCAGAGGAGTGGTTAACCTACAGGTGCCCTTTTTGTGGTTCTTCCATTATTGCATAAGATAGCTTTCCACTTTGAAGATGGGCCTAACCATTCATTATGTCTCATGAACAAATCAGCTCTTTTTGCTGGTAAAATAGAATCATGCTCATGGACCAAAAAGTTAAAAAGCAAGAGAGATCATCATCTGTGCTAAAAAAAATAGTCAACGAGGTTGTAAAGAACTGGGCTGTGATTGTTACCTTTTTCCTGGAATTTCGGAGCACGTTGAACTGTCGGACGGCTGTGATTCGTATTCACACATTAGCCCTGTGTTTTGTTTCACTGTGCATCTTTGTATTGCTCGTTCTCTTGGATTGTACTTAGGATTGGCGACGTCACACTCAGGAAACAGCGGATTTCTGTGTTTTTACAGGGAGTTCAAAAGAACCTTCCGGGGAGCTGTACCAATCGTCGGAATCCTACCTTAGTAATTTTCCTTCTCTTGTTTTTTCGCACATATTGGTTCCATGATTGACATCGTGATACCGTCATTCAAATGTTTCCCTCCTTTTCCAGTGCTTCTTTCCACAGCATCTGATTGGCACTGTCAAGACTCCCTTGTTTCTCGTGAATGCAGCTTACGATACCTGGCAGGTATGTCCCTTTTTTAAAACAAGTTTTCCAATTCGACCGAACCTTTCTATTCGTATTTTGTTCTCTCTTGTTAAATATGTGCTCCGATGTGCGTCCTCACAGATGATTGAGGACTAGTTCATCGGGTCACTATAGTTGTCTGCCTCCACGAACTTCTGTTTCCTGAATGATTTTCATCGGTTTAATCAGGTCTTGGCAAGCCTAGCTCCTCCATCGGCTGATCCTCGCGGCTACTGGAGTCGATGCAGAAAGAACCACGCCTATTGTACCGCCCCACAGATTAATTTTCTGCAAGGTCTGCTCGGATAATGTCATTGCCGTCTTCACAATTTTCTCCTTTTCCCTCTTCATACAATGTTGGAAGAATGAATGCTCTCTAGTATGCATCATTTCAGCTGGCTTCAATTGCTCAAAACACAATAACGTGAGCTTTGTTGCATGATGTATCCGACAATGCAGATTTTCGGTATCGAATGCTGAGGGCCCTCACCAGCTTCTCGAGGTCCAGCAAGAACGGACTCTTCATAAATTCTTGCTTCTCTCATTGCCAGACCGAGAGGCAGGACACATGGTTTGCCCCCGTGTCGCCTCACATTAGAAACAAGGTACTTATAACTTTGACTCGCGATACGATCTCTTTTTATTCAATTGCAGCATACACGTTGAACAAAATCACACAATCTGCACACCAACATCCGCCTCTTAGTTTTGGATTATTAACTGCATTGTTCATGCATCGGGTGTCGGCGGCAGGGCATCGCAGAGTCGGTCGGGAACTGGTATTTCAATCGAGGCAGCGCCAAGGCCATCGACTGTCCCTACCCTTGTGACAATACCTGCCACAATCTGGTGTTCCGCTGACCGAGTCGCCGTCTGTCAGCCTACGACATGCTGTTACTCTCGATTCATATCCGGGCGAATCAACTGTACATTGCCAAAGGGGATAAGAGAGCTTGCTAAAAGCAGGTTCAGGGATCAGCAGCCAGCTGATGCATTGATGACTTGAACGCCTCGTTTGATGAACACACTAAGATTCGTGGCCATGTGGGTCTCTCTCCGTTTAAGAACTTCTGTATACGGAAGGACCTGTACACAAGATTCGATCACCGCCGATTTACTCTTACTTATGGCGGAGCTGTCGTATTCGTCGGAGCTGGCAAGAGCTTGATGCCATCGTCGGCTATCCGTTTGATGCATGGAATAATAGATTTCGGATTACTCATGAGCCCACTTCTAAGTAAATTCATGTTACAATTCTTTATTATAATTAGTAATTTTTTTCCATAACAATTTCTTTTTTAAGAAAAGGAAAAAATATCGAGCCAAAACCGGTCATTCCCCTTCGTTTGCCCAAAGGTTTAAAACCGTCCATCTTTTTTTTTTTTTTTTTTTTATTTATCCAAAATGACCTCTTTTCTATATATCCGTGAAATCATTTTTCAGGAAAATAATTAATGTTTCTTTTTCTAGTTATATGTGATTGAAAGTATTTTTTAGTGTTTAAATTGCATTTAAAAAATGATTGAATAATATGTGAACTAACAATTAACACTAGTGTGTCTCAAACTTTCAAATTAATTTATTAAGTCCGTGTTACTTAATAAATGAATTTTCTCGATCAGTTTAGTAAATCTAGAATTTGAACTTGCAAAATGAAAAAGGGAATTTGAATTCATACACGTATCCGAAAATGGACATGATTTCCCAATTACAAGAGCAAGTCCAAACGATCTCATTGATTGCTTCAATACATTTGGCACTCTTCAGATGGACGTGCCTTCCATGCGGCTCTCCGCAAGTTATCTTGAATTGCCCACAGACGCTGCAAAGGACACTCCTAGTTTCGCCGAGCAACTCAAGCTGCTGAGTTGTGCCCTTGTTAAAGCTACCAAGCAGATTCATGATTATCGGGCTACTGCAGCAACTATAGTTTTAAAAAGCAATCAAATAGAAAACAAGAGGTCTTTATTAGATTTTTTTTCCTCACAATATCCCGTGCAGTACATGAGCTAAACATTTCGTAACTGAGTTTAGTACTAATGTCTCTAGCTTCCCACGACACATTAGGATAAATTGTGCCACAAAAAGCTCCTTGGATAGCTAACTACAACATGTAATCAAAGAACATTGTGCCACAAAAAGCTATTTGGATAGCCACTATAAGTAACCAAAGAACAAGTCTAACATTTAGATAGTATTAAGAACAAACATTTAAAGTCTGATGCTTGTCAATATCTACTTTCTCTTTTATTTAAGAAATTTACGAGCCATAACTTCTTTAGCTTAGCACTCTTGACAATGAATGTTTTTGCAACTCTCTCCTTGTTCACTAGATAATCAAAGGCATATGCAAGGGTAGCTTCATCAAAACCTTCAACCTGCATCACTTCTTTGTAGAGCTCAACAACAACCAATTGATTTTGACTCTATTTTTTCATTGCATTAGCAACCTCTCCAATTTGCTCCGAGAGCATTGCAAACCCTATCATCCTTGTTAGTGGCATGACTTTGCTTTCTATTAAATCTTGAAGGATCTTCTATTCCTTTCTTAGTATTGTCATTGCTATCATCTAATTCAGTTGAGAAGTCCACATCCCCCAAAGGAGGCAAGTCGATGTCTCCAAATTGTCCAGTCACCAAAGCGAGTTCACCGTACATCTCGATTTTCTTGTTCAAGTACTTGTCATGGGTAGGTTGTACCTACAAAAAAAAAATCACAAAAAAACAATAATCTAAATAGGTGGATTTGCCAGTTATGATTATAGTAACTTTTACAATCTGCTCATCATCTATGTCCTAGTTTTTTTTATATGTAAAGAGCATATGATGTATAAGCAAACAAAAGCATAGTAGCCTCCAATTCCTACATGTCTCAACATGCTTCATGCATAATAAAGCTCTTGAATCAAAATTTCTAGCTGCTTGAATATAACGAACTGTAGCATACCAAGGTACACAAACACAACTTGCAATTTTTGGATAACAAATGCTAAGAGTATTAAGTTATATTGAAATCTGAAAAAGCTATTACCATTATTTCTTCATCATAGACTTCCTTTTGAACAATAGTGATCATCTTCAAGTTGTGGTCCCACCGAAATTCACTCTTAACCTGCAAATTTTGGATGATAGGCCAATTATTTTTAATAGTTCTAAGATAGTTATCCACATGATTAGGCTCACATTCAGTCTCAAATTTCTCATTTATAGCTTGAGCAACTCGAACAAAGGAAGATGGTTTAAAGATGGTTGAGGGTTTGTTCCCCTTGAAAGCCTCATAAGCTAATATCTCTAAAAACATACGTTCTATACGTCCTGACCATCTGAAATGCTTGGTCTTCCCTTCTCTAGTCTTGCCCATTGCTACATTATCGGACATATCCTACACAAGAAATTGTGACAAACAAAGAATGACACAAGAATAGACATCACTTGACTAATGAGACAAGAAAACATCACATTGATATAGAGTAGTAAATCAAGTTCACATTTACAAGAACTCCAATCACAAAGTAGTAATCTATACTTCATGTCACATTAAAAACATCAAACAACTTCTAAAAAGAATACAAGTACTAAACATTCATTCTATGCTTACTATAATTATCCTACATTAAATGTGCAATACTATCTCTTTTCATTGCCCACTCTCTGTTTTCCTCCCTCTTCTCTTTGTGTTTGTTGATGTCTTCTTTCTTGACTTTGAGATTTGACCTTTACATTTAGTTCTTTTATAAAGGGATCATAAGGGTTAACTCTTATAATGAAGTTATGTAAAATGCAATATGCTAAGACTACATCAACTTGAGTATCAGAAGACCAAAAGGGTTTGGCATCCGATACACGAAAATGCCTTTTTAGGACCCCAAATGCCCTTTATACTGCAGACTGTAAAGATGAATGGCGATGATTAAACAACTCTTTCTCATTCTCAATTTAGCGGTCACTAAACTACCTCTTGTGATATCAAACTCCATGATATGGAGAAATTATTCCCGATTGGATGCCGTATCCGGTATCAACAAGATAATATTTACCGACCAATTTTATATAAAGTTTCAACAACATGTTTCAGGAAAGTTTGGTATAAATTTTATAGAAAGTATGGAATAGTCTATTCATTCCTCGAGGCCTTGAAAGTGCATTTGTAATAATATGAGAATCATGTGCCATGCCTTCCTAAATGGCCAACACATAAATGAAATTTAAATCAAAAGAAACAGCTGCAAGAACATTTTGTGTTGTTCTCTTTTTGACCTCGAACCTTGAATTTCTAGGAGAACTGACACATGAGTACCATCAAGAGCTTCAATACAATCCTAATGTACTCAACAAATAAGTAAATGTAACAACATACTATCAAAATGAGGTTTGTGACATTTGTCATATTACATATCTTAAAGTACAGATAAAATCTTCTACTCTTAGATATTGTCGGGGGTGTGGTGCCATCTGGTGGTCTTATAACATGCTCATATAATTTTAGAATTGCTTGCAAGACAATTCTAAAGTATTGACGAATGGTCTCAATAGACCGATTGAACTTTGGCTTTACCACTCTTAACCTCACATTATGCCCTAAAATATGGCAAAGAGTTAGCAACTGCTCTTTGATTGACATATTTACCATTTCATGCAACCAATTATTTGACCCAAGAACTCTACACAATTTAAAGAAAACTTATGGTCTCATAGGTATTTGATTGACACAATTAGTACTTACAAATGTAAAACAAGGTTCATGGATAACTTTCTCTCAAAATCTCTTTTCCCTGTGGCACTCTAGTTATCCCACTACTAAAACCTTCATCCTCCATTACTAAAATGCCATTATTAACATAGCTGCACCCATTATTGCACCATTAACATCATCATTTTCCATCTATGAGCAACAATAAGAATTTTCATTGAGCTAGTCAAGACAAATATTTAGGTAAACCTAATAGCAAACATTCACAAGAAATAAAGGAATCGCTAAAAGGATCAGGAATGCTTGTGCAACAACATCACATATGCAAGATAATGGATTCTAAACAACAAGGCTTATGAATGAGTTCGTATTGCAATTAATTATAATCAATGATTTTCTTTAGCTCTTGACATTTTAACAAACAAAAGAAAAATAAACAACCTCACAAGAGATTAAGAGAAAGGTATAAAGAGGATCGCAATTTCAGCAAAAATAGAATCAACTCTTGAAGGAACATGTAAACCAAACATTCTACCTAACGGGGCATGATATGTTACACATAAAAGCATATATCTTAAGAATGGAACCCTAACTAGTGATAAAATTTGCTCATCAAGCCTGGAAACACGTTCGACCAAAAATAAAAGAAAAGGAAACATCAATTGACTTGACTCATCTCGGTAAATTACCGAAGAACATCATAGAAAATTTCGAGCAAATCAACAAAAATTCGAGCAAAAAGGTCAAGCGCTTGGATAGATTACCTTATATCCCTTACGGCAGGTAGGGGTGATCAGGTCCAAAGTGGGTAGGGTCTAGACCTAGACCTTGTAGCCAATCCTATTATAATAGGTTCCTCGTTTCTGGACCCTATACTCGACCTTGTTTATATTGAACCTTGAATCCAACCCACCCTATTTTTTCGATTCGGTTCTAGGGTCAACCCCGTTTCAATTGGAACCTGTTTTGCAATCTCCCAATATCCTATATGATTTCGAAATTTATATTAATACGCGAGAAAATAATGTAATCTTCCTAATTTGTATTGAAATATTAAGCACTTGTAATAAATAAATACATGAACTTTTTGACTAAACGAAAAATTAAGGATCCATATGGCTAATTATTAATAAATAAAATCATAAGGCAAAGAATTAGCAACAAACATAGGTCTAATATTTGTCTTATTCCCACAACTACTACATGAAACTACTCATTTATGCAAGCATAACTTCTCCTACAAAAGAGAAATTAGGCGAGCCAATCCATGTGATACACAAGAATTTGGCGGCAACGAACACCATCTGTCCATTAGACGGTGCGAGAGGGAGTCGATGAGGGAGGGAAGCAAGTGAGGAAGAGGAATGACAAAGGAGGAGTGCCATGTGTATTTGAGGGAGCCAAGAGGAAAAATGTTGTGTGATTGCGGGAGTAAGAATAGAAATTGGGGGGGAAATGGTTTTGGACCTCTACTTACAAAATCGGTTTGGAAATCGGTTCCAAAACCGATCTAAGAACTGGTTTCCGGGTGGGTAATCACTCGGAACCTATTCCCGACCGGTTTAAACTGGTTCTGAATTTTGGGAACCGGTTCCTGAACGGGTTTCAACTGGAACCGGTTCCCAACCCTGTTTTTCGGGTGGGCCGGTCCGGGAACTAGTTATACTCGGTCTGGTTGCACTCCCCTAACGGCGGGGTAAAATCCCCAATTGACCTTGTGGAAAATGGAATCTTTAGGATGTGATTAGTCTTTCTATTAAATATGGTAGTCAGATTGTAGATTTGCTAATCCAATGAATCGGATTGGGTCAAAAATGGTCCAACTTTAGTTGATCAATTTCTATGCAATACAAATTTAATTACCTATTTCCAATCTAACTCATATCCAACACATTCTGACCCGACTGATATTCCTAAAATATTTCTATATTTAATTAATTTTAGGAAAATTCATACCCAGATTATGATAAAAAGCATGGAGTGAGCGAACGCAAGATCAAGAGAGTCAAGGGTCTAAAGTAGACATTGTTGTAAATAAAAGTCTAATCTACCTTCATTTTCTCAAATAAGGAAATTGATTGACTTTTATTTCAATTAAGGGTCCAAAATAACTATGTTAATATTGAAGATGGTCTAACCTCATTGATTCGTCAAGGATATTTTCGTCCTTTACTCTCTCTCTCTCTCTCTTTTTCCCTTTTTCCTTTATTTTTTCTCCTTTTCTTTCCTTTTCGCTAGTGATCGATCTCAAGCGAGGCTGGCCACCAATGATACCCAAAGATGGCTGGGTAAGGTTTGGCTAGGTGAGGGTTACCCTCAAAAGCCACAGGCGACTCGCCCAAGTCTAGCCAAGGGTTGCCGACCATTGTGCAAGTTTGGCCAAGGGCTTAAACCCTCCCTTATATCTGGGTGAGGGTTGGTAAGACCTGGGAGATGGTCACAACCCTCTCTTGATCAATCCTCACCTTTGGTCGACAAGGGTCGTCAATCCTCATCAAAGTACCTACGACCCTGCCAGCCATCATCCACGGCCCACTAGTGATGAGGCAATGGCCATAGACCATCCCTTCCACCCATAATTTGTTTCTTTTTAAAAAAAATTTAGATTTCCTAATTTTTAATCTAATTTAACTAAATTTTATATTAAAATTGTCTTTGGACAATAATGCTCTTGATTAGTTGGAATATTTAGCCAACGTAAGATGGCGTGCCTTCTTTGAAAATGACATAGCCATTTCAAGCATTTATTTTAAACTATTTAGACTACTTTTGTGTGTGTGTGTGTGTGTGTGTGTGTTTTTTTAAATAAGATCTACTTAGGGCCCTTTTGAGAAAATGAAAATATTTTAGGAAATTATTTGGAATTTTCCTTGCGAGAAATTAAGAAAGAGTCAAAAGGAAATTGATAGGGGAACAGAAAGGTGGCGGCCCTGGCGGGGGTTACCACAATGATTCTCTCCACTCGGACTGCAACCATAGCCATCGTGATCCCTTCGTCCACAACGACCAATACAACAGAGAAACAATAGATCGAGATCTATATCTTAAGTTGGAGCTTGTCTTCGAGGGCTGTCCCGACGGCGGTCTCAAATCCGGCACGACCAACTGCAAAAGGCGGTCGCGGGCGACACCAAGGGAGGGCAGCTCATGATTATTTGATTTTTGCCGTGGACAAGGTGAGAGAGAGGATTCAGAAAAAAAGGAAGAAATGTAAAAAATAATTAAGAAAGTGCAAAGAAAATCCACAAAAATTCAAGAAATAACATTTTTCCGTTTAAAAGAAATGATTAATACCTTGAAAAATCTTAAACTGATATACTTATGATAAATTTACTCTAAACTAATTTTTTGATCACGAAATATTCAAACCAATACATTCGTGATAAATTTACCCTAAGTGACCACAAAAAATCTCAAATCGATACATTAGTGATAAATTTACTCCAAATTAATTTGTTCAATCACCACAAATCCTAAATTAGTATATTTGTAATTATTATATACTATGTTGAATTTGATTAATAACACAAAAAATCACAAAAATAATACAACTATGATAAACATATAGTAAAATTCCAAACTAGTACACTAATCTACCGTCATATGTCATCCAACATAGTAATTTGATAGTAAAAATTAACAAAAATTAGGATAAATTATTACAAATGTATCCATTTGAGATAAATTTGTTTGGGATTTTTTATGGTTAAAAAATTTATTTGAAGTAAATTTATCACGGACGTATCAGTTTAGAATTTTCAGATATTAATCATAAAAAAAGAGAGTCTAAGTCAACAAATTTAAGGCGTTAAGTCCACGGTACTTATTAGTAACCAGTAAAAATCGGTCGTTAGAACAGTGCCAACAAAAAAAGAAGAAGAAAGAGCAGCGGTAAAACTTTCCGAAAAAATAAAAAAGGCTCATTTCGGAAAGAAACAAAAAAGGACGGGGCGATTTTCGAATTTCGGATAAAAAGCAAATCAGCCCCATTCTTCCCCCGTAATTGCAGTTCCAGTCCCCACGAAATCCCAACTTCCAACATGCGGCCCCCGGACCTTCCCCGAGATCCATCTTCTTCTTCTTCTTCCCATCTCTGTCTCTCTCGTCGCGGATGAAGAAATCGATCCCCTGAGAAACAAAAAACCACCGACGAGAACGACGACGACGGCGGCGACGGCGTCGTCGGCGGCAATGGCGTCGCCCCTGTCCCTCGCGCCGCTCGAGGAGCCCCCGGAGGACGCGCTCTCCTCGATCCACTTCGGCGCCCCGGAGGCCCTCGCCCGCGTCCGCTCCCTCACCGACGTCGGCGCCATGACCCGCCTCCTCCACGAGTGCATCGCCTACCAGCGCGCCCTCGACCTCGACCTCGACGCCCTCCTCTCCCGCCGCGCCGACCTCGACCGCCACCTCCTCCACCTCCAGCGCTCCTCCGCCGTCCTCGACATCGTCCGCTCCGACTCCGACCACATGCTCTCCAACGTCCGCGCCACCTCCCTCCTCGCCGACCAGGTCAGCGGCAAGGTCCGGGAGCTCGACCTCGCCCAGTCCCGCGTCGGCGACACGCTCCTCCACCTCGACGCGATCGTGGAGCGGAACGAGTGCATCGAGGGGGCGCGGCGGGCGCTGGACCGCGAGGACTACGAGTCCGCCGCCAAGTGCGTCGAGCGGTTCCTGCAGATCGACGCCAAGTACGGGCGGGATCCGCGCGGGTGGGACCAGATGATGGCCTCGAAGAAGCAGCTCGAGGGGATCGTGAGGAAGCGGCTGGCTGCTGCGGTGGATCAGCGGGATCACGCCACGGTTCTCCGCTTCATCCGGCTGTATTGCCCGCTGGGGCTGGAGGACGAAGGGCTTCAGGCGTACGTTGGCTACTTGAAGAAGGTGATTGGGATGAGATCCAGGATCGAGTTCGAGCAACTGGTGGAATTGATGCAGGATCAGCACAACAATCAGGTTAACTTCGTCGGGTGTCTGACCAATTTGTTTAAGGATATTGTATTGGCAATCGAGGAAAACAATGAGATTTTGAAGAGTCTTTGTGGAGAGGATGGTATCGTGTATGCGATCTGCGAGCTTCAGGAGGAGTGTGATTCACGGGGGTCGCAGATTTTGAAGAAGTATATGGAATATAGGAAATTGGGGAAGATATCTTCTGAGATCAATTCGCAGAACTCGAACTTGCTTGCCGTTGGAGCTCCGCAAGGGCCGGATCCCAGAGAGATTGAGTTGTATTTGGAGGAGATATTGTCCCTTATGCAATTGGGTGAGGATTACACTGAATTTATGCTTTCCAAGATCAAGGGATTGACTTCAGTTGATCCTGACTTGCTGCCACGAGCAACAAAGGCATTTAGGAGCGGGAGCTTTAGTAAAGTCGTGCAAGAAATCACTGGGTATTATGTGATTCTAGAGGGCTTCTTTATGGTGGAGAATGCGAGGAAGGCTATTCGGATAGATGAGCATGTTCCCGATAGCCTTACCTCTTCTATGGTCGACGATGTGTTCTATGTTCTTCAGAGTTGCTTGAGAAGAGCCATTTCAACTTCGAATATCAGCTCAGTTGTGGCAGTTTTGAGTGGCGCCTCTAGTTTGTTGAGCAATGAGTATCATGAAGCTTTGCAAATGAGGATGAGAGAGCCCAACCTTGGTGCTAGGCTTTTCCTGGGTGGTGTTGGCGTGCAGAAAACTGGTACTGAAATAGCAACGGCCTTGAATAATATGGATGTAAGCAGCGAATATGTTGTCAAGCTTAAGCATGAGATTGAAGAGCAATGCGCACAGGTAATTTGCGGATGTAATACATCTCCACTTACAGTTTACTAATGATATTTTCTAATGAAAATTGACCAATATAATAAGTTGTCTCCAAGTGATAATAAAAGAGTGACATCTGGATAAACAGGAATGTTCATCACATGTAGAAAGATAGACATTGAAACAAATAAGACTTTTGGCCCATAGAATAAGGTACTGGTGTATTCTGGATGTCGATTTGCTTTTTTGTTCATTAATACGATGCTTTTGTCTACTCTGGCTTCGTCTGTCTAGTTGCTTGGGGGGCTGGGAAGCTGGGCATCTTTCCCTTTGCCAGTGCATGAACGCTTAATGTTTGAGGGCGTGGTTAATATTCCACGTTAGTTCTTTAATTCCTATATTCTGCTTCATGTAGTATGATCATTTCCTAAACGACATTTTTGACGTCTTATGCAATTAGGATTGAATTGTCAAAGACTTCGTTAAGAATTAAAAGAATCTTTCTTGAATGGATTAATTTTGTGTTCAGATATAGCCTTTAAAAATTTTGGAATCATGGATTATGATGGAAGTTGTCATACTTCCGCTTCTTGAGGTTTCAGATGAGATGGAGCAGCTTTGGAACATATATCATGTTTGTATTGGGGACACAGTGTGTGGTCTTAAAAAAGAGTTATACGTTTCTTTATAATTCTAGAAATCTGCATGTCGCTAATTTGAGATAATTAAGTCAGTACAAATGTGGATACAACTTACCTTGGCATGTTAAAGTTGATCGAATAGGTGCTGGAATAGGCTACACATGAAGTACTTAGTTAGCCATATGGTGTGTTTAGATGTCTACTGCTACCACTTCCTTTCATTTTAAGAGGCTTGTATGATGATTGATAAAATTTGAACTCCTAATTTGGCCCTGACCTGAAGAAAAAACGTTGATGATTGCACATGCCATAGTTATGGTGCTTTTGTGAGAATTTTAGATGTTGCTATTGCTGCGAGTTCGAGTTGGAGGAAAGCATGAAGTTGAATGCACAATTGCTGTTATAGTGTCAGTATTTTGCTTGAGAAAGTTTTTAGTGGAGAACTAGATAATGGTATACAAGGTTTCTGCATCTAGTTCAGGTCGGCTGGTTGAGTTGGTTGGGTCACGTACCAGGTGTTAGACTGGTCTGGTTAGAGTAATGGTCCTAGTGGAGTATGGAGGCAGCTTTGCGGAAGAATGGGACTGAACTGGTTTGACCTCTAGTTCAACTGCTGAAGTAGACTTTATAGAGTCTTTAGACCTGCATTGACCTGGTGTGGTTGGACTAATTGGTGAAAGTTGTGTGTTAAGCTGCTATATGGTATTGAACCTGTGGACAAGGCTTCTTGTTTGAGCTGCTAAAGAGACCAGGTCATTAGGAAGCAGCTTGAAATTAAAGCAAGTGAGCTGGTGGCATAGACATTTTGTAAACATGGGCAAATAATATGGGGGTGATGCTTCTCATTCAAAAAGGGTGGCGACACTTATATCGATGTGTTTGCCGAGATTATGTATCATGGTTACAAATGTTTTATAAAATCACCAGTTGACCCGGTGGTCCAATCTGCCCTATCGTTGGTGATTCCATTGGCCACCTGCAGGGTCTTTCCCCCATCTTCTTTTAAGGACACTGGCAATATGTGGAGCAGTAGTTTGGTAGCTTAGATTTTCAGGCACTTTGGAAGTGCTGTATGTATTATCTTTAGAATTGTTTAGATCATTACAAGGACCGCTGTATCTTTCTATATTTGCCACATTTGTGTATTGTACTATCATTTCCCCCCTATCTAGTCCTACTTAAGTAAACCAAATGGAGAGTTTCCAGAAGATACGGCTTTTAAAAATCTGTCTATGTGAGCCGTTTCGGTGGCAAGCAACACTTGGTTTGCTGGTTTCTGAGGCTACCTTCTTCTTATTCTTCTCCTCCATTTGCTCTTCTTCTTAAATAGGAGACATAGGTCTGTCTGTACATGGCAGTGGCAATGGCCATATTCAAGCTCGTTTTCCTTTTCCTTGTGCTGGGCCTTTCCTTTCTCTATCGTTGCTTCGATTTAGCTCTTTTCTCCCCTCTTATGTACTACTGGCTCGAAGTTGCTGACTGAAACTCTCCCTTTTGATGTCCAATTTTAGCACAGTCTACTTGTTTTGTTTAAGGTCCTTGCAGCTTCATGTCAAATAAATTGACTGTTGCTATTTTGCTGTTTTCTTGGAATTCTGGTTGCGGTTGTTGCATTGAGGTGTTGTAGTTAGCTTGAACAGTATTGTCAGCTGTGATAATGGATAAAAGAAATTGGTATATGCTTTGGTTTTCTAATTTTGATCGACTGAGGAGCAGCTCTGTCAAACTTTCTAAGCTTATTGTTTAGGTAGTTATGCTGAACATTCAAATTTGCACTCTTCCCTTTTTGAATTGGTCAAACTCCCGTTTGAATCCCTGAAAATAGTAACTTGCTTCGAAGTGCTTCATGGTTCTTGAGGTTGACTGGTATCTTGAAATGAAATAGTTGAATTATCTTGCTACAGGTATTTCCTGCCCCTGCTGACAGAGAAAGAGTGAAATCTTGTTTATCTGAGCTTAGTGAGATGAGCAACACTTTCAAGCAAGCTCTGAATGGTGGGATGGAGCAACTGGTAGCTACTGTGACACCGCGGATCCGTCCAGTGCTAGATAGTGTGGCGACTATCAGTTATGAGTTGTCAGAGGCTGAATATGCCGATAATGAGATAAATGATCCCTGGGTGCAGAGGCTGCTGCACGCCGTAGAGACCAACGTGGCATGGCTCCAGCCCTTGATGACTGCCAACAACTACGACTCATTTGTGCATTTCGTCATTGACTTCATTGTGAAGAGACTTGAAGTGATCATGATGCAGAAGAGATTTAGTCAGCTCGGAGGTCTTCAGCTCGACAGAGATGCAAGGGCACTCGTTAGTCATTTCTCGAGCATGACCCAGAGAACCGTCAGAGATAAGTTTGCGCGTCTGACTCAGATGGCTACAATCCTTAATTTGGAAAAGGTTTCCGAGATTCTAGATTTCTGGGGTGAGAATTCGGGACCAATGACCTGGAGATTAACTCCAGCTGAGGTGAGGCGAGTATTAGGTCTTAGGGTGGACTTCAAACCAGAGGCGATATCTGCTCTGAAGTTGTAATGCTTATCAGATTTTGCCCGACACAATCCGGTTGGATTAACACATCAATTTGTTGTATTTAGATTAATTTTTTCAAGTACACTTCTTCATCTGATGAAAAGGCGATGGATTTGCATTCACCTTCTTGGTTATTGGAAGCAGAGATGAAATTTCTTGCATAAAGGCCTCTGGCACAATCCTCCTCGTCGTACTGCTTTAGTCCTGTTGTTGTTGACATTCATAGGAATCAATACGTACCCGGGTTGTCGGGCGAATCTCAACAAAGAACAAGCTGAGCGGTGGAATGGAACTACGGCATAGTCACTTTCCATCCGTACTGCGGTCCACATGAAACTGACAAGTCTTTCATCAGTTCCAAATGAAACTCACGATTTCTGGAGTTTCTTGAGAGAGGCTCGCACTAATATCTCATGGAAGACATTAATGTCGTTTGTGGCCATATAAACTGCATGGACCATGCCCTCTTGCGTTGGTGGACGAAGTCAGAGGTAATATTCGAAATGCTTGTGGCAATTGACTCGTCACAACAAACATTTAATGAACTTTAATTGATGATTGATGCAATGCATCTTTGTCATGTATGAGTTGGATTCTCATGAGATTAGAAGCCCATAAGAAAACATACCTAGGACTTCATTTGGTGTTGTGGTCATAATGTGACGCTATGAGATGATGCATCCTGTGTGCTTTGTTATAAATATTATTTGACATATGATAAAAGTGCGAGGGAGAAAAGAAACATGGGTCGGAGCATTATAGCTCCTATTGCGTCGAACTGGAAACCAAGTCGTAGGACAACTAGTTATCAGAAATCGGGAACGCTTCATTGAGCAAGTTAGCAAGTGGTGGCTCCCGAATACGCAAGCATGACTATGAAATGATGTATGATGCGTAATATTTGACATATGATAAGAGTGTGATGGAGAAAAGAAATAGTTTGGAGTCTAATAGTTCATCCTGCAAGCACTCTCATAGACTATGACTATGAAATGATGTATCATGAGTAATATTTGACATATGATAAGAGTGTGATGGACCATCTATCACTCTCATCATATGACAGACATGTAATGTGATAGCCTCTACTGTAACCAAATATATTGAAAAGAGTTATCCGTTTCCCAATTACAATAACATTGATTGGTTGCAAGTGACGCAAAAAGGAACAAAAACTAGTTGTAATCGACTCGTATAACATGGTGTTTGGACTTTCAGCTCGACTAGTTTATGCCAGTAATTATGTCCAAGTACATTGAGTAAAAGAACCATGAGTCAATAATTGTGATTCTTAAATTCATTTTGAGTGAGAAATCCATTAGTTCTTATTTAGGATATATTAATCAAAACTCTAAGCATGTAGCACTGTCTAAGCCTACTGTCAGTAAGAAGCTGCCTGCATTTGATGCGAATTAGGTTCACATGGCATCGAAACATGTCGCGTTAGTTCGAGGTACTGTAAAACTTGTCTACCAGCAAGATAACACGTATAAAAACTTGAAGCGAGACTCATATCTAACAAGTGATACCGATTGTGAGGTTAAACAGTCAACTCATATCCTTTATGATTGATTAGAACTAATCTACACAAGAGTTACTTTGCTCAATAGAGTTACCATTTATGATGACGATGGTAAAATAAATTAACTTGTGAGTAATCTGGCGTGCCCGAGGAATCTGGCAAAGTCCCATTCAGAAAAGTTTCTTTATCGTCCTATGAATGGAGCGTGGCGGCAGCCAATGAGATTCGAAGGCAATTTGTCTAAAGTCATTCTTAATTTTTGTATGGAAGTCAACCGTCCCTCACGTCCTGTCCACAACGATTCTCTCTCGTCGTTATCAAATTTCAATGTTCATTAAAGATTCACGACCTAATAATGCAGTTCACATGCACCACACCACCTGTATATTCTTATATATATACATATACATATATTGAAAGTAGAATTCTTGAAAGGTACACGTGTCACCCTCTCAAGAGCTCTCCCTCCATTTTCCTCTCTCTCAAGGATTCCCACTTCCCTCTCTCTCGTTTGGCTTTCTTATTCTTACTCAAATTTTTCTTTATCCTCCTTTTCCTTCACGCAGAGTCTCTCAACCGAGGTACAAGGCCAACGAGTCAGTATTTGGCTTTCTTATCCTTTCTCAATTTTTCTTTATCCTCCTTTTCCCTTTGCTCTGTATTTTCTCTCTCTCTCTCTCTCTCTCTCTCTCTCTCTCTCTCTCTCTCTCTCTCTCTCTCTTTTTCATGCTGTTGGTATTTATTCTACTTATCAAATATTTTCAAGATCATGAGCTCACATTAGTTGTAACATGATCAAAAAATTTAACTTGCATGATTTAGGGAGAAAAATACTAAAAAAATTCATAAACCTATTCTATAAATGCCGTTTAGTCTTAAATTTTCCCATCTGATCAATTTAATTATAAACCTAATAATTTGCCAATGTAATCGTTTCGGCCATTTTTTGTTAAAAATTGTTGATGTGAACATTAACTGTCTTACATGGTACGAGTGGCACTTACATAACTTATTTAGTCTTGAATCTTTGGATAAATTGCTAGTATACCTCCCTAGCAAGTTGTCAAAAGGTTTAAGATTACATTAGCTATAATGAAATATTTAGGGCTAAATTAGTATCTGTACAATAGGGTTATGATTTTTTTGGTAATTTTTCCACGATTTAGGAGTATTGAAATTTATCTAAGCTCTAAGAAAAAATTGTCCATATGTTTTTATATAGGTTCAGTTTATTCGACAAACCCAAAAGCCATGCGTGATTACGGATTTGTTATTATTTGCGAAATTGGTCGTAATGATGTTGATGTTCCTCAGTTCAATCATCGATAGCTTGCCATTTATCGGATGAGAGAAGCGGAATTAGTCTCACGCGTGAAGATCGAAAAAGCTGATCGATCATAAAAGTTAATCCCCAATTATTACAAGCTTAAATTATTTTATAATAGAACAAAAATGAGTTCACTTAAGAACAAGCTCTTTAAATCGGTTCACGGGATTTTTGTCGGCCAAAAGAACATATCACCACATACGCAATAAAATCTTGAAAGTGTACCGTTTGGCACGAAGAATAAACCAAGCAATTCCCACAATAGAAAGAGCCAAAAGGACAAATTGGAGTCCCCCTTACTTTTTGGTTGGATCTTTCTTGGTGGATTCCCACCCCCCTCCCCCAATTTTCACCACCATGAAGATAATGTTACCACACTTTGGGAAACCGAGAGGATATGGAATGTATGGCTGTTAATAGATGAAATGTCACCACAAGTAACAGAAAAGTAGAAAGAAAAAAAATTAACTAAAATGGTTCTATTGTTCATACCCAATTGAGTTTGAACTATCTATGGGGACTACTTTAGTAGGTACGATATGTAATGATTGAGAAATTATAAATACATACCTAGAAATTTAATCTTCACGAAGCTATATCCTATTTGTGAAAAATGAAGAAAAAGTATTTGACGGGGGAGAATTTTTTTTTTTTTTTTTTAATTTCATGCAATGTCTAGAACATATAGAAAGGGATTATTAGATGGGCGAAAATAGAAAGGATTCACGTTGGCATTTCTATTTATAAAAAGAGGTAGATATCATGATGGGAACATATGATACAAGAAATTGCACAAGCAGAATGTTCATGAGGCGAGAAACATTTGTAGTGACAATATATTGCGCAATATTCATGCGGTGACATTTTTTTTTTCACTGACAATATCCATAAAACAGTAGAGCAAGGCTCCCTTTTGACATGATATACCCTTTAATAACCTCCCTGATTGCTATAAATGAAACATGAAGATGAACAAGTTTCGCATTTTTGCACGAACAACGCTTTGATTTCAACTTAGTCGAGCCAGACAAGGGCCATGTTCGAGTCGTGCTTTCGTATCGTGTCAGACATTGCTGCTCCTGAGGATTTGTCAGCCAAAGAAGCCTCTTATTTCACATTTGTCCCCAAAATTAAAAATCTGTCAACTACATGGACTACACAAGTTAATTACGAATCTAGTAATTCCCAAAAGCTGCAGCTAATCTCCTGATACCCTTGCAGTAAATGTCTGAACCCTGTGAGGGCAGTTCTTGCTGCTGGTTATTCCCTTCAACACAGGACAATTCTGAGATGAATCTTGCGTCTGACACAACCCCATTTGGTGGAGCCTGCTTTTCTTGACCTTGCCCTGGGTTAGCTATCAGGAATGGCATGTTCAGATAGTCTGACCATTTCAGATCCTCTGATTCGTTGCCACTGAAGTTCGGCTGGTGGGTTTCGTCTTCTTCTTTCTCAGCATGCAGGTCCCAGGGGAAAAGGCTGCTCTGCGATTCACTGTTTCTGATCTTCCCGTTGGAGAAGAGACCGAAATGGGGCTTCAAGCTCTCGTGGGGTTGTGCAGTCAATGAGCTAAAACTGTGAGATTGTGGTAAAATGGCAGGTGCTGAAGTGGAGTGGAGGGCGGACTTCGAATCAGAAAGCATGAAGTTGTGGTTCAGATATGGATCAAATGAATAATCAGCACTTGAACCGTAGCTTAGTTGCTGGAAAGGGAAAATACGGGTCGGCTCGAAAGGGCTCTTCTCGCTAAGGTCTGCGGACTTTTCTGAGAACAATTTTCTGGCAGGTGCGGGATTGATCGACTTACTGGTGTCCGGGTGGTGAATTTTCAAGCTTAAAGAACCAGTGAGTGAATATGGCTCTGCATCTTGTGAAATTGGCTTTCTTTCCTCTGACTTGGGAGCGTCGAATTCAAGATTGTACATAGAACTAAACCCTCCTGAGGTTCTGTTGCCAAAATTGCCGGATTTCGGCGTTTTCTCCCCTTCTCTTCCGTTCTTGACCTCAGAAAGCAGCTTGTGAGTGTTGGGGTCAATGCCTTTTTGAATGAGCTTCTTCTTGATGCTGGAGTTCCACAGGTTCTTTATCTCATTGTCTGTTCTTCCTGGCAACTGTGACGCAATTTGAGACCACCTGGGAAAAATAAAAGTTGAATATGTTCAAGACCGCCTCATGGAATTGCAGGGTTTAATAACCCAATAAAGTAGAGAAATTTTCCCCCTTCTGAATACCTGTTTCCAAGAACAGCATGAAGCTCAATTATAAAGTCCTCCTCTTCTTGTGAGAATGTGCCTCTCTTCAAATCAGGCCTCAAGTAATTGATCCACCTCAATCTACAACTCTTCCCACACCTCTGCAATCCTGAAGGTGAAAATGAGTTCTCATCAAATCGAAGAAATAAAGAAATCAAACCTTAAAAGAATGCAAAAAAAAAAAAAAAAAAAAAAAGAGAGTAAGACATATTTGCTAATTACCAGCTAGTTTAGGCACAGAGCTCCAGCAACCATGTCCATACTTAACGACATGCCTAAAAAGCTTCTCATCTTCTTCTGGAGACCACAAGCCTTTCCTTAGCTTCTGCTTGTAACAGCAGGAGTGCCTCCCCATTTGAGGCAAATTGATGACTGCAAATATTAAAAAGAAGATAATAACAGGCTCCTTAAAGGGACTTGTCAGAAGCAATCAGACCCCTTTTTGGTTTGGGAAGTGCTATGTTCTTTTAAACTTTTGGGGAAGGAGATGATTACTGAATTGGAAAGGAAGGAAACGTTAAAAAGGAAAATGTAACAGCAACAGCGATGGTGGTGTTCAATCATATACAAGAGAAGTGAGAGGTCATGGTCACGAGGGTGATGGGCTACACAAGGGCAATCCAGTTTAAATAGTGTTTTCTCTTTTTCTGTTTTTTATAATTGGTGCACAGTGAATCACTTGCAAATGATAAATGGAAGGAAGTGATTTTGATTGTAAAGTCTCCGGGTTCTAACTTTCACGCCCTTCCAACAAGTCAGGAGAGGTAAAAAGCCACGCATCGCTCGGTGGCGGATGAATATCGAAGTTGCACACGACACTACCAACACAGCGTCGTCCTCCAATCACAATTCCTTGCCAGCGTGATAAAAGTCCTTCCCATGGCGATTCATCTTCTCTGAGTTCTCACTGTGATTTCATTGAAAACGAAGTTACACCAACAAAATTCACGATCTTGGACTTTTCATCTGATGAAATTGTTTATTAGGTTGATAGTATTACGCAGGGCAGGGGAGGAGGCTTAAGGAATCAGCAAGGAATATTTGGACTTCTTTTTAGGCTGCTCCAATGATTGGAAATGTCCACCAACTGCTGAGCTCAAAAGATTCCAAAGAGTTGCATATAATATACAGATAATTATTAATCAAATTGATGATAAGAGAGGACGAGTAAAATATCAATTCTAAATTGGATTCTTGCGGGAACGTTTGATGCTCCTGGAACCTCAACTGTTCCATTTTCTGCACTCAGCCTTTTCATCTTTGCTGTGGCCAGCTATGCATGATTACTCTTTATCTTCTCTAGAAGCAGAAAGTGAGCTCTTGCAATTTTTGCCAAACAAATACAGATAAATTTACTGCACCATCCTTGAGTTTTTCCTGAATTACATAAATAGCCTCGTGTTCTTTAGAATGTGTGAGGTTAACAGAGTTTTCTAAGGCCTTTATTAACAATACTTATCAACTTCGTTGAGAGTTTCACTCCCAAGGGTTAGCATTTCACAGAAGTAGCATTAGAAGTGGACTAAAGCCAGATAGGAGGTGATCTACCATGGACAAACTCAGACTCAAGGGCGATGACTTTCAATTAAGAGGCCTTCGACCTTTGGTCTGGGGTTCTGGAGCAGCGGAGCGGTGGTGCCATACACCTGCTGGGAGAGAGAGAGGAGCTGCAACAAGCAGGCAGGCGACTCTGGTGCTAGTGCCGGTGCTGGCGGTGGCTAGAGGAGGCTATGTTCGAGAGAAGGCTGGTTGCATTAGTGGTGTCTGCAATGGGCAGTGGGAAGAGGACGAAGGAGAACAAAGAAAGAAAAACACAAACCGCAACAAATAGCCAAAGCCCCTTCAAATCGCCAAAGCCGAAATTATCAATCGTGTGGAGAGTCTAGTTTACCATCCTCAATCTTAGAAGATCCATAACTTTTCAAAAGCATACATGAAATTCCAAATTAATAAAGCAAAAAACCCAGTTCCCATCAAGCACTAAGAAGTGCATGTGAACGATAGTTTCCTGTCACCTCATATCATTTTAATGAAATTCTTTTGGAGAGAGAGAGAGAGAGAGGTCAGAGGTCTTAGTAAGGTGATTGTGAAATCTCGCCGCTGCAGTTCATCACCCACGGAGATGAAAAAGGTTAGACGTCCGTGTACGTGGATACCCCAGGCCCCCAGATCTGACGGCTAAAGTAAAAGTGAAACAAGATTGTGACAAAGGGGTGCTTTGTCTCGTCAAAACCCTCGTTCCTTTTCTGAGTAGATGCGAGGTGTTGTTTCCAGCTCCTTCCCAACCTCAAAGACGCTAAATGCTCTGCTCTCAAGCATTGCCCCCGCACACTACCAGAATCACATACCATTTACTCACAACTGCAATTTAGATGGTCGTACAAACGGCTTGTAACTAGATCAAAACAGCATGCGCGTCTGCTTACTCCGTCGTGATGCTCATTTTACAGTTTGGAAGATCTAACATGAGGTTAATTCAAGCTGCACTTTAATATCTAGACTCTAGATTAGAGCTGTAATAACATCTGATCTGCTCTTGTGATTCCGGCTATAATGCGATGGGTCGAAAACAGTTTATCTAGAGCTTCTAATATAACCCAGACAAGAACACTATTGCTTTGAGTCTGCACTCTCGTCGACTTTAGGCCGGGTGTTCATGAGAATCTGGGATGGAAATAAAGAGTGACGGAATCAGTAACTCATGGGATGCTTTCGAAAGGAAAGGCATGAAGTACATCGCAGAACAGAAAGGATGGGGATGATCTGACCTTCCTGAGCATCATGTTTTCATTCATCATAGTTGAGATCTTCTCCTCCAGCTTCACGTTTTTGTCTTGCAACTCGCGGGCTCTCGATTCCAGGTCATTGACATACACCTTCTTCCTCTCGCGTGCTTGCTGAGCAGAGACTCTGTTCCTCAGTAACCTGGTATGATTAAAAAAAAAGTCTTTTAAGGCAACAAGCTTTTTCCTTAGGCTTAAATTCGACATGTACTGGCCCAGCTCTTGGCAACCATAGTGAAATCGACTAGGAGAAGGGCGCCAAAGAAACATAAACCACCACGAAAGCATCGTTGTATACATGATACTTAGTGACTAGGGTGGATACCTCATATTCAAAAGCCAGCAATTCACGCTATCAATCTTCCAAAACCCCAATAGCTCAATTATCTCCTATGAACCATTTGTGTCAATGGACTCATTTGATCCAAAACTTGAGACGACGTGTGTAATCCCAAAAAAGATTCATAAGTGATTGTTAATGGAGTTGAAGTTACCAAATTGTGAGGAGTCATTATCAATTTATGCCTAAGATAGTTCCTCCAACCACATTTTCTAGATGAACTAGAGCCAATCGGAATTAATCTTGTAAGAGATCCGCTATAGAATGGATATGTTTCAAATGATTCATATCGTCAAGTGTATGAATTCCGAACAATTTCAACAAAATCTTGCAATTTCTTATTTTACATGTTCAATTCAAATACTCTATGTATTCCTCCATTCTTAGAGTATATTAAATGTACAGAAATGGCTATAACATATGCATAGCGGTTGTCCAAGGAGCAACTACAAATAAGAAAATCTTACCCTGGCAAGTCACGTATTGTACATTTACTTTAGCGGGTTTTTTTTTTTTCATTTTAAAAGGCTTTATTGACTCATTTCATTTCATGGCTCAAAAGTTTAAATTAAATGATGGGTTTTATTATTCAAATCTTGTTGTTTGCTACTTTATACAAAAGAATCGTGCCTAATTCAGGAATTTGTGAGACGATACCATGATTGATAGAGTGATCACTGATCATAATCTCCAGAATGAATGCTGTGAAATTACATTTGATGATGAGATAGGACCTGCAGATTTACTTGTGTTATGCTTCTCTATTAGCTCACTGCCAATCAGAATTAGTCTATTAACTGGGATTATTTTCTTTGACCTGGCCTCCGCAAGGCTATGAAAACAAGATGAGGAACTTTGACAATGAAAATGTCACCACTTTGACAAGAAGCAAGATTAAGTTGATACACTGTAATCGTGTTTAAATCCATGGCTAAACATTCTTTTGCCAGAAATGCAGCGCAAGTAGCTAGCAAAGTTATAACTCTGTACAGTGTGTCGACTCAATTGATGCGTCGAAGTAAGCAACTAAGGTTGCTTTGCCACTAAATTTTACTAAGGAATGATTCAGAGCAGATCACTGAACTAAGCAAAACCAGCAGAATCTATGATCCGCACGGAGCAAAAAGGGACATACCTCTTGAGCCTCTTATACTCCTTGTCAACAGGGTTCCGTCCCCTCCGTCGCTTCCCGGGAATTGCCGTCTGAGCCTGATCAGCTTCTTGTTGCTCACTGACATGGACGTTGCTGTTCCCCGTAGAATTCACAGCTGGTCGAGCCTCCATGTCCGGAACCGTGAACAAGTCCTCGTCGTTTTCCTCTGAACACAGCAGAATCATCAAAAAAAGAAACTGAATTTTCCAGCACAAAAATGAAATTCTAGCATCGATTATATGCACACTACGGCAATACATGTTAGATTTCAAATGCATATTGCATGCACTACTCTCTCTAATACCCCAAATTACCGAAGCCAATTAGTTGTGCAATGTCCAACATGGCATCAAAACCAGTAGAGTTCATGTCAACTCCTTCGATTCAGCCAATATTCCGATCTCATTGTTTAACAAGTTTTAGAAATCGACACACAGGGCCATCAAGATGATCCGTGCATTTCGGATACCAACCGTATTCTAGACTAGAACACTTCTCTTCTCATAGACCTGCTGCTACTGCAATTACATGGGCGGTCCATTCTCTTCCATGCATATACACAAACCTGTGCTCCGATTATGAGTCAGTGAAAGATTATTCAGGTGCTCGGAAAGAGCTGAACACCCATATTATCCAAACAGCACTAATACAAAACAAGAAACCCGAAAAATCCCATCACCAAAAGGGTCCTAACCCAATAGCCAAGAAACGGCAACAAGAGGAGGAAAAAAAGACGGAAGACAAGGAAAATGCAATGACAGAAGTAATAATCACAGACCTCTCTTGTTCTTCTTCTTGAGGGCGCAAGAAGGAGAGGTGAGATCATTCCCATCTTGCCTGGTCCGCCAAGAAGAAGAGGAAGACGATCCTGTTGGCTCCATTCCCATCTGGACCGAAGCTACGTCGACTTTGCCGCCGTCTCCATGCCTTTGCGCAGACATTTTCCCCGAGCTCCGCCTCAGTGTTTGTCAACGATGCGACGGTAATGGCATTCCAAACTCCACAGTCTATTCATCTTTTTTTCTTTTTTCTTTTTATTGAGCATTTATTTCTTACTGTGGAAGAAGTCACTGTTCGTGTTTTGTGGAACATGGGAGGGAGGGAGAGTTTGGCTCAAGAGCGAACACGTTGATGCATGGAGAGCCGCCACTTTCGCTTCAGCTACTGCTCGTCACTTCCCTTTCATATTAATCCAGAATCCAAAGTACGTCCACTGTTTAAATTTGCTTTTCATTTTCTTGCTTGGAACTTACACGACGTGCATATAAATAGCTTGTAAAATCCAAATGATAACTCTATTTTATATATAATATTTTTTACTAATTTAAACTTGATATTTGCTAAGTTTTGATAAATTTTGAGTGAATTTATTTGTTACCCATGTAGTTTTATGAATTTTGTAGGAAACACGACTTTCGGGACCATACGAATCATTTGCAAAAGACGCGAGGAACAATGTGGAATTTTCCAATATGTTTGTGCAGAGCAGTCCCTACGCCTCAATATTTTCCAGAATATTTGAATATCTCTAAGGATATTTTAATATATTTAAGGATATCTTAGTATCTTCCAGAATATCTCATCTTAAAAAAAAAAACTAGCTAAGACAAAAAATTCGGTGGATTTGACCATAATTGAGGCTAGGTTCAAAGAAAATCAACAATATGAATCTTAAGAAGATAAACTCCTAATTTGCCAAAAGTCCTATTCATAACTTAATGGGAGGATAACCTAGAGTAGATTTTTGGAGGCCTATATAAACACATTTTATACCGCATATTTCGATTTTTGGGAGGAGTTAGGAGTCGCTATCAGATTTTAGGTTTTCTTAGTTAGTTTTTATGTTTCTATTTTATTAGTGGGATTGGTGCATGTCGAGGAGAGAAGAAGGAGGCAAACCCAATCATATTTGTGACTCAAATTGGTGAACTTGTTTTAATTTAGCATTATGCTTTTTTTAATTTCTGTTGTTAATTTAGCTTTAATTATGTTTAAAATTTCTTTTTTTAGAGCCACAATGGATCTTGACCATGATTGATTGATTTTCAAAACTTATTCATTCAATATAATTGTTTTGATTGTAGCATTCTCTATCATGATCTTAATGCTTTTAGAAGTTTGGCCAACTTTTAAATGATTTTTTATGTATGCTTGATACCAGTTGGAGACTTTCTGCATGAGCACTAGTGATATAAAACCATAAATTAAATCTAGGTCAAGGTACACTAGATTATTTGTGTGGTTGCGGTAGTAGATTTGGGTTAGGACTACTTAGATTAAATCTGGGAATTTCTATAAGAGCTTAATGCTTTTAGATAGTTTAAATTCACTTGAGTTTAGTATGGGTTGACATATCTAATTGGGGATTATTAGATTGAGGTCGGCTTATAATCTAACTTAGGGAAATTTTATCAACACAATTGGGAGTTAATTTGTTGCATGAGAAGTTAAGAGAATTAATTATGAGTGATTAAATGAAGTTGGATGCTCCAACGCTTTGTGATCGTGGTTAAAATCTTAAAATTTGCCTTGTTAATTTTCGGTTTACTTTAGATTAGGTTTATTTTGCAATTTTAATTAGCTTTTGAATTCTTTAGGTTTCGGCTATTTTATATTATAGCCCTTTAATTAGTTTAGTTCACTTTTTACTTGCCTTTTCAAATAGGTTAGTTAAATCTTCGGATCAATCACCTTCCGTAAGTAATTGGATAATTTCCGTAAGTAATTGGATAATTAGAAACAATCTCGGTGAGAATGATATTCACTCATTATTTTATTATTTGAAGATATTGGAGGACACTTGCAATTCAACTAACACAAAATAAGTAGAAACTAACAGCTGAGTGATGTCCGGGTCAATTTTCACATCAACCCACTCCATCGTTGATCCGTGAAAAGACCTCTTGCTTATGATATTTGTTTTGACTTTTGGGCTTGTGCTAGGAGAACTCCAATGTTTTAATGATGTTTCTTCATAAATTATTTGGAGCATAGGTCATCCCAAAAATGTTGAAATGTAATAAAGCAAATAATAATGGTGGAGGCATGAACAATTATTCACATAAAAAATTTAGAATGGTTCCGTTTGTTCACAAAAAAAATAAATATTTTTTGAAAATATTTTTCTAAAAATAATCACTTGTATCGATTAAAAAAAGGAATGTATGAGGAATATTTTATTGACTAATTATTTCAAACAATATATATAATCATTTTAAGGAAAATATCTTTTAAATTATTAATTTTTGGTGAAACATATGTGATTCAACACAATCTTACATTAAAAAGTCTAAATTGTCCCTTCTTACAGACCCAATTTAGCATATTGTTTAGGGTTTGGCTATTTGGTTTTTAGTTGCTTTTTAGTGTTTTTGATAAGTAGGAGAATTTAAGATTTCGGGATTGAGACTTTTGAGAAAGAAATTGCATTTAAATAGGGACATAAAGATATTTCAAGTCAACCTAGCAAGAGTTTCGACAAGGGCTTCCGATGGTATTTTGGTAACTCGATACTTAGTTTGGACGCAATTCTTATTTTAGTATGTCGATGCCTAAATGCATTGCCCCCCTCAATTCTCGACGGATGTTTTTATCCCCTACCGAATACAAGAGGTGACATTAGGGAGTCCCATCAATTAGGGATTCTTCCATTTATTTATTCTCTATTAAACTTTTTAACAACCTGCTCAGATTCATGCATTTAGATAGGGACGTAAAGATATTTATGTGAATGTCCAAAGTGGATTCTCAAGGTAATGCATGTTTTTGGTGTTTCTCCAGTTTAGAACTTTTTAACCATTTTTGTTATTCTTGTTGCTGTCGTGATTTTTACCGAAAAAAGAGAGGAAATGAGGGAGAAATAAGTTTCGGGCTTTGGCTCGGATTGGCCCTAGAGTAGCCCCGTCCTAATTCGATCCTAGCCGAAGTGCACCAATTGATGAAGTGGTACAACCCGTGCCAATTCAGAAACCCGTACGGCCCGATCCTATACTCGATCCGCCTTCCGTTTCATTACTTTATAAACTCCAATCACGCTCGATAAACTCATGAACATGCTCTCATCATACGACTTTGCAAAACAGATTTTTCGCTCTCACAAAGGTCGGTCCGTCTCAAACCCTCCGGACAATATAGCCTCAGCGCCGTCTTTGTTTAAGACAAAATCAAGGAAACCTAGTACCGAGGTTTTCTATTCAGCCCGCGTGCGTGCAAGTTTTGCCTTCATTCGATAGGACCGTTGCTTTTCTGCAGTTGCCGCTTGGAGTGATCTCCCTCGCGCGCGGGTCTCTCTCTCTCTCTTTCGCTCTCTGTTTCTTTCCCACCATCGAGTAAGAGAAGAGAACGAAGCAGAGAAGAAATATACTTTGAAGTCTTACATATTCGATGCCAATGAAACCCCTGCCTTCTTCTTCCTCGCGAGTCCCCGTCAAGTTCAGGATGTGAGTTATGGTGCTCTTTTCTTTCTTGTTCTCTCAGTACGAATCTTGGGTATCTTTCAATTAGTGCTCTTTCGGACGTGGGGAGGCTGAATCGGTCCTGAAAATTGAAACCCTTCATTTTTTTTTTCTGGGTTTGCCCGCGAAAGCCCGACGGCTGATAATTTGGTGCCGATCCGGCTGGACATTGAAATCGACGGCCAGCGGTACAGAGATGCTTTCACTTGGAACCCTTCAGGTACTTCTTTTTTGATTTTCAATCTTGGTTTTGTTCTGAGATTTAGAAATCTTGAAGTTGGTTTCCTTTCTGAATTGGGTCATAAATCGAGCGACTTGAAAGAGGGTTGAAGGTGGTTGAAGCTCGATAAAGGGTGTCTTGGATTTGTGCAGGTTATGTTTGTTGTGTCCAAGCTACGAATAAAGGTGACTGGAAGAAAATAAGTAAATGTATCTCCGTAGGCTGGAAATGAGTAGAGTCACTTAACTGGAAAAACATGAGATTTCTTGAGAATCATATCACTGGCTTTTCCGAATTGGCTTTAGCAGAATTAGCCTTCTTGCAGTTATGTTGAACCTCAAATTGTATCCCCATGAAGGGAATGCTGAAGTTGAAAAAACAACCTAATCATTCGAATCCTTATTGTGGCATCTATAAATTATATGCCCTCTGCTTGAATCATAACGACTTACTTCAATTTTGCCCCTCCCCCCATAGTATACGTGTAAGAACTACAGATTATTCAACAATTTTGATCTATAGTGCTTGTGCATATTGGTATGTCAAATTTGACATCCTTTTCCATTTACCACTTTAAGTGGCTTTTGGAAACTGACCTTTTATCGACTGTAGTGTGCAACCCTTGCAGCTAATTCTACATTGGTGTGAAGTGAACTGATAAATGTTGTGGACAAGTAGTTGTATTTCTCTCATGTGCTTTTTCCATTTTATATTTTTGATGGTGTAGATCCTGATTCGGAGGTGGTAGTGTTTGCAAAGAGAACGGTGAAAGACTTGAAGCTTCCTCCAGCATTCGTAACTCAAATTGCTCAGTCCATTCAAGTAAGCAAACTATGGCAGTATTGCCTTTCATTTGGTTATATTGAGACATTTGTCCAAGATTTAACATAAATATTTGTCGATTGGCATTGTTAACCAGTCTCAGTTGGCCGACTTTCGCTCATATGAGGGCCAGGACATGTTCGCTGGAGAGAAAATTGTGCCAATTAAGGTTCTTCCCATTCACTTATATTTAAGCGGCGATTTATCTGTTTGGATGATAAGATGCTATTCAAGCATGACAGTTCCTTTCTTATTTTTCTTTTCAGCTTGATATGCGAGTGAATCAGACTCTTGTAAGAGACCAGTTTTTGTGGGTAAGGTTAAGAATCTGCCTATAGCATTGTAAGGCTGATGTGGAACTTGCCTTGCTGTCTTAGAGGTTCTGTCTTCATTAATTCGTTTGTCTTTGAGTCTCACACTTTTTGTAGTGATTTTGATCTTGATGGATTTCAGGATTTGAACAATTTTGAAAGTGATCCTGAGGAGTTTGCTAGAACATTCTGTAGAGATATGGATATTCAAGACCCAGAAGTTGGGGTAAGAGAAATTAGTCTACAATGGCAGTTTGATCAATTAAAGATGAATTTGCCAGATATAAATGTGCATATGATAATGTAGGGCCGCAATAAGGAAGATAAATGAAACAAAGAGAGAGAGAGACGTGGAGTAATTGTCTGGAGTATTTACATCTAATTGACTGCAAGTTGATATAGTTTAGGCCTGATCCAAATATGCTTTTAACGAGATGGAATTTTAGATTATTTCGATATTCCTGATTACCCAAAATGGAAAAAAACCATGTAGAAAAGGAGATCTCTTTGCTGCCAAAAAATTTTGGCTTGACAAAACATGATTTTCTATTTTAAAACTCTCTCTCTCTCTCTCACATGCGCGCGCGCGCAAATATATTCATTAGTTGCATTTTCATCATGGCAATATACCAAGTGTTGTTTGTTTCTTTTCGTGCAGCCAGCAATTGCCTTTGCAATTAGGGAACAACTGTATGAGGTAATCTTTATGTGCCTTGATGATCTGTTACATGTCTTTTTCCTGCTTTCTTGGTTTGTGTTGAATGTGAAGAATTGTTTTAATGCATAAGCATGATATCTAATGTGTCAGATTGCTATTCACAATGTCACTTCAGCCAGAGAAAGCAGAGTAAGCAAGAAGGGTCGCCGGGGTTTTGAATATGTTCCAGCCAGGTTGGTCAATCACATCCTGTTTTCCCTGTGGTGTCATCCCAAAATTGCTTCCAAGTGCACTATTGATGCATTGTTTCTTGCTCATTCTCTCCCCCCCGGGACAGTAAAGCAGGTGGTATCTCATTGGACTTGGTTAAATATTTCGGACACAAAACGAGTGTGGTTCGGTAAGTCTTTTATCCTGAACTTAGTTCATGTAAGGAGCCTTTTCTGTTCCAATCCACATTTATGTCATGTTGAAATGTGTTCCACAGTTTTGTATGTCCAGTTAGTATCCAAAATCTCTCTCATTTGACTGAGATCTGACTGCACTGTATTAACTTGTTGGTCCCACAAAGATTAGAGTATATGTTCTTTTCCCAATCCTTTTAATTGGCACTGGAATTTTCACTAACTGCCCCTTTATTACTTGTTTAGATAGACTGTACTTCTTTAAAATGTCAAAATCTTTAATCAACGTTGCTCTAACCACTACTTAGGTTTGTGGGACTGATTGATTCGATTTCTTAGATATCCTTGCAAGCTGCCTATGTGGAAGATATTCACCATTCTCTTCTAGAGACCTGCCGGAAATCAATAAATGCCTAACAAAGAGAAAAGTTACCTGTCCTCTGTTCCTTCTGCTTTAATAGAGCAAAATTGATAAGATTAGATAGCAACCATAATGAGGTCTTTTCTAAACATGTCACTGTCATTTCCTTGTATCCAACTCAGTCCTTCAAAGCTCTTGATCAGACCTGCATTGTCACCTGATTTTGAAGCTATCAAGAAGGAGCTCTTTTATTTTTATCTGAGATTAGGAATGGTAAGCAAATGATCTTCTGAGTCTTGGAAACTAACCAAAGTGCATTTTATGATATTGGCATGAAGCGATGACTAAAAAGCTCTGGTTTAATGGGTCTACTGCTGGCAATTATCTCTATGGTGTCAAGACCTTGTCCCCTCTTACTCGTCAACCGGTTCAATTGTGGTTCCTGAATCATTATCGTCTATGTTTCCAGTTGATGATTGGAAATTCTCATAATCTTGGCAAGGAAGATACTTATGGTGTTTGGTCCCTTTACGCTTCAGGAAAAGGAAAGATTGGGATGCATTCGAGCCCATTGTTGATATACTCTCGAGCGAGGAAGTAGATGCCCTTGAAGCGAGGGAAGGGAAGACAACTCGGTGATGCATTAGTGACATTGTGCGTTTATTATCAAAACGAATGCTAGATGATACATTCTAGAGGCTACCTGTTTATTCTCGAGAAGAGATTTTCTGTTCAATTCATTGTGCATAGCTTACAAAGTCCATTATGTTGGCTAAGCTCAAAACTGGACGAAGATCAAATCACTGAATGAAGATCCTCTTAGATGAGCCATTTCATTGGCTTTGGACTTTCGATTATCTGTTCTTGCAATTTTGGGCAGAGAGACAAATCTACTTTCACATTTTTCATGCACTGCTCTGTTCTCTTTTGCTTTGCTTCGAAAACTTAAGTGCGCCTTTGGCTCTGTGATTAACATCCATGTCCAGTTTATGTCTGTCTTTGGTTTTATCCGCCATGGTGCTAATCCCGGCCATGGCTAAGTTGGTAATTGGCTTTGTGCATATTAGGCAGGCCGAAGGTGCATATTCCGAAGATTAGTTCGGTACTCATTTCGAGGGGAACGTGTGAGACAGAAAACATACTGTATATGTATTAATTAATATATATGCGTGTGTATGTATGTGCACACATGTGTACGTGATTAATATATTTTCTTTGGTTCAACTATCAAGATACTTTCTAAAAATGAAAGGAGAGCAACTCCACGCTTTCTGGTGAGGAGTTGTCTCTGTCTGGTCCGGCACTCATCTTATCATCACAATTCCTCACCATACGAGCTGATCGTGTGGGGCTACGCAATTCAATCTTTGCATATGCATGTTTCATGCACGGAAGATAAGGACTTCCATGAATCATTTAAGGTGGACTTGGGACCATGGGCAATTATGGCCCAAAAAAGACAAAAACGATGATACAAAAGAGAAGAAAAGGAAAAAGCAAAGAGAGCATTCATACGTGCATCAAAGACATAAATTTCTCCATTAAAATCTCGCCATGATCTTCACACTAATCATGGGGATTCTTTCCCTAATCACCTAACATGACTCCAACAACAACAAAACCATCCAGAAGAAAAGAAGAATCATCAGCGAAATCAGGCACTAGAAGCCTAGAAGGAGGCACATCTCTCTCTCTCCCTCCCTCCCTCCCTCTCTCTTTTTTTTCAGTTTTTTGTCCTTGTTTCTCCTTCATTTTGGTTCATCTTGCCACCCTTTCAGGAACACACCCACAAGGCGAATAGAAAGCACAGCATGTACATGTGGATTTGCAAGATTAACTCGAAAACACTACTACATACACAAAATTCACATAAGGGCGATTTGGTGGGTTGGGGCATTGGAGAGAGGGAGAGAGAGGCTAATCAAGAAGTCATGTTGCAATGTGTAGCCTTGGACTTATCCAAGATCGACCACATCACTTGAACATCCTCGTACGCGCACGCCATCACCTCACCCTGCAGATCCACCACGCTCTTCTCCTGCTCCTGCCCTGCGAGTGAGAGAGCACAGAAGCATCATCAAGCCAATGAAGCGAACCCTCCTGATAAAGCTTCATTAGGTGACCCTAAAATTCAAGATGAGTATCTTTTGATAAACTAAATTTTTAACCGACGGGGAACACAGATTTCGAGAGAGAGAGAGAGAGAGAGAGAGAGAGAGAGAAGGTTCTTGTTTACCTTCTTGGGACTTCTTCTCTTTTGGCTGTTGGTTGAAGAAAGTGCAGGCTTTCTTAAATGGGGTGGTGATGGTTTTCTTCCAAGAAGCCATTTTCTGAGGACTTCCTTGTGTTTCTACAGGAACAATATATACACAATAATGTGTGAGAGAGAGAGAGAGAGAGAGAGAGAGAGGAGAGAGAGCGAGGGGCAAGATCCGTGAGATGAGCTTAGAGGAACATCACTCCTTTTTTTATAAATTTTCTTATCTCAAAGGTTAAGAAGCGCGACCAGTGAGTGTGCACATGGTGGGAAGCTACTCGGAGAGAGAGAGAGAGCCAAACATGTGATTCATTTTAATATCTTCTGTCCGACTGTGACGTATAAGAAGATGGACCTCTCACTTCTCCTCCCCCACTCCTCCTCTCTGCCATATGAAGTCAAGAGATCACCTTTTCATGTCTTTTACCCGTTAGCTTCCATCATTGTCCTTCTAGTTCCATCTCCACAATCATGACCTCTTTGATCTGAAGTTATACATACTACATAGATTTTCTTTTGAGGGCAACATGGATCTGCTTGCTTTGAACTGTAGTTAGAGTTTACAATTTTATCGGACCTCAATTCGGTAAATCTGTGGGATTTTACGATCTTCATTTTTACTCTCTAATCAATACTCTTAGGATCCCGATGTTGAAAATTTCTCATGCCACGTGTCACTAACCGTTGTGTCTATGACACGGTAGAATAGAAGTTGAGTCGGAAATTTGAGATACAATCCAAAGTCCCTAAAGGGATCGGCCAACAAAAAGTACCATTAGGCATGTTGGTGCCATGGGCATGGATCTACAATAAAAATCATTGGCAGGTTCTTGATTTTCTTTCACATTAGAGGCTCATGTGACTTCCACATGTTTTGGCATGAAAGAGAAGACTGAATTGGACAGGGTTATCAATGTGGGGGCCCAATATGTTCTCCTAAGAAAAAATTAGAAACAAAAAGAAATCATGAAATAACACAATAAAAAAAATACTATAACTTTAATATATTAACTTATCTCATAAGGGTATGATCAAATTCAAAAAATCAAACTTCGGTTTATAAACTATGTTTTATATAATTTCACGTGTCACTTGTTAACATGATTCAAATATAATAATTTTCACTCACTTTTTGATGGATCTAGTGGTAATGACGTTTCCATGTTTTCAATCTACAAATCGATAGATGGCTGGCTAATTACAATCAAACCCATGATTCATAAATGAAAGGAAAGTTTTCACTAGGGCATTAATTTGGACTATATTTCATTGTGGATTGAATAAGGGGGATTCGCTTGGAGTTAAATTATAAAAAAGAAATTATTTTGCTTCTAATATCCAACTTTAATGAGGATGGCCTGATTTTGATTGCACCATGGCGTAATACTCAATTCGATACTCAAGAATTGATTCAAAATATCAAATAATCTCTGAAAATGAAATATAATTTTCACGAAAACCATTGTTATTTAATGGTAAAGATGCTGGTGATTTTCAATCCTGAGTTGACGACGACATTCACTTGCTTCAACGTTCCACCCCATTATATTTTAATCATATGATTAATTATTCTCAAGGCAACATTACCATGACAGTTTCCAGCATATCCCTGACATAATCTTGTACCCATTTATTTTTTCACTAACAATGGTTGATCTAAACCTTTTAATCCTATTTATGTCTCCTTACAAAGAAACACTCCTTTTCCCCAATTTATATATGTCGCAAATTCCATTTGAATTGAAACTTACTTTTGGTATTTTTTTCTTGCTATTGTTTTTAAAATAATGCAAAATGCCAAGACCTTTCAAAATATTGGGATGTAAAATTACGGATTTTTTTCTCGTATATTAATTTTTTTTCCGATTAACTTCGGGAACTCTTTTTTAAGTTATGGAGATTTCAATCTCTAATCTCTTAGCTATGTGTCATTTTTTTGTAGGTATATATTCTCTCGCACATACATACATATATGAACAAGATTAAGATAAAACCGAGACTAATTTGGTTAGAGACTATGTGCTTACACAAATACATCAACCCTCGAAATGGAAATAAGATTTTACTGAGACGACAAAATTTGTTGGATCACAGCCATCAACGAATGTGTACATTAATCATAAATGCATGAAACATGTTTTATTTCCTACACCCTCAAGAGTAAACAATCTTTTGTCTGGACCATCCCCTTGATCTTTGGTCGCATTATACTTGATCCATGAGATTGAAAATATATCTTGAGAGCTGGAGATTTATGTATCTAGGAGAGTATTGTTTGCAACCTCTCTCGCTTTATATTATTTAATTTTGCAAATTTCGTGTGGTGAAAAATAATTCTCTTTCTAAAGCATACATAGAATTTGTAGGGTTCTATCACATATATGTGATATAATTGGCTTAAAAAATTTCTAAAAGCACATGACAAAACGATGGAACCAGAATGATAGCAGAAGATCGTGGGGAATCCGTTTGTCGTGTCTGGCGTCAATGTGGCCAAAAAATTTGATCAGAAATTGCAGTTAACAAGTGCGATATGAGAATACGGAGCACGGACAAAGAAGCAATAATAACCATGAGCAAGCAAGCTAAGATATACAGAATATAATATAATATAATATAATAAACAAAACTGAATGCCTCCCATGTGAAATCCCATTATATAAGATGATCTAGATTCAATGTAGAAGATATAATTAGATCTACCGAAATTGGTCATAAATAAATCGTAAATGACTTGTGAATGAATTTATGACTTATTTAAAGTCAATTTACTATTGGGTGGTCTTGAGCATTTTAGCTAATTCTGTAACCGATGTGAGATAGCCTCAATAATTTGGTCCAAATTTATTGGCAACCTGAGCTTTGATACTAGTATTGTGTGGTTTTTGGTCTCTCTTCTCCCATAAGTTAGCTCAAAAAGTGAGACTTTTTCTCATATTTATAAACCGATCAACATTCCCTTCCATAACTAATGTGGAACATCCTCAACAATCTCTGCCTTACACATCAAGCCTTAGGTTGGAGCTGCAACAACCCATAACTCTCCCATCTCTCTTGTCCCATGTGATTGTTGGGTAAGTTGGCTTTGATACTAATGTTATGTGGTCTTGGGCTTCTCTCACTCAAAAGCTAGCTCAAAGGGTTCTTTTATAGTTATAAACCAACCACCAGCACTTTTCACAACCGATACAAGACAACCTCAACATCCACTTCACTCTTTTCTCATTTTCTTTCGCCTTCACTCAATCTTGTGCTCACCCACTCCACACTCTCACCTCAATTTGGGTATGATTTTTTGTAAATTAAGTTAAATATAGAAGCATTTTAGTAATATAGATTGAGTTAGGTACAGGTTAATATATTTGGATTACATGTAAATGGGTTTATTTGGGTCATATCATATTCGACTTGAGCCAAACTTGACTCGACCTACCCAAGTGATGGGTCTAGATATAACATATACATTTTATAATTTCTCAAGAGAAGAGAAACATTGTGTTCCTCAAGTACGACCTTCTCATTCATCAAAACCAATTGTTGTACGCTTTGCTCTTATAAGAAGATTAGGATGGATTCATAACACTTGGCACGTGATGATATACTAAAATGGGAAGAATCAACAGTACTTTTGAAGTACCGAAAATAATAATATTGGAGAGAGAGAGGCCAAAACTAGCCAGTAGCATAGGTTAGGTCCCCCAATGTTGACATTAAATCCCATGGGTCCTGCATTAAGCTACCGAACAATGTGGCTCTTGTCCCTTGAAAAGTTCATGTCACTTTATGATCTTGTGGCCCTTTGTGGGGAAGGAAGGACATCTGTTTTGGCATTCAATGTTCACCTTTGTCCCATTTGGCTTGAAATTGTTATGGGCTTAGAGATTTTTGCCCTTTCTTCCTACCACAAGGGAATCCCATGCCAATCGTATTGATACCTAATCTATTTATCGCTGCCGATTTCTGTCGACCCATCTGTTTACAATACGTGCTCGATTTCCATGTTCCAGCTAATTGAGTCCGAAACATTTGGCGAGAAGAAAGCTGCCACCAATTGGCGATTTCTTCCTTTTTCTTCGTTCTAAGTTGATAAGTCCGCCTTTAATTTGAATGAATGTGATCGAGAGATAAGATATTAGCATCATGTTAATGGTAGCCATGGCAAATATGATAAGAATGTCATGCAATTCCAGGTCATGTCTAAGTCCTAACTTCAGAACATGTTCTTCAGAAACACTTAGATGACGTGTAAGATTGAAAATCAATTTAAATAAATAATTTTTGATTTAATAATGTCATTTGGACTTACGATCTTTTTTCTTCATAAAACTTTGCCTAAAATGGTAGTCGAATCAAAACATCGATAAAAACTACCATTTTTTTTTTGTTGGTAATTTTAAGATTTAATTTTCTATTTTTGTGTATCTTTAGTTATATCCCATTTAGAAGAAAACCACGGAAAACATACTCGAGTTTTCGTCCATCACCCAGAAGCCAAAAACACACAGCTTTCATACCTCCACGATACTGGAATGAAGAAAAAAATACCCTTCCTCTCCCAGAAGTTCTAGCCTCACAAATTCCACACATTTTGGTCCTAAGCAAGACCTTAAAAGGCTTTGACATCCAGGAAAGACCGGATAGAAGGTGGGTATGCCCTTGGAAAAGATTCATATCCCTCCATGGGGACCAAATTTCAAACAAACAAGGTCCCCGGCTCTGATTCCCGTGAAGCTGGTTCCTGGTAACCAACCTGGGTTAGGTTCAGAATCTCAACCTAAGTCCCCCGCCACCATTCTCTCCGTTGCCGGCAATCGCGTGCATCATCTTGGATTGCCCCGCCAACATTAGACCACTCGTGGTGGCCATGGCCATGGCCATAAGCTCGTATCGGGATTCCTCTGAAGACAAAGTAAAGACGGAACGTATATCTCACTAAAGGATAGATTTTGCTGTTTCGTGAGAAACTGCATGATTATGTCGCCACGGTGGAAGGAGGAAGAAGAAGCCATGTTCTAACGATTTCAAGCTCGGGAAGAGAGAGAGAGAGAGGAGGAAGAAGAAGCCATGTTCTAACGATTTCAAGCTCGGGAAGAGAGAGAGAGAGGAGGAAGAAGAAGCCATGTTCTAACGATTTCAAGCTCGGGAAGAGAGAGAGAGAGAGAGAGAGAGAGAGAGGTTGCAATCGTGATCGTGTTTATGAGAAAGCAAAGGTATATTATGGAAAGGAAAATGGGGAAATTGTACATAGATGGACAACACGCTAAATAAGGGTGCAAAAATGTAATTTTCTTTTCTAAAAGAAGAGATATATAGGTGGGTATTTAGATGAAAATTCACATATGTTTTCGATATTTTCCTTTCATTATATTTTTGTAAGCAGAGCACACAACAAAATATTACTACATTAGCATTAGAATTGACTAAATTCTAGAATGAATTGAAGGCCCTTTAACATTCAAATAAAGCCCCTGAAAAGGCTTGTCATGCCTAGATGAAACATCGCAATTTGTGCGTGTGCGCACTTGAGAATTTGTACGAAGACCAGACTTTTAGAGACAATTCGCGTAAAGATTATATCTCTGGAAACGATATTCCGATGCACAAAACCTTAAGCATATTCCAGCAAAATTAATAGCTTTTTTTGCTGGAGCAAAAACAGTGATTTGATGAATACCAAGTTCATAATAATTTAGCTGGCAGAGAATTGATTTACATGGTGATAGTTAGATGATGTTGTGAGAAAAGTACAATAGTCTGTTGAAGCGATTAGCGGATCAGGTCTGACCGTAGTTAAGATTTTGCTGAGTGAATGCATGCTTTGATTCTTGTTCGGATCAAGGTCCCATTTCTAGTTTCTTCTTTTGAGTCAAATGTTAATTATCAAGCAACCATTGGAGATCCAAAGAAATTGACTGGATGGCATGAGAATCAGGTACCGGAAATAATCTGTATCATGTAAGTGTGCTAGTATGAAAATATTCACAACAGATAACGGCGGCTTCACAGCGCATTCAACACGCCCAGGACAGTGACCTCTGCTTCAACCAGGCAAGCGTCGTTCTTCAAATAGCCGTACAGATGACGTAAACTGATATGCGAAATGAATTTGCCCCAACCCCACTGCTGGTCCGAGGCGCTGAACCAGTGATTAGCTGCATGAGAGTGAGAGAGGACGCGTTTCAGATGTCAAAAACAAGAATTCAATCGCTCGTAGGTTGTTTTCTTGCAAGAAATGGTTACCATTGCCAGTGACATTATTTCCTTGAAGCTGATCCATGACACGCAGCGAGAAGCCGGCAAATACTTTAGTGCCAGGAGGAAGGGTGTCTGTGTCGGCAGAAACTAGATACAGGGAGACAAAACCTTCGAGTCCGCTTCCTTTCCCATTCGGATAGAGCCGTATTTTCCTGAATGAATGACACACAACATCAATGTATTCTGGTTTTCTTTGCTTCACCAATTTAATCGAAGAATAGGGTCATTCACTAGCATAAATGCCCAATCCCGTTCCTTCCAGGAAGGACAGAGGGTACTGAACTTGGTGTTGCAGTAAAAGTTTTAAACTGTGTTTCCTCCATCTCCGGCGGGAAAAAACATGTCTCTACTGTTGGGTTACAAATATCGTAATGTCCATGTTTTTAACCTACCAATCAGAAGACTCGATAAACTTTTATTGGAAAATTATGACCCAAAATACATTAGTCAAGAAAGTTCATTTCTCTCCATGTTCGGTATAGCAGCATTTCACAAGTCAAGTGAGTAGAGGACGTTAATATTCAATTTTTAGCCGCATGCCTATATGATGAAGGTCGAGAGCGATACCATTTATAGTTTCCGGCCATGAATACTTTCGAGTCGTAGAATTCCTTGTCCAATTTCCAGAAGTTGTCGACCTTCCACACGTGCTTCTGACTGATCGCGCCCTTTATCATCAACAGGTTCTCTCCTTGGCCGGTGCTCTTTTCCTTCGTAACAGAGACTTCCGCACCGAAGACGCAAGTATCGTCCATGAGATATCCGTTCCGCGCATCGTTAAGCGTCTTCAGAGGAATGAATTGGTCGAATCCACATTCGAGCTTCATCCCGTGAAAGTGCCATTCCTTTCTCATGGCATCTGCAGGAAGGACAAGAATTGAATCAATCCACCAATTCTCGCTGCTTATCTACCATGAACTTTCAGTTAATTGCTTACACCCATTAAGAGTATACTTACATGGATACACTGAATTGACTCAAAGCATGAAAAGGAATAGAGCGTTCCTATTCTCTCTTACTTAATTCAGTATTTTTCTCCCTTATATGCGAAATAGGGCAGCCATCCCAAAAAGAAGACCCTTATCTTCAGAGGACCTCATTTACTCAATATTCATTCTACCGACCATTGATTTATAATTATGTTTTGTAACTTGGTATAAAGGAGATGGTATGTTGCTTGATCATGCATGCATTAGGAGAATGCGTGTTAACCGTGTGGCGCAACTATTGAAGAGTATAAATAGATGAGAAAGTGATGAGATAATATCTGGTTTGAAGCTATACCTTGGATTATCAAGTAGTTGTCTTTATCCTGGTCACGCAGAAAGAATCTGACCAGAGCATGAACTTCCCAACCTGAGGGGAGTGAGCTTGTTTCTACCATCGACAGGTAAAGCGAAACGTGATCTTTCACGTTCTTGCTCTTGTTCCCATTCGGGTAAAGAACCAGCTTCCTTTGAAAATAAGAAAGAAAGGAGAATCACTGTCCCAATAAACCCAGAAAGATCGGTAAATAAATTATGCGGATGGGAGAAGTGAAGGATCGTCACCATTTGTAGCCTCCAGCTTGGAAGACCCCCGACTCATACTTGCCCACGGAATTCTTTGAGAGAGATGAGTAGGATTGTATTTTGACGACATACTGAGCTGGCGGAGTTGCTGACACCATTCTCTCTACTCCTGCAAATGAGACGCAAGGCAAAAGATCGATGACCGCGAAGCACATTTTCGACGTTCTTTTGTACAAATTACGCGAGAGAGAGAGAGAGAGAGAGAGAGAGAGAGAGAGAATCGCATACCCTGTAGATCATCAAATTCAGGAGTACCCATTTGCAAAGTGAAGAGACCGATGAGAGGATCCGTGAAATTTGTTGGCTTGCATATGCAATTTGTTGATAGCCTTTTTATAGTTGCTTTACAGTACCGTTATGCTTTGCTTAAAGATAGTTTCCTTTCGGTTATAGGGATAGTATCCAGTCCTTGCCCTGATTCCACTGAAGAAACGTGAAAGCCAAAAATAGCACGGAAGAGAAAGTTCAGATCCTTTCCCTGATTTCTCTTCTTGCTAGCCATGGCATGATCATACATAAAAACGACATATTCGGTATGTGCATTTGCACGTCCAAAAGATAAGTACAATAGAAGTACTAATTATTTCTCAATATGCAATCAAGTCATGAAACTTCCAGTAACACAAAAAAGTCCTAGAATTTGTAAATACATGTAAAATCAAATGTCTACATAAGGTCCTTGTTTAAGGTAAATATAAAATTTGATGCGGTAGCTTTGATTCTTTTACTCAAAGTTTTTGCAAGTAACAATTAATTTTTTCCAGAACTAAGTGGATTCAACTCAACATAAAGTGTACTCCTACATTGAATGATGTGTTTGTTTCATGAAAAATGAATGAGCTGAAAAATATTTTAAAAAATTATCACTTTTATTGCTTACAAAAATAAATCTGCTAAAAATACTTTCATTGTCAACAATAATGTCTAGAAATGTATTGTTTTCGAAAATTAAAAGATTTTCATTAAATATTTATTTCAAATAATACAAATGATTATTTTTTGGAAAAATATTTTCCAAATTATTAATTTTCTGGGAAACACAACATGTTTTTTTTTTCTTTTTAAATGATCGCTTATAAAAATGAATGAACGAAAAAAAAAATCATTATCAATGAAAATATTTAGATATAAATAGTTTGTGATAATAAAAATATTTTGTATTAATAACCTTTTTATATAATATAAGTTATTGTTTTTAGGAAAATGTTTTCATAATTATTCATTTTCCACGAAAACAAATGCAGCTTAAATGTTTATGTCTTTTAATCACAACTGTATTGGTAATTCTCTAGGCAAAACTAAAGGTATTGGTAATTTCATGTTTTTAGTTGGAGGATCCTTTGTAACTCTCATGCGAAAAAGTTTAACTATGAATTTCGGCCGTGACCAAAGATAATCATTTTTGCTAATCACATACCAAAAATGCATCAGCATGGTGAATTTTGACATGTACAACAGGTTACTTATTTGATTTTGTCTAGTCCTAATTTCTTTTTTTCCAGAGCATATTATGGAACGAAAAGACGGATACCATGAGCCCTCTCTTTCTGAATACCACCATAAGGGGCACAATTTTATGTTTCAAAATTGCGAGCCAATCTAGATGGGGCGAATTTCTTTATGAACACGATGTGAACCCGTGACATATTTGCTTATACTGATATGGTTTTGGCAAGTAAATACTCATCCATCGGGTGTAAGGAAGGCCCCCACTTCGCGTACTGGGTAAGTCCTAAATAAGGATTTCAACTCTCACCGACCGGCCAAATTTGCACATTCGGTAGCCATGATTGGGGGCATTTTCATCCAAGGGTATTTCTTTCTTTCTCTCTCTTTTTCTTTCTTTGATTTCTCTCTCCAGTGTGAGAGCTTCCCTCTCCCAAGAGATTCTCTTGAGTTCATCTTTCCTCCACCCCTTCGTTTCATCTATTCCTCTTTCAACTGCTCGGCGACGGATCCGATCTTATTTTGGTCGCCGTGGATAGCCCCCTTTCATATCTGAGCACACTAGTCAGTGCGGATCCTTAGGCCATTTTCTTCTAAGATCTGAAGTTCAATTACTGTCACGATGGGCCACTGTTTGCTTTCTTGCTTTGTCAATGTGACAAATCAGTTCTGGTGGGTCGAGCGTTTGCTCATCACTAGCACTGCTATGTTGGTCTGATTTCCAATTTTACATCTCGCTTTCGGGGTTGTGTTTTGTATTGAAGCCTCTACCAGGCTCTACTGGATAATTTTGGGTAATGAATGGAATGTTTCTTTGACAAAAAAAAAAAAAAAAAAAAAAAAGAAGAACGATCTTTAGTAGATCAGTGGTAGTTTCTTGGATACTACAGATCTAGATTCAACATAATACATATAACATTTTCCTCGTATAGTTTTTGAAGGGAAGAGAAACGCGGTGTTCCTCGGGTCCGGCCTTCCCATTCTCCGAAGCGAGTGGTTGCGTGCTTGCCCTCATAGAGAGTCGGATAGCTTCATAACACTTGGCACGCGATAATATACTTATATTAGAAAAATGGGCCGTACTTTCGAAGTACCAAAAATGAAAATATTTGAGAGAGAGAAAAGGGGCGAAAACTAGCCAGTAGCACATGATTAGGTTCCTCAATTTTAAAAATTAGTTCCATGGGTCTCCCATCAAGCTCCAAACGATGCGGCTCTTCTCCTTTAAAAAATTGGGTCAATATTATGGAAAAATTTCAAACTAATACATTGATAATAAACTGACCAAAAACTATATTTATGATCACCAAAAACTCTAAATTAGTACACTCCTGGTAAATCCACACTCCGTTTGTTTCTGTTAAATTTTATTATTAAATTACTGAGTTAGATGACACATAGTAACTAACGGGTGTATCAATTTGGAGTTTTACTATCTATTTATTACAAGTGTATCAATTGCTGATATTTCTTGATATTAATTAAATTTTACAGAAACTAACAGAGAGTAAATTTATCACAATTTGTATTGACTTGAGTTTTTGGATCAAAAAAATTAATTTGAGATAAATTGATCACATATGTATCAGTTTGGAGTTTTCCGTAGTATTAACAGTAACAAATTTGTATCAATTTATGATCTTCTGGCCCTTGTTCTGGAAGGACCTTTTGTTTTGCCATTCCACATATGGCCCACTTGGCTTGAAATTGTTATGGGCTTAGAGATTTTGCCCTTTCATCCTCCCATAAAGGAATCCCATGTCAATCATAGCAATACCTAATCTGTAGATCACTGTCGATTTCCGTCGATCCATCTGGTTATGATACGTGATTGATTTCCATGTGTTGGCTAGTCGAGTCTAGATCATTTGCCAAGAAGAAAGGCGCCAGTAGCTCGTCATTTCTCTCTCGTTTTCGTTCAAGCCAATAAATCTGCCTTTGATTTAAGGAATTGTGTCCGGAGAGAGAAGTTGGGAGCGTTGTGTATGGTAGGCATGGCATATATGGTGGAATGTCATGCAATTCCAGGTCGTGTCTAAGTCCTGGTTTCATAATTCGTTCTTGAGAAATACTCAAGTGGCGTGTAAGTCTGAAGATCAATTCAATATATATATAAAGATCATTAAGACTTACGATCCTTTTTTCATACAACTTTGCCAAAAATAGCACCCATCAAAACATTAATGGAAAAGATGATGCTACATTCTGGATGCGATAATTCTCACCCCTCCATAAAAGTACAACAAATTTGAGGGAAGATTAAAGAGACACTTCCTCACCTTAGATCCGAGATCCGATCCATCGCAGACAAAATAAAGACAAACCATATCTGGCAGAGGTACAAATTTTGTTGTTTCGTTGAGAAATTCCGCAATATCGCAGACAAAATAAAGACAAACCATATCTGGCAGAGGTACAAATTTTGTTGTTTCGTTGAGAAATTCCGCAATGGATAGAAGACCCTGTCGCAATGGAATGAAGAAGAAGAAGAAGAAGCTACGGTTGAACAAATTCAATCTTGAACCAAGTTGAAGTTCGACTAGAAGATTGTCAGGAGTGTGGTGAGACCGTGAATGGGTGAAGTTGGTTAGAATATTCAGTACGCAGCCCCTAAAAGCGGGAATCAATTCAATGCGTAGTTTCTTGCAGGTTGGAGAGAGCTAGCTCGTTTGCCCGTGAGGTCGGGCTTTAACATTCAAATAAGCACCTGAGAAGATTGTCAGGAGTGTGGTGAGACCGTGAATGGGTGAAGTTGGTTAGAATATTCAGTACGCAGCCCCTAAAAGCGGGAATCAATTCAATGCGTAGTTTCTTGCAGGTTGGAGAGAGCTAGCTCGTTTGCCCGTGAGGTCGGGCTTTAACATTCAAATAAGCACCTGAGAATCACAGGTTTCATTGTGCGCAAGCACAAGCAAGCCCAAGAATTTGTACAAAGATCAGACATTTAGAGATAATTGGCGCAAAGATTGTGTATCTGGAAACAATATTTTGATGCACAAGACCTTAAACTTATTAGAGCAAAATGACACTGCTGGGGAAGAGAAAGAATTGATTTGACGAATAGCAAGTTCATAATTTATCAGGACAGGGATTTGATTTATACAATGATACTTAAAACAAAATTACAAGAAAAGTACAATAATCTGTCTGAAGCGATTGCAGATCAGGCGGTAGTTAAGATTTTACGGAGTGAAGAGAAGAGAAATGCATGCTTTGATGCATATCTTTCAGATCAGGGTTCAGTTTTACTGGACGGGTTTGTGAACCAGGACCTGCAAATTAATCTGTATCATATCAGAGCTGAAATGAACATATTCCCAGCAATGCTACTGAGTGATAGCGTGATTGTCAGCAGAATAGCGACTTCAAACTGCATCCGCTACGCCGAGGACAGTGACCTCTGCTTTGACCACACAAGTATCCTCCACCAAAGTGCCTGGTGTTCGGATCATAGAAGTTGGCATGAAACATGAGTCTCCCCCAACTGGACTCCTGGCTCAGAGAGGCTGAACCAGTGATTAGCAGCATCACAGAGAACGTTTACAATGTCCAAAACAAGAATTCAATCACTCGTAGCTTGTTTTCTTGAGAGATGCAAGTTCCGAGTCCGGTTACCTTTCCAGCCGGACAGAGAGTTATATTTTCCTGAATGATTGTAAGACACCACATTTCAGATTAACCAATGTATTCTTGTTTGCTAGTCTTCACAACATTAATGGAAGAATAAAGTGAGTCACTTGATAAAATGCGCAATCCTATTCCTTCCTGGAAGGACATATGACTGGACTTGGTGAGGATTTTTTCACAGTTGTAGTTCCATCTCCAGTGAGAGAAACATGCATCTCATTGTTGGGTTAAGAATATAGATCTCACCAATATGAAAATTTTATTAAAATGAATGTGTGTAATGTCCATGTTTATAAACCATCAATTAAAAGACTGATTGAAGAAACTTCCTCAAGAAATACTTGTCAAGATAGTTCACTGTTCTCCATGATCAGTTAGGAACATATCAAGTAAGCAGAGGAGATTAACATCAATTATCTAGCACATGCCTATATTAGGAAAGATGAGAGCAATACCATTTCTCGTTCCCGGCTACGAATACTTTCGACTCAGAGACTTCCTTGTCCAATTTCAAGAAGTTGTTGACCTCCCACGTGTGCTTCTGACTGATCATTTCCTTTACCATCAACAGATTCTCTCCTCTGCCAGTGCTCTTTTCCCTCATCACGAGACCTCCGCGCCAAACACGCAAGTATCATCCGTGAGTCATCCATTCTGTGCATCATGAAACTTGGTCGAAGCCACACTCAAGCTTCGTCCGGTGAAAGCGCCATTCCTTTCTCATGGCGTATGCGGAAAGAAGAAGATCCGAATCAATCAACAAACACTGGCTGCTTGACTAACCTGCTAATCGAAGAGCTTACTTTTACTAACAATCTTATCAAACTATATAAATGAGGACAAATGAGGAGATCTAGCACTCTCAACAGATTAACTGTTAATCCTCTCAAAAGTGGGAAGTTTATCATGTTACTCCAAGAAATAAAGCCAAATCTTGACACATTAGGGGAGAACCACCCAAGTTTGTGCCAGTCAACATCAGCATTCTTGTTTTTGACAATATCCCAAGCAACAAAAGAATTAAGGCAACCATTTGAAGAAGCTGTGCATACAACTTTGTCTGCAGCCAAGGAACTAGGAAAAATCATACCACAAACTGCAGCTTGGATGGGAACCAACTCTTCAGACCTAGCAACAGGTCATTTCCATTGAGAGTAACAAATTACAGCCAATCCTTTGGCCTGCAGCAGAAGAGAAGAGTCATAACTTATTCTCCTTGAGAATGATTCCAGCAAGACCCTGGCATGGTGCTGCAATGCATGCCAAAAAGAGACATGATCTCCACTACCCACTATTTGTATAATGCGGGGTTTCAAAATATTCCTGACTTTTAATAAATCCTTCCAAGCATAAGTAGCATCGGGTTTACCGTCAAGATAATAGCTATAGAGCTAAGCAAAACATGAAGAATAAACCTCAATGAAATACTCCACAGATACTTTATAATACAAGCTGGATTTGATACAAGCAAAATCTCACAAATCCAGTCTTCAAATACCAAGGCCTCCAAAATGCTTAGGGGGACAGACAGTGTCCCACTTAACTTTTGCTCCCTCTTTAGCATCAGGATCTCCCTTCCAAAGGAAAGCTCTACACTTCCACTCAACCATTTCAAAAACTTTCTTGGACAACAAAAAGAGTTGACCCTAATAGTTAACCAGACTATTAAAAACAGATTTGATAAGCTGACCCTGGCATATGAGTGGCTTTTAACTGTCCAAACTTTAGATCTTGTTGTAATTTGATGCTTATAATCCTTGTCTTGCAGACCACCCAAAACACTAGAAGAAAGAACCAAACAAAAAAATAGGGTTGGCTGATTTGTCATCCTGTTTGATTTTACTGCTGCATGTTAGACAAATGCAACATATGACTTAACACTCCCCTTGCATAGAACTGATCCCTTACACACACACAACAGAATGTGGACGTAATCACGTCAATGGGATAACTGGGGAAATGATAACAAGCGACATAACAGACAAGAAATTTTGAACTATTGACATGTGATTTGACAATGCTAGAAATGAACAAGTAGAATGTAGACAATTTGTTGGAAATGCAACCAAACAAGTAGAATGCGAACAATTTACTAATCCTTCAGAAGAGATTCTTTCTGCATTCTAATCATTCCCCGTGATCATTACCTGCCTCCTAAGCAGCTGGTCAAAAGAAAAAGCAGAAACAAATCTACTCACCTTTAAACTTTTCCAACCAGCGATTCCAGGGCTATGCGTCTTTGATTCCATGAAGCAGTATACGAATAGTCATCAAAACGAACAATGTGCAATGATTTCATTGAGTGCTATCCAGAACGCGAAATGCCTTCACTTGTGTCTGTACTCAAACCGACTAAACCATTCCTTAATCTTGGATCGTGAGTAAAATGCTGGATGGAAGGTTTAAGGCGCAATAAATCTGTTTCCCCCACAGATCTCGATGTGTGTCACAGGATGCTCAGAAATAAGACGATTGCTTGTGTGGGGATAAGTACTGTGCCTCGGCAAATTGAGATAGAAAGTCAATACTGAGTTCCTTCCACTTCTACTGAATGCTGCAGGTGTAATTTCTGTATATCAGAATCAAAGATATAAGGGACAGAAGTCAGGTATATCCCACAAACTTAGTGAACATGTTCAAATGGAGTTTCCAAACTAAAACAGGAAAGAGAATCGAAAGCATCTAACTGCCAACTTGCTCTATCCATCCGAAGTTCAGAGTTACACTTTTTCAATGCGATGCAACTTTGAAACATTTTCAAACTTATCTTTTGCTATTTATTTATGATTTTTGAGATTTGTCTTGCGGATTGAAACGTCAGGGGGGAAAAATGGACACTTTCATTGAACACGGAAAGAGAACATATGTACATACCTCTATTCCCCCGCAAGCAATTTGAGAACCAACTCTAATCATCGAAAGAGTTTCCATTAAAAGTCAAGATCTTAAGAACAGAGCCTCCAGTGGCATCTCCCCTACTTCTCTGCAACGAGGGGCAATCTCACATCCCGAGTCCCCCCCTTCGGCATCCTCTCCTCCTCCTCCTAGACTCGATACTGCCGAGGCGATGGCGAAGGAAAGGTTTATGGACTATGCCCATGAACTAAAAGGTTGAAAAATAATTAGCCCACTGTAAAATTCAATGGAAGCTAAAAAGAAGGATGAATATTCAGAGAAGCCGTCGCTCGTTCAGACTACTGAGATCAATCTACAAGCCGTGTTTAACTGAGGAAATTCAGCTGCCTACTGACTCATGCCGGACGAAGACTGATTTCGAGTAAAGAAGGCGCCCTGGAGTATATGAGAAGAGAACCCCGCGGAAAGCGTCGAACAAGATTTCAAATAAGGAAAAGCGCAAAGAAGCTTTACCTTCGGAAATACGGGTAATTGCAGGCGCGGCAGCAACAGGTCCAGAACGATCCAGGAGGAATTAGGGTCTCGTCGAGGTTAGACTTCCTCCTTCTTCTTCGAGGGGGCGGCCTCGGGGGTCTGCTGCAGCGGGCGCGGCGGCTCGGTGCTTCGGGCGGGTGGCGCCGCCGGGGGAAGAGGGGTGCTGGCTCGCGGGGAGGTCGGTTTTCCTGGGACGAGTGCTCTCACGGCTGCGACTCGGTGGAGCTCTCTGTGAGTCGAGTGCGGAAAGTTCCGAGTTCGCGGAGAGCTTCAGCTGTCAGCTTCCCAATCACAAAATCAAAATACGAAATACGAAATACGAACCCCCTCCTTCTTCAAAAAGAGCCCAGGCTCAGACATTGAAAATACCCTAAATCTCTTCCCATGTAGAATATTCAGAGTCCAAATCCCTTCTTTCAAGTAATTAAGTCATAGTAATCACCCAATGAAAACTTCTGGGATTTCGCAGATGAGGGGCCAATAGCGACCGGTCCCTTTCCTGCATCGCTCCTCCAGAATCCCACATCCTTCGATCTCGAGTCTTTCTAGGGAGGGAGGGAGGCCATCCTGGGGCAACTCCCTTAGCTTCGGGCAATCGATGATCCATAAGCACCGGAGAGAGGGGGGCAAACTGCTGAACAGTCTTTTCGTTTTCTCCATATTACGGATCTGGAGCAAGAGTAGAGAGGAAGGGAGCGGAAGCACCAGAGCCTCCTCCTCTCCCACTCCTCCCACGCTGCCGTCAATACATAAAGTTTCAAGGGAGGTAAGAGGGGTGAGCCACTCCCCCACCGGCCACTTCATATTCTCGCATCCCATCACCTTAAGTTCCTGTAGCTGGGGCGGCAATCCTCCATCAGGGAAGCCTGTAATACTCTCACACCCCCTAATTATCAAACTTCGGAGACTCGTGAGATGCATCTGATTAGGTAACGATTTTATCTTCGGACAATCCTCAAGGTTAAACCACAAGATGCTGGGAGGAAGAGGAGGGAAGCACTCCAGCTCGAGTGCAGGACACTCCCGCAAATACAAGGAAGTGAGGTGAGATAACGTGTGTAGACCCTGTGGTAAGCTTCTCAAATTATGGCAAGATATAATTGCAATCTTTCCAAGCGACTGAAGACGGTCTACAGGTATCTCCAAAAGCGACTCCAATCCCCAACAATTTCTAATTTCAAGTGTCTTGAGGGTCATAGATAAATATCTACTCTCGCTGAATCGAGAGGCTGGCAGATAATAGCATTTAGAGATTCTTAATTCTTTCAAACAAGATGTCATGTCGCCGAGATTATTGGTGCTATTGCTTGGTTCATCTATATGAACACTTAATCCTTTGGGTAAAGATGACAACATATCGCAATTATCTGTATGTAATGATATCACCGACGCCAACATACCTGTTTTCGGGAAGGACACGAGATTTGGACAATTGATAACGGTCAAGTTTTGAAGAGAGGAGAGGGTGTAAATCTCGCTTAGGTGCTTCTCCAAATTGATGCAATAGTCCATCTTGCTAGGCAACTCTATATCTCCTTCTCCACCCGAAAATGATATCAATTTTGGACAACTCTTGACATATAAGCTTTTCAGACAAGCGAGATTCCGAATTACATCTCTCTCTTGCCACAAGTATATCAAATTTTTACAACTTTCCATCTCCAACTTCTCCAACTTGACCAAGGAGCTTGTAAACCCGAAATTTAAGCAAGTTAAGTCCACAACATCTTGTAGGACAAGAGCAGTTAGAGATGTCAAGTTTACCAAATCCTTCAGCACCCCCTCATTACAATCTCTAAAGTTTAATTCATTGAGGGATGGAAGGCTAATGATAGAGGATGAGGCATCCATACGAGGACAGGAGTTGATTTCCAGCTTTTTGAGGGAGCTTAGTTGACTAGGCAATCTTCCAATTAACATAGGACAATCTTGAATGACCAGATCCTCAAGACAAGGGAATAAAACTCCTACTTCTTCATTGTCGAAGCAATGAGACCAGTCCTCCCACAATGGCATGTCCTTGAATTTCAAAGTCATTAAGGATGGAAAAGGACTTTTAGTTCCATAAAATTCAAACCCTACCGTGTGTATTGCATTTAGACCTTCGATGTATAACTCTTCTAGAGAAGATAGCTGTCCCAATGAGGGTAGCGCTTTGGCTCGACAACACCCATGTAAATGTAAATGCACCATCTTAACATATGAGGGACTTCCTAACCATGACGGGAATTCTAAGCCACCATAGTAGGATATTACAAGGTTTTCAAGTTCTGGGTGAGGGCGAAGAAAGTCAAGGACTTTTGCTTCAAGCTCTTCATCTCGGAAATTTCCAAAATCTTTGCACCATTGCATGGTCAACCAACGTATTCCCTCCTTCATGCATAAACTGGCATCTGTGGCATCTCCAGCTTCTCGAACCTTATGCAAATCAGAGATGCACAATTCTCCTTCAAGGTTCTTTAGATTTTTTAACTCCTTCAACCTGGAGCCATTTCCCATTCCCACTATAAACTTCGACAACATCTTAAGACCCACCAAACTACCTATATTCAATGGCATCGCTTTTAGTTTGTTAGTGTAACTAATATCAAGAAATCTCAGATTGATCAATTTCTCCATACCTTGTGGTAATTCAATAAGGTACATACAAGCTCGCAACATCAATGCTTCTAGGTTGTACAATGCAACAATTGACTTTGGAAGCGTTTCAATATGAGTATACGATAGATTAAGGTGCCTTAGGTGCCTCAATTTGCCTATGCAATCCGGTATGTCCTCGATTAAATAGTGACTTAATGAAAGCACCCTCAAATATTTCAATTTTAACAGCAAGTCATAGAGAACTTTGTGGGACAAATATGACTCGTGATGATAGCTGCTAGGTTGCTTCCTTAATGATATGAAGCTCCTAAGTCCTTTCATTCCATGATATATCTCGAAATTTTTTAACACAACGTGATCATTGGGAATGAATGAGGCATGACGAGCTAAAGATGGATTAGTTTGATCCCACTTAAGCTCAGACTCCCCTGAGCTAAAATGGGTTGCACTTGCAACTATCTTTGCCAGGTCATTCACAAGGTCATGCATCAAGAATTGTGATTCACCACTACTCGACTTTTGAAATAACGATCTAGACATTAGCTCGTTGAAATAATTCAAACCTGCAATCCAAATGTCCCTTTCTTCTTTTTCCTCCACCAAGCCCTCTGCAATCCACCAGTGAATCACCTCGTCCCGTTGGATTTCATAGTCCTTCGGAAATATAGCACAGTAAGCGAAACATCTCCTCAAATGGGAAGGGAGATGGAGGTAGCTAAGTTTCAAGGCTGGAAGGATGTTAATGCTTTCTTTCGGTAGATCCCAAATCTTGCTCTTCGATATAGCTTCCCATTCACGGGGACTAGCTTTGGTACGTAGCAGTCCAGCCAATGCCTTCACAGCTAACGGCAAACCTTTGCATTTTTCCACTATTTTCCTGCCTAATACTTCAAGATCAGGATGATGATCGAAATTCTGGACTCCAAGAGCATGAAGTGCGAACAAAGTCATACAATCATCTAGTGGCAACAATTTGAGAGTTATTGGTTGAGCACCGCTTATTAAAGCCACATCGAGGTCACGAGTCGTGATGATGATCTTGCTTCCCTTCGCTCCCGATTGAAAAGGCTTCAAGAGAATAGTCCAGTCTACATAGTTCTTGTTCCAAACATCATCTAATACAACAAAAAATTTCTTCCCCGAAAGGTTTTTCTTAAGCTCATCTTGAAGCCAATTCAAGGTTTTACCTTCACAGGTCAAATGGCCGTTGATTATCTCTAGGATACTCTTCGTAATAGAAAGCACGTTGAAATCATCAGAAATGCAAGCCCATGCTTTCTCATCAAAGGTGACATTAGGATCATTGTAGATTTGTTGAGCTATAGCCGTCTTCCCAACACCTCCCATCCCTACAATGGCAATCACTTTTGGATCCATGCATGTTCTATCATCTTCTTCTCTAGTTAGTAATCTAAGGATCTCCATTTTTTCATCCTCCCTGCTAACGAAATAAGGCTCGGTCACATTTGTAGTGGGAATCAGCTCATCCAGCTGGTGGTAAGCTAATCGCCTCCCCTTGTTCTCTCTTAGGCTCAGACCATCTTTACGAGCTATGATCTCCTGCAATCTGCCATCCATCTCTTCTATCTTGGATCTCGTTGTGTGGCCAAACATCAATACTTTCGGGCTCAATCTGGAGAAACAACGTGGAAGAAGGGCAGGCATTTTGCTAGTGCCAGGTTCTATCTTGGACTTGTTTTCCACGGATTCTATGGCAAACTCATCAAGCAAGTCTTCGATATCATAGGCCAAGTTCTTGAGATCTTCGAGCCACGACTTCACGTTGGGATCGCCGGTCAATTGCCTGTCCTCGGCATCAATCAGCACCTGGTCAATACTGGTCAGCATCTTCTCCCATTTCATCAGTAGCTTATCAATCTTCACACGCCTTGCAAAGTTGAGCAGTTCACGAGAGGCCAACCTCTCGAACAGCACGGAAAGAAGGGCGCCAAGGAAGAGCTCTGCGATGGGCATGGCTTGGTTCGTGAGCGGCAGAGAATTAAACAAGACGAGAGTGCCCGGATGGTTTGAAACACAGTGTCTTGAGCATAGAGGAAACAAAAGTTCTTATTTGCAGGACAACGGCATCAAAAGTTCTTATTTTAAGCTTTAAATCACCCTAGTTAGACCGAAATAATGTGAACTGAAGCTTACCCTTTCTCAACGTCTTGGAGACTTACGCATTAAAAGTCCTTACTTTTTATTTGTTTATTTCCTTCTCCTAATAATGGCAGACAAGGAGCAAATTTAGGTCTAGGGCTCAATCCATGTTTGTTCTTTAGCGGTGGAGGTTGAGGTGGAAGTGGAGGAAAGCATCGAGACTTAAACACTGACGGTGGGGACTGACCAGTAAAGTAGATGCACTCACATTGTTTATGAGTCCACTATTCTTGTCTTGATTGAGGCGACCGGCGACGGTCTTTCTTTATTATTTAGTTTTGGTCGATGAAGACTTGGAGCAATCTGTCACCTCTAGTTTTCAGATTCCCAAGTAATTCGCCGGTTTTTATTTGAGGCCTTAATTAAGGTTAGGCTGCAACACTCCATAATCCCTATCGATCTCCTCTCTCTTTCTCGGCATCTCGGTCTCCAATTTGAGGTTCTAAAATAATTGGATTGCCAGTACTAAATCTCGACCGTTCAAAATGAAATATTTCGGCTAAAACCTATTGTGTTTCTTTCTGCATCAATTGCTTTTTTATGCTCACCGTACTTCATTCTTTTTTGCACTCAAATCTTTACGCCTTCGTCTCTCATCGTTCAATTCATTTGATTTGATCTCATGGGAACAAGTTGGTATTATTAAAGCCACCAAAGGCTGGAATCAGTAAAAGGTTGTTCTTTCAATTTCTTTCCCACTCCTTCTTTACACCCATCCATCATCATCCTGCATCACATAGATCCTGGCACCATCGTCTCATTGACGTAGTCTCGTGAATTCCATTACATTATCAGACGAAGAAGAAGTTGAAATATAATTTAGACCAATATAATCATATAACTCCCAATGATTATTCCATATTACACTAGAACTCAATACTTTAATAGCTGTATAATTTACGTAGTTAGTTGCTCAATAAATGTCCAGAAAGACTTGATAACAAAATCTTTAAATAATGGCAAAATAAAAATTGTTACTTTCTCTCTGTTACCGGCATTGCTACCTAACTTGGCTCTTTGAAAGATACATTATGCATTAGATTAGTGAGAAATGAATTGAGTGGCTATAGATCGAATCAAATTGCAAACCTTCAAGCACTATTTTCATTTTCCCTTTTATAATAATTATATCCATAATAAAACTTCCTCGTTTTATTTGCTTTGCTCGGTCATATTAAAATATGCTTACAGCTTTGTCAACCTAACCACAATTCGTCCACCAGATAAATATTTTATCCCCAGAGATGGACAAATTGATAATATTAATTAAATTAGAAGGTTTAAGGGGGTGGTTCAAGAAGTGGGTTAGCATGAGGACGCGGTTTAGGGCGGTTCAAGAAATGGGAGCGGGCCTCATGTGCAGTTGCAGAACGTTATTCTCTGCGCACCCTCTTCACCATTCCCAGATGCAGGCCTCATGTGCAAAGCATCGAAAGAAGGGTGATTATGGCAGGACGTGCCCGGACTCCAGGGAATCAAACTTTTATAATTCTTGTATTACTTCTCTATTTTCATTGCTCTTGTTGCACAAATTGTTTATTTATTAAACTTTATTTTCTCTCTTCCCTCCTCAGCATGTGCAGCTGCAGGTAGGGGTGAGCGGTTCCAGGTTCCGGTTCGGTTCCGTCTGGAACCTGGAACGTACCCTCGAGTACAGGTTCCTCAAAATGAGGAACCTAGAACCTACCCGTGGGAACCGAAAACCTGGAACCTACCCCCGTCACAGGTTCCGGCCGGGCCTAAGTTCCAACAGTTCCTTTTTTTTTTTTTTTTTTTTTTTTTTTTTTTTTTTTTTTTTTTTTTTTTTTTTTTTGATTTGAACTATAACATATGCGCACGTTAACCAAAAAAACTATAACGTATGCGCACGTTACCAAAAAAAACTATAACGTACGCGCACGTTACCAAAAAAAAAAAAAAAAGCTATAACATATGCGCACGTTACCAAAAAAAATATAACGTATGCGCACGTTACAAAAAAAAAAACTATAACGTGCAGGCACGTTACTAAAAAAAAATATAACGTATGCGCACGTTACCAAAAAAAAAACAATAATCTAGTGTATACTACATGGTAACCTCCCATTGACATGTTATCTTGATACATTAACTTCGCACTGCACAACAATAATAGAATATAATTAGAAATTTCAAAACAAATAAAGAAACTAGAAAGTAGAAATAAAACACCACTAAACAAGAATGTCTAGAGGTACAAGTTTTGAAAACAATTTCGATTAAACCCTCAAATGAACTCAGAAAATTCTGAAATTTGGACACGTTGTATTTAAGACCTAGACGTACAAGTTTCATGAATAAATCATAGTCCAATTCGTTCTTGATTAAAAGATAAAATCGATTTACTTTTCCTATTCTCTACTTGCACAGTTTTTGAAAAGTTTTTGGTTAAATAGGCAAATGAACTACAAAAATTACGAAATTTAATTATGTTGTAGGGAAGACATGAAGAGAGATATTTCACGAAGAACACATTTCCAAAAGAACCTCATACAAAATGATATAGTCCACGCATTGCAACTTACAAGATCCGAACACATCAGATTGCATAGTTTTAGAAACATTTCCGATTAAATACCCAAATGACCTTCAAAAATTATGAAATTCGACTATGTGATAGCCAAGACCATAAGGTAGATACTTCATGAAAACATCGAAGTCAAATTCGTCCTAGATAATTAAATATGGACGGTTAAAATCCCTGTTCGTAGTACCGTAATTCCAGATCTAACCATCTCCAAAGGACCACGATTTCACCTACCTATTCTTGTTTTTTTTCTCTAGATTTTTGATATGTGGTACCTCAGGATGTCCTTTACAACTTTTGTTAAGAAACCGAAGTGAAATTTCGACAAAAAGGTTGCCTTACAGTCCATGCATTCATCAAGGGTCGGTCCCAAAATCTCCAGATCCAGTCTTTCCAAAGAATAACGATTTCACCCACTTATACTTGTTTTTTTTGTCCCAAATTTGAGTATGTTATACTTCAAGAAGTCCTTTACAACTTTCATTTAGAGGCCGAAGCCAAACTTCAACTAGAACATCACATACAAGTCACTAGAACATCCAAGGTTGAGCTTTTTCTGCCCTAAGTAACCGGTTCCGGTTCCGGTTCCGGTTCCAGGACTAGTTCCGGTTCCGATTCCAGTTCCTAGAAGAAAGGAACCGGAACCAGAACCGGTCCCCCTTGGAACCGGGAACCGAACCGGACCCTCCTCCGGTTCGGTTCCGGTTCCCGGGTAACCCGGGAACCGCGCTCAGCCCTAGCTGCAGGTCCCATGTGCATAACGTCGAAAGAGGGGTGATTATGGCAAGACGTGCCAGAAGGACAAGGGATCAAACTTTTATAATTCATATGTTACTTTTTTATTTTCATTGGTCTTTTTGCACAAATGATATATTTATTACTCTCTCTCTCTCTCTCTCTCTCTCTCTCTCTCTCTCTCTCTCTCTCTCTCTCTCTCTCTCCATTTATATTACTCTTCGATGTTCTTTGCTATTTTGTTTATAGTTCATATGTTATTGTTGTTCTTTCGATGCTTTGCGCGTGGGGGCCTGCAACTGCACATGGTGAAAAGGGTAGAGAGAGAATGACATCTGATTCCTTCTTCATCTCCTTCGCACGGTTCTTCTTGTTGTCTGGCCTACATTTCTCGAACCAGCTAAATACAGGGCGTCAACAAATACTTGTCTATGGAGAAATTATAAACGTTCCTGTCGAGATGCATTCCTAATCTAAATAATGTGCATGCTTCTTCGATGAAGTGCACCCTCCTCACAATAAATTGGTCGATTTTTTTACGGTTAAGTGCGTGCTTCTCATGATAATATATGCCATTGTTCCCGTCAGGTGCACCTTCCTTGGAAATCAAGTGCATCCTCCTCAAGGATGAGTGAACCCTTGTAATAGCCAAGAGTGAGCTCCTTACGGTGTCTAGATGAGAAATGTGCCTCTTTTTGATGAGGACCATCCTCCTTAAGAGGTAGATGTTGACGGGGCACCCATGATATTTTTATTTTTCTATCAACATGATTGCGAAATTGTCTAGAAAGCTGGTGTTCGCTTTCTATTTTTGTAGGAAACGATTAATCCAAACTAGTGATTGTGTCTCGTACGATCATTTGCCAAATAGAAAACAGATTTTCCCCATTATTTTTACCGTTAGTCAAAATCCAGTATAAGTTTCAAACTAAAATCCCCAACTTAGAGGGTTTGACCCGTCAAAATTGAAGCAGTGGCCATCCATCTCTCCAGCAACCTCGAAAACGGACATGGAGCTCCCAAATATCATCAATGAAACTGGTTGAAAGTTAGCCATTGATGTTCTGCTCTGCCACCGATCTACGCTCTGCTCTAATTCGAGGATAGGCCAGGATCGATGGTAATCTGGTCCTCCCGTTCCTCCAACAAATAATGTCTTCTTGTACGGCTCTTTAAATGATCAATGAATAAAATTACTCTCTAGCAAAATAATAAAAAGTATATTTAGATTAAATTGGAATACTATGCGTGTCAAATTTTCCTTAATATGTCGCATATGACCCACTTGTTTAAAAGTCCCTTTGCAATCCGGAAAATCACTTGGTGTATCAATCTAGTTTTTTTTTTGGTAAAGCCCAATCTAGTTGATTGTTCTAAAAATCATCTATATTAGTCATCTTTATAAATGGAAAGCGCCAACTATACTCTGCCATTTTTTCAATAGCTTAAGTAGTTTAGACTTGAACATATTCATTGCATCAACAACATGGTAAAAGTGTATAGCAGGGATAAGAACAGCAAAAGTAACATAACTTTTATATAATGCTTATTTGAGTGCCATAACTTTTTTTTTTTACTCATTTAAATGCCACAAATTATAAAATTAGACACTTGAGAGACATAGGTGATTTGCCTCATTGGAAAATCCGACGTGAACGCCAGTCATTCCATGTGATATCGCCAACACTAACATGGATATATTTTAATTTTTTTAAACTTTTGAAATTTTAAATTTTCTTTTGTTTTTTCCCTGTCGACAAGAGTCACTGGCAACCCTCGATAACTAAGGCCTCATCTAGATTAGGCAAGGGCTGCCTTGGCCATGGTAGATGGGGCCACAAAGGCTGTGAGCGAGGCCATCGCAGTCCATCGGCCACAAGCATGGCTGCCTCACCTACGGTGGGTAGGGCCACGAAGACCCTCGCTTGTAGCCAAGGATGGCCTCACCCAAGGTGACCCTCGCACAATCAGTCTAGGCGAGGAGCCCTAAAAAAAGGAAAAAAAAAAAACTATATAATTAAAAAAATTAAAAATTCCACATCGGAATGCATGTAGGATGATTTGCCAAAAATGACACTCAAGAATAAGCCAAAAAAAGAAAAAGAAAAGAAAACTAAATAATTCAGAAAAAAAATTTAAAAATCCACATCAAAATGCATGTATGATGATTTGCTAGAAATGACACTAAGTGAGTAGCCGAAAAATAAAAACTAAATAATTCAGAAAAATTTTAAAAATCCACGTCAAGATGCATGTATGATGATTTGCTAGAAGTTATTACTTTTTATTTGTTTATTTCCTTCTCCTAATAATGGCAGACAAGGTGCAAATTTAGGTCTAGTGCTCAATCCATGTTTGTTCTTTAGCGGTGGAGGTGGAAGTGGAGAAAAAGATCAGTCCCCACCACTGGTGGTGGGGACTGACCAGTAAAGCAGATGCACTCAGATTGTTTATGAGTCCACTATTCTTGTCTTGATTGAGGCGACCGGCGACGGTCTTTCTTTATTATTTAGTTTTGGCCGGTGAAGACTTGGAGCAATCTGTCACCTAGTTTTCAGATTCCCAAGTAATTCACCGGTTTTTATTTGAGGCCTTAACTAAGATTAGGCTGCAACACTCCATAATCCCTATCCATCCCCTCTCTCTTTCTCGGCATCTCGCTCTCCATTTGAGGTTCTAAAATAATTGGATCGCCAGTACTAAATCTCAACCGTTCAAAATAAAATATTTTGGCTAAAACTTATTGTGTCTCTTTCTGCATCAATTGCTTTTTTATGCTCACCTTACTTCAGTCTTTTTTGCACCCATCCATCATCATCCTGCATCACATAGATCATGGCATCATCGTCTCATTGATGTAGCCTCATGAATTCCATTACATTATCAAACGAAGAAGAAGTTAAAATATAATTTAGTTTATTGAAAGAACAACTTTTACACCAGCTAACATCAGTCCAGGAACTGATAGTTGTAAGTTTGATTCCTACTTTAGGGAATTTAGATTCCATGCACGGTGAATTTATGTGACAGTTCCTCTTTAGATGGCCAGCTATTACGATCGAACCCATGATTTATCAAAAAGAAGGAAAATTTTTAGGAGGGTCGACCATATTGGACTATATTTCACCATGGACAGAATAGTGGGAATTCACTTGGAGTTAAATCATATATATATAAAATCATTATTAATACCCAATTTTAACATGGACGGTTTGCTTTTGACTGGACTGAGGAGTTTTGCTCGATTCGATACCCGAGAACTGGTTTAAAATATCAAATGATCTTTAAAAATGAAATATAATGTTCGTGAAAAACATTGTTATTTAATAATAAAGATGCTGGTGATTATCAATCATAAGCTGACGAAGACATTCACTTACTTCAACGTTCAACCTCATTACGTTTTAATCATCCGGTTAACATACTCGGCAACGATACAACGACAATTTCCAGCCTCGCAAAATTCGCACGCTCAAACTCTCAACCTAAGCCCCCCGCCACCATTCTCCATTGCCGGCAACCGTGCCCAGCGTCTCGGATCGCCCCTCCAACATTACACCACTTGCGGTGGCCACGGTGGCGAGCTCGTATCGGGGTTCTTTTGGTGACGAACTGAGAAATTGTGTATGTCTCACGGAATGATAGATTTTGCTATTTCGTGAGAAATTGCGTGATGGATGAACTATGTCGCGACTAAAATAAATCCGGTGCCCATGGGTAAAGCTTGAGAAAAGTGAGAGATAAACAAAATAAAAAGAGAGGAGGTTGCCATTGTGTATATAAGAAAGCAAGGGCGTATTTTGGAAAGGAAAATTTGCGATATTTGTGAACAGATGGACAGTGTGCTAAATTAAGGGTGCAAACATGTATTTCTTAATAAAAAAAAAATAGAGGTATATAAATGGGCATTTAGGTGAATATTCATATATGTTTTCGATATTTTTCCTTTATTTATTTAAATAAGTAGAATAGGCCAACAGATTATTACTACTTTAGCATTCGAATTGAAGGTCCTTTAACATTCAAATAAAGCCCCTAAAGAGGCTTCGTCTGCCCAAACAAAACATTGCAATTTGCATTTGCGCGCACTCGAGAATTTGTACAAAAACCGGACTTTTATGTCTCTGGAAACAATATTTTGATGCGCAAAACCTTAAGCATATTCCAGCAACATAATAAGTTTTGGGGAAGCAAAATTAATGATTTAATGAATATCAAGTTCATAATAATTTAGTAGGTGGAGAATTGATTTACATAGTGATACTTAGACAATATTATCAGAAGAGTACAGCTATATGTTGAAGCGATTAATGGGTAGTTAAGATTTTGCTGAGTGCATGTATGATTTGATTCTTATCTTTCAGATCAAGGTCCAATTTTTAATTTCTTCTTTTGAATCATAGCGCTAATTATCAAGCAACGATTGGAGACCCAAAGAAATGAATGGATGGCCTGAGAGAATCAGGGCCCGGAAATAATCTGTATCAGATCAGTGTTGTGCTGGTATGAAAATATTCACAACAAATACTACTGATTGATAGTGTGAATCTCAACGGGATGGGGGCTTCACAGCGCATTCACCACGCCGAGGACAGTAACCTCTGCTTCGACCATGCAAGTGTCCTTCACCAAATAGCCTCTGCTCGGAGGACGAAAGTTGGCATGCGAAATGAATGTCGCCCAACCCCAATTCTTGATCGAGGCGCTGAACCATTGCTTAGCTGCCAGAGAGAGAGAGAGAGAGAGAGAGAGACAGACAGACAGACAGACAGGCAGACAGACAGAGACAGACAGAGCGTTTCCAAGGGTCAAAAACAAGAATTCAATCGCTCGTAGCTTGTTTTTTTGCAAGAAATGGTTACCATATCTAGCGCGATGATTTCCTTGAATCTGATCCATGACGCGCAGCGTGAAGCCTGCAAATATTTTATTACCAGGAGGAAGGGTGTCCCTGTCGGCAGGTTCCAAATACAGGGAGACGAAACCTCCAAGTTCGCTTCCGTCCCCGCCCGGATAGAGCAGTATTTTCCTGAATGAATGACACACACAACATCTGATCCATCAATGTGTTCTGGTTTTCTAGACTTCACAACTTTAATCGAAGAATAGAGTGATTCACTAACATAAATGCCCAGTCCCATTCCTTCCTGGAAGGACAGATGGTACTGAACTAGGAGAGGATTTTTTTTGTGCTGTAGTAAAAGTTTTGGACCGTGTCTCCTCCATCTCCGGCAGGAAAAACATGCCTCTATTGTTGGGTTACAAATGTTTTAATGTCCATGTTTTTAACATACCAATCAGAAGACTCGTTAGAACAAACTTTATCGGAAAAATATGAACCTACATTAGTCAAAAAAGTTCATTGATATCCATGATCAGTATAGCCGCATTTCCCAAGCCAAATGAGCAGAGGAGATTAACATCCAATTTTTTTAGCCGCATGCCTATGAGAACGTCGAGAGCAATACCATCTCTGGTTTCCGGCTGTGAATACTTTTGAGTCGTAGAATTCCTGGTCCAATTTCGAGAAGTTGTCGACCTTCCACATGTGCTTCTGACTGATTGCGTCCTTTATCATCAACAGGTTCTCTCCTTGGCCGGTGCTCTTTTCCCATGTAACGGAAACTTCTGCGCCAAACACACAAGTATCATCCACGAGATATCCGTTCTGCACATCGTTAAGTGTCTTCAGAGGAATGAATTGGTCAAGGCCACATTCTAGCTTCGTCCTGTGAAAGTGCCATTCCTTTCTCATGGTATCTGCGGAAAGGACAAGAATTGAATGAATCAACCAATTCTCGCTGCTTATCTATTATGAACATTCATTGCTTAATTGCTTATACCCATTAAGAGTATACTTACGTGGATACACTCAAAACTTAAATGACTCAAAATATGAAAAGGAAAAAGAGAAAAGAGAGTTCCTATTCTCTATTACTTAATTCAATATTTTTGAGTTCCTATTCTCTATTACTTAATTCAATATTTTTTTCCCCCTTTTTTTTTTTTTTTTTTTTTTTTTTTGGTTGCGAAATAGGGTAGCCATCCCAAAAATAAGACGCTTATCTTTAGAGGACCTCATTTACTCAAGATTCATTCTACTGACCATGGATTTATAATTGCATTTAATAACTTGGTGTAAAGGGGTATGTGTTGCTTGATCGTGCATGCATTAGGAGAAGGCATGTTAACCACGTGGCACAAAGATTGAAGAGTATAAGTAGATGAGAAAGTGATGAGATACCCTCTGGTTTGAAGCTATACCTTTGGATTATCAAGTCGTTGTCTTTGTCCTGGTCACGCAGAAAGAATCTGACTAAAGCATGAACTCCCCAACCTGAGGGGAGTGAGCTTGTTTCTACTATTGACAGGTAAAGCGAAACATGCTCTTCCACGTTCTTGCTTTTGTTCCCATTCGGGTAAAGAACCAGCTTCCTTTGAAAATAAGAGAGAAGAAGAATCACAGTCCATTAAAGCCGGGAAAATTGGTAAATAAATATGTGGATTGGGAAAAGTGAAGGATCGTTACCATTTGTAGCCTCCAGCTTGGAAGACCCCCGACTCATACTTGTCCACGGAGTTCTTTGAGAGAGACGAGTATGATTGTATTTTGACCACATACAGAGCTTCTGACGCCGTTCTCTCAACTCCTGCAAATGAAACCCAAGGCAAGGAGAAAAGATTGGTGACAGTGAGGCACATTTTCAATGCTTCTTTTGTACAAATTACGAGAGAAAGAGTCACGTACCCTGTCGATCATCAAATGCGGGATTAGCCATTTGCAAAGTAAGGAGACCGATTTGAGGATCCATGAAATTTATTGGCTTATATATCATATTGTATATGCATTTGTTGCTAGCTTTTTGAAGGTGCTTTACAGGACCGTTATGCTTTGCTTAAAGATGGTTTCCTTTCGTTCCAGGAAGAGTATCCAGTCCTTGCCCTGATTCCACTGAAGAATCGTGAAAGCAAGAGCACCAGCAAGGATAAGATAGTTCGGATCCTTGCCCTGATTTCTCTGCTCGCTAGTCACGGCATGATCATGCATATGCGCATTTGCACGCTAAAAGTATAAGTACACGAAAAGTACCAATTATTTCTCAAAATGCAATAAAGTTATGAAACTTCTAATAACGCAATCGAGTCTTAGCATTCGTGAATATCATAAAATCAAATGCCACTGCAAGATCCTTGTTTAAGGTGATAGTAAAATTTAATGTGGAAATGTTTGTTGTTTTACTCAAAACTTTTACAAATAACAGTTTTTTTTTTCAAAACGAAGTGGACTCAACTCAACGTGAAGTGTGCCACTACATCCAATCAAATATAAGGGTGTGTTTATTTCTCAAAAAATTAGAGATTTTAAAAATATTTTTCTTTGAAAAAATGATCACCCGTAGAGTTTATAAAAATGAATCTACGAATAATGTCTTCATTGTGTAGGAAAATGTTCAGATATGTATTGTTGTTGAAAATGAAAAGATATTCATTGACTTTTTATTTCAAGTAATATAAGCAATCATTTCTTTTAACATAAAAGTATTGGTAATTTTAACATAAAAGTATTGGTAATTTCATATTTTCTATTGAATCCTCAGCAACTCTCATGCGAAAAAGTTTAATTATGAATTCCATCTGTGACAAAGGATAATCATTCTTGCTATCGCATACTAAAAAATACATCAACATGATGAATTTTGACTTGTACAACAGGTTACTTATTTGATTTTGTCTAGCCCTAATCTTTCTTTTTTTCTTTTTTTTTTCTAGAGAGCATTGTATGGAACGAAAAGACCAATACCATCAGATCAGCCCTCTCTTTCTGAATACTTTCTGAATACTACCCTAAGGGGCACAATTTTATGTTTCAACATCCCAAACCAATCTAGATGGTTTGAATTTCTTTATGACCATGATGTGAACCCATGTCGTATTTGCTTATACCGATTTGGTTGGGGTAATAAAACCTCATCGGGTGCAGGGAGGGCCCCTCCTCCGGGTACTGGGTAAGTCTAAACAGACAGCGTGGGAAGGAGTGCAATTCTAAACAGGAATTGAATGCCCTTTAACATTAAAATAAGCACCTAAAAGATCATAGGTTTCACCGTTCCCAGGTAAAACAACACAATTTGCACGCGCGCTTGAGAATTTGTACAAAAACTGGGCTCTAAGAGATGATTCGCGTGAAGATTATGTCTCTAGAAACGATATGCTCGTGCACAAAATCTTAATCTTATTGGAGCAAAATAGTAACTTTTGGGGAGGAAAAGCGATTTGACGAATACCAAGTTTATCGTTTTAGCAAAATTGATTTATGTAGTCGTACTTAAACAGAATCATGACAAAAGTACAAGGACCTGTCAAAGTGATCCGCTGGTCGGGCTGATGGTTAAGATATCGTGAAAAAGAAACTGTGTGCTTTGATGCATATCTTTCGGATCAATTTTCAATTTTAGTATTGTCTTGTTAAGTCATGTACATCAAGCAATCTGGAAACAGTCTGTATCATTTCAGTGCTGGTATGCAAATATTCACAACAATACTACTGATCGACAGTGTGATCTTTAACAGAATGGCGACTTCACAGAGCATTCACCACGCCCAGGACAGTGACCTCTGCGTCGACCATGCAAATGTCCTTCACCAAAGTGCCCATGTTGGGATAATAGAAGGTGGCATGCGAAAGGAATCTCGCCCAACCGGACTCCTCGCTCGAGGTGCTGAACCAGTGATTAGCTGCATAAGAGAGAGAGAGAGAGAGAGAGAGAGAGAGAGACAGTTTCCAATGTCAAAGACGAGAATTCAATCGCTCGTAAGTTCATTTCTTGCAAGAAGTAATCACCTTTTCCAGAGAAATGCCTTCCTTGAAGCTGATCCAGGATGCGCAGCGAGAATTCTGCAAATACTTTAGTGCCAGGAGGAAGGGTGTCCGATTCGGCTAAAACTAAATAAAGAGAGAGAAAAGCTCCGAGTCCGCTGCCCTTTCCGCCTGGATAGAGCCGTATCTTCCTGAATGAATGACATACGCATTGTCTGATGAATCAATGTATTCTTGTTCGCAAGACTCGACTACTAAAGGGGTTCGCTCACTTAGCCCTGTTTGTTTAATTGTGTTCCGTTCCTCATAACACAAATTTTTGTTCTTTTGTTCTAAGAAACAAAAAAAGAACAGAAATGCATTTGTTTACACTTTTATTCTCGGGAACAAAAATCTATTATTTTGTTATCGGAAACGGGTTTGGAACGAAATAAAAAGTAGAAAAAAAAAATTGTTTATTGTTCCCGAAAACACTTCTGAAAAATACTTATTTTTTTTCTTCTTTTTTTTCTTTGGCCGGCAACCTCATCAGAGCGCCGCCGACCCCCAGTGAGACTGCTGGCCCTTGTCGGCCGGTCGCCAACCATGGCCAAGGCCGGCAACTAGCCCAAAGGAAGAAAGAAAAAAACAATATTAAAAAATTAAAAGAAACAAAAAAAATTATACAAATTTACCAAATATGTTTTTGTTCTTTTCTATTCCAGAATGCAATTGAGCTACGCATGATAAAATTTATGTTTCTTGATTTCTTCTGTTTCTCTGTTCCCCTAAACGAGGTTTGGAAAGAAATCCGTTTGGTAACGCAATTTGATTTCTCTATTTAGAAATAGATTTCTATTCCGTAAATAGATTTGAAGAAAAAATCAAAAGCTAAAATTTTTAGCTTCTCGGTTTTTGAAATAGAAATTAAGAAATCAATTTCGGCCGTAAAATCAATTTCTGTTTCGAAATTTTATCATGCGCACCCTTTGTTTCCTAACAGGTTTGGAATTTGTTTGGTAATACAATTTGATTTATCTATTTCCGAAACAGATTTCTATTCCGAAATAGATTTGAAGAAAAAAATCGAAGCTAAAATATTTAGCTTCTTAGTTTCTAAAATAAAAATTGAGAAATTGATTTATGGCCAGAAATCAATTTCTATTTCAGAAATTTTGTCATGCGCACTAAAATGTGTTCTTCTGTTAAAAAATTGTTCCCTAAACAAAAATAGTTTTTTTTTTTATTTCTGTTTTCGGGAAATTTTTTTTAACAAAAACGTTACCAAACGCAGCCTCAAATGCCCATTCCTATTCACTCCTTGAAGAACAGATGGTACTGAACTTGGTGAGGATTTTTTCAGTGTTGTAATTCCAAACCTCCGGCAAGAAAGACATGCATCTAAATGTTGGGTTACCAACCAGGGTTTCAGCCTTACACAAATTTAGCAAAAATGAAAGTGCGGTGTTGGTGACCCATCAATCAGAAGACAAATTGCAGAAACTTCCTCAATAATCATGACCCAATATTTTTTGTCAAGATAGTTCATTGTTCTCCATGATCAGTGTAGGAGCATATCATGAGGCAAATGAGCAGAGGAGATTTAACATCCATTGTTTAGTGCGTGCCTATATCAGGAAAGTTGAGAGCGATTACCATTTCTGATTTCCGGCTACGAATACTTTCGACTCGGAGAATTCCTTGTCCAATTTCGAGAAGTTGTCGACCTTCCAGGTGTGCTTCTGACTGATCGCATCATTTACCATCAACAGATTCTCTCCTTTGCCAGTGCTCTTTTCCTTCATCACGAAAACCTCCGCCCCAAACACGCAAGTATCATCCACGAGATATCCGTTCTGCGCATCACTAAACGTCTTCATGGAACTGAATTTGTCGAAGCCATGTTCAAGCTTCATCCTGTGAAAGCGCCATTCCGTTTTCATGGGATCTGATGAGAAAAAATAAAAAACAAGAATCAAATCCATCAACGAACACTTGCTGATTAACTAACTTGCTAACCGAAGAGCTAACTTTTTTCTTTACAATATTAACAAACCATATAAATGACGAGGAAACAACGAGATAATATGTGGTTTGAAGCTGTACCTTGGATTATCAAGTAACTGTCTTTGTTCTGGTCAAGCAGAAAGAATCTAACTAACGCATGAACTTCCCAACCTGAGGGGAGCGAGCTTGTTTCTGCCATCGACAGGTAAAGAGAAACGTGCTCTTTTACGTTCTTGCTCTTGTTCCCATTTGGGTGAAGAACCAGCTTCCTGTGGAAAGAAGAAAGAGACAGGAAGTGAAGAAGAATCGCTGTGCAATGATCCCATAGAGATTGGTAAATAAGTTACGTGGATGGGGAAAGTGAAGAATTATTAACCATTTGTAGCCTCCAGCTTGGAAGACCCCGGACTCATACTTGTCCACAGAGTTCTTCGAAAGCAATGAGTATGATTGTATCTTGACCACGTAGTGGGCTGGTGGAGCATCTGACATCATTTTCTCTGCTCCTTCAAATGACAACGCGAGCAAAGGATTGATGATGGTGAAGCCCATGTTTAATGTTCTTGTTTACAAATTACAAGAGAGAGAGAGAGAGAGAGAGTCACGTACCTTGTATATCATCTAATGCAGGATCAGCGATTTGAAGAGCAATTGAAGAGCAAAAAGATTAATGGAAGGATTCGTGAAATTTGCTGGCTTATATACTATATTTCATAAGCATTTCGTTGCTAGCCATGTTGAAGTCGCCTTCGAGGACTGTTATGCTTTGCTTGAAGATAGTTTCTTTTCGCTCTGGAGATAGGATCCAAACCTTGCCCTGATTCCTCTGCTTGCCAGTCGTGGCAACATCGTGCAAAGAAATAAGACAATGGGTATGCGCAATTGCACGTCAAAAGGACAAGCACACCAAAAGTACCGGTCTTGTGTCGAAGCACAATCGAGTAAAGAAGCTTCAGATAATATACGATCTAGTCTTCGAATTTGCGAATATTATGCAATCGAAAGAGAGACAACCTCCAGAAACCAAGATGTGATTTGAGCGCGTCCCAGGGCAAGATTTGGTAATGGGACTTTGATTTAGTAGCGATTTAGAAGCCCATCGTGGATCGGCCGCTATAGTCCAGTAATCTTAGCATCCGTATGGGTTAGGGGAAAGAGTTGGTGCAAACGTGATTGCAGGATACGCGACTGCCCCTCCAGCTCTCCACGACTACACTCTCTAATCCAGAGGGAAAATCCCAACTTCCAAGTTAGGATTTTTCGACGGTTCTCAAGTCGAAAGGGTACTTTGGCCGTGGATGTTGAGGTTCCAACGTGTTCAAGTGTCAAGCAAGAGAAGTCTCACACAAGAAATGCAGTATGAGATAGGACAATTAATATCTCTTAATTTACTCATAACTTATTATTATAAGCTTTTGAATGAAAGTACATCCAACTGAATATGTTCTTGAACTCGAACATGGACTTCCTTATGATGATCTCTCCCGCTGAAGGTATCAAGTTTCTATTATTTGTCTTAATCATAGAAGTACAATGTTTTTGGCTATGTGATTGAGAGAGAGTCCTCATCGAAGGATCGTGTCATTAGAGACTCAAAGTTTGTGGCAACTCAATCAAGATTGAGAGATATGGTGAAAATTGCAAATCTTGCGTCTTCGCAGTGCCATGCTTATCGCATATGGATCGCTTTACTATACACTTCGACATCCCTCTGTTTTTACACGTAATTCTGCAATACTAGTTTCTCCATGAAAGTTGCTTTCCCGACATGTTTGGGTGCCTTGCTCATCCGATTGAGTTTGGAGCTTAAGTGTTGTACAGTGTAGATGCAATATCCTCTAGTAAGTCTGTTGCTTGTCATGCAAATAGGACCTTCCATCTTTGAACTTTGGCCGAGCACATCTTGTGAATAATATTTTCTCAGAAAATGAGCCTAATGGTCTTGAAAAGGGATTTTCACAAGTATCAGTCTGAATTTTCTCAATTTCTATAGAGGGAAAAGATTTTTAAGGTTCCGGATATAACACTGAAATTTGGACATGAAGTAGAAGGAGAATACCATCTACATCTCACCTACTCTCGAATACATATGTTTAGTTTCAAAAAATTCGAATAAACGATATTGATTGACAAAGGCAACATACGGAATCAAATCAACTATGGATCGATCACACTGTTTACGAAAATTGGTGGTGGCTAAGTGGTACTCGCAGTGGCCCGTTTTCGTTCAAACTGCGCATGAAAACTGATGAATAATATTTTCCTCGCAAGGTTTAAAAAAACTACAAGTACCTAGGACATGAATACGAAGATTGGACATATTAGCTCGAGGCGTCTAATGATAGAGAGTCGATTGAGTCGAGCGATTTCACTTATTCATGTGATATACCAAAGAGTCGTTGGAAGATGTTACGAGGCCTTGGCCATTTCCTTGCGCCTCCTAAACGGTGTCATTTCTCAGATAACTTATTGCCTAAGGAAGGAGTGAAGAAGGTAAACGAAAAATGGAGGAGAGGATCATTCGAAAGAACTTGCATTTGAATTTACAAAAGAGACACGAAAACTTAACAACATATTCGCAGATAGCCATCTTCTGTTCCAACAAGAAACAAACGGGAGAAAGGAAGAATACTTATACTGGACAATGCTGACACATTTTTTGTCCCCTGATCTCTGATGCGGAGTTTCTGAGGTATAACACGGTGCACCCCATCCTGCAGCGGGCACACATGAATTGTCAACACGTAAATCAAGCCACAAGAAGAAAATGAATCATGCGCCCTTCAAAGACAAATCACTTAAATCAAAATTACGTTCCCCTGTTGATCATGTATTGACTATTAAAATTGAAAACATTCTTTCTTCACATAATTGCAAACTGTGATGTATCAAAAACTGCAAGCAGGCTTTTAACGCCATTTTCTTCATCAATGATGATATTTATATGAAAACATAGGAATTGAATAACTTGAGGGCATACTACCATTCTCTAGTAGCAGAACCCATTATGGGAAAACGACTTTATACACGTGTAGAAAAGTCAATCCATCTATCAAAAACTCCTAGCTGTTGGAATACCAAATTAGTTATTCCCTTCTCATTTTACTTTGTCTTCATGTCATTTCCACCTTTCCGTTTTATACCAAACATACTCTAAATTGTGAGCAAGAAACATTCTCTAACTAATGTTTAGAAACCAGGTCAGTTTCTGAGAGCCACTTTACTCTCTTTTCAATGGAGGAAAACAAGGAAAAAGGTGGATGACAAGTGACAGGTTCGTAGAAGTATTGAGTAAGATGTTGATTAAAGCTACTGATAAAGGTTTTATTAGTGGTTTCAATGTTGGCAATGCCTGTAAAGAAGTTCCTTGGAGAATGACAATCAACAAATTCAGCACCTAAAAGGCATACTGTACTACTATGATTTGAGGCAGTTTCGGGACTGAAAGTGAACTTGTATAAAGGTGAATTAACTACTCTGGGCAAGAATGTATACGTGCAAAAATCTCCAGTATTCTTGGTTGTAAGGTCGCCATATTACCAATAAAGTATGTGGGATTGCCATTAGGATCCACTGGGAGTCAGGCTTTGGAAGCACATAAGGCAAGGTTGGATGCTTCCAACAACAGAACTTATGGTAGAGTGGGAATGGTAGGAATACTATGTTGTGGGATGACCTCTGTTGTGGAGACACTGCTTTCAAAGATTTATTTCCGGGTATGTTTGCCCTAGCAAGAAAAAAGAGAGCTGGGGTGGCTGATTGTTGAAAAGACTGATGGGTTGAGACTGACTTTTTATGTAGGGCTCAAGATTGGGAGCTCGAACCTTTCTCAAAATTTCTGAGCAGTTGTATCAAGCAGTGTCAGATTTGGGAGATGGCAATAGACTACAGTGAAATTGTTGCACCTCTGGAACTTTTTCTATTAGACCCTATTATTCAGATCTCATCTCTACTCAGATGCCACTATAACAGAGGACACTTTCTGTGAAGTCTATCTGGAAAGTCAATGTTCCATTCCTTTGAAGGTTCCTTTCACTTGGAAGCAGCTAGGGGAAATACTGTTACTAAGGATAACCCTCAGAAGCGAGGAAAAAATTGGTTAATAGATTATACTTTTTGCAAGAGTGAAAAGGAGAGGGCAAATCACTTACTTTTACATTGTAGTTGGACAAAAAAGATTTGGATTACAATGTTTGCAATTTCAGCAGTATATTGGGTGATTTCAAGCATTGTGTGACATGAACTTTGGGCTTGGATAGAGACTCTGTTCATGTGTTGGAAAGAAGCAGATTCCTAAGATGATTCCTCTGGCTTGTTTTTTGGGCTAAATTGGAGAGAGATAAATGAGGAGTCAAATCCTCTTAAGAATATTCTTTAGGAACAATTAATCTAGTTTGTTAAAAATGTTAGAAAGAGTCTTTCGTGCATAATTTTGTATATTGGTGGCTTCTATCGGAAGAGATTTTGAATAGGGGCTTCCCATGGTAACACAATGAAATCTTATTCATCATTCAAAACGAAAATTAATTTTAACTTACATTTGAGTGTTGGATCCAAAATAAAAACTAAATCAAATTACAATTATTAATTTATGGAAACTTCAATTATAAACTTCACTGATTAATTGCATATAATATGCACAAAATGTTACAGTCAAACGGTGCATTAAAAGAATAAAAACATTGAGCTAAAATAATTAACTAATAAAGCTTATAATAACCTAATACATAAGTTAAGAATGATACATATAAAGAATTAAGGATTGATATTTTATAAAAGTAATTTTGGTTAGATAATTAAATTCATTTATTAAATTAAAAGATCTAAAACTGTAGTCTAAATTTAACAGAGAAAATTAACACTTGTAATTAATATGGTTCTTATTTGTTAAAAGTGATTTTAGAAATGACATTTGCTAACTTTGTTATGATTACTGTGCTATAAAAAAATTATAATTACAGCAAATGCCATTACATTTAAACTCATAACAATATTATGGGAATGCTCAATCCATTCGAGTCCCACAGTATTTGTCTTGCCAATAAACAAGTTAATCCCCACTCCATTACAATCTCACAACTTACCGAACAAAGATTTCATTCCATTTCATTCCCATTTAATTTCATCTTCTCATTTCATTCTACTTTGTCGTAATAAACGTAACGTGACAATTGTTGAGAATGAAACCTTAATCTAATATACTGCTTATTGTAAAAGATTTATTGGCCAAGTGCCCACATGACACGGCAAGGAAGAATCCACATCTAATATTATTATTATGGGCATGAACTCTTGGCAGGAAGAATATTCATTGAAATAAACTCTTTTACATACCTCATCACCGGACTTAGACAAAGATGAAAGCCCAATCTTGTTTCTCGAGATCGATATGACATCTTGACCCCACAGCGCAAAACCAGACACCCCATCTGTATGGCCTCTATACACAGCAAGCTGGGTCGAGGAATTCCTACAAATTAAGCTTTTACATAAATGAGAGAAACAGCTTGAACATGCATAGATTTTTTGCACAATAATTGCAATGTAGTAAGTAGCTGAGAGAGCACATATGACTAAGAAAGGTATCAAATTAAGAGAGAGGGGCTCATTAAACCATTGGCGCACTCTTTAAAAAAAAAAAGACAGTTAACAAAAGCCAAATAATTAAACACGAAGCAACTAAGTGATGTACACATAAAAGAAGAAAAAAGAAACAAAAAGGTCGTACTTTCTCATATCCCAAACTCGCAAGGTCTTGTCAAGAGAGCTAGAAACAATCAAATTGGCCTCCAGTGCAGCAATCTGCGTGTAACATTGCCATTAGCAACTGGTAGTCTGGTACAGACCAAAAGAAATTTCTCTAGGAACCTGAAGTACCTTTGTTATATATCCATCATGAGCTCGCCAAGAGGCAACTATATCACCAGTCCTCATGTCAAATAGTCGACAATGACCAGAACTTAACCCAGCTGCAATCCAAGAAGGTGAAGCAGATGTGCTCTTTGGAAATCTTCCATCAGATCCGGAGCAGCAAATGGCCGAGACAAGAGAGGGAAAACCAGATTCAACAGACTCACCCTTCCATAGATGAAGTTTTTGACCTTTGGAAACATCAATAAATCTGTAAAGGAGTGTAGATGTTAAAAAAGTCAATACCCATGAAGACAGAGGTTTTGATATATGTCATCCTCAATTGCAAACAGACAATTACATATCACCTGAGAGAACCATTTCCCGTTCCAGCTACTAGTTTTTCACTAAATTCTAGATAATGCATGCAAGTGTACAAGTTCCCATCGAATGCACCAGTCAATATCCCACTTGATAGTGTACTGGAGTTCAGCATATTGATCTGGTCATTGCTGACGCCTGATCCAGTTATCATTGGACTAGCAAAGTGTGCAGAATCTGTTGATGCTTCGGCAAAAACAGACGTGACTTTCCCACTTCGGCTACTCCATACATGTATGTTTCCATCACAAGATGCCATCAGTCCACCAGATAAGACGCATATGTCATTTACAACCTGATCAAAAGCACAATGAAAAAATGAGAAGTGTGGAAAATTTCCTTCATTACTGCAAAATAGGAAAATCTTGGAACTTGAAATTCGGACAATTCTAATGATGATGAGTTCAATATGTCTTATACGTGGGACTTGATACTTTTGAGGCACTCAAGAGTTCAGTAATGTGAGGACTAGTGCATGGAGAAAGGAAATAGAGGGTAAACATATTAACATCATGTTAGACTCATGTTCTTCTCAACAAGATCAGTCATATCATGGTTATATCAGTTTATCTAGTTCAGATATGTCAGTATACAAAGACAAGAAAATGACCACAGTTCCAAAGGAATATTTTTTTAAAAGCAATGAATCCCAATATTTCTTCAAGCCTACATGTATAGGAATATTATCTACTAAAGCAACAAGAGTCAACATCTCAGTTCTAGATCATGTAAGAAGACACAATTTCTTAGGAAAATCATTGATTTCATTCTTAAAAGTGCTCTTCATGACCAAAAGACCCTTTACAATTTAACCTCCAATGATGCTTAGTATCCTGTAATAGTAAAACAAAATAAGTATGTGATGACTGCTATGCCCAAGAGGAACTCTTCCTAGGCTAGAGATGATGTCGGAACATGTATAATCCTACCACAACTCATTAGGGAGAAGAAATAGATATTTTTGAAAAAGAGGAGAAATTGAGCTAGGATTCATGAAACTACATCTTAGAAGCAAGTATGTTAGATCTAGAACCATGCCAACTGAAGAATGAGAACCCCTATCAATTACATCACTTGAAGTCATAGTCTAACTCTAACCTGTTACAAAATATGACACTTCTTCCTCTCTTTCCTCTCACCCCCACTTCCTAACTTCACATGCAAAAGTGCAAAGATTTCTTACTTGCAGATGCACGAGTATATTACATGAGGAGCTAACTGGAGCATCTCCGGCAAAGAAGCTACCAAATTAGGAGGCTAAACAGCATGCATGTGCTAACTGACACCTAAAAGTACTCTGAGAAACATACCTCTTCATGCCCATAGTAGCCCGATACGCAATTCATCCTAGTCAGGTCCCACTTCTGGACAGTTCCTTTAAATCCTGGACCAATTCCTGCAGTATAAACAGTAGACTCATCTTGGCACACAGCTAAAGATCTTAGGGCTCCCTGATGTGCACGAACTGAATGTATTACAGATGCTCTGATTTTCCATGGAATTTCATCCCTTAGACCTCCTATACGTGCAAGAAACTCAGGTCCATCCCAGCTAATGACTGGACTAGGGAACCAGAACCAATGTTCATGGTGTAGAAGGCTTGAGTTTGCTATGTGCCCATCAGGGAGACTCTCGTCAACTCTGCTATACCTTCTTTGGGGCATCAAGTTTTTCACACCTCTGTTACCCTGTGCTTGTGGAACAGACCATCCGACCCCATTAAGCAACATCTTAGCAGGACTGTACTCAGAAGGAGAGCCTTGACTAATAAAAGGCCTCTTTGCAATAGCATTTTCAGAGCTGCTTCGGGACAACTCTCCTGTACATTCCCACTGTAAGAATGAGAAAATCAGATGTATGAAGTGTATAATAATTCATAAGGGCAATTCCACATCACACGAATTTTGGTGTGGAGTAACTAATCAAATCCAAAAAATAAAGTGGACATGCCTTCCAGTTATGACACCGCAGAAGAAACTGCTCAAGAAGCAACCAAGTGGCACAGCATTGGCGGAGTTTCTCTATTCCAAGAAGAGATGCAAACGAAGGATACAGAAGCAACCTGTTCATGGTATAACTTAGTAAAAGGTAGAGGAGCACTACTTTGTCAACATTACTAAGCGAAGCACACAAAAGTAAGAAATCAGATACCACCATTTACTGAAAAAAAAAAAAAAAAGCATTAATTTGAAAGAGAAGGCACATACACAAGGTCTGCACGGCTCCCAATTTGAGCCTGCCCATCAATCTTTGCTCTGGAAGGCTTCAAGCTTCTGCCAACAGAACCACTAACTCTGCTAGCAGTATCCTGAGAGAAGGCAAGTTCATCTAACAGCTCTTTAAGTTGTGGAAGAACATGAACTGCGGTCAAATCAGGTCCAATCTGCTGACATACTGCCAACAAGGTACTAACAGCAACCTGGTAAGAGAATAGGATAACGCTTCATTGGATAATCTAGAGCAAATATCAGACATGCCAAAAATATTGTACATAAAAATCACAAGATTAAGAAATAAAGAATCCAGATAACGACAAGAAACCATAGAACATTTGTGCCAAGCAGATAAAAGCAATGTCGAAGTCTGGAGTGTCAGCATACTGCTCAAGTCACCGGAAGATTGTGGGTAAACTGCTTCCTCTGGTTTAACCATCAGTTGGACCGCTAGACAATCATAGTTAGCTACTGGTTTCGCCAGTCTTAACAATAAGCAGAACCACTCTATACTCATATTTACCAAAAAGATTCTTGTGTCAACACATGACCATGATTCATGCTGGCCAGGTGGCTTGAGTGTCTACAAAGTTCACTTAAGATACCCAGGAATCCCCACTTACATTCACACACGTACATGTTTTATCATTATTTAATGCATTGGGCTGCAGTATCTGCAATAAATATATTCATAGCTACTAGTGATGATAAAGACACCACTTCGTTGAGGGGCAAGATCTTCGACATGGGCTCTTTAAGGTCATTGATTTGAATCCTTTCTTAGGCAGCTCCGATGCCGAGCCAAGCTATTTCAACTGCCCATTTAACATAGTACCTGGTTTAGCCAGGTAAAATAACGAAAGCAGCTTAGATACTTATGCTTTACTTGAACTGGATGAATTAGCTCGTTGGGCCAGCTTTGAAAACAGCGAAAGCAGCATAATCAACTATAACAAACATGGGTTCCTTGGAGCAGAAGAGTTTGAGAAGTGAAGAGTCAAAATCTTCACTGGGCAGATGGCTATGCCCACTTAAAACTTCATAAACCACTTTAGAAAATGTATTCTCACATGAGACAAGATACACCAGTAGATTGAAAGGACATTTCAACAAAGAAAAATAGATAAATGCATGCCAGAACACCGAAATTGATACTTGAAGCACCTGAAGTACCGAAGTTTCTATATGGGGCTGCATAAGAATCATAACATGGAGACAATTGCGATCCTGCAGGAAATTGAGCTTTCTGAAGTTAATTCTGAGACCTATTCAATTATACTGAGAAAATTATAATTAGCATGTGGTACATACCTGGATCAGCTCTTTCACAACCAGGTCTTTTGGCAAGAATCCAACTAAACCGTGTAAAGTTACCAGACAATCAACTAGAGCTAAACCACTCCAACTCTGCACAGGCTCAGGTTTACTCATGCATGAAATGTTGAGACAGGAATGAATGACCTGTTTAAGCAATGGTAGCATATGTCTCACAATAAACGAGTCCCCAAGAAGTGCACCTGAAACCAAAGCCAAAACTATTAGTTAACACAAGGCACTTTTTAGTTCTATAAAAGGCTGCTGTAGAAAAGCCAGAGAACGAAATTACCAATTCTAACAAGGGCATCAATTCCTTCAGGACAGAGTCCTTTCCCAAAGCAGTGAATCAAAGGCAAAACTGTCTGTCAAGGCTCAAATCTTTAGCATGACATACTCAAACAGGCATTACATAGGTTCAACATTCAACCAGATGGACCTATCTATAAATGCCAAAACAATGATAAACTAAGCAAAACCTTCAAATAATAGAAGGTGGATAACAATGGGAAGTGCTAACCTGGTGAACACTAATTGGTATACCGAGCTCTTCACTAGAGCCAATTAACAGCACAGAAGCAGCAGCAGCAGCAGCAGAACTCTTATGTGGAGTAATGTGCAAGTTTGATATGACCAGTGGATGTAATGTTTCCAGATATACATCTTTACCGACCCGATTCCATATCTCTCTCACAAATGTGTCTTGAAGTATAGATACTTTTAAATGCAAATTACCTGTGGTCTGAAATTATTGTCAAATTAGAAAGGATAGTTCAGAATACATTTGATAGATAAGATGTATAAGATGAAGTTCATATCTAGCCTGAAGAATCTTCTGGATAGAAGGCAAGATTGTTGTCTTTAGTGCCAAAGGCGTTAGATACTTTATAAGTTCTTTGAGTACTATACAGGCCCATTCAGCTTCAATATCTGATGAAGGAGTCACCAAAAGTGGCAAGCAATAGGTAGCACACTTTTGAGCTGCAAATGTCCCCATTGCTTTAAAGGCTCCTTGTTTTGCAAAACTTGCAAGGTAACGAAGACGAGATGCATCTGTTGCTAGAAGTTGAAGCGCAGAAATGAACAAGTAGGAAGACTTGACTGTTGCAGGAAAGTATGGAGATTCCAAAAGAGTTTTGGCCGATGGCCTCCTAATTATTATGCCAAAGAAAAGAATGTCAGGTTAAGCACAGAAAAATGCATTGCCAATCACATTTCCCTGCAATTACAAGGAACTAAAATGGTTTCTTTGTGCATAAGTGCATATTACATCCATAGGCAAGCGAAATTATATATATGTCGCTATTAAGCACACAGAGAAGAAGCACTACCAAATAATTTAAACATAACGAGTTTTAAGAAGGCAAAGCCCAGTGTTACCTGTTCAACTCATCCTGGATGCAAGCTTCCACGATCACTTTGGTGTCAGGAGGAAGTTCTTGAAGCAAGCCCGGCAATCTACCATCATTTAGGTACTCTGCCAGAGACGCTGGGTTGAAAAGTGGCCTCCTTAAATGAAGTTCAGCTAAGACACAACCGATGGAAAATATATCTTTTCCCACAGCTGTGGACAGAGTCTTCGACAAATATAATTTTTGCCTCCAGAGCAGTATCTCTTGGTATCCTATGGAACTTTCATCCTCCACTTCAATGTGCTCAAGAAGATTATTCAGATCAATACCATGTGGCACTCCATACTTTTGGCTGATATCTCCTTCATCAGATATGAGTTCTTTAATGCTATCATTGGCCACCCCTTCCATATACGGGACGTTTTTGTTAGAATCCTCATTGAAACAATAGGTCGGATTTAAATGTCTAGCATGTTCGGAAAATGCAAACGCTTCTTCCAGCTCTTGCAGGTTAACAGTTTCAGAAAGAAGACAGTTATCATGCCTTTGAGACTCAGCCGATCCATTGTCTACATATTGTACCTTCTTGGAAATAGCCCTGCGCATCGGGTGTGGTTGAGTAAAGAGTTGACGACGTCCAGCTGATCTAGGCACTGCAGGGCCTGTTGATGGCAGCATAACATTCTTGGCTGCAACAGCTGCCTCACCAGACATTTTGTACCCGAAGGTGATATCTATCCAATTATGGATTTGGCACGACACCCGGTCACTTTCTAATGCATCCCGATGCATTTTAATGAACTCCTCTGGGGAGCTAGCCCAGGATGGTATAGCCAAATCAGCCATACCATTGTGTATAGAATGAAAAATTTCTGAGTCAAAGTAGAATTCTGGGATGCACTCATCAGGAGTCCACTGATAAAGTCTTTGCATGGTCGAGGGATATTCATTGGGTTCATACACTGATCGTACAGCCAACCGTAGTATGCTCAAAGGCAGCCTCCTTGCTTTATAGCTGCAGACAGCCAGTTCAGAAAGGCACTCATCTGACACATGATGAGGGACTTCAGACGTTGAATAGGTGAAATCCAACTGTTCATCCCCTTTTGCTAACCTCCACTTACTCTTGCTTAAATCTCTCCACCCTGCATCAGAATTTTCTTCAGGTTTTGTGCTAAAATCTATTACCCATGGCATTACTGGATAAAATGTATTATCTCCCCATCTTCTCCCAGCCAATCTGTTTAAGATGAGAAGATACTCAAAATTACTTAGCTCCCCCCTCCACCATCGCTGAAATTCATAATGCCAATCAACAGACTGGGACAGCTTCAAGTCTGCGTAAAGTCCTTGACAAGCACAGCCATCCTCCTTGCAGCTAATCCCAAATTTGTTATTTGGAAGAGTAGTGCATTCACCATCTGTCAAGCCCAAGCTGGACTGATCAAAAATTGAAATCCAGGACCAGTATGACTTGGTCATCATTATACTCGATGGGCAAATATTGCCATGAGTAATGCCTAATCCATGAACATATGCTAGACCCGATAGAATTTGATAGATTACAAACCTTATATCCCATTCAGACATCAAAGTCTCAGGACTATAGTGAAGAATGTTTTCCAAGGTATATGGGGTTTTAGGGAGCACCAAATTAATATGATCAGAGGATTTAAGCATCCCAAGAACAGGAGCTATATTCGGATGCCTCAAACATCCTGGGAAAACATGTTCACCATATGAAGGCACCCCAATCAGATTAAGGAAGTTAACACTGTCCCGTCCTGTGGCCTTTCCTTCAATTAAAAGACAGAGCGAGAGTAAAACATGATCTTCCAGTGACCCAGACAAGAAGCTAGAAGCAAGTTCCTGAAATCTGGAGTAGCAACAAGGGGCAATATAAGCTATTGGTGCCAATGCAGTAATTGTCCTATCACAAGAATACTTGTAAGAATGTTTACAACCAGTGCATGTAGATCCCAATGCCCCAGAGCATGCTCTTCCGCTACCCTTGAAAGTAGACACAGGTCCACTTAATGGAGGCTTCCCAACGGCTCCATCATCATTTAGCACAGCATTATCATGTTCTTCGTTTGCTTTGGATGAAGCCGCAAAAAAAATCCCGTTGCCGTTCTCTTCTGGAGGATTTTCCTCAGTATACTCATTGCTGCATGATGTATCAAATATCAACAGATGTGAAACTCAACGGCACTAGAAGCATCAAAAGTAAAAGCTCATCAAGAGAATGATGCGCTTCATCAAAAACAGCCCCTAAATCCCCATAAAACTACACTACTCGACAGTACGCCACACACTCAGAGCACATTTACATGCTCAACAACAACATACGAAACAGCAATACGCCACATTTACTGAGCAAAACCTCCGAGAAATCAATCATCCTCCACATACCACACTCCATGTAAGTTGCGAAATCAAGCATGACAAAATCACTGTACTATAAGCAAATCTCCGCGGCTTTCTTGGGAAAAGGAAAAAGTAAAAGTTCGAATGAGACAATTATAACCAAGTATCTACCGTTGATCCTGATTCTGAATTCTGAATACTAGCCTAAAACATACACGAACGAACAAAAGTCACGCACGAGGGGGAAGATACGAGCCTCGATGATCTTACATGTATCTGGCCAAGCAAGCGTGCTGACGAGCCGGCAAGTAGTGCAAAACGAACTGCGGCGCAGCGGAAGCCGAAGAGGAAGCCTCGCCGTCGGAGCTCGACACCTGCAAAACCGCAACGCCATTCCAAAAACTAATCAACCGAACACCGCATGACCGCTCGAGCTCCCCGCACATCGCTCACGAAAAAAAAAAACAAAAGCCGGGAAAAGAAGAGGCGGAGGGCGGAGGGCGGACCTGGACGACGGCGGAGGATCCGAAGGGGAGGGGCGAATCGGAAAGGCCGTGGGAGAAGACGAGCCCGCCGGGGAAATCGGACTCGATCCGGCGCTCGAGGCAGCCGAAGCAGAAGCCGCTCTCCATCTTCTCGGCCTACCGGACGATCCCCGTCGTTCCTTCTGCTGCTCCGATGACGATGGTTTCCTCCATTGTCGGCGCTGGGCGAGTATCGGGAGCTCTCTCTCTTTCTCTTTCAGTTTTCAGGGGAGTTGACGGGATGTTGTTTGCTCGATTGATCGACAGGTGAAAACTACCAGACGTTGCCGGAGGAGATGCGTCGAAACGCGGCGCGTTTTTGTATTTGGTTTTGTTCGTTCGTCCACGCGAAAGCTCCACATTTGACAGGTGAGAGGTGGGGAAGGGTGGAGAGTTTCTATGAAAGGGAAAACGACCCAAAGTTATTTCTCGACTATAGTTTAATATGCGATATTATCTACAAACTTTCGATTTATGTCATACGATCTCTAAACTTTAACTTTGCTGTCTCCAAATTTTTAATTTATCCAATGGAATCCTTGAATTTTTCATAAATGTTCAATTTAGTTCCATGGGCTATGACCTTTTCGTTGATTCAAGTTATCGGAAGTTGCAAAGTTGGCTCCCAACTCAATACACTTGAATGATCCATGTAGGATATCAATCAAAGGAAAAAAAGAATGGTCCATGTAACATATTCAACTCGAATTAGAATATAATGTTGGATATTTTTAATATTTTTAGGGACTCTATTGAATATTTACCAAAAGTTTGAGAATCACATTAAATTAATAAGTTCACGGAAAACATTATACGTTGGGGTAAAGTTTAGAAATCACATTTAACAAAACAAAAATTCAAAAACAACATCATAGAATCATTTGTGTAATTATACCCTTCACAAATTAGGGAATTTTTGCAGTCTTGGGCTGAGCACCAAATTGAATTTGAATATGTGTAATATTTTTAATAACAGTTAAAATGATCCTTACTTATTATTCATATGCTCTTACATAAATAAATCACGTAAATTCGTTATGAATGAAACGCGAGTTTTCAATGATATAGAGTTAATTCTTATGGACTTAAGAAATATGTATGCTCTTTAAATAAATAATAAACAACAGAATATTACGGTACTAATTATGGTAAAGATTAAGTTAATAAAGCAAAGACGAAGGGTGATATTTATTTACACCGTTCTTGTTCTTAAAGTAGAAAGCAGATTCAATTTCTAACGATACGTTCCGTAGCTTAATATTTATGATTTCATTTATTGAGTTCATTCGAATTTTATTGGATATGGGGAAGTCGAAATGGGAGGGCGCTCCTTTTGGGTTGCACTCACTAATTAAATGTCTTCAACCGTTCTGTATTTCGCTACCTAATATTTACCACGGCCAAAACTTTATAAATATTAAAAATATTTTTTGCTTGTTCATTTTTGTAAAAAATATGGTAGATTATTCTTCTTAAAAGATATTTTTCAAATTATTTATTTTCCTTGAAACATGCACACACCCTTACTCATTGCGAAAAGGGAAAAAAAAAGAACAAAACGGAGAGACCGATTACTAAATTTTCTTGAAAGGGCTTTAATGAATGGTATAGGACTCAATTAAATTTCACGGAGAAAACTCAACACCTTCCTTTGTTTTTTTCTAATCATATTGGTCATGACCATCAACAATCAGTCGATGATTTCAGGACCAGTAACATCAAAGAATAACGACTTAGTACTAAATTTTGCGATTCCTACGACATCAGAGATTGACGACATGGTACTAAATAAATCTACAATGTCCGCAAAATCTGAGAAAGGTACAAACTGCACCTTTCAATCGAAAAAAAAAAAAAGAGGCAAAGAATCGTCAGCTTCAACATTTCGGCGGTCCAGATTCCGATTCTTGAGTTCCGGAAATGTTTGCAAGCCATCCAGCTAGTCTTGCTTCAACGATAGTCTTTCTGCAGAGCAAAACAAAGACAGAAATGAGGAGATGAAGTCTAGGAATCCCTTGCAGATATTCACTGGAAATAAAGAGGCATGAGAGCTGCAAAACTACTTTGGAGCTATCTCCCTGATCTTTCAAATTTTCCAATTATAGGAACGGTAGATAGTGAAACAATGTGTCAAACGCAACCCAGAAAGAAGCAGATATCGGAAACATGGAATAGTTCTTGTCAAAACATGAAGTACATGCAACTGCTCTTGCTCATCTTTAATAAAGAGATGAGAGGAAAACGTACTTATCAATTCATAAGTCACGATCATGGTCGTTCCATAGAGCGACATGCTCAGAAACCGTGGTCCGAACCCCCTATAAAACCCCCACCACCCGTCTTCTTTGACTAATGTCTTTGCAGTGTTGAGCACAGAGGGTCTTCCCCCACTAAAATTGTCCATGACCTTCAACACAAGACAAGCCAATGAAGCAATAGTTTTCATGAGAGCCTGCTTAATTAGCTACATAAGAAACATGTCTTCGGAAGGTGCCTGGAACAGGACACTGTTTTCAACTAAGGCTGCATCGAATTGAACCTACGAATTCGCCGGTTTGAAGATAAAACACTTGACTAAGAAACTGATCTTCACCAACTTCTGTGTAAAAGAGTCTAACCTGAAGACGTGTTTTTACAGTGTCTACAGGAGTAGTAATGATTGACGAGCAGGCACCAGCGAGCAATCCTGCGGTAGCTTGTACCGTCACCATCTCCGCATGAGATGGCTTCTCCATTTCATCTTTATATCCCAAGCTCCTAGATCAATGAAAGTGAGATATTGAATATTGACTCGTGCTGAAATCTAAGTCTGATGAAACTGTGATCATAAGGCACAAACTCACCTCCAGATAATGTGCTGGGCTGTTCCATAGGCGCCCCACCACAGTGCAGATGCTGGAGACTGGGTAAGAGCCGTTAACCCAAAGCCTCTATAAATTCCACGCACTCCTTCGACTTTCATGACTTTACGAACTACATCAAATGGCCCATTGCATGATGCAGTTCCGGGAAGTCCTTGCACCATTAGCCTCTGGCAGATCTGATGGTTCAATGCAAAACTATGAGAGGAATATTGAGTGGTGCACACAAAGCATTACAAAAATATGAACAGAGAAACAAATATTTTTTAAATCAACAGGAAATTAGGAACAATGATAAAGTCCACAGTGCGAGCAAAAAATCTCAAATGGAGATTCAAGTATGTTAAACCCTCAAGACAGCTTGACTTGAACATTTTAGGAAAATCACCTAAAAGCTAAACTCCACAATGGGTTACTTTGGCAACTAATATGACCTCTTATTAGCACTGGAGAAGGGGGAAAGGTCTATCCACATTGCCACTCCAGAGGAACAGTTCATTAGCACTTATTGTCAACCCAACTGAAAAGTGAAGCAGAAAAAATAGATGGGAAGAAAAAAGGAACAAGTTTGAGAAGTGACAAAGGCTTATACAAGAAAGATATCCTGCCGACCACACTGTAAATATGCTTTAAAAGTATGTTAGAATTACACAGCCTCTGCAGCGAGGGTCATCTAAACCAGATACCAAGGAGTCCCTTGACTCTGCATCCAGTAGAATTCAAAGGACTCTGTAGATTACCAACACGAAAGCAAGGCAGGATTGTTACAGGAAAAAAAATACATACCACATCTAAAGGCACATAGTAGACACACGAAACTAAATTTGACAACATGCCTGCCACACCATTTGCAACGCCAACACGAGTGGCTTCGGGCATATCGAAACGTTCCATATATTTCAGCGTCATATCTTTCGATACTTCTAGCGATGTGAAAGCCAGAACTCTACCGGGCAATGATCCAACGGCAGATGTCCCAAAACCTCTATATACGCCCGGAATACCATCGTTTCTCAATATATGTTTGAACACAACCATCCCACGCGTTTGAGACATTCCAGAACCAGCTACTTGGATTCTAGTCTTCACAACTGCTGCAGGATGTAGTAATGCAGATTGAGCGGTGAAGAGTACAGCCCCAATTATATGAAATCTCATCTTGTCCAACCTAATTGATGCAAACAAAGGGTTGCAAATTGCAGTTTCAGAAACTAATATAAACCCATTTATTTAGCTAAGAAAATCTATACTGAAAATTGTCTAATCCATTGAATGGATGAATATGAATTTGGAATAACCAAGTCTGATAAATGATGGCAGGTATCCGAAAAGAAGAATTCAAGCAGGATCTGCATTCCCGTGCTGGACATGATCAGCTGATTGAACTCCTCAATCGCTGACAAGAGAGATTGTAATGGGATAAAAAGTTGCGAAAACAGAGCCACAAGTTCAAAAATCAGGTTGCACTCTTCACTCTGCCACCTCAATTTGTCACTTGAAGGTATGCATAGTTCCTTAAATTTCTATAATCTGTCATTAAACATAGCTTTCAAAACATCTCATGCCCTGCAGCATTCAATCTAAACCAGTGTAAAGATGATCGAACGAAATTTCTACAATTTATGCACTTTCTTTCCACCGCAAAACGATTTGCCTTCATTCTACTGGAACTAATGCGACAACTAGCATGAACTTAGTCCCCATAAAACACTCAAATTCAAAGAAATAAATACTTTCCAGCATGGCAGCGACCAAGAAAAAAGCGACCCACTGAAGAATTTCTCCTAGACTCGAAACCAAGAATCCCCGGATCACGAAAAGCCGATGATTCAATACTAAAAACCATCATTAATATAGCAAGCCGTTCGCAGGCCGCAGAGTCCTCACATCACCCTGAAAACCACCGACAGAATACAATTGCCCGAAAAGCAAAAAAAGATGGGAAAAAAAAAGGCGAGGAAAGCAGTTCCAACAACTTCAAAAGGGCCAGAAAAAGACGACCTGTCCCAGTTGATGTCGGTGTCGGCGAGGGCCAATCCCGGCGGGGCAGTGGCGTCGGTCTCCACCGCCATGATGGGTTCTCCTCCTCCTCCTCCTCCTCCTTCACCGGCGGCTCTCTCTGCGTCCCGAAATCCAATCTCGAGAGAACCCTCTTCGCGTTCGGAGCGAAGGGAAGCTTTTCTCCGGGAAAGGAGGAGACGCGAAAATGAGAGAAGAGCGTGCGGTCGCACGTCTTGAGAAAGTTCCCGTGACGTTGGGTTTCTTTCCTGTTCCCTCTATATACGCACGAGGACTTTGGAGTTTCTCACGTTTTTTTTCCTTTAAATAAGGAAAGAGAGAGGAAAATAAAAAATGGGAAGAGACGGTTGAAAACACGAGGAGGAAAGAGGAGTGGCATGAACGTGGGGGGGACCGAAGAAGAAGTCTTAGATACGTCGCGTAGGGCAACACCGCCGCCAACACGATATCGTTTGTCGGAAATGCGGTTCGTCTCCGCTCACGCGTTTTCAAAATGGGTCGTGTCAAATTTGTGTTTCCGCGGAATGTCTCTGGGATAGCTGAGCAGGAAAAATTAAGAGATATCAAGACTTAGTACGCGAAATCGCACCGTCGTCGCTTGATCATATGACACCTCGTTTTGCTCGGGTCGGTTCTTCTGCGTCTCTTCCACTTTACATTGCTATCGCGAAGCCTCGCTTTCGGTTTATGCGAACATCGGGGAAAAACCAAGTTGGCACACTTGGATTGGCTTTTTGGGTTCACTAGGCCCGATCCTATTTCTCTCTCTGTCTCTTGGGTCATTATTAGGTGCATCAAGCGCATGCACGTCTGATATATTCGAGTCCTTTCGATTATGTGATTCGGTGTAAATCCACTTACATCGAGGGTGCATGTACATTAGGCTCACATGCACTGAGATTATTAAAAATATTTTTCATCTTTAGTGGTCTCTCATATTTTCTAAGTAGCTTCAATGTTAGCTAACCAAATTAACGCTTCAATTGTAAGTACGTCAACCAAACTAAATTATCGATCTACATTCTCAACTCTTTAACCCTAAAGACAACGGGGAAATAATGCAATGTGTTAGATTGACGTTTCATAATGGTCTATCTACTAGTGTAATAGCCAAGACATGAGATATCAAGAAAGTATGATAATCACATTGCCATTACTGATCATAACATGCCTCTTTTTGCGCAAATATCGAGTCTTTTGGGTAAGACCTGCAAGTCACTTTAGCACAGATTTTGATTTCACTTTTCAATGGCCTACATAAGGATGTCAACATTAATTCTCAACCAGTTTACACACGGTAGGCAAACCTATCATTAGAGATCATGTAAAATGATAATAGTATCGTTCCTTAAATTCGTAACATGAGCACCCTTGATTGGGTTAATCCTCTTGCACCTCTTCTCCCTTACTTCAGTATCACCGAGGCTCACTTTAGATTTATACGCATATAAGGAAAAATCAAATTGAGACATTTGGGTGGGTAGGACTTTTGGGTTCACTTGGCTGAATAATATATCTCCCTCCATTTCTCAAGCCATTATTAGGTGTATTGTCTGCATGCAAGTTCAATATATTCAAGTCTTTTATGTGATTCGGCGTAAATCCACCAACATACACAAATACATTAGGCTCACATGTGTTAAGATGATTCAAAATATTTCCCATCTTTAATGGGCTCCCGCGTTTTCTCATAGATTCAATGTCAACCATCCAAATAGGCACTTTTATTGAAACCAAATTGTCGGTCTACATTCTCAATTCTTTAACCCTAAAGACAGTGGGGAAAAAATGTGTTTGTGCTAAACTGATGTTTTGCAATATGTCCATGTACCAGCATGATGACCAACACATGATTACTGATCATATGATGCCTCTTTTCACTCGAACATTCAGTCTTCTAGGTGAGAGATGCATGTCACTTCTACACAACAATTGATTTCGCTCTTTTGTGGCCTCATAAAGAGAATGCCAATCAATTTTTGACCAATTTGTGCACAAGTAGGCAACCTGTCCAAGATGATAATTATCCCATCTCCTAAATTTATTGCACAAACACCCTCCCATGATTGGGTTAATCCTTTTGCATCTCTTCCACTTTACACCGCTATCACAAAATCTCGCTTTATATATACGGATACTGACAAAAATTGAACAAGGACACTTGGAAAAGTTTTTTGGGTACCTTTGGCCCACTCACTCATATTTCTTCCTCCATCTCTCGAGCCATTATTAGTTGTGTCAAGCACATGCGAGTCCAATAAATTCAAGTATTTTAGATTATGAGATTTCACATAAATCCACCAGCATCAATGGTGCATATACATTAAGTTCGCATGTAGTCAGATAATTAACAATCTTTCCCATCCTTAATTGGCTCACATTTTCTCAATAGCTTCAATGTTAGTCGTACAAATTAGCACTTCAATTGCGAGTACATCAACCGAAATGAATTGTTAGCCTATATACTCAATTCTTTAACCCTAACAGCACCTGGGAAAAATGCGCTGTACTAAATCGATGTTTCATAATATGTCTATCTATTACTGCAATAAGCAAGGCATGAAAGATATTAAAAATGGTATAACAATTGCATCATCATTACTTATTTCGCTTGAACATCCAATCTCTAGAGCAAGACAAGCATATCATTTTCATCACAATAACTAATTTCAGTTTTCTGGGCAAGTGGAAATCTCATTCATTCTTAACCTTCAATGCAAATCTTTGAAACTCTCAACATAAATTAGATAAGGCAAGCATCATTAGTTACTGATAACTTTATGTACAAGTATACAAATCCATCTTTAGAGATCACGTGAGACAATAACTATCTAATTCCCCGAACTTGCAGCACAAACCTTCTTCACCATCCAATTTTGTCAATTCTTATGCATCTCTTCCAGTCTAATTCGCTCTCGCGAAAGCTTGCTTCAAATTTATACGAATTTCAAGAATAGTCGAATTGGGACACTTGGATAGGCTTTCCATGTATGCTTAGTATATCGAACGCAGGCAAATTCAATATATTCAAGCCTTTTTGCTTATGCGATCGCATAAAAGTCCCGCCGACATTGAACGGCCTAGATGCATTGGACTCACGTGAACCCGAATCGTTAAAGAACATTTGTTCCGGCTCCCCCACACAAGTTCTCGGCACTTCCAATCTCGACCGTCCAAATCATCAGCCTTCAATTCGCGAGCACGTCGAGCCCGAATTGGACTGTCGGTCTTTAACATTCTCTGCTCCTTTAACCCTAAAAACCACTGGGGAAAAAGGGAGAAAAAATGCTCTCGAAAAGGTGCTGCTGTGCTGTCCAACTTCGCTTCCGTCGGAGCGCTCTGGTCATGCATGAGGACTAGAGCTCCCCGATTCTAGGGTTTCCCCGCGGCGAGAGGTGGGGGAGGAATCGCCGCCAATCTCCATTGCTCGGGCTCGAGGGTTAGTGTTCGTCGAAAATTCTCTTTTGAGTTCGTGTCCGCGCCGCGGGTCGATGCTTTTCGCAACCCCCCGCTGAATCGGCGAACCGGGTTTTCGGTTCTTGAAATGGCGTGTCGCGGGCTGCCGTCTCGTCGTGTTTCTTCTTTTGCCCTCCTGGTCTAGCGCGATTTTGATCGGGAATTGCTTGGAAAGGTACTTGCTTTGTTGCTCGCGCGAGTGCGTTCGTTGTGCGGGCGTTTGTTCTGTGACTGAGGTAGATCGATCTTTCGTGGTGATATGTGGTTGGTGAATTCGTTATTTTCGGTTTCCCCCCTTAATCGTGGAATTCGGACATGGGATTGGGCGCTTGTTATAAATTTGATGTCCTGTCATTAATGAAGTCCTCTTCTTGGTGCGAAGCTCGAGGGAGAAATATGGAGTTTCTGGGCGAAACGAAGCTTCTTTGGTGAATCGTTAGCCGTATAGGGATGTTGGGTTGTCCGTGATTGTCAAATTAGGTCTTGTTATTGACTGAATGGGAACATATGATTTTGGATGACTGCGATGTCTCTGATATATTGTTTACTTGAATGGGAAAGATTAGACATGTTCTTCCTTGATATTTCCTTGATGTTCTATTCCATCTTTTTTGTGTACTGCTGTAGATAACATAGTGGGTTATGGCAACGGCGGAGTCAGCATCGACTTCCCTTGGTCCACGATATGCCCCAGATGATCCAACTCTTCCTAAACCATGGAAGGGATTGATTGATGGGAGCACTGGTAACTTGTATTATTGGAATCCTGAGACCAATGTTACTCAGTACGAGAAGCCAGCTGCTTTGCCTCCTCCATTGCCAGAAGGCCCACCTCCCTCTGCCTCTTCTACGCCTCAGCTGGCTTCAAATCCAGCTGCCCAAGCAATGCAACAAAACGGCTTGGTGGCTCATCAGGGACGACATATGGCGCAAGCTGCGTTAGGGCTACACCAGCAGGTCTTGCCTGGAAACCAGTTACCTCAACAGCATGTCGCTTTCCAGCAAGGATCTCAAACTGGCCAATCTGGACAACCACAGGTTCTTCCAGCTAATTACTCTGCCCTGCAACAGGGAGGTTATGCACCACATCAAATGGGGATGCAGTTGATGCAGATGCAGCAGCAGCAGCAGCAGCAGCAGCAGCAGCAGCAAATGCTGCCACAAACGGCTCAACAAATGCAACAGCACCACCCTCAGCAATTGCAGCAGCACCAGCTGGGCCAGCAAATGACACAGCAGTCTGCGCAACAAATGTCACAGATTGCTGTAGAGCCGGTGTCACAGCAAGCTGGTCAGAAAATGATGCAGCATCAAGGCTCTCAGATGGCTCATCCTCAAGTACATCAGCTTTCCCACCAGCACGTGCAATTTATGGGGTATAAGCAAAGTCCTCCTCAGGAGCAACAAAGTTCACAGCAACAGACCCCAAGTGGTGCACCAGGACAGTTGCTTCAGATGCAACAAGAATACAGAGCAGCATATCCAAAGAGGGAAGAAGTTGATTTTCAACAGGTTAATCAAGTTGGGTTTTCTCCTCCACAATTTCAACCAGCTGTTGCTTCATCTGCTCAAAACCTGCCTCCTGGATCCAACCCGGGGCAGATACCTCAGATGGGCATCCATTCTGGTCAAGTTCCGCCATATGGTCGTTTTCCAGTGAACATGCATCAAGGAAGCTCCATTACTCAGTTCCAGCCAGCTGGGGCTGGCTCATATAGTCAGAAACAGAGTCCTGAGTTTCAGAACCAGATGGCTGCCCCCATGATGCATGCGCAGCAGCCTAATGTGCCTCCAGTGGGGTTGAGAATGGGTTATGAAGATAATTTACACAGTAGATCCGGAAGGGAATATCACCATAATGCCGACAAGGAAGGACCAATGAAGAGTCCACAGCAGCCCAAGCTTGCAGCAATACCCGTGGCAAGAAATCCGCAGGTACTTTTGGTGTTCCAATACAGATCCTATTGCTCTCTTAATATCTCCGAATCCAGTGTCAGTGTTTATTTTGATGTAGTTGTGGGAGATGGTGTTGATGGCTGATAGAATCATGCTTGCGAGTTTTATGTGGAAAATCTTCTCTAGATTGATCGATTTTCCTTTACTTGGTTGTCTAAAATAAAATGTTGACACTGTTGGTCATATTATTCAGTTTGTAAAACTGTCATTGCATGTGGCCACCATTGTATTGTAATAAATGAGTGCTATTCCATGTTGCTTTTCTCTTTCGATCAGCACTTGCATGGCTTCTTCCAGTTCCCCACCTGCTTAAAAGGACTTCAGGTCAAAAGCTTCTTGCATGATGATAGTTGAAATGTTTTGGATTTGGTTTGATGAGGATGAGCATATTGTCCATGCTTTTTATTTTCTAATACTTCATTATAAATTACCCACAATAAAGATTACTTTGAGGGTTCAAAGTTTGCAGTTGTTGCTGTGTTGTGCTTTTTATTTGGCTTTGGATAGCCAGTTCTGGCTTGTATAGTCTTGTGTTTTTTTACTTATTTTTTATATTTATTTTTCTATCCTTGTTCATTTCTGATGTACTAAAAATTTGATTTAAGTGAAGTCCTTTATTGTCTATCAGAAAAATACAACTGTTTCCCAGTGAGATGGATGTTAGGTCTTGTAATTTGATTTGAGTGCTAACCAAATCTTGAAATATGCATTCAGGCAATGACAATGGGTAATTTGCCATTCCAAAATTTTGCTCCTGGACATGGTGCTGGATTGCATGCTCCACATGGGAACGTGATGCCTAACGTGTACAATCATGCTATGGGAGGTCCTCCATTTGCAAATGATGTTCCTGGAACTCCTTATGGTGGACCTTCAGATGTTTCTAATCTCACACCTGCTGAAGCGTATCGTCAACAGCATGAAGTTAATGCAACGGTTTGAACTTTGGACTTTTCTCAACCATATTAATGTGTGGATTTTGACATTTTGCATATTTTTATTTTTAAATACTAGGAACTTACAGGTTTGATAGCCTAATGCGTAGAAAATTACAAAGGAGGATCATCTAGGATATTGAGGGTGACTTCGGTATTATATATACTTAAAAGAGCTCTTATTTCGCTAATATGAAGCTGTTAAGGAATGATCTGAAATTGAGTGAAATGATATCGGTACTTAAACTCATGCTAAATGTTGTACATAAGGTATTCAAAAGCTGAAGGAAAGGTTCCCTTTTCAAGAACTGGCGTTTTTTGCCTGGAAGTTTGATGGGGATAAACTCTGTAAATTAGCAGTTTTTTCTTTCCTTGTTTATATCATGGTCAGGGTTACCAGAAACTGCTAGTGAGGCTATGGTATGTGATCTGGAATGTATATTCTGTAATCTGGGTGGCTCAAGATAGTGTTCTGGTGACTGAGAAAAGGCACAGGTGCAATTGACAGGGTGGTAGAAATGCTTGAAATCCTAGACTGAGGAAAACATCCTCACGTGCTGGGTCTTCTTTCCAATAAAAAAAAGGAAAAGGTTCAGAGATAATGTGTGCTGCATTGGTTACCAAGAATATGCTGAGTTTTTTTTAATAAATGGGCCTTTGCTTTTACTTTGACAATGAATCATATTGTTTATCTTACTGATAAAGCTATAAGATAACTTGAGCCTTTAAGTTTACTTGATTTAAATAGGAAAAGTGTTGGCCTAGATAACACTTACTATGTATGTTTAAATGTATTTTGGCCAAAACTTTACTTGTTTCCTATCCCCCCGAAATTGTATTGTTTGGACCCCAACGATTTTGTTCTGCTGCAATATTCTGTAGAAGTCTAGCCACACAAGTCCCATGTACCCAGTGAAGCGGCATTCTGGGTTCCCCTTTTTATTTGGTGTATGCATTTTGGGTAACCTTGGTTTTAATTGATTCTTTAATTTAAAACCTGTTCTCTAAAATCATTTTAGGAGAGGATGTGAGTTTTTACAATATAACGATGCACTTGGGTCTTTCACAATATGTATCTTTTTTGCTAATATTGGCAGATTTCAGATCGGCAGTTCTTTTTCTGTTTATTCAATTTTAATCATGCATATTTCTCTTGGATTATTTAATAGTATTATTCCTATCAGTTTTCCTTCTTGATAATGGATCTGGTAGGGTGTTTCTGATTCATAATACATATTGAACAGGGTGATAATGTGCCGGCACCATTTATGACATTTGAAGCTACTGAATTTCCTCCAGAGATTCTGAGAGAGGTAAGTTATTGGGCTTCATTAGATGATCCGTGGAAGTTCTGGGGTCAGAAGAAACTTGGAGAACTATTTCATTGCCTAACTTGGTTATTAAACTTATTGTTTTACTTCAATCTCATCTGCTGTCACTTGTCGCAGGTGCGATATTTGCTCCGGAGGAGGAGCATATGTCGTACGCTGCACTGCTATTGGCACAATTATCCTAATTTTTGGTGGAGGCAAAATGGAATGTTGGAGCCTTTGTTGGTCATCTTCTAGCGGGGTGATTGGCCTTTTGTCCAACTCACACCTGATTGACTGGGATTTCTTGCTCATTGGCTCCGCATCTTATGTCTTTATTGCACTCTTTTGTTGCCTCTAGTTGCTTCTGTAAGCAAACCCACACCCATGGGTTCCTTTTTTTTTTTTTTTTTTTTTTTTTTTCTTTTTGTGATTTGCTTTGATATGATCGAGTTTAACCCCGTTTGCTTAAGCATAGATATGCTAGGTATCTTTTGTTCTTTTGGTTATCTGTAATGGGTGTATAATGTGCCTTATTCTTTTGCAGATGCATTCTGCCGGTTTTGCTTTTCCCACGCCTATACAGGCACAAACATGGCCAATTGCACTGGAAAGCAAAGACATAGTGGCAATTGCTAAAACTGGTTCGGGAAAAACATTAGGGTACTTGATTCCTGCCTTCATGCTTCTTAGAAGGAGGCGTAACAATCCTCAGAAGGGCCCAACAGTGCTGGTTTTGGCCCCTACACGAGAGCTTGCTACTCAGATACAAGATGAGGCTATCAAGTTTGGCCGTTCGTCAAGGGTTAGTTGCACGGTGAGTTTATTTCATCCTTTTTTTTTTTTTTTTTTTTTGGGATTTAGCTCATTTCGCCCGCTTAAATAGCTTAGCAATATATCTTAACTGAATTCGTCTATCTCTGGTTGCAGTGCTTGTATGGTGGAGCTCCGAAGGGACCGCAGCTGAAGGAATTAGATCGAGGAGCTGACATTGTGGTGGCAACTCCTGGACGGCTAAATGATATCCTTGAAATGAGGCAGATAGACCTAAGCCAAATATCTCTCCTTGTGCTTGATGAGGCAGATCGCATGCTTGACATGGGATTTGAACCTCAGATCCGTAAGATTGTAAATGAGCTTCCACCTCGCAGACAGACTCTGATGTACACGGCAACATGGCCCAAAGAAGTGAGAAAGATAGCGGGTGATCTTCTTGTTAACCCTGTTCAGGTCAACATTGGCAGTGTTGATGAGCTTGCTGCTAACAAGTCAATTACACAGGTAGCAAATGCAAAATGCATGTCTGTCTGGCAACATAGTTAATGATAGTAACCCCTAATCATTGATCTTCTTATTACCTGAGAGTGATATAAACTGTATCATGTCCATATTTTATGTTGCATACATCTTCATATGAAGTTCTCCGGGATTAAGGTTCCTGGAAATAGTTAGTGGTATTTTTGGTATCTGCTGCACAATCTAACTGTTCCTTCATCTCTTATTGTCATTTTCTACATGGCGTTTCTTGGAATAAAAGTTGATAAGAAGTGGGACACTCAATGCGTAATTATTTGATAGGCGTTTATGTATTAGCATTATAGAAGTGGTGTACTAAATACCATCACTTTGCTACTTGCTGTGAGAATTTTCTTTGCTAATTAATTAGCCCGTGCAAAGTTTCAAATCAATTTGTAGTGTGGCTTAGCACTTAAAATCTGAAATATGTCAAGATTTATGGGGAATATTGTTATGCGTTGAATTTAAGTACAGATAATGGCCATGTTCGTTTGAATAGATTCATCAGAGTATCAACTTAGGTTAAAGTATTTACTTACAGAACAAGAAGTAGATTGGTGGAAATTGAAGAGCGTTTAATCCATAATACTGTTTAATTTGATTTTTGGACAATGGGATCCTAATATAGTATTTGTTTCCACTTTTAAGGATAAAGAATTAGCCTTCTCCTGTGAGTGTTCAGATACTCAGCTAGTCATTGTGCTTAATGGGATGTAAAATGTGCAAGGGTAAGCAAATGTGCATGGTATGCTAAATTTTTTCACGCTCTTCTTATTGTGAGGTAAAGTTGGTGAGATTTAATGTGCTTAAGTAAGTCATGCGTGATTATATTACAAAAAAACGTATGGGTTAGGTTTAAAAAGTTGACCTGGTTACCTTTCTTAGATTAACAATTACCTATGAGATATGATCTTGTTTTGTTCATGTTTCTATTGGATTCATATGACAAAAGGGTGCGGTCCTTTCATTTGGAGTTTGTGAGATGAAGCTCTTCCTTATAATAAAATTCTAGGTTTGACAAGGTTGGGGGCTAATCTCATAGATTTATCTACTCATGAGTACAACTCTGCTATTGGATTCAATCTTGCTTCTTTTACTTCATGGCCTGATAATCTTTCTGAGACTCTGTTCAAAAGAATTCTTTTCTGCTGTGCAGCATGTTGAAGTGGTACCCCAAATGGAAAAACAGCGGCGTCTGGAGCAGATCCTTCGTTCCCAAGAACGCGGTTCTAAGGTAATTGTTTTTTGTTCAACGAAGAGGCTGTGTGATCAGCTTGCACGCAGCATTGGACGTAATTTTGGAGCCGTTGCTATTCATGGAGACAAGTCTCAAGGCGAGAGAGACTGGGCTCTAAATCAGTTTCGGAGTGGAAGGAGCCCTATATTAGTTGCCACTGATGTTGCTGCCCGGGGCCTTGACATAAAAGATATCAGGTTAGTTCTTTGTTTTTTTTTCTGTTTTAGAACTTGTTTACCTGTCTGAACCAGTAAGCAACAAGGTCTGTTTGAAGAACTCATATCCCTGAATTTGCATTTGTTGTGTCTCAGGGTAGTGATCAATTACGATTTCCCTACTGGGATTGAGGATTATGTCCACCGAATTGGGAGAACTGGGAGGGCTGGTGCAACTGGAGTGTCGTATACTTTCTTCTCTGAGCAGGACTGGAAATATGCAGCGGATTTGATAAAAGTCCTAGAGGGGGCAGACCAGCAAGTTCCCCCCGAGGTGAGAGAGGTGGCTTCTCGGGGTGGGTCTGGTTTTGGCAAAGATCGTGGAAGGGGCAGCCGGTTTGATTCTGGTGGTGGTGGACGTTGGGATTCGGGGGGTCGTGTTGGGATGAGTGGTGGTGATTTTGGTGGCCATGGTGGTATGGGTGGTGGCAACTTTGGTGGTCGTGGTGGTATGAGGGATGGGAACTTTGGTGGTCGGGGTGGAATAAGAGATGGTGGGTTTGGGGGACGTGGAGGAGGCCGGGATAGCTTTGGAAACCGTGGTGGAAGAGGCGAATTCTTTCCCAGGCGTGGTCGAGGACCCCGAGGATTTGGTGGACCACCAGGCAGCGGTCAGGGTGGTTGGGATAGGAATGACCGGGGCCCAAATGATCGGTTTGATATGGAGGGACGTGGCGGCTATGCACGCGGGCGTGGACGGGGGCGGTTTGGTAGTAGAAGAGAGCTTCCAGATATGGGTAGAGGTAGAAGTTACAGTCGTAGTCCGGATATGGTTCGAACGTGGGGCAGCCGGAGCCGCAGCAGAAGTCGTAGCAGAAGCCGAAGCCGTGGTCGCAGTAGGAGCTGGAGCAGGAGCAGGAGTCGCAGCCGAAGCCGGAGTTGGTCAAGGGGGCGGAGCCGTAGCTATAGCCGGAGCCTTAGCCGGAGCAGGAGCCGGAGTCGCAGCCGCAGCTATGAAAGAAACAGGAGGCCTCGTGTTTCCAAGTTTGATCAGAGAGAACCGGATACTTCAGGCTTAGGTGTCCCTCCTGGTTCAGAAGCTGCACTTGCACCGCCGGTTGGGCCATCAGATACATTTTCAGGCGTTGAGCCGGCTGGGGATCTGCCTTTGGTAGCTGATACAATGATTGTGCCTCCTGCGACTGAGGCAGAGCATTCAGTGGCGGAGCCATGAATTTTGATTTTGGCGTTTTCTGGTAGCCAATTCATCTTCTTTCAGGTCATTGGTTCCAAATTTTGCTTTTACGCAATGCAACTTAGTGAAGGGATTGGCCGATACATGAAATACCTGAAGTCGCTGTTGCGCATGGGAACGGATTTAATGGTTGGTGATGTCAAGTATTGCGGTGGATGTTGTGGGTGTGGGGCATTGTTGCGCACCGAGGAAACTTAACAGTCGCGATGGAGCTCGGAATCAAGAGGGGTTTCTTCCTTTTGCCGGATTCAAGGGTTCCTGTGCTGAAGTAGACTTTAGGTAATAGTTGGTCTGATACTTGGTGGTGGGATTTTTGTATTCAGGATTCGGGAAGCAGCTACTGCGTTTCTCTGTTTCATAAAAACTGTCGAAGTCAATTATTTCTGCCAAATTATTGATCTTGCAGGGCAGGGGGCTAGGCGTTGGTTCTTCCTTAATTTCAATCGTATGTTTAAAATGGTAAATAGGCTGATTAGCAGGCAGAGAGAATCAAATAATTGGGGACCGGACTAAGATTGACATGCCAAAATGCAGTCGGGATCATTAGAATTACTGGTTATGACGATCTGGTAATCTTAAACTTGCGAGAGCCTCAAGAGACGGAGTGGAAACAGTAGATTATAGCAGAGAGACCAGCTGCAAACGATCTAACTCTACGAAATTAAGTTACGCGGCGAAACGCCGCCACATCCGTAGACAATTTCCAATCACCGGAATAAGAACGAGGGACGCTTACAGCTGGTGTGGTTGCGTTGGACGACAGATTTTATCACGAACTTGACGTTTGACAAATAACATCAGCATTTCGATGGCGCTCCACTCCTAAAGAAGTTATCACGCACTTTTCGGTCAGGGTTCTTATTATCAAGTCGAGCATTCCAGCTTGCGGAGCACTCAACTAACCCTATCGGATCACAAGAGTTCCCCCATCCAAAATAACCATTTATCACCCACCAAGGGGCGCGGACACCACAAGTGTCAAAATTTAGTATATGGACTATTTAAGTGCCGAAAGTTTCAAAATGTACACTTAATTACTAAAATCAGATACTTAAGATACGTTTGGTAATATTTCTATTCTTTTCAAAAATAGTTCTTTTTTTTTTATCTCTATATATATTCTTCAGAATAGTTTTTGAATAAAATAATGAGTTTAATAACTGCACAAAATTTCTATTTTCGGAATAAAAAAAGAATGAAAATGTGTTTGATATGATCAACAAGTTTTTTTGTTTATAATTATAATTTCTTTTAATTTTGTAGTAATTTTTTTGAGATTTTTCTTCTTTTCCTTTTTACCTTTCTTCTTCTTCTTCCTCCTTTAGGCGGTCACCGGACAACGGCGACTAGGCGAGGGTGGCGACGGTGGGCGGCGAGTCTCCACCGACTAACTAGAAGAAGAAGAAGAAGAAGAAGAAGAAGAAGAAGAAGAAGAAGAAGAAGAAGAAGAAGAAGAAGAAGAAAATAAAGAAAATTAGTTATTTCTAGAAGTTGTTTCCAAGAGTAGGAAGTTACTTTTTTCTACTTTTTATTGTTATTTCAAATCTATTCCCTAACTACTTTTCTATTTCGAAGAATAGAAAAATTAAGTCATGTTACTAGATAGAATTTTGTTATTTTTCTATTATGATGAACAAAATAACAGAAAATTTGGAATGTTACCATGCAAAAAAAAAAAAAAAAATTCAAATAATATACTTTAGTGCTAATAGCAAGAAATTCTGACCAAAGTATAGATGTGACATTTTTCGGAGACTTTTTTTTTTTTATCAACATGGCAATTTTATTTTTTTTTAAAATGTCCACGTAGTGCCCTAAGCCCCTAAATTTAATTTTAAATATAAATATTAATTAAAATAAACTAAAAAACTAAATTGAAAAAAAGAGGCAACTATAACTTCATCGAGGGCCTCCACAGCCTTTGCTACTGGTGCCCCATTATCGTCGAAAATGGCCAACAACTCGGGTGGGGAGAGGGTTGGTTGGAGTCGCCAAGCCCCAACCAGCGGCCGACGACCCTAGCAAACCACCAATGAGGGCCTTACCCTAGCTAGTGGCAGCCCTTGGCCCAATTGGGCGGGCGACCCTCATTAGATCTAGTGGAGGGCCGCGAGTCCTCACCCTAGATCTGGTGAGGACCTATAGGCCCTTGCTAGCGATTGGCTAGGGTCGTGGACCGTTGGCTGGGGCCTAACAACCTTGGCCCTCACCCCGCTATCGCCGACCCTCACCCCGTTATCGCCAACTCTTTCCAACGATAGTGGGGTAGTGATAGTGGCGAGGCCCATAGAGGCCCCCGTTGACTTGCTACTACTCCTCCTTAAAAAAAATAAAAATTAATCAAATTAATATTTACATTAAAATCGACCTTGGGGCAAAACAACGTTGTTTTGCACCTTCATTACTGAGTAGGCAACTTCGACAAGTCATATAGACCAATTTATTCTTAAAATACTGCCACGTAGTATTTCCAGCTACCATTGTCAGAATTAGCACTTAAATATCCTAATTTTCAGAGAAAGTGACACTTAAGTATATCATTTGAATTTTTTGGGGCTTAAATCTCATATCAAATTTTGCACTTGCGGCGCATTTTGCCCCACTCACCAGAGGAAACATCTCTCAACCTTTCGGGAAAAGAATTCATTTAATTTAATATGAATTTTGTAGAGCATTTATAAACCTCCGATCCATGGAAAACTTTATTTACGGCCCTCCAGCCCCGAGAAGAAAAACCTCTGTATCAAGGCTCTTGTACATCATTTCCTTAACAATCTGAGAGAGAGAGAGAGAGAGAGAGAGAGAGAGAGAGAGAGAGAGAGAGGAAGGAGAAATTGGCTCTGCTCACGTCATTACCTCCTTTCATTCTTGCTTCATGCTCCTGCTCCTATCCATCTATTTCTCATCATCTGCCATTCTAGAAATGAGGGGCTCGGACCGTATGGTCAAAGACATTTGTTCCAAGACCCAAGACCCTGTCTTTTGCACGCAGATTCTAGCATATGACCCTCCAACGAAAGCCTTGCACTGTTCTCTCTGGACTTAGCTCAAGCCAGCACCAGTGAGACCCAGATCGCAATCAACGCCAGGATCAACAACACCAGCGACCCACAGCTGAGGGAGGCATTTGCTGCATGCTTGACTGCTTTGGGCGCGGCTGTTTCCGCCCTGGGGGATGCAGACATGTTCGTCGTTTCGGGGGATTATGTTAACCTGAGGACTCAAGCTTCAGGTGGTGTGGCTCATGCTGAGCAGTGCCAAACTGCCTTGAAGCTCAAGCAAGAAGAAGCAAGTCAAGCTTCAATTGGTGTCAAGAACAATGACTTGAAGCGTACTTGCAGCATCATTTTAGCTATCTCTAATCGTTTGCTTGCTTTAGATTAGTTCTCAACAAGACTTGTATCAATGCTGGGCCAAGCCATCGTGTCGTGAATAACATCTAAATCTTGATATTTTTCTCTACGGAACACGGGTTATGAAATGACAGTGCCTATGCAAGAAAAGCTCAAAGCCAATCCCACAAAATAGTAAAGCTTCATAAGTTCTGTCCATATTTCTCTCCAAGGCACGATTCATTTAAAGAAATTATAACCTAGTAGCTGCACTAACATATAAGGTTAAGTGTCTAATCTAAATATCCACATGTTAAGTAATTGACATCCTACGAAAGCGTATTAATTCATGTCAATGTGCATTAACATATAAGGCTAAGTGAATCGTGTCGCGTCATATTTCGATTTTCACTAAATACTTCATTTTCTATCATATTCATTTTGCACAAACGAATCGTGTCTACTGGCCCTAAGAATCTGTCCCTTTTGACTGATAATGTCCGACAATCAGTTATAGAGTTTACATTATTTTGACTTCGCGAGCATCATGTTTCCAGCGACGGTTACATAGAAATTGCCATTTCAATGGATGGCTCTTTGAGCTTAGACTAGCAAAATCTTCCCTTCTCGTGCTTGTACGATTTAAGTTCTGTTTATTTTGCGAAAATTAAATAATCTAAAATATATAATTTGATCATTTACAAAAATGAATAGATGAAAATGTTTCTATATGTTTAGAGATAATTGCCGTCAATGATGAAAATAAATTTCATTAACTAATTATTTAAAGCAACCACCTTATATGTATCTATCCATAGTTGAATGTGGAAATGAATGACATGTTCATATAGCTAATAATCCCTTGGGAATTTTCAATCTTTTTGTAGGCTTAATTTATTTGTGGAAAATGAATGATTTGAAAAAAAAAAATTCCTATTAATATCCGTTTGTATTGCTTTCAAAAATGAATAAATGCAAAATATTTTCGTTGCCCACGAAAATGTATACATATAAATTGTTGTCGATAATGAAGATATTTTCTTTTGACTAATTATCTCAAGCAATACAAATGGTCATTTTAAGGAAAAAAAAATATAAAAGGAAAAAATATTTTTCAAATATATATATATTTGCAAAATGTATAGAGCCGTACTTATATGTTATATCTCATTCAGTTATGTTAGGCAGAGCCTTAGGCCATCGGGAGCATAATTGAAGATGGAAGTCTTGGGCCGTCGGTTTAGGACCTAAGATGAAGGCCCTTAAAGCTATCCGTTTTGTGACGTCGATAAGAGAAATAAATAAAAGTTGGTAAAAAGATAAACCAAAATAAGCAAATCTAAAAATACAATAAAAAAGTTAGTAAGCAATTTAAATGAAAGTTAATAACCGAAAAAAGGGTTAATAACTCAATTGGATAAAAGTCAGCAAGTCACTCAAGTTGGTAAAGTCAATTTAAGGCGTTTGTGAGAAAAAGAAGAAGAAGAAAGTTGGTGATTTACTACAAAACATTGCTTAGTAACTTAAATGAAAGTTGGCAATCCAAGACTAGTTGATAACTTAATTGACGAAAATTTTGTAATTTGCTTGTATTTTTGTTGTAATTTTGTATTAGAGTTGATAAACTTAGAGGTTAGTAAGTAAGGAAGACAGAAGTTGATAATTTTTATAAAAAAAACCCAAATAACCGGTAGTATCAACTCAACACTAGTTGGTTACATTGTGGAAGAGAAATTGGTGTCTCACAAAAATACATATTGGTAAATTCATAAAAAAATTTGGTAAATTTAAGCCGTCAGTAAGAAAAAAAAATTGATGAAGTCATTACAAAAGTTACCAAATTCAAATAAAAACATACAAGATGATGTTGGTAAATTAAGTAATCCAAATCAGAGTTGATATTTTAATTATAAATAAGATGGCAATTTGCTTTAATTTAGACTGAAATTTTTTAAAGAGGATTGGTAAATGTAAGGAGTTGGTAAGTGAGACTAATAAGAGTTTGGTAAACTAAAGTATCTTAAGAGAAACAAATGGTAAATAAAAAATGAATCAAATAAGTATTAGTAAGTATATCGAAATAGAGTAGGTAAACCGAAACTCATTGGTTACCTAGGGCGCGTTTAAGAACGATTCTTTAACCGATTCGACAAGAAATGATTATTTTCGATTACTTAGGGAACCGATTCCGAGTAAAAGAACGTGTTTGGTAATTGTCTAAAATTTTTGATTACGGAATAGAATTGCGTTTGATAACGTGTTCATTGATTCTGTTCCAAATTATTTTTTTTATTTTTAAATAGTTTTTCTACTTTTTTTTTTTTTTTTTTTACCTTTTTTCCTTTTTTCCTTTTCTTTTTCATTTTTTCTTTTCATTTTTTCCTTTTTCTCCTATTTTTCTTTTCTTCTTGTGGCCGGTTGCCGGACCGACGACCGGTCAGACGAGGGCCGGCGACGTCCGGCGACCTCTCACCCGCGCCCTCGCCGCCCCCTCGAGGCGGCCCTCGTCGGCCGAGCGCCGCCGGCCTCGCCCGCCGCCGGCGACGCTCGCCCAGCCCCCGCCGAGGCTCGGCCTCACTAGATCCGGCGAGGCCGAGCGTCGCCGGTGGATAGGCGGGCCTCGCCGGGGGTTGGGCGAGGCTCGCCGGGCCGGGCGAGGCCCGCCCGGCCACCGGTCGGCTAGGCGAGCCGGCCGGTGGCTAGGCGGGCCTCGCCTAGCCCCGGCGAGCCTCGGCCTCGCCGGATCCGGCGAGGCCTCGCCTCGCCGGTGGACGGGGCGGCCTCGCCGGGCCGGGTGAGGCCCGCCCGGCCACCTGGCGGCTAGGCGAGCTTGGGCGGTGGCCGGGCGGGCCTCGCCCGGCCCGGCGAGGCTCACTGGAGGCTCGGCGAGGCTCGCCAGTGGCTGGGCGAGCCTCCGGCGAGCTTGCCGGACCTCGCTAGTGGCTGGGCGAGCCTCCGACGAGCTCGCCGGACCTTGCCCTGGCCAGGCGAGCCTCCGGCGAGCTCGCCGGACCGGCGGCCAGCGGCTGGCGGCGGGCGGCCGGCGGTGGTGAGTGGCGGCGGACGGCGGCGGGTGGTGGCGGGTGATGGTCGCGGGATGGCGGAAGGAAAGAAGAAGAGTTTTATCGTGTTGATCCTTTTTTTGATTCTCGGACGTAGAATCAACTTTTTTTTATTCTCAAATCTACTCCAAAACCGATTCTGGAACAAATTTGTTCCCGAACAAAATTTTTACCAAACGCGATTCTCGTCCCAAACCGATTCAGGAACAAAAATCGGGAATTGGCCATCTTGTTTGGAGTGTTGCCAAATAGGGCCCTAATGGAAAAAGATTTGTGAAAAGTTGGAATTCTAGTATAAAAGTAGGTAAATATAAGACATTGTTGAGAAAGACAAATAAAAGCCAGTAAAAGATATGAAAATTCCATATTTTACTAAAAAGCCCATTTTATAAAATCTTCAAGAGATTCAAAGTCTTATGTTTTTTAGGGAAAATTCCAAATAAAAATATGAAGTGCTTTTGTTTTCTCAAATAAGGATTTAAAGTGATTATATTAATCACAAATGAAGGCTTGAAATGATTGTGGTTATTTCAAATAAAGGCTTAGTCTTACCTACTCACCGATCAACAAAAAATTCTGGCCGATTAGGAATAATTTTGTCTAAATAAAATTTAAATTTAATTTAAATTAGATTAAAAATACAAAATACAAATACAAAAACAAAGACAAGAGGGCTCTCTCCCATTTATAATCGCTGCCCCATTGTCAATGGGGCAGCTATGATGGTTGATGAGGTCACTAGTGCCTGGGTGAGGGCCAACAAGCCCTTGCCAAAGATGAGAGACGGCGGCAACCCTCTCCTAGATTTGGGCAAGGGTTGCCTGCCCTCACCCTAGCTTGGGAGAGCGTTGTTAACCCTCACCCAGATTTGGGAGAGGGTTCCCACCCTCTCCTATCTTTGGCGAGAGGTTGTTGGCCCTCATCTCTGGTCAACGAGGGTTGCTGGCCCTCACCCAAGAGCCAGCGGACCCATTGGCCATTGCCATCGCCCCAATGACGATGGGGTGACAACCATAAGCAAGAGGGAGACTCTCTCCCATGTGTTTTCATCTCTCTCTCTCTCAGGGTTTGCTTTAGGCCCTTATTTGAGAAAATAATGGCACTTTAACTTAGTTTTTCCTGGTTCTAAGTATAGATCTCCTCTTTGGTATTGGAGGCAAAGAAGGGATCTATGCCTAGAATCAAGGAAACCAAGTAAGTTGCAACAATTATGCTATAACCTCATGTTCAAGTCTTTTAGGGACTGCCTTTTAGTTACAAACTACCCAGAGATTCAATCCAAAACATAAAGACGCTCAGTGATGTCAAGATTATAACATTTCCAACTAAGCTAGTTGCATTTTATTATGGAGAAGACGAAAATGAGCATTTTATTTGCTCTGAACTAAATCTCTAGGTATTTTAGATCCTTATTTAATAAAGTGAGGGCACTTTGGACCCTTATTTGGAATTTTTCTTATTTTTTAAGAGAAAATTACCCAATCATCTTCAAATTTATTATATAGATGTTAATTCCGTCTTAAAATTTTTAATTTTGCTAATTTAGTCTTCAACTTTTGTGCGAAATTTTCACATAGCTCTTCAATTTTTGTTGGAAATCGTGCCAATTCGGCCATCCTATGTGGCACACCACCACGTCAGAAATTTTCAACAATAGTTGGCCGAAATGACTTAATTGACAGTTATACAATAGATTTTAGTCTGAATGGACAACATCCCAGGTGTATTACCACTAAATTTCTCATATTTACTATCTCTTTTTAGTAATTTACCAGCATGAAGCAGATCCTTTTTCTTTTGCCAGCGAAGTAGTAGAATAGTTTCCTTGGATCAGTTCTCAACTAGACTTGCATCAGGGGTAGGCCAAAAGTAAACGGAGACTTGCATCGGATTCGTTTTGAAGTACTGATATTTTGTTGAAAGATCCATATTAAAAGAAGCATGTGCGCCATTATAAGTGTCATTTTAATGAAGGATCATAGCCCATCCTTCGCGGAGCAGAAGCATCGAGACTACATGAAGGCACGATCGTCCTAAGTTGATACTAAGAATATGCAGAGTTCTAATGCCCGTCCTTTGCGGATCAGATATCAAATTGCCCCTCTTGCACCAGCTGTTACCATAACCAGCTGATACTGCTAGCATGACATTGTTGACTCGGATCCAGGTCACTCCCGCCAGCTCTAGGATGGGTCATGTACTTACTGTAACATCCCATACACAGAGGGCACAAGATTCAGGACATAAATGACGATTGGTCCCTAACAAAAAGGCTTTTCCTTATCATAGCAAGAGGTTCAACAACATGTCCTGTTCTTCTATCAAACATTCTGCTTTTCCCCACATATTATTGTCTGTTCATACGAATTCAGTAAGATTTTCCAGTGATCCAACCTAAGGCATAAACATTACTAAAAGCTCCATGACAACCTAAAAAAAAACTGCAATGAATGGACAGACCACATTTGTCCTCATAAATCTGGATTTAGATAAAGCATATTCCCCATGGTGATACAGCATTATATTTTGCATTGTAATTTGCAAAGACGAGTCTTTCAAGTCTGAACCATATCAATCACCTCACCCAACATAATGGCACACTTAATAAAAACTTCAGTTTAAACATACATAACAAACTTACTGCCCAATAACAATGCTTGCAGAGCTTCCAATAAGATGTCAACTCAGGTATGGACAATGGTCGGCTTGTAGTCGATCACTACTACTTTCTCCAGTGTGGGAAGCAACTGGTTCGCGAATTCGACGTGAGCAGGATGACCAATGTACTCTGCTATTCCCTCGGTGCTCTCAAACGTTGACTCGATGACGTGCGTGAAGCCTTGGTGCAAGTTCTCAACACTCACATCCTTTCCCCTAATTTCAAATGAGAAATGATTAACCAAGATCAGGCATCTGAACAAGCTCTTAAAAAACATTACATGACATATCACCGGGGCATAAATATGAGAACTCTAGCGCACCCAACTTCTATTGATCGAAAATCTGGTTGACAAAATAGTGAACACTACGGCATAAAGAGAATAGCCAATGTCCTTTTGCTTCTAGTTGAATGTTGTGATTCTAGCCCGACAGAAAGTCTCTTTGATTGAAGGTGTTTCTTCAGCATTCTAATTTGATGGCAAGAATCAAATGTAAGCTCAGAACAATCTCTGATCTAGAGATAGACAATGAATACTCCAAAATGATATGGATCCTCGATAGTGAAGGATAGATCTATCGAGATCAGGACACATCAAGTAAAACAAATGGTGCGTAATGTATCCTGATCTCCGAGGGCAAACTTAGCGAACCACTAAACCCTGAGTCATAGAGCTTAATAACCCATATTCTCTAACTACCGGTCAATCTTTGCTAATCTATTTCTCCAAAGAACATCTGATTCAAAGAGTTCTTTACAGGATCCTATTGCAGTGGCAAGATCGAATCGGACGCTTAGAACAACTCCAATCCAAAAGACAATGAACACTCCGATATGTCTCAGCAAAACAATTAACCACACATCAGGCAGACAAAGCCAACCACAAGCCACTTGTCCTCCTCGACTTGATGTCAACAGCAACAGAAACAGCAGCAAAAACAACAAAATCTCGACTCCACGATGAGGTTTCGGATATCTATAATGTGCAGTCAAAGAAAATGTCTAAGATCACGGAGAAGCCAATTACATAAACTGGGTTCAAAAAATGCACCAAGAACGAGGGGGAAATTAAGGGAAAAAGCCCAAGAAAAGGGGAAAAACAATGCACAGAGATCAGAGAGAGAGAGAGAGAGAGAGAAGAGTACCAGTGGAAAGATTTCATGGGTTCGATGAGGTTGACGAGATTGGCGTAACCCTTGATGAGTTGCTCGATCTGGTCAGGTGGAATTTCATCCTTGAACTTGGCGAGCACCACATGCTTCACCAATCCCTTCGCTTCCTCCATCGTCAGCTTCCTATCCGGAGTTCAGAAGTCTCTGTCCGCTCTGCACCATCCCTTAATTTATAGTCCTTCGGAGAAAGTACCCAAACTCCACCCAAGTTTTGGGTATTACTCGATTACCCTGCATATTTCAATTTATTATATATTGCTCCCTGAATTTGTCACGGCCGTTTACCCTCATGATATTTTTCTGTTGGAGGTCTCTCTTTTACCCTTGCTTTTTTTTTATTTATAAAGAAATGAAAAGATAAAGACAATGGACGGAAATAAACCAACGGATACATCGACAAAAATAGATAACAATAATGATAATCTGATGAATATATTAGGTAAAACTGATAAAATATTCAAAGAAAAAGAAATACAACCGAGTAAAATGGAAGAAAAGGCCTTAAGAATATCACACCGAGTCACTGTTTATCATTTCCTTTTTTTTTTTTGGTAAAATGTAAGAACATATTGAGCTTTGAACCAAATTTACAAAAGTTCGGTGCCAAAAACTTACACTCAAAGAGACAACACATCATAATGAGTGGAAGGGAGCCGAAGTAAAACAGAAGACTACAAACAAAGCAAACCAAAACAAGCACAGAACAACCTAAACAACAGAAAAAAATAACCTAACAAGAAACAACACTAGGCATCACAAGGCCGAATGGACCCCACAACTTAGGCCGCATCTGCCAACAATAAAAGTGAAGAGCCACCAAGGAGATAGCCGCATGTAGGAAGAGCAGCCATTTGGCAATCAAAGACAAGCTAGGACCTTACGGGAGTATGAGAGTACCTAGCAGAGAAGATAATCAAATTGATACCTCAGCTACGCTACAGCCTCCTGTTTCTAAAAGTATCGTTCACATTCCTGAAAGTGATGGCTTTGTCTCTGACGACTTTAAAGAGATGATTCTTCACCGCTGGAATGGCTAAGTTCTGCTCCCTAAAAGTGATGGCCTTGTCTCTTCTTGTTTCTAAAAGTATCGTCCTCATTTCCTTTGATGAGCTAAGAACATCATTTTCTTCTTTTTGTAATTTTTTGAGTATTTTATTGATCAATCATTTTGTACAATAATTAACCATTTAATTATACTCATGTATAGCTAATTTTTCTAATTGGACCTTTTGTCATTGAGCCATCTTCCCTTTCCATTTAATTTGTGTTTATTCTTTTTTCTTAAATCATATTTGTTTAGTTCTATTAAAGTGGCTATGTAATCATATTTTGACAAATTGTTTAATGTTTTAGCTTATTTCGTTTTTCATGTTTTACCACAATAAAGGGTAAAAGAGATAATTCCTCTAAAAAAGAGAGATGAAAGTATACACTTACCCTTCATAGTTGTATGCTTTCTACATGCTAATGGAAAAAACATAAAGAGTTAGCGTCTGTAATAGAACAAAAATTGAGGGATTGTATAACAGTTGAAAGTTCGGGGGCACATATGAAGGCCCAAAGTTTAAAGGACTTTTGTGTGATTTACCCTAGTTCTTTTTAATTCTGGGTAGATGACAACATTTTGGCAATGCGATTAGTGTTTATAATAATTTTTTTAAAACTACATATATTTGATATTAGAAACGTGGGTCCTTCTATTATGAGGTCCATTAGTTACCTACTCTAATGAGTATTAAAGTATGAAATATGACTTAAAAGTTTATGAAATGGCTAGTATTTCCGAATAGGGCATAGAGTAATATGAGTGCGTAAAAGGAGTTTAGTATTGGCACTAGGGATGATCAGGTCCAAGGTGGGTAGGGTCTAGACCTAGACCCTGTATCTGACCCTGTTATAACTGGTTCATCTTTTCTGGACCATATACTCGACCCTGTTTATATTAAACCTTGTACCCAACCCATCCTGTTTTTCCGATCCGGTTCCAAAGTCAACCCTGTTTCCACTATAACCTGTTTTGCAATCTCCCGATATCCTATACGACTTCGAATTTTATATTGATATGCGAGAAAATAATGTAATTCTCATAATCTGTATTGAAACAGTAAGCATTTGTAATAAATAAATACATGAACTTTTTGACTAAATGAAAAATTAAGGATCCACAAGGCTAACTATAATAAATAAAATCATAAGGCAAAGAATTAACAACAAACATGGATCTAATATTAGTCTTATTCCCACAATTACTACATGAAGCTACTCATTTATGCAAGCATAACTCCTCCTACAAAATAGAAATTAGGCGAGCCAATCCATGTGATACACAAGAATTTGGTGGTGATGAACACCATTTGTCCATCAGACGGTGCGAGAGGGAGTCGGTGAAGGAGGGAAGCAAGTGAGGAAGAGGAATGACAAAAGAGGAGTGCCATGCGTGTTTGAGAGAGCCAAGAGGAAAAACATTGTGTAATTGTGGGAGTAAGAATAGAAATCGCGGGGAAAAAAAAGTTTTGGACCTCTACTTACAAAACCGGTTCGAAAACCGGTCCAAGAACCAATTTTCGGATGGGTAATCACTCGGAAGCTGTTCTCGGACCGATTTAAACCGGTTCCGAATTTTGGGAACCGGTTTCAACGGGAACCAGTTCCCGACGCTGTTTTCTGGGTGGGCCGATCCGAGAACCGGGTATACCTGGTCCGGTTGCACAACTCTAATTGGCACAATTAACTCCAAATGCTAGAGGACTTATGGGCCAAAAGTTAAGCCTAGCCTAATAGAAGACCTTGTATTCGTCGGGGTGGTCCTAACTAATCTTTAGAATAATACGGTAAAAGAGACAAATGAAAGCTAGTAGAAAAGATAAGAAAAGTCGATAATTTGCAAAGTATTATATTTTTTTAACCCACGGGTTTTTAACGTTTATCAACTCTTTAGTAATTAAACAAGATGGAAAAAAAATTAGTTCTTTTTTCGCAAACGAAATAGTAGAATTGCCTGCTTGAATTAGTCCTCAACTAGACTTGTATCAGTGGTTATTATAACTTAAATGAAAGTTGGTAATCCAAAATTAGTTGATAACTCAATTGACGAAAAATTCATAATTTACTCGTATTTTTGTTGTAATTTTATATAAGAGTTGATAAACTTAGAGGTTAGTAAGGAAGACAAAAAGTTGATAAATTAAAAAAAAAAAAAAAGAAGCAAATTACCGGTAGTATGTACTCAACACTAGTTGGTTACATTATGGAAGAGAAGTTGGTTTGTCACACCAATACATATTGGAAAATTCACATACAATTTGGTAAATTTAAGCCGTTAGCAAGAAAGATAAAAAGAAAAAAATTGATAAGTCATTAGAAAAGTTAATGAATTCGAATAAAAACATACAAAAGAGAACTCTAGTAAATTAACTAATCCAAATGAGAGTTGATAACTTAATTAGAAATGAGAAGACGATTCACTTCAATTTAGACTGATAATTTTTAAAGAGGATTGGTAAATGTAAGGAGTTGGTAGAGGTAAATAAATGTTAGTAAATAAAAGTTTGGTAAACTAAAAATTAGTATCTTAAGAGAAACAAATGGTAAATTAAAAGTAAGCAAGTAAATATGAGTGAGTAACTCAAATAAGAGGAGGTAAACCAAAACTAGTTGGCTACCTAATAGAAAAAGATTGGTAAGTCAATCAAAGAGAAGTTGGAATTCTAGTATAAAAGTAGGTAAATATAAGACATTTGTTGAGAGAGACAAATAAAAGCTAGTAAAAGATAAGAGAAGTCCATATTTTGCTAGAAAGCCCATTTTATAAAATCTTCTAGAGAATAAAAGTCTCATGTTTTTTAAGGAGAAAGTTGCCCAATCGATTTAAAATTATTATACAGATGTCAATTTAGTCATAAATTTTTCAATTTAGCCAATTTAGTCATCAACCTTTGCGCAAAATTCTAATATAAGCCTTCATATTAATTTTCGTTGGAAATCCCTGACATGGTAGTTTGATCATCACCGGTCATCCTATGTGGCACACCACAACGACAGAAACTTCCAGCAAAAATTGGCCGAAAAGACTTCATTTGTATTTTGCGTAAAGTTTTAGGATTGAATTGACAAAATTGAAAAGTTGCAGATTGAATTGACATCCATACAATATGTTTAAGATTGATCGGTTAATTTTCCCTGTTTTTTTACCTCTAATCTTTATATATTTACCATCTCTTTTTAGTAATTTACCAGCATGAAGGAGATCCCCTTTTTTCTGCCATCGAAGTAGTGGAATCGTTTCCATGGATCAGTTCTCAACTAGACTTGAATCAGTGGTAGGCCAAGAATAAACCTAGATTTGTACCATATTCGGTCTGAAGTACTGATATCCTGTTGAAAGATCAATATTAAAAGAAGCACGCGTGCTATTATAAGTGTCATTTTAATGAAGGATCAATGCCCGTCCTCTGCGGATCAGAAGCATCGAGGCCACACGAAGGCACGAGCGTCCTATGATGATACTGAGAATATGCCGAGTTCTAATGCCCGTCCTTTGCGGATGGGATATCAAATTGTCCCTCTTGCACCAGCTGTTACCATAACTAGCCGACAAAGCTAGCATGACATCGTTGACTCGTGTCGCAGGTCACCCACTCCCGCCCGGCTCGAGGATGGGTCTTATAATTTGGGATCGCACGGGACTTATCCACCAGTGTAACGTTCCATACATAGAGGGCGTGAGATTCAGGACATAAACAACAAATGATCCCTAACGAAAAGGCTTTTCCTATCAAAGCAAGAGGTTAAAAAAGACGTCCCCTTCTTCTACCAAACATATCATAGCAAGAGGTTCAAAAAGACATCCCGTTCTTCTACAAAACATTCTGCATTTTCCTGCATGTTATTGGCTGTTTATACGAATTCAGTAAGATTTTCCAGTATTTAACCTAAGGCATAAACATTACTAAAAGCTCCGTGACAACCTAAAGAAAAAAATGCAATGAATGGACAGACCAGGTTTGTCCTCATAGATCTGGATTTAGATAAAACATATTCCCCATGGTGATACAGCATTATATTTTGCCTTGTAATTTGCAAAGACGAGTCTCTCGAGTCTGAACCATATCAATCACCTTACCAACATAATGGCACAGTTAAAAAAAAAACTTCGGTTTTGCCATACATAACAAACTTATTATTCAATCACAATGCTTGCAGAGCTTCCAATGCGATGCCAACTCAGGCATGGACAATGGTCGGCTTGTAGTCGATCACGACTACTTTCTCCAGTACAGGAAGGAGCTGGTTTGCGAATTCGACATGTGCAGGATGACTAATGTACTCTGCTATTCCCTCGGTGCTCTCAAATGTTGACTCGAAGACGTGTGTGAAGCCTTGCTGCAAGTTCCCGACGCTCATATCCTTTCCCCTAATTTCAAATGAGAAATGATTAACCAAGATCAGGCATCTGAACAAGCTCTTAAAAAACATAACATGAAAGATCACCAAGACATTTAGTATGAGAACTCTAGCGCACCCAACTTCTTTTGATCGAAAATCGTGGTTGACAAAACAGTGAACACTGAGGCATAAAGAGAATAGCCAATGTCCTTTTGCTACTGGTTGAATGTTGTGAATCTAGCCCGACGGAAAGGCTCTTCGTTTGAAGGTGTTTCTTCAGCATTCTATTTTGGTTGCAGGAATCAAATGTAAGCTCAGAACAATCTCTGATCTAGAGATAGACAATGAATACTCCAAAATGATATGGACCGTCGTTAGTGAAGGATAGATCTATCGAGATCATGACACATCAAGTAAAACAAATGGTGCGTAATGCATCCTGACCTCTGAGGGCAAACTAAGCGAACCGCTAAACTCCAAGTCATATAGCTTAGTAACCCGTGTTCTCTAATTACCAGTCAATCTTTGCTAATCTATTTCTCCAAAGAACATCTGATTTAAAGAGTTCTTTTCAGGGTCCTATTTCAGTGGCGAGATCGAATCGGACGCTTAGAACAACTCCAATCCAAAGGACAATGAACACTCCGATATGCGGATAAAATGAAGTATCCAAACAAAGAACAATCTTTTGAAGTCAAATTTTCTAGGATATAAAACACCAATGTCAGGCAACATAACACTGATTTCTCTTCTGATAACCTCAATCTCAGTAAAACAATTAACGATAAATCAGGCTGACAAAGCCAACCACAACCCACTTGCCCTCCTTGACTTGATGTCAACAGCAACAGAAACAGCAGCAACAACAAAATTTCTACTCCCCAAAAGGTTTCAAATGTCTATAACGTTCACTCAAAGAAAATGTCCAAAAATCACGGAGAAGTCAATTACATAAACTGGGATAAATTAGCACCAAGAACGAGGGGGGAATAAACGGGAAAAGCCCAAAAAGAAAAAGAAAAAAAGAAACAGAAAAACAGGACACAGAGATCAGACAGAGAGATAGAGAGAAGAATACCAGTGGAAAGATTTCATGGGTTCGATGAGGTTGACGAGATTGGCGAAACCCTTGATGAGTTGCTCGATCTGGTCAGGCGGAATTTCGTCCTTGAACTTGGCGACCAGCACATGCTTCATCAATCCCTTCGCTTCCTCCATGGTCAACTTACTACTCCGGAGTTCAGTAGTCTCTGTCCGCGCTGCACCATCCCCTTAATTAATAGTCCTACGGAGAAAGTACACAAACTCCACTCAAGTTTTGGGTATTACACGATTACCCTGAATTTTTCAACTTATTATATATTGCCCCCTGAATTTGTTACTGCCGTTTACCCTCATGATATTTTTTTGTTAGAATATGTAATTCGTATGACTTTTTAAAGGTATTTTACTTCATTGCGTTTCAAAGAAGGTCTCTCTTTCGCCCGTGCTTTTTATAAAGAAATGAAAAGGTAAACGGAATGGACGTAAATAAACCGATTCGTACATCGATAAAAAAATAACAATAATGATAATATGATGAATATATTAGATAAAACTAATCAAATATTCTAAGAAAAAGAAATACAACCAAGTAAAATGGAAGAAAAGGCCTTGGGAATATGAGTCACTGCTTATCATTTCCTTTGATGAGCTGAGAACATCATTTTCTTCTTTTTGTAATTTTTTAAGTATTTTTATTGATCAATCATTTTTTACAATAAATAACCATTCAATTATACTCATGTATAGCTAATTTTTCTAATTTGACCTTTTGTCATTGAGCCGTATTCCCTTTCCATTTAATTTGTGTTTATTCTTTTTTCTTACATTATATTTGTTTAGTTCTATTAAAGTGGCTACGTAATCATATTTTGACAGATTGTTTAATGTTTTAGTTTATTTCGTTTTTCATGTTTTACCACGATAAAGGGTAAAAGAGATCATTTCCTCGAAAAAAAAAAAAAAAGAGAGAGATGAAAGTATACATTTACCCTTAATAGTTGTGTGCATTCTACATGCTAACGGAAAAAACATAAAGAGTTACGTCTATAATAGAAAAAAAATCGAGGAATTGCATAACGTTTGAAAGTTCAGGGGCAAATATGAAGCCCCAAAGTTTAAAGGAGTTTTGTGTAATTTCCCATAGTTTTTTAAATTCTGGGTAGACGACACCATTTTGGCAATGCGATTAGCGTTTATAATAATTTTTTTTTTACTATATATATGTGTGATATTAGAAAGTGCGTCCTTCTATTATGAGGTCCATTATTTACTTACTCTAATGAGCATTAAAGTATTAAATACGACCTAAAAGTTTATGAAATGGCTAGTTTTTCCAGATAGGATGTAGAGTAACATGGGTGCATAAAAGGAGTTCAGCATTGGCTCAATTATTAACTCCACATGCAAGAGGACTTATGGGCCAAAAGTTAACCCCAGCCAAAGAGAAGACCTTGGATTTGTCTGGGTGATCCTAACTAATTTTTATAATAATACGGTAAAAGTGACAAATGAAAGCTAGTAGAAAAGATTTAAAAAAAAAAAAAAGTCGATAATTTGCAAAGTATCATGTTCTTTTTACCGATGGTTTCTAACTATTATCAACTCTTTAGTGATTAAACGGATGGGATGAAAAAAATCAGGTCTTTTTTCGCGAACGAAATAGTAGAATCGTTTGCTTGGATTAGTCCTCAACTAAACTTGTACCTGTGGTTATTATAACCTGTTGACAAAATTTTTGCTAGCCGAATCCAAACTGGCATCTTTTTGAGTCGCTTGAGAGTTGTGTATTCATCCAAGATCTGCATTCATCCAGTTCACATCGATTCGAAAAGTTCATCGCAATAAAGAAGTTCCGATGTGCGGGCCCGTTGCTAGCATGACATTGTCGGGTCTAATTGCGGCTCAGCCATGCCTGCCCGGATTTGAGACGGGTCATGAATTTTGATGTCGTGCGGAATTATCCACCAGCATAACAGCCCCACGTAGATGATGTGAAGTCCAAGACATACACGAGGATTGACATCCATTGAAAAAGGCTTTCCTATTATAACATGTTGTTGAAGTAGATGTCCTATTCTTCTATCAAAATTCTGCACTTTTCAGGATGGTAATGTTAAGAAAATTGTCCAAGAAATCCTAAAATAGTGGCCATTTTAGAAAGGTTAGTTTAGTCTAAACTTTTGACGATTTATTGTTATAATTCTTCCGACCGATGTGGCCAGAAATTGATGATATGAACGCTAATCGATGTAAGTGAGGACAATTTTTTTTTTTTTAAAATTTTCCAAATATATATTTATTTTACTTTATTTTCCTTTTGCCTATAGTTGGTACTCAGCCATGGCTGAAAGCTAGCCACAAGCAAGGACCAATGATGCTCTTGCGTCCTGGGGAGGGCTCCCCTTGCCCTCGCTAGATCCGACGAGGACCACAATGCCCTCACTTCCCCTGCCTATGGCTGATCACCAGCCATGGTCGAGTGCCGGCCATATGCGAAAGAAAAAGGAAAGGAAAAGAAGGAAAATATTGAAAAAATCTTCAAAATATGAAAAATACTAGCATTTGAATCAGCAATTTCCAGCCAAATATTTTGGAGGACTTACGTTGATAAATTATCAAAAAGTTTATGAATAAATTGGTACAATTAAAAGATTTAGTACTTAATTAGTTGCCGTATAAAAGATTTAGGATTTTTTTGACAATCATCCTCCTAAGTCTATTTATACAGAGTCAGTAAGATTTACAAGTCATCTGACTGGAGGTGCGAACATTACTAAAAACTCCATGTAAACCTAAAGAAGAATGAAAACATGAAACTGCAATGAGTGGACAGACGGGCCATGGCTGTCCTTAGAAATCTGAATTTAGACGTAGCACTATTTCTTACTAGTAATTTGCAAAGACAAGTCTCTCAAGTCTGAACCATATCAATTACTTTACTCAAGATAACGGCGCCCTCGATCTTCAGTTTAGTCGTGCACAACGAACATTCTTAACGAACACAACACTGGCGGAGCTTGCAGCATGAAGTCGATTCAGGCATGGAAAACGGTTTGCTCATAGTCGATCACAACATGTTTATCCAGATGGGGAAGGGATTGGTTCGCAAATTCGGCATGAACAGGATGATCCATGTACTCTGCTAATCCCTTGGCACTGTCAAACGTTAAATAGAAGACGTGCATGAAGCCCTGGTCCAAATTCTTGATGCTCACGACCTTCCCCCTAGTTTTACAGGAGAGATGATGATAACCCGAGATCAGGCATTCCAAACAAACTGCCAAGGAACAGTCTATGAATGATACACCAAGACAAAGATATGCTCGACTGAGGGGGAACCAAGTAGGAAAAAGCGCCAGAAAGGGCGGGGAAAACACAGAGATCAGACAGAGAGAGAAGAGTACATGTGCTAAGATTTCAAGGGTTCGATGAGGTCAACGAGATTGGCGAAATTCTTGATGATTTGCTGAATCTTGGCGGGTGGGGTTCCGTCTTTGAACTTGACAAGGAGCACATGCCGCACCAATCCCTTCACTTCCTCCATTGTTAGTTTCCTACTACGGAGTTCCAAATTCCGGTCCACACTCCAAAGTACTCAAGCTCGGCCCACACTGTCCCGTCATTTATATATAGTGGTCTGAGAAAATTACAGAAAACACACCCGATTTTTAGGGTAGTATACATTTACCCTTAAAATTTTCAATTATTTAACATTACCCACCTAACATTCTTCGGGTGTGTTTGGTTGGGCATTTAGAAAGCCCCTTCAGACCACTGAAAAGCCCATTGAGAAAAAAAAAAAAGGAGTGTTTGCTTGCAACCAATTTCTAGGGCGCTTTGAGTTGAAAGTTGGGCTTTGAGAATCTTTGAAAGCTCAATCTTTAGGCCTCCACTAAGATTGAGCTTTCAGCATTTTCGGAATGCTGAAGGGCTCCATTAATGAAATTTCGTGGAGTTCCATTTTTACCCTAAAAAAAGCATCGGAAACCCAAATTTACCCCCATATAAAAGAGCAAAACCAGGGGTTTCGCCTTGCAGCTCCTCCAGAAACGCTCACGCTCCCAACTCCTCACGCTCACTCTCCCGAGAGCCCCACGACGACGTCGACTTCAAGATCAGTTTGGATATCGAATCCACCTTCAGATCTGCCAACGACACTTCTCCAGCACCTTCAGCGTGTAAGCTCGCTCGCTCACTCACTCTCTCTCTCTCTCTCTCTCTCTCACTCGCTTGATTCTTCTCCTCATCTGGGTTTAATGATCCCATTTGACTCCCCTGCTCCGCCTGTTTGTATCTCGTCTGCTTTTGCTTCTAGGTTCCTTGTTTTTTTTTTTTTTTCCATGCTCTCGCTAGTTGGTAATCGAGATCTGTGATTGTATAACCCATGACGGAGTGCGAGGGTGAAATTCGGGGCGGTTGCTTTTTAGCGGTCGAATGCGTGGGAATTTGGAGTTCTCTTTAGAAAGCAAGGGTTTTGTGTTGCTTTGCAGGTTTCGCGAGCTGAGATTCAATCTGGGTTTTCGAGGTTGGACAGATTTTTAGTAGTGAGCGGCAAGGGATGTGGGTTGTGGGTTGTGGGTCGTGGGTGTTTTTTTTTCGAATTTCAAAGGACATACAATTGGAGTTTTCCGTTCAATGTTTTGAATTTCAAAGGACAAGTTCACAAAATAGAAATACTGCATTTGCTATACTGTTGTTTTGATTCTTCATTTCTATCAAGCATTACCAACAAAAACTTTTGCATTCATCCTTTATGTTGTAATTTTTATGTGCCTCTGAAACTGCTTAGTTTACTGCTGCTAACTGTAAATTGTTTGGAGTTATGTTCTCTCGTCTGGTTCCTATTGAATGAACTTTGGCATCTGTGGATTTTTTCTCTTTTAACATTATTTGTCCATAAATTTTTGTACACCATGTTTCCTCTTTTGCTTTGCCAGACACCGATGAATACATGCACGTGATCTTATGATGCTTGGCCACATGAGCATTGATTCTGTAAACTTTATTGGGAGAAAGAGTTGCATTATGCTTTTGTAACCATGACTAGACAGTTGAAGAAATGCAATCGTGCATGATTTTTAAGGCTGCTTTGTTTAGCTTGGAAGAGCTGATTTTTAAGGCTGCTTTGTTTAGCTTGGAAGAGCTGAAATGATTTGTTTTCTTTTCTTTTCAACCCATTGAGCTCACTGCTCACAAACTTGAAACCCAGAAGATAATAATATTTAGACAAAATCCAACAACAATCATTTCTTAAAGCTTTGTTGTTGACTATATATCATCATTCTCTTGTAAATACTAATATGGCAAAAATGTCAGTGATCAGCATCTCCATAATGCTTGTGAATTGTTTGAATCCCCATAACATTCTTTACCGTGAATTATTAGTTGGACTACTGTTGGACTACTGAACATGTTATTCTCCATATTAGATTTTGGACTAAGAGCATGATCCACTTGAAGACTGAATGCATCGATATATTTCATTTCCATGTGTAGCGCAACTAAATGTATAATACTTGCTCTTCCCTTCACTCTTGGAGCACCACTTTTGTTGTGGTTGTATGAGTGGAAATCAGCTATGAAAATTTGACTTATTTCTTTATCAGCTCTCGGAGGCTTGAAGTCAGTAGGGTGGAGTTGCTTCTTCAAGTTGGAGCATTTTGTGTGGCAGTTGGTGCGTTGATTGCAAGTACTTTTTCCATACGGTATTGGACAAAATTGTTTTTTTTTTTTTTTTTGATAAAGGTAATAGATATATTGACTTTAAACCAAAAGCTATACAGCTATACACAGAGACATGGCACCAAGAACTTACACTCAAGAAGACAACAAGTTAGATCGAGTGGAAGGGTGCCAAGAAGGAGGAAACAACGCATGAAAATCATAAACAAAAACCAAAAACAACGGCAACAAGGCAGCCAAAACAGCATTACCAACAAAAGGAAAAGGAGATCTCTTAAACTCGGTGACCCACGCAGCTAAGCAGTAGCAAGAAATCATCTGCAGCAGACAAAGGCAACCCTCACATACCAGATGCAGCTCCCAACTTCAACAATACCCACCCACTAAAGAGCAGCACAAGAAGCTAACTAGCCAACTGAGCAGCCCACAACTCTCAAGAACCGGCGAAGGCAGCAGCACCAAGAACCCGAACTTACAGGGGAATATCAGTAGAATTAAAAATGGATGGGTCCAATCCCCAACAATGTTGAATCCTTCTATTTCTATAAGTGTCTGCAACATTTCTGATATGGCACGTTTATATGGTCAAATAGTTATGTTTATATGATCAAATAGTTATGAATGTATGAAGTAATTAAGCATATTTGTAATTTTTAATGATAATGAGCTTCTTTCCTCAAAGCATATGACATTACATTCTTTTTGTAATTGAGAAAGAGAGCATGTGAATTTTTTCATTTGATGCTTTTTAGCAAAAAAAGGAATTTTGATTTTAATAAAATTGTTTATACAATATCTCTAACATTGTTGTTAAATATAAATTAAAAAAGTCGCAAACATTATTATTTTTTAATTTTAAACAAATAAAAATTAAAATATTTAGATTAATCACCAAAGGGGCTTTGCAAATGTGTTTTTACTAAACAACATTTCTTTCAAAGTTGCATTTCAAAGCAGAATTTACCAAACAGTTTTTGATTTCCTCCAAAGCCCTTTAGCTAAACTTAAACCGCTAACTTTGCATTTTCCCAATGAGCTTTCCAAATGCTGAACCAAACGCACCCATCGTCTTGTAGCCATGAGTCATCCATTATATTTAGGTTAGAAATAGTGAGAGTATGAATACATCGATTAAAGAGTGTGATGTAGGAAAAGAATCAAAACTTTATGAAATCCTTAAGATTACCCTTGTACTAATCAAATTAATCTAACATATAAATTTTATTTTAATTAGTAGCAAAGTCATTGCAAAATCCTCCAGAAGCCACTTCATCAATTTACTATTTGTAGATATAGGTAACCTGAGTCAAGAGAGTATTTTATATGTCAAATACATTTCATGTGATAGAATTCTTACATTTTTAATTATTGATTCAAGCTAAGGTTTTCCTTTTTTCTTTTTTTAAATCTTAAGTTACTCTATAGATCTTTCTAGCAGTCAAAGCGGATTAGGTGGAGTTACGTACTTGATTTCAATTATCTAAGACGATTCTCCACATGCAAGGTTTTCCCCTTTTATCGTAAGTTACTCTATTAATCTTTTCGGCAGTTAAAGCGAACTAGGCCGAGCCAAGTACTTCATTTCAATATCCGAGACTACGCTCCCCTATGCTAGGTTTTCCCATTTTATCTTAAGTTAACCTATAAATCTTTTCAATGCTTAAAGTGGATCAGATCTAGCTAAGTACTTCATTTTAATTATCTAAGACTACGCTCCCATACGCTAGATTTCTATTCATTTTACTTATAAACACATTTTTTTCGGGTGATGCGAATCTATATAACGTACTTCTAGGACTTCATCTTTGACTAGTTTCTGGAAACTCGCAAATGCAGCATGAATGTCGGTTGAAAATAATGAAAGCATGCAAAGGAAAAGAACCACACTTGAGTGTGTTGCACCGAGGTCGACGAAACACGTTTCAAAATATGGATTGATGAGCCAATCGACAAATAATGTGATGGATTCTTTGCTGATTTTTTGACAAAAAGCACAATTCGGCTAGAAGAAAAATATCATAAGTACTGAGACTGGATGTAACATCTCTAGATTAACTCATTTGAGATATTGTCTACGTTAACCCGTCCCACGCTGAACCTCACAGATTAGTCGTTTGGTGTACAGGCAAGTACTTTACCAGAAAGTCACATATCATGGTCGTCCTCTAACCTAAACATACTTGTAAAGCCTGTTGTTGTGTCAAAAGACGCTTTTATAAGTTAATTTCAATTTTCACATAAATATCCCAGGTATGTCCTCCTCCTATTCATTGCATAATCCGATTCATTCATCCCCCATTCGTCATTCAAGAAGCCTACCATGAGCCACTCTTTGTCCAGGCCGTCTAACCTCAACGACCACGCTTTGTCCTTATCGATAGGGGTGTCAAAAATCAAACAGAACCGAAAAATTTGATTTTTTTGGTTCGGTTTTCATTCGGTTCGGTTCTCATTAAAAATAAAAAAAAAAATTTATCGATTAATTGACCTGAACTAAACCGACAAACCGATAAAATCCTCTCCACGGGACACAAACCATTAACCAAATCCTATTTCTAATTCTCTCCCATCTCCTCTCATCTTGGTCGGCGATGGCGATGGTGACGGAGCAGGACATCCCGGCGAGGACGCGGTCAGAGCGAGAGGGCCGGACCGGCTGCCGAGATCCGCTTGCGGTCTTGCCGCTGCGCACTGTGTTTCGGGTGGGATGTAGATGCGGAGAGAGAAAGAAGAGAGAGAGGGGAAGAAGAAGAAGAAAAAGAGTGTTGCTTTTTGTCCCCTGATTTGACGTTGAGCTTGGGGAAAAGACAACAATTATTATTGTTTTTTTTCGCCTTTTTGGTTCCTGCTGATTTCTTTCTTTCTTTTTTATTCAGTTATCTACAAATTATTATTTCGGTAGCTTTTTTCCTTTATTCAGGATTAATTATTTATATAACGAATAGACATCAGTAAAAGAAAATATTTTTGGATGAAACTTTTCTATTAAAATAAAAGAGTTGGAGAGCCCACTCGTTTAAATTGGTAATTACTTATCGTATGCATATGCAATAAATAATGTACTTATTGAAAATAATAGGTTACTAAGTTTAAAGGTTTGATCAATTAATTCATTAATTGAGATCATAATTAAACTGGGGTTGGACCGATCCGAAAACATACGACCAAAAAAATAAAAAAATAAAAAATTCGAATTGAAGCGAGCCAAACCGCCAAACCAGGGCTTGGGAAAGTTATTCTTATAATATTTGACCAAAAAAAAAAAAAAGAAAACAAAGCGAAAACCCAAAATTGAAAATACGAATCAAACAAGGACTAGGAAAATTATTCTTATAAGTTATAATATACAACAGAAAAAAATGCAAAAATCAAAAATTGAAAGTTGAAAACTAAAAACCGAAAAACTGAACCGAACCAAATTTTGGTTCAGTTCATATTCGGTTCGGGCCCCATTCGGTTTGGTTCGGAAGTTTTTCCTAACGGTTCAGTTTGGTTCAGTTTTTCAAAAAATTGAGCCAAGCCAAATCGAACCGAACCGTTGACACCCTTACTTATCAGACCCATCGTTATAGGCTTGCCAACTTCCGCGTGTTTTGTTCTAGAACCATACACCTATTGGAGGGGATCCTACTCTAACAACATATTATAACATATCTGAATTAACTCACTCGAGATATTATTTGCTTTGGCCACTCCTACATCAAGCCTCACGATTTTGTCTTGTAGAGTACGGGTCGACACTTAATGTTCATCAAAAGGTGTCTTTGTGAGTTAATTCTAATTTTCACACGCACGCGTGCGCGCGCGCGCACACGCGGACACACATATCCCAAACACGTTCTCCCTAAATTCAGTGCACAATTCAATTCATTTATATCCCCTTCATCATCCTAAAAGCTTTCTATGAGTTGCTCCTTGTCCAAGCTCTCTGGCCCCAACAACCACTCTCTATCCTCGTTTGACCTGGTTGTTATAATGTTGGAGTTTGGAGCAACATCCCTTAGCAACTCTTTTGTAAGATGCCTTAGAAGATTGACTTCTTCAGGTCAATTTCCTTCTATTGCTCTCGTGGCGGCTAAAGACTCAAAATGCAAGGTAACTTTGTTTCCAGTTTGTGGTATTGGATTTCTGGTTGATTTTTGGTTCTCACCATGAAAACTTCCTTGGATCAATGAACAAGAGTCCCATTGAGTGTACCAAAAGAGATGTTTCACCAAAAAAATATTGACAAAATGCCCTTCAAAATATGATTGATAAGCCAATGGATAGAGGATGTGAAGAGTCATTTGCTAATTTTTGAACAAGAAGCGCAATTCGACCAAAAGATCAAAAGTACTGAAACTTGAGATAGTCGTGTTCAACCATATAAAAGGAAACTGAAATGTGAATATAAGTTAGAAGTAAAACTGAACAACGTTCATTGATTGGTGATCCTTCACAAAGAGTACAATGCGAGTTTCTATTGCTTATAATTGACAATTACAAGCGTATTATGAGACTCCACTACTCGACAGTTACATCAATATTTACATTGACTTCGCTACTCAACGATTACTTGACTCCACTACTCGACCTCCAACAAGTTTCTGTTGATCAAACTGTCACATACTACACTCGAACATTTTTTGCCGTCAACAGACTGTTAGGAAAGATTGGCTGGTTATTTAACGAAATTTGAAAAGTAGTTGGTTTGCAAAGATTCGATGACAAATGAATTTATTGAACAAATAAAACTAGGTCCAACTTTAATCGGAGGATGATATGAAAATTTTTTGTTCGAGATGATAAAGCGTTCGAACAATGAGGAGATTCGACAAGGAGATGTAGACTCTGGCTAAAGGCCAGGCGGAAACACTCAAAAGGACTTGAAACAAAAGATACGGACCAAGAATAAATTTCATAGGTGGCCACAGAACCTTCCTGTGAATTTTTCTCTAGAATTAGCAACAGTTGAGACCTTACTACTTAATCATCAAATCAATTTATTCAAGTCTTAATATTTGTTGGTATTTAGTAGCACGGCTGTCTCATCAAAGCTGTGCATTGGAACACAAAATTCGCCATGTTACACAAAGAAAATATGAAGATTTTGTCAATATAACTTTTCAAACCATATCAATTACGTTAACCAACACTACAGTACAATAGAATTCAAGTTATTACTCTCACGCAATAAAACTTTTATTTAAGCATGGCATCAGCAGAATATAGTGCGATTCGATTCGGTTTAAGCGTGAACAGTGGTCGGCTTGAAGTCGACCACAAGGACCTTCTCCAACCGGGGGAGGAACCGCTTTGAGAACTCGACATGGGCTGGATGAGGTAAGTACTCTGCTATTCCCTCTGTGCTCTCGAACGTCGTCTCGAACACATGAGTGAAACCTTGATGGACATTCTCAATGCTCACATCCCTTCCCCTGTAACATTAACCCCAGAAATGATCACACAAAATCATTTGGCTCAGCGAGAGAGAGAGAGAGAGAGAGAGACCAGTGGAAAGATTTCATGGGAGGGACGAGATTGACGAGATTGGCGAAGCCCTTGATGAGTTCTTCAATCTGGTCAGGCGTGGTATCATCTTTGAACCTCACAAGCAACACATGCTTCACTAGTCCTTTGGCTTCCTCCATTTTCTCAAGTTTTCTCTATACTTAATTTGTCATCTGGCGGTCTCTTATTTATACTTGGGCGCGTTGCATCCTACTTTTCACCACTCCCATGTCTGCACGCTTCCTTCTTTTGAACTTTCCAAATGAAATTTCTGGAAAGTCGAAAACAAACGACGACGAGGCCTTCCCGTCTCACGTCACTTCACAGCTTCGTCGTCATGGGTGACTCAATTGGAATTTCGTCACGTGAGTTGCCACCGATGTTCTTTTGGAGGATGGTTTGACCAGATCGATTCGATAAGGTTTGTTTCAATTCAATGGTGGCGATCAATTGGCATTTGAATTGCTTCTTAGATATATTTCTAGAAGTAGTGTTTCGTTTGAACTAATGCAAAGACACATGTTGCGTCAAAGAAACTTATCGTCATGGATTGAAGAGCAAGTTGAACTAATGCAAAGACATGTTGCGTCAAAGAAACTTATCATTATGGATTGGAGAGCGAGGTGAGAAAAATTAGAAACCCCTTAACTCAAGAGAGTGAGATGTAAAAACTTCGCGTGCAATAGGGATGTCAAATGGTTATGGATTGTACCCGGCCAGCTCGAATTAAGGTGTTGTCTTGTGCTAGGCCGGGTTGATACATCGCATCAATCCTCCACATCACGACATAAGGCATGTGCTGGGCCAAGCCCATTGTTTCAAATTTATTTTAGCCCACAGGGTAATTGTTCAATCTCCATTAGCCATGAAAAAGACCAATATCTTCATCTGGGAAGATCGTCAAAAGGAAATCTGAGCCAAAACATTGACTTATGAACCAGATACGATTCCATACCATCACTATTTGGTCATAATCGATTTGAAGTATTGATATATATTAAAAGATCAGTTAAATAAAGGATTAAGCCTACTTTTACTCTAACTCTCACTCTCTTTGCTCTTTGCTCTGCCTCATTACATAATGTGAGAGTCAAAATTCATATTTAAAGCTAAATTGCCTTTGGTTGGTGTGTTGTGGATGCTGATGCTTCAGGTGAAGATTCGAATTCTCTGCCTCCCCCTTCCCATGTAGAAAGGGTGGTCCCAGTGGTTTCTTAAATAAATAATTAAGCCTACAAGTATCTAAAGGGATTCGATAAAAATCGTATTTAACCAAAAAGAGAGTCTAATTTTCCAAAGGACCTATGCATCATAAAAGTTCGAACGAAATCCTTTTTTTTTTTTAATAATCGTGAATGTAAGGGCATCTGACGAGTATCATTGTCTCTTTTGAGTCGCTCGAGAGTTGTGTATTCATCCAAGATCCGTATTCATCCGGTTCACATCAATTCGAAAAGTTTATCCCAATAAAGAAGTTTCAGACTTACTGCTAGCATGACATTGGCGGCTCTAATTGCACTTCGAGGTCGTGCGAAATTTATTTACCAGCGTAACGGCCCCACATAAATGACGTGAAATCCAAGACATATACAAGGATTGACTCCAAATGGAAAGGCTTTCTTATTTCAATGAGTTGTTAAAATAGATGTCCTATTCTTCAATCAAAATTCCGCTTTTTCTGAGATGATAATATCAAGAAAATTATCTAAAAAATTCTAAATTTATTGTATGACGGTCATTTCATTCATCTATCTTTTAATTTGTTAGTTTAGTTTTAAATCTTTTAATGATTTATCAATATAATACTTATAATAGACGATTTTTGGTTGGGAAATTGCTCATGTATATGCTGGTTGGCGCAAATGTAAACAATTCTTGTATTTTAAAAAAATTTCTGAATTTTTTCTTTTCTATTTTTTCCTTTTTTCTTTTTTTTGGCCTATGGTTAGTAGCCGACGACCGGCCACAAGTGAGAACTGGTAAGGGTCACTATTGCGGCCTGAGTGAGGACCGCCTTCACCTAGGTCATGAGGGTTGCACTCTTGTAGGTTGCGAGAGTCAGCTCTCACCAAATTTGCCGAGGGTCGCAATGCCCTTTTTTGGCCTCCCTCGTGGCTAGACACTAGCCATAGCTAAGTACTTTGTGAAAGAAAAAGGAAAGGAAAAAAAAAATCAGAAAATTCTCTAAAAAAAAAAAGAAAAAAATTATCCACGTTAATGTTAGTCATATTATGTAAGATGTCTAGTATTCATTTTAGCTATTTCCGATCAAAATTGGCCAAACGAACTATATTGACAAATTGTCAACAAAGTTTATGACTAAATTGGCACAATTAAAATGTTTAGTACTTAATTACTTGCGGTACAATAGGTTTAGGACTGCTTTTACAATTATTTCTAGTAATTTCTAATTATACCAATTTAGTAAGATTTATGAGTGATCTGACTAAATGCATGAACGTAACCAAGAACTTCATGTAAACCTAAAGAAAAATCAAAACACAAGACCGCAATGAATGGACAGGCCACGGTTTTACTCATGGATCTGAATTTAGATGTAGTGCTATTTCTGACTTGTTATTTGCAAACACAAAAGTCTTTAGAGTCTGAACCATATTAATCACCTTATTCGAGATAACGGCACCTCGATCTTCAATTTAGTCATACATAACAAACCTTTTATTCGAACACGACATTGGCGGATATCGCAGTAAGAAGGTGATTCAGGTATGGAAGCCGGTCTGCTCGTAGGTGATCACGACGACTTTATCCAGATGGGGACGGAGCCGGTTTGAGAATTCGGCGTGAACAGGATGATCCACGTACTCTGCTAATCGCTCAGCGCTCTCGAACGTTAATTCGAAGACGTGCGTGAAGCCCTGGTCCAAATTCATGATGCTCACGTTCTTTCCCCTGATTTCACGAGAGAGAAGTTCAACCCAAGATCAGGCATCTCAAACAAACTACTGATGAACATTCCATGGCAGATCACCAGGACAAAGACATGCTCGATGGAGGGGGAACCGAGGGGAAAAAGCGCCAAGAAAGTGGGGAAAACGCAGAGATTAGACAGAGAGAGAGAAGGATACATGTGCCAAGATTTCAAGGGTTCGACGACGTTGACGAGATTGGCGTAGTTCTTGAGGATTTCCTCGATTCGGGCAGGTGGGGTACCGTCTTTGAACTTGACAAGGAGCATGCGCTTCACCAATCCCTTCGCTTCCTCCATTGCTAGTTTCCTTCTCCGCAGTTCAAAATTTCTGTTGAAGTGCTCGGGCTCCACAGTCCACGCCATCCCGTAATTTATAGTGGTCGGAGAACACACCCGGTTTTTAGGGTAGTAATACGTTTACCCTTAGATTTTAATTGTTTCACGTTGCCCACCAAACATTCAATTTATTTTATTTTTTTATAACCGTTCGTCCTCCATTATATTTTCCCCTCGCACGACTTTTATTAAGGAGTAAAAGTATATTTCCATCTCATTTTCTCTAAGAAGTCCCTCCTTCAATACATGCCACTTAGCCAAAGAAAGATAATGGAAAGTCGACCAAAATGAATACTAAATACTTTTCAAGGGATCTCCTCTAAATCAGTGATATGGCTATCAAAATCGTGAGTATCAACATGTAGTAGTTCGATAACGTTCCTTTCGTATTCCTTCCATGTCGTATAGTTAAAACCAAAATATATTTGTTTTTTCCCTCAATTTCTATATAAAAAAAAGATTGAAAAATTGAGAATATAAAGAGAAATTGGAATTGTATTTCTCCATTTTTTTTTCAAAAAAAAAAAAAAGGACTGACTCTAAAAAGACCAATTCAATGAAATGTAATTTCATTCTCGTTCCATCTTTTTTTAAAAAGGTATGGAGGAAAAATTTTAGTTAGAAGTTGTAAGAGTATAAATACATTAATTAAAAGGGTATGATGTAGGAAAAGAATCAAAACTTTATGAAATCCTGATCAAGAGGTAAGATTATCCTTGTACTAATCAAATTCATCTAATATATAAATTTTATTTTAATTAATATCATAATCATTGCAAAATCCTCAAGAAGCCACTTCATCAATTTATTATTCAAATGCCTTTACTTAATATATGTAGATATAGGTAACATGAGTCGAGAATATCTCATATGTTGAAAAAAATTTCACGTGATAGAATTTTTACACTTGCAATCGTTGATCCACGCTAAGCTTTTCCTCTTTTATCTTAAATAACTTTATATAGTTCTTTCTAGCGATTAAAGCGAACCAAGTCGAGTCGAGTGCTTGATTTTAATGATCTAAGCTGATGCTCCCATATGCTAGGCTTTCCTCTTTTATCTTAAGTTGCTCAATAAATCTTTTTCAGCAACTAAAGCGGATTAGGTTGAGCCAAGTATTAGGGGAGCATGGTTCTAGATAGAACCTAAAATCTGAGAGGCGGATCAGTGGGAACCTGGGTTTCGGGTTTCAAAGTATGCAGGGTAGATTCCATGTTAAAAAAAATAAGGAATATATTTTGACAGGTAGGTTTTAGGTTCTTAGCTAGAGGAACCTAGAACTTGGAACCTATAATCCATGACCTGGAACAACTTTTAATTTTTTTAGTTTATGTCTTCATATGATCTTGTAATATTCCATGCCGTTCGATAATAAGTACATAATCTAAAAGTGCTAATCTAAGCTTCTATTTTATGATCGAGACTTTTACTTTATTAATATTCATATTTTTCATATGTCTAAATATAAGTTAAGGTCAGTGAATTGTAGTGGCAAGTTGTGGTTATTAAAGATTTTAATTCATTGCATTCATTCAATTAATAATCGATGTGAAACTTGGGTAAACCCTAGAATCGACCATGGAACCTATAATAGGGTAAGTTCCAGATTCTAGGGTATGTAGAGTAGGTTTCAAGTTCCAAAAAATGAAGAACTTGTTCTAACGGACAAGTTCTAAGTAAAACCTGTTCGGAATTTGAAACCGTTCATCCCTACTATCCACCTTTTTCACCTCCTCATGGGATAATTTTATTTGGCTTATATCTCCTTTATATCTGACTTTATCATGTCTTGAAGTGCCAAACGCAAGATATAATAAATTTTATCATATCTTGAATTTTATCAAGATCACCAAACACAATCTAATAGAACAGTCATCTCTAACCGCTGTAAAGAACGCGCTGTTAAATTAATATCTCGAGTTTAAATTCGGATAACGATTTGTTAAACCGAATTTTATTGATAAAGATTTTTCAAGTAGATTTCAAATTGGATAAAGAAGCCCTTCTTTTCTTGGACTAAGAGGAAATAAAATTAAATTAAAAAAAGGAGCCAAGGTTTCCTCTTTATCAGGCCCGAATAGGAATTTTGAAGTTTTGACTCTAGGCACACAATATAAAAAGGTTAGGGTTTCTTTTATGTGGAGGAGTGAGCTGCACGTATGGGTTGCAAGATTCTAGAAGCTACACAAGAAAGACGTCCAGCCACGCGAAGCCTTGAATAGGAACACGAAGCCATACGTTTACGGACCAAAGACGAACGCTGGAGTTCTTGATTTTGGCATATGTGGAGCGTCTTGTTTTGAGCTTAAAGGTGTGGTAATTTTGTGCAGTGAGTTTATATCCAAGTGAGTTGTTTATTTATAAATATTTTAGGTTTTGGGATAAATTTAGGTGTGGGAAACACTCAAACGTGTGAGCGATTGTAAACTTTGATTCTCCGATTATAATAGATCATTTGTTGCTGGCTCTCTCGGTACTTGAACCGAATCATGTAAATTTCTGGTGTTTTTATTATTTCTCGTTTATTTCTCTGGAGTTTGCATGTTGACGTAAATTACAAGATCTTATCGTTTTGATATATTACATTCCAACATGCGCAAACTTCAATATGAACGGGGATGCAAGTTCTTCAACTCTAGAAAACGGGTGCAGGTGAGGAGCAAAGATTGAGAATGGCAGTCTATGTAAATGAATGGAGTCTTAAGCAGAATTGTTGTGAACTTGACAGCATTCAACAGAGACAAAAGGCTCTCGGTCTCCAAAATTGATTGGTGAAAATTTAAATTTGTAGTTCCCATGATCGCCCATCACGAGGGGATATATATTAGATTCAGATGAAGCAATAAGCGTATGATACCCATGGCTTGACCCAGCTCATTTGTTTCCCATACACCTAGTCTCGTTATTGGCCCTCGGATTCAAGCAATTCAGGTTCTCGGACCTCTTTGAAGGTGATAACCTAGAAAGGAAATGCATGCATGGTGAAGGATCGACATTGTGTCTTGGCCTAGATGATTCACCTAGCGAGGAACAATCTGCCTTTGTAATATTGGACTGCATAAACAATACTTGTTTGAAATTCGACTATTATGAACTTCAATCTGTAACTTGGACCAATGACAAAAGAACCCAGAAATGGGGACTCATCTACACTGAACACAATTCCTTAGCCAGGCTCCATATCCATAAGTTCATTATCTTGTATTTGAGAGTTCATGACAGTTAAAAGAAGTTTAAAATGCCATATATCATTTCAAAAAAGACCGACAACACCATAAGAAGATGCTTTTTGGCCATGATAACACAGCGTTGATGTAGCAGTAATCCCCAATTATAAATATATGTGGTCACAAATCAAGCAACTTGGAGCTTATAAAAAACATATGATCAATATATGGCAAGTTCTTAAAGAGTCGAAACCGTACCATCTCTTCACATAGAGGGTCAAGGTTACAACTTCAGGTGCTTTCAGATCATTTTAAATTTGTTATGACTAATCAAAGCAATAAACAAAACAAAAACCAGAGGCTATGGTCTTCGACAGATGAAGATAGCACAGAAAAACAGAGCACAAGATTTGCATATATCAGTTCTTTTAGAAACTGTCGAGTTCGGTCCCTAAATACAAGCAGTAACTGCTTACATACATGCAACATATAAACGAACATAAACGCGTTAATTCACTTCCTAAAAATAACGAAAATACCAGCTGCATAATTTAACAAACTTAGCTATAACAAACAAACAGAAGAAAAAACCAGAACAGAGGAACATCAGCAACATCAGCAGCACTGAGGCAAAACACTCCAACAAACTCCTCCTTGGATCAGTTGCTACTGCAAACTCCAATTTTCTCTCTTAATAACTCAAATCTTCTAGCTTGAAGTGGCTTTGTGAACATATCTGCAAGTTGATCTTTAGATCTGTAATAAACCAGCTTAACTTCACCATTTTGTTGCACCTCACGCAGAAAGAAGAACTTAACCTTGAAATGCTTGCTTTTGCCATGAAAAACTGGATTCTGTGATATTGCTAGAGCAACTTGATTATTCACATTGATTTCGATACAGTAACTGGAATTCAACCATAAATCCTTCATTATCTTCTTTAGCCACAAAGCTTGATTTGCAGCTGCAGTAGCAGTTATGAATTCTGCTTCTGCAATAGATTGAGCTACAATGTCTTGCTTTTTGGAACACCAAGAAAAACAAGCTGAACCAAGACTAAAACAATATCCAAATGTGTTCTTCATGTCATCCATCGAACCAGCCCAATCACTATCAGAAAATTCTTGTAAATTAAACTTTTGACCCCTCTGAAACTTCACACCAAAGAACAAGGTTCCTTTTAGATATCTCAAGACCCTCTTTGCTGCAATCAAATGTAGCTGACTAAGATTACTCATAAATCTGGATAAAACACTTACAGCAAATAGAATATCCGGTCTGGTTGTTGTAAGATACATGAGACACCCTATCAGACTTCTATACATCGAGGCATCCATCGCATCTGTTCCATCATCCTTCTGTAGCTTCTCTCTAGCAGCCATAGGTGTATTAACACATCGAAAATCTTCCATCTGAAACTTCTTTAAAATTTCCTTCATGTATTTCCTCTGGCAAATGAAGATCTTATATGGACTTTGCTTAACTTCCAGACCTAAGAAATGAGCCATCTTTCCCAAGTCTAACATCTCAAAACCTACAAACAAACCTTGCTTAACATTCTCTATCAGTTCTGCATCATTTCCTGTCACTAATAAGTCATCTACATAGAGTGACAAAATTACCACATTGTGATTCACTTTCTTGACATAAAGAGCAAACTCACTTAAGTTTTTTACAAAACCAAAATCCTATAAATATCGATCTATCTTTTCATACCAAGCTCTTGGAGCTTGCTTCAGTTCATATAGAGCTTTGCGCAGTCTGTACACACTTTCTTCTTGACCTTCAGGCTGTTCAACAAAAATTTCCTCTTCAAGCTCTCCATTTAGGAACGCAGACTTGACATCTAACTGAAAGATAGGCCATCCCTTCTCTACTACAATAGCTAACAGAAGTCTTATTGTATCCAGCCTTGCAATTGGAGCAAATGTTTCAGAATAGTCTACTCTCCATATTTGAGCATAGCCTTTCACAACCAGTCTTGCTTTATACTTATTGACAGAATCATTAGGATTAAGTTTTGTCCTAAACACCCACTTAACCCCAATCACATTCTTATTTAGTGGTCTGTCTACAAGTTCCCTGAATGATTTTTCTGGATCATTGCAATCTCCACCTGCATTGCTGCAATCTACCTCTGATCTTCTTTGGCTTCCACAAAATTAAATGGTTCGAGCACTGCCACATTGCTTCTTTCATAGATCTCAGCAAGTGACCTTGTGCCTCTCATTGTAAGTCATCTATACTGTCTTTCAATCCCTTTGTAATTTCATTAGCCTTCACATCTATTGTAGGTTGTTTTTCGAAGTGCTGCAGTTCTGCAATCCTTCATTCCATCCAATTCCACTCATCTTCCTCTAAAAAGATAACATCTCTGCTCACAGTTACTTTCCCTGTCATGGGATGGAAAATCCTATAAGTTTTTGATTGAATACTATATCCAATAAAGATCACAATCTTTGCCTTTTTATCTAGTTTGTCCCTCTTAACCTCAGGAACATGAGTGTAACATAAACACCCAAAAACCTTCAAATTTTTTACATAAGGTTTAACACCTTGCCAGACTTCGAAAGGTGTTGATTTCTCTAAAGCTTTTATGGGCAGTCTATTCAGCAGAAACACATCAATATTAGTTGCCTCAGCCCAGAACCTCTTAGGCAATTTCTTCTCTTGCATCATACATCTAGCCATCTCCATAATACTTCTGTTCTCTCTCTCACTAACCCCATTCTGTTGAGGTGAGTAAGGTGCAGTAAACTGCTGCACAATTCCTACTTGCTCACAAATAAGCTTAAACTTGTGAACTGTATACTCAGATCCATTATCAGACCTAAGAGTTTCAATTTTATTCCCACTCTGATTCTCAACTAAGGCTTTAAACTTCACAAACACATCAGCTACTTCAGTCTTAGCTCGCAGAAAATAAATCCAACTCATCCTAGTCAAATCATCAGTGAAGGTAATAAAATACCTGCTACCATTAAGAGAGGATTCAGACATAAGTCCACATACATCTGTGTGAACTAACTGCAGCTTTTCACATGTCCTCGAGCCTCCTCCTTTGAAGGGAAATCTGGTTTGTTTGCCAAGAAGATAGGTTCTGCACTGTGGAAGTTCTTCCTCCAAGCTTGGCAAATCATCTACCAAGCTATTCTTCTGCATAAATAGCATACTCCTCCTGTGAACATGTCCAAGTCTTTTATGCCATAGCTCTGCATTTTCTTCTTTGCTTTTCAAAGCCATCTGTTGCATCTCTTATGGCTTGAACATAAAACTTTTGTCCCTCATTGGAATTCTCAACACTTCTTTGCTGTCTGCATTATTAATGAGACATTCCTTTCCTTCGAACTTCACTTTATAGCCCTTCTCAACTAATTGACCAACACTTAACAGATTTTGATCAATGTTTGACACAAAGAGAACATCCCTGATTAGCTTCAATTCCTGATTTCCTTCAATAGCAACTATACCCTTACCTTGCACTTCAATGTACTGTCCATTGCCAATTTTGACTCTGGACCTGACTGTCTTGTTTAGATTCCTGAACAGCTTCAATTGCCAGTCATGTGATTGGTACAACCACTATCTATTAGCCATGTATCATTCTCGACTGAAGATTCACAAACTGAAGCTACAAACAGGTGCTCTTCCTCAGTTTCATTTACTGCCACTTGTGCTTCTCCTGCTTGCTGGTAATTTTTTTCTTTGCAAATGGCTTCCATATGACCCAACTTATGGCATCTTCTGCACCTAGCATTAGGTTTTCTCCAACATCTAAAAAACTGGTGATTGGTTCCACCATGTTACTGACATGGCTTTTTGTTCTTCTTCCATTTGCTAGACCCACTAGAGGTTCCTTCTTTTGGTACAAACCTCGAATCACCAGTATTTCCTCTGAACTGAATCCATTTCTTCCCTTTACCTCCATCATTTGGCTTCACTTTAGCTTGCAATGCACCATCTACATGCTCTTCTCTTCTCATTAGTCTTTTGTGCTCCTATGCTTGCAAAGCATTCAACAACTCTGCAAGTTTTATATTAGCTAAGTCCCTTGTATTTTCCAGAGAAGCTATGGTAGCTTCGAATTTCTTTGGAAGAGACACTAGGATCTTTTGAACAACCCTTTCATCCTTCAAGTCAGTCCCTAAAACTCTGATTTTATCAGCTATCCCAACCAGCCTATCAGAGTATTCCTTCACTGACTCAGAATCCTTCATCTGCTGTCTCTCAAATTCTCTCAAGAGATTCAGCACCTTCATACTTCTTATCTTCTCATCTCCCTCATATTCTTCCTTCAAGAAGTCCCATATAGCCTTTGCAGAGTCATACCTCATGATCCTTGTAAAAATAGTAGGCGAGACAACAGCAAATAGGCAAGATTTTGCCTTGGCTTTTCTTGTGGTTCTCTCTTTATGGAATTTGATCCGATTCATGGTCGGATTATTTGGAAGTGGAGCAACTTCATAATCATCCTCCATAGCCTCCCACAGATCGTGACCCTCAAGAAATGCTGTCATCTTAACAGCCCAAGCTTGATAATTCTCTCCAGTAAATACTGGAGCAGTCATTGCAGAGAATCCACTCGATCTTGCCTCCATCAACCTTTTACTTCTTCACGCTTCGTTGCTTACCTCACTTCACAGTCCCTCAAGATCATTGAAGTGCTCTGATACCACTGTTATGACTAATCAAAGCAATAGACAAAACAAAAACCAGAGGCTATGGTCTTCGACAAAGGAAGATAGCACAGAAAAACAGAGCACAAGACTTGCATACATCAGTTCTTTTAGAAACTGTCGAGTCTGGTCCCTAATACAAGCAGTAACTGCTTACATACGTGCAACATATAACCGCACATAAACGTGTTAATTCACTTCCTAAAAATAACCAAAATACCAGCTACATAATTTAACAAACTTAGCTATAAAAAACAAACAGAAGAAAAAACCAGAACAGAGGAACATCAGCAACATCAGCAGCACTGAGGCATAACACTCCAACAAAATTCAGGAAATGAACCATTACATCCACACCCGTAGTGCAAGGTTAGGAGACTACGGAACCTAAAATTTTAGTGTGCGAGTTTCTTGCATCTGACCTTAAAGCCTGGCATTCCAGAAATTTCCTTGCATTACGCTTCTTAATACCATCTCTAAACAGAACACTTGCAACAGGTTGGATTTCTCTGAATGTAGAAGCTTGCTGCTTGCTTCTCTCCATTTCTTTCCTCTTCAAATATTTCACTGCCTTTGCCTGAACTGTACATACCGGGATGAGTCAAACTACAGCATGACCATGCTTAGCATTCTATTCACTGCAAAGAGCTTATTAAAATGCAGTTGAAGGTACTCACCAATCAATTAAGTGCCAGTAGTTCCAAGTCAAGATTGAGAGAAGTCCCAAAAATTCTTATGGTAATATCCAAGACAAATTTTCTAAATGGAGAGTTTGATCAGCAGAATTTCACATCCGACACTCCATACGGTCAAATATTTCCCTAGACACACTGATTTTTCTGATTCAGGCTTCACATTGATAAACATCACTGCTGACCTAAAGATGGTGAAATCTGCTAAAGACGGAACATATGACTCCGCAAATATTGACCAGCAAATTGGATGTGCAGCAGCACCATCAAGCTACTGCATGGTTAACTCAAAATTGGGAAGTGTTTCAATCCAAGTGTTAAAAGTAAGCCCAAGATCTCACTACCTACAATTTTTGTTTTCAACGAAAACAACAATTTTGCATGTTGAGAATCAGAATTGATAAAAAAAAGTTAAGGAACTAAACTGGATAATGCTGTGTAAAATTTTTAACAACGATGTTGTCTTATAGGTCAAGAAACGACATCATTAAATAATACGACCAGGGTACTTCTTCATCATCACATCTAATTTCAGGTTCATTTTCTTAGCCATCATCACTTCTGTGAGCCAAGGGATACATTTATCCCTACTGGCAAAAGTTGGAAAAGGTAAAAGGAATAGGCTCAACGGCTGTCTCTGTTTATCTATATCAGTTTGTCTAATAAATTTCATGAAAAATGAAATTTCCACTCAAAGCTCTGTAGTCTTCGAATACAGCAGAATGAGGACTGTTGATTTCTTCCATTCCCACGACCATTCTCCATAAGCGCTCAGTGCTAAGAATACTTACATACAGACTTGATCAAATGGAGCAACTTAAATGATACATCCAAAAATAATGTAACTTCACTAAAACATTTTCCAGGAAGAAATAAAGATATTATGAGTTTGAACCAACATTATCAATTGTCACTGTAACATCATGCCCCTCAAGTGCATCATGAAAGAAAATCAAACGAATTCTTTATGGACTATATCCTTTCGTTGGCAGTGCAAAGTACTATATCAAAGAGAGAACATTCATGGACCACTGGTCTGATAGAGGCAGGACAAGCGGTAGAGATAAGATCAGATAAAAATTGATAAGACTAACGCTTACAATACAACGTACCACTGCATGAACCAGTGGATGTAATAGCAACGTCCTTGAGACTTGCTATACTCCGGATATCTCCAGTGAAATTTTCCAAGCCAGAAGTCACACCTCCGTAGACATAAAAGGGCATTTTCACATGCCTGATTGGCAAGGAGGGAAAAACCAAAATCATAGTGAAGACTGCGTGCTATAATTTCGGAAGCATCGAAAGAAAAATGGTCCACATCCACATAAGTTAGGCATGCTCCTTTTAAAGCGGAAAGTCCTCAAAAACACTGGACTGTAAACAAATAAAAGACTGGCATGACAAAATTAAGGAAACTGCTACCACCTGTGCATTATCGAGTATAATACACATTAAAGACTTACAATACATAGTCCTGCATAGTCCTGCGTTCATGTTGACTGTCTTAGTTTGGATTGTCAATGCATAGCAAATGAAAACGGCAGCGAGCAATTTGTCAATTGAGACACTAATACATTCATAACTAACTTCTATGTACAACGATGCATCCTAAGTATGCAGCAAAACACAGTTTCGTTATGGATGGAGTTCTCTTAAGGAAGTCCAAAGTAGTCGTCTTGATCTACCACTTCCTAGTACAGCGACTTACTTGACGAGTCAAATAGAACTTGATGCATATACCAATGGATCTGGTCGATATGATACAACAGCATTGAAATATAATATCAGCTTGAAGATGCATAGCTCCAAACCTAGTCATCCAGACTGCTACCAACCTAGATTTGGAAATAAGAATAGATTTGTCATTGAAGAAATGGACATTGCTTCATCACAGTGAAAACTTTCGCAGGTCATTGGAACTATAGCAACAATAGCATGCCACCTTCGTGGTAACAGAATAAAAACCATTGTCAAGCGCATCCTTGGCAAAGTTTCCCCATTCGGTATGACCTACTTGTAGCCATTGATGAACTCCAGATTTGTTATCCCGAAAAACGAGCGCTTCCTACCTCAGCGCCATGCAACTCTGATAAGACAAACCAAACACAAAAGGAAAAAAAGAAAAAAAAGAAAAAAGCCCCTCAAAGACTGCATCCAAAGCTGTAAGAACGCGATGAGCATTCGACAAAGGAAACCCCTATATCATCCAAAATCCATCAAGGGTCTGGCTTCAATGTCGTCAAACGGTCGTGATAGAAAAAGAAGAAAACGACGGCACAAAATCAGCTCATCAGTTCGTCGTCCAGAAACATTCACAGAGCAACTCGTAGGTCCCTCTTTCAGGTTTCTTTATTCGTGAATAACAGAAAGAGGGACACGTCCGTCGAACTCGCCTCGAAATCGCCAACCACGGCAAAAGCTCGAACCAGGAACTCGAGGACCGAAAGCACGTGGACGACGTCCTCTTCCACGATGTCGCGAAGCATACGAAGAGCCTCGGATCTCAGGAACCGCTCTAGGCTCGATCGCACTCGAACCGCCGAGCTCGCGTCCTTGGAGACCAGCGAGGTCCGGAGGACGCCGAGGGTCGCGTCGTCGAACCTGCGAATGGCGACGGTAGTTGCGGTTTCGACAGGAACGAGACGCCGGCGGCGGGCGAGCGTGCGTGCATGCGTGCATCGGCGTCGTGAATCGAGCGCCGGAGCGAACCTTCCGAGCTCGATGAGGGAGAGGAAGAGGGAGGCTTCCGGCGACGAGAGCGCGTCCGCCATTGTCGAGATCGCGAAGGGAGCTGCTTCCGTCGATGGCGCCACTCTCTCTCCCTCTCCTCCTCGTGCCTTGGGGAGAAACCCGAGAGTTTGACTGAAAAGTGAAAATAATGGTGGGCCCGGCTCCACGTGGAGCCACGTGTCGCTTCCTGATTGGGCCGGCGCAAGGTGACTCGGCGTGGCCGGCCCCCCATTCAATATTTTCTCGCCTTGTGGTCTTTGCCGGCTTTACGTCTGCCCATTCATTTTTGTTTTTCATTTTTTTCCCTAATTTTTTGGAGCAGGAAATGATTTTGTTTGTCATGGGTCCATCACCTTCGTAATGTAACTAATGAATAAAAATCCTGACTGATAATTTATAAAGCATCACATATTTAGGAGCAAATTTGGCCTATAACATTTTGATGCTTTTCCTAAAAAACTATTTTTTCAGAGAAAATATTTTCTACTTTTTAAATTAAAAAAATTCATTTTCCTAATTTTAAGTATGCAGATTTTTTTTAGGGTACATACCCCGCAAAACCAAAAATTGACATAGATATGACAAATTTATCCAAAATTAATTTTTCGACTATAGAAAATCTCAAATTAAGACATTTTTAACAAATTTGTACTTGTGACAAATTTATTGTTGGTTGGTTTCCATTAATTTTTACTGTTAATTTACTGAGTTTGATGATAAGTGAAAGTTGATTGGTATACTTAGGTTCAAGATTTTACTCTCAGTTTGTTGAGATTGTACCAGTTTTGTGATTTTTTATGATATTAATTCAATTGAATAAATAGTATTTTATCAAAAATGTACTAATTTTAAATAGTCAAAAAATTAGTTCAAGATAAATTCGTCACGAATATATTAATTTAAATTTTCTTGTTGCGAGATATTTATGATAAATTTATCGAGTATATTAATTTAAAATTTTTTGGTAAAAAAAGTAATTCGAAATAGATTTTTCGAGATATTAATTCATTTTTTTTATCATGAATAATTTTTCCTTTAACTGATTATTTTTAGCCAATCGAACATCGAGTAGTCCAGAAAACCGATCCGCGTTGGAATGACTTCAACAGGAAGCAAGAATTTGCGCGCTCTCGAAGACCAAGACTTCAAAAACACTTTTTGACGACATCCGCGGCGACTCAGAAAATAAAATAAAATCAATGGAATTTTAAAAATAGCGCAAACCGAGTCAAAAAGAAAGAAAGAAAGAAAGAAAGAAGCTCGGCGTCGCGGCGGCGGAGACGAGAGAGCAGCGTCGTCTTCTCCGGCGAGGGGAAAAAACCGCAGCGCACGACAGCGTCGGCCGCAATCGGTACTTCGGGCGATGGCCGGACGCAATTATCTGCCGCCGCAAAACGCCGCCAAGCTCCGCCACTCCCTCGACGACCCCCGCCTCCCCTCCCGCCCCCAGCTGGCGGCGCTCGAGGACACCGCCGCCGCCCAGCGCCGCGAGATCCAGTCCCTCCTCGGCGAGAACCAGCGGCTGCACGCCACCCACGTGGCCCTCGAGCAGGAGCTCTCCCACTCCCGGCAGGAGCTCCGCCGCCTCTCGTCCGCCGCCGCCGAGGTCAAGGCCCGGAGGGACGCCGAGGTCCGTGAGGTCTACGAGCGGTCCTTGAAGATGGAGGCCGAGGTGCGCGAGATCAACTCCATGGCCGACGAGCTGGCCCGGGTGAGCCGCGACGCGCAGGAACTCGGCGCCGAGCGGAAGGAGCTCGCCGTGCAGCTGCGGTGCCTCGACGAGGATGTTCTCCGGGCCGCGGCTGAGTCGGAGCAGGTGCCCCTGGTCAAGTCCGAGATCGAGGCCATGCGTGAAGAGATTCAGAGAGGAAGGTAACTTGACTCCGCCAATGATCTGTTCTTCTTCTGAATTTTCTCGTTGAATTCCAATTCCGTGACATTGCTACAAATTCATGTGAATTAAGGGTTTGTGCTTGATCAACGACAAGGGAGAAATTTTTTCTTTTTAGCCTTTTTCGCAATGCTTCACTCGAATATTATCTTACTTCGCGTGATTCATGCACTAGTGTACCTTTCATCTCGGATGATGAGCTCGCGATTCGCTATGTCCTTTCTTGACTGATGCTTATGGCTGAGATGCTTGATTGGCTAGCTCTTTATGTGGTCACAGCAGGTTTAGATGGTGTTTGGTGTTGGCTCGCTCGATTAGGTATGATGGAAGGTTTCAAATTGGTTGAACAGCAGTCAGGATTCGCTTGGACTGTCCCTTGGATTGTTCAATCCGCTTGCCATCCCTTCCATCTTTACAATTACAGCTTGACTTGAATGCGGTGCTTGCAAGAAAAGAACAATAATCAAGCCTTCTTGGGGTTTTCCATTTGCTTAATAAGATGGAAGTCAAGATCTTTGTTATAGTTTCATCCACATCTTTCCGGACCTTCATGTGCCCCTTTTCGACTACGTCACTATAGGTTCACATCTTTTATGAAGACCTTTTGTTGGTGTTGTAGTTCAGAAAGTCTCTTTTTTTTCTTTTTTTCCTTCTTTCAATAGAAAGAGTGGGGGAAGTTTTAAAGGTTGTGGTGGTTTAGTTGCCGTACCTACATCAATAGCTACCACTAATAGTGATTGAATATGGATCCTACCCCTAATGAAGAATTTTCTTGTGAGCGCGTTATTCTGTCAATAGCTTCTCAGGAGATGTTCTTCAATGAAAGACATGCTGGTCAGGAAACACTTTGCTTGAATTGCAGCCCTTTTTAAGCTTTAGGAGGATTATGATCTTAGAAAGAAACACTAGAGATTCTGGTTAACTGGCATATGTGGTTACCGAAGTTACAATAATTTCCAAATTGTAACTGTTCCCTTTGCTGTGCAAAACACTTAGAAAAATTTAGTATTGAATACTGAATTAGAAATTCGAGGGGGAATCATTTGGGTCACCATAGTTTTGTGAGGTAGAATCCACCTCTCTTGAAGTGCTGAGGAAGTTCTTACTCTCGCCATAACTGAGAAAACATTTGTAGAGGCTGGGTGACGTTGAAGTAAGTTTAATATTAAGATTTGCTTGTGGACCTAGTGGAAGAAGACTAAGGAGGAGAAAGATGATTTCTTTATTCGAAGTGTTTCCTGTGTCATGCATTTTAACAAGCTTGTAATCGCTCTTAATATACTAGTTTCTATTATATGAATCTATGATGTCTTCACCGCCAGGTATTGTATACGGTATTTTCCTTATGTATGGAATTGATCGATTGCATTGTTCACGGTTTAATGCTTGTTGCATACTATTGTAGCTACAAAAGTAGTTTGCAGGTGAAGGATGCATTGTTTAGTATTTTGTGAGGCGAATGATCAAATCTACCTTTTCCTGGTATAATTATCCCCCATTTGTCTGAGACTTTGATATGACTGCAGAGCCCTATCCCATATTTTTCATTGGCTGGCTTAGAGTATAGTGGCACCACACCATATGAATCCACCAAAGCATTAAATGAACATAGAGGGTTATTTAGAAGAAGAAAATTTTGCAGAAGAATTTTTAATATGAGCATCGCATGACTTAAATGCCCCCGACTCAAAGCCCATCCTCGAAGAATATTGTCGTATCCTTTAGGAAGAAATATGTCATGAATCTTTTTTCTCCTCATATGATATAATTAAAAGAATATATTTGAAAATGGATTCAATTAAAAAACATCTGATTGACAATATTGCGATGGATCTTTGTAAGGAATCTTTCACATGTGACTCCATTGGCATCTTTGTCTGACCTGGAAACAATTTAAAAGGAATAGGTCCATTCTGTACAAAACATATCTAAAAAAATCCAATGCTTTCAGTGCCTGCATTTTCGGAGTGTATGTTCCTCCTAGTCATAGGTCGTTTGAAAAAGCTTAAGATGTTTACTTCTGGCAGTAGGAAGATCACTTGATTCTACTGTTCTATATCTTCTGATGTACATTGTTTTTTCAATCTGGGTAGAGCCGCTCTTGAACGTGAGAAGCAGACACAAGTTAGCAATCTGGAGCAAGCTAAGGTGATGGAGAAACATATGTTATCTTTGAATCGTGAAATTGAAAAGCTGCATGTTGAACTTGCTAATGCAGAGAGAAGATCAAGAGGGGCAGCAGCAGCAGCAAATCTAAGTATGTACATTGTGTCGGTCACTTCGTTTTTATCTGTGATTTCATTTGTTTGTACTCAATTTTCCATCTTCCAATTTTAGATCCTGGATATGCCCAAAACTATAGTTCGCCTGAGATAGGATTTGGAGGAAGTACTTACCCCAACACTTACGAAATGCATCAGGTACACGCTCTCCCATTTGATTCTCTTCCTCAATTAATTTACTTCTATGTCGCTCCCCGAAACATTTCACAGTTGTTGCATTTGCTGGAACATTACCTATACCAATGTCTCTTTCTGGTGTTGTTATTTTTGTTTTAGCCTTCATGGTAGATGGTTTCTTTGAAAGGGGGGATCAAGATGAAAGGAAGCTGGAATGGGAAAGATACACTTAACGGAAGCTAATGTTTGAAAATTGATTGAGCTGTTTTCTCGACGTTACTGCAACAGATGGTTTCGTTATTGATGTAGCATAATCAAGTTCGTCCATAATGAAGCTGCCTTCAGGATGAGGAAGCATCTTAGATGTAGGATTGCCGCTACTAGTGAAATCACCCGACAAATAGTCTTAAACAAACAGCTCTATGATGTGTTGACAAGATTCATGACATTAGAGGAAGATCTATGACTTGACTTTCTATTGATTATCGATGCATAATTTCAGGGTCATGTCAACCCTGGAGGAGGTGACCAATATGGGCCTGGAATCATGCTGCAAGAAGGACGTGCACATAGATGAGATCCCTGCGATGATGTGGAGAAATCAGGATTCTCGAAATATGTAAAAATAATTGGGTCGATTCCTGAAAACGAATGTGTCAATTTTTTTGCTCCCTAAAAAACTGATCGAGCTCTGCAAATTTTCTGCGACTTCTTCCTTGTATATCCATGTGCACTTCATTTCACAGCCTCGTTCTTCCTAGATCTGAAGGGCATGCAGCTTAGTAGCTCGAATTGCACCAGGGGAGAACGCTTTGACTGATTCCGTGTTATTAGATTTAAAGGATAGACAATCTTAAGACTCTTAAAACGCATGGAAATAACACATGATCCTTGAGATTTGAATGTATAATGTTGTCTCTAAACTTTTAATTTGTTTAATATAATCCTTAAATTATTGATAAATACTCAATATAGTTATTCTGTTTGTTCATTAGATATTATTTGATAACGTAAATTATATATGTTGAGTTGTACTTTTAAAATGATGAGTTAATATGTTCATTTTTTTTTATCCATCTACTTAAAAAAAAGGAAAAAAGATACTATGGTGCTAATGTCTCATAGATTATTATATCTCGATTTGAGATAAACTTTTTTTGTTCAATCATTCAGCATTAAGACTTAATGAATGGGAAGTCATTAATAAATTTCTTTAGCAAGGACGACATTAGATATTTTTATATAATTCAAAGACTATGTTAAACATTTTATGTATTTTAGAGATTATATTGAACATTTATTAATAATTTGGAGAAAATATTAAATAAATTAAAATTTCAGAGATAACATTATATACTAAATTATATTGTGATCATTTGTGTCGTTCTCTCAAATTTATCTTGGATGGCTAGTATATTGTCTCAACTTTTCTTCTTAAAAGGGAAAAGATCAACGTAAGCACAACTTTTTTTATGTGAAGGAAAAAAGGATAATTCGAACCATCGTATATTGTCGCGGAATAAGATTAAAAGGAACTGAAAGGGCAAAAATGCAAACACAAATATTGTCAATGGTTCACTTTTCCTTTTTGTTGCCAAACAAATGCTTCACTTTATCAACGCAAACACAAAAATTGACACTTTGACTTGGTTCTCAAGCAATAGTTACAAGAAATGAAAATTATTAACAAAAAAGTCATAAACTTATTGTAATTATATCAATTCAATCATATATCTACGTTTTTGTTAATTGAATCTTAAATATATTATGTTAATGCCTGTCAATTTTAACCGAAATTTCTAACATAGACGTGACTCAGTTTAAATGGTGTGATCTATGCTGATCTCGGCAAATTTTAATATTATTTTAATTAATTAATTAATTATTCTTTTTCTTTCTTTTGTCTTTCTTTCAATCCACCCGATCACATGAGACCTCATCGGCCCTTGGCGAAGCTTGCCCCCACCAACCATTGGCAAGGTTGACCTCAACCAATGACAATAAGGTCGAGCCTCACTAGGGCCCAACAAGGTCAACCTCATCAACCCTTGCCTTTGGCCAATCCCTAGAGAAAGAAGGAAGAGAAGAAAAAAGAAAGATAAATAAAAGAAAAAAAGGAAAAAGAAAATAAATAAATTCGAAAAAAAAAACTAGATATTACTAAAAATTATACATGTTAATACCAATCGTATTATATAAGATAGCCAACATACATGTTAGCAATCTCAACTACCGAATAGACTAAATTAGCACATATGCAAAATGATTAAAAAAAGGATTTAGAACTATATTAACATAATTGCAATCAATCTAAAACTTTTTTGATAATTTTCCCCAAGAATGGCTCATCTTTTAGAGACTAGCTTACGTATTTCTTATTGAATTTCATGTCCAATACAAGATTTTTCAGGTAAATGTCTAGTTTGTAGAGGTGGCAAATGAGTAAGCTTGATGAGATTTGGGTGGGTCGTAAACAGATTAAATTCACCCATTGGACTCGTACTAACCCATTTATTTACCACACAATTTTGATGGCTCATACCTAACTCAATCCAGGACCAACCCAAATCGACCCACGTAACTCTTTTTTTTCTTTTTTTTAAACTACAGCAAATTAAGCATTTAGCAGATTTAAGATATATTAAAATGAACAAAAAAAACATCTACACAAATAACTATGGTGCGACTCCGCCACTTCCTCCACATTGGCACCGCCGTGAACACTGGGTTGGCAAAGGCCTCCTACCGACCAACCCCACTTTTCACCCGCCGTCCTCCGCAGCCCTGAGCTGACGCTCCGACATGAACAACCAACACTCCGTCCTCCACAGAACTCGCCCTCTTTGCTCTAAATTTAAACCGCAGAGATCCTTGATGCACTAGCTAACAGCCTAACACACGGCACAACGATAGACCCGTACAACATAATATGAACAACTCGCAAAGTTACGAACAAAATACATTCCGAAAGTGGCACTGCAATCAAACCTAGCTTGAAGAATCTGCTAGATCTCATCTATAATCGAAAAACCATAGAAACTCCAAACCTTTGTCATTCAGCGCCAACTAGCGAAAAGAGACCATGAAATGCCTCCGCCAAAAGGAAAGAAAGAGGTGGTATTATCCGACAACATTAAAGAGGCAAACCTCTGCTGCTAGTCGAAGTACTCAAAACTCACGGGGCTTCAACGAGAAGTGCCCATTGGTAACTTGGGCCATCGAGACGCGAGAGGTCGTGCGAGGATTTAAGGGACTAGCCAAAAAGTGATCGTCGTTGCTAGGAAAACAAATCGCGGAAGCAAAAAGAGTCCAGGGTTCTGGAATCTAATTAGAGAGGACGACAACAACCAGCGAGAAGGATTGCAAAGAGGGAGAAAGATGGAGCCTGAGTCCCTGGCGCTGGTGAGATGCAAAAGAATTCTAAACTGAAACCATTTAGACCCACTGATTTTAAACTTTAAATTTTAAAACCCACTAAGAATAGGTTCCTTATATTTTAAGTGCCCCGTACATAACCATCAATTAAAACCCATTTTGATAGGTCCATATAATCACAATAGCCACACATGCGAACTGGAGATTTCCGGCTTGATTCAACAGGTTTTAACATTATGATTGGCTTCCACTAATCTTTTCAATCTAAAGAGTGGTGGAAAGACGAGGAGAAAGAGATCGCGGGATTAGGAGAAGCGATCACACACAAAAAAGGACTGAAAAACAATACAAAGAGAAACAATTGAAGTAAGACGACTTCCCATTGAACTTCGGTGCCACGAAACCTCTAGTTTGACTTTACAAATAAATGGAACTAAACCCCTTATTCATTGTCTTTACAATATTTGAGGATTCCCATACATCCTAATATCCTATCTGCCATTACAGAGAACCAGCTTGGAAATTTTAACTCCTGCAGCAAACTGCAAAAAATGGCGCCGCCAAAAAGAAAAAACCAAGAAGACCCGTATAGGCAGAAAATTTAATGCATCGTCAATCCACCCAGTTTCCTAGTGGAGAAGGATTAGAACCAGTATGCCAGCCCCCCGGACAAAGATCTATTAGCTTGGCTCGGTACATTGAAGGCATCCATCAAAGTCACCCACGACCATGGATGCCCATCTTGTCCTGACCCCCAGTTGATTCACGTCGTTCTCAACAAGCCTATAAATGTACAATGATCATCGTCGACCGCTTTTCACAGTCGATCACATCATTTAAAAAATGGAAAAACAAAATTCCTGCGTAACCCCTGAAAGATGGGTCAGACTTTCAATTTCCCGCAACCGATCCCTATCCCTGTAACCCTGACCCAATACCGAAAATAAGATGATTTAAAGTTCAAAAGGAAGGGGTGTGGAGACCAGTTATCATATTACCTACCAGCTAAATAAAATATGCAGCTGAGTAACAGATAAAATCAACCTGAAAATAACAAAATTATGATTTTCTGAACCATCGTAAGCCCAAGATATAACATCGAAGATGAGACCACCCATTAGAGAAATGTAAAGTGGTTTATGCTACAAGCGAATCCCTGTTGCCAGCTAAAATCATATGTCGCCTACCTACTTGAGGTAGACATGTGTTCATGCCATCTAGTTTACCGATTACACCAGCATCTTATCTTTCTATGTGATTAACTACGAGAGAATAGGACCATCCATTACTGGACCACTTCCAGGAAGAAAATTGTGGTTTTGAAAGAGCAGTACTCACCTGAAGACACTACCTACCTTAGCAGCAAGCAATTGGGGACTATTCCACTTGCCTCTAAAAAAAAAAATTCACACAACAGAATCAATCCAACGCCTACTGTTAAAGTCCCTCCACCTATTCCAAGATAAAAGGAGAATAGTGGTATTGCCCAAGTAAGTGAACAACCTACCTCTTAGTCTCCAGTCAAAGAACAATCCAGCCAACGCAACACACAACTAAACTCTCGAACCACAATTTCTAGTATACATAATATCTCCCATGCTGAAGTATTATCAATAAGGACGTGAACGATTTCCACTATGATAATGTCGATCTGGCCCAGAACCTCCGCCATCTCTGTTGCGTCTATCCCCACCACCACCATAGCCACCTCTACCACCCCTGTTGCATTGCAAAGACAAAATATGAACCAAGATGAGTAACCACAAACACTACCACAGGAATAACAAACAAATCCTTTGGCCCTGGCTCCATTAGGCACTACTTTCAAAACATAATAGCTCTATTAGAGCATGCACCAGTACAGTTCAAACACATTGGATTTGAAACACAATGGCCTGATTATTAGAGTTCAAACATATGTGCATAACATATGACTTACCCACGATCGTATGCAGGTGGAGCTTTTGGAGCTGACCTCTCTGCCATTGCAACATTTATTGTGTATCCCCTCATTTCATAATCTGGAGGGAAAGAACAAAATAAGTTCTTCTACAGAGGTAAGAAGATTCAATTAGTTCACTAAAGAACTGCCACGTACTGTTAAAGAAACCGCCGGCAGAATGTGCAGCAGATGGATCTTCATATGACAACACAGCATCCCCTTTGTTGTTCCCTTCCTCGTCAGTGTAAATTTTTATATTCCATGGCCACTGGTCCTTGTAGCCTCGCTTCTGCTTGATTCTTCCAACCTGCAAGGTAGGTACAGTACTATCATGCTTCTGACTAGCATAAGTAAATCCAAAGCACGTTTCAATAACAGTATAGTTACATAGGGACAGAATATAAGAATAAGTCGCCGAGGAGGAATCAATCATTGAAAGCATAAGTCACCAGCATCTCACCATATATACCATCAAACTCAATGACAAGTTGATGTTAAATATTTGAGTCTATATTCTCACTAATACTGTCGCCAAAGACCATAATTATAAAAATAACCCATTTTAAAGTCCCTAAGAAAAGCGCTGGAGAACATAACAAACAACAGCATCAAAGGGATGATGCAGAATGTGCTGTCAATATCATTGAGGAATCAATGATGGAAAGAACATAAGAATCAGTCACAGAGGAACCACTCATCAAAAGCATATGTCACCGGTATCCATACCATCAAAATTAATGAAAGTGGATATCACATAAGCATTTATTACTAGTCTGTATCCTTGCCGACATTGTCACCAATAACTAATTACAAAAACAACCCATTTTAAAGTCCCTATGAAAAGCATAGGAGAATGAAACAAACAATAGCATTAAAAGGACGGTGCAGAATGTGCTGTCAAAATAAGGGACGAAAAGTTCACTGCTACTTTGTGCAATCCATGTATTCGACTCAAAGAAAAGGAATATTACTTGACCAATTCCTCCAAAAAGGTCCCTCAGTTCATCAGTGGTCACATCTGGTGGCAAATTTGATATGTAAATCCTTGAGTTGTCACAAGTATCCCCACAGTTCTCATCACACTGCTTCACCTTAGCAGGGGCGGCATCAGCGGCAACAGTTCCACCACCTCCATAACCACCCCCATGGTGCCGGGGAGCGCCACCGCCATAGCCTCCATCAAACCCTGAGGGTGGACCCCTTCGACCTACAGTCCTTGCATCTCCCATATCACCACCACCACCATAACCACCGGGTGTGCCACTGTACATCGGAGGGTATGATGTTGGCCCCCCACCATAGCTTGATGGAGGAGGAACAGCCTCGGTACCATAATTAGCATTTCCCCCATAAGCATTTGCAGGAGGCAAAATATCTGCACCCGCCCCACCATAAGATGGGGGTGCAGGTGGAGGAACCTGGCCAAAACCACCATCTTCTCTCCCCTGATTACCTCCATAAGAACCACCACCACCACCACCACCACTTCTTCCGTCATAGCTACCACCTCTTCCGTCATAGCTACCACCTCTGCCACCCTCGTAATTTCCACTTCGGCCCCCTCGATTTCCACCGTATCCTCCACCGCTACCTCCTCTGTTATAACCACCACCTCCCCGGTCATTACCATTACCACGCTCACCGGAACCAGTGGGACAAGCCGCTCCACATTTGTTGCACTCGACTCTTCTGGCAAAGTTCAGATTCCCACAGCTACAAAATGTACATCGACATCATAGGTTATGCCAATCAAAAAGGAAGCTTGAGGTTTAGATTTGTTGAAGATAAATTACATTCCCCAAACCATTACATCCCACCCGGAGGACCATACGTCACAACAAGGGGGAAAGGTTTTGATCTGTACGTACCGGAAAGGTGTTCGCATCCAATGAACTGAATTTTTACGCTAAGCGAAACAATCGGCTAAAATTTAACAAAATTAAACATACCCGGGGTTAGGACATAGCCAATCGCCATCTCGGCCGCCACCTCCTCGGCCCCCTCCTCTGCCGCCACCGCCTCGGCCACCGCGATCTCCTGCTTTACAAGCGGAATGACAGAAAATCCAATGGAAATCAAAAGTAAAAAACGAATACAGAACAGCGGAACAGAGGAAACAGAAGAGAAGGAATCAGATCCGTCAATTGAACACGCAAAAAGATAAAGACAGGTACCTCGACTCCCTCCATATCCTCCACCACCGCCGCCACCGCCACCGCCTCCCCTACCGCCGCCACCACCGCCTCCGCCGCGCCCTCCGCCACCGTAACCACCTCCCCGAGCGCCGCCACCATAGCCTCCATCGCCTCCCCCATAGCCCCCTCCACCAGCGCCCCCGCCATAGCCACCGCCGCCGCTGCCTCCATGGCCTCCTGGACCACCGTAGCCTCCAGCCCCGCCTCCGCCGCCATATCCACCGTCGCCGGCGTATCCGCCGCCGGCGCCGTAACCTCCGTCGCCTCCTTGACCGTACATCCCCGACATATCTGCGAGACTTCTAGGGCTCCCTCGATAGAGAGGAGAACGCGAGATGGAACTGGCTAGGGTTCTGAGCCGGCTCGGCTGAAGATACTTCTATATAGCCAACTCGGAGCGCCCAATTAAAAATCTCCCCTTGCACAAATGACCCCCGTATTTCCCCCTATTTGCATTTATATTTTCTTTTTCCTTTTTTTTTCAATTTTTTGCCACTTGTCGCGTTCACATTTCTCATCCGTCTGAGTCAATTCCAGATCGAGGTGGGTAGAGTAAACACCGGGCAATTTCCTTGGCCAAAAGAATTCTGAACTTATTATTTATTGACCTAAAAGAGGCTAAGATTTATTCATCTCACCTTAATATGATCCCACCGCTTTACAGAATTTCATGATTAAGGTTTCATTTCCTTTGCGACAAATATTTTTCGACATGTAGATCACTTTGAAAAATGAATTAACGGAAAATCTATACTTAGCGAGGGTGACCTTTGCCATAGTTGCCTTTGGCCAGCTATTGGATTTCGCTTAGACTTGGCGACTAACTGAAGAAAGAACGAAAGAGGAAAAAAAACAAAATAAAAAATGAAAGAAAATGAAAAAAAAAATCAAAAGTTTGTTAAAATATATACTAAAAATTGTTCATATTAACCGGTTATGTCAATAGGATGATTTATGTACATCTTGATGAATTTTCTGAATTGGCAGGATGTAAAAATGAATTGATAAAATGTAAAAATATTTATGACTCGATTAGAAAAATTAAAAGATATATGATTGAATTATCAAAAGTACGGTAAATTTATAATTTTTTAGATATTTTTCGCATCTTTAAGGTTTTGTAGAGCTCCTCCACGAGCCAAGTGGCTAGATTCGCCCTTCGACAATGACTTATGTCTAGTCAAAAAAAGAAAAAGGTGGAAAGAAATGTGTGATGAGCTTTTTGCTCCACCTGTCATTTAATCGCTGGACTACACCACAATAATGTCTTTATCCTTTTAAAAGTTCAAAATTAAAATATAAGGCAAAAGTCATAAAAAAAAAAAAAAAACTCTTAACCATACTCTTCCCGAGACATTTAGCCTAAACTTTTTACCGTGATATTAAAAATCTCAAACTCACACCTATGTAACACATTAGCTCTTCATCAAAATTCTACGAGAATAATTAAAAATCTATCTATATGGACACAAAAAAACTTAATATTAGCATGGCACTCGTGTGGGCTTGAGTAGAGTTGTTTTAACTAAAAATTTATTTATCAAAAAATAAATGTGTCGTATAAGTATAAATTTGAGATTTTTATATCTAGAGAAAAAGTGGGAGACAATGAGCATATTTTGAAGTACTTTTTTTGCTTTTTCTCTAAAATATAATAACTAGATAAAGATAAATAAAGACGCGTGAAATTTGAGAAACTGCAGGGAGCTGTGAAATAAATTTAGACAAAATAAGATCAGAGGCCCACCATAAGCCCGTACACAGAAGGCAATGATGACGCGAAATGAATTCCAGAAAATGCCACCGGCGGATCATAGGCCCACGTGTAAACCCGGATTAAAAAGCGATGGGCGATATTTAAAAGAGCAACCATCCGGTCGGAAGTCCAGTACAAACGTCGCCGGAACCCAGGTCGATCCGCCGGCGAATTCCGCGATGTCGAGGCAGGGAGAGGTCGTGTGCGTCACCGGCGGCAGCGGCTGCATCGGCTCCTGGCTCGTCCGCCTCCTCCTCGAGCGCGGCTACACCGTTCACGCCACCGTCCAAAATCTCAGTTCCTCTCCCTTTCCGACGTCACCTTTCGAATTGCGTTTGCTCGGTTCGTTCTGTTCTTTCGCGATTGCCGGAAGCTAATCCCACATCGGTTTTTGGGTTTTTTTTTTTTTTGTCCGGAAGATGAAGCCGAGACGAAGCATCTGGAAGCCATGCCGGGAGCGGCCTCCCGCCTCCGCCTCTTCTGCATGGACCTCCTCGACTACGACTCCGTCCTCGCCGCCGTCCGCGGCTGCGCCGGCGTCTTCCACCTCGCCTCCCCCTGCATCGTCGACCGAGTCCTCGACCCCGAGGTTCCCTTCTCTTCTCTTCCGCCCGTCTGATTACACGGATGGGTGATGCCTTTTCTTGGCGCCCTTGGCACTTGGGAAATTTTCTTACGGGATTGCTCTTTTTTCGGTCATTCGGCAGAAGGAGCTTTTGGACCCGGCCATCAAAGGGACGGCCAACGTCTTGACGGCGGCTAAAGAAGTCGGGGTCCGGCGCGTGGTGGTGACGTCCTCCATCTCCTCCATCACGCCGAGCCCTTCTTGGCCTGCTGATCGAGTGAAGGCTGAAGATTGCTGGACTGATCTTGACTACTGCAAGCAGAATGGGGTGAGTTGATTGGACCCACTTTATATTCATCGATTGTAAGCTGGATGAAAGTGCCCATTTCACTGCATGTGAGTGACTGATAGTTGCCCCTGTTTGAGCTGTAGCTGTGGTATCCCGTTTCCAAAACACTTGCCGAAAAGACTGCTTGGGACTTTGCTAAGGAGCATGGATTAGATGTGGTTGTGGTGAATCCCGGAACGGTCATGGGTCCTGTCATCCCCCCGAGACTCAATGCGAGCATGTTAATGCTCCTGCGCCTTCTTCAGGGTAACTTTCTTCCGCTATTCTGGACTCTCGATGCGATCATGATCTGCTGCATCTCTGGTTGTCTGCATCTGTCAATTGTGCCCTTAGGAAAGTTGATCTTTCTTATGTTGAGTAGATGTAAAGTCGATGCCAGGAGGTTAAAAATCCAAGTTTTGTACCATAGCTAAGGAAATGAATCGACATCCATATGTAAGCTTAGAGATTTCGTTTCGACTGTTCATAGGCACAGGCTCAGTTATCTGTTATGTACTACTTCTTAAGTTTTCTTCTTATAATTTCCCTTAGATACCAGACTAGATTATCATATCTTTCGCCTGCTGCTGGTGACTTAATTAGGGAAAATAGAAAATAATCATAAAGAATGTTGGGCAGGCACTATGCTTCTGCCAAATACTACAAACAAGAATATATGCTTTTGCTGGTTTTAAGTTTACACTACAAATGTTGATCGATGAATATGATGTTATGAACCAAATATTAATGCCAGCAATTCATCATTCTCTCAGCTAAGTACTAGATATTTGAAGGGGACCTGCAAAATGTGATGGAGATATGTCTACTAGTCCAGTCTTCTGAACTTGATGCCTTTTACTTCCACATTGAATGAGTGTTAATCTTAATAAGCAATTCATACCTTTCCACAGGGTGCACTGACACATACCAAAACTTTTTCATGGGATCTGTTCATTTTAAAGATGTTGCCTTAGCACACATTCTGGTTTACGAGAATGAATCAGCCAAAGGAAGGCACTTGTGCGTTGAGGCTATATCACATTATGGTGATTTGGTGGCCAAGGTTGCTGAGCTTTACCCCGAATTCAACTTGCCGAGGTAACTAGTAACTAATTTGACTTCCCTCACATGCAAAACAGTTCTACTCCAGTCTCATGCGGGAGTTCTAGCTCTTTTTTAAACTGCATCAGGATCTTCAAATGCATCTCTAGGACTTGTAGTTCTAATGATCATTTTTGTTTTCTTTTCTTGTAAGCCAAATGTTTACTTGGGGAGTGTTCTGGTCTTACAAACAGAGCAAATTTAATTTCTTAATATGCCGTATACCAGTGAGTCATGCCTTACTAGTTATAACCTGAAACATTTGGCTGTCAAATAGATTGCCCCCATCATTTCTTGTGTCCTGATTTTGAAGACCCAGAATTTTGGTCGGGCTTTTGTGTTGCCTTAAAAGGCTTTCATTTTTCCTTTGGGTTTCAAAGTCTAATCTAATGGACAAGAGACAGCTTCCCTCACTAGTCAAATTCAGACAACTTGGAGACTAAATGTGTAATGGCCTGCCTATAATTTATCGGCAGAAATGGGTAAGACTTTCTTATTAGCAGCGGCCTCTAGACTGTTATTAAAGAATCTTCCCCGTGGTATGTTTATTGCTGCTAATGAAATTGATAGGATGTTCAGATGCTGATGCTTCTGTTTGCAGTCTGTGTTGTGTCCATTTCCTTTATGTCATTGGTAGCCTAGTACTGTACAGGATGACTTCTGTAGGATTTGTATGTGGCTGATGTTGCTAAACTCAGTATTCTGTCTCGATAGATTACCCAAGGATACTCAACCAGGGTTATTGAGGACGAAGAACGGAGCTAAGAAGCTGATGGACTTGGGATTGGAGTTTATCCCTGTGGAACAAATCATCAAGGATTCTGTGGAGAGCTTAAAGAGCAAGGGCTTCATTTCATGAACGCATCTCAGAGAATTCTTGGGAACCAACATATGCAGTGATGTATCCTAGCTGTGGCCTGTGGTGACGCCGTACTAATGTTGTAATGAGCGATTGAGTTAATAATGGATAAATTGCCAGCACAATCCATCGTAATCTTATTATCTAGGAAACGGAGATGCATCCTGGGAAACTCCTTAAAAGTCTTTCAACGTTATCTTTCTTGCACGGTCCTAGCAATAATTTCATTGCCGATATTCACATGTTGTGTCCAAATGGTGTATTCGATACTCAAAAGTGATCGGGGCCAAGGCCGTCGAACTACGATAAGATGCCCCTTATCCACCCAAGGTCGGAAATCGGGCTACATGCATTTGTACGACCGTGATGTTTCTAAAGGATGTATGTGGTATAAAAAGCGGGCCCGGGACATTTCTATGGCACCGGAGTAGCAACCCTCTCGCGTCACACGGGGACATGTAGTTAGCGACGAAATATTTCACGGTCCAGATTTTATCCTCCCGATGTCTGATGGATATTATTTTGGGAGCAACTCCTTAAAAGAGCAATTTATGTGCAAGAGGCCAGAAGATATTAGCGGGACTTGGCAGCTGAGTTGGTAGAGGGATTCGGCCGGTGGTTAAGCCTAATCCTAGGCAGTCGCCAATGGAGAACCGATCGGCGGCCCGTCTCCGTGACGCTATCTGGACCTGTTCGTGGCTGATCCTGTTGGCTAGCCCATTAGCGGCGGCGGCGGCCGGTCCCGGTCGGGAGGGAGGCAAGGTGGAGCTGGCGCTCTACTACGAGACCCTCTGTCCCTACTGCTCCAACTTCATCGTCAACCATCTTTTCAAGGTCTTCGACAGCGGCCTCATCTCCATCCTCGATCTCAAGCTCGTCCCTTACGGGAACGCCCGCATCGGTGCCAACGACACCGTCACTTGCCAGGTCCGATTCAGTTTCGCACGCACTCGTCCCGTTTTCCTCCTTTCCGCCTTTTCCTTTTGTCTCGCTGAATTTCCACGATCGTCGCTCTGGCCGGCGGACACCTGTCGATCCATCTCCGCTCGTCACCGAACGCTCGTCACGTCGTCATCGTCATCGTCGCATGTCTACTGGACTTGGAGCGGGTAGATAAAAGCCCCGACCGAGCCTCAAATCCTCGAACGATTTCCGACATGCATTCCGCGTCTGACCTAGCCCGCTCTCTCCTGATCTGCCTATGCTTGATCGGTGTTCTCTCCACTTCTTCGTCTTCCGAAATCGCCTTACCTTCAGAGTCCTCCAATGAGGTGTCCTTGGGTTTGTATTACGAGTCCCTTTGCCCTTACAGCGCCGATTTCATCGTCAATCACCTCCCCAAGATCTTCGGCAGCGACCTCATCTCCCATGTCGACCTTAACCTTGTTCCGTGGGGCAATGCGAAAATGAGAGGCAACGCCACCTTTGATTGCCAGGTCCCGACTAACAATTTCGGCCCGTCCTTTTTCTAGTCTTTGGTGGTGCTCTTTGTATTTGATGAACGTCTGGACTCGGCATGAACTTTTTCCCTGTTTTATTAGTGTCTTGGGCATCTCCGGTTTTATCGATTCAGTGTATGTATTTCTTCCGTTCCGCGTCCTGTCTGGCTTATGCTTGTCCTGTGATTGTTGCAGCATGGACCGTGGGAATGCCTGCTCAATACCGTGGAAGCGTGCGCACTCGATGTCTGGCCCGACTTGGTAAGGAACCAGCTCTTGATTAGTCGAATTTTTTTTTTCCCAGTGCTTAATTTTGTGGAATTGTCTTTGCGCGTTTACCATGTTGTGCGTTACCTTGCAGCCTTTGTTTTTTAGATCAATATTGTCATGGAGTATTGTAGACATGTCTTTGCTGCTGCTTTCTTCACTACCTCATACAAATGCTGGGTGTTCCTGAATTCAGAGGGTTCATATTCCTGCAAATTAGATGCTAATCTTGACCATTGCGATTTGCAAGCCACCCTAATGTGGCTTCAGACCTTTAGGAGCCTTTCACAATTGTATACATTTAATGCTCGTTACATAGTCATCATGTGATGTAGACAATACGGAGATTGGTGTTTGATGTATGTTTCTCCATTCAGCTTTCTTATAAGTTGGTTATTGTGGATCTTTCACTGCAGAACAAGCATTTTCCTCTTATCTATTGCATTGAGAAGTTGGTGTATTCGCATGACTACGCCCAGTGGGAATCCTGCTTTGAGCCTTTAGGATTGGATTCAAAACTCGTCTCAGATTGTTATGCTGGTGGGCGAGGGAAAGAGGTTAGTTTTACCCCATTTATCTGCTATCGTTTACGCTAGATTATGCATGTTAGTCTTGACATTTTTGTCTCCATATGTGAGAGTATATCTTGTAAGTAGTCCACAGCGTAGAGTCTAAGAGTACGTTTGGTAACATTTCTGTTCCTGAGAACAATTTGTTTTCAGATATAATTTTTTTAATATTTCTATTCCCTGAAATAGTTTTTGAGCAAAACACGTTTGATAACTATGTAAAAAAATTTCTCTTGGAATAGAAAAAAAAACATGAATATATTTGGTACGACCTTCAAATTTTGTTGTGATGTAGAATTTCTTTTAATTTTTTTAATAATTTTCCAAGATTTTTCTTCTTTTTTTTCTTTATTTTTTTCCTCTCTTCTTTTTCCTCCTTTAGCTGGGGACGTTGCCGGACCTCGTTTCTAGCCAATCACCGGCCAAGCTGAGGTTTGGCGACCAATTAGAAGAGGAAGAAGAAGAAAATAAATAATATAAAATAAAAAAAAAGAAAATGACTTGTTCCAGAAATTGTTCCCAAAAACAAAAGCAACTTTTTTGTACTTTTTGTTCCTGTTCCAAATCTATTCTCCGGCCATTTTCTATTTCGGGGAATAAAAAAATTAGCTGATGTTACCAAACAGATTTTTTTTTTTTTTTCTGTTTCAGGGAACAAAAGAGTAGAAATTTTGAGAAATAGAAATGTTAACAAACACATCCTAAAAGTTAAGCTAGATTCATGTGTTCTAAGGAGTTACTGTTTATTCTGCATCAGAATAGATCATATTTTTTTTGTTATCCTTTGAAACCAAATGAACATCTGCCATAATATGTTAACTTTGACAAATTGAGTAATGATGAGATGTGGAAATTTGTAGTACTTCACCTGAATTCTGATTTCAACACTTGGACCTATAACTGTGGTAAAAATAGAAGGCACTGAAACCTGCTTGTGATGAATGCTTCACTTATATCTTCAATTAGCAGACAACTTTGTTATTGGGAGAGTCTTGTAGCAATTAGATATTTAGGAATTAATTAAAGTTCATGATGGAATTATCTTTTGGCACTTGTAGTGGAAAATTGCAGTCTTTTTAACTTTGCAAACTATATTTTCATCTCTTATTTTATATATCCCCAGTATCAGCTTGTTTTTATTATTTTTATTCCGGAAAAAAAAGTGATGTGTAACTGCACCAAGTCAGTCGCACAGTAGTCTTTTATAGACTAACAGAAATGAGAATTGCACGATCTCTTGGGTTGTACAGGTTAATCATTGAGTAGTTCTATACACTGTCCTAGTTAAAGCATATACAATTATATATTTTAAACAGTTTGCTGGTAATATTATGCACAAATTATGTGGTGGCACTTGAGGCTATCCTCAAGTATCCTCTTTTAACTGATCTGCAGCTGGAGCTGGAATATGCGGCTGAAACAAATGCACTTCAGCCCCCTCATCAGTATGTTCCTTGGGTTGTGGTGGATGGGAAACCACTTTATGATGTAAGTTTTATCTCTTTGTTTGTTAAATATTGGATTCACTTCTTCTCATGGTGAGGAATTGTGCTTAATGCAAAGATCGGTGTCTTATTTTCAGAATATAAAAGTAAGCTGTCTCATCCCATCTGTCTTCCTGCAGGATTATGTAAACTTTATGAGCTACATCTGTGAGGCTTACAGTGGCACTGCCAAGCCCGAGGCATGCAGTAAACTCTCTTTGAATCGGGTCCAACTAAGGGAAGCACGCAAAAGCCTCCCAGTCTGTTACCTGAAGGAGAAAACGTCATCACCGGCATTTAAAGTAGTGAGATCAGCTGTGGAGTCAATGATGGGTTGGACAAAGATGTTGCTTGATGCATAAGAGGTTTGCAGCCCTTTATGTTTTCAATTAATCTGTGCTTGAACTTGTTCGGAAGCAAGTCCCATGAGAAGGGTTAAAGTTCTTGAGTTGTGTCCTAGTACTTTCTGGATCATAGTTGTCTTGAGCTGTAAATGGTTGTGCTGTTTTGCTGATCTTGACTTTGTTTATATCTTTATATGGTCCATATATTTTTGAATTGGCAGTGTTCAGCTGCCTCCATATCCTTCTACCCTTGCCTGGTTGCAAAAGGAGGCTAAGCTTTGAGGAAATTGGACGCTTTTGAATGTGAATATGTAGCTTTGATTAGTGCAGATTACTGAATCAGTGAAAACTTTTCAGAGCTCCAATGACCTCGGTGCATGTGCCTATTATGCATGTGTACCTCTACCGAGGAAGAAGTTTGAATATGACGAACCCAGGTTACTGGAGCTTCGAACTCACGCTTTATATTTTTAGTAATTCGGAATTCATCAACATGACCGTTCATGATCTTTCATGACCGTTGTTATAAATGTCTGTCGAGATGTCACTGCTTTTGCTTTGTTTTTTATATGAAACGAGTGGTCGATCCTGAAGTACCAAAAGAGAGAAAGAAAAACATGGGTTCGAAGAAATATACAAAACAAGTCATGCCATCTTCTCGGCACTTGTCGGCATTTGCTTGAATTGCTTCGCCAACATATGTTATGCGACCTCTGACCCGCCTGCATTCTAGCCTTCCCTTCCATCTTCGACCCTCTAATTGTTGAATATTCGATGTGCTAGCTATTGGCACCAGTAGCGATCAAGTTTTGCACTTAATTCTATGGTGAATCGTGAGTTGCAGGACCAGGTGTCCTAAGATTAGAAACTCGTATTCCGAAATGATTGAGGAAGAACTCCTTTCTTTGTTCAACGCAAACAATAAATTGCCCATCCAAGAAAACCTCAAAGACAAGATACAACTATTGGGGGTTAGTTTAACTTTCGTTGTTGTTACTGAATTTCAACTTCGGTCACTTGCCGAACCGGATTTAATTCTTTTTGCGACATTTTTCTAGCTCCAATGAACGACGAGACAATTGGGAAGACAAATCTTTAGCAGAGAAGATGCCAATGGTGAACGAGACAATCATCACATTTGTGATTGTGACCGGACACTAATCTTTACCGTAGGTAGGTCACGATGGTTGCATCGTTAGATACTTGTCTCATAAATCCGTTCAATAAGCTAATCGCGAGGCATTAGCCTTTGTTGGGAAGTGCAAAAGACGTCGGGAGTGGGTCTCGTCTCATTGCAATGTGACATCATATGAACCAATCATGTAATGTCGGGCATAAATTATATTAAACTAAGCTCAGTGGTCCGTCTGAAATCAAGGCACCACCCCACTCACTTTGTTAATGATAAGACATAATAATAATTGCCTTCTAGAACGATTTCGCCATCAATGATCGGAATTGTGATGACAGCTAATCTTTAAATCACGAGACATGATTCTAAACTCCTCCCAGTCACAGGCTTTCTCTTAGCAGTCGGTAGTAATACAACCCCATCACTTCCTTTCTTCAGTTTCACAAGAGCTAGCCTTCTTAATCAGACTTGCCGATCAATTTAAGGATCTTGCCTATTCGGTTGAGCTTTTGTTGGACGTTTTTCTTTCCCACCAAAACATCAAATGTTATCTAAATTTCAAAAAGGGGGAAAAGAACATCAAAAGATGTTATACGGGAATTTACGGGTCAAACAATTATATATTTTTGACCAAAATTAAAAAGGCAAAGTGTGTTCCTCGTCAGAATTAGGTTGAACTAAAAGCGAAAAGTAAAATCCTATTTAAACACTGTCCAATGTGCCTTCCTCTTTGTATTCGACAGGCAATTCAACGTTCCTAGATGTTATCAAATTTGAGAAGACCCTCCAACAAACGAAGATGAAGATCCTGCTTGTCCCCTGCACTGAAGCTCCTGCAAATCCATGAACAAGAATGAAGGAACGGACATTCCTCTTCATTGGAACTGGGAGACACACAAGATGATAAGTTTTATTAGGGACAAAAAAAAATAAAACCGTCAAGAGGCCGACAAAAAGAAGGGGGAAAGCAGAAGATATTATAAAGAACTCAAATCATTGGAAGGTTTTAAATGAGCAAAAACCAATGAGAAATTAGGTGAGTTGGACTACGAAAGGAAGAGTAGTATTTTTAAAGTAGCCAGAAGAAGTCGCATTCGCGACCACATTATACTTTTCCGTTTACATCAAAAGGGACAGAAGAGTGAGAGCGACCCGCTGCCGAGAGAATTAAACTAAACACGATGATATTATCCGAGTGACATCAACATAGTAAATATAGTTATGATAGGTTGTATAATCTGATGCAATTGGATGGGAGACTTCACTTGAGAAATCGATCATGTCAAGAACCTTGTTTTTATGTCTTGCTTGTGGGGAGTGACTGATGGAAGCGTCTTCTTGGTAGACCAAATTAGAATAAAATCAAGGATAACATCCGGTGGGCAATCTCGGAGGCGATGGTTGGCTACAGGTCGTTTATCCAAGTGTGTTGGTTTACACTACTGCAACAAGACCAAGCAAACACGGCAAGAGTAAAAATAAGGTTGTAAAATGTCCTCTCAGCTAGCAAGCGTTTTCATCTATTTTATTACCATAATAGAAGTGAGGACTCATTGTCCTCAATGAGAGAGAGTAACAATAGACCGCCAAAATTCGGCGTTAGGGTTCTCGGTCACCTATTTATCTACGTCTCATGAAAAGATCGTGGAAACCAGATCGACAATGGATGGCTGAATAAGCAAGGCTTAACCCGTGTTGCTACCTTAGAAGATGAAACGTTACAGATTACTTTGCCTTACGTTTTTCTTCAAGTTGGATCGTTTTGTAAATGCATTGGGCACTAATTAGATCACTGGACTATGATATGACCTCCGAAACCTTGAGAATTGAAGAAAACTTAGACCCGAAGTCGAATGAGCTCACTTTCAGGAGTAAAAAAGGTAATTAATCTTACTGAAGGAATGCGCACGAGACTAATTCGCAGCACTAAATCTTTACTTGGAATGATTGCCAAATGATCCACAAGAGCATCCCCTATGCTAACAAATCATAATATCACACCAGCACCAGCACTACTGTGATCATCAGCCACTGAATTATCGTTAGTCATTTTGCTGCTTTCTCCACTACTTCCTACCTGATCACTCCCGGCGGCCACCGACGCATTCCCAGCGGTGACCTTCGCCACTGCCACCGCGGCGATGGCAGCCCGTTTCCGCTTCTTCTTCTCGTAGGGAATCCCTCTGGCCTTGGCCTGGCCTTCCTTGACCTCCCTCAAGTATATCCGGACCGCCTTCGTGGCGAAAGGGTTCGACTCGGGCCGCCCGCCGTTCTCCTCGAAGGCAGCCCGGAGGCGGCCAATGAGCGCGTCGAGGCTGCCCCAGGCCTGCTTGAGAGGGCAGGCGCAGGGGCCAGGCGGGGTGGGATTGCCGAAGAAGGGGCAGCCGTTCATGTGGACCTTGGTCTTGCCGAACTGGTCCAAGTACTTGAGGAACTCCAGCACCTGGGCCCCGCTGCACCGGGCCAGCGTCAGCGGAGGCTTGTGGTTCTGGAGGTACTGCAAGAAGGTGTTCCAGTCTCTCCGCTTCTGCGACTCGTACCTGCTGGGTGGGGATGCCGCCGCCGCCGCCTCCTGCCTCCTGGCGATGACGGTCCCGGAATGGTTTCGGCGGTCGTCGAGGTTGTGGGAACTACTAGTACGCCGTGCGGGTCGGGGGGCGCTGCTCCGGCGCCGGATGCTGAATCCATGACGGATCAGTGATCGGCGATGTGGAATTGGAAATGATCGGTGTGTGTGTGTGAACTGCTGGCTTTCCTGTTGTACGCTCTCCCGACCAGTTTATAGGACTGACAAGGCGGAGAGAATCGTTTTCTGCGAAAAGCATGAAGGGGGAGAGGCTGCTGATGAGTGGATCCTCTCACGGGCAGGGCTCGTTCTCTGATCTTATGCCTCTTTTCTATTCTTTTTTTCCCTTTAGAGAGAGAGAGAGAGAGAGAGAGAGAATAGAGAGAGAAGTTTGATAGGGGAAGCAAGAAAATGAGGAAAGAAGGGAAGGTCTGATGATGGGACGCGAAGCGAGAGCCGTTTTAGACGACTAACGAGTGGAAGTACATAAAAGAGAAAAAGAGGAACATTAGCAACCAAGAATGGCTTCCAATAACTGATGAATTAAAAAGCATGCGTGAGCCGAGAATCCCTCGTTCTTGTAATCAGCATGTGATGATGATGCAAAACCGTGATTCAAGTGGTAAAACCCACTGCCCTTAATCCTCGGCATCATCTGGACCAACACTTTGAGAAGGTTTTGAGCACACGACTCCAAGTCCGATCCCAAATTACTATTACTTATTTGTCGTGTCTTGACAACCCACGTTTCGTTGTAATGCTCTTCAGATAATGTCGAGAGATAATATTTCATTATTAACGAAAAAAGCATAGGTATTTGTTACATTTAGTCATCATTCATATGAGAAATTCCATTACATTTATCTTCACGAATCCTTAGAAGCTAATGTTGATTAACCATGAATTAGTTACACAGCGGTTTAAGTCCTTCCATCGAGTATGAGTGAAAAAACTTCAATTCATGATATCGACGCTAAGCTCAATGGATATAAATCATTAAATTTGATAAGCGTAATATGGGGTTTCAATAATATTCGATATCAATTCTACCCTTCGATACGAATGAATTCACCGTAGTGGTAATGACGAAATGAATCACCGGGATTCTAAATGATTAAGAGATGTCTACTGTCCGGCAGGATCTAAGAAGGTATAATTTCGGAACATGCACTGAACCGTTCGGCTGTCATTTTGGGACAAGGAGTGCTTTCTGATTGCGCAAAAGGTACGATCAAGAACACGTGTATCGCGGCTATTACGGGAGAGGGCTCATGGAAAAGTCTTCGCCTTTACTCCGGTCAAACGAAAAGTCAGGCAGAACTCATGTTTCTTTCTTTTTTTCCTTTAAACCTGAAGAGGAAAAAATGAGATACAAACACGTCTGCCTTCACCTCCTGGTACTTGCCAGAGCCGACCGTGTCCTCAAGTTTCTTCCTAACAAGACAAAAACTCCTCTGGAAATCATTTCATCGGAATCTGGGAGAACGAGGATAAACGTTTTAAGTCCAGGGATTGCTTTCTGGGGGACAGATGCGCTCTTCATCAGACTTTTGAGTTCCATACATGTGCACTTATAATATGAACTCGTTAATACAGGAGATGCACAAAGGACATCAACAAGGAAATAACTCATCTTCCAACAATGACGTGTATCCAATCTGAGGCAGCATCTTGCATCGAAACTAGCTAGCTAGCTAACAAAAATCTTAATTTCCTTTGATATCGGGAAAAGTATCAAAAATGTTTTAACTCATTGGACAATTACAAAGTAGTTTAACCTTAAAGGTTTCAAGCCATTTGGTAAATTACGCTTTGAGAAGCAACTTCAAGAGAAATGCCGTTTAGTAGAAAATACATTTGAAAAACTATTTGGTGATTAATATTAGTTTTTTTAATTTTTATTTGTTAAAAATTGAAAAAAAATCAAATATATAATTATAAAAAAAAAAGAGAGAGAGAGAGAGATCAAACCCTTCACAGGTTTGATGAAGGGCTATGGCTGCCAATGGCTGTCAATCGAGGTCACTTGCTATTGGGCGACCTCTACCAAGGGTCGTGCAACTCAAGCGGTGTGCAACCCAGGTGGTCATTGTCTAGGTCTCGTAGCCTCAAGTAGCCCTCGATTAGGTCTCACGAGGGTTGCATGCACGACCGATCGTTGGTCATCCATCGCGAGACCTAGGTGACGACCACCTAAGGCCGCGAGACCCGAGCGGCAATTGCTTGGGTTGCACGCTGCCTAGGTCACCCGACCTTGGGTTACCTTGATCAATGGCCACCGGCATCAAATCTGGCTTGCTAACAACCATAGCCCTTCACCGAACCAACAAAGGGATTGGCCCTTTTTAATAAATAAAAAAAAAATTAATGAGGGACAAAATTAAAAAGTTGAAGAATTGGTAAAGGTAGTTTTGGAAGAAAAAATGAGTTTAGCATTTGACCAAATACTAAAAACCCAAAGCTAGTCTCTACTAGCATTGGGCTTTCAACCTTCCCAATGTTATTTTAAGTTAAAATTCCTTTAAAATAGTTATTAAACGGTCTAGCATTTCCTTAAGAGGCTTCTTGGAATGCTGAACCAAATGTATCTTAAATCTATTTTATTAGTACAAATTCAATCATAAACTTTTCAATTAGACTAATTTTATCATAAACATTTTTACATCGGTATCAATTGAGTCCATTTGGCCAATTTAGACATAAATTATTGATGTGGATGTCGGCAGCCCTACGTAATAGAATTGATGCTAACGTGGACAAAATTTAGAATTTTTAATAATTTTTTGAGAATTTTTATATATATTTTTTATTAATTCTCTCTTCTTCTTTTTAAATATTTTTCCTTAACCCTTAGGCAGATATTAGAGAGGTTGTTGGTCGACCATCACCAGCCATAGGCTATTTTGGGTGAGGGCCTCTGCACCCTTGCCGAACACTAGTGAGGCCCACCACGCCCTTGTTGGCTGCAAGCAAAGGCTCTTGCCTAAGGCATCACTACCCTTGCTTGTGGCCGACAAGGGCACGAAGGCCCTTGCCTGTGGCCGGCAAGACTCGTGACGCCCTTGCCTAGTTTGGGTGAGGGTGTCGTGGCCCTTGCTGGCCAACAGACGAGGGTTTTGGCCCTTGTCTAGATCTAGAAGGGGGCCTGACACCCTCACTAATTACTGGCAAGGACGCAAAGGCCCTTGCCCAAACCAACCTATGGCCAACAATGGTAAGTTGGCAACCACGCAGGCACTGGCCAATGGGTAAGGAAAAAAAAAGACAGAAAAGAGAAAAAAAAAGTAAAAATTGAAAAAAAAAATACTAAAAAATTATAAATGGTTGAATAATTGAAAAATGAGATTATTCAAGAATACACATTGAATGCTAAGATTACGCATTGAATTTCTGGTGGGCCTTCTACCTCCACGCGGTATTGCTCCGTCAGGCTTTCGTCCATTCAATGTTAACGTTAGCATTGGTTATGCCACATAAGATTTTCAGCATCCACATCAGTAATTTTTGGCTTAAATTTGTTGAATAAACTCAATTGGTACCAATGTGAAAAGATTTATAAATAAGTTGGTCTAATTGAAAGATTTATAACCGAATTGATACAAAATATAAATGTAATATATCGCATAAGAAAGTTAAATTTCTGTTTGAATGACCATTCAGTAGAGCCTCCAGTCCAAGATATCTCGCAGTCAACTCCCAGCACCACCATTTGTTCTAAGCATACATAATACGGTCATCAACATGAGCACAGCCATATATCTCTATGCTCTCTTCCGTTTGCTTTTCCAAAGATGCATTTTCTGTGGGGGGATCTTCCGTTGATCATGCTGGATCTTAAGATTAGGGCAACACGTGATTAGGGTTTTCGCTGTGGTTAAGTGGAGACGCTCCAGGGGTGATTAATTTCGATGTTGGAAAGCTGGAATAAGTTGCCCGTGATGTGCTATGTAAATAGTGCCGCCGTGGTTTATCGAATTAGCGTTTTGTAGCTGTCTAACCTATGATGATAGATTCACGTTTGGGGTGTTTTTCCAGTGTATGAGTCCAAGAAAAGATGCTGCAATTGTATATATAATGCTTTTCTTTGGGGTACACTATCGCAATCCGGACACAGCATATCTCGTAATAATCCACGAAAAAACTTTTAAAATGAGGAAACCAACGCCCTTGAAAAAAAAAAAAATTGCAATTGTAGGTACTAATGCCAAATGTAAGGCACTAAACATAAAGGGGCGAATATAATAAGGGAGCAATCAATCTCTCCACGTTTTAACGTGAATTGACTACTAGGTAGTTGATGAATTTAGGGCCTTTTAGCCCATAGAAAATTAATTGAATAGTACGGCACGTGAGATTCCTCCTCTTGAAAAATCCCCAATTGCTCAAAAATTCTATTTTAATTTTTTTTATTGAAATTTAAAACCTTTTGGTTCCGGGGCAAAATAAGACAGACGGGCAGCGACTGCCCCGCTACCCCATAGCCATCGGGCGTTTGTCGAGATTTCCAGGAATGTTATTATTTAGAAAGTATACATTTTACCATTAATTAAATAAGATATAAAACATGTCGAGTTCCACGCCTTCTAAAAGAAAATTTTCACAAGTCCATCATAAGTACTTCCACCTTTATATTTCAATTCAATTTCCCCATTGAGGTTTGACTTGTCTAGCGAGGATCTCCCCCAGCATGTGTAAAAGATATTCTGATTTTGAATCTTTTGGATACAACTCATCACTAACATTTCGAGCCATGCCTTTTTACATGGGTATCTTGTTACGACTTTATTCCAATCATTAGCTCTGCCTTTGGCATCCCCTCCTTATGGTTAGGGAAAGGGTACTTTTATTCAATGACAAGCCGAGCAGCTGCTACACCTCAAATTTGAGCGTTTTTAAGGCAAGTGAGCATTCTCTCAAATAAATTCTGACTTCAGTTTCATGAGCAAGAATCCTCCTTGGACATGCTCCAGAAAGAAGTAGCTTTCAAGAGGTTGCTAGTTCGTAACCATGGTTGAACTCTTCCTAAGAGCTCACGACAAGTTATGAAGTTCATCCGTATATATGGTTTAAGCTTTAGCCCCATCAAAGATGAGCTAGACAATGTTACCTGAAATTGTCTTTGTGCTATGAAAATTTGGATAAAAGTACTCTAAAGTGCCAAAGCTTGACATAAGAGAATATTTAAGTGTCAAAAATTACGAAAGTGACACTTAGATGCCACTTTTTTCACCAAATAGGACATTTGAGTGTCAAGTTTGGCGAAGGTAACCAGAAATCCTACGTGACAATTTTTTAATAATATAACTCGTCTATGTGGCATGTCGGAAAGCTGAGTTAGCAATGAAGAATTAAAATGACATTGTTTTGTCTTTTTTTTTTTTTAATTTAATATATTAAATTAGAATATTTTTATTTAAACAATAATTTAATATATATAATTATTTTTTTTAAAAAGGGAGGAGGAATAGGAGGCAAAAGGTGAGGGCTAAGCCCTCACCGTTGCCTCCTCGCCGTCTTGAGAAGGGCTGGCGATGATAAGGGGAGGGTTAGCCGAGGTTGGCCACCCTGGTCGACCGGCGGCAAGGGCCCACAAGCCCTCCCTAGCAAGCGATAGCCCTTGGCCAAGCCGGGCGAGGGTTGACGACCCTTGTTGGATTTGGGGAGGGCCACATTGCCCCAAATCTAGGTGAGGGCTCACGAGCCCTCGCTGCTAGTTGGTCGGCCCCTAGCCAAGGCCCGATGACTCCAATCGACCCTTCCCCCACCGTTGTCAACCCTTCCCGGTAATGACACGGAGATGGCGGTGAGAGGCGATGATAGGGAGACGGCGGTGAGAACCCTCGCCACCTGCAATCTCCATTTTTTTCTTTTTTATAAATAAATTTAATTAATTTTTATATTAATTATTTATCCACTTCAGCAGTAAAACGATATTGTTTTTGCCTCGTCAGAAAATCGCCACGATATATTTTGCTTTAATTTTGGCACTTAACTTTATTAACTTTTGATACTTAAGTGTTTAAATTTTGGCAATCCGGGTGTCAGCACTCTGAAAATTTGAGATTATGCAATTTATGAATGCTTGATGGGCGGATCAAGATGCCTGTCCTTCAAGATTTTTTCTCTAGGACCCTCTGCATTCAGGACAAATGATGTCACTTTCATGGCCCCATTGTTTTACCTCAACCATTTTTTTTTGCACATAATGTAAATTAATGACCTCCTAACTCCTAAGCCGGAACCAAATAAAAAACAAATGGAGTACGCACCGCGTCGTTTACTGGAAGGATCGACATGAGTAGGTAGATTGCACTCAGTGCCGTAAATCGTCGTTCAGTCATTGGTGCAGATGCATAAAACTCCTGGTAAAATCTTCATCTTGCCGCTTCCGTTGTTACCGTTTCCTTTAGATGCACATGGGCGGCTGTATTATTTGCTGTCTGGTCTCCTTAGATGATGCCGATTACAAATTTGAGCTAAGATCACGGATGATACTCCCTCTGTCGTGAGGTTGAGTGTTGTGCTTACTGACAGACCCTGAAAAAGAGATCTGTCTTCGAAAATGAAACCCCAAAAGCGACGATTTCCGCATTGAAGCCCACGAAATGACATGGAAAGGGAGGTCGAATCCAGGTGCAGATATCACAGTGAGGAAAATTCCATAGCACGTGTCTAAGAAATATAATGCTATGTTTCGTCAGGAAGCACCGATCCTCATTTTGGCCCCCTTATATGAGTCCCCTTTGGATCACGAAATGTCCCGTGATAGTCAATGAGTCGGTTTGAAATCTGGCCCGTATCGAGTCGAATCATCCGTTTCCGCTTTCCTGACAGGGGATATAATTATTGAGCGGAGAACAGCATTGGATTCACTCGTTCATGGCTTCAGTTGGACCCATCCTGGATTCAATGTTCATGGCTTCAGTTGGACCCATCCTCGATTCAATCGCATCTGTCTCTGTCTCTGTCTCTCTCTCTCTGAGTCACCCAGTGATATCGAATTCTGAAGATCTTTCATAGTCACACGGTATAAAGTGTTTCTGTTCTCGCACATCAGCGCAGAGAGTTGAAAATTCAAAAGGATTTTCGCAGATCTTGATCCCACTGAATGAATCATCTCCCACATCGCCGCATTATCATTTCTATTTTAATTTGAACTGACATATTCCAGTCCTGGGCTCCTCCAAGAAAAAGGCGCGCCAATTATTGGCAAGAATAAAGGTGGAGGATGGACCATGTCCTGTTAAAGGGACGACATTGACGATCACGGGAGCCTATTAATCCTTTAGTTATAGACAGATGTATATATCTAGCTTTGCAGAATACATCACTGACGAAGAGCTTATTCCAATCTTTCGGTATCCATTGTTCTAAACTTATCCAAGGGCTTCAACATTCGGAGTGCGTCTGCCACTCGTGCTCTCTTTCGGTACTGTTTCCGGCCCCCAAGTGATGGAGATGTAAGATTGGACTATACGAAGGCTCAAACAAAGGCAAATGCTCCGATATTAATAACATGTAATGTAAGACAAAATCAAGCTAAGGCCTAGCACGCAAAGTCAAGATACTGCAGCTATGTCTCAGAAATAAGAAGCATTCATCTTTAGACCGTCGAAAGATCATTTCAGGCCACCTCCTCGCGTTCAAGATCGGATGTGTCTGATCTACAGTACCATGCAAGAATTCTGATCTTGCCGCCAAAAGAGAATAATCACAATTCAAACCGGTACCAGAACCTACAACCTTATGAACTAGACTTTTTTTACAAGATTAGGATAGCAAAGAGTGATTAATTGCGTGCTATCTAAATGCATGTGCAATGACAATGGTTGGGTAAGTCCATCCCACGTCCGCATAAATGACAATAAGGATACAACCAAATGAATATAGAGTGCCCCCAATGGAGAAAAAACTAATCACATGAGGCGACAGAAAGTGCTACACGAAGATCGTTTGAGGTTCCACATATGTACATTCGATATGTTTCTATTTCTTTGTTGTAACCTCTAGGAGTGTGGCTTGCGTAGTGATTGCCGCTCACTCGATCACGCTTGGAGAATATGATCTCCCTGACAATTGGTTCATGGCCGTTGAGAAGATTGCCCATGCTTAGAACTTTTCTCCATGATTGATTAACAGTTGGTGGAGTGAACATACTTGACACAATTGGCCTCTCATGATTTCTCACCTGAAGCTTCATGCTGAACTCCTGCACAAAATGAAAGAGACTCAGGATGTCGTTCCATAATAAAGATAGTTTGGAAAAATCTAGTAACGAGTTCAACCAGACACTGAAAATAATCTACTAGCCAGACTTCATTTTCTTAGATCGTGCTTGACTAGTAACTCTACAGTCATCGGAAAAAAAGAAAAAAAAATCAGTTAGTAGCATGTTACCATATCTCCATTTTCTTCTACTGAACCCGTCCCCATTCTTTTTGAATAAAATTCTTGATAGCTGGTGAAAATAGCCTCTGACATGGATGGCGCTTGCAGAAACTTCCGATGAAGTGATGCAGCTATAGTTAGTAACTTCTCGACATGTCCAAAAATAACGCTTAAACGCCTTAGGTCTTCGATTGCCTCGCTACCAGCAGACAAGAGATTGGCTGCAAAAGTATGAGAGCCATAAGCAATCATGCAGATGTAAAGATACGTGAAAGCAGACAATTAAAATGAACTTTGGTCGACAATTTTTTGAAGAATGCAATGAAATAAAGCCAGATGTTATTCTGGTTTACAGACTGAAAACTGGGGAGATATTTTCCACTGCGAAAATGGCCAAAGAGTAAAATGGACATAAGGAAACAGTAGAAAGCATACCCTGCAAAGGCTTCAGCATAGATGCCATGGTAAAGTACAGTTGATCTATTTTGGTCTGCATCTGCTTCAAACCTCCAAAACTAGTTTGGTTTAATGTATCAGTTGCTGCCATGAAGGAGGTGCAGACCATTTGCTCAAGCAGCTGGTGGGGCCGTATGGTCTCTAGGTAATGGAGGATCTATGCAACCAAATGCAATGATAAGGCACAAAACAAAGCACAACTTAATAAAAGGCTGAAACCAAGTTCATCAGCATCAAAGATACATCCTTTTGTTCTTTTGGTCCAGATATGGAAACAATTTAAGCATGATATTTAGAATATTATTTAATGTTGATAAGATAATAATTTGATACTGAGAGTTTATCATCTTTCGCAGCTAAGCTACTGACCCATGATCTAACCGGCAAGAAAGAGGTTAAGGAGATATGCAAGGTAAGCACATGTCAAGAAGTTCAAAATCACTCCAGGATTTCATGTTCTTTTGTTGGCAATCAGATGTATTCTTTTTAAGCAAAATAACTCGAGTGCAATCCACCTTATTTATTTTGACATGCTTCACTGCATCAGCTAAAAACTATTGAGAACACTCATCTAAGAACACTAAATTGTTTCAACATTGCATCCATGAACAACCAGGAAATACTTCGAAAGGGACCTCCCTTATGCCCGAAAAAAGGTCATGCCTACAAAGTGTGAAGTGAACATTCCATCTTTCCCACAAGGAAAAGTTACCTTCTCTCCTTCTCTGTTTGGATCAAGAAGTGGTTTCTGCTCAGAAGCTGGCAGAGCGGGAGCATCATTCCAAATCTTCCGCCACAGGTTTCCATGTTCAGACATTCTCTGTGAAAGCCGTCCTCGAGGAGGCCAATCATTTTTTGAATCCACAGAAGCAAAACCTGAGGATGGTTCACTTTTTAGAGTATCATCTGTCTCCCAATCTCCCGGTGAATGCCATCGAATAAAATCTTCAAAAACAGCTTCTGGATTTGCTGCTTTGAATGCCGACATGTCTAGATTCAGCATTTTCAGACCATTAGTATCAATCATATGCCATAATTACTACATTAAAGAGAAAAGTATAAGTAAACTCAACACCTCCAACTTTACAAATATATCTGTGCAGGAGCTCCATGTATGCCGCTATGTTATGACTAGCCATTATATGGTGAATAAAAAGAGCCAAAGCATTGAATTCAAAAAGGATTCAGAACTTAAAGTTGTCATGCTAGGAAAGTACTCGTGATTGAAAAAATCACACCTAAAGTTTCATGTGAGAACATGATGACGGTTGGACAAAAATATTCGATGCATGAATATGGACAGTAACCCTAGCTAGACAAGATTTTTTTAAAAGCTATCGGATATCATTGTCGGCAGAACGAGGACAATGAGATTTTGATATACATTTTCCTCTCCCAACTTAGAGACAATATTTTTGCCAACCTTTTACATGCATTAGTAGCCCCCAACAGGGCGAACAGCATGGTCGATAATGATGGCCCAAGTTTTCACGTCAATTAGTTATGCATTTCATTTGCTAAAATCCATTCAATGTCTTGTCTGCATATAGGATATCATAACAATACCCTCAGATTTTTCATCAAAGATATTTGACAGGAACTGGTTAATGTCACTATACATGCTGAATGACATTCATTAAGTTTATCATGAGTGTTCATATTCATAGTACGAGGTCAGAAATTTGTCAATGTGTTTTCAAGGATAATTGTACCAATCCACAGAGGACACTTTATTAGAAGATAAATACCTAAATATAAGATCTCTTTCTCCAACTGAGCAGAAAAACTCTGCAAATAGAACAGAAGATAATTCAGTCCACATTAGTTGCAATTAGATGAGGAAAATATATTAGATTGATTTGGCAATTGGAATATGGAAAGATATGAACATGCAAGGGTCAGAGATAAACTGATCAAGACAAATGAAAAAGAAAAAGTTTCAATTTTTTATATGTCTCATTGATCTACCATTTCAACTCTTCCTTGTTTCAGCACTAACATATTGTTCCGTGGATCTAAAAGCCAAAATAGGGAACAAAAGGGGTGTTTCCACTGTACAATATGGGGTCAAAAAGCCAAAACAAGTAATTTAGACCTTACAAAAAGAAAGCTTACGTTTGAAATAGAAGCAGGCACAACAAGCTCAGAGTCTCCAGTTACCAGATCATAATGCAGACAAACAAGATGACAGCCCCTATTGACACTAGATACGTTTCTGGCATAGGTACAACGTAAACTCAAAAAGTACTATAATTAACTGTATTGATTCCATCTTTGTTTCCTTTACGTACAGCTAGACAAACTATCTGACAAAATGAGCTACTCAGGTGTTTTCACATGAAGAAGGTATATAAGGGCAGGCTAACATTCCAGATAATTTAAGGATCTCAAAAGGATATTAACGATGCAGGCAGCCGAATAATTCAGTAAGGGAACTTGTCACTGAAAGTTTAAGCATGGACTTACAGAGGAATCACTAAAAGCATCAACAGCTTGCAATCGTTCTTCATGCATATCTTCTGTCATTAGCGGTGCCTCCTGTCAAGGCAATGAAAGATTTCCAACTGTGTCATTACAAAAGTCATAACCAACCAGATGCAATGAGTTCCAATTAGTCCAAGATGTTGAGAAACCTGTGTGAATGGGGCATGCAAGCTTTGATGTGACTTCAGGAGCATCATTGGACCCACCACACCAGCAGAACCCCTCCTCATATAATTGGAAGATTTAGAATCAGAAGAAGGTGTGAAATCATCTGGCTTAGTATCATATGTTGGCCCACCATTTACAGAATTGGTAAAATTGGTTGGTGTTGAAGGACTGTCAAAATAAACAAGAAAACTTCAAGTAAAGATGTGCTTGTAGGATGACAATTGAGAACATGCTTCTAGTAACAGCTATTTGTACGTAAATTTCAAATCACGCGTAACAACCTCACGTTTCTTTAAGGAAACATCATCCATCATAAAAGCCCATCAACTAGCTGCTTTACCTTAAGTTTAGTGGTGAAATAGAAAATACCTTGCCCCAAGAAGGGAAGATAGGAACAGATTGCTTGTTACATTTCCAATCTATTATTCCAGTTAACCAGATCATAAGTTAATTAAGGACATTCATACTGCTTCAATTCATTCATCATTTGCTAACCTTCATAGCAAGGAACCATTGTTTTTGGAGACCAACGAACTGAACATACATTTTAAAGATTTGACAGAATACTAAAGACACATAGTTTCTCTGCATGCACAGCACTGCTAAATGTGTCATCTGCCAATTACCAAAATAGTAGGATCTAAAGTAAACATCAAACTCATTTAGACAACTTTTTTTACACACCCATTTTGAATGGAGTTAATATTTTTCAGCCTTTGCACTAGCATTGATATTCCAGATGACATTACCCGTATCCCCAGCAGTTATTAAGAGATCTGAGAGATCTCCTGCAACATCTGTCCTAGCTATAATGGAAGTGAGTTAACCATCCAATAGGGGACATCTACAAACAACTCAATCATACATGGGTCTGACTCAAATTGAAAATGTACAAACTACAAACACATCAAATGGAACAAGATGAGAAGGGGAATATAGATGGAATATTGAGAGTAAGCAGGCTTTACTACAAGAAACTAAAATTACTAGGATTGTGGAAAGTTGAGTGACAGTTTATAACAAGATATGCTTAAGAGATTAAAGTATGCATGCTTGCCTAAAATCGGGCATAAATTTAAAGAACCATTTTGGAAATTCAATCATGTTTATCCAGAGTAGTTTGGCAGAGACCTACGAGTTATTATGTACATATTATTAGTTTTACAACTCAAGCCTTTATGGTAGGAACATCCATCGGCCATAAGCTCAGCCAAAACAAAAGCATGAAGGTACTAAGACTCTTGCATTGTTTGAAGAGTGCAGGTCAAATATATCGTCCTTATAAATGGAGCAATGCACAGTCTTAACCTTAGCCGAATGAGCTAAAGCTTAATGATGCACTTTATAATGATAGTACAAGTACTTATAGGAAACCTGCAGAGCCTCATCCTGAAAGACAGGTATTAAGCAGATAAAGAACAAGAAGCATCCCTCACTTGCTTAATTCACCTGTTGCATTTTTTATCAGAGTGCTCGCCAGGGTCTGGCGTTTTCCATGAGACATCCACAACTTGATCATTTTCCTGTTTGTACCATCAGGAAATAAAAGGACATTTCATTGACAAGAACAAGAATATCATTATTTAGTGAAATGGGACAAAAGAAGCACCAAATGCTATAAAAATTTCACCATGCTTACTGAATGATCATCTTCACTTCCAATACAATCATGATACTCTTCATTCAGTTGTTGCTTCTTTTCAATGCATATTGCAAGCTGGATGTCAAAGCAGCAAAGTTGAACAATTTTAGCCTCATTATCTACCAACAATATGAGGACAATTGGATGCAGAATATGCATTCTCCCCAATTTGATCATATGTCCTCAACATATAGAATAATAGCCCAGTTCACATTAAAAATAAAGAATAATGAATGAACAAAAGCAGCAGCAAAGATGAAACTGCATTTGCAAGCACAATATCAAAGCCGCAGCAAATAATTACCAGTGGCAATCCTAACCTTATGAAAGTCCGGGATTATAGAGTTGTAAAAGAAATGCATATAAAAAATATGAGCAAAAAGCCAGTTTTTCCATCTTGAGAAGAGAGCTTCACAGTAGAAAGGTCTACTATCATCACAGAAGGGATTTACTTTTTCACAATAATACAAACATAAAAAAAGATGGAAGATATATTAATAAGCTAGAAAAGCCAAGGCAGCAATAAAGAGTTAGAAAAATAGCCTATAAGAGCAAGGAGATTGCGCACCAAGGGAAAGAGTTCATATCCTCAGTATTATAATATTTACTGCAAATATTATCAGGAGACTGCTTCATAGACCTCCAATGTTTAACTGCCAGTGTATTTGATATCCATGCAAATTTAACCACAAGTGCCCCATGTTATCTCATCTCTGTGGCACATAATAATTATTCTAGATTTAATCCAATCCATGTTACAATTCAACTTGTTCTGGACAGTCTCAATCTACAAACAGGGAAAATAATCTGACTAGCATGATTAAGGAACATACAAAACTACAATTTAAAGAATGTGAACATAAAAAGATTCAATGTGTGGAACTTTAAAACATAAGCTTACTGAAGGAAAAACTAAACAAGAAAAAAAATTTCAATTAATGGCAATAATTATTACCATTTGTAATTTCTGATTTATTAAACACGTCGATAAGTCAATTGAACCACTGCCAGGCATTCGAGGCAATAGCTGTGATTCTTCCCAACACCAACGAACTTCCCGGACGAATTCTATCCAGAATGAAGCAATAGCTACACACCAATGACAATACGTTCTTCAGAAAAAGGAAATACATGATTTGAAAGGACACCCAACAATCTGAACCAAATTATTGACAGCTAATATCTCTTTCTTTTGTAATGGTATCTTCTATAAAATGTTTGTTTGTAAATTCGTTCACCAAAGTGCAACATATACTTCGAACTTACCACGGATGTTACAATTGCCAAACCACAGAGAGCTTAGACAAAACTGAGCAAAAAGTGATTCAAGAGGTGCACCCTTTATTCGTGAATTCTTATGCTTGCTCTTTCTAAAACCTGAAAGTTTGACACCTGCAGATAATGCAAGGAGAACAAGAATACAGTGACTCAGATATCCAGTATATGTGGTTTCAGATCAAGAAACTTTTATTAATCACAGCAGCATGAGGAAATGCACACCCCTTTGATTGTTTTCTAGCTCCAACCACGTGACAAGGCTAAATTTATTAAATTTTCAGCCACAGTTAAGGACTTGTTTCATCGGGCAACTCATCTCATCACCATTTATTCTACAGTTCCTCTTCTTTTGGCCCATCAAGGAAAAAGGCTCAGAAACAAGCAATGCATTAAAACTACCAGCAACACTGATAAACTCAATTATCTACCTCAAGTTTGAGCCAAGCTATCCTAGATTTAACAGTTCAGCTGGCTCCAACCAGAACAAATTCATTACAAGTTCCATGACAGAGAAGACTTCTAAACTTCGTATGATAAGCTAAACTAGTGAGATAAACAGTTTGGCTGAGTTAACTCTCAGTGAAACATGTAATCAGCTAGCACTGCACCCTAGAAAGTAAAACTACCTGCATGCTATTAAGAAACAAATTGCCAAGCAACCGCAAAATATGAACTCCTGCAACAATCCCATCAAATACTACTACTTTGAAGGTGGGTCATCTTGCCGATTGTATGTATTGCATTTTCCCCCTATATAATAACTCATTTTATTTATGTATGTCGACCTGTCTGATGTGTTATCACAATGCCTTCCCTTTGAGTGTTTATCAATCAAAAAGATGAACTGAAACATTATGCTATCTTCCAGGTTATCATCATGCTTAAAAGACATACAATCTTCAAGAGAAACCATTATATAACAACCCCTCCCCTCCCCACCACAAAAAAAAAAAAAAAAAAAAAAAAGATAGAAAAAAATTAAAATGAACAAAAACCATTTCGCACGTGAAATATTGGATACCATCTTGAAATAGTTCTTTCAGCAAACGGTCAACAACCGATGGAGGAGGAACGACCATCGACGACTTCAAATTATCCATACCAGGCTTTTCCACTGCAAAAGGGAGAGAGAGAGAGAGGAGGAGAACAGCGGAACCTTTTAGTAGTATCATTTCCAGCAAAACAAACAGAGAGTAGATTATACAACTAGAGCATAACTGACGAACCAGAAACAAAGTCCTCCATAAATTGAGCCTCAAAAGACATATCCAATGCATCGACTAGCAAAGACAGCTGAGAAGCAAATCCAACATTGTTTGTTCTTGGTCCATCACTTCTGGTTAAAAGTAATAGCTCGTAAGTAGTCCCAGAGTATAACACAACAGACAAACCTTCTGAAACTGGATAGTTTACAAATCACAGAGATTCTGAAGATTAATAGTTTATAGATTCTTTGATTTTGTAACAGTGAACTAAAGCTGCAAATGTGTTTCTAAGGTGATAAATATGATTTAAATACTATAACAATAGGCCCATCAAACAGCAAGGGTATATAAGATAGAAATACAACCATTAACTAAGCATAGGGGATAATGAGGAGATGGAACTTGAAAAGTAAGCAACTTTTGTTATGTTCCATATTTTCCAGTGAACTACAAGTTGAAGTTACTGCATTGAGAAGAAACAAATATGACAATGCCAAGTCTTCTGATTTGATACATGTTGGTAACTTTATTAAAAAAGAATACATGGTGCAGTAACTTTCACAACAAGTACTGGTAGGCAAGAAATGTAATCCGTTCAAGTTACACTGCAACTGTAGTCTATATAAATATGTTTGGACTTTTACCGTCGAGGAGCATGATTTACTAACAAGCATCAACTTCAATCCTTAACAAAAATGAAAAACAAGCATATTCTTATTTTATTCTCCTTTAAATTCTGAAACCGTCGGTTCCAAATCAGGATTACAGGCAGATCTAAAATTGACCAAAACATTCTGTAATCTGTGTCTAAAGCCCGAAATAGATCAATGATAAATCAAGAGCTCTAGTTATTACAACAAAAGAAGTAGATTCTTACACTGTTGAAGAAATATTGGGACATAACATCCACTTTTGAGCTTCATGAGGAGATGCATTCTCAAGTTCTGCCATTTCTGAAGAACTTTCTACCATCTTGTCGGTCCATATGGTGACCAATTCAATTCCTATAGACAAAAATTAGTCAGGTTAGACTTGAGGTGTACATATTACATATTTTGTTAGCAACTAAAGACAAACCCCACCCCACATGATTGCCAGCCTTTCCTTGTTAATCCCCTGAGTTGGCTTGACAATTTGACATGCACACAGAGCTGTTCAGTTCTATATTAAAAATATCTTGCATTTGTATATTTTACCCTCCCAAAAAAAAAAAAAAAAAAAACACCGCAAGTATTTCTCTTGAGTCAACATGTATGCAGGTCCATGGGAAGTTGTAAATATAGATCTTGTCAAAGAGGATTCAGTTGAATGCATAGGCTGCTTAGAGATTCCTCATAATCAGCAATAAGAGTAGTCTCTGGGTCTGAAAAAATGACTTCAAAGCATGAGTTCTAACTACTCGAGTCAAATCTTTAGTTCCCCATAAGCTAATAGCTAATTTTTAGTCATAGGTTGAGTCCAGATATTTTGGGGCCACTACATTCAGAAGAAAAATGAAGAGAGCTCTGGATAATCCTTTGAGCATGCTAAAAGATTTATTACTGTTGGGGCACAACGCTTTAACTATAAAAGCAGAGCAGATGTCAAGACACACTGACTCAAAAGGCGGTTTCACATTTCAACCATTTAAAATGAGATAATGGCATTGAAGATTTCCAAACTGGAAACGCACCTCTCACAGGGTCTTCTGCAGAGTACCACTCACTCCAAGGACAATCGTCATCCCATTGTGTTCTGGTGTGAGTGTCGCCTTTAGGACTCCCTCCAGATTCAACAAATTCAGCATCCACTCCACGAGTGGCATCGTCGTCATCATGAGAAATGGTTTTGTAAGTTAGCTTCATTGTGAAATGGACTTGGAAAAAATGTGCGGAGAAGTCCATTGTCGAATAGGCCTTCAACATGAGAAGATACACCAATTACTTAGTATAAGGTAAGGAACTTGAAGGGCACAGAAGCAAATATGTAAGCAGTTCTCCAAAACCAACAAAGTAGTGTACACATGAAAAGCATGAACCTTCAAAGAGACAATATCTCGTAAATTATAGGCCTAAAAAAGTAATATCAGGAATTTCTTCTAATGATAAAATGACATCATTCTGGCATCTCTATTTTATAGAGGACAGTCACAAATCTAACTCAACTTCAAGAAGATTTTTCATGCAAAGAAATGTTGCATGTCGAGGGAATAGAAAGTCATATGTTTTCTCATCCCTGAGATTACTGAAATAAGAAAGAGAAGCAACAAAGTGCCTAATTTAAGCAACATTGAATTAATACAGACTCACTATCTGTATGAAGAGGGAACTTACAAATTTAGAAACAAATAATTCAAACAATCCTTCCAAATGCATCAGTTTCACAGGAACTTGACTGCTGATATGATCAGCCTCAAATCTTCTAGTGAAAATTGTTCCCATACTTTGGATTCCAATATATGATTTCCTCGAAGGATCGTGCACGGGAACAAAGGCTGGCCACATACTGCATTACCGATGTCGGAAAGATTTAAAAAGTGTCTACTTACTTAATTGGGAAGTGAAAGAAGGAGAAGTGTGCATCACCAAGTAAGATGCAATGTGAATGAGTCCTAAGTGCATAAGCATCAGTCATATTGTTCAAGGAGATAAGCAAATCTCATAAGTTGGTGCCAGGGAAAATTGCACTACAAGTTCTAAACTCTATGTACGAAATCCAATAAAGACCTAAATTTTTCAATGGATTGAATGAAGTCCTAAACTTTACCAAAAGATGCAGTCGAGTCCTAAACATTTAAAATGTCAATTAAGTCCTAAACCTTTTCTGAAAAATGTAATTAAGTTGTGAAACTTAAATTAAAATATACAACAAAGGACACCATGGAGGCAATGTTTAAGTGACACGTAGGTAAATTTAGATACCATTCACTGAAAGGACTTTATTGCATTTTTGAAAAAGGTTAAGAGTTTATTGAACAAACCAATTGAAAGGTTAGGACTTGATTGCATTTTGTACACAAGGCTTAAGATTTACTATGCACTTTTGCAATTGATACCACATCTAGAAAAGTGATGCTCTAGGATAACTTGACACTGAAATCAAATGAGCTTCTTAGTATTTGTATACTTAAGGCTTCATCATAAATCCCCACCTTGAGCAATTTGATAAAGCAATTGCAACCGAGCTCAAAAGCTTACTAGACTCTGGAGCATCAAGAATGACACCGCTAGCACTTTGAGGAGCAATCACCTGATAATCCAGGCAATGGAACATAAGCAAAAAGTGCTGCATAGTTATAATTTTGCCAGCAAGATCTACAACAAATTATACCAAAAAGTCTTTGACACCAAAACATAGTTGCAGATCATGAAGAGAGCAGTCCCAGTCCGCTATTCTTCCTGCATTAAGAGGATACTATAAAGATGGATTCATATGAACATCTGGCCATGGAATCAATTAAAGAGACTGAATTACCATCACTGTCGGTTTCAAAGTGGTACTCCATGCAATAGCTTTTCATTGCATACTTCAGCTCTGACTTCACTTTATACAAGTTCTTAGATGGACTTAAGTGAACTGCACCTTTTTTCTACATAACAACTAGTCAGATTGTATTCTCTCGGCAAATCTACACAATTCGCAAAGTAATCTTTACAACAGCATATATTTAAGTGGACACAAAATTGATTAATGAAGTGACAAACAGCCTTGAACCATTCAAAAAGTCCTCATATGCCTGTTTTGCCAGATACTTTGTGATCCCGACTGACTTTTAATTTTGTTAAGAATCAGTTTGAAATTGAATAGAGCTTAACCCAAAATGCAATGATGAATGACTTTTAAATAGAACATTCCTCAGAGCTCAAAGGGGTAACACAGGCTAAAACTAAGTCCTAAAGAGTGCCCCAATCTGAGCAACAAGAAAAAATTGCTTCAGTGGCTCGGTCCATTAGTAGCAAGTGCTACAAGTGTAACAACTGGAATATATTCCATTTGCCAGTTTTGGCAATGTTCAGCAACTAACAACACATACCGTTGGGATTAACGAAACACACAAAAAAAAATATAAAAAAATAATAATAATTATAATGGAGTTGATGAAGATTCCCTCAATGCCACTTAAGAAATTAGGGTGCCAAATTAGAATAACTTTACCAATGTGAAATACAGGCTTTTCAATGCCTCTGAAATGATTTTGGAAGTTTTATAGGAAGAAAGGTAAAACTATATGTTTGATACAATAGGCATTCACAAAGCTATATATCACAAATGAACGAACGTACAAAACTCAACTTCGCAACCAAAAGAGTAGTCTCTGTTTTTGAAAATAAAAATAAAAATTCAGTATCTCTGAATACAAATGGCCTCGATATCAAGGTAGATAGGTTTTATATCGAGTGGACCTACCAACAAGTTTTTTGGACCATTGGCCATCCATTGTCGACAAACAGCCTCAATGTCGGATATAAATCTAGAGACAATCAAAATTCACCAGATCAGTTAATTTGGATTTCAGAAATCCATCAAAGAAACCTGGTCCATTAGTGCCATTAGACCATGTCATCAGTCTGAAGTACCTCTCCCATGAAGAAGCCAGAGTAAAATCATCAAACCGTTCAAGCTGCATGGGAAAAATACATAAAAGTATAGTTAAGAATCTACTCATTTGAATTGACATTTTTCTTCATGCAACCACCGCCAAAACTTATAGTGATTTGAAAGAATCTAGCAAAATGGTAATCATTATGATTATACATTAATTCTGTTATTTTTTGCAGTTATAAACTTCTTTCATTTCAGCAACTCAACAGCCTTAATCTGTCTTTAACTCTCCTGAACTTAACACTAACAGAACCATGGAGACAGCCCGCCTCTCCAAGCAATCATCGGTAGCATTAGCATTTCGAGTTCCGAAAACAACAATACAGCACGAACCTGCTTAATCCCGCGGGAGCCACGCATACAGACTAACTGTCACGCGACGCAAGCGGCCATTATTCAGAAAATTCAGACTAACGCAGTACGAAAGACGACACGAGGTGCATTGTGACAGAAGTTCCAAACCCTGAAAACTGAAGCATAAAGAATGATCACGTCGCGAGCGTACCTCCTCTTCCTGCGGCTCGTCCTCTCCATCGGACTCGATTCTTCTGCTAGTGGACGCCATGCGAGTTCGGCTCGATTTCGAAGCTCCTACGCCGACATCACCGGAACCGATCTCCAATCGCCGAATTCAGCCCAGGTTACAGCTGAAATCCATTAAAACAAAAGCAGAAGAATCCGCGCCTTCTCAATCAGCAGCGCGATCGGAAATGACAGCCCAAACATCCGTCGGCGACGCGATTTGTCGTGCGAGATCGAGACCGATGGAATTCTTGCGGAGATTGCGACGTACGCTCCAGCGAATCAGGAAAGACGGCCACTGAATGAGTATCGAATCGGCGCGCTAGCTGTTTCCGTTATCCTCTGGCGATCGGAATACCGGCCGGCGCCGAATGGAGATGGTTCTGAATCCCGATCCAGTCCGTATCGAATGGGAACGAATGTGAGAAATTACGAAGGCCGGGTTCGGTTTTGAGATTCTTTCTTTTCTTCGTTTTACTTTCCCGGGTTGAGCGAAATTCCCTATTTCCACGGACAATTTCTCTGTCATCGTATAACTTCATTTTTAAGAAGTAATTAAAAGGATTACGCGGTATCCAATCATTACAGCATGAACTTGCTTAACATAATTAATAAATAAAGAATATTTTCATTAGTGATAATTTTTTGTGTTTAAATAGTTTTGTGGATGAAAAAAGAAATGTTGTTCAGTCATTTTTATAAGTGATATAAGAAATTAGATAATATTTTTTGAATTAGTTATTTTTCACGAAATAAACGAAAATCTATTGTTAATCCTTTCAATTTTAGATCTCAATTCATTGGCTTTATTTTGTGATGACAGAAAGAAAGAGATAAAATAAATATTTACCCTGTATTGGTGGCAGAGAATGCATTAAGTTGAGATGAATGATTGAAATTAAATGTGCATTTGTTTTACTTTTACTCAAAATATCAAGATAAAGGGAATATTTTTTATGAAAATCATTTTTAAGGACAATGGTTAATTTTTATTTGTTTGGCGATTTTATTGAAATTGTTTCTTTCTGTCATAAAATGAAATTGCTTTTCCCTAATTTAGGTTGTTGTCTTCGGCCAATGAAATATATTTTACATAAATTGATAATCAGCTATTCAAAAAAAAAAATTGATAATCAGCTATTAAAACACTCAAAAGTCAGAAAATAATTTTCTTTCGAAGAGATAACTTTAATGCATCATTTGCCACCAACAAGCCCCTACAATCAATTTAATGCAGTTTTGCTGTTATTATAAATAAGAAGAGCTAGTCATGGACTCAAGTTACCCTTATTTACCTTTTCCAAAGAGTAGTCATAAATTTGCATGTACAGATTTGAATTGGGACGCTACCGTTGCGTAGAGTAGTAAACATTTGATTGAGCAATTGATGTTGGTGACATTGATTTGACGTTTCATAAGATTTCTAGCATGGAAAGGCGATCCAACTTATTATATATTTGTTGAAAACAATACAAAAATGAGTCTCGTCACATGTTCTTCGTACACTAATTATTGTCACTAGAATAAAAAATGAAAAAGAAAAAGTGGAGACGGAAGGGATTTGAATTGCCAATGAGGGTAAACACTTGGATTTATCTCAACAAACATCCTTTCAACTTGAAAAGAATTGGAATGGGGATAATTTAATTTTAGATGTGAGTTTCAACTTTTATACCCTATAAAGAAATATAGCCAAAAAGTAAGAATAAAGTAGGTTTGATAAAAAAAAAATGGAATAAATTCATTAGAAATCTTAAAATTTGTTATGAAAGTATAATTTAATAAAGAAATTTTCAAAAAAATATAATTAAGTCATAAAAATTATTAGAAAAATATAATGAAATTTTAAGGGCGCGTTTGGTAACGATTACGTTCTCGGGGTAGATTCTAATCGGGCGATTCTTTTTTATTATGTTCCCTAAACCGATTCTAAGATTTTTAAGCTAGTTTGGTAACTATCCAAAATTTCGATTCGTAATGTAATCAATTGCGTTTACCGTGTTCATTAATTATGTTACAAATCAATTTCTTTTAATTTTTAAATAATTTTTTTACTTTTTTTCCTTTTTTTCTTTTCATTTTTTCTTTTCATTTTCCTTTTTTTCTTTTCTTTTTCTCATCTTCTTCTTCTTATTCTCGGCCGGTCGGACGAGGGCCGACGACCTCACCGGAGTGTCGCCGACCCTCGGTGAGGCCGGCCCTCGTCGGCACTGGCGAGGCTCGCCTAGCCTCGCCGGTGGCCGGCCGGCCTCGTCGGGGTTGGGCGAGGCTGCCGCTGGCCACCTAGGCAAAGGGCAAGGGCAAGCCTCGCCCGGCCACTGGTGGGGCTAGGCGTCGCGAGGCTTGCCCAGCCCTTGCCCAGCCCCGGCGAGGCCCGCCTGGCCACCGACGAGGCTCGGCCTCGCTAGATTTGGGGAGGCCGAGTCTCGCCAATGGCTGGGCTTGCCTCCGATGAGCTTGCCGGACCTTGCCCTGGTCTGGCGAGCCTCCGGCGAGCTCGTCGGACCGGCGGCAGACGGCGGCGGCAAACGGTGGACGGTGGCGGGTAGTGGTGGACGGCGGTCGCGAGATGGCTGAAGGGAAGAAGAAAATTTCTTGATTTTGATTCTCAAATTCGTTCTTGGAACAAGAATTAACTTTTTTTTTTATTCTTGATTTTATTCCTAATCTGTTCTCAAGAACAAATTTGTTCCCGGTTTTCTTGGCGTTGGCATCCGTCCGGATCCTTTTCGGTAGGATCTGCCTGGAACCACTTCAGGACCAAAAGAAGCATAGTGCCCTGGGCTTCACTTATTTGGAACAACGTCATCACCCGAAGGTTCCAATTCAATCTCTGGTTGATTGCTAGAAACCGTTTGCCTACCCAGGAACTTCTCATTTCCTATGGTAGAATTGATTATGTCACCTGTGCCTTCTGTGATGATGTTCCTGACTCTATAGATCACTTGTTTTTTGATTGCGACATATCGTCTTCCATTGCTTATTTTTGGGCTTCTCGATGCAACCTTCCTTGGCGCCCAAGGCCGTGGAAGGAAAATCTCCAATGGGCTACCTCCTTCCTAAAGGGCAACGATTTCTTTCACAACTTAGCTCGCTACTCTTTTGCTGCCATGTGCTACTTAATTTGGAAGAAGATGAATGCTATCATATTCCGCGACGAAGCGGTGGTTCTTGTTGCAATGAAAAATCACATTATCAAGATGGTCAAGGACAAAGCTCTCACCTTCTCTGATGTCCCGAATACCCCTAGAAATAGAAGACTTGAGAGAAACTGGGGCTTCGACCCTTCCATCTTCGCTGATCGTGAGGAGAATGCGTAGATCCGGATGAAGACCAAGCTGTGCGATCTTTTCTCCTTCCCTCCTTGGGTGTCTGGCCTTCGGTCCTTAGGCGGCTGAGGTTTTGTTTAGCGTTTTCTTTTCGCTTGTGACCTGTTGGTCTTTGCTCCTTGCTTGTGTTTGTTCTTTTCTTCTTTGTAATCTTTTTGTTTCGGCTCCCTAACACTCTCTATGCGTAGCGCCCTGAGAGTGTATGTTTTGGAGCCGGTCCTGTATTATTGTCCAGAGCTATAATATCTTTACCTTTACCAAAAAAAAAAAAAAAAAAAATGTTTCCGAGAACAAAAATTTTACCAAATGCAATTTAGGCGAAACGATTCCGAACAAAGAATCGGAATTTGGCTGCATTTGGATGGTTCTGCAAACGTGGCTAAAACTTTCAAAAAGTACAAATTAAGTCATAAAATTTATTAAATTGATCAAATCAAGTAATTTCGTTAAAAATATTTTCGAAATATTTAGGATTTAATTGCATATTTTGAAAATTTTAGGATTCAATTATATTTTAATGATAAGTTTTGAGATTTAATGTATTTTTTGAAAATTTTATGATTTAATTTTATTTTTATGATAAGTTTTAGAATTTTTAAGGTATTTTAGAAAAAAATCGCGAGTAGGGTCGGGGTGGGATGGTTTTTCTCTCCCGTCCACAGCATTAGCAAGACGCCTTTTTCGTCCGGCGACAGGGGGGCCCCACCCTACACCCAACCGCGGGCTGACTCATCAGTGGAGTGGAGAAGACCCCCCCTCATCTCGCGTTCTCTGCACAACACCGAAGCTCTGTCTCCTTCCTTTATTCTCTCTCTTGCTCCCCCATGAGAGAGAGAGAGAGAGAGAGAGATGACCTCCTCTGCTGATATCCCCCTGTCCTTTCTTCTGAAAACCCTAGTCGCGGCCCCAATCTGGTAAATCCGCACCCCCCCAACCTGCGGTCCCTCTCGTCTTTTATATGAACCCGACCGCACCTCTCCTTCCTCTCCCAACAACAACAATCGCAGGCGCTATCCTCCAAACCCTCCCCGCACGAAACCCCCGCCGGCCGCCCTTTCCCCGCGGATTCCATCCTTCCCCGCCGGTCCCAATCGGTGCGTTCCTTCGCTGACCTCCCGACGTCTCCTCCTCCTCCTCCTTTATTCCTTGCTTCTTCGGCCGAAATCGGAATCGCGTGTGCGTCTGGTGCGCTCGCGATGCCGTGATGGATGTGGTTTTTTGGGGGTTCCGATCTTTTGCTTGAGCTGTTTTGGGGCGCTATACTTAAAGGTTATGCGATTCGTTGCTGTTCTGGTGTGGTGATGGGTTTCCATGGCTTTGTCGGCAGGTTACTTTTCTATATGCTTCCTAGAAAGAGAGCTGGTGAAGGAGTGGTTCTAGAAGAAGAAGACGACAGCAGCAGCGCCGCGAGTGCATCGTTTCACAAGAAGCCTCGGATCAGTGGTCTCGGATCTGCCGTGCTCACCGCCACCAACACCAGCGACGACTCCCACATCGCTGTCCAGGGTAGCGGCGACAGCGGCGGCGTTTGCGACAGCGGCGGCGGCGGCGGGGTGACCGGATCGTCGATCATGGCTTTGGGCGACTCGAATTCGACGGACATCGATGAGGATCTCCACAGCAGGCAGCTCGCGGTGTACGGCCGCGAGACCATGCGACGGCTGTTCGCTTCCAGCGTTCTCGTGTCGGGGATGCAAGGCCTCGGTGCCGAGATTGGTATCCGCGATTCCCTTCTCTACTTTAGGAAGACCTTGGTCGTGATTTCATTGATTGTTTCCTTTTCATCGTTTTGATTGGATTACTGTACTGTTGGGATGAGATCAGTGGATCCAACGGAGAACTTGGATTATGCTGCTTATGAATCTCTCTTCTCGAATGATGTTGCTTTAGTTTAGCCGAAGTTAATGGTTAAACCCCAACACCCTCACCTTGGCCAAATAAAACTCAACAGAACAGAACTCACACACACACACATGCGCCCGCGCATACCACGTGTGAAGAGAAGTAAACCGAGGAATTTAGAAAGAGTAGATGTTGCAGCTGTAGACTAGGATGGACTACGTCTTCCACTATTGTTTAGCACCATTTGGCCTTCCTTCAAGCCTTATAAGTACTTTGTAATTATTCCAGTATTGACGCATGAACGATCTTTTTCTCTGTTATTGATCTATACAACATGAATCTGGTGTTGCCTGCCTGTTTTGGATCCACAAGCTATGATAGACTCTTGTTTGACCTAATGAAATGACAAAAAAGGTAAGTTGTTACCCTTTGCCTGATTACTGACATTGTGCCTCCCACATTTGTTTATTAACTATTATGGGCATGATCATCTATTTTTTTGTCTGTTCTCGTGATGGGCCTGGATTTTGAGTGCCATGAATGGAACTAATTTTGCCGTTCTCAAATGCTACCTTTTTTTTGCAGCCAAAAACCTTGTTCTTGCTGGTGTCAAGTCTGTGACTCTACATGATGTGGGGACAGTGGAACTCTGGGATATGTCTAGCAATTTCATTTTCTCTGAGAATGATGTTGGCAAAAACAGGGCTCTTGCTTCTGTTCAGAAATTGCAGGAGCTCAACAATGCAGTGGTTATTAATACCATAACAACAGAGTTGACTAAGGAACAACTTTCTGACTTTCAGGTATGCATTATGGATTATCGGTTATATTTTTGTTCATGCCCATCTTCAAGTTAAGAAGGATGAAATAAGATGCATGACGTGCGTGGCGCATATCCTTGTTTATTCATAAAGAGAAACTGACTGAGACATGGCTTAATTATTACCAGTTGCCAGAACTATGTGAAAGCACTCGCAACTGTTCGTTGTAGATCATGGCAATGCAACCTCATTTGTATAATTATCTACGTGAAGATGCTTATTTTTCAGTTGCAGACCCGATGAAGTTCTGAGGCTTTATTTCTAGTAGTCAGATGCACTTCTTAGTGGGTAATGGATTAAGTTCCCTACTTCCCTATGTTGACAATATCTGGCAGTCTCTGAGAACAAGCTGCTTTTGTCGTAAAGATTTTGATGAGTCCCTGCTGATAAGAATGCCGTTACTTATTCTTTTTAATGGAATGTTATGCTCTCTCCTGATAGAGGACTATATGGAACTTCTTTATAACATCAGTGATTTTTATTCATCAGAAGATGAAGTTACTAATTTCCTTGGTTTCACTGTCACTATTGGCATTCCGCAATATTCTGTTGTAATGCAATAAAAATGATGATCAATCGAAGGATTAATGAGCTATTTATTATTGGCCCAAACTATGAATATTACAGTAATAGAGCATAACTCTGCTGTCATTTGACCAAATAATTGTCCAACCACTCTACTGCTCCTTCTGAAGCTATCAGATTACCTGCTGTTTATGGACTTGATCAGTTACTTTTTGTTGTTAGGATGAATGATTTGATTTTCTTCAACTTTTGGTTCTCATATTAAGGTTTTGTGAGTTGTAGAGATGAGGGTTTGACCTATTAGTGGTTTAGGCTAATTAACCCCAACAGTTCTTAGGTTTGAACTCATGTGTACCCTTCTGCTTACTTGTCATGGAACGAGCTTGCACTCTCATGTCCAATTATTCTTCTTGTCTTGCGAGTAAATAAGCTGAGTTCCCTGAGTCAACTTTTTTCGGTTCATCTTAGTATATCCATATAATGTAAGTTGTCATTTTAGTTTCCTTATTCCATTTCACATCTTTTGTGTCTTTGCTAGTCGTACTTTTTCTGCCAAGCCACAGTAGACAGTTCTGATTATAAGGTTTAAGATGGACATGGATTGTGCTTCAATTATCTACAATTGGCATGATATGAGATATAGACTTAACCTTGGTAATGAAAATATCAGTTGATTACTGAAAGGTCCTTCAAATTTTATTCGCTCTTATAGTGGCATTGAAATGTATTGTCAAAAACAAATGCACTGTTTTACCCCTTTAATATCAAAAGATGCTGGTAGCAGATAATAAATAAAACAGAACCTGACTTTGCCAGTGGATTGATAGCAAATGGTCAGCAAAACAAAACCATACATTGCCAAGGGATTGTTGCTGGTATTCTGTTCTGTATCCAGGAGTAATTTAGTATGGGTTGAATAGCGCCACCCCCACCCCTCCGGTGGATGGGCGCGCTGGGGCCCTTCTCTCTCTCTCTATAAAGGGACACCGAAATCAAGCAATCGTTACTCATGTTTTCTGAAGGTAGTAGTGTTTGTGATTTTATGGGATTCTTGCATCCATTAATCACTGTATGTTGTGGTGCAGGCAGTGGTATTTACGGATATCAGTCTGGAGAAAGCTATTGATTTCAATGATTATTGCCATAGTCATGAACCCCCAATATCTTTTATTAAAGCTGAAGTTAGAGGTCTTTTTGGCTCTGTCTTCTGTGATTTTGGCCCAGCATTTACAGTCTTTGATGTTGATGGGGTGGAACCACACACCGGCATCATCGCATCTATCAGTAATGACAATCCTGCTTTAGTGTCCTGTGTTGACGATGAAAGGCTTGAGTTTCAAGATGGGAATCTTGTAGTCTTTTCGGAAGTTCACGGTATGAGTGAATTGAATGATGGAAAACCAAGGAAAATCAAAAGCGCAAGACCCTACTCATTCATGCTCGAGGAGGATACCATGAATTACGCTACTTATGAAAAAGGGGGCATAGTTACACAAGTGAAAGAGCCTAAAGTTTTGAATTTTAAGCCACTTAGAGAAGCACTTAAAGATCCTGGCGATTTTCTTCTTAGTGATTTTGCTAAGTTTGATAGGCCACCGCTTTTGCATTTGGCATTTCAAGCCCTGGACAAGTTCATCGCTGAGTTTGGCAGACACCCTGTTGCGGGTTCAGAAGAGGATGCTCAACGGCTTATATCTATTGCCACTACCATTAATGAGAACTCGGGAGATGGGAAGCTAGAAGACATAAATCCAAAACTTCTCAGGCATTTTGCCTTTGGTGCCAAGGCAGTTCTGAATCCCATGGCTGCCATGTTTGGTGGGATTGTTGGGCAAGAGGTTGTGAAGGCGTGTTCAGGAAAGTTCCATCCGTTGTTTCAGGTACTCTATTTTAGAAACCCCCTGTGGTGGTTGTGTTCAAATGATTGCATGTTTAACTGCATACATCTTTTCTTTTAGCATCTAGTCATCTACAATGTTTAATGATGATTTCGATGAATATTAGCTTAGTTCTCTACTTTTGTATATCATAATAGCCCAAAAAAGAAATGCTATTAAATCAGTTGTGTCAAGAATATGCTTCTATAATTGTAATGGAATTTTTCTACCACATCCTTGAGATAGGACTATATCTTGGCTGTTCAATAGTGAATTTTTGCGATTTTTTTGGGCTTGTATTTAAGAATATATGTTTTTTTTTTCTTTGTAGTTTTTCTATTTTGACTCAGTTGAGTCTCTTCCGGTGGAGCCAGTGGATTCCAGCGATTTTAGACCGCAAAATTGCCGTTATGATGCACAAATTTCTGTTTTTGGGTCCAAGTTGCAAAAGAAGTTGGAGGATGCCAAGGTATTCATTGTTGGATCAGGCGCTCTAGGTTGTGAGTTCTTAAAGAACGTAGCCCTGATGGGAGTTTCATGTGGCGATCAAGGTAAGCTGACAGTCACTGATGATGACGTTATTGAGAAGAGTAACCTAAGCAGGCAGTTTCTGTTTCGAGATTGGAATATTGGACAGGCCAAATCCACCGTTGCTGCTTCTGCTGCAACATCAATTAATCCTTGTCTCAATGTTGAAGCACTGCAGAATCGCGTTGGCCCTGAAACGGAGAATGTATTTGATGACACCTTTTGGGAGAATTTGAGTGTTGTTATCAATGCATTAGACAATGTTAACGCCAGGTTGTATGTTGATCAAAGGTGCTTATATTTCCAAAAGCCACTGCTGGAGTCGGGAACTCTGGGTGCCTTATGCAATACCCAAATGGTTATCCCCCACCTAACTGAAAACTATGGTGCCTCAAGAGATCCACCCGAGAAACAAGCACCCATGTGCACTGTTCATTCGTTCCCCCACAATATCGACCATTGTCTTACTTGGGCTAGATCTGAGTTTGAGGGTTTGCTTGAGAAAACTCCCGCCGAAGTTAATGCCTATCTATCTAGCACATTGGAATACACAAATGCAATGAGCAATGCTGGTGATGCCCAGGCACGAGATACTTTGGAACGTGTTCTTGAGTGCCTGGAGAAGGAGAGATGTGAAACATTTGAAGATTGCATTACCTGGGCTCGTCTAAAGTAAGTTTCTTATCTTGTGCCTTCATCTCAGACCTCAGACTTGATTTGCACTTGTAATATATGGGCTGGTGTTCTGCTTTCTTGACAGGTTCGAAGATTACTTTGCCAATCGCGTGAAGCAGTTGATATATACATTCCCTGAAGATGCGGCAACCAGTACAGGGGCCCCTTTCTGGTCTGCCCCAAAGCGATTCCCTCGCCCTCTTCAATTCTCAGCATCTGATATTGGTCATCTCCATTTTGTTATGGCGGCATCGATTCTTAGAGCCGAGACATTTGGAATTCCAATTCCTGACTGGGTCAAGCATCCCAAGAAGTTTGCTGAAGCTGTTGACAAGGTGATGGTTCCAGATTTCCAGCCAAAGAACGATGCAAAAATAGTGACAGATGAGAAGGCTACTAGTCTCTCCAGTGCATCTATAGATGACTCTGCAGTCATCAATGAATTGATCAAGAAATTGGAACAGTGCTATAAGAGTCTGCCTCCAGGTTTCAAGATGAAACCTATTCAATTTGAGAAGGTATGCTCTCTCGCCATGCATGCTTTCTGCGAGGTGCTCTGGGACTTCAATTAGTCAATTATTATATTAATTAGTTAACCAAGGGAGAGCTTTGTGCATTGTGCAGGATGATGATACAAACTTTCACATGGACTTAATTGCTGGGCTGGCCAATATGAGAGCAAGGAACTACAGCATTCCAGAAGTCGACAAGCTGAAAGCCAAGTTTATTGCTGGGAGAATTATTCCTGCTATTGCAACCTCCACAGCAATGGCAACTGGTCTTGTTTGCCTGGATCTCTACAAGGTTCTTGCTGGAGGTCACAAGTTGGAGGACTACCGCAACACATTTGCCAACTTGGCATCGCCTTTTTTTTCAATGGCTGAGCCAGTACCTCCTAAAGTCATCAAGCACCGTGATATGAGCTGGACTGTTTGGGACAGGTGGGTCGTCAAAGACAATCCCACTTTGAGGGAACTTCTCCAATGGCTGAAATGTAAGGGGCTTAATGCGTACAGCATTTCTTGTGGAAGTTCCCTCCTGTATAACAGTATGTTCCCTAGGCATAAAGATCGAATGGACAAGAAGGTGGTTGATTTGGCTAGAGAAGTGGCCAAGGTAGAAATCCCTTCATACCGACGTCATTTGGATGTTGTTGTTGCATGCGAGGATGACGAGGACAACGATATTGACATCCCCCAGTTATCCATTTACTTCCGATAAGCTGCATGTACTTTCTCAGATGCATATGGTCCCAAGCTGGGTTACTTTCTTAGACTCATTGCATCCTATCTGTAGTTGGCATCGTCAGAGTAGATATTAACTGTTTTTTTTTTTTGGGTTCCTGGGGATGTTGTTACGAGCATACAAGGATTACCTTGAAACCTTCTTTATCACACCGGAGGTTATTTTCTTTTTCTTATTATCTGAAATTCTTCTATATCGAATTTCAATTTATCGCAACACTATTTCCGTGAATTTGTCTTGATGGTTGGCCCTTCGTGATGGTACTTGTAATCTTGTGACATGGCCACGGACAAAGCATGTGTGGTCTTGAATCACACGGACGAAGCATGATCCAAGACCAATATGGATAAAAGCCTGTGACCATTCACCGACTCCATGTTAGACGGCCCTGCCCTTGCTTCTGCCACATGCCATGAGCTTCCTGTACCTAGAGCCCTTGAGTGGCCTACTGTACAAACTTGTAATGATGGCATGTATTCAAACACAACCATTGAATTGGAGGGACGATTAACGGATGAGCCTTTTCATTGTATTCAGCTCATTCATAGCAAATATACTTGTTCCTTTGTTCATACGACCCTTCTCATTGTGTTCAGCTCGTTCATAACAAATGCACTCGCCCCTTTGTTCATATGACCCTTGTGTTCGTGTGTGTGTGAATGAGGCTGATTTGGGATAAAAAATCCTATAAATACACTTGCCCCTTTGTTCATATGACCCTTGTGTTCGTGCGTGTGTAAGTGAGGCTGATTTGGGATCAAAAATCCTAAGACCGCACGGGTGCGTGATCAATAAGAAACAATGGACCCGTGACAAGTTACATAAGATATCTCGTGCGATGTATGTTTTAATGATATGTAGTTTTTTGTACCTCGTTGCTGAGACGAACCATACATGGTTGAATTTTCTACACAAGGAGAAAGTCAACACGGTAACGAGACAGAAACCACAACCATTGAATTGGAGGGATGATTAACGGATGAGCCTTCTCATTGTATTCGGCTCGTTCATAGCAAATATACTCGTCCCTTTGTTCATACGACCCTCCTCATTGTGTTTAGCTCGTTCATAACAAATACACTCGCCCCTTTGTTCATATGACCCTTGTGTTCGTGCGTGTGTGAGTGAGGCTGATTTGGGATCAAAAATCCTAAGACCGCATGGGTGCATGATCAATAAGAAACAATGGACCCGTGAGAAGTTGCATGAGATATCTCATGCGATGTATGTTTTAATGATATGTAGTTTTTTGTACCTCATTGCTGAGACAGAAACCATACATAGTTGAATTTTCTACACAAGGAGAAAGTCAACACGGTAACGAGACAGAAACCATACATGGTTGAATTTTTCTACACAAGGAGAAAGTCAACACGGTGCCCTAATCATGGAGAGGTAAAGGTGTATCTATCAGCATAATTGCACGTGAATGGATTAAGTGAAATTAACGCAAAAAAATTATTTGGTGAATCAGCGAAAGAGCCGGTCATTTTAGGTCTCATAATATCTTAAAATTTGGCCGGGACGTTCTATTAGCTTAGGTATGCACAATAAACTCTAGGATTAGTTGTTGCCACTATACCACCTATTTTGTTATTGAGAACAATTTTCGTTCAAAAATAATTTAAAAAAAAAAAATTTGACAATAATTTATGAGTATTTGAAGGTATTTGGTAAATGCCCAAAATTTTTATTATCGAAATAGAAATACATTTTAAAATTTTCTATTTCTTTTAATTTTTAATTTTTTATTATATCTTTCTTATTTTTCTCTTTTTCCTTTTTTCTTCTTCTTTCTCCTCCTTTATGGCCAGTCATTGGCCACGAGTGGTGGCTGGCAATTGGTAGGGTGAGGTTTGGTGAGCTCGCGAGGCCACCGAGAGCCTTGACCTTGCCAAAGATAGCACAAGGTTGATCTCGCTAGGCGGCGTGAGGTTGGGCCTCGCTAGGCCAGGTTGAGATTTGACAAGCTTGTTGAAGGCTTGCCTAGCCAGCCTCACTCAAGCGCAAGGTCGGCCTCACCCGAGCGGCACAAGGTTGGCCTCATTTTGGCTTGGTGAGGCTTCGATGAGCTCACTGATCTTGCAATTACTGTTCGATAGCAGTAGTAGTGGCCAATGACCGACTGGGAGGAAGAAGAGAGAAGAAGAGAAGAGGCGCAAAGAAGAAAAAAGAAAAGAGAAAAAGAAAAGTAGGTTGAGTTTAGTTTAGAAATTGTTTCTAGAAACAAAAAAAAAGTAATTTTTTTTTAACTTCTTGATTCTATTCAAAATATATTTCCAAGAATAAAAAATTTATCAAATGAATTTCTATTCTTTTTTTTTATTTCCAAAATAAAAGAATAAAATGGCAAGTTAACCAAGAGACTCTAAATGAGTAGACAGGTAATAGTGATTTGAGGATCGTTAGATGCTCCGTGATATTCCTCTATTGCAGAAGCTCTATTATAGATTGAATCCATGCTGCACGAGTTTTGGCATCATCCATTCTGAATATAGAAAATTTTAAGCAAGTCTCCGCTCATGCCTTGCAGCAGTCTTAAACTAAGAGCTTCGGTTTGGAAATGTAGACATTTTGTCATAATTAAATACAACACGCCTATCGTTTTCTTATCATAGTGTAACAGTGCTACATACGATCGTCTCGACCAAGCACAAAACCATTTTAAAGCAAAAACATTACACGCCCATGACATTAAACCACAGAAAATCTCCGTTGGAGGGTGCATCTTCAGCTCCCATACGATCACACTAAACAATCCAGGCCAAAGAGCACAGGCAAATCCCGATAAAAAATTGTTGTTCTCAAGATAGAAGATCTTTCATTTGTTCGTGTGCCTGCCATATATAATCCACGAATGGGAAGTGGTTGTTGTTCGATGGAAGTCAATACTTCATTATTTCATTAAGATGGTCGACTTGCGAGATTAGAAATCTCACATTTCCTGAGATCACAAGAATTGGATCATCACTTTTTGTCAGCACTTTCATCGAATTCAGCAGAGCCCACGACTCGAAAATCTAGTTGTTTTTGATGCTTCGAGCGCCGACGTTGATCAAAACCTTCCCATCCTTCAATCTGCCCACAAAAGCTATTATGAGATGACAGGATGTCACTTAATGAACCATCAAATGGTAGTGGTAAAGGATGGGGTACAAACCTGACGAAGAACGTCCGCCGTGATTTCTGTGTTATGGAGGTCCAACGTAGAGAGCTGGATGCATGTAGTAAATAGCACGCCAGGCAGTGATTTGAGCCCGTTGTTACTAAGGTGCAATGCCTGCACAGCACCATCCACACGACCAATCATAAAAAAATCAGTAGGTAAAGCATGAAATGGTTGCATAGAGGCCATCCCTCCAACTCACAGCCAAGCATAGAGAAGCAAAAAGTCGGCACCAATCACAAATAGGTGCTTGGAAGAACATGAATTAATAGGCAGAAGCTACTAGAAATTTTACTTAAGTTTCAAGGATGAATCCCTGAAAGGATCATACTTCTATAGTTATTCTGTCGTAAGCAGGACTCTTCATGATCTATGGTAACTTCCACTCAAAATCTAATCTATCTATCTAGAAGAAATGACAGTAGCGAATGCCTATTTGGTGCAACTTTTCCACAGCAGCTACAACTGTGGAAAAGAGTGCTACGGCTTTTAAAACATACATAATCAAACAAACAATTTGCAGCGCCAAACAGCACAGAACAACTACAGCTTAACCACAACTTTACCAAACAGACAAATGTGTGACATATGAGGTATATGCATCAAAATTTACCACCAGAGTCCTAAACAAAAGTAAAAAAGACACACACACACACACACACACACACACACATATATTTTACAATATTTTCCTTGCTGTATGCAGAAAGACCAACTCATAACTTCCCTATGTTTGTCTTCCATCTATATTCCTCTTAGATGAGAATTCAAGTAGATACCAGTGGAAATGACTTCAAAAAGATATATAAAAGTTTCAGGGAGGGAAGAAACGGTTGGAACAAAAGGAGGATAAAGACCTTTAGGTTTCGCAAGTTGCCAAGAGTCTCAGGCAGCTCCAACAAAAGATTTGACGAAAGGTCAACCTGCAAAATGTCAACCTCTGTCAAGAGAACCATACAATTTTACATGAGAAATGAAACCCTAAACTGGATGAGGAAAGTAGACACTTTACAATTCATGTTCTAGAAAGGCTGAATCATTTGATACGAAAAGGACAAGAAAAACCAACGTAACCTCTACAAGGGAAATGCAGTCGCCAATTTGCAAAGGCAAGGTGCTTATCCTGAAAAAGTAGAAGACCTGACAGTTAAAAATACAGATCTAATTCAACATTTTTCCCCCTTATCAAGTCATTTCATGAGATGAAAAATTTTCCAAATACTTGATCTCAATTCCTAGCACGAAAATCTGAGGTTGCATTTGAGATGCAGTCTCTAAACTGAATCTGAAAAAAATCTCAGAGAACTTATAAAAAAGAAGATGAACCTTTTACTTTGAAGGAAATGATACACAGAAGAGAGTGGTGGTATATTGCAATCCCTTATTGATTGCAAAAATAAGTATCAGCACAAGAGATTGTCCTTAGCATATTCACCTGTTATTGTTGACCTTCAGCACTTCAAGCTGATTCAAATGTCCTATTTCCACGGGAAGACTAGTTAACTTGTTGTTGGCAAAGTAAAGTTGCCTCAAAGAAGTAATAGCACCTAGTGCAGGAGGAAGAGCTGTTAAGCTGCATCAAACCGGCATTAGTACTGGAAGCTAAATCCATAGAGTCGTAAACCATTAAAGGGGGGAACAGAATTGCCACTAGTAATGTGGCCCCAACAAATTTTTGAGGAATTAAATGGAAAGCAAGAACAACTATTTTTCCGGCATCTATTGTGACACATACTGCAGTAAGACAAATAAACCAAGCTCTCATACAGCTTCCAGTTTGATCAAACTTGATCCTCTCCCATTATTGTGCCAGTAACTGCTAATTTCTAGAGTCCACATTGTGTCACATAATGCCACTAGAATAGCACATGCAATGGACAAAGCCCGTGCTCCAGCTACTAAACCACAGAGGTATCAAATAAACTCATCAGGAAGGGACTACTCACTCATTCTGATTCATGGATAGAACTGTCAGAAACTTGAGGGATGATAGACCTTCCCAATTAATGGACTGATCAGATAACCCATTAGCATCCATGAGCAACTTCTGCAAGTTGGAGATGCAGAGGGAAAGAAACTTTTGAGCACTTTTAAATGTTCTTTGACGAAGAAATGCTACTGAAATGGAGTAGAAATGACACGATATGAAGACTTAGTACCTGCATGGAAGTCAAACTACCAATTCGTAGAGGCACACATTCAACAGAGTTGTTTGAGATATCGAGGATCCTTGTGGAAGGTCCACAGGCCCACACCTCATCTGGTATGAACTTCAAGCTCCAAGCATCAAGAATTAAACTAATATAAGTTCGAGAGCTTAAACACGAATCTCATTTTGTTCAGTAAAATCAACTAAACAATCTTGAAGCCTTTAGCCTCTTAAACAACACATTATCTTCTGCAGGCAATAAGGGAATTATCCATACCTTCAGATTGCGTTCAGCCAACGCAACAACTCCAGTGATTTTCCACCGTTCCAAATGCGTCTTATCGACCTTAGCCGCAGCCTTTTCTTTTGCCGCATCGAAAGAACGGTTTGTCCCCCTTACAATTGGCTGAGCTTGCGCTGCTTTCAAAATCGGACCTTCCTGTTAGAAAAGATTCTACCATTTCAATCTCCAGAGACTCACCGTTCAATGCTCAACACTTCCGTTAGCTGAAAGATAAAATTTTGAGGGATACAGAGGACAGATAGCAATCCAAACACCAGCATATCGAGGCGGAAGAAGCCGAAAGCTATGAAATGAACGCATCCACACGAAACGAAGGCAAGATTCCGAACGCTACAGACACGATCGAAAATCACAGAATCCTTACCCCTTGATGTAGCCCTTGCGAAGCCATGAGCATGACCTTAGCCCCGCTCTTCACCTCCGACGCCCGCAGCGTCATCGAGTCGTCCAAGATCTTCCCTTTAATCGATGCACATTCAGTCACGCATAATAACGTCGAAGGAGAGACAGGGGACGAATCTCGCGCGCGCGCGTATAAAATAGGAAGGAGACGGGAAGGCGAGACGGACCTTTGAAGATGAGCTTCTGCCCGCGCGGGAGGACGTTGGTGAGTGGCTGGAGGAGGGACTTGACGTCTCGGATCGACGAGTCCGGCGACGCGGCGACCGGTATCGATCTCCCGCTGAACTTGACCGTGAAATTGACGCTTGTGTCCGCGTCCGAATCCTGATGGCTACTCGCCGTCGTCGCCGTCGTCGTCGTCGTCGGAGGAGGAGGAGGAGGAGTACTGCGATCTTCCATTTTTGATTTCTGCTCAGTGCTCTGTATCTCTTCTCGAGGAAGAAGGAGAAGACGGAGAAGAAGAAGAAGGAGGAGGAGGAGAAGAGGGGGATGAAAGGACCAAAATAGCCTTGTCCAGGGATTTAATTTTCATTATTTTCTTAGCTCAGGAAGACCGCCAATGTGAAGTTTTTCAGGATCAAATGAAACTAAGCACGTTCTTTTTGTAGGGCGATTATCGTAAGTAAAGGTAAATAAATTTAAAAATAAAAAAAGATTGAGCATGAGTAGGGAATTAGTTCTAAATCGAATTGTCCTTTGAGGTTGGAGAATCTAGGTACTCTTTCATTGCAAGGAGGAGGCACCGAGCCTAGTTTTCGACGCGAATATTCTCCAATTATGCATGTATGAAGCTTTCTGTCCCTTCGGCATCTTAGGGCATGCATGTTTTCGTTCCTGAAACAGATTTTTTTTTTTTTTTTGTTCTTGGGACAAAAAGAATAACAAAACGCGTTTGGTTGTGTTTACATTCCAAAATTATTATTTTTTTCCTTAAACATATCTCAATGTAAATAAAAAACAAAAAAAAATTATTTCTTATTCCGTAAACACTTTTAAAAAAAAAAAAAAAAAAAATTATTTCTTCTCTCTCTTTTCTTTCTTCTTCTTTTCTTCTTCTTTTCTTCTTCTTTTCTTCTTTTTTTTTTTTTTTTTTTGGCCGATCGCAAGCCTCGGCCATGGCCGGCGACCGGCCGTCGAGGGTCGCGACCTTGCCGGAGCGTTGCCGGCCCCCGGCGAGGCCGAGCCTCACCGTGGCTAGCCGAGGCCGCCGACCGAAAGAAGAAAAATAAAAAAGAAAGGAAAAAAGGAAAAATAAAATAAAAATATTAAAAATTTAAAAGAAACAAAAAAAGAATATAAATTTACTAAACGTGTTTCGTTCATTTTTATTTCCTAACAAATTTACTAAATGCATCTTTTCTGTTCAAAAATTGTTCCCCTAATAGAAACAATTTTTTATATTTCGTTCCCTAACAATTTTTTAACGAAACGTTACCAAACACGCCCTTAGAATATCGGTTACTGTAGCACGAAGTTGCGAGAATCCGGTCAATTTTACCGAAGGCTCGGATCGATCAAATGGCCAGAACAACTCGAGCTTAGTATTACACTAATGAAGGCAACGTTCCATTACGGAATCTCGATCATCAAGACCAGAGCTAAAAGAATGTAGGATCATGACTACAATGGGGCGCGAAATCGACCCGTGTTTTGACTGGTCATCGGTCGATCGAATTTAGCTAAACGGGTCATTGGTTGTTCTCTCGATTGAAAGTGGAATATGCTCAAGTCAATTCAGGAGCAGAAGAAGATCCCGATTTCTAGCTTCCCGAGCGGGGAAGAAATCGAGCAGCAGAGCCTTTTTTGTGGTTCGAAAAACGTATTAGAAAGTAGGAAGTGTGTCTGACCCTCAAAAGGACACGCATAAGAGGACACCAACTGATGTATGAGTGAGTATGATTTGGGTTGGACCGGTCCACTCCCTAATCCTGAGACCAACCAACACAATGTAGGAGTGAGTATGATTAGGGTTGGGCCGGTCCACCCCCTAACCCTAGAACCAACTCGCACAGTATTGGTTATCTATTTTTTTAATCGAGGACCGACCCTATTAAGTTTGGGACCGAGGACTGGACTAACCCAATGAGTTCGGTCCAATTCCGAGTCAATTCGAGACCAATCGATAATTTTTTATTTCATTTTTTTTTACTCCTTAAAAAAGCGATTGAGAACCAGATTGAACCAATGGGTTCAATCCAATTTCAAGGTCAACCTAGGACTAACAAATAATTTTTTATTTCATTTTTTGTACTCTTTGAAAGGACAACCAAGGACTGTACCGACTCAATGGGTACAATGATAAACGAGGTCAGCTAAGAAAGGCAAGCAATGAAGGTTAAATGAGGTAAACGTCGAACAAAATGAGCATCGAATATCGAGCGAAAAGTAATAAGTCAAGCAAGCATCGAGCGGCAAGTAGCACGAGTGACCCAAAGCGAGCGAGGCGAGTGTCAAGTGGTGAGCGGAGAAGATGTTTCTTTCGATTTTGGAAAATTGAAGACTAAGATGATAAATAAGACAAAAGAGAGCGAATACTAGAGAAGCATGCCATAAGGAGTTGTTTATACTTTTTTTTGGATGCTGTGAGGACTCCTTATAAAGACATTTTCCTCCTTCGTAAATTATGACTATTAACACTGTAAAAGACATTAAAAATCTAAGTTATTAAATAATAATATAAAATTATTTAAATTCCCCACTAAAGAGCTGTTTAATGTTATTGACGCCATTTATTTTAAGGTTTTTTCTATTTAAAAAAATTATAAATAATATATATATTATATATATATATATATATATATATATTCAGGGTGGGTCCGGATTTGACCGATCCAGAACTCTCAGAACCGAAAACCGACCCACATAGTACTGGTCCAAGAATTCTAAGAACAATGATCGACTTAGTTTCCATGGAAACCAGACTATGACTGGCAGGGTTGGGCTGATCCAGAGTCGGTCCAAGATTGACCCTGGACTGATGCTCACCCCTAAATTGATGGATGCGTCTCATGTTCTAATTGCTATTTCCTTAACACACGTAAAACTTTTCCCCACAGGATCTTTTTTATTCCCCTGATAGACACTACTCAACAGTGATGTTTAAGGGACAAATTCGTGGTGAAGAAATGGCAGATTACTTGCGAAATCCGTGTTAAGTTCCAGTATCACACACATGCTTTTCCCTTTCCTTCCCAAGTACACCACCTCGTGATCAAGATACACAACATACGATTCGTCCTAGTGGTTTCTGCATAGTCATTGTTCCCCTCGGATGAACCTGGTTTGATCTAAAATATGCGTACTTCCATTAGGATGGTCTTATAGGGGCTGTTTGGTTCGGCGTCGTAAACTTTTTGAAAGCCCCTTGGAAAAATTTCAGCCGTTTGGTTCGGTATTTTGGGGTATACTTGGGGGAATGCTAGCATTTAAAATGCTCTGGAATGTTGAGGGGGGGTTTAATGAATTTTTTTTCTTCCACTTTTGCCCTCATTGATAATTTTGTTTTCTTGTTTTACCCTAAAAAACAACTGTTCATCGTCTTCTTCGTCTTCCTTGTTTCTTCAAGATCAAAGCTTAGCCGACGGAGCTCAACCAGCCAGAGCTGGTCGCCCACGCACCGCCGTCGCCACACACCGCCGTCGCGTGGGTCGCGGCCTCAGGCGGCGTCGCCTAGGTCACGCGACTCACGCGACGGGCTGAGCGGTGCTCAGCCGACCAGATTCGGTCGCCACGCACCACCGTTGCATGGGTCTCAGCCTCAGGCGGCGTCGCGCGACCCACGCGACGGGCTGAGTAATGCTCAGCCGGCCAGATCCAGTCGCCACGCACCGCCGTCGCATGGGTCGTGGCCTTAGGCGGCATCGCGCAACCCACGCGACGGGCTGACCGGTGCTCAGCTGGCTAGATCCGGAGTGCCCCGCACCACCGTCGCCATGCACCGCGCGACCCACGCGACAGCGGTGCATGGGTCGTCGCCTGAGGCCGCAACCCACGCGACGGCGGTGCGTGGGTCGTGCGACCCGCCGCCTCCCCACCACCACAGCCACCAGCCGCCTACTCCGATTGCCTCCCACTCGCTCCCTCCTCTGCGTCAAACATCGCCTCCTCCTTTTTCCTTTTCTTTTTTTTCCTTTTTCTTTTCACCTCAAAGCTATTTTGCCAAATGCTCCACCAAAATAACAGTTCCCAAACACTTCAGCATTCACCAAATGCCCATTCTTCTAAAGATACTTGGGGAAATGGCTTTGCATTCCCCCAAAAGTGAACCAAACGGGCCTTAGTCAGCTACTCGAACATCGCGTTGGACCAATATTTTGGCCTCTCTTTCACGGTGAGGGAGTTTGACGGGATAGGCCCAATCATGCCTCTATTACAATACTTGAAAGAGATGTAGATGTTGAGAGCCTCGTCCATGACGTATATAATTCATTAGTGGTATAGAGGCCTCATCGAATGAAAGGGTTCCATGCAATGCGACCTGTGTTTTGGCATATGCTGGAATTTCTAGCAGATACATTCCTTTCACCTAAATGACGATCCTGGTCATAGACAGCATCAATAAATACTTCTCCTGGAAGCTGCCAAAGGAGGACGATGCCTCGAATGGGAAAACGTGTCTGTGGAATAGAAATGTGTGCCGTAATCTGTACAATTTTTTAATGCTATCTTTCCCATCAGGAATCAGGAATTTGCTTTCTAGCGGATAATTTTAGCCATAAAACATGCGAATCCTTAAGGCCTCGGTAGACCAGACCCTTCTGATAAAAATCAATCAGCAAAAGATGGAGACTCAGTATGTTCTCCCCTCGTGGCAGAACTATGATTTAACCACCATCTCGCCTTTTCAAGCAGTTGAGCTGGGTGATGAGCAGATTCGAGTTTCATTCTCCAACTATTTCCATGGAGGATTTATCTTATACTTCCTTTTCTGTAGCCCTCTCTTTGCCTCCGGGGGCGATTCAGGCTTCCCTTCTCCAAGATGACAATTTTCTACCTGTGCTTCCAGTGGAACAGAACTCACTGCACTTAACGGTAATTAATAGCAGTTTACTGGATAAGTTATTGGTTGATATGGTCATTGATGGATGTGAGTTGTTGCCAAAGTGAAAGCAATTCTTCTTCACAATTCACTGAAGAAGATGATTCATGGACCCTGAATCTCACATCAGTGATACCAAGTGAACCAACTTTAAGCACCATCTCAGCTGAAGCATCCATCATTCTGCCTAGCCAAGATATGGAAGTCGATGACCAACTGGAGCATTTTCCACCCCCTCAAGGCCTATGCAGAGGCCAAAGAGGCTAAACAACAAGTACTAGTAGGAGAAATCTCGAGACAATTGAGGGAAAAGTGTAGTCCGATGGGCACGACCCTTGAGCACGTCGCATATTACTTGATCGAAGCTTCAGATGATGAAGGAGACTACCTTAGACGGTTCATGAAGAATTTGGAGGCCACATTTCATGCCTTCTATTAAATATATCTGGTTGGTAGGTTCGCTCATTTCACTGCAAATTCTTTAATTCTAGATGCAATTCCTGAGGACACCGATGGACTAAACATAATTGATTTCTAATCGGAGAAGGGGTGCAATGGCCACATCTTCTTGAGGAACTTGTAAGACGAGGACAAAAGGCGGTGCGTTTGACATCATTAAGGTGGATGGAAGAAGATTGCAGTTATGCCTCAGCCCCAGAAAGGCTCGGCGGGATAAATAGGTGGATGACTGAACATGCTCAGTCACTTGGATTGAGACTAAAGATGGAGGAAACCAACATACAAGAGCTTGTAGCAGAGCTAAACAAGAGCAGAGGGAGGGAATGGCTAGCTTTTAACTGCATGCCGGGGCTCCCTCACATGAGAAAGAGGAGGAGCGCCATCAATCATGCGATTGAGTTTCTAAAAGCCGCCAAGAGTTCTTTAGTAGAAGTGACCGAGGGATCATAACTGTTGGTGATGGGATTGGCATGGAGGATGATGCGATGAGAGAGGAATGGATTTAAAGCTTTGCTGGAAGGGAAATCGGAGGACCTCCAAGCCTTGTTCAAATCAATGGAGCTTCATTTTCCAGGTCCTGACCAACTCACTGAAGCAAGAATGGCGGGATAAGTACACTAATGGTATCATAAGTTGTGTACAGCGCTCATTTTGGTGTTAAAAGTTTCCGTCGGATCACTTAAGTGCCAAAAAATTTGAAAAACGCTCACTTTGATGCAAACGCCAATTTGATCGGCCGGAAATCCGACGTGGCCTTTTTTATTTATTAATTCTTATACTGATGTGGCTCGCTGGAGAGTCCAGTCAGCGTGTAAACCATCAAACGACGTCGTTTGGCGTCTTAAACCCCAAGTCGAAACCCTAAATCCCCAAATCGAGAGAGAGAGAGAGAGAGAGAGAGAGAGAGAGAGAGAGAGAGAGAGAGAGAGAGAGAGAGAGAGAGAGAGAGAGAGAGGCCATGACGGCGTTGTCTTCTTCCCCGAAGAACAACACCAGCAGAGAGAGAGAAGCTATGGCGGTGTCGTCTTCTTCCTTGAAGAACAACACCAGCAGAGAGAGAGAAGCCATGGCGACGACGTCTTATTCCCCAAAGAACAACACTAGCACCAGCCATTCTCTGAACAGAGCCCAATCCACCATCTCCATCTGCGCCCTCCTTATTTCCCTTGCACTCCTCATCTTCTCTCTCTCTCTCTGCACTTTCAACCCCCCTTCTTCCTCCTCCTCCTCCTCCGCCCTCGCCTCCTATTTTCCCATCACTTCTTGGCCGAGTGATGGTGGCCGAGCACGGTGCTCGAGCATGGTGGCCGAGTGACGGTGGCCGAGCACAGTGGCCGAGCAAGCTAGGTCGACAAGGATGAACAAAAAAAAAAAAAAACCCTAATTTCAATCATAAATGAGCTATACGGCGTCGTTTTTCCTAAGCCATCCACATAGGACAGCAAAACGACGTCGTTTTCTTAAGTAGGATAGAAAATAATGTCGTTTAAAGGGTTTATCGATTTTTTTTTTTAAAATATAAAGCCACGTAATCATTTTGGCCGGAATTTTTCGTTGGTGGCACCAAAGTAATCATTTTTTCTCCGATTTGGCACTTAAGTGATCCGGCGGAAACTTTTGATACCAAAGTGAACGCCGTACACAACTTATGGCACCATTAGTGTACTTATCCCCAAGAATGGCTTTGGAGTGCCTCTTTATGGGTCCTTATGTGTCTTCCCTGACAACTTATCAGAATTGGGAAGAGAGTGGTGAGACAAGTAGAGTTGTAGTTTCAGAGATGGGTTTGGAGGCAAGGAGAATCAGCAGAAGAGAGCACCATCTAGTGGAGGCAAAAGAACTTGTGAAACAGGGAGGCGGGGAGAGTCCATATTGGGTCAGATTTGAAGGAGCTGAAGATAACCGAATGGCATTGGGCTATAGAGGAAGCACATGTTAGAATATCTAGTTGGACATAGTTTTATGTGAAAGTTACTACATGCATTCATCGAATTAGTGGGTAAATAATGTAAACAGGAATGCATCAATACACATTCATTTAGCAGATGACATCAGTTTTCTCACTCTGTGTTGCCAAATCCATTTAATCAGCAATGTTCAAGAACCAATGACTTCTAATGAGCTGCAACGTGAGAAGACAAGCAAGCCCGTGGATGTTCGAGGCCCATGAAGATCCTAAGCCTCATGACAACAATTAACACCTAGATTTCAAGCTAGGCCCAGCAAAGATGTGCATTCAAGCCAGAAGAGATGTATGGGTACTACTCCTATTCAACCTCATATTTTCCCGGATTTTGCTAATATGCATCTGCCAATGGGGAAGAACTGTGACGACCCAGACCGTGGCCAGGATGGGAGGGGAGGTTGTGCCAACGGGTGGCTGTAACCCAAAAGCTCGCAAGGCTAAGCACATGTCTTCAGTCCCACATCGTCGGGGGAGTCTTGGGTTAGTTAATAAGACTTGGATTCTCTCCTCTGTGTAACGCATTTTAAAACTATGAGGGTAGAGGCTCAAAACGGACAATGCTACGTAGTAGTAGTAACCTTGTGGATCCTCACAAGAACCACAAGCCTTGAAGGCTACAACCACAAGCCTTGAAGGCTACAAGTCGTTAGGTGTACGCATTGAAGAAGATACAGAAAGCAACACTGCAATGATTGATCGGCCTGGCCACTGTCTTTGAGTGCGAGTGTGTGAACCTCCAAAGCTTTGCTTTTACGAACAATCTCCACAACCTACACAACTCCCTTTCAGTGCCCCCCAAAGAAATAGAACCCCTACCGATTATTCGATTCTTGTACCTTTTTCTTTTGGCTTTTTTTCCTTCCTATGTGGTAAGAAATTCAGCTACTAGTCTAGTCCCACCAAAACGACATAGACACGGCAATATCCAACGAAGTGTTAAGTCATCAAGATTCAAGAGTCGTCTCACAAATTACCGAGCACAGTGACTGTCAAAGAGCCAAAGCATGTCTCTTCTAGTACAGCAAAGTTTCCTAGAAATTCAGTAGACCGCGTGAAACTTGGGCCAACAAGATAATCAATAAGATACAATCCAATTGGGCTATGGCATGACAGATTCAATGTCACAGGTCGAACAGGTCGCAGAGCATTTTCCTAATGACTTCGTGAGGTCATTTAAAGCATAAAAAACAAATGGTTTGAGAAAAAATGAGGCCCACATCAGATGAGGAGTCTGAGTCTCACTCATCCATCATAAATGCAACACCTACATTAAGAAATAAGATTGAGTAATCCTGAGCAAGATCATACAGATGAGGGCCCACTTCGACACTGTTAAAGAATGGTGGCGATTCGGTCGTGGATCTTGCTGTTGTTGCCCCATTTGTCGATTGAATATGCTAGATAAGAGGAGAGCAACAGAGGAGGGCCCTCGCGGGATGATCCAACCTTATGTGACCGATTTGCCCAACAAAAACCGGACAAACATATGCGACCGAAAAGTTAAGATGAAGATCGTGTATGGTGGTGGACGGTCTGATTGCAAGTTCTTGCTGCTTCTGTTCTGATGTAGTCTTACATACAGTGAATTGGCCCCTCATGGTCCCTTTTAGACCTCATTGTATATCACTCTTTTTAATGCCCGAGCTGCCGGCAGATCGTGTACAATATGGGGCGGAATCAATTTCAGTGCATTCTCAATTCAGAATAAGGCTTATAGAAATCTATTTGCGTGACGAATTTTGAGTAAAGTGTGCGCAAATGGAGCAAAATCTTGCCAGCATTCCCGCTCTTTAAGATACCCAAATCACATTAGAATAGGAGCAAAGGCGCTATCAAGATTTAATAAAGCTTCTCTTTTCTATTTATAACTTAAATTTTCTCAATGGGTGTTGGGAAGCCTTGGAAGATTATGTTGAAGCAGAAGTGGATGATTGCCCAACGTAGTGGGAAGAGCAACCGTCGCTGTTGCTTGAATATGCAGTCTCAATCCTTTGCCAGAGAGGGAAAAGCATTTCCCTTGTTTTAGTTCATGCGACTTTAATTTTTGCGCATCACATTGGGTTCTCAATCATACACTCTCCAAAGATTAGAAATCAACATCGTCTTCTTCTCTCTTCCGATAAGCGAGTGAAATCTGTCTGCTGAATACTTCTCTTCCAAGCCATGATCTAAGCACTGGACCACATTTTTTGATGCTGGGAGTCCACCTTAATGGGGATACTTTAGTGGGGTCTCGTCAGAACAACTGAAATCCACAAGTAGACACTAGTTTTCATTCCTTTTCTGCAACTAGATCGAATCCGTCTACTGCTTTACTCTATAGAGGATTTTACATAATAGGCTTTCTTTCTTTCTCGTCAACTTTCCGCTACTCTCGACCTTTGTAGCCGTGAACAGTCTACCATAACTCTTAAAAGGTCAATACTATTCCTGAAGCATACTCGTTGTTCTCGAGTTGCAAGACCAGAGAAACTTGCGAGCTCGCAAGAGATCGACTGGCGTACTGTCTGCTAAATCACCGCAAATAGGATTCAAGGAACCTTCCCTTTTTTACTCGAGTCACGAGAAAGTATTGTCTTCCAGCAATCCGTGCAGCTCGAATCATTAAAATGACAGCAGCCGGCGAGGTACAGGTTCAAACCTTCCTACCTCTCTCCTCCCCGGCCACATCAGGGAGAAAGCGATGGCTTAATTAATTTTTGACTTGACAAAGTGAAAGGCAATCAAGATCTGTATTTGTCCGTTTTGACATTATTATTGTTGCTGGCCAAGCTTGCATAATTTCCCATAATTCGATGTCCTTGTCTCCAGAAGTTAGTTGACGCCGACCCGTTCCAGTAAAATGCAAGATCTACGGGAATCAATAAACAAAAGCCATTTTCGTTAGGTAAACGGGGGGTGGTAGAATGATGTCCGAAGCAGGGCTGAATTATCAAATTCAGCAACCATATGGGAAGAGGTCAACCGAGGCATGTAATGGAAACGAAGTGCGACATGTAGATTTAAAAAGCCCCGAGTTTCTCGCATTCAACACCAAACAATCTTTTCTCTCCGCCCCATTATTCTCAGCACCTTACGTCGCAGAATAATGCAGCGCGCACATGTACATGACCTGGTATTTCTCATGCAGCAACAAACGTTTCACACTAAACAAATCCGAAGACTTTGATTGCATCCGAAGGCAAAGGCCCATTCGCATATATCCGCAGGGACTTGGCTTTACCTTAATTAAATTATATTTTCTCTCAACGAATTTTCTCCTTTTTTTCTTTTTTGGGCTTTACAGACCTGAAAATTGGGCAAAGAAAAGGAAAGGCTGGAATAGCACGTGAGAGGCACGTGGCTGTGGGCTGGTTAAAACGACACGCGTTGGGAACAACGCACAGACATCCGCCTCATTCCGGCGCAAGGAAAAACATTAAAAAGCCAGGTTTTTAATGTTATTCTACTCTGTTTCGTTCTTGATTTCTTACCATGAAAAGTTCACCGACGTGGCGGCGGTGGTGGACGCGGTTTCTTCTCTTCCTCTCCAAAGCTTAGCTTGCACCTGCGGAGACTCTCCCCTTCCCTTCTTCACTTTGAGCTCCTTCTCTTCGCGTTCCTTTCCGGTCCGCAGGCACTCTCTCACGCCAACCGAAGTTGGTGGGCTTTTCAACCTCTCTTTTTCATCGTCTTCTGCGTGTCAAAGTTGACGGGAATACAGAAGCTCGTCTTCCTTCCTCCGTTGTTTTTTGGACCAGGCTCGAGGGGGGACTACGAGGAAAGATGGATGGCGGGTCGAGAATGAATAGAGCCAAGCTCCGAGTCGCGGTGTTGATGGCGGTTTTCTTAGTCTGCGTCGAAAATCTGAGCTTCTGTTGGTCTCTCAACGGCGAAGGTACGTGATTTATATACGTGTCCCTCGCGGTTGTACTCTCTGTTCCGTTCTTATCTTTTTTTCCGGGAAAGATGATATGAATTATGAAGGATGGAGGTGCGTCGCGATGCAGGTGTAGCGTTATTAAGATTTCGCGAGGGAGTGGAGAGAGATCCTTATGGGGCTTTATCGAATTGGAAGGACGATGTCGGAGTTGTGGATCCCTGTTCGTGGTTTGGTGTGGAGTGCTCGGACGGACAAGTAGCGGTCCTGTGAGTTTGATATCTAACTTTTTCTGCTCAGGCAACATGTGAGGATTTGCAGTGCCACCACAATGCACGCTGCTAGCATACATAGATAGGAATGCTACATATGTCTATGCAGCTTTCGTTCATACATAGATGTAGGATCGAAACAGTTAGGTTCTTTCGCTATGGATGATCATTGAAGAAGTCTAAGCTGCATTTTCTGCAGATAGGTTCTGGTAAATCTGGAATATCTTAAACTTGTGAGGTGGTTGTATGGTCACAATGCTTCAGACACAGTAAAAAAGCATCCATTTAATCAGTTTTCTTCAGAGAAGAAACGGTGAAAATTCTTCACGGTAGAATTTTCTCAACCACGTTGCTCCGACCGTGCCATGGATGGTCTGCTTGTTAATGAATACCTACGCTTTACGCCTTCTCAATAGTGCAGATCATGGTCTAGCTAGACGCTGCAATATTTCAATTCAGTCACGCTAATAATTCTCAGTATCCTCTCCCATACATGTGCACTGCTGGTCTGTTCATGTCATAGTCGAAGCATTTACAGCTGCTCAGAATTTCATGCTTTAGATCTGGATTATATACTTCTTTTCCATCTTCCTGCCAAAATTGCAATTAATCATCTGATAAATAATGATTATAATTCATCTCCATTTTTAGTTACTGATTCCTGCATCTCTGATTTTCCATTCTTGATCTAATTATTTTGCCTCGCAATCCATGCAGGAACTTGAAAGATCTTGGTCTTGAGGGAATGCTAACTCCTGAACTGGGGAAGCTGACTCATGTAAAATCCATGTAAGCATACACATGCTGCTGGTAAAGAATAAAAGAAATTGATACGTGCTGATAATATAGGTATTTGATTTAATTTTTCTCCTTCCTCTACAGTATTCTACGCAATAATTCTTTCTGGGGAAACATCCCTGGGGAGATTGCAAAACTGAAGGAGCTGGAAGTGTTGGACTTGGGATATAACAATTTTAGCGGGTCTTTTCCATCTGAGCTTGGCAATAATCTGTCCCTCACAACCCTGTACGTTGATTTATTAAGTGCCGTTCACTTCCTTCTAAATCAGAATCCGCTGGATCTTGATTAAATCGATTGCTTCATCTCTAATGCAGATTACTTGACAACAATGAGTTCATGGGTTTTATCTCTCCTGAAATTGATGAGCTGAAGACAATCTCTGAATCGCAGATGCATGAAAGGCAAGAAAGTAGTCTTGCCATGGGAGCGGACTCTACTAGCATGACTATTATCCGGTAAAAGATTCGGAGCTTATAGCTGATGTGGTAGTTGCTTAGCTTCATTTTACGCAATGTACACTTTTTACATCAGATGTTCAATTGGAATTTGACATAAATCAAGGTCAAACTATTACTTTATAGAGTTTTTACGATACTATTGGATTTGTATCTCACTAATGGTAATGTCAATATTTATTTTAGGAATGGTGTTCATCCTCAAACTGCAACTTACAGGAGGCAGATACTGGCAACAGAGGCCTCGAAACCATCCAAAAACAGTGGGGACAAACCTAATAAGAAGAGTTCTGAAGCATCGCCATCTCCTGCTCCGGTACCTTCTTCACATGGTCTCAAGTCACCTTCACCATCACCTTCACCAAATTCACATCCACGAGCACCCTCAAGGGTTCCATTCCTCTCACCAAAAACATCAGTTGGTCCATCACCCTCCCCATTGGAGCCTATTCCCCCTTCCCCATCGGAATCTCCTCGGAGCATCTCTCTGACTCCTTCACCCTCACCAATTGTTACACCCGTTCATGCACCGACATTGCCAAAGCATCCCGTTGTTGCACCCCCAAACAACTGGATCACAGCGCCTTCTCCTATTTCAACTTCTGGTCTAAATCCTAGTACTCACTCCAACAGGAAGCATCAAATGGTCATCATCACTGCGGCAGTAATTGCAGGGTCAGTAGTAATCTTAATATCAGCTGCCGCCATGTTCTTCTTCCGACGCAATAAGGTGGTCACAGTGAAACCTTGGGCCACAGGGTTGAGTGGGCAACTGCAGAAAGCTTTTGTAACAGGTAATCATTGTTCTTGAGGGAAATAAGGGCAGATGCCAATAGCTGTAGTAAAAGTAAGAAGTTCCAAGCAATTAGTTTAGCAATTCAGTATAAAGATAGAAGCATAAGTCTATCAGCAAGCGGGTTAGGATCTTGAATTCATTATAGAGAGTTCCGAGAATGTGAGACCGGGGTACATTTGTAGCGATGGCATCTGAACTATTCTGACAAGAGAGTGAGAGACTAATCTTGCTTTCCCAAAACCATAAAAGCTCTAGCATGGAAGATTGATCTTGTGAAAGCACATATATCTTGAGCAACTGAACCGTCTGAGGATAGGCTTGAGAAAATGGTAGTTCAGAAGAAAACCCCCTTGTCTTTGCCTGTAATATCTAGTCTTTTTCACTGAAAAAGGTTATAATTATCCTAATAGGGTCAAATTTTGGATTCCATAATCTACGTCATAGGAAAAGTGAAGGAGAACTCCCACCCTCCTTTACTGTGTGGCACATATACAGAACAAACTTCATCTTCCAGTCCTTCCACTCAGGTGCAACCGTGCAAGAATTACTCAACTTTTCCGGACCAGTAAGTTTTTTTTTGTCTGTTAATGGTGGAGTGTTTTCACTTCAGGGGTGCCCAAACTACAGCGGTCCGAACTTGAAGCAGCTTGCGAGGATTTCAGTAATATAATTGGCACTCTATCAGATGGCACAGCTTACAAAGGGACATTGTCTAGTGGAGTCGAAATTGCTGTGACCTCAAGTGCGGCTGCATCTCCTGATGACTGGTCAAAAAACTTGGAAGCCCAGTTCAGAAAGAAGGTAATTGAGCAACTCTTTTTATCTGCTCCTTTTGAGCTAGGCTCTTGTGGAAGTTAAAACATTTGTGCTGATCAATCCTCAGATAGACACATTATCAAAGGTGAACCACAAGAACTTTGTGAACCTTATTGGCTTTTGTGAGGAAGAGAAGCCTTTCACGAGAATGTTGGTTTTTGAGTATGCGCCAAACGGAACCCTCTCTGAGCATCTGCACAGTAAGTATTTTTTACTTGCGAACATCCTTGTATCCATGTAATGAGATATCAACCAGTGGGAACAAGCATGGACACATTCTATGGGGTCGGGCTCATGCATTACAGAATGTTAAATCCCAATGGTATCTTGTTGGTTTTGATGATTCTTTTGTACATCATGCAGTCAAAGAATCGGAGCACTTGAACTGGGGAATGAGATTACGGATAATAATGGGCATATCTTACTGCCTCGAGTACATGCATGAGCTGACACCGCCAATAGCACATGGGAATCTGCAGTCTTCGTCCGTGTTCCTGACCGAGGACTATGCAGCTAAATTATCAGATTTCAGTTTCTCCAATGACTCAGTAGCCACAAAAATTGGATCAGCTGCTGTCGAATTCTTGGAAACACCGACAGTCGATCCGGAGAGTAATGTGTACCACTTAGGTGTCATTATATTCGAAATAATAACCGGCAGGATCCCGTACTCGATGGATAACGGTTTTCTAGTCGACTGGACAACTAAGTATCTTAGAGGGGAGATGCCCACAAAGGATATGGTGGATCCAACTTTGAAATCTTTTCAAGAAGATGTGCTCCAGAAATTGGTTGCAGTGATGAGAGAATGTCTCAATCCTAATCCTCACCAGCGACCGAGAATGACAGAGGTCATGACCAAGTTGAAAGAGATCACAACAATGGAACCTGATGTAGTTTCCCCCAAATTATCTCCCCTTTGGTGGGCAGAACTTGAAATTATGTCAACAGCATCAAGCGAAGAGGTGAAGTCCGAACCTCGGGGGTAGATTATAAGACATGCTGAAGGTCTTCGATCTTTTACCTGGTTTCTCTGTTGGGCATCGGAAGCAGCTTGTGCAGAGTATACACTAAGCATTTTTTTAGAGGTTTGCGGTTCTTGTAGATAAATGAAAATGAATATGGGAATCACTCTGGTTTGCTTTACTTTCTGCAATGCAAAACCCGATTGTTACGTCACTCATGAGATCATGCCAATAAAATCACCATAGATTGTTTTCTCATATTGGCCCCACCCAAGTCCATCTCCGTTGTTCTCACTCCCTTCTGTTCTAATGCTTCCTATTACTTGGAAGCTCTTCAATTTTGGGGAGCATTTCTCCACGAAAGAGTAATTTCTATACAAAGATGGGCTCTGTTGGACAAAAGCCCTGGTTTCCCTATTCTCTTTGCAGGCCCAATAACAGGTGGTGAGGATAGTTATCTGTATCTCTCCTTGTATTCATATTAGAAGTTACTGTTAAAATACATCCAGCAGGTCAATGCTAGCTCAAACTGCAGATCACACATCTTTGGTTCTGGCTACCCAAGAAAAAGTCTACCAACTCAATTCCAGATCAACTCTAATGAACATAACCAATTAAGTATTGTTCACCAGACACATAGCTCCATCTATTCATTACATAGCAGAAGGATTAGTGCTTTACAGACAGACTAAAGTCATATTAGATCACCAAGCATAAATTATAATAAGTGAATCAAGAGAGACAGCAATGCACATAAAAGCACCATGGAAGACGAGTAAATATTAGACCTATATAATGCTAAAATATACCTGTAGGCCGTAGCTCATGTATTTATGTATTAGACAAAATATATACCGAACAATTCCTCATGTTTACAGACACCACCGTGTAGAAAATGCGTTCATTTCGTAACCAAGGACACTGATACATTGTACAAAATTTACAAATCGAGAAACCACAGCTAAACAACTTGCATGTAGCGCTGTATCTTAAGAAGTCATTGACCCCAACCATAAAGTGATATATAGGAGTCTCTGAGCTCTTTATCTGAACCATTTAAAGCATCCGCACGATCCAAAGCTTATGTTTCTTAACATAGACATAAACCAGACAAGGTCCAATCAAATTGGCATCGGAAAGGCATTTGCAAAGCTTGAGATAAGCACCCACATCTCCTGATTGTTGAATTTTACTTCTCAAGCCCTGCAGCACAGCTGCCCGGTCCAAATAGTCTGGATACACACCCAAGTCAAGCATTTTAATTAGAGCATCAGCAGCGTCATCAAAGTGTCCACCTTTAATATAACCTCTCAACAACCATGAGAAGGTTCTTTTCTTCCGCATTGAACTAGCGGTCTCCGTTCTAGTAAGCAAGCGTCCTATAGCATTGACCTCCTTCTGGGAAGCACAGATAGCTAAAACAATGTCATGAAGGTCACTATCAGCTTCCTTACCCACAAGCTTCATTTCCCAAAGTTGTCTTTCTGCTTCAAGGCCATGACCAGCACATATATACATGGCAAGAAGCCTCTCATGAACCACTCCATGAAGAGAGGAGCCTCCCTCTTCTATGACCCATTTGGATAAGCAGACGCCATCAGCCAGGAGATCTGACTGATACTTATCAATTAGCACAACGTTTTCAACATCAAGATTAGCTATCAAACCATCCTTAGCAAGTCCTTTCAGCCTGCGCAAGGCTTTAGCAAATTCATTTAGCTCTTTAACGACAGCAGTCATTGCAATGAGGTAGCTGTAAACCTCTGGCCTTAGCCCTGATTCTCTGAGATGTATCACCAATTTGACTGCATCCCTGTAGTTGCCATCAACCTGCCACATACAGAGTTCAGATATTGAAGTTTGGTAAAAAGTCCAACCAATTTGCTTGCCAGCCAGAGTTACCAAGGTCAGGATTCCTTTGTGTTATTTAAAGCACAAGCTTTTGCTAGGGCTTAGCATTCAGTTTAGTTCAACATGGTATCCAGGTAGGTTCTATGTTCTAAGAACCTGAAACCCAAAGTAAAAGTGGAGTAAAAAAATGGTGAAAATTACACGTCCATTTTGCTGGGACTCAAGAACAGAGTTACTGCATCTTGTCATTTCTCAAGTCACCTCTAACTAAGAATAGGTGTAAATGCAATTAAAAAAAACAGAGGAGGAAAAGACCAGTTCACATGCCGAAGTAGGAACAGTCTGATTCCAGAACCGATTCTACAATGGTTAGGGCTGGGAAGGTCCACAGTTCTGCCCTCAGAACTGACCCTGCCCATGCTCACAACAATGTTTCAATTATAAGTGACATGCACATGCCATAGTAACTATGTTACATGAACCTGCTATGTGATTTTCACATGGAACCCAATGTAACCAGTCAATAATGCCCACGCATCCAGCTACTAAAGTGATGCAGAAAGTCATTGAACACATTCCCCCAATACAAAAGACTAGCCCAAACTGCTGCAGAAAGAGCTATAGCACCCAAATACACTTACCAAATAACAGCCTATAATTACTAATTCAAATTTCCATCAAACAGGACCATAGATCAGAAAAGCAAGGACACTCACCATCATCTTCCAAGCCAGATACCCTGTTGGGCCTCCTTTATGACCCTCACCATCATTATCTGAATAAGCAATGCCACGCCTCAACACTTCCTTGACGAACAGAATCGCCTCGTCCTTCTTTGCGACCTCCCAATACAACGAAATCACCTTCTCAATCATGCTAAAGCTAGGCTTTAAGCCGACACAGTCCATGTCGACCAGGAGGTTGACCACATCACCGACCTCATGCGCTCCTTCGATCAACTTCTTCATCCAACCGCACATTAGCGCAACCATGAGCTCCATGGTCTCCTTATCAACCCTATTCTCCTTCTTCAACCACTCAAAAACCTCGAGCGCACACCACGAATCCCTCCCCTCTTGAGAGAAGTACACAAGCACTAACTGCAATTCCCTCGCCGAGAGACGGTCATTCATCTCCTCGAGAACATCAGACGGCTCCCTCGTCATCCGCTCCAATTCCTCGATCGCCTCGAAGAACCCATCGCCCATTTCGTCTTCATCGTCGCTCGTCACGAATTCCTCCAATTCCAGAGACTTGCTCAGCGAGAATCTGGGGAACCTCCTCGGTCCAGCGGTGAAAAAGGGGTGATTTTTACGGCCGTGAATTCTCGACGGCATTCTCAGATAACAAGCCACGGCGCAATTCCCCTTACATGGGGTCGCCAAAAGCTGATTTGCAGCCGGCTGATGCGAAAAGGAAGGCAAAGGCGAAAACCTCAATTTCGTGGAAGAAGCAAAGCCATATGCAGAGGCCATATTATCAACTCTTCCTCAGACGCAATTCTTGGAAAGTAGAAAAGATTCGACCCCAAGAGATGACCGAGATAGAGAGCAGTAGTGACGTCGAATGCAAGGTTGGAGACACCAGGAGATAAAGCTCGCGTCAACCGAGGGGCATTCTTGAGACACCCAGTTGACCGGAGCTTCAACTAAAAGGAGGATACCTTTTGCTCCTTCTTCCGAGAGATTCTCAGCAGCACCCAAAGGGAAGGAGTGAACTCCAAGTTCAGCCAATTGGAAGGAAACACAAGTTCCGGCATATATTCCTTCCAATGGTCAGGCGATTAAAAAATGACCGAAGACCGATGAGAGAGAGAGAGAGAGATGGATAGAGAAATGCTAACCGACAAAATCAGGCCAAAGGGAAGGGCGAAACGGAGACCAGAAAACCGAACGGGTTAAGGTTCTGGTGCGATGGGGAAGGATGGTTAGTGCTCATGGTGATGATTAGTGAGGACTCCCGGGTTGAGGTCGAGGTCGTCTGCGCTTCAATGGCTGTCCTTTGCGCTTCGCTGCCGGACAAAAGAAAAAAACTTCGCTGCGACACTGTCAGACTTCGGAACAGGACAGCCCAGTCGGTGTCCGAGCCATTTCTTCTTTCGTTTGTATTCTGTGTCACTCGGTCATGTTGTTCACGTGGAGCCCGCCCATTCTCCAGAGTGGGCCGGGCCAAGTCAGGCCCAGCCTATTTATGTGGCAGATAATGGCCCAAGTTCCAGTTAGAACCTGACTTCAATAAATTTCGATAAATTGGTTCCTCATGGCCAATTCCCTAAAAGACCTCAAACTTTAGATCCAGTTTCAAATCTACTCTCAACTTTTTCTTTTTTTTTTTATCTAGGAAAAACTCAAACTTTAGGTCCACTGTCAAATTTGCTCCGAACTTTTCTTTTTTTTCTGATAAAGTTGCTCCGAACTTTTCTTTTGTCTAAAAGAAAACCCTAAACTTTATGTCAAATCTCAAATCTATCCTGAATTTTGTTTTGTCTAAAAAAAATCATTAAATTTTAATCTATTCTTAAATTTACCCCATGGTCTAATTCCAACTTAATATGACATTTCCACATCGATAATAAATACACATTAACAAGGCGACATGGAAAATTATCTTCAAAATAAAACCATTCTGGGATATAACAAATTAGGGACGACTAATAGTAACTTTTGGACAAAGGCCTAACGAAGGCAAATTTAAGACTAGAATAAAAATTGATGATTTTCTTTTCGACAAAAAAAAGGGTAAATTTGGGATTGGACCTAAAGTTTGGGGTTTTTTCTAAGATAAAAAAAAAAAAGTTTGTGATAGATTTGGAACTAAACCTAACGTCTGGAGTTTTTTTTAAACAAAAAAGTTTGGAACAGATTTATGTCACGGCCCGAAAGAAAGCTAATCCAAGAGGTTTCTAAGGGATGGCCATGACACATTCGTGGATCAAGCGACCCTCCTGTGGATCAAGCGACCCTCGGCTTGTATCCTCAAGTCCTAGGGTTTTCTAAAGTCTTCTAGAATACTCCTAGGGTGGACAATACGATAATTGTATTCGTATGTAATAAACGCAGATAGTTGGTAGTTGGGAGATGCAATCTCTACCGTTAGATTAAGAAGAGATCTACAGATACGGTTTACCTTGTCTTTGTATAAATAGGGGTCTCCTCCCCTCATTCAAGTAAATACAATCCGGAGCTGCGTTTGGTCGTCTAGATTTCTAAACGGGATAGGACTAGATAGGATAGGATAAGAAATTCATAGACTTCTTCATATTCTATCAACTGTTTGGTGAACTACGAATTTAAAGTCGGATATCCTCATATCTTATCCAAACTACTATTTGGTGAACTACGGATTTAAATAATGATAGCAAGGTAAATAGATCATTTCATGAGGAACCACCGGCAGGAGTGAGGAAAGGAAAAGTTTTTGATTCAAACTCTCCTCCAGTAAGTAAAGACTCCAGAGTGGGGAACAGAAAAGTTTTTGATTCAGACTCCCCATCAGTGAGTAAAGACTTCTTTGAGCAGGGGGAGAAGAGTTCAATTATAGAAGAACATGAGGAACCAGTTGGTTACCTATTTGATGGGAGCAAGAGCAGCAACAAGAGTAGACAAGATGCCTCGACCTCTAGCATTGAACGGCATGGTAAAGTTTTGTTCATTTGCATTAACATTGGTGCTAGTTTGGTCCTAGTGATTAGATTTGATGTATCTATTTTTTTGATACCATAGGCAACATTCTCAGAATCGGGTTGAAACGAGCTGCAGCACCTGAGAGTCCACTTGTTGGACAACCGAGTGCACTACATCCAGAAGAACAGATTTTCCTCCTAAGCATCAGAATGGGATAAGTCACGCGTCTTGTCAAATAAACATTCCTTTGGCTAATGCGAAGGAGGCTTTATTGGTGAAGCCAAAAATGAATACAGCACAAAAATAGAGCACAAAAGCCTCTCCTCAATTGGATACAGCACTTCAGATTGTCCCTCCATCAGCCAAAAATGAATTGTCATAGCTTGAATCCACATATGAAACTCTGATAGAGCATTGGGTGCCCCTTCCTTTGGATCACGGACTTGGTGAACCTGATGATGAAGACGGGCTTTTTAAGATGAAATGCGCAAAGGATAAATCTCTGAAGCGACTGAAAGAAGGGGACGACACAGCAATTCCTTTTACTTGGCCGCCGCAAGCCCATTCCTTCACGTACTTCCCCTGCATCCCCGTTGCGCCGAAATGGACCGCGACCGCCCGAACCCAACAGCGCAACGGGGACGATCGGATCGGGGCGCCGGCGACCTCAACGGCCGGGGCGCAATTGAAGCGGGCGATCGCCGACGGACGGGGTCTTACCTTGGTGGAGGAAGAAGGCTTTGTAAAATTTCGATGAGAATCGGAGAGCTGAAGGCTTCAACGTTGATACTTTGGAAACAGAGAGTTGTGTGGGTTAACGATGGAGAAAGAAAAAAAGCACAGAGTTTTATGTTTCAGATAAAAGAAATCCTATCCGACTTTATCCCACTCCTATTGGATTTTTTTATCTGGTTTATATCCCGTCTATATCCAACATTATCCTATCCTAGACAGCTACCAAACACGAGATAGGATAAAACATATCATATCCTGGTTTTTATCCGGTCGACCAAACACAGCCTAAAAGACCTCAAACTTTAGATCCAGTTTCAAATCTACTTTCAACTTCTTTTTTTTAATCTAGAAAAAACTCAAACTTTAGGTCAATTGTCAAATTTGCTCCGAACTTTTCTTTTGTCTAAAAAAAAAAAACCCTAAAATTTATGTCAAATCTCATATTTGTCCTAAATTTTGTTTTGTTTAAAAAAAATCATTAACTTTTAATCTATTCTTAAATTTACCCCATGGTCTAGTTTCAACTTAATATGACATTTCCACATCGATAATAAATACACATTAACAAGGCGACATGGAAAATTATCTTCAAAATAAAACCATTCTAGAATATAACAAATTAGGGACGACTAATAGCAACTTTTGGACAGAGGCCTAACGAAGGCAAATTTAAGACTAGAATAAAAATTGATGATTTTCTTTTCGACAAAAAAAGGGTAAATTTGGGATTGGACCTAAAGTTTAGGGTTTTTTCTAATACAAAAAAAAAATTTGTGACAGATTTGGAACTAAACCTAAAGTCTGGAGTTTTTTTTAAACAAAAAAGTTTGGAACAGATTTGTGTCACGACTTGAAAGAAAGCCAATCCAAGAGGTTCCTAAGTAACGACCATGACAATCCGTGGATCAAGTGACCCTCAGCTTGTATGCCCGAGTCCTAGGGTTTTCTTGAGTCTTCTAGAATACTCCTGGGGGCGGGCAATACAGTAACTGTATTCGTATGTAATAAATGCAGGTAGTTGGTAGTTGGGGAGATGCAATCTCCGTCGTTAAATCGAGAAGAGATTTACGGATACGGTTTGCTTTGTCTTTGTATAAATAGGGGTCTCCTCCCCTCATAAGACTCGTCTCATTCACAAGTAAATCTAGAGCTTCTCTCTCTAGAGTTTCTCTCTACCATCCTTGTAAGTTGAGTGTGTGAAAGGTTGCTTGGGAGACGGGCAAAGGGAACGCTAGATCCAGAATACGATTAATCTGGCATGGGCTACATGAGCCCCCAACAGTTTACCGGATAAATTGATAAGTCGTGCATTCCCAGCCCACCAAGCGAAACCGGTGGTTTCTTTTGATCGATCCTTCCTTGTGAGTTGAGTGTGTGAAAGGCTGCTTGGGAGACGGGCAAAGGGAACACTAGATCGATCGGCCCGTGACATTTGGGATTGGGCCTAAAATTTGGATTTTTTTTTTAAGACAAATGAAAATTCGGGATAGAATTGAGACTAAACCTAAAGTTTGGAGTTTTTTTTAGACAAAAAAAGTTTGGGACGGATTTGGGATTGGAGTTTGAGGCTTTTTTAATGCAAAAAAAGTTTGGGATAGAAAGGTATTTAACCTCTTATCAGCACGAGTGGTTGTAGTATTCATTTGCTGTCATAAGATGCGGTTTCATAAGAACACATTGGAGCTAAACAATAGTGTTTGATCCTTAAACTTGTACATTTTTCCTAGGACATGTAGATGATCAGGTCGTCACTATATTATCTCAGTTCAATCTAATTAAATCCTTAGATTATCAAATTACTTAATCATTTCGCCACCGTGGACGATCAAGTCACTATATTTTCTCAGTTCAATCTAATTAAATCCTTAGATTATCAAATTACTTAATCATTTCGCCACCGTGGACGATCAAGCGATGAACATGAGTTAAAAAAAACACTAGAAAATAAAGATCACAATTAATGTGCATGTGTTATAGACCAGTTGATCTAGCTTTCTCTTACCTTACGAATTTCTTGATAAGTCTATCTTACCCACCCACCAACTCACAAAGATTAGAGAGAAAAGGTCTGAAATTTTATTACTAGTGAGAGTTTCACCCGCCGCCTAGTCCGGCGGCGTCACCCTCTCAATTCTCCGGTTGTTCCAACAAACACCTAGCCGGAGGCCTCTATCTGATCAGGTTCGGATGGGTTTCATGAATTCCTACCGTGTCAGGATGCTCGGATGTTTCGTTTAACTCATGAGGCCGATTTTATTTGTATCTCAAAGCAGTCCCTACAAACAAAACAAGTTGGGGAGCCACTGCTGTTGTCCAGCCGTCCATTCCATCTAAATCATCTCGTTTTCCTTATTTTGAAACTTAAAGCATGTGAGAATCGGATTAGTTTCATGCTTTGCTGGTCACTGGTCAGGTAATCTCACGAGTAAATGGTTTCTTCAAAATTCTACAGGATTATTTTTTTTGGTGAAGTGGCTATTGCTAATGCATTGCATTTCTGGGCAGCATCAAGGTGCCTGTTAGCTGCTACAATTCCAAGTCGTACTCATGCTTCTTGTGGGATGGTATTCGCAAACATTAGGCAACAGTGAATTCTATGAGAAGATTTGGGACCACAGCTTCATAACTTGAGCTACTTTGTGTCTGCATTGCATTGACAAAAGAAGTAAACTAGGCTTGATGGGATCGCATTGTTTATAATTACCTACACCAGTTATTTGATCAGTGATCTGCTCTGTCAGATTTTCATTGTTGGTCTCCCTTTCTAATTTGTTTCCACAAAAAAACTTTGCTTTAACTTCTGAAACTGAAATCATCTACATCTCTCTTTCAGAGAACTTCTTAGAGGGCCACTATTCGATGCTTCCACAATTAGGTTCGCTTGTGCATATTACTGGACGACTTGGCCAAGTGCAAATGCAGTAATATGCAACCTCTGCGCTGGAGATGGTGTAGCAATCTTAACTCCCATTTTTTCTTGTGTCACGCCAGCAGGATCAATAAGGTACTGCAAAATGAAAGGGTTGACGTATGGAGGATTCATTATGGGATGTGTCCCTTTCTACTTGATAAATACTTTTAGAGTGGTTAATGCCGAATTTGATAATTGGTTGAAGGTATCTCCTTCATTCAATAGATGATATTATCCTTGCTCAAGGCTCAATGATATATGGAGATATTAAGGATGCGACATAGTGTGAATTGGCCTCGTTTACCCCACACCCAAAAATGAAAAAATGGGCAAGCTTATGCTTAGACACCTGTTTTACTTGTTTTCATATTGAAAGGCGGTTTGGCCATCATAAATTTTTAGCTGGTGGCATCGCAATGGTCTCTGCTGGGTTTTTAGCCTAGCTCGGGTAGTCTTTCTTTTTAAACTTTTATTATTCAGCATTGACCGCAAACTAAAAACTGTTTGAGTGGTGGCCTGACTGGTAGAATTTGCTTTGTTTACAGGTTTATGTCCTATTTTTCTGCATTTGGTTAAAACCAAGGAAGTTGGGAGATTGTCTCGGGTTTTCTTATACTCTGTCTACCCTCTGCATTGGTGAAATCACATCCTCTGAGCTCTGAGCTTGATGACAATCTCACCGCTCCCTTAACTAGTGGGAGCCTTCCTTTTTAGGTCAGGGTTTGGGAATGCGTCTCGGCCAAGGTGACATTCATCATAGTAGTTCACGTGAGAATCTTAGACAAAGTGCTATAAATTTTGCAGCATTCGAGTATTATCTAGCGAGAAAATTTACTCTCATGCCGTGTCATAGTTTTCGTTACTATTGTGTACTTAAAGCAATTAATTCTCTTATCATACCCTCAAACAGATTGGCACAGCATTATATTGTTGGAATTTCAATGTCTCTGGAGATAAAGGTTTCACATGACATTCGTCCATGCTGTATATGAGGCTTCTGTTATGAACCGATTCTTATTTCCTCACTTTTACTAGGGAAGCTGCTGACCTGATGAATTGTGAGACATGAGCTAAACGGTTTTTATTTGATTCTTTTTCTCTCTCTTGAAGGGGAGCGGGAGAATAATCCTTCCAGTGTTTGGTGACTTGTTGACTTCTCTTGTAGTATTTGCAGAGATCTCTTCATTCTTCTTTGAACAATGCTAGTATATTAAGGCCATATGAAATTAGTTTATGAAGCGACATGGAATATTATTGTTGGACGATTAATTTTGCTACTTGTTTAAATGCTGCTTAGAGTCGGTCATATTATTTATCAAACCAAACTTTAGCTAGCTTTCTTATTTATTTTCCTCTTTCTTTTTTTCTTGGCCATGAAAGAGTGTTTGATCTGTTAACTGCTTAGTTGCCCTGGGGCCTGAGCTGAAATTATTCAAGTAGGTTCTCAAAATGTGAACTCCGAGTACGAACAACTGGTGGATCTGTCATGACAGCGGCATGTGTTTTCCTCAGAAATTTTAGACTGAATTTAGATTTCCCTTTAACTTGAGAAAGTAAAGCGTCCTAAAATAAAATGGTGATCGAGGACGTGAAAAAAGATGATAGGCATGAGACTGCCCGACACTCTATCAGAAAACAGTATTCAATACCAGATGCTTTAGAGATTTTCCTTTCAGCTGCTTCAGAGAGTTCTTTGAGCAATCTCCGACTTCACGTATTTTACAGCACATTAAGGTATTGGGAGCTATTTGCTCCCCTTTATAAGAATGCTTTGGCACCAGGAAATGAATTGGAAGCCAGAGACCTGTAAGGGGATATAGGAGTTCTTATCTTTAGAAAACCGTCAGGCAGTAGCAAGAACTACTATGCTTAACCGGTGTTGGACTCTCTCCCTCATGAATGCAAAACAAGCTTGCACAGAGTACATAATGTAGACTAGCAAGAAGGCGTGTGAATTTTACCTACATTTTCTGTCAAGCCAATGCGGGATAGTTTTAGCAGAGTTCATAGCTCAATAAGTAAAGTGAACTGACACACATACAGAAAACATCTAAGAGAAGCTGTCGCACCATATATCCAGCAAAAGAAAGAGCATGCTGCTTCTGCAGAAGGTAGCATGTCCTCTGCAGCAGGGAAGCCACGGTCGGTCCGCACCCGTCCTTTTACACTACTGATCACTCTGAGAATACAGGGGAGAGCCGTAGCTCTGGATGGTGGTGTCAGCGTGTTCCGTTCTTGAATTCCTTGCGCTCTTGAGACGTGGAAGAACAATGATGAATATGAGGAGAAGGGAGAAAACGACGACGAGGATGAGCATCGTGAGCTCTCCATGAAGAGCATATCGACTATCGGGTGAGAAGCGAAGCCCGTCTCGCGGCCCTGGTGGTCGTGCATCGGGAGGCATGGCCGGTGAGGTCCCGGGAACGTCGCGGGAGGAGAGGGAGGAGGTGGCCATGTCGGTCTCCCTCGCTCTTGCCCGTTGCTTCGTCGTGTCTTCTCCTTCCCGTTGGTTTAATGCATGTTGACTCCTATGTAACACAACAAAACACCGAGAGTCTGTTTTCACATCTCACCCGTGCCCCCATGGAATGGAACGTAACGTCGGGATTTAAAGTCCTGCAACTGAAGCGTGGGCCTGTTCAGGGGATGGACACTGACACACACAAGGATCTTTCGTTGCCTTCCCTTCCTTGTCTTTTGTCCCCCTTAATATCAGTATATTAACACATTTCTTGCCCCTGGGCCCTGGCCTGTCATCCTCTCCGCTGGATCGCAATTTTGGATTTTGATTCGGCGGATTGTGAGGTACTTTTGCATTTTTATTGTCGTTTTCATTTTCACCCTCCTTGAATTCCGAACGACCGGGGGGCCGGTTGCTTCCACAGGGTTTTTGTCCAACGCGATGTCGCCACTGTAAAATGTATAGAAGGAATCTACTCATTCCAATGCCCCTATTTCCATTCGGAGGCACAAGAATCGACATTGCATCGAATTCTTCATGGATTCGTAGCCGCGAGAGATCATAGGATCGCAGTCGCATCGTGCTGTTTACACTTGAGGGATGACTTTATCGGGAACGTCAAGCTTTGAGGTCTTAAGCTTAACGCAGTTTCCTTCATCTCGAAGAAAGGAACATGGCGGGGTTGGAAAAAAGGGGACAGCCTTTCACACTAGGGCGTTGCTATTTTGAGATTTAGCTTGTAATGATGGAAAAAAGAACAGAACAGGAAATGTTCAGACCGGAGGGGAGGATGACGAAAGTTCTGTTTCAAACAAATATCTTTTGGTCCTTTAATCGACACGTCTATACATGTTATGCCAAAAAAAATTATATGACAGGGATTAACCCGATGCGAAACATGTGTGGCGAGAATATATTGATGGCGATGTGCATGAAAACAACGTCATGAATGGAGTATTTCAAAAAAAAAAAAAAAAAAAAGAAAACTTAGCATTGAAGAGAATTTTCAATTCGAAAGTTCATTTCAACCGTTTATGATCTAGGCCGTACAACTCTTATAATTAATGATTGAGATGATATTGATTTATGTAAAATGTATGCCATATTCTTTTAATTAAGTCCACATGACACAGCTGACTTTATCATTAAATTGACTTCGATTGACCCATAATACAATCAAAATCCGTTCCAAACATGAGTCGTGTTTTTAAACCAAGTTCCCAATGTGTCCCATCTAAGAATATGAGAACCCGAAATTCAAGTAATGTTTTTATTTATATAATCAAATTTCAAGGAAGCAACCTCTAATCCTGTTAAGTAGCTGACTTCAACTTCTCTAGTCATTTTATGTCCATCTTTTCTCTTCAAGTCCGCTCATCATTTTATGACATCTTTGCACGTAAGAGATGAATTTATGTCTACTAACATTAAACAGCTACAAGCAAAGACATTGCAGTGATTTTGGTGCATCTAAAACTTGTTTTACCTAAATTACTATTGATGTCTCCCAGATCTTAATTTGACTAGTTGAGGAAGGTGTCAACCTTGGAAACTTATTATACCATTTTAAGTAGGACTAATCGTTGCAAGATTGGATTGGTTCCACCTTGGAACAAAAAACTGCATCGGATAGGGTTAGTTCCCAATTTGTGAAACCAAAAATCGACAATCCTAAATTTGATATACGATAGCCAATTCAGTCCTAAACTTTTTCACAACTTATCAGTTCAGTTCTAAACATTTGAATTGTATCAATTTAGTCCTAAACATTTTTAATGATTTGCTCAACTAGTCCTAAAACTTTTAATGAATTGCTAATTTAGTCTTTTCGGCTAATTTTGGTTGGACATCATTGACGTGGCGGCCTACTTAGTGCTAGCTATTCTACGTGGCTCGGCCAAAGCTAACGTAAACAAATTTTAAAATTTTCAAAATTTTTTGAATTTATGTTTTATATTTTCTTTTTCTTTTTTTCCTTTTTTTTTACAAGGGGCTGGCAACCTTCACAAGACATTGAGCAAGGGTTGGTGGGGTCATTGACCCCTTGGCAAGGGCCCATGACCCCCGCCAAGCCTTAGATGAAGGCCATGAAGCCCTTGCCAACCGCAGGCAAAGGTTGTAGCCCTCGCTAGATCTAGCGAGGGCTCATGACGCCCTCGCCAAATTTGGGGAAGCAAGGGTGTCACAGCCCTCGCTAGGGGCCAGTGGAGGTTGTCAGCTCTCTACCAGTTGCCGGTGGCTTTGCCGGTTGTCAAAAGACGAAAAAAAATAAAGAAAAGAAAAGAAATATATATTATAAATAAAAAATTATTTACATCAGCGCCAGCAACGTCACACAGGATAATTGATGTTGACGTTCCGCCATGTTAGCAATATCTGGTCAAAATTAACCAAAAGGACTAAATTAGCAATTCGTTAAAAAGTTTAGGACTAGTTTGGCAAATCATTAAAAGATTAATGATTAAATTGGCACAATTAAAAATTTTATGATTGGATTTAACTATCATATAATTAGTTTAAAACTTTTTAGACAAATCTCCCTGTGTGTGTACTTTGGGCCGATTCAGCCCTGTTTGTATGGTTCCTTCCCATATACAGGAGCTAAAACAATTCATGCAAAAACTACCCAAAATTGGCGGATCTAGTTTTCGGGATGGACTGAGGCTCATGCTTACCACCAAATTTAAGGGCAATTGTGGTTGGGGGTGTTCAACTATTGCACTTTGGAGCAACGCAATTGGGTTAGCTTCCTTTAGGAAAGTGTTTATTTGGTTAAAATTACACAAAGGGAATAAAAAAGAACTTATAATTCCCTCTTATATAAATGATACCAATAGACATTCTATTCAGAGCGGCAACCCTGTTTGTGTACTTTGGGCCGATTCAGCCCTGTTTGTATGGTTCCTTCCCATATACAGGAGCTAAAACAATTCATGCGAAAGCTACCCAAAATTGGCGGATCTAGTTTTCGGGATGGACTGAGACTTATGCTTACCACCAAATTTAAGGGCAATTGTGGTTGGGGGTGTTCACACTATTGCACTTTGGAGCAACGCAATTGGGTTAGCTTCCTTTAGGAAAGTGTTTATTTGGTTAAAATTACACAAAGGGAATAAAAAAGAACTTATAATTCCCTCTTATATAAATGATACCAATAGACATTCTACTCAGAGCGGCAACCCTGTTTGTGTACTTTGGGCCGATTCAACCCTGTTTGTATCGTTTCTTCCCATATACAGGAGCTAAAACAATTCATGTGAAAACTACCCAAAATTGGCGGATCTAGTTTTCTGGATGGACTGTGACTCATGCTTACCACGAAATTTAAGGGCAATTGTGGTTGGGGGTAAATTCACACTATTGCACTTTGGAGCAACGCAATTGGGTTAGCTTCCTTTAGGAAAGTGTTTATTTGGTTAAAATTACACAAAGGGAATAAAAAAGAACTTATAATTCCCTCTTATATAAATGATACCAATAGACATTCTATTCAGAGCGGCAACCTCTCCCAAATCTAGGCGAGGGTTGTCGACCTTGCCCAAAGCCCCTAAACCTTACCACCTTGGTCTGGGGTCCTAGGCGAGGGCCGCCAAGCCGACACTAGGCTCGGCAAGCCTTGCTTAGATCTTGGAGAAGGTTACCACCCTCTCTTGTGCGACCCTCTCCCATCCCTCGTGAGGGCCAATAGGCCCTCATCTCTGGTTGGTGGGGGTCACCGACTTACCTATGTGTTCCCTTCTTTTCTTTTTTAATTTTTCTTTTTTAAGTTTTAATATAATTAAATTTGAATTAAATTGTGTTCAGATAAAAATACCCCTTATCGGCTAAAATTTTTCTGCTAGCGGCCAAGCTGGCAAGGTAAGGCCCTTATTTGAAATAGTTATAACCACTTTAAGCTGTTCTTTGAGACTAATATAGCTAATTTAGACCTTTATTTGAAATGAAATCCAATTCAAACTGTCATTTTTCAAATGAGGGCATTTCAGATCTTTATTTGAAATTTTCTTGTTTAATTATGATAATTAGATCCTAAATATAAATAGAAAAATAGAACAAAAGAAGTAAAGCAAATAAATTGAGACCCAACACTTTAAATTACGATTATATGACTAGGAACACTTTTATTTCTTTAGTAAAAATATGGGGAATTTAATTATATAAAGATGGAAATAACACCGCACTAAGTATTACTATAACAAGAACATCTATATAAATAAAGTATAATTAAGGGCAATGTGGTAATAAAGTAGTAGTTTTCTTAACCCACTTTAGGATTGACGTAATAGAACGGGCTTTATTATGCTTTCAACTCGAGAGCCGATGGTCGAATTTCAATTTCCATCCTAGTTCCCCTTCAAGTAGCCGGCTAATTACGGTTGCAGGCTCGATTATTAAAGAAAAATTTACATCATCTATGTTACATTGTTTAATTATGAGATTAATACTTTGAAAAATCCCAAATTAGTACACATGTAATAAATTTACTCTAAATTAATTTTTTGACCACCAATAACTTAAACTGGTACACATTTAACAAATTTATTCCAAATTAGTACATTTGTGATAAATTTACATTATGTTAGTTTTAATTAAATTTTATCATTTAAATTGCTAAGTTGGATGATATGTGACAGTTAACTAATGTATCAATTTACAATTTTACTCTATTTATCATAGTTGTACCATTTTTATTTCGTAAATGTACTAGTTTAGAAATTTTTGGCGATTAACATAAATTTATCACAAGTGTACTAATTTAAAGTTTTTTGTGATAATTTGGAATTAATTTGTCGTGAGTATATCAGTTTGAGATTTTTCTAGTCAAAATATCAATTTGAAGTAAATTTATTATAAGTGTATAAGTTTTTGATTTTCCAGAGTATTAACTCTTAACCATATTACACCCACTCCGCTTGTGGGCGCACTCCCTCTAAATTGTGAAAGGGGGGAGGTTCGAATCTCGGCGTACGCATTGCACGCCTTATTTGCAACATCGTGGGAGATGGGTCCCTATGGTGCCGCCCCGGTTTACGTCGCCGGCTACCAACTGTATAGCGGTTCCCGGATCATTAAAAAAAAAAAAAAAAACTCTTAACCATATTACATGTAGCATTTTAATTAAGTGTTTTTTCAATTAGTCTTTGTGAATTGCCGAAGGGTCGTGACTCGCGAGTAATGGCCTGGATTTTCAGTCAAAGCAAAAAGTCTTCCTCTTCCTTCAGCTAGGGTTTAGAAGCGGCCTTTCCTCGTTTTGCTTTCAGCAGCAGGATCGCTGGAGAACGCCGCACCCGCGATCCAGATCGCTAACAGATCCGCGGCCGCCTCTTCGACGAGCGATTTAGGTAAGGCGGCCATGGCGAAATCTTCTCGCTGGATCATAGCGTTAACGCGTAAACTTCTGTAGTGATACGATCTCCGTGATTGAACTCGAGATGTAGCTCAGGCTCCTGTACGGATTCCTATCTGTGTTGCCAGCATTTGGTTATATCGGCATGATGTTCTTGATTACGCCATTCAATTGCTAAAGAGGAAGAAGTAGATTCTATTCTTACACTGTCCAGGTCGGGGCTTAGAATCCCTACCTTCCGTCCGCTTTTTTCGAGTTGCTTTATCAGCGATTGCGGACGTGAGGTTTTTAATTGGCATGAGCTGAGCTTCGGTTCTCTCTTTTCTCAGTTCTCAGGCATCATGTCGGCGTCGCGTGAGGATAATACATCGCCTGACGCCCAGGTAATTGTCTTTTGCTTTTGAGGGGCAAATGTGATGCATACAATTATCTGCACTAAAGAATCATGCGGTGCACGATGAAGGGGCGAAGGGTGTGGTTGAAATCCATGAAGTTTGTTTGGATTTGTCTGTTCCTGAGGCAGAAAACCGCCTTTGTCGTTTGCTTGCACTATTTAGTACCTTTTGATTCTCGCTAAAGCTGGAAGTTTGCAAAGAAGTTCCCTTTTGAAATGAAGGGTTGCATTGTTTAGATTGTGTTGATGCTTCGCGGTGGTTTTCCATTTAGGGTGCTCGTTAGAAGTAACTCTTGATGTGGTTTTGTTTCTTCTTTCCATTTCACTGCCCACAACTCGAGTGTTCAGATTATTTTGAGTGGTTTCAGTTCCTGCAACAATTTCTCACTGTGGATGGAATATTGCCTTTCTGTATCTGTACTCAAATTAACTGTTCTGCTTCCCCTGTTGCTTGATTTCTATAGTAGCTTTGTCCCTATCATGTTCTATATGGAATGGCTGAATCCTCTCATTCTTCAAGCTTCAGCAAGATTGCCTAGAAATAGTTTTTTTAAAATGAATCTTGAGGAAGCACCCAATTTTCAGGAATTAGTCAATTATGTGATGGTGTGTTTTTTTTTTTGGTAAAGAATTATGTGATGGTGTTGACTCCTGTAGAAACTATTTTATTAGCTAGATTGTTAATTGTTCGCTCTCTCATCACATTATTCTGCTCTTTCCTCTTTCGCACCAGCTTTCATCTCATTTTTTTGGAGATCTCCTCGATTCTATTATTGTTGATATTGCCTCCGAGTGTCATCGAATAGCAAAGTTGGGGCTTGATAGAAACTTAGAAGATGAAGAGGAAGAATTGAGGCGTTCCACCCAAGCTCGTGTAAGGGCTGCCGATCCTAGTAATAGTGGTGAAACAAACAGCAAGTATGTGGTTGACATTTTTGGGCAGACTCATCCTGCAGTAGCCAATGAAATATTTGACTGCATGAATTGTGGACGATCAATCATGGCTGGACGGTTTGCTCCTCATTTGGAGAAGTGCATGGGCAAGGTGACACTCTGTTCCTCAATATGCTTTAGGTGTAAACTGAATGCACTGAATTGGCTCTTACTTTGAATTGCTTTGTTTGTTTCAATGCTCGGGTGAGTTTATAGTCAAGCATCTTAGGTTGAATAGCTTTATGGCATTTATAACCAGGTTCATAATTGTTTACTATCTAGCTTCTTTCCGCCTTTCAGGGCAGAAAGGCTCGCTTAAAGGCTGCAAGAAGTAGCACGGCAGCACAAAACCGGTATTCACGAGGCAGCCCTGCTTCCACATACTCCCCTTATTCAAATTCCACCAGCACAAATCGGTTATCAAATGGGTCGACCGGTGTTGCAGGTGAGGACTTATCAAATGGAACCTCTGAAGAGCCATGAGGAAAGGACAGAAGAAACTTAATGACAATAGAGTAGGGGGAACTCGAGACTGTCTATGTTACACCCACTTGATGAATGGTTTGTCCATTGACATCATCACTGATCTGTATATGCAGTTTACAATCTTTGAAAAATATAAATGATAGATTGTGTATACTTATTAAGCCAGTTTGAGAACACCTTGCGGTGGATCAAGAGTAAGCAAGCTATTACCCGCTTGGTTCTCCTAGCTTTGGCAATTTCTCTCCCCAGAGGGTAGGAGCCCCATCACATACCAAGAAGGTAATACTTATCAATGCAAAAGTAGTCGCTTATTGATTTACCATCATGTTACAGGCTTTTGGCTGTTTCTGTGGAAAATGTTTAGATAGTAGTGAGTTTCTTGCTACATTTTGGGGCCATATGAAGGGGGTGTGTGCTAACTTCGGAAAGGAATGTACTAGAAAAATATATACAAGTGCTCACTGTGTTCACAACCTTCAAAATTCATCTGTTGATGTCAGCCTTATGTAGACTGACTCAATGGGAGTAAAAATGCTAGAATGAAGAGGACCTTAACGATAAGTAGGCACTAACTGTTAATATTCGCAAAAGTTGTTTGAGAAAGATTTTAAAATTTTTCAGTTGGTTTTTTATGGTTAACTCACTCTCTAAGCTGTCACTTTAGGATTTGTGGCTGCTCTCTCCCTGGCCCCTGTTATGCTAGATTAAAAGTTTCTTTTTACAATTTGGATGTAGTTAGTAGTGGTGTACAGGCTAATCGGTTGTGTGGATTACCAAAGTCACATGAAGCTACAATTGTTAAGATCACTGAGGTTGGATCGCTACAATTTCTATTCGAACAAGGCAGTAACTCTCTGAAGCAACTCTAAGAACCCTCGCTACCTATCGGGCTAAGATTTACTAATGCACGGGTAGTGAAAGTGGACATCCATGTCTAGATCTTGATCACACAATAATTTAAGAGTCAGTGGTAGTCACATCCGATTATTTTGGCATGTACATATACTCTCATATATAAGCATAACTTCCATTAATCTGAAGTTTCCGCAGTATCTGTTTATGTGAATTCTTAATCTTACAGCTGATTGAGTGTATAAGATGGCAATTGGATTAGGGAATGATACCTCTTGGAATTGAAGCTCATAGGACAGATGCTTCAGTGACGTGATTTTCCCCCCTTTTGGAATGTTCACGTCCTTCATTTGAATTTGTTCATTTGATTGTGTCTTTTCATTGCCGTCGAAACGTGTTGGGACAATAGAAATATAATGCTCGATTGAAGATTGCTTCTTCTCTTTTTTTTTAACTCTCTTTGAAGTTGTGGATGCTGATGCTTTTCCCAAGATATTCCTTGCTCAGATTGCAGGTATCTTGGTGGGTTATCAGCTTCTTTCCACTCAAGAACTTTTTCATTCGATAAACTTGGATTTGAACTATGGTGTGTTGTTTACTTTGGTAAGGTTGAAGCAGGGTAGTCTGAACCATTCGGCGCACCAGATCAGGCCACGTCCTCCATAAGACATATGAAAATGGAATTCCCATGTATCTACGCAAAGGATTTGTCGAATGAAAACGAACCCAAGCCATTTCCACTTGTTATTGCCATCAATCTCTTTTATATCCGCCGCCTGTTGAGATTCGGCGGTACCGTAATGTTAAGGAGATGTTCCCAGCAATGCGAGGTGGCATTGTGTGGCCAAAGTTGATGATGTTGGGCATGTGAGGATAAGGATGATTGTTGACAAAGAACTGTGAATGCACGCTTGTGGCAACTGAACTCGGTGTTGAGATTTGAGATCTGTCTTGATTCGGAAAAAGATAGAATACGCCAGAAAACCTGGTTCAATCAATCACGGTCCTCCAAACTCCCGAAGCCCTCATACATGCCGGGCCTAGCTTTCAAGAAGATGTGGGTACAACTAGAGACACATATGGATGAGAATTTATCGTCCACTTTCGTTCGCATGTACTTGCTCAGTCGAGCCAAAAGATCCATCTATTCAATTACAAAAGAAGAAGAGGGGATGATGAGATGCCAACTAGATTTGGTGCGAGGGACAGGATAGACCTCACTACTAGTGGCGCTTCATCACCTTTGCTCTACACAATTGGTGTATCGTGTCGCTCACGCGAGGAAACTTCGGACAAAACATGTTATTTCATTCCTTCGCCCTCAAAAGTTCAATTTTTTGTTCGCCGATTGGTTCTGCCTTTACACACGCATAAGGCAATAGAATACTATTCAGGAATTTTTCCACGTGGAAGCATTAGCATAAATCGAAATCGTCTAGAGAAAAGCATGCAGCACAGTGCAGACAGCATGATGCATGCAAGGAAAAAACGCGGACGACAGAATGAGCGCTGCCCGTAGCACTAGGAGAACACGAACGTCTGTGTATCGCCTCTTTTCCTTTTCATGAATTGAGTGACAAAGAGAAGAGGATGTCACTCTCGCCCTTTTGGAGATAGTGGGAAGCCGTCCGGGTCCTGATTCGTTCGTCCCGGGACCAGAAGGGAATTTCTCCCTTCCATGCTGGTACACTTGGCGATTGGCTAAGGGGCTGCGTATCACATAATGGGCTTCTGTCTTTTACGTGTCTTTTTCCGGTAAGAATGGGAGGCCTTATGATTAGTGAAGAAAGTGCTGGTGTGGGGTTGTTGGAACAAAGTAGGTTAAAGATTGGCCACAAAGAGAAGGGGAAGGTGGGAATTCAAAAATATCGCACGGCGACGAATCCTTTAGTTTGGACGTGGCATATATTTTTTTTATATTTAAACTACCTATTCGAATCCCATCTTCTGCATATATTCACGGAAGATTGATTGAGTCGGAAATTCAATTGCCTATTTTACCTTAAAAGGGAAACCAAGCAAAGAAAGATGTTTGATAACCTCTTTTTTTGCGAGGGGATAGAGGTGGACAGGGTCGAGAACCGAGTTAGTACACATGCTGAATCGAATCTAGATCATTAGAGAAGCAGGTCTCGCTATATCCTTACGGTTTTGGATCGACTTTAGTATACGAATTAGGTTGAGTGAAATCTTTGTCTAGACATGATGGGTGATAATGAGCGATGGGAGAGAGAGATTGGGTGGGATGTGTGGGAATTTGTCCTTTTGCGGGGAAGTCCACATCGCAAGCCCAGCTGCACACGCAGCGCGTGGTGCCGTATCTCTCTTTGGGACGAAGGCCGCCGTCTACAAGCGAGGGTTGGCGATGAGATCGTTATCTCGACAGCATGTGTATCACATGAATTTGTAGATATTTCGAAGCTCTAATCCCTCGAAGTTACATGGAGTATTTGTGAGGTGCTGAGAGAATAGGTGTGCCTTTTTCTAATATTCTTCATGAAAGTGAAATCATGGATCGGTGACCTTGATTGATTCAGTTTCTGGTTCTGTACTTTGAACTGGTAATGAAAATCTAGAATTTAGAATTTGCAATGCCACTTTCTAAGTTTTATGATAGAAATCGGAACTGAACAGGTTTTGAACTGATTTACCTCTAACCCTAAGTAAGTTATTTTACCATTTCTTTTTCAAATATAATATATTTGTCGGAATTGAATAAGTTACTCTCAAGTAGAATGAATTGTATTCATGTTTGACACTTGTATTCTATATATAATAAAATAAAATGAAACAAAAGAAAAGAAAAGCCTCAATCAATTCCTGGATTAACCCTTGAAATTGCAAATTAGTTTTAGGATCAACATGGTGAGTTTCCGATTCCAATGATTGGGAACCGAGCCCAAATAAGGTAGGTTACAAGTTCAAGATATAAAACTTATCTACCTTGAGACCGATTACTATAAATTAAATTAACATCTTCTCATGTTCTCTCCTTGTGCAGCCTCGAAACTGATGCTTCAAAACCAAAGGGCAAGATTCCAATGTAATTTTTGTTGTTAGCATTCGGGCTACCTTGATTTATTTTAAGGGTTATGCAACAGTTATATCTCTATTAAATAGAAAGATCAAGGGTAGTTGAACTTAGGTGAAAAGGTGGTTTCCCATTTAAAATGCTCTCATAATGCTTAAAGAATGCCGCAACAAATCTAGTTCCATCCTTTCCTAATGATGCCTCTCTGGATCAATGAACAAATACGTGGGTGCTCAGTCGATTCCACCGTTGCACGAAAGCACGTTTTGTCGAAAAAAAAAAAAAGGGTTAGATTCAATGGTATATCGTTCTTTCTCAAATGGAAAGCTAGGAGGGCATCGAAATAATGGGATTAATGACTTTCGCTTTCATAATCTAAGTGTCGAGCGGGACCAGCCCCCAAAGGCAAAGCTGCAGCAGCAGGCAAATCAAGATACACTAATGGGCCACCTAATAAAAGACGCTCAGTGTACCCTGAAAGCGAAAGGGGCTCGCCCCTTTTATTTTAAAGCAAGGGCCGATTTTAAAATTGCAAAAGAGAGCCTTGGACTAGCAAATTGGCCTAAGCCTCTTAAAGTCGGTTGATTAACTTAGCACTTAATCATTGGCAGCTTCTGCTAAGATACACGTAGCTTTGCCCCCATCGACATAATATAATCTAAGGCAGAATCCGATCCTTCGGAACCACAAGTTAAATGTCGCCTCGTGAATTGAGTATGAATATCTACAGACCAAACTTTTCCTTTTAACCGACCAAAAAGAATTGAGTATGAATATCTGGTTAGAAAGCCGTAATCTAGTCTAGCGCCGTATATCCGGAGGAGATATTTTATGGGCGCTAAAACATATGGAGTCCGTCCATGGATGGGTACGTATCCCGTCTACCATGTAGGACAAAACTGGATATGAGAAATATAATCGATGGATTTCCACTTTTCCGCCTTTGATTTCTTGAGTTTTCAATGGTTATGGGGAAGGGAATCATGGGTTAGCCACCAACGCGCACGCCCCGGCGTGCCCGGTGTCGTGAGGCTGAGGTGATCCCAACGTGGATGGGCTTAATTAAGCTAATGATGGCCGGATGCTAGAAGACAAAAGCATACGTTCCCTCATTATCAATCACCTTTTTGTTGTCTAGGAATATTGTTATTAGATGCCGATGGACAATGATGATCTTTAGACGTACAATGGAAAAATTGATTCACCATACTCCTGATGGTTTCTATGCCTAAGCAGGTGACGATTCGATTCGATGAGACCGGAAAGTGATTACCCAAGTGAGAAAGCTCGAATTGCATGTAGCTACCGGCAAGCTTTTAGGATGCCGATGGGACGATAATGAATTGGATTAAGAATCCAAGGGAGGAAGTATCGTTAGGTGGTATAGGTTTAATAATGATGACGAATATTAGTGGTTTTAATGAAGGAGATTATGATGTCCCAAGTTTTACATCAAATGAATGAGGTCCCCTGATTGTACACGTAAATGAGATCCATTTCAAAATAATCATCATTGTATGTGGTTAAGTTCGGTATTTCTTTTGGGTTTGGCTTCATTTAAAATGGATCGGGTCGATATAATGGCATTTCTTTAGGAGTTTTAGTTTTTATATATATATATTTAACATAAGTAAACCTCTGTGTAGAAAATCATGTACTTTTTTAAGTTGCTTTTAGATATTATCATCATGGTAAGTGAAGTCATCAAAACCCCTCGCTAGCTAGGTTTGATGATGATAGAAAACACAATACTCCCTCCCTCTCTCCCTCCCTCCCTCTCTCCCTCCCTCTCCTTCCTCTCCAGTATAAATCATAGCCGAAAGCTCTCTCCCTTCCCTCCAAGTGCGATACACAGTCACTGGCATTTTGTCTCTCCTGAAGTTTGTTTCTTTCTCATCTTATTATTTAATCTCCCTCCCTCCACCCTCTCTTTGCATAAGCCAGGGCAAGTACACCTAGCAGTACTATCACAGAGCCCCCTTTCATTGATCAATATAATGGTTCAAGGACCGTACAAAGAGCTCAAGATACGAAGCTACGATGGTGAAAAAGATCGCGCTCGCGTGGAAGAGCTCGAGCGAGGTTGCGAGATTGTAGGGCCAGCTGATCGCGTCTTTCTCTTCACTGACACCTTGGGTGACCCCATCTGTAGGATCCGGAATAGTCCATCTTTCTACATGCTGGTAAAAACAAATCCTTATAATGAGCGCGTCATTTCTCCATTCGATGATGAATGATGATCTGTTTTTCTTTTTTATTTATGTCTTATCCAAGAGCTGACATTAGTAAAGTGGGTATTCTGGTATGTTAGGTGGCTGAGTCGGACAATGAATTGGTTGGTGTCATCCAAGGCTCTATAAAGTTGGTGACAATGGCGAGGCCTCATGGGAAGTTAGGTTTAGCCAGGGTGGGCTACATACTAGGCCTGAGGGTCTCCCCCCTCCATCGTCGCCAAGGGATCGGTTCGAGGTTGGTGCGCTCTCTGGAACAATGGTTCGCCTCCAACCACGTCGAGTTCGCATACATGGCCACTGACAAGGAGAACAAAGCCTCCGTCAAGCTCTTCGTTGACAGCCTCGGCTATGTCAAGTTCCGGACACCTGCTATACTCGTGAACCCTGTTAGCCCCTACAGGGCTCTTCGCTTGCCTTCGCATGTCGAAGTCAAGAAGCTTGGGACCAAAGAAGCCGAGCTGTTGTACCGGAAGTTCATGAGCTCAGCTGAGTTCTTCCCCAAAGACATTGACAATATACTCGAGAACAGGCTGAGTCTGGGCACATGGGTGGCTTACTACAAAGGAGAAGCATGGGAAGACATCAGATATGATGGCGTATCGACTGGCTCGGAGTATTGGCGAGGTCCAAGGAACTGGGCCATGGTTAGTGTATGGAACAGTGCGGAGGTGTTCAAGCTTAGGGTGCAAGGGAGAGCACCCCTGTCATGCTGGATATACACCAAGAGTTGTAAGTTGATGGATCGATTCTTTCCATGCTTTAAGATCCCGGCGATACCGGACTTTGTCGATCCATTTGGATTTTACTTCATGTACGGAGTGCACTGTGAGGGTAAGTCCTCAGCTCAGCTGGTTCGGACCCTGTGCCAATTCGTGCGGAACATGGCTCGCAAGTCCGAGGACTGCAAGCTTGTGGTCACGGAAATTGGAGCAAGAGACGAAGTGAGGCTTCACATCCCGCATTGGAAATGCCTTGAAGACTTGTGGTGCATCAAGGCCTTGAACAATGAGGAGCCAAGCAGCTTACATGAGATCGCAATGAGCCCCCCAACAAGAGCCCTTTTTGTAGACCCTAGAGAGGTATAAGTACAACCCTAAAAGAAAGACATGTAGGGCTCGGCCACAAAATGACCGAGACAGCCATCCACAGCCTTGGCCAATAATGTCTAATGAGCATGGTGTACATTAAATTTAGAACTTTGGTTTCGAAATTCGACTTGGTTTATGAGATTATCAAATGGAACGCGTAGATATCGATTAAACCTCTCAAATATATATCGATTAAACCTCTCGAGAAATATTGATAGTATGCCGACATCCCATTTCATGTTGAGAACGTGACTAGGCTAATATGAACAAGACAATAAGATGCCGCGTTTTTCCGGAAACGTCATATATGGTCTGTACATCTTTCAGTGGTTCCAAGTACGAGCCAGAAACCCTAGGGCCCCCACCTCATGCACGCATGATGTCGTTCCTTTCATTGTTCCTTTCACATGGTCGATGCACAATCTGAAAGTAGATTTCCTTAATTGGGTGCCACCATCCAATGTCTCTGTTCGAAACCTCCACTTTGTGCACCAATCTATGTACGTATGGACCAATGTAGCCCCTCCTCCTTGGTGGTCCAAGATGTTTTCGGTTCCCTTGTCCTCACTTGGGAAATTGTAACTTTCAGGACACTGCAAATTTGAGAAGCTGGTCCTATCAATTCTCCAAGACTGAAACTCTATCCAAATGAAGGAAACAAAAACAAAAAGCAACGTGAATGAAGATGAAGAGGCCTTTCGAACTTTTAGGCCAAGTTGATATGCATTTTCATGTAAGAAAGAGCACACCCGATGCGTCTTTTGAAATTATTTATGGAAGACGTGGGCTAAATTCAAGGGGCAATAATGGTCCTCCAATACCCATTGCTTTCCAGTTCAAGAGTAAAAGAGACAAATCAAAGTTGGTTGGAGGCTCTCGAGTCATCAATAATACGGAGATTAGGTAAGGCAATATCGATTGATCTCCTGCCATGGATGGGAACTCTCTCCGAGCTGTCTTGTCCGATACTTTTTCTTGCTTCAGAGGCGCCTTCGAGAAATAATTAGGGTCACTTGTAGTTTGTCTCGACGATGATTAGAGTGATAATAATGATGGAAGCGCTGGTGACACTTTGAATGGCATCGCTAGTGCGCAATGGGCAAATGAAAACGATGGTAATTGCAGCAAACTTAGGGGTTCATGATTCGCGGTTGCCCGGACTTTTCTGGGTTTTTCGAGATCTTTCTGAGTGATCAATAGTGCGAGTTGCCGGCATGGCAACAATTAGAGGTCGATTCCTGCATCGCTGACTTATGTGGATGGAAGGTCTAAATCATGCAGTTCCATCGATTAGTGTATCCTGGATATAAAAACTTCACGAACAAAAACGTCAGCGTCAATACAATCAGTGAACACGCAAATTATGTAAAATATATACACATTGATTCCATAATCGTACATAATCGCAATGAATGATGATAGTGATTTTTGAGAGGAACCCATGAATTTGTCGTTAAGGTTAGACGTGGTTAGATGAATATTCTTTCTTTTCTCTACTTTCTACGCAGACAACTTGCTAGGATACACGTCTCCCTTTGCTCTCAACTTCCTAAATACCAAGTAGGGTTCCTCTAAAAATTAAATAAGAAAACTTCTAACCTCGCTGTTTTCGAATCGGCTAATTTTTTAAAGATGGGCTAAGTTGGATCTCACGGGGAATTTGTTGGTCTAAAGTCGCAATCTTCATGGATTGAGAGCTTACATTACGAACTAGGCCCATCAAAATTAGAGAAGTTCTCGGACTCCCATCCTTATTCCTTGCCTCCCGGGTGAAATTGACGGTCCACAGTTCAAAACACATCTATGGGTTTGCCTCGAATTATCTAATCGTTGGTGTTGTTTTTAGGCATTATCTTCTCACCAGTTCGACTAGTTTTTATGCGCAGTCTTGTTAATTTGCGTGCGTAACTAAAAACTTGTGAAAGAGTTTTCATCGATTGAGCACGTGGAATCAACCGATGATGATACCTTATCTAGAAGAGTTACTAAAGATTAAGGGCGGCACTTTTTTCACTCATCTTTTGACTTAGACACTTCCTTTATTTTGTAATATTTTGGCCATATTATCCCTTGTGAAAGCTTCTTTTTCTTGATACGACTTTACAAAAGTGATTTTTCTTTTTATGTCGTCAAAGCTTCTTTTTCTTCTATGTGGATCCCACTTTCCTTCTTCTTCTTTCTTTCCACGCCTTTGATGTCTCGTAAATCATCTCACTATTTTCTCTCTTGCAGGCCATTCTCTTCTATCTACGCCTCCCACTCCTTCTTCTTCTTCCACAAATATCTCATACATCTGGAATCAAATAAAATCACTAAAAATCCTGCTTCATATTACCTAAAAGAATACAACTCGTGTATTGCCCTCGATTTTTATGCCTACACATGGTGGAGACATCTTTTCTTTCTCTAGATATTCATATGTGCAAGAAGAGAAGAGAAATATACATACATATATATATATATATATATATAAAGGAAGAGAGAGAGAAGCAATGCTTCTCAATATTACCTTCCATGATGCAAGAAGAGCTTGCATGCGACAGAGAAAAATGGCTTGTTGGGGAGGTCACTGGAAAGCCTAATATTGGTGCTAACAAAAGTGTGGAGGATGACGGGATTGGCATCATAGAGAGAAAACAAAGGATGACGTGATTTGTGGAAGAAGAAGAAGAAAAAATGAGTGGGAGGTGTAGAAAGAAAAGAATAACTTGCAAGAGAGAAAATATAGATGATTTGAAGAAGTAAAGACTAAGATGTCAAAGGAGTGGAAAAAAAGAAGATGGAAAGTGAGACCTGAAAAAAAAAAAGAAAAAAAAAAGGAAGAAGAAACAAAATAAAAAGCATTTGCCAAGTAATTTAAAAAAATCACTGTTATAGAATTGTACTAGAAGTGGTGGGCTCCATAAGGGATAAGATAGTCAAAACATAAAAAACTGAAGTGTTTAAGCCTTCTAAAAAAAATGTCTGAGCCAAATGAGGAGTAGAAAAAGCATGGCCCAAGATTAATCATTGGATTTTGGTCTTTAATGCGACTCTAAATTATGGATCTGTAGTGAATGCTCGAAACTTGATAACTGAAATAGTTGAGAAAAGGAGATTGAATAGCATGTCGTAGATGGGGAGCCCTATCAAGATGATCCAGAGCTTACTGGGCCTTACAAATGCGTTTACGAACCCAACCCACCTTATCCTCCGGCTCAAAAATGGGCGGGTCTTGCCTGAATGGTGAATGCACCCTCATCCCATTTCTTCAATTGCATGCTTCCTCGCTACATGACCACGAAAGACGAGTTCAAGCCGCAAACGGGTTGGTCTTTGTTCAGATTGAATGCAGGAAAATTGTGTATTTCACTTTTACAGCCGAGCATCGATATCAATTTAGATGTAAACTCGAGACATTAATTTAATAATTCTCCACTTTAACTCGACATTTGAAGCCAATTTATAGTGATCACCATCCACGTTGCTCTCTCAATGCACCGATAGGCGCTCGCTCTCCACAAATACTTTGCTTGAGCTTCGCCAAATGAACAGTGTCATCGTGTCTGCTGTTGCAATCATTTTTATAATGACATTGCCATTCACTAAGACATTTCGGATGAAATGGTACATGACATTAATATGCTTCATTTGCTCGTGATAAACTGGATTATATGCCAAAAATATTGCATCTCGATTATCACAATGTATATCAACACTTTTCTAATCCAGCTCAAAGTCCGAAAGCAAATTTCGTAACCATATCACCTCATTTGCTATAGAGGTTAATGCCATGTCATCTGTCTCAGTCGAATACAAGGTAATATGATCTTATAAGAATGCTTTCCAACTCACTACACCACCTACTAGTATAAATATGTACCTTACTAAAGACTTGCAATCATTCAAGTTACTAGCGTGATCTGAATCCACATAACCAGTGATCTCACCGCCATTGTTGTTTCTTCGATACCCTATACCCACGTCTGTTATCCTCTTTAAATATCTAAGAATCCACTTCAGAGCTTCAATTTAGTGCTAGAAATTTTTATTACGCTAATTGAGTCATAAACTTTTTATATTTTGTTAATTGAGTTCATCCAATTAATTTTAACCGGAAATTGTCGACGTTAACGTTTGGCATCCTACATCATACAATAGGTGTTGATATAAATAGTTTTTAAAAAAAATTAAAATTTTTATTTTCTTCTTTTTTCCTTGCTTTCTTTTCTTTTATTTTCTTTTTTCTTATTGTGGTTGATAAGGTCATTGGCCATTGGGATGAGGGCAATGAAGCCCTCGCCTAAATTTGGGTGAGGCCATCATGGCTTGATCTCACCCAAATCCAATGAGATTGAGTCTTGCTAAAGGCCAACAAAGGAAAGCAAATATCAACCCAACACATAACGAAGCATCAACCTCATACCAAAAGCCTAGAGCGCTATGGTGTAAAATCTGGAGTTTGCAGACTCTCCCAAAAATCAAAGTTTTTATATGGAATCTCTATCAAAATGCTCTTCCCACAAAAGAGAATTTATTCAGATGAAAAATCATACCTGAACCGACTTGCCATCTGTGCAAAATGAAGCCTGAAACAGCAGAGCATTTATTTCTGCTTTGCCCCTGGACATCCAAAGTTTGGTCAGATCCACGCATCAACATCCCAATACAGAGCAAGGGACTAACAAGCATAGATCGATGGCTCCTTCATTATAAGAGCAGCTTACCAGAAGCACCGTCCCTCGAACTAATTGCCGAAACGCTCTGGATGGTGTGGAAAGAGATGAATGCGGCCATCTTCCAAAAGAAGACTCTGGACCCGAATGGAGTAGTCACCGAAGTCCTCACAAAGCATGAAAACTTCAGAATCTAGAACTCGAAACATAAAAATTGTGGGGAGAGAGAACGTACCTCTACAACGAAATGGAATCCCCCTGCCTTGAGGTCGTTGAAAATAAACGTTGATGGAGGATTCAGAGCCGGCACATCTATAGGAGCGATTGCTGGAGTTTGCAGAGATGCCATCGGAATTTTATTAGGAGGATTCGCATGCTAGGTGAGAGTGCAATCTGCACTTCAAGTAGAAACCCTAGCGCTGCTCGAGGGGATGGAGTTCGTGCACGAATGGGAGAAAGATAAAGGAAAAAGTGAAAGTACAACCATTGAGTCTGACTGTTGTTGTTTAGTTCAGGCATTGTTGGGGGAGAACCAAGTACCGTGGGAAGTTGCGGCACAAATCAAGATGGGCCAAGCCTCAATGGCCTCTTTGCCTCATTTAAGCCTAAATCATTGCTTTAGAGAACAAAACAAAGCTGTAGATTGGGTCGTTAAAGCCCAACTCAATCAATCCTTCCCTCTGAACTGGGTCTCAAGCCCACCCCAACTGTTGTTTGATGTTCTTTGTTTTGAAGCCCAGTTGGGTTCGTGTTCTACTTTACCTACTTAAGTTGAAATGAAATGAAGCTCTTTTGACCAAAAAAAAGGCCAACAAAGGCAAGCCTTGCCCGAGACCAACCCTCGCTGGTAGTTGCCTTTGGCCGATCGCCAACCATTACTAAGGCCGGATGATTGGTGGATGAAGAAGGAAAAAGAAAAAATAATAGAAAAATATAAAAAGTTGCAAAAAATATTATTAAAAATTGTTCACAATTGCTCGACTTGTCTTCGTGGGACAATCAATGTTTATGTCAGCAACTTCCTATCAAAATTGGCCAAACTGGTTTAATTGACAAAATGTAAGAATGTTTATGACTTAATTGACAAAAGTACAATAAATTTATAATTTTTGGATAATTTTCCCAACTTAATTCGAATGCAATGTCATTTCTAGCAACGCATATTCATGTATTTTCGATTTATTTGACTTGTGTGAGATTTAAAAAGATTGTCAAAACTTGATAGCATGTGAGCAATATGAGTTGCCTAGATTGGAACGAACTGAATCAATTGGTTCTGGGCGTTCTCCGGAGCATGGATCAGATATCCAATTTCAAAATATTGGAAACGGTGATTTTTGGTCCGATTCCTGATTCTATGTGTGGAACCATCAACCCAAAACACTCGAATCAAACCAATTTATTATTTATTATTATATTTTAATTTCTTTAAAAACTGTAAAAACTAAAAAGCCCTAATCTTTCGGTCACAACACAAATTCTCAGCCACTTTTTTTTTTTTTTTTTTTTTTTGGGTGAACCGGGCAACTTTAAACAAATAAATTAAGCATTATTTATTCATGAATGTGCAGATGCGTTAGGCACTCGGCCCCAAAATGTGGGTGGGCGACGAGCCAGAGTTTCCAAACAAGAAGCCCACGGCAAGAGATAAGAGGGGAAAGGCATATCCACGATCAACTAGCACAAGTACAAAATGACCCATTAATAAAAGGATTCAGCCAGTTGATCATCAACTGCTCAAGCCCAAAGGAAAAAAAACCCTCCCACGGAACTTACCCGCCTCAAGCCCTATGGGCTCAGCTTTGTAATGACGCTCCTCTTATGGGCTCTTTTGGTTTAGTAGTTTTATGACCGAAAAAAAAGGACAAAAAACAAAAGTTTGCAAAGGACAACTAGCAAAAGCAATCTTACGCTTTCATCCACCGGTTCTTTTTGCCCACCCGGAAACCGAATCAAATTGATTGATCAAATCTAGTATGGTCAATAGGAGTTGATCAAATACTTAAAAAAGTTTCAAACGCACCATCAATGTGAGAAAGTAAAAGTTCAATGACTTTCTCTCTTTAATTAATGTGCAATTTCATTCCTAAATTTTTAATTTATTCAACGTGTTTTCTGAATTCTTAGTAAATGTTCAAACTAGTCTTTAGACTATATGAAAATGTTAAATTAAACAAATTAAAAGTTCAGGAATTATGATGGATGACATTATATATTGGGTTAAAGTTAAGAAACCCCATTAATGAAATTAAAAATTCAGAGGTTATATTACATATTTAATCAAAATTTATGAACCATTTATATCATTATTTCTATGTATGTATAAACACTCACTATTTGGACTAAGTAGGTAAAAAATGATCGCACGATAGCAAAGGCTCCATCGTTAATATTTTCCTAAAAATAATTACTAGTATCGTTTGAGATAATTATCGAACAAAATATATTTTAATCATCGAAAATAATTTATTCTAAATATTTCCGTGGAAGGCGATTTCTTACTTTTCATTGGTCGGCTCCATCCGTTTTCTTCTCGACCATCGTCAGTCCGTACTCGAGAGACGGGGAGTTGTTTTTCCAAATACCATTCCCCAGGGACTCTCCAATTTCCACGTCTGCATTCCATAGGATGGGATAGAGTCGAAAGCGATGAAAGAAAAGAAGCGCACGAGGCTCTGAAAGTTCGCCCAAACCTCCCCGAGTTGGAAAAAACGGACGGGCGTGGGATCCCGGGGAAATGTGGGGAATGCGAAAGGGCCCAGCTTTTCCGCCCCATAATTGCTGAATGACGACCTTTCCACCCGAGAAAACGCTTCCATCAATCAAATCAGACGATGTTGGAAATCAAACGAAGGCAGCACTAGGCCTTATGGAGCCTCCACGATTGCGCTGTCCTCATCCATGCGGCGCCCCCCCTCGTTAAATCCTAGGACGAATGTTATTTTCGGATCGACCGCGTCCTAAAACATGAAGTTCCTACGATCACTCTGTCTTTATTTTCGAAATTACTATATTAGAAACCCTAAAACTTAAAATGAAAATAAGATCGAATCTTAAAACATATCATGAAGGTACAATTAAATTCTAAAATTTTTAAAAAGTACAATTAAATTTCAAACTTGTCACATGAATACAATTGAATTTTAAAATTTTCGAAAAGTATAATCAAACAAAAAAATTGATTGAATCAAATTGATAAATTTTAGGATATAATTATATTTTTAAAAAATATTAAGACTTAATTATATTTTCGTGATAAATTTACGAACTTAATCGTACTTTCTACTGGTGGCCACCCTTCCAACACTGGAAGGGGGAGGTGAGGTTAAATCCCCACCTTCTCGGGGATGGGGATAGGGACGTGTAAGTTTCGAGTGTGGTTGCGGCTCCCCACGCCCCCGCAAGGCGGGCGCGAAGTCTGCAGTGAGTGTAGAGTAGGAATAGAGTAGGGGACCGACCAAAAAAAAAAAAAAAAAAAATCGTACTTTCTAAAAATTGTATACCATAAATGCACTTTATTACTTTATTGATAAATTTGAACAATCTTACCCATTGAATCTTTAATCCTCGAAACCTTTCATTTTTTTTCACATGCCAAGTAACTTAAAGCAGCTTCTTAAATCCAAGCGGGTCCCACCCCGGTTTCCCATCGTCTCCATCACCACCTCTGCACCATAAGTTCTCTCCCCAAGTCCGCCACGAAATAGGAACCGACGAGAAATTACATTCACAAGCCGTCACTGACTTCGCCGACGACGAAGAATACGACGGTGAAGGAGACCGAAAGCTAAGCAGCAGCCGTAGAAAGCAGATTTGAACGGTAGCTGGGACCTTGCAGTTCCAGCAGAAGCAGGAGGAGGAGCAGGAGGAGGGAGATATGGGGAGGTGCGTGACGGACACGGCGCGGGCCCTGGCTTGCCGGAACACCGCGGCGGCGACCCATCTCAAGCTCATATCCCTGCTCGTCATCTTCGTCACCAGCGTCGTCGGCATCTCCTCCCCGGTCCTCCTGGCCCGCTACTTCCAGGGCAAGCCCGCCTACGACAAGGCCGTCCTCGTCATCAAGTGCTTCGCCGCCGGCGTCATCCTCTCCACCTCCCTCGTCCACGTCCTCCCCGACGCCTACGACGCCCTCTCCGACTGCGCCGTCGCCTCCCGCCACCCCTGGAGGGACTTCCCCTTCGCCGGCCTCGTCACCCTCTGCGGCGCCCTCCTCGCCCTCCTCGTCGACATCACCGCCAGCTCCCACGTGGAGCAGGGCCACGGCCACCAGGCCCCCTACAAGCCCATCGGGACCCACGAGGAGAAGAAGCTGGCCGAGCTCGGGGTCGTCGAATCGGGCGACGTCGGCGCCAGCTGCGGCGTCGATCAGGCCGAGGAACTGGTGAAGCTGAAGCAGAGGTTGGTGTCGCAGGTGCTGGAGATCGGGATAATATTCCACTCGGTGATAATTGGGGTCACCATGGGCATGTCTCAGAACCAATGCACGATTAAGCCTCTCGTCGCCGCCTTGGCGTTTCACCAGATTTTCGAAGGCATGGGTCTCGGCGGTTGCATTGCTCAGGTGGGTGGGTCGAAATTCTCGCTTTCTCTCTGCTTCTCAGTTGCTAATTTCTCTTGTTTGGATCCTTCGACCCGTGGGAATTTATTAGCCGATTCTTTGGTTAAATCTGTGTGGAATTCAGGGGGCTCTGTGCCCACTCGTTTATTGTTTTCCTTTTTAGTCCAGCAGTGGTGTGATTAGCTATGGATTTTCTTGAAATAATTCGCAGCTGATTATGGAAGGTACTGCTAATAGAGTTCTATTAGTGAATTCTCGCTAGTTGGTAAGGATGGGAGATGTGATCCTTGTCATGCGGAATCTCTGTGAAGACTAGTACTTCCACTTCTCGTATAGTTGATTGTGCAATGGAATGACCGCCAAATGTTTGATGATTTGTCGTGAAGAGTGGAGAACACCAACTCGGGCAAGTCATATGAACGTGGATGAATCCATTGTTTCAATTGCTTGTATTCCCAATTGACTTATCAATTGGAAGTGGAAGTTGGGTTATAGCCTTCGCTAGATCCCGACTGTGGAAGTGTGGGTAGCTCGCTGCCATCGACGATTGTCCACTCACTCCAAATCTATAGCTGTCTCTCCCCGTGATGTAGATAGACAGACCTCACTGTTGTCTGCGAGTTTGGAAGTTTTGATTTATTTGTTCTTTTTGAATAGAACCATCACAGGTCCTCTTCTCATAGCGAAACTCATGCAAATGATGATACTTTTTCATTCCTGATTGGTAATTATGAATGACTGATGGCAACTCTTTAACCTTTTTTGGCAAAACTTACATCTTTTCTTGGTTAGTAACTTCCTTGAGTGTTGATAAATCATGAATCAGTAGAGTAGTCCACTTGTCATTGGTGCTTCTTTGTACTTTCAAAGTGGCGGTGCGAGGCCGGCCCTTATCTCTGCATTAGCATCAACTTTCTCGTGGATCCAGTCCAATATCGCCCAATAATCAGAGATGCCGCATGCTCCGTTCCTGGAATTTCCATTATTCCTTTTAATGCTCAGTATGCGTTTGGTCTGATTTGTTATTTTACTTATGTGAGTCCTGATCCTGCAGATAGTTCTAGATACAGTTGCATGACATTTGATCTCGGATCCCATGTATCAGTTGATCAATCATATTATCTAATCGATTTACGGACTTAAACTAATGACAGGCGGGATTCGACTTGGGGACAACAGCCTACATGTGCTTCATGTTCTCAGTGACGACTCCAGTGGGGATAATACTGGGGATGATCGTGTTCTCGGTGACGGGTTACGACGACAGTAGTGCTAACGCTTTGATCATGGAGGGCCTATTGGGATCTCTGTCGTCCGGTATACTCATATACATGGCACTCGTAGATCTCATATCGGCGGATTTTTTCCATAACAAGTTGATGGAGTCATCTGGGCTGTGGTTGAAGAAGGCATCATTTGTTGCTCTTACTCTTGGTTCTGCATCTATGTCCGTCCTCGCCCTGTGGGCTTAAAATAGATTTTGTAGATAAATCAAGCAATGAACGATGCCATCATGTAAAACCCAAGTTGTCGAATAGAACATGGATGAAGCATATGGAAAGGAAAAGATGTGTTATTGATCTCTGGGGTTGAATCTTCATCACGAAGTCATGCACGAGTCATAAGTTTATCTTCGATTTAAGCTTTAATTGGAATCTGTTGCTGCATTTTCTGGCGCTTTATGTATGCAATCGTCATGTGTATAGTCCTAGAGGAAAAGTGAGGAGTGACTCAAGTGAGTGGGAAGCCCAGCAACACCACCGAAGCATTTTCCTGCTCTAAAATAATCGAGCTTTTCCTTTAGTTCTCCCGCATGTCGTTTTCAGTATTTTTAGTCGCCATGAAAGATCCATGTGCAATCTGACTCTGCATGGTGCCCCTTTCTTTATTTGTTTCGACGAACGCGCGGATTGCCCCGTGCCATTCCATCTTGGTCAGTGCGGCCTATATTTTTTAGTGTATCTTTGATGTTAGGTTTCTTTCTTTTTCTCGATTCAGGAGTCTAGCTTTTAGATACTGGCCCCCACTAGCTAAAGCCGAAAGATCACGCGACGAGCACGGTGCGGTGTTAGGGAAGATTGGGGACGGAAAGATTTCGATCTTGCAAATTGAGAGAGTTAAAAGAGGATTCGATTATGGAGAAACAAGTTGGAGGAGGAAAATTACTGGAGCGCTATGAAAATCGATGCCGAGAATCGGATTTTAATCCAAAGAAATGAAAGAGAAGAGGAACCGATCATGTGCAATGTTCATTCTAAAAGTTAGGTGAGGAGCGTGTTTAAATTCGATTACTTGCTTGTCACAAACAATTTACAGAGGCAGGAGGACGTGTCCCCTTGTCCCACCAAGAAAAGGAGATAGACGCTACGTGTTAGTTGACTCGAGATGCCCACATGCAGTCAATTCGATAGGGTGGGGCTGGGAAGTGGGAACTCGCGACGCAAGAGATTTATTATTAAATAATTAATCTAGTGGAAATGAATAACAGCTGGTCCCGTAGCTCAGTTGGTTAGAGCGTTGGTCTTATGAGCCGAAGGTCGCGGGTTCGAGCCCCGCCGGGACCACCTTTTTGTTTTATGTGTTTTACCTCCTTCGCATTGAATTCTCATTATTTCGATCACGATTACTACCCCGCAATTGACATGACTAGTTACATGGACCGTCAAGTGCAACTTCCATATTCTTTTTCTCTTTTTCGGTTCGGTGACTAGGGAGATAATGAGGAAAATAATCCCTGACTTGTGATTTCATGCTGCTACAATACTTATGTTGGAGGTTTCTTCTCCTTTTGTCTTTGTTTTATAGTCTCTCCCGTGTTGAGATTCCGGTGGATTTGTGTTATCGATATCATATCGAGCGTAAAGTTACCGTTTTAATGTAGAATTTTGTAGTGAAATGCACAGTGCTTTTGCCAAGATCATTCATTCCTTAGGTTTGGAAACACCTATTGGAAAAATATTGTTTTGAATTGGGTAGAACAATGAAGTCATATCATTAAAACAATCAAGTCAAATTTTAAGACGTAATATTACTTTCTTTAAAGATTTTTTTTTCTCACGATGTTTTTAATGGTCACCAGCAAATTTTCTCTAACATACAACAAAATATTAAATGAGAATACTAGATAACAATTCAGGTATTTTCTTAAGATCTCTCTATGAAACAATTGAAATAATAGTTGTGGTTTTGGAAAGAGAACTCAAAAAATGATTTCATACTAATTCATAAAAAAAAGTTGATACATATATATATATATCAATCATAAAGAGTATAGACAACTCTTACAAAAGTCCCCATTCGAATGAAGTTGCAAAATGAACAGATGAAACCATTCAGAAGAACTTGCAAAAAAAAGAAATGCAACCCTTCAGAAAAGGTTACAAACTAAACGAGTATAATTTCTAAAGGTTGTCATGAAAAAACACTTTAAAAATTAGGAATAATAAAAATAACATTTTTAATAAATAAAATTCCGAATTTCCATAATTTCAAAATTACTTAATAAACAAAATACAACGTACAAACTAATAAAGGTTAATAAGATAATTGTATGGAATAAAAAAAAAATTAGCGTGCCTAATAATCGCATACCTGCATGCGGGTATAATGGATTTAGCCTACACTCGACCTTTTTTTTTAAACATATTAAAGAAACTTCACACTTATTAACCGATCTACCTCCTCCCAACTTGTCTATGGAACAAGGAAAAACACACTTAATTTGTTTTGCAAACAAACTTCCAACGACATCTTTACATTTCTAATTATATGATAAAGTCGTGAACTTAGACGTGCTTGGAAAAAAGATGCAGCGATGCTTAGGTTGGTTTTGTTGAGTTGGTTTATTTAACTTCACCTACAGTTTTACCCCGAAGAAACTTCATTATATGTATTTTGGTCCTTGAATAAGAAGTGTATGAAAGCTGGCAAAGCAATTTCGCCTTTATGTGAGCGGAGTTTTGATTTCAGTTTGAACAAAAGAAGGCATATCAGCATGCACACATCTCAAAAATACATCAGCTCTCTGCGCTTCTGTATTCTATTTTCCCAATAACGAAACCCTTTCTAAATTCTCATTTACAAGAGCATTCATTTGTACTTTAACCTGTGACCACTTTTAACTTCCGACAAGCTTCCTGCTTTCAGATTTCCTCGTCTTGATTTTCTTAACTTTGTCAGTGTCGGTCAAGCCCCTGAGCTCCTCGGATTCTACTTCGTCTTGAGATCCCAGGATCTGAGGCCAACCTTTACTTGCCAGAGTGGAAACTAGATATAGTAAACCATACCAACTTCCAGCAAAGAAGTGTGAGGCACATTCAGCACATCATCAGGATCTCTGCAATTTTTGTTCAGGAAAGCATACACGACATCTATGGCTAGTTTCTTCAAAATGGGGGAGGATTTCTTCGCCTTCGCGTTAGAGTGCCCCAGAATATAAGCAACTCCCGATTCTTTAGCCTTTAATATCCGAAGCGTCTCGTCTTTTAGAGGAAAAATTTCCGAATGGTTGATATCTGATGACGTTCCTCCGATGTCGCACTGAGATTGCGTGCTAAATTCATGATGCAAGTCAAGCGAAGAGAGATCTTGAGCACTAGAGGCCTGGATTCGCTGGTTTCCAGTCTCTCCGGATGATATACTTACTGGCTTCGAGCAATCGCTGTCTTCAGTTTCAGTTTCCACAAATTGCAGTATTCCAGCAACCAAACTGTCTTCGAAGTTGTAGTTCTCTTGCTGTAAATCCTTGTAACCATACCTCACGATGCAACGAAACATGCCATACTCCTTTGGTCCGACCCTACTAAGAAGCAATCGTTCACTTTCGCCGACATAGGGAACTTGAACAGATTTTACGCAAACAAAGACCAGCACCTGATGAAATGCTGGCAAGTTTGTCACAAAGTGTCCGAAGATGGCCGGTATGCCTGTCACAAGATCGGTATATACGAGTCCAATCCCCGGGAGTCGAACCATACCAAGGCTAGGCCCCAGAGAGATTATTCTGTTAATGGAGACTTTGTTCTCAATGTCAAATTGGTGTTTCTTCATGGTGCCATAATTCCATATGTACATCACGGCCATGAAAATCAGAGACAAAGCAAGAGGTATCCATCCGCCTTCTGGGACCTTGCAGATGGAAGACGAGATGTAAAGCAGTTCAACCGAGCCAAAGATCACAACGAATAAGATAGCATCGATTATTCGCCTCTTCCACACAATTATAATGATCAATCCCATGAGGCAAGTTGTTACGAACATAACAGTGGTTACTGCCAGCCCTGCAGTGACATTAACAAAAACGAAAACTTCGAATCAATAGGTGGCACATTTTGTGAGACATTTGCAAATAGTTCGAACAGCAGAACACTGTATACTCACCATATGCATGACCAATCATGTTAGTGTCCCTCAATCCTACTGTCACCGCAAGAGAAAGAAACATCAGCATCCAGTTGACCTCAGGAATGTATATTTGCCCGTAGATTTTACTGGAAGTATGAATGATTTTAACTCGGGGGAAGCAGTTCAATGCAGAGCTCTGGCTTACGATGGAGAAGGTGGCTGATATTACAGCCTGACTTCCTACTACTGCAGCTAAAGTTGCCACAATAAAAACTGGCCAAAAGACAGGTTCTGCAATAGAAATGTTAATCTGAAGTCAAGATTTTTCGGAGATGACTGAATTTAACCACCTGGTACTCTAAAATTCCTTGCCTGGTATGGCCATGTAGAAGCTTCTTTGAATATCTTCATGATGCTTCGAGAGAAATGCTGCCTCCCCCATGTATGCAAGGATCAGAGAAGGATAGACAAGAACTGTGAAGGCTACCTAAAATTCATGTGATAAGCGTTAAACATGAGGTAAATTCGAGATGAGAAAACCAATTCGAAAATATCCTTTCAAGATGTCAGAATAATAATGCTGGGTACATCAAGAGGTAAGGGACAATTACCCTAATCGAGACAGGAGAGAAATGGCCCATATCAGTAAACATCGCATCAACACCTGAGACAGCATGGGGATATTAGCTTCCATTTAGCAGAGTAACCGCAAGTACTTTTATTTTATTCGAAGTGAAAGAGAGGTACCTGTGATAGACAGAACTACTCCACCCAGTGATGCCCATCCTTCTGTGCCCGTATTTCTTAGGAACTTCAAGATGTATACAGGAGATAGTGCATGTATTATTTGTGTATTCCAGTGGAATATATTGTAAATCCCAATGCAACATATGCAAAGAAGCCATGCCATGACAATTGGGGCAAACAAGAAAGCAACTCTGTGTGTCCCGTGGTGCTGAAGAGAGAAAAGTCCCAGCAAAATGACACATGAGATTATAACAACATAATCTGCAGAGAGTAGATGGCCTATCCTCAGAGTTCATTCAGTTAACTAGAGATTTTGGTATTTATAGAAGGGTTGACTTACTTTCGTGAAGTTCTGGTATCTTAAGCTTGACTCCCGAAACTGCTGAAAGAACTGAAAGGGAAAAGAAATTTAAATCTGAGTATTAGAAGTTGATCGGCTCAACATACATGGCCCCGACAAAAACATTATTTCTGCATAAATTCACTGGTTGAACTTAACGTCATAATAAAGTTGAATTTTGCATAATTAACTTTCCTCCTCTTGATGCACTACAAAGGCCCACCAATTACAAATGAACACCAAAAGAGAAGCAGAGATGGCCTAAATCAGAAGCAGAATCCTTCACTTAAATCAAGGTCGAGCCAAAAAATCTCCACTTATGTCCTCACTTCTACATAAGATCTTTATGCATCAGGAAGCATACTAAGCTCCCCAATATCATTATGAGCTGAAACTACAAATACTTCGGAAGTAGAAGCTTGAAAACTATTGGTATCTTCAGAAAACAGCAAAGTCATTGGATTTACTATATTGGAAGTGCATATTCATACATTGAAAAATAGCGTGCTTCAGGAAAAAAGCATTTAGAATTAAAGGCAAAATTGAAATGCCTTGACGGCACTAGCTACCTGATATTGAGGGAGTCAGAATACCATCACCTATTGCCATACAAGTTCCTAGAAGAACAAATATCAACAGGCTTGTGCGAAAATTAGGGTGCTTCTCCAGGAAAGACTTTAAGGCCAAGCTTTGCTGTGAATCAACCGATCTGTCCTTTGCGTAAGAAGACAGCTTCTCATCAACATCTTGTTGATTTGGTAAAATGCTCAGTCTTGCATGTCGACAAAGCAAAGAATACAAGGCAAATGTCCCACCTACATCGTTATCATATTGCTGTATCAGTTATGTGGCATTTCAACTCTAGATAATGAGCAACATACTACAGTACAGCAAAGTCTCATACTTTCAACGTATCAACAAGAATATGCCTTCCAAGTAATGAGAACATTTTTCAGCTAATATGCCCTAATGCAGGGCCATAAGCAGTCCGGAAGTGCACAACTGTGATACTTACATAGACAAAAACAGATGGCACTACAGGCAATTGATTTGTAAGGTCATTTGACACAGCAAGGTTAGGTTGCTTAGCATGCATAGTCAAAAAAGGAACCATCAGCAGCTTCTGCTTTGCATTCTCCAGGCAAGGAGCAAACATAGTTCCTTTTTGGTTGCTTGATCAAGAATCCAAATGTGAGGATAAAGCTCTGCTCCATACCTTCTCCGTTGTCATTGGCAGACATCACAATGAAGATATACTTGAAAAGTGCAATTAGAGTCATCGTCCAAAAGATAAATGAAAGAACACCAAAGATCTCCTCGTCATTCTCGTGAAGGCTCAGCTGTCCGGAGAACGTAGTCTTGTATACATAGAGAGGAGAGGTACTGATATCACCATATACCACTCCAAGGCTCTGGTAAGCCAATGTGAGCACAGTTGTAGATGACACCCTCTTCACATTCTAATTCAGAGAAACGTGATCATTACCAGATGTACCGTGAACAACTCACATGAATGGAAAGAACAGAGAGAAGAAGCTCCAACAGTTACTATATCAGATACCATCACAAGTTTACACGCTTACTTGCCGTTCATAGATTATAAGCACATTCAATGTAAACCATCATACAAAGCACTTAAGTAGATAAAAAACTAGGGCCCTCAGATATCTTAAACGGAATCAAGCGCAAGGCAGCCTGCAATGTCATAGCAAAGCATGTAACTTATGAAAAGAAAAGAGAGAAGAATTTGCCTACAGCCTTTGCACGAATTCAAAGGACTTTTAGATTAAAGGGTGTCGGGCAAATGCAAATACTGTTCAGTAAACACTCAAATACAATTAATCAAAGTCATTAATTAAAAGATAAATGAAAGAACACTCAGCGTTTTGCAGATACAGAGGAAAACTTGAAGCTCTGCTTTTTGCGGATGCACAATCACTTAAACAGCAAAAGACAACCTAATTCAGATAGAACCATACAGAGTGCAAAAGTTTCCAAAGATTAGTCCTTGGCTGCAGACTTGAGCAGTTGCATATTCCCATGCTAATCAACAAGCTCTGGGACTGTTAATTCATGTTCACGTGTTAAATTTGAGTCACTCCAAAACATTCCAATTTTGTTCAACTTGCCAAAGAATTATTTCAAATGAGAAAATACAATCCGCTACTCAAACAGTAGACTGCAGTATGTAAAGCAAGAGACACTGGATTCGGCGAACAAAGGTTCTGGTGAAACAGTCAAGCGCAAGCAAGAGTATTGTTCTGGGCAATCTTGCCAGTACCCGGTGTCTATGAGAATGAGAAAATGGCAACGAAAAATGGGAACAGAGAAAAGACAGACATTATCCATGAATAGAATGAAAAGCGGACGAATGAAACTCAAAAGGGAAACCGTAGAAAGATAATGGTAATAGAAACGCAACCTGTTGAGATATTCCCAATTCAGAAGCTTGTTCAGGTGCATTCATGGCTGACGACTCTGACGACTCGGAGAGTGGGGGAGACAGAGAAGTGGGGTTCAAAGCAATGATGGACAAGAACGAGAAGCTGCCAATGCGTTTATAACGAATGAGAGAGAGAGAGGGAGAGAGAGGAGAGGGGCAACTGTTCCAAAAAATGCAATAAATGCTCTTTATCTGGTCCTCGCCTCTCGCCTCCTACCTCCCTCCTTGAGCATGACCACCCTTCCAAACAGTGCTCTTTGCATGATTTTCACCATCTTCTTGCTCAACCATGCACCCACCCACCTTTTTCATACTTTCTACAGCCGAAGTAAAAGCCCAAACCTTGTTTAGCTTTTCCATTTATATGCAGAGAGTCATGATAACTCATGAAACATTCTTAACCTTGACAAGTGATGCAGCATCCTTTTTGTTTGATTTCTTGCCAAGTTCAAGTATAATATATGGGCTTTTTATCTCTATGATTATTCCTGAGCACCGTCGTGAGTTCAATTCTGGACTAATACCAAGCACAGCGAAAACTACTCATCTCAAATGTAGAACCCTCTTCTACTCCTGTCGCTAACAAAAAGTTCATTGTCTAAGAAAATTACTACGGCTAGTAATAGAGCCAATCACTTGGGACGTGTCAAATTGAAAACTTTGCTTCCTTTCTCGGTAGATCAATGGTTTTCCTCTCCTTTATTCTCAATCTCTCCAAAATCCTTGGCGTTCCTTTCATTTTCGAAAGAGCGGCGTTTAGTTCTTGTCTGAATGTCGATTTAATTTAGTTCGGCACTCATATTGGATAAACAAATTATGGTTGACTGACCACGATTGGATCGAACTATTGTGTATAATTAGGAGAGCCGGCTTAGGCATTAAAAAATCAGACCTAATTTTAAATGTTTCAATGTGTTGACTTTGCGAAAGTCATGGCGTTGGCATGAAAAATGACCCTGAATTAAGACTCACATTAATCACTTTCGTAGCTGTGGTGTTGGTTAGCCTAAATTAGTGGGACCTTGTCTAGAGGAATAATCTTATCTTATACAGTACCTCTTCATATTAGCTGTCTAATTTGTGCTTAATCCTTCCTATAGGATACCAAATGATCTAATTTCTAGAACTAGAGCGCGAGAAATTAATGTTTTCCACTTAGGTGGCATCGCATACAGATCGAGAGTAGCCATCGATTATTAAGCAACCCAAGACTCCGTTTGTTCATTGATTAGCAATACGAACTTTATAATTCAAAGCTGGGTCATGCTTCTGTATATTTTGCAAGTATATCACATGATGATAAGTATTGACGCGACACGGTTTATGAAATAACAATAGTAAATGAACGTCGAGCTTTGCTTCCCCACAGTCGTTAAATTTTCTTCCTCCGTTGCAACTTGGTGATCAACATGCCAGAATCGACAGAGATGGATCGTGGTTTGAGTTGAATAGTATGAGATGCTAAGATTTGATGTTATCTACTGAATAAAGAAAACTGAAAGGAACGGATGCTATTGCCAGCCTGCTCCTCTCTCCTTCTCTCTCTCACTCGCTCTTTCGCAGACAACCTGCTATAATTGTGTACCTAATAACCTCGATAAATATGATTTAACGCATGCGTGATGAAGACACGACATTGTGGGAAAAAGATTATCCTTATTCGAGGAACATGATGGGAAGTGGGTCATCGAGCTCTACCAGACTAGCCCACTTTAGCTTCATCGAAAAGTCCTAGTTTCAGACGGCATTATTGGGAAGGTGATCCATCATAGTTCGAGGCACGAGACATGCATCGCCGGCCAAAACCCAAAGGACCATCATCTGACCCCTTTTCAACAACCGAATCCTCGTTTCGATCGTTCGTTTCTCCCAAAGCAGTACGCTGCATGTCCAACAGTAACATAGTCCTTACTTGTTGGTACACCGTACCATTGCCCTTACTTGTTGGTACACCGCACGGAGAATTGTGAGCCCTACGTGAAAATAGGATCTAAGAGCGAGGAGAGAAAGGGAGATACAATGCACACAAATCGGGGTGTTGGGTGTAGTTTCCACGTCAAAGAAATGATAGATGTGAAGTATTTGTTATAGTGATCTCTTTTGTGAGCCTCTAGTCTGTTAGTTTCATTTGAGTGGTCACTGCCACTCGGGGCTAGAGCTCTCGAGACGTTTTTTTGACATTCGCTTTCTTCATTCTCCTTTCTTTGGCTGCTTCATGGACGCCATTGCCAAAGAGGAGGAGAGATCATTAGATCGTGAAGGGACTCAAAACCCTCAATACGAAACTCGAGCATAGCTAATTCCCACCGTGCTACCCTTCAAGCGTAGCCATATCCTTTCCCAGTTAAACGAAAACTATTTGGACCTTTCGTCATTCGTCTTCTTTTTTTTCATATTTCCATTGCCTTCCTATATGATATTCGCTTCTGCGATTGCTCTTCTTTGAGGAGCTCCGCATAAGGGATTTGACCAGATCAGAAGCTGTCCAACTTTGAAATCCAACACATACGAGCGAAACGGCGGATATAAGAGACGCACAAACTTCAATTGGAAGGGCAAGATCCTATAAGTTCGCAATTTTCATCTGCCAGAGCAAGGCATAAGATATATATTTAACATTTCTTGTGTAATAATTTGCCAAAACGACCCCAATTATAAAGCAGCCATGGGGCATGGCCAGTGACTCCCCACCCTCTTGATCCATTGTTGCAGGCGCAGATCCGCAGCATCGTCTGCGGGCCACATAAACCATTGCTCTTTGTTTCAAAAGCACTGCCGGCAGCTCTCCCAATAAAAACCACAAAAATTCAGCCTAAACAGATATACTTTGGGTTGCTCAATAATTTAATTGATGAAATAATTAAACAAAAGATAACATTTCCCCATCGCATGTCTAGAAAAGGAATCTATCTGCATACATCATGCAGATAGATTCTTCACACGGTACAGAAAAAACCAGCATAACATATGCAAGTATGACCCGACTCAATTATGTTGGTGATACTGTCACTGCCCCTTACTGTAATTTCCACCAACTAATAATCAATTTCCAAACGTTGCGAAGGTGAAAGAAAAAGTGAAAACCTTCAACAAACCCAAGACCATAAACTCCCGTCTAATCCCAGACTCGATTCTATTTGTCCAGACAAATTTGACAGACCAGAAACTAGAGGACCAATCCAGACAAATGACTAGGGACCGGCAGAAAAAGACCTCCATAAAGCCACAACCTCATTGCAGCCGGTAGATCCTGGTTCAAAAGCAGTATCCCCCTTTAAGCCGAGGAAGAAGGCTCACTTTTCTTATCCCCGTCTGCCGGGGCAGGTTCATTTACCGTTTCGCCTTCCTTTGATACTGGAACATCTTCACCTGATTTATCTTCTGTTTTCTTTTCCTCAACAGTCAACCTATTGAGGAGCGATGCAGTTGCTGTGGCATCTTCATTTTCCTCTTTCTTCCGTTGAGATTCAGCAACCTCCTGGAACTTCTCCATGAAGTTTTTGCAATCTGATACAGGAAAAAGAGAAGAAACAATAAAGACCTTGCAAGCCAAGAATCATCTATAGCAATCATAGGAGACAATAACTGCAAACAAAGTTAGGTCACTAGAAATGCAGATGCATGAAACTTTTCTTATCATCTGCCCACATGCTTTCTCCAGGTGAGAACATCTAGAGGAAATTTCAGTACCACCTCCACCGCATTTCCAGATCAACAAAGTTAAAAGTTTAATTAAACATCAGTAGAAACATCAGTAGAAACTTCTTCACCCAGTTTAAAAGTACACTTCCATTTGGTAACTCTACAAGAACAAAGAAGTGGACTCCGAGTGTTAAGTTGTTCAACTCGTTCCAGCTGAAGACAAGCTAAGGGCAAAGAACGACCAAGAGAGTCAAAAGACAATTACTGCTGCAAGAGTATAGGCATAAGATTTCGGCTTTGAAAATTCACATCGATGGGGAGGTTTGGCACCTCAATGTTGCTTTGCCACCTAGGGCTATAGTATGTTCCAAAGGTTGGGCTGTTCGCCCATTAAAGCAGTACAAGAGCTGGCTTCAGATCTATTAATTCTCTGATTCCAGTTAGTAAGAGGGATCTTGAACTCAAAAAGGGAATTAGCGAAATATGTGAACCTTGGAAAATCTCACCATTGAAACAGTAACATAAGTGATCTCCAATCCAGTAAAAATTTAAGAGCTTCCATCAGCTTCTATAATTCTTGCCTTGTTATATTATTTTACTAAAGAGGAATAGAGTATTTTCCCATGAGTTCATTTACCTTGTCCATCCATCTTTCAAGGGACATTCACTCACCTAATAGGAGGAACAACCAATAGAGAAAGTCCTTAGATTTTTCCCCCTAAAAAAGCTTTTGATAGACTTGTGTGGTAAACCCAATTTCACCAACCTCACATGTCAGGTTCTGCTTGTTCTTCTACAGACAGTACCACTCCACTACTCAGTGTTTTTTATAACGATGTGCATATATTACTGACCCTTCAAGTCTTGTAATCCCCCAATTCACTTGTTTAGACAGAACAAACCAAGGATATATTTCACACACTAGCCAGGAACTGGATTCAGCTTGGGTTGTACACAAAAGGTATCACACACTGTCTATGGATTGACTGGCTGCTCTTGGAAAAGAAACATCCAATATCCAAACCACGTTCCAAGTATGCAGCTTAAAATTAAACCTCCTCAGACCTTCGAGGATCTTTAAATTAGCCACTCTTTTTCAACATGATAGAGCCTCATAGAAGGTTTAAACATCTTTGCCACATGACAATGTAAATTCAGTTCCAAATCAAAAGATGAAATTCCATCAAATTCAGTTCCAAATCAACAATAGTGAAAAATTAATCACAAACTCGCGAACAAGTTGTTAAAATCCTGGTCGACTCCAGCATTTAAACTGAATTCTGCCATCCTAAATCACTCTGTAGCCCATTATTCTACTTCCCATGAGATTCAACTTAAAACATCACATTCACCACAGTTCACTAGAGCTAGACATCATTAATCTTTAATACTTAAAGGAGAAGAAGCTTCAATACAAAGTCCCAGTAGGCAAATTTTCCGTACAATAAAGCCAGTGAATACTCAATTAGAGTTAGATGATTCCAAACAAAAACCAGCCGATAGATAACAACAGCTCACATTGTACATGGCCAAAGTAAATCAGAGTACATGAGGACGCAATTAACATGTTATTCCGAACAACTGCTCCTATCTTATGATGGATTTCATTGACGATCGATATTTACTGATTTTGCTCACGAATTATAACAGTAGGTTCCGTTTCCTAGCTTTGGCAAATGAAATCTCATTCAGGAAAAAAAGAAGAGGCAAAGTAGAGAATCCACTCACTTTCGATGGACGTGAATCTGATACAGAAGAGCTCGTCCTTCAGCTCACCATCGGCGAAGTCCCTCGCGTGCCAAACGCAGGACTTGTCGTTCCCGACGTGTTCCTGGACCGACATAGTCGGGATAACTGCAAAGACAGCCACGTAACGCCGAGTCAAGAAGGGCAGCGAATTGGGGAAACAAACGAAGACGGTACACATCGAGATTAAAAAAAAAAAAAAAAAAAAAAAACCCTAATCGCACGAAATTGTACGCACTGAGATGATTGGCGCAGATCTTGAGGGTCTTGGACTGTCTCATGACGAGCCGGACCTTCCCAGTTTCCTTGTGCTTCAAAAACCTAACGGAACCGGCGCCCCTCTCCTTCCATTGATTCCCTTCCTTGTCGTATCGATAGAGCTTAGCTTTCCTACGCATCCATGCCAAGATAAACCAGAAAAAGGAGGAGAAACGATTAAACCCTACCACTACTACCTCGAAAAGCGACAAGAAAAAGAAATCAGTTGTGATGAAGTGATGGGAGAGATGATCGGGCGAAGGACGTACGAATCGAGGATGGCCTCTTCGTCTTCTTCGCCGGTGGTGACGGCGACCTCCTCGAGGCGGACGATGGGGGCGACCTGAGCGCCGGTGTCCTCGTCGTCGCCGGCGGGGGCTTCCTCGTCTTCGCGGTGCTGCTGCGGCGGCTGCTCCGGCTCTTTGGAGGCCATTCTAGCGAGAGAGAAATCGGAATTCGAGAGATCGAGAGATCGAGAGAGAGATAACGATGGTGGTGGTGGCGCTGGGCAAAAGAGAGAGGAAGAGCGATCGACAGGAGGCGTGGGGCGGGGGAAAAGTAAGGACAAAACGAGGGTTTTATTGTCGGCGAAGGGCTGGGGTGTGGCTTGTGGCGGCTTGTGGCTTGCTAAGCCCGTGAGCCCAGAATTCTGGCCATTCTAGAGCAGTATCATTGCACACTCCACTATTCCTACCACAAAATTTTCAATTTTACCTCTGAAATATAAATTGATTTCTGACTAAAAATTAAATTTTTAATTTTCATTTCAGAAATTATGAAATTAAAAATTTTAACTTCTGATTTCTTCTTCAAATCTATTTACGGAATATAAATCTGTTCTTGAAATAAAAAATTAAATTGTCTTACCAAACGGATTTCTATTCCAAATCTGTTTCGGGGAATAGAGAAACAAAGAATTAGAAAAGTAGAAATTTTATCATGCACGCCCTTAGAATAGCTCATGCTTTCCAACCATGTTCGGCCATCTAAACCTCTAATCATAATAGGATTAAAACAAGATGTGATATAAAATTTAAGGATTTTACGATATTTTATTACGCTAATAAAATCGAATATTTTCATATTCTATCCACGGCATGTCGATATAAATAAACTTGAATGAGCATAGATAGGGATAAGTTCTATTTATCAATTCATAATTATTGTCAATCTACATCTAAAATTAAAAAGGAGCTCATTGCAGCATTCTAGAGTCCCAAGTTCGACTATGACAAGAAATGTAAATAGGCTATAGCAAGGTTGACAACAACAAGATAAATTAGCCAATGTATGATAAATTTAATAAAAGAGAGAAAACTTGATTATTCAATTTTTGAGTTCTGATATATATAGTTTTTTAACTCTCTCAACGCTTGCATGGAGCTTTAATGTAAACCACATAGTTGTGAAAGAGAAGTTTCAACTTTGTTGTTGCTTTCATGTATTTTGATGTGAAATAGAGAGCTATGTAGGATAAGGACTTTTGACGCTCTCATCGTTTTTGTGGAACTTTGACGTGATTAAAGAACTACGGAGGAGTCATGAAGATTCGACATGAATCGGAAATACAAAGGAAAAGAGATAGGGAGAACTAGAAAGATTCGTTTCAAGTTTGAATTTTTTTTCATTTAAAAATTGAGATTCTTCTACTTCATTTTTATTTACTTTATTTTTAATTATTTTTCCTCTCCTTTTTATCTTTTACATTCCCTTCTATCATTCCCTACTAAATTTTTATTAGATAATAAACTATACCAATATATCTAAATTTGTAATTATTATAGATACTACATATATATATATATATATATATATAACAAAATATATATTTCATAATTGAAAGAATTTCAAATATACATATAAATAAAAATGAAAATTATCCGCCATTTCTTTTGTTATTTCGAATTTTCATTTTTGTATTGGAATCCAAATATAATTTTATATTTAATAATTATCTTAAATTTTGAATTTAAGAATTTCATTATTCGAGAAAATAATTTTTATACTATAGAGATAAGAAATTCTATCCATTTTTATCTCACATCCTTGATGAGATATATTTATCCAAATTATATCTCCATTATATCATATTTTATTCAATCTTAGGTAAGAACCACATACATAATAGGATTATCTTATTCTGATTTTTATTCTGACTACCAAATATAGCTTTAATGGATCCACATCCCTGGTGAATATTAAGGCGCAATCTCTCACATCAACCTAACATGTTCAGGATTCATAGGAAACTATTACCTAGTGGCTATTGTCCAGTGTCACTATGATACCCCTGATTTGATATCCATATTCCACTGCTTTTTTTTATTTGAATTCTTGATATTTGCCATTCTTTTCATTATTTTCTCAATATCTTATTATTCTGCATAAATAAGGAAAATTCAAATAATCAGAATGAAATCCAAATATTTTCTAATATTGCATTAATTGTTGCCTAAAATAAGTAAAATAACTCTATTTTTATAGAGTTATCAAAGCATAATCATGGAGGAGTGTGGACTTTGGCCTATACCATGCACATCAACCTTTCTACTTTCGCCTCCACTAATGTGCTACTCTTTTGAGTGGATGTTGCTGCACTTTGATTGGCCAATACCGACGAAATTCTCATTTAATAAGCCCATAACCAACGAGCATGACAACAAGGACGACTTTCTCTACAAGAGCATCGTCTACTTAGTACTACTCCAATCCTAGCGAATGTCTTAATCAGAAGCAAGTTAGCCTTAAGCCCAATGGAATATGTAGCTTACGCCGATCCAGTCCGCACTTATCGTAGACCGGAGTCCGCCGTCCGGCACCCCCAAGTCCAACTCCCCGTGCAAAGATATAAGTCCAGTTCTTCGTATGGGCCGGGCCTGAAGATCGCAAGCTCGGTACCGTGCTCAAGCTCCCTCGAATTCTCTCTTTCGACCCGTTCCCGAGAAAAAAAACATGGACAGGCAGAGAATTCAAAACATTAACATCTCCGACTCTATTTTGGACGATATACAACGAGGGCCGAATCAACATTTTGCGCAAGTCTAAGATGCGTTGCGACACCCGGGGGGATCGACGAATGATTGTGAGAAGCCTGAAATCCAATGCGTACTTTGTAGGCATGTTAGGACTGCTGTCACCGGAGTGATATTTATCTCCACTATGTTGCTTTTCAGATTGTTGCAAATTCACTACTAGGTTACGACCAACCAAGAGAAGCAAAGACCCTGGAATGACCCGAGAAAACACAAGGCAAAGATCCCTCGTGTCGAACTTATCATCCTACGATAACTCCACGATTAAAAAATCCGAAGCATTGAGCAATTGGGCAGTTTGCAATATAAAACCTCATGAGGACTCATCACTTGTAGCGAATTAGAAAGAAGGCGAGCAAATCAAAAAGATTAATTGTTATAAAGGCCTTTATCCAATAGAAAGGAGGTATCGATGCATCAAAAGTGCTAAAGATACACCATACACCAATTAGCAACCGATAACACAGTTCATCGTGACTCCTGTCTTTCACATTCTTTTATTATCACTTTGGACCATGCATGGCTTCTGCACAACATTCTGATCCATCCACCCTCAGTTCGATCAGGCAGAAGTATAATCTCTGTGCAGCCAATGAAGTTCACAGAAAGACTTAGAACTTATTGACCCATATGTTTAGATGAACCAGGTTCCTCTATTTTTCTGACTCCGTCATCACCACCCTATTAGCAGAGTGATTAGCTTTGAGCTCCAACTGATATCGGCCTTGCATTCCCAGATTTCTCGACATTACAGTAATCAACTAAGCCACCGGAAGGACATGCAAGAGACTAGCAATCGAAATGGTCTTTGTAGACTGGTTTTTAGAAACTCCAGCTGTTTATAGAAAATTTCCTTTCTCGTTCTTCTGCGTCTCAGAAAGAAATGCCTGCTTTCCATGATTTTGCAGGACAGTTGTTTTCTTGATGGCGGCATTGGGAACCCATCAAAGAGAACAGCATGGCATCATTTGTACGAGAAGCAAGGCCAAAGCCCTTGGTACAACAACATGAGACAACCAGTCACGCATTCTCTCGAAGCTATTGATGCAAATGAAGCAGAGGCTGAACACACATACCATCAGCTTGAAGAGTTAGGCATCAATTCGAATGCTGTTGGAGCTCAGATAGAACCTCAAGTGGTATTATAGATCGGAATGCTGTTGGAGCACAGGTAGAACTTGAAGTAGTGAGGTCTTTCAATAAGAGTTTCGGAAATGCACTGAATAGTTTGCAAGAAAAGGCACGAGCTCTTCAATTCAGCTAAGCACAGCTTATGACTATCATCTGCAGTTCCACTGTAACTGAGGTAATTGGATCATAATGGACATCAGCATTGGCAATAATGAGACTGATGAACTAAAAAGCGTGTGCTTTCAATACAATGTCAATTTTGCAGGATGCCAAGATTCATGATAGGTCTTCCGCATTAAGTAAGACAGTACGTTATCTCCTAATTCTGCATTTGCTTCTCTTTCCAAGGGAAGCTTCTCTTATGGAAAGGAATAATGCTTGAAGTATTAGGGAAATCTACGATATGGCAAAGAAGCATCCAAATCTTTTCACCTGGGAACACTATAGCTCTTCATTATGTTCAAGGATGGCATTCATAAGCAATGTGGTTTGAGGAAGGTAGTCAAAAAATAGAGAATATCTTCATAACTCACTGATACTATTTCCCGGGGTCTTGAGGACCGTCTTCTGTACGAATGAGTTCCTCATTATGTTCAATGTTCACGTGTTTATTCTTTTTCCTCCTAGGAAATTGGAGAAAAGATTCGATTTTGCAAACAAAGAAGCATTTCCCTTTTCCCCATTTCCCGCATATCAAAAAGGATTTCGTAGAAAATTAAATTGCCAACAAATTGAAAGTCTTCTATGTGCTGGTAATACGGCTTTCATCAAATTTCCCTTAGAGGGCCGAGAAAGGGACTGAGAAGATAGTGTCCGAAAAATAATAAAATAAAGGTGAAAGGGCCAACCGTTGAAGCTGGCTGCAAAAGTGCTAGGACCATCATTTCATTGTAGAGCGCACGGCTGTTTGAACTTGGACGAAGAAAAATCTGCAGGACACACTCAGCAGAACTGCAGCGTTTGCGTCAAAAGTCTAATATGTGATCCAATACAAAATGCCGTTGCCAAGATGTTCTAAGCCAGGGTTCTCGTTTTGCTGGTCTTTCTCCACCTTTCGGCCTCGGAATTATCTCCTGCGCTTTGGAGCCCATTGGAGTTCATCCATCAGAAGATGGGCCACGGACTTGTATCCCATTTCCCGAGCTTTGATTGCCAAAGGTGAAAGTCAGTGATCGGAGCTGAGTTAACAATGTACAAAAGAATCAAAGATGAGCAGGACAGTAGCTGTCCGTACCTCTGTATACCGCGATTCCTGTTGGTGCCCTATTTCGCTTCTTCAAGCATATTGAACTTCCAAAAATCTTCAATAACCATCACATGGTACCGAGACCTTGGTACGGCTCTAACACTACAAAATATGACTATTTTGGATGTCCCAATCTTGGATAGCAAACTCGATCAATTGTTGACCTTTAACTTGAGGGTAAAATGCTGAATTTTGAGTCGTAAAGTTAGCCATGTCGAGATTTGAGAGAAATGATATATGGGGGCAGCGACCATTGTTTAAGTTTGTAGGGAAGGATTTCAAGTGTTCCTACGGAGTTTTGATATAGTAAAAATAAATAAGAACAAGAGAGTAATTGCAAATTCTGTCTTGTTATTCCATTTCATTGATAGAGTTACCTGTATAAAAAAGAGAAACAACAATCTCACAGATTCTTTTAACAAACTAATTCTAAAAACAACTCAGGCAAACTTAAGATACAAATGAAATGAGATTAAAATGAAGACAGAACAGCAGCTCCGTCTTACATGGTAGTTATCACAATCATCCTTACTTGGCTTCGATTTAGCTCGAGACCAAAGTTGTGGATAATACCGTGGTAACGTGGCGTACTAATGTTATTCTTCGAGTCTAGCTGGTCCACGCTTGTGCATAAATAAATGCAAATCCCATCAAAAGCTGTCGTCCTCGTTTTCCTCAATCAGAAGGAAGCGAGGAGATCGATAATCCCTCTCCGAGGTAATCTCCGGAACAGGCTGGCAAGATTGGCGATGAATCCCGCAAGGAGCCAAATCCAACCATGCTCTGTCTCCTATCTGATGGCATCTTTAAACCTGACTCATTGCTGTGCCTTTGTAGTGACACCTGAGTTGTACACCCGAGTAGCCACCAGCCGAAGGCATCGTTTGCCCCAATCCAAAAGCCAGTCTTGTCAGTTGTCAGTACGAACTTTATAGCGTCCAATCAATCGCATATGCAAAAGAAAGAATCCGGAAAAAAGAAGAACTAAAGCAAGGGGAAAAAGGAACCATGTTGGATATGCGTAGAAGATTCTTGACAGCTCTTTCATCAGGCTGTTGAGTTGTAGCTGAATGTGGAATCAAGAATCGACACGGAGCGTCGATACTGCTCTTGGTTGTTGGCATAATCTGGGATCAACCGGAACAGGCTAGGCATAGGTTGGGCGACAAAGATCGTGCTGGACGAGCTTGGGAGAGAAGCTCAAGCCAACCAACTTAAGACAATAAACAAACACAACGAGGACAAGGTAGATTAGTTGTCAAAATAGTGTATTGATTGTTAGAGTAATTAAATATAAAAGCACGCATTCATCTAAAAGCTTAAATAAAAACGTGATTTAACATTTAATTATTCCAGCACTCCCTATCATTCTTGATATGATCTTTTTGCCTAGAACTAAATATATACGTATTTAATTGAGGAAGCAATTGGGGCCTGAAAAGATTTCCTTCATACTTAGTCAAGCATTGACATATTTAATCGAGGAAGTAATTAGGGTCTGAAAAGATTTGAACCCAATAGCTCCAATTCTAATACCTCATACTTAGATGGTATTTTTAACTAAACATGAACGTATTTAATTGAGGAAGCAATTGGTCTAATACCTCATGGGTAAGCATGAACGTATCTAATTGATGAAGCAATTGGGGTCTAGAAAAATTTGAACTCGATACCTATTATTTAAGCATTGTAACACCACACTTACACTTAATATGATTTTTTGCCTAGTACTAAGCGTGAAAATTTAATTGATAAGACAAATAGGAGCTTGGAAAATTCAAATTTAGAATCTCCTAACTCTAATATTATATAAGACAACAGACCATTCTAAAAACTCAAGTTACTAGTTAAAGATGTGATTTAATATTAAATTAAATTAACATTAATCACCATGTGTGCTCACTCAGCGTGTCACGGGTTAAGGCCAAATCCGAGGTTAAAGTGAAACCATGGTCTGTGAGTGGCTGTCTTCCAGGGGGAATGACGGGCCATACGAGACAAAGTAAAGAAACGACAAGTGAAAAAAACAGAGAAGTGGCTCTGCCTGCGTGATGAGTTCATCGTTGAACTTTTTCAACGAAATCCATCTCACGTGAGAGGCTCGTTGTGGAGATGTGATTGGTCAATCCCATTGTTAAATCAGAGCGTGAATCATATGCACTGTAGGATTGGTATTTCGGTCACGGACGCATATCCCCATCGTGGGCGATAAGCAAATGGGGAAGAGTCGTCTCCCCGGCGAGACCAATAGACGGGGAGACCCAGTGGGGTCAAATAACGCTTTTAATGTCCATCCAAGGGCACAAGTCCCGAGTCATCCTCCATGCGCACCAGTCTTCCACCCGTTCACCTGGGATTGGTACTTCCCGAAGTCTTACCACTCGGGCACGCCTTCTCTCCACTTGGGGGCAAAACGACAAAACTAAATGGGAGGAGACGAGGAGCGACTGAACTGAATACTGGAAGACGTAGCGAACGAGCCAGAGTTGCCTGTGTCCGGTGCATTTGAATTCCATCGGAGGAGTCTTTCGTTGCGTACGGAATTGAATTGGCAATCGATTCAAGGCATTAACACGACCTACTGCTTGATCCAAAAATGAACAAGAATTAGCTCCAAGCCACGAGGAAGATAAACCACCAGCCGACTAGAGTCCCGTCTAAATCAATTATAATCCTCGGACGTGTCCCGTTCATGTGTCGTGATGAGCGCCAAATGCTAAATATCCAGTTGTGGCAGTCGCTAAAGTACCGACGCCCACACGCAAGTCATCTTATCTTCACCCCCCCATGGTCCTCATCCGTTGCCCATCCCTTTCTAAACTTGCCTTTTACGACCGACGACTGACTCCCATTTCAACATCGACTTGGCTTGGAAACAGACCGACTCGCGAAAAACATGGAATTGCCTGAATTCCGATGCTCGCGGCAGCCTTCCGACTGCTCACGACGCATCACGCGCATTACAGGGGCGTTCCGAATGTAGCTTCACGTGCACGACGCGTCTATGAAGAAGCAAAAACCGAAAAGGGAGCGCCTGCCAGAACGGGGGGCACGCGGCTCATGCTGGATGGATCGTTGCGGGCCGTGAAAGCACCCGTTTTCATCGATCGACCAGGAGAAGAATAAGAAAAGCGCGAGAGAATGCGAAAATGTGAAATAACAGAAAGGCAAAAGTATATTCCGCGACAAGATTCTCAACAAGCAATGACAATAATAATGTAATAACGACACCACCGCACCACGCAAGCTGTAAAAGACCATTTCTTTTTCCCCACCAGCTAAGTAACCACCACCACCACCACCCTCCTCCCCCGACGACGAGCTGCCACTGCACGACTGGGCCTCCGTTGCCAAAAGCCTGCCGCTCGAATTTGAATATTCTGCAATTCCGCTCCCGTTTCCCTGTTCTGCCCCTGACGTTTCGCGATATTGCGAGCTTGTCCCCGCCTCCTCCTCCTCCTCTGCCTCAGGGTCACATTCTCTGTTCCTCCTCACCACCGTCCAACCATCGGATTCCCAATTCGCCCCCCCGCTCGAACTCAATTTACCGATCCTAGCCCTGGCGTCAGCCACGTCCTCGTCGGAGACGGAATTCGAACTCGGGCCCGCCTCGTCGGCGTCGTCGTCGTCGTCGTTGTCGTCTTCGTCTTCGAATTCCGAGCTGACCCAGTCGAGCACGCACCGCGGGGACGAGTAGTCCGCCGCGTCCTTCTGCAAGAAGGGATGCTGCAGCAGCTGATCGCAGCTCCACCGCGCCTCCGGGTCTCTGCTCAGGCACTTCTCGAGGAAGTCGCGGCCCAGCTTCGACAGCTGAGCCGGGTACTCGGGCGTCTCGCTCGAGTACCCTATCCGGGTCAGCGTGTCGACGCCGTGATCCTCCCACGGCGGCCGGCCCGTGACCATCTCCACGACGGCGCAGCCTAAAGACCAGACGTCGCTTGGCGGGCCCTGGCGCTCGCCGCGGATCACCTCTGGCGCCATCCACAGCGGACTCCCACGCGGCGCGATCCTATCCCCCGACTCGCCGATTCTGATCGCCGAGCCGAAATCGGCGAGCTTCGCCGATCTCGGATCCTGACCCACCAGAATATTCCTCCCCTTGACGTCGCAGTGCACAATGCCTCCGGCGTGCAGTTGCTGCAGAGCAGAGACGACGCACCGGGCTTGCGACCTCACGATCGCCTCGTCCGCGTCGGAGAACTTGCCCCCGCGGCGGGCCGCCGAGTCAGCGGCGGTGCCGCCGGGCACGTACTCCATGTGCAGGTTCCGGCACGCCGTCTTCGCGGGACCCTCGTGGCGGGTGACGTCGTCGCCGAGGTACGCGACCACGTGAGGCGACGGCGGGAGCGAGCGGAGGATCCGAATCTCGTTCTCCAAGGACTCGATCTGATGGGGAAGGCAGGAGGCGGCGTCGACGGACTTGACGGCGAAGACCTCGCCGGTTCGCCTGTCGAAGCCGAGGCTGACGGTGCCGAAAGATCCTCTGCCGATGCACCGGCCTCTGACCCACGAAGCCATGGAAGAGAAAAAGACTTCCGCGAATTCAAGTTCCTCTTTTTCTCCGAATTTGCGGAGTGTGATGTCTGTCTGAAGCAGAGTAGAAGAGAGATGGAGAGAAGAAGTTGAGGGAATTGTGCGAGGACTAGGAGCGTGTGTTTTTTTTTTTCTTTTGGGGTCACTTTTGAGGGGGTCCAATGCTGAAAGCGAGAATATATATGGGCAGGCGGGCGGGGAGGCGCGTGAAAGGAGAGAGAGCACGGAACATGGAACGTGGATGTTCTGTTCTGTTTTTTTTTACTTGCTTATCCTCTCCGGACCCTGATGTGGAATTAAATAAATTAATGAAGGAGAAACTCGGAAGGAAAGAGAGAGGACGGTCTTTGCTTTTGCTTGGGGCTGGGGTCGGGGAGGGTGACGTTGTGGGAGTTCTTGGGGGGCGGGCAACTGTTATAACCGGTAGCGGTTGACGTATGAGAGGAGGTGGTGGAGAGGGCAGGGGATGTTGCGATCCTTCCTTTCCATCCTTATCCCCACCGCCTATTCGCCTCCATTTTCTCGAATTCTTTTTTTTTCTCGTTCGGCACGAAAGACGAGAGAGAGAGGGAATCTTTTGTTTTGTTCTCTTCCTTCGCCGGAGTTTCTTTTGGCCTTGAAATTCTGGGTCGCTCCCCGCGGGAACTAAAGCACGTGGAACATCTCGGGCAATTTCCAGGAGACTTCGTTAGGGCATGGGTTTTCTACGGTGGTGGGGAGGATTGGGTCGTGGATCCGCACGCAGGAAGCATCCCCTCGTTCGGATCCGTGTCCCGCCAGTTCCGTAAAATCTCTTTTTCTTTTTGTTTGGTTTAGCTGGTTCGTGAATGCTAATAATCACGTGCGTTGTTCATGTAGCCGGATGCGAGTGGTGTTGTGACGGACCCGCGACCGCTTGGTGTCCAGTTATTTCGGCCGAGAGAAAGACGTGATGGACGCGCCGGCGTCATGAAACATCGGGTGAAAAGGTTAAAAGAAAAAAAAAACGGAGAAAAAAGCATATAAATATTTTTATATATAGAGAGAGAGAGAGAATCCAAGTTGGCAACACCAAAAAGGCGCTTAGTGAATGCTGATGCAACCCACCCACATGGAACGACAGGTTTCGGTTGCGACCGGTGTTCTGAACTGAACTAACACCGTGGGGCCCACCCTCCCCCGCCGACGTGGCGGACCGGCCTAGGTCCACGTGTCGGGCGCGGATGTGATTTCTCGAGAGGCCGGCGAGGGGGCGGGATGATGCCGAATGTGTCGGGATTCGGCAGACGACGATGCTTGGGGGCGTGGCTTTCGCAAGTGATGAGCTCTTCCAGTAGGGAGTCTGGTGGGTGACGTGCACCACCGGCCTCCATAAAAATATACTCTCCCCTTCCTTTACGAATAATTCATATTATTCGTAACGTCAGACGTATTGGATATATAATAAATATATATTTAGAAGTGGAATTTGCATATGCCGGAGCTGGACAGGCCCCTCCATCCATTATCGTATGCCAGAGATCCGTATCTTCTCGGGGGGTGAGTAGACCCATTCCTTACCCTCAGCTCGTGGTGCCCATTTTTCTTCAGCTTCTCCTTTTTCTGATTGGCCGCTCGTAATTGCTTTTAGAAAACTCTCTGCATGGGGCTAAGATATGACGAAAGGCAGGCTAAGTAAAATCTAAAGGTCCACATTCCATTCGCATGTCGACTCTTGAAAAAGAGCACGTATGAGGACTAAAATGGTGCGATGGTTACTTCACGAATGATGGACAGAGACCCAGAGATCCCAATTCTTGTGTGTTTGTGACGTGAAAAGGGCTATGCTCACTGCCTTAATGGATAAGACTCGTTACTTTACCTTGCTATCCGTCACTACTTTTTTTTATTGAACTAAAATTAAACACAAGATAAAACATCTGCCGTCGAGGTGTCCACTGATTTAATGTTTGTGAGGATGAACTTTATTGTGAATTTATACTATGTAAAGTTTGTGTTGGTCTGATTACTTTAAAGAGCATCGAAAGGACAATTTTTTTTTAGTTTACAAGAATCAGAAAAAGACGGATCAGTAAGGCATATTTGTGGGTGATGTTTGCACAAACGATGGTACCTCTTTATTCTTATTTCTTCTCATTATTTTAATTTAGCCGATTCCGCAGGAGAACAAGAGGAACGATGTGGAGGATATTAAAGAACGGATAAGGGGGAATGTCCATCATGTAACACTCACCAAAAAGGAAGCTGAAAGGAGGAGGAGGAGGAGGAGGAAGCTTGTCCACAAGTTAAATTCACCTACATGGCCACAGCAAGACAGCAACGCAAGCAAATACGAACTTCCGTGGATCATCATTACCATCCTCTTTCCGGGTTCAATATAAAAATAAAAGAAATCCCGGAAATGGGTAGCGTGGAAATGCACTCGTTAGAATCGGCCTACTGCTCCACGGGGAATCACACCTGGCACGGAAACGACCAAAGATTTAAAGAGAGCTGGCGCGGCGAACCTAGAAAAGAGTCGGGACCTCTTTTTTTTTAATGGAATTATTGACAACGTGGGCAACTTTGGATTTGTAAAGGGGTGGAGGGAACCATAATATCTTTTCGCGATCACGTAGCCAGTGACGACACGCATCGGGTCGGGGAGAGGGGAGGGCGATTGGAGGATCGACGTCGACGTGGACAAATAGCGAAACTTCGGGTTGAAGAAACGCCAGTGCAGTGCCCGAGGAAGCGATTCCGGGGATCTACTTCTCCTTTTCTTCTTCTTTTCTTCCCGTAGCGCGTGCCGTACACAAGTCCGTGTTAAGAAAACCGGGGGCCCCCCGCTCGGCATCGCTCGCAGCTTCCACGACCATCTCATGAAAAATCAGCACAATCGTCTCGCAAGTTATCCAGAAAGTCCTCGCCCCCTAATCCTAGACGAATCGGCAGATGTCATTAATTATCTAAGCGAGATCATTTAATTTTACGTGCTGACCTCGCACCGCGTTCCTCCACACGCATTTCACGGAAAGGCGAGACATAGTCACGAAACTTCTGTATTCACACTCTTCCTGGCCTCGTTCCTACCTCCTCGTTCCCGTCCGCTCAGCACGGACCATACACGTTTCACCAGATTGACAAGACGCAAGAATGGAAAATCGCTTTGAAGCTTCCATCCGGGCTCAAGACTTTCACGTCTTGTCTTTCTAGAAATGCCGGGGCTTCGCTTGATCATTCCTGCAGTCACACAGATATTATTCATGACGATGGTCTTGTCCCGATCCAATCCGATAGTTGCTGACGCGTGGACATTTTTGGTAAGAGAGGGGGCGAAGTAAACCGGCGGGTTTATTCGATCCGAAGTATAGGATGCCGTCGACTTCTCATATATTCCAAGGCATAAAAACAGATACCCATCACCGAAAAATGCGATGTTCTTTCTCCACCCTCGCATGATAACTTTTTGCAGCTTCCTCGCGCGACCCTCGAAAGATAGAGGATTAAAAGGGCAATTGCATTATAATTTAAGCTGACTTAGCTGCTAATTAATTAACATCGTGTCGCCTCCCTCTACAGCCACGAATTGCATGCCTCAACCTTCCATGACATGGATTCCAAAAAGGCCAATATTTAGAAAAAGAGGAAATTACCAAAAATCAAGTCATAAACCTATTACGCTTATACCAATTTACTTCAAAAAATGTCAATTATATTAATTTAGTTATAAACCTATTGCACATATACCAATCTAGTCACGGATATTTCAATTGTATGAATTTAATCCAAAATATTTATGATTATTTGTCAATTTAGTTATTCAACTAATTCTAACCCGAATCACTAACATGGCAATCTAATTAGCATTTGTCCTATGGAGTACAACTAGCCTTAGTATGAACAACTTTTAAATTCTTAAATTTTTTTTTTTATTATTTATCTTCTTTTCTTATTATCTAAACCTAGGCTAGCGAGGTCGTCAGTCAACCCTCGTTGGGCACAGGCGAGGGCCTTCGCAAACCCACTGGCACAAGCAAAAGCCACAACGCCCTCACCTGGTTTGGGATAGGGTCACGACACCACGCTAGACTAGGCGAGGATTGCTTGCGTCGATTGTGGCTGAGGAGGATTGGTTGGTGACCTCATCAGCCTAGGGTTAGGAAAATAATTTTAAAAAAATTGAAAAAAAAATTGCCTACATTAACATTAGTTATGTCACATATGACGGTTAACGCTCACTAGATTGTCATATTAGTAATTTCCAGTCAAAATTAACCACAATAATTCCATTAATAAATAAAGTACAATTTAAAGATTTACAATTGAATTGGCACAAGTATAATATATTAACGACTAATTAACTAAATTAAAAGATTTATAAAACTAAAATGGCACGAATACTATAGGACTTTTTTGATAACTTTCTCTTTTGAACCACCAACACAGGAGTTATAAGCAATTTAGTCGTTCCTACCGGCGCGCTCGATTTGAGAGTTCAACTTGGCCACTTCCTTTCGAGGCCATAGATTTGGCCTACAACGATAGAAGGACAAAAGGTACGATGGACTCATTGGCTGTCCCGTCAAAGCGCCAAACGCAATGATCATCACTTCTGGTGACTCCACAGGTTTTATTAATATTAATATTTGCGAGAAGTTAGGAGGAAGGAACGTCGTGCGCCATACGAAGAAGAGCAGGAAACGCGAAGACGCGCGCATTCACGCTCGAAGAGCACTACCGAGCGCGACGCGTTCATTAAGAACTCGGCAGATACCGAAACCCACGTCTTCTAGCGACGACAGACGCATCGTCATTGCTGGATCGAGATCTCCCGCATATCTGGCCCGCGATTTGAGAGGACAAATACAGGAGGAGACAACCCAACTAATAAATACGGGATACGCGGAGTGAGACTTGGCAGTGTCGTCCAGACATACGCACAATCGCATGTGAATTGTTCAGATGTGGAGCGCGACGCACTGCAACCACCGCCGACATGTGACCAAGTCAGGTCGGGCGAGGAAAAGAGCCTCTAAAAGACCACTCGATTTGAGCAACAGAAGCGCTGCGGAGAACGTGATTGGGGGGGTGAGTAGGGCCCCGAGGGACAAATTTTAAACTCGATTTTGGCAGGAGGACTTGAATGCTGGGATGGGCCTTGCTTCATGCTTACATGGGCAAAAAAAAGCCTAGTTGGGTTGGCCGCAGCTCATCGCCTTTTCGTCCACTGAGCAAGTGGATTCTGGATGGCCGTGGTCCGCCGCCATTTCTGAAAGTCTTCTTTTTTCGTGTGGTGTGCAATCGCCGTCCTCACATATCTAGTCTTACATGCACTGTGCTGGGATTGGTCTTTCTTGTTAGGTTTCTCCGCGTTTATTGCAGCGGGAAATGCTGGCCGGTGGAGTGTCGTCGGGTCATCTAGCTAAACTCCATAACTCACCTATCAATCTTTTTAGTATGAAGGCACTGGCGAGACTCCACAACTCATTCGTCAATCTTTTTAGTATGAAAGGCACTTGCTTTCGCTAAAGCACTCTTAAGTAAAGACGAAAGGAAAAAAAAGAAAGGAAGGACGATTCTGCCTCCGTAAGCATAAGCATGAGACATGCTACATGATGCCTCAATTCCACTGGAAAAACATGAGAAACGTTTGAGAGAGAGAGAGAGAGAGAGAGAGAGAGGAACAAGTATCTTTGCTAATGGCAGCACAAACTAGCAGGAACAAGTATCTTTGCTAATGGCAGCACAAACTAGCATGATATCGAATCACAACGATATGAATCATGAAAAATCATCCATTTTCTTGATATCAAGATCACTCTCTGAAAAACTAACTTTTTGCAGCTAGCATGAAGAAAAGGCTCCACATGCCGCAACTCAACTATTGCAAACTCCAAGACCACAAGGGAATCCGTTGTATGATCTTATCGAATGAATGAACATAGACACACGGCATAGTATTGGACCATAAATCATGTATTTTGAACAACTTTTCAAGTGAAATTAGCAGATAGACCCACTCTTTATACATAAGTATAAAACATTATATATACTAAAGGTGTGCAAAAGAATCATAATTCAACATGTTAAGAACTTGAGTGTGTTTCATGTCGCATACTAGATAGTTAATTACTTTTCTTAATGATCAGTTGTCCGTTCTATTATATGTGAAAACGAAGTCATAATGTTTTGTATTCGATTTCTTAAATTGTTCTTGCCAACCAATTAAAAAATCTCTCTTTTGGTTGCGATGGTTGGAGAACATCATCCAACAAAGGAGACCTCGTTATGCTAACTGCAAAAGCAGTGGTGAGAAATGGACATTACTTGCATCTTGACATCTCAGCTACTCCATCTCACTCGAAGCATGTTAGAGACGTGAAAGTGGCAATGAGGGATTGAAATTAGGGAGCAGTTTCATGAATACACTCCAGCAAATGGACGGTTGGTTCTCAATTCCAATTTTTCGAAACCCTTAGTGGATGGTTTCCAATTCCGGGATAGGAACCTTATGGTCATCCCTAACATATACAGGCTGACACAGTAGCTTGATCCTTAATTTAGCTTTCATGAAATGGATAGAAATCTCACAAGCTTCTTACAAAAGCAGAGTTTGATAACTCGAGCAATTTCAGAACATAAGTGGCTAAGGTAAAAGAACTCAATTTCATATAAATCCGCAACGCAGTAGTATCTTTTTACATGTAAAGAATGAATAGAATGTCGTACTGGTCAAATAAATCCTATCACTGATGTAAGGGGTCCTAAAAATCCCCAAAAGAATGGTTAAATGGAGGCGCTATATCAGAGTAGCAGAAGCCTATAAAGTGAACAAAGTATCGTCGTCATCAATAATGTCACCACCGGAGTCGAGCAACACGAAGAAGAGTATCATCTTGTCGAGAAGCCTAATCAGCTCCAGCAACAGTTAGGCAAAGCTAAGTCAATTGCTAGTCCAGTCTCTCAGTCATAACAACGTAGGCCATTACATGTATCGACCCAATTGAATCAGCATCACACTTATGTCATCGCAAGAGCCACGGGAAACAGAGAGGTCCACAAGCTTCCTACAAGCGAGCATTGGTTCGGGCCTGTCGGTACCCATACATAAAGGCCGAGCAATATCTACGGCTTCCTGGTTACTGACCTGAAATCAAGCGCACAAAGAACTTCAGTTCCTCTACAATAAAGCTTCCAAAGGATTCACGAATAATTAGCACGCTCATTTGTTTTTCCAGAAATTAAAGCTCACCTTGTCCCACAAACCATCGGATGCCAGAATCAGGAACTCATGTTCAGCTTCAATTTTCAAAATGTTTGTTTCCGGCTCAGGTGTTACCCACTTTTTGTATTGCCGATCTCCGATTCCCCTGGACACAGCAAGAGAACCCTGAATTCTCCAGACTCCATGAATAATATCAACATACCCACCCTGCAAAGTAAAATGAAGTTAGAACATTAAGTCAAAAATTCGGCCGGCACATTTAAGATAAATCTCCAGCTGTATGCAATGTTTCAGGAAAACAGCATTAGATAATTTCTAAATCCTCACCTCTGCCTCAATGCGTTCCTTTTCGTCTTCCCTACAAGGCCTATGATCAGATGTAAGAGCCTCCGCAGCGCCAGCTTTACAAAGAACAGCTCGACAATCTCCAGCATTAGACACAAAGAGGTTGCCCTTTCTAATCAAGGCAGTCACGCAGCATGAGCCGCCTCGTGATTCCTCATTCAGAAAATCCGAATCGGTCTTCAGGTAACCATGCTTCACAGCCGTCTCGGTTTCATTCTCGTCGTCTCTTCTCATCACTTCATCTATGATATTCTTATTTAAGTTTTCTGCGGCAAACTCAGCAGCCATCGCACCTCCATGCCCATCAAATACACCAAACAGCGCCTGCACATTGAAAGTAGCAGAATTAGGTTAGCGCTACAATGAACTGAATTGACTAAGTTCCTGTCAGAACAAAACTTTTCTGGAGTTCATTGCCGTTTCTTGGATTCTAGCTTTAACAACTTAAGTCGGTAACCTAAGGTTCCAACCAGTTTCTTTCTGGCGATCACACATACGAAGCACATCTCATCCTGAACCATTCGAGGACAGTAGCATAAACCATTTTGGGATCTTCATCGAACTCTCCAACTAAAGCTAATAGTCAGGTACAACGATCGCGATCCAACGCGAACGCAAGCTATTCACGAATTATAAAGGAGAAGCCCTAGCTGAAAAAAAAAAGAAGAGAAAAAGTTACCTGCTTGCTGTCTCCATGGATAGCGACCGAAGCAGAATACCGATCCTCCATGGCTTCCCTCCTCCCTCTCTTGCAATAAACAGAGTACCCGTACTCCTCCCTCTCCTCCTCCACGCCATCCCTCGCGGCGGCCGACGGCGTCGCCGGCACCCCAAAGCTCAGCGCCGCCACGGGTATGTCGAGCCTGGTGGGCCTCTTCCGCTTCAAGACCGTCGGCGACGCGCCCGAGCCCGGGACCTGGACCTGGACGGCGCCGGAAGCGGCGGACGAGGAGGCGTTCGAGAGGCCGGTCGGCGGCTTCTGGAGGCGGAGCCGGAAGGGGGAGGACGGCGAGGAGGAGGAGGAAGGCGAGGAGGAGGAAGGGGGAGGGGAGGGCTTGAGGTGGGCGAGGGGGAGAGAGAGGGCCTCGGGCGAGGAAGTGCGGATGGAGGCCTTGTTGCAGAAGAGGGAGGAGGAGATGACTCGGGACGGAGAGAAGACCGGAGAGTTGGAGACTGCGACGGAACAAGACATGGTCGTCCGAGGTTGTTTCGCCTGTTCGCTTCTGATCCGTGTGTGTCAGACGGCGGTGGTGGTGTTCGTTCGCTGCAACGTTCGATTTTTTCTGGAGAAGAGAGAGGGGGGAGGAGGAGGAGGAAGGAAAGTGGTCTTTTTGGAAGTGAGGAACAGACGGAGAGAGATGGAAGGGTTTATAAATGGTGGGGGGGAAGCGGTTTTTTTCCGGAGAGTGCGTGTATGATGGGGAGAGATTTTTTCACGTTCAGATTCAACCATGGTTTGACCAGGGATGGAGACGCTCCGACCGCGAAAGTACCAAAATGGCCTCCCACCTTCTTTTGCTGGCTAATATTGTGGAGGGTTTTCCTTTTTTTTTTTTTTTTTTTTTTTGGGTTTTATGAAATGGGAAATTGCGAAAAAAATTATCTGCTTTTGCTGTTTGTTGTTTGGTCCCTCTTTTAACTTCTCCGAAAATAATCGTGGAATTAATATATGCTTGTTGTGGTTATTTTATGTCGTAACGAAGATATGAACTAATTTTAAGAGCGAAAAATCAAGTTGAGCGTTCAAATTGAATTTATTAATATTGTTAGATTGGATACTTATTCTCTATGGTTCTCTTGAAGCAGATAGTTATTACGTTGCCATGATATTTTCAGCATGTGGAATTTCTCCTCTGTACACTGAAATTCAAGTTATTGTCACGTTCACCACATTACGAGTCTTTGATAACACAAAAGTTTCATGTCTATAACATTTCCATATGCTTTTCCATGTTTTGCGCACCAAACGACACTGGTGGTTATAATGTCAAAGATTTCTCACTCTTTTTAATACTTTATAAAGAGGTTTGTTGATGATTAATCGTAATGAAATTGTATATTTTTGAATAGATACGAAAAAGTACAATTTCCCCTCACGTACTTCTATTAGCTATAGTAAGATTCTTAATTTTATTTTGAAATTGGTAGCTCTTCTACTCTTTCTTTTCCAGGCAGGCACATGGACTAGGTTTATTATCAGGACTCAACGTTTTTCGGAATCTACAAAAAAAAAAAAAACATAAAAAAAAGAAAAAGCAAGACCGATGGGAAGGAGGGGGTAATAACGGAATTAGAGGATGGGAAAGGAGTAGTGGGGGGGGTGCCAGGGCAGATAGCCGAAAAAGAGAGTTTCAAAGTTGGAGCGAAGGTCAAAACACGTTACTTGGTTACAATTCAATACGCTTTCTCTCCATCACTAAGCCTTCTTTTTTCTTCCTTCTTTTTTTCTTTGGTCAATAAAATGGTCGCTTTCTTTTACTCCACAAGAATAATGCCCTGTCCTCACATTGAATTTTCCTTTTTTTCTTCTCCTAATTTCGCAAGGTCGCAGCTCTTTCCCCCCCATTCATTCGCCGGTGAGGACGAGGACCGAGCGAACCGGACAAGAGGCGGCCGAGTGGGGCCCCGTTTTGAATTTGACTCGTTCGTAAGGGTGGGGAGGCCAGACCGGGACAAAAGAGGGACGGAGGGCAGGCGCTCTGAAGTTACCGTTAGGCTCTGCGGGAGGGCCGGTTGATGAGTTAATATTTTTGCTTTTTGGCATCATCTCACGACCGTTGGCGCTTCTGCCTTCTGGGGGAGGCAACATATCTCGACCAACCACTGCCTAAATATCTCCACCCCCCGACCCTCCCTTGGTCCCCTACATCATACGTGTCCGGATCGGTTGAAATCGTGTTGTCGAGCGTCCCGAATTGCTAAATAATTTAGAAATTGTTTCCCCAGGGTTATATTGAAAAGGAGAATTATACGATCATTAGGGGATCCATTATTCTTTGTTCCGCCACGTGTAGATTGATTAGTTGGAACCTAGCTCGAGAGCTGGCTTTAAACTCTGGTTGCTTCGATCACTCGCTCGATTGCTTTGACTTTAGTTTTATGATTTCTCACTTGTTCTCTCTCATATCGAGTTAGGATTTATGGACTAGCAAATTGGGGGTTTTAGGGCTTACTTCGAGATTTCACTCGCAAATCTCGTGAGCTAATTGAGATAATTTTTCTTTTTTCAGGACAAAAGAATGCTCGTTCTCCTGACAAGATGTGACCACAAGGGGACAATTGGCACATGTTCATACACTTGAGGGGGCCGGTTTGAAGTCAGGTATTGTGAAACAATGGTCGTTTCGGTGAATTTTTTCAAAATATCTTTTGAGTGTGTGAAAATAAATGCCCTCATATTTTCACATATACTTTGTTGAAAAAAACAGAAAAACTCTTTTTTTTTTTTTGCAAAAATAGAAAAACTCGTTTGCTATTTGTCAAATAACACGTTTTCTCCTTGGAGGTTTTCTCATTGGATACGTAGAAGATGACGGCAGCAGGGTCACAGGGGTCTCAATCACGTTTTGTTTTCCTTGCCATTAATCAATCCACCGTCAAAGGAAACGTAGGAAGCATATGAGCCAGTCCCGTGAGTAGCCACTAGGGTCAGTCATTTCTTGTTCCATTCCCCACACACTCGTAAGACCAACCAGCCTGGAATTTTGCCTTGAATTGCTGGAGACCCCACTAGTAATTTGACACTTTGGAAATTGGGCTGGATCTCCAATACTTCGACAATTTATAATGACACCTTGTAAATTGGGCTGAGCCCCATAGACCAATTGAACGATGCCCCGGTCATTGACCATCATTCTTACATATCATATATGGGAACAAGTGTATTGAAAATTTTAAAATTTATCAATAATTTAATATTAAAATTTTCAAAAAGCATAATTAAATCATAAAATTTGTCTTCTAGACAATTCAAATTAATCAAATTAAATCATTTCTTCGATAGCACTTTTCCAAAGTTTTAAGATATGATTGCTCGACAAATTTTAAAATTTGATTACATTTTCTAAAAATTTTAAAATTCAATTACTTTTTTTAACAAATTTTAGGATTTCTAATATACTTATCCCTTATAAAACTTGTAACATAATTATCCCTTTTAATTCGTGTTGTTTCATTAGGTTTATCTTCATTTTTTAAAATCTCCAAAATAATCATAATCAAGATCCCTTCCCATTATTGTTATTCTTCTTTTTTCTAGTTCTCTATTTCTTTGTCCAGTCCAACTTTCATTTGGTCCACCTGGATTCAAATCGGGTGTGCTTAGTCCGCAATCTTCACAAAGGGAGAGACCCCTGTTTCTCTGCTCACGAGCTGAAAATTGAAAGTCAAATGGGGCGAGCAGTTCACTCTTCTTCTACTTCTTCAGGGGTTACTTCTGGGCAATGTGATTAGCCTGTTGATAATCCAGGCTTACCGACGTTAACTGGCAGGGTTGAAAATGATAAAAAAGACCTAAATTTGTGGATCCGAAATAAAGATAATGTGGTTCCCCGACGTCCAAATTACTTCACAAAGAATGAAGCACTGGATAGCGAGGGGAACGATTTTATCGGCTTCATTCTTGAAACTAATGCCCGAGACAACCACATGACATTGATTGCTTCGGCAGCAATATGAAGCCAGACGTTGATTTGCAGCAATAACAACAATAACAACACGAGATTGGATTACTCAATTTCAATTTCAATTTCCAATTCGGGAGAGGATGCATCTGATTGGTGAGACTCAGTCCCTTAGATGTTCATAAAGAGTTGCGATCATGCTCGCAAGTCATTACAGGTCTGTAGAGCTCATCACCGTCTCACCTACAGATCAACGGACAAACGAAAGACAGAGAATACGAGGAAAACGCCCAGAGGAAAAGGGACATGAATTTCGATGGAAAGTGGGGATATGTAGCTGCTCCAGTGTTTCTCCCAAAGCAACGATGCAAAAGCAAGTCAGAGGGAGTTTGATAAGACCAAAAGCAACACGTAGTAATATCGCTTCAAGGGAACGAGTCTCGTGGGAATCGAATAATCTCCTCACAGACCAGATAGCGAAGCTCAGAACACAAATCCATCCTCATCTCGCACAGATCGACAGACAGACATGTAAAACGCATGCGAAATCGAGTTCACGCGGAAACAATCCAGCTAATCAAGCATCGATAAAGAAGAAGAAGCCGAAGAACGAAGAAGAATACGAGAGCTAATCGAATCGAACGGAGGATTATCGTGCAAACCGAAAACCCTAGCTTCCACGGGTGCTCCAGCGGCGTGGCAATTGGCTGTGTACAGAAGTTGGGGGTGTTCTGCATTTTATAAAGAGGAAGGGGGGATAATCCGACGGTCGAAATGGCGTCTCGTTTCGGGAGATGAGCGGCTACCGATGCCTTTCGGCTTGCGAGCCTGGCCGCAACATTTGCCCTAGTTCTTCCCAACCAACAGCGTGCGAAGTTGCGTACTATCTCTTGGGCCTTGAGGAAGCCCATAAAGGTGGCCCATGTGAGTTTGTCCCTCAGATGGGCCATTCGGCGTGGGCTCACTTAATTGAGAGCCGGGCTTATGTTTTTAGGGTGCATTTGGGACCAACATTTCCAAGGCCTTTGGGCGTTGAAAGCCCATTGAGCCAAATATGTGGTGTTTGGCTAATTTTTTTCAAATCCCCTTATGCAAAGGCTAGCCTTTTGAAGGCTAAAAGCCCAAGGCAGCTAGGGAGTTGCCTTGGGCTTTCTAGCATTCTCGGCATGTTGCAGGAGGGATTAAAAACCAAAATTTATTTTTCCTTTGTTGCCCTTAGAATTTTACTAAAATTCCAAATTTGACCATTTTAAAATAGAAACCTTAATCCATAACGCCAAGGAACTGCTCACGTTCATCTCTTCTCTACTCTTCTGGATGCTTCTTCAGATCTTGCTCTTCAAACTCACCTCTTCGGTCATTGAAGCTCGTTTCTTCGGTCGCCTACCCAAGCTCGCCTCTTCAATTGCCGAAGCTCACTTCTTTGATCACCTACTAAAGCATGCATGTTCGATCGCTTGCTGAAGTCTCACCTCTTTGGTCACCGAAGCTCGCCTCTCTAATTGCCCGCTGAATCTCGCCTCTTCGATCGCCTCTCTCTGGTAGCATCTCTTTTCGTTTAGCAATTGCCGGTTTCTTTAAATTTCAATGATTCCATCCCGGCGAATGAGTTTTGTAATGCTGGAAATTGACAATACTTGTACTTGCCGTTTGGTAATTAGAGTGCATGTGAGCACTTTCGCTTTGGAAAGACTTGCTTAAAGGTCCTGCCCTTTTGTATTGCTAGATGGTAGAAAGCAAGAATTAGAGCAGAAACTCTAGTTAGACACTTTGAAATTTAATAAATCAATACTCTTAACATCTGCATTTGTTTGTGTAAAGGATAATATCATCTTTAACTGTTTGGGCTTCCCATCATTGGACTGTATGTTTGGAATGAGAAATCATGCCAAACATATAATTGTATGCAATAAAGAGACACGCCAGTAATAAAGGCAAATTTTAGGGCAGCGGAGCAAACCGGCATCTTTGTTATGAATTGTACTGTAAATTTACCATTATTGGAATTCTCGACTTTGCTAGTTTGGGAAAAGCTTGGCACTTGCAAATGTGTTTGGTGTTTATGTTAGTCAACTTCTTTTATGTTTTTCTTGGATGAAGGGGTGGGCAATAGCTTTCGTGATCCTAGGAGTTGGAATGTACCACTCAGCCTTTTTATGCTGGTCAATTTGCATGAGATCGCCCATTTTCTTTGTATTTTCGGAATGGAGAGATATAGCAAATACGAATACCTAGTGTGGTCTAATTCATTGAAGTGCTTACTATTAGTCTGGACTTGATTTCCTGTGCTAAACCAGACTAGAGTGTCGGAAACTTTATTTCGATATGTTCTTTTTAAAATTGTTGTTGCAGCAATCATTATGTTGAGTGTTAATGCTTGGTTGTGTTCATATCTTGTTAGATGATGATATCTCATTCAGTTAGGCCTAGGTAAAATACCCTGTACCACCAATTAATAAAAAAGAATACTTAATTCTTAGGATTTGCTAATATTTCTTTCCTTCTCAATTTCAAAATGCATCTTTGTATGCTTGTGTGTGTTTGAGGGTGTAGTTTCCTGCTTCATGTCACTTGTAGTTTCTTGAGGCATTCGAGTTTACAACCATATCAATTTTATTGATGTTTCAATGAGGAAGTTGGTTTTATGTTGCTTTGCTATATCTTTACCAAGCTTAAAGACATAGAGAATACAGGCAGAAGATAATCTCAAATTATCAGGTACCTCACCAGCAATCTCTAAACAGTTTCTCACTTTTTGAGTTCATGGGTAATGTCAGCATCACACTTCACCTCTCTTAGATATTGCAAAATCTTGTTTTCCTCTTTCGGCGAACTTCAAGTTGTTGATTGGAGCTCCCATTAATAAAATTTGATATGTACATTTATGTTTTTTTTTTTTTTTTTTTTTTTTTTTTTTTGCTGTCTTTACTTTTTGTGGTGGTGCTGAGGTTTTGGTGTTTAGAGGCAATGACATAATAGAACTTAATGATTGGGATCACTGTCTTAGCTGAAGAAGAGAATGAGATAATATTTTGATTGGCGATATCATGTTTATCATGTAGATAAACTCTTGACTCGTGGAGATGTCGAAATTTTAGAGGCATATTAAGCAGAAAATTCTCGCCTCTCTCTTCGCTCAAAAGGTCTTGAATCCAGGTTCTTTCGCTTTTATTCCTTATTTTTCTGTTCTTTTTCCCCACTCATGTCCAGTTTGGTGTGCTCTTTCTTGGGTTCATGTGAATTGGATTTTAATTTATTTCCAGTGCCCCTTACTTTGTAAATTTTAGAGGGTTGTCTTCAAGGAAAAATGTATATTTAGTGAAGCCCTTTGCAAAAATTAAGTGACCTCATGTCTATTTTAATGTTATGTCAAAATGTACATACATATGTGTTCATCCATGTTTACGGAATTGGGTCATAGTTAACCTCATTTGTTTTCATTTTTCAAATATGTTTGTGTTCATTTTATTAGAAGATGGCAAGTTCATCGAAGGAAAATGCATATTGAAGCCCTGAAGATGTAGAAACTTTTTCTTGATTGTGCATTGAACAAATCGAAAAAGGCAATCGTCTTGCAAGCAACAAAATGGATGGATGGATCGTTATAATTAACAAGTTTGAGAAGCTGAGGGAAAAAAATTACGATAAAAATCAAATGAAGAGTAAGTGGGACAATTTAAAGGAACAATGGAAAAGATGGAAGTAATTGGTTCAAAAGGAAACAAGACTAGGGTGGGATCCAAGGAAGAAAACTATTGATGCAAGTGATGAATGGTGGGAGAGAAAAATTTAAGTGTTTATCTATTCTTTTTTTACTCTTTTTTTTTTTGTAAGTTCATATTTTATAATACAACCCCTAAAAATATTTTATTACAACATGTCAATTCTAAGCTTAAAGTCTTTCGAACCAAAGACATATATTCAGATGTTGAAGTTTTGTTTAATCAAATGTTCCAAGGTACAGTTGCTATTGAAAGTATTACTTGGAATCCTGCACAAGATTTATGCAATGATGAGAATGTTCATGCCACACAAGCCGATATTAGTGGTTGTATAGGATCTATTGATGATTCTTTAGAGCGTAATATAGGCAAAATGAATACCCAACCAAATCAAAGTAAGAGTCATAAAAGAGCGTTAGAAAGTTCAACGAAGCAAGCTAGAGGAAAGAAATGAAAGAAATTGATCGGACCTGATCAGTCAGTATTGCAAATTGACAGACTTTGTTCAGCTATTGAAAGTAGGAGCAATGCAACATCAATTGCAAATGAGTTTAATCCTTAGAAAGAAATTGTGTAAATATTGAAAGCCATACATGAGGTCAAGCAAGATAGGAAGTTGTTTTTCTTTACACTCTCACATTTTTTTGAAAAGAAAGATAACATGCAGATTTTTATGATTTTGGATGGAAATGAAGAAAAAGTTGAGTGGTTAAAGTATGAGTTGGAAGAGCATAATAATTGTTGCTAGAATGTCACTTACTTGTTCGAACTCTTTCATATTAATTTATGTTATAATGTGAGACTTATTTTGGATAAGTGATTTGCACTACTTGTGAACTTTTTTTCCTAATTATGTTCTAATGCGAGACATGTTTTTATTTTGTACCATTTTGATTGGGTGGAGTTTGCATATATGTTATGGATGATAAATGTTCCATTGATGGATAATTATTCGTCACTTTTCTTACTATTTTATTGCTTTAAACAGGTATAAACGATTCTCTTGAAAGAGAAATCCATGAAAAAGACGACGGGGAATATTGGCAACTTGTGGGAATTACTCAAGCGACAATTGCTTATCAGGCAACATAATAAAAAAATAAAAAAATATTGTAGGACTTTATCATATATAGGAAATGCATGATTAGGAGAGTTGATGGGTGAAGATGCTAATCCAATAAGATGTTATCAAATATTTAGAATGGATAAGATTGTATTTAATAATTTAATGCATGATTTAGTAACATGTTATGATCTTTAAAGAACTAGGAATATTGATGTTACAAAATGCTTGGAATATTTCTTCATATTTTAGGATATGGTATAGGTAATAGGTTAACACAAGAGTGCTTTCAACACCCTGGGGAAACCATAAGCAAGTATTTTAGCTTAATATTAGATAAAGTATGTGAAATGAGAAAAAATTTTATCCAACTAGCTGACTGGCAATTTAAGGATTTTCTAGAGAAGATCAATAATAATCGAAAATTTTATCCTTAATTTAAGGTATGTTTTTATTATATAGTAGGAAGAAAGAACTAAATGCAAATTTTGATTATATAATAATATTTGCTTTTTTGTTTGAGGATTGCATTGGTGCTATTGATGGCACACATATTCTAACGGTGATACCTACAAAAGATCAGATTCATTTTATTGGTCGAAAATGTATACCGACTCAAAATGTCTTAGCGGTGTGTAATTTTAATATGGAATTCATTTATATTTGGGCTAGTTGGGAGGGACAAGCCCATGACACTTGTATTTTCTATGAAGCCCTAGGGAGATGTGATGTGCAATTTCCTCATCATTCTCCAGGTCCATTAATTAATGATTTTTGTACATTAATATATATTAATATGACTTATGTTGATTAAATTTACATTATATTTGTGTAGATAAATTTTATTTAGTAGATGTCGGATATCCAAATCCAAGTTATTTGGGATCATACGAAGAAGTTAGATATTACTTGCTAGAATTTCAACAAGGTCCTACCTCTACAGATTATCGAGAGGTATTCAATCGTGCTCATTTCTCGCTACAATCGAAAATTGAGCAAACCTTTGGTATATTGAAAAAGAAGTAGAAGATTCTAAAGTACATGCCAAGTTTTCCGTTTGAAAAGTAAGTAAAAATTGTTATAACAGTAATAATTTTGTATAATTATATATAACGAAACGCCATCAACGATAGACATTTTGCAAGTGCAGATTTGGATCACAATTATGGATATTCAGTTAACCTTGATAATACAAATGAGGGTCTTAATATTTCAAATGAAAATTTATTTTGTGACATAGTGTATTTACATGATCAAATAGCAATGAGTTTAGTAAATACTTAAGGATGCTTGTAATTTTCAATGAAAACCTATTTCTTTCTTTGATGTATATGTAACCATGTCTATTATAATGAAATTACTCTTTTTTAAATTGAGAAAAAAAGTCCACTTTGATGTGATTTTTTACTTATGAATTTGTTAATATATGCATTTTACATTACATCTCAAAGCAAAAATATAAAAAAGTCATTGTTTTTATTTTCATTTAAAAAAATAAAAATTAGAAAACCTTAAATTGGTCATACCAAAGCACTTCTCAAATATGTGTTTACCAAACAGCATTTCTCTAAAGTTGCTTTTCAAGACACATTTCAATTATAATTTACCAAACAGTCTTTGCATTTCTTCAAAATCCTTTAAATTAAAGATCTTTGCATTTCCTTAAAAGACTTTATCCAAAAGCCTTTCCAAACGCACCCTTAGTTTTTTTCCCGCCTGTTTTGTTATTCCTCTTCTGCTAAAGTTCCACATCGAACAAGCACCGACTGAGAGTTCGCATGCTTTCACGCTTCTTTTTGTGCAATTGGAATTTGTGGGTAGCATGTAATGGAGTAATGTTATCCAAATGGACCTACCAAAAAATTGTGGGCAGTCATCATCTTTTGAATTAGTAATGGATGAGTGAAGCAAAAATTTGCCAATGTCTATCATCATTTAGATTAGCGGATGAATGGCATACATTTCTCTAACTTCTTTGATCTTTCTGGTGGACGATAAAGGTTTAATTTATAAGGGCGGATTAAAATGTGATGACAAGAGTTAGTCAACACGGGGGCCGACCTCAAGTTCAAAAGTTTGAATTTTTGGATAAGGATTTTTACACCATCAATGTTTATCTGATGGAGGTGAGGGAAAAGGTAGGCAAGAAGTAGAACTTTATTAAAGGTTAACTGAGTATTTTATTTTATTTTATTTATGTTTAGCATGTTTGGCGAGTGAAATGGATGAGGCCGAGTGCAGAACGTGACTCGCTCTCCCCAATTCAGATATTCATTGCCCAAATAAAAGACTGATACGGTCGAACCATGTTCATCCCAAGAAAAGCGTCCACGTTCAAATCCTGGAAAACGATTAGACGGAAAGACGTCAGCGCGGCAGTTGGCAGTTTTTGGCCGCGTCGTTTGTTCTCCGCTTCTTATCCGGTCCCCCCCACGTCAATAATCGCGACGAGTAGCCAAGTGCAGACAGCTTTTTCCATCCACGTGCACTTCACTCCGCGCTATCGGTCGCCCATCTTTGCCCCTTTCTCCTTCCTTCCATGCCCAGCCGCTGCCAGATTGACACAGCTTTAATCAAAGTCGCCCCGTGTAAAGGCCGATAAACGTTTAATTGTGCAAGGACGCGTCGGTTGTTCTCCGCTTCTTATCCGGTTCCCCCTTCAATAATCGCCGACGAGTAGCCAAGTGCAGACGTGCACTTCACTTCGCGCTTTCGGTCGCCCATCTTACCCCTTCTCCTTCCATGCCCAGCTGCAGCCAGATCGCCACAGCTCTAGTCAAAGTTGCCCTGCATAAACAAAGTATAACTATATAATTTCAGGTATTGAGTTCAATTCCCATATCCTATAAGGAGACGGGATTAAAATCTGAACAGGAAAGTTAGAATAACAATAAAGTAAGACCGATAAAAAAAAAGAAGTTTCTTCACAGCTAAGCCTCGGTTAAATTATGATTTTGGAAATCCAAATTCGCTGTGCATCATTGACCTCCGATTGCGTGCTTTGTTTCGAGCCCTGGAATCAAGGACGGGCAAATCCCGAGCCAAATCTTGTTTTACGGCTCCGTCTTCTCTTTGAATAATGGAATCTGCCCAAAAGGCTGGCTCCTCGGAAGATGTTCTATCCAAAATTTCCCTGTCAATCATTTTCCACACGAATTAAGTCAAAAATGACGGCCCTACACAAGCTTTCTCCCACTTCATCGTGTCTACCCTTCTCTCTTAGCCTTCATGCCCAAAATATCATATCTATATGGGGAAGTTAGTCTGAATACAACGTCACTTGGACGATGCAACTGCAATTCAAAGACTTGTTTCGGACTTCATCACATCACGCGTCCACTAAAATGTTATACGAATAGGTCTAGCCGAAAGATATATGGAGTTCAGCCATCAAGGTCATGTAGCTTTCCGACAAAGTCAATCCCTTAACCATCCCTTCTTCTTTTTTTTTCTCGTCTTTGTGTAATAGATTCTAAATTGAAGTACCTTGCAACATAATCGTTGTAGGCATCCCTATCGAGCAATATGTTAGCCCGTTTAATGTGACCTATCATCTTAAGCATGAATTAAATGGTCGGATTGACAAAGAACACGAAAATATTTGCGTCTAACTACAGGCTGACCAGCTATGACACGTGCACCACAATCGGAAACACGTTTAACTACATGTTAGGTAAGAACATCACATCAAAATCCGCTAGCACTAACCCATTTTCCCCTCTTGCTACACAAGCTCGTTTTACTACTCGATATCTAAATTTTAGTCAAGATTACGTGATTTCATTGAGAATAAATTTCTAATAACACCAAAAAATGAACAAGTCAGTTCCTGGAAATTATAGTTGGAGGGACCTACTGGCCATACTGATTCAACTGGGAATTATTGGAGCTCCCTGTCCATTGACTCAGTCCTCGAAACTGGACTACAATGATGCTGGATATGTCCAAAACGGTACCAATGTCCATCCCAATCCACCGGTGCCATCTCTCATCTCCCAACTGGACACTCGTACCATAATTTCTCTGCCCCGTCCTCGGCCAAAACTCCAATTTTCTACGGCATGCAGTCGCGGTCCTCATCGATGTCCGATCAATGGGTCTCTTTCTTCTTTTCTTCTTTCTTTTTTCTTTCGTTCCTTTCATAGCGGGGACCATATGGATCGAACTCCAGCATCGTGCTGGATCAAATTCAATATTTTTGACTCTTGAGGCATGTGATTCTGACTCTTGCCCTCATGCCTCGCTTGCGGTGTCGACTCTCTCCTCAGGGATTCCTTGGTCCACCCGCCATCCTAGGAGATTGGTTCATGAGTCAGAGTCGAGTCGATTCGGAGGGACAAAAAAGGAATAAGCATATCGAAAATATTAAAATTTGTCATGAAATTATAACTAAAATTAAACATTCAAAATACAAATAAGTCTTAAAAACTTGTCGAAGTAATGCATCAAGTCCTTCCATTGACTTTGTTTAACTTGACAAATGAAAAACCTAAATTTGTTTTTTTTTTTTTTTTTCCAGATCTATGTAATGCTAACGTGGCTAAATATAAAGGATAATGCCAAAACGAAATTGTTTTGGTTCAGATCTGAATTTTTTTCATCTAAACATTATTTAAATTAGATTTGAAAAATATCAACTAAATTTAAAGTAGTCGACCCTTGCCCCACTCTCTTTAGAGCCCTTTCCGACAATGTTGGGCGGCGGTAGCGAGAATTTGCATTCTCTTTTTTTGTGTGTGTTAATTTAGTTTATATATAATCTAATTTATATAATATTAAATTATAAAATTAGATATGGATCAAAACGACGTCATTTTGGCATTATTCTTCATATTTTAGCCATGTTAGCACTATGTAGGTTTGAGAAAAAAAAATTAAAAAAGCCATGTCGGCATTTTTCGTCAGTCAAGTTGAACAACATTAATGGAATAACTTGACTACACTAATTTGACTATGCAAGACTTGATTGCATTTTTTTAAAATTTTATAACTCAATATAACTTTCATGACCTATCTTAGGAATTTCAAGCCACTTATCCCCAAAAAAAGAAAAGAAGATATTTGGGATCCATTTCATCAATGCTAACTAATTTAGATAAGAGTTGGTAACACAAAAATTAGTTGGTAAATTAATCTCATAAAAGAGTTGGTTAGCAAGACTATTTTAACAAAAACACAAAAGTGTGGTAATTGGAAGTACAAATTGATAATAAAAAAAAAATGGTTAAGTATTAGTGAGCAACTCAAATGATTATGACAACCAAAACTATTTTAACAAAAACTCAACATTGTCATTCGCCCCCACGTCCAAAAATCTCTACCAGCTTCTTCAAAATTATTAACATCATGGCCAATTAGAGGGGTTCATTATAAGAAAATGTGTCTTCATCAACACTATCACCTTCGTATGGAACAACAACAGCTTCTCGATATTAATGATTTGGAGGAAACCAATGATAATTTTTGGATTTGTTTGGGGACAGATTTGGGATTATGATGAAATTTTGTGATTTTTTCTCTAGACATGAATAAAAGTTTAGGCCAATGTGGGATTGAACCTAAATTGGGAGTCTTTTTTTTAGGGAATTAGACCCGATATATCGTAAATGCATGTTCAAACGTATAAGATTAATTTGGGCAATCAGAAGTAATTAATAATAGCAATCCACATGCTCGTGGAATCTAAATTTGATCTCGTCAATTGCATATCGTGGGGTTAATCTTATCAGATCATGTAAATTTATCACGAGGATTTTAAAATAGAAAGGTCAGTCGGGCAGTTCCAGTTAGATGGCGACACCATCTAAGGTTGTGGATCATGGTGTTAATTTTTAGATGGAGACAGAGAGAATCAGATCGTATATTTACTTGCTAATACTCACTCGACATCATCCACAACTTCCCTGCATCTTTGAAATCTTGTCAGCTTTGATAAATTGATCATGTTTTGATCTTTAATCTATAATTAAAGAGAGAAGTTAGATTTTCATTCATCAAATTCGTCTATGAAATTTTTAGTACTCTACCTTGAACAGAAACTCAATTCTTGTCTATCTAATACCCATTATGGTAGATATAAACACCAACATTACAAGATTGGAAATGGGACAAAAAAATTCTTATTTTCCATGATCTTTCACGTAGCCATTTTTATTTTTATTTTTGAAACCGTCACTTGACCTCGTGGTAAAAGATGGCTTCATGTCATGTAATTAAGCCATAAACATTCATTTACGACCGATTATAACCTTATTAAAAAAAGAAGCGGTACTTTAGAGACATTTTCAGTTCGATTCTCGATCTCAGAAATTGCAGCCATAACATGAAATTTCAGTCTGAGATTCAAATCACCCCGCATTATTGTACCTACCAAAGAATGAAATCCACAAAAGTTTTTGCTTTTATATGTGCCTAACGCTTGTTTTCGGGGGTTCTGCTTCCCCTTCTAAATGTCGTGCCATTAGCTCGCCAAGCCGAGGTTGTGGACAAAGGATAACCCACAGATATGGTACAATGTTTGTTCCATGGCAACGTTTGCATGTTCTCCCCCAAAGCCAATGCCATGCACATTCATTGATATTGTCGAAACTAGCGATGCCGCTAAACCACGTTTTTGTCAAAGCTTTGCCCTTTCCATCTAGCCGACTCTACTCGTATGTGAGACGATTTTGCTTTGACCTGCATAGTAATTCCGTCCATCTAAATCAACCACTCCCGTTCATGAATTCATTTACATCATTTCAAATCTATAATGTCTGTTAATCTGTCCATCTAAATCAATCACTCCCGTTCATGAATTCATTTACATCATTTCAAATCTATAATGTCTGTCAATCGATGCCGAGTTTCTAAATGGGTGAATGAGAAAAATATAAAGACTTCGACAAGCAATTCAAATGAGAATTAGTAAATCAAAATAAAAGAAAAGCTGACTAGTGACACATAAAAGCCTTGAGGAGTCCGTGTAAGAGTTAATAAATCTAAGGCCTTTTTAAGATTCATAGACAAAATTTGCAATTCAAAAATATTAAAGTCCAATAAATATTGTTACATAACTCAAATACGAGTTAGTATTCCAAAACAAATTGATTAGTTAGTCCAAAAATTTGGTAAGTCACTTAAATAAAGATTGGTAAATTTATATAAAAAGTTGATAAATTCAAAGAAACTGATGAGAAAGAAAAATAAAGTTGATAAAAGTTAAGAAATTTAGTAATTTGCAAATTGTAAGAAAAAAGAAACAGATAATATCCCCAAAGGTTTTGGTAAGGTACCGACAAATTATCCTGTCCCCATTATATCAAATTTCTCTTTCTGTTGGACTTATCTAGATGCCCATCATAATCCATGGATGGACAACTTGAAATTTGACAAATGTGAAAAGGAAGTGCTCAGTCGGATGTGGATCTTTACCCAAAAAAAGAAAAAAAAATCGGATGTGGAACATCGTGTCCGGACCCCTTGGCGGTGCTTTAACGAGCCGACCATCTAAATAAAAGCGCATGAAATTTAGTTAGTGGACTATTTCATGAAAAAATTATCTAAAAAATCATAAATTTATTATACCGAAATCAATTTAGTTCTGAACTTTTTAACTGTACCAATTTAGTCATCAATCTTTCTACGACTTACCAATTTAATTTAAAATCTTTCAATTGCATCAATTTAATTTTAAATATTTTGAAAATTTATCAATTTAATCCTAAATTTGTAAACAATTTGTTAATATAGTCCTTGCGACCAAATATCGAAATAATAGGTTTGGGACTCAACTAATAAGTCTTCAAAATGTCTAGGACTAAATTTGTCAAGATGCATGTGCATGTTGTGTTCAAATCGGAGGACCGATGTGATGTAGAGCAGTATATCCTAATTTACTCACAATTCATTTTAAGTCTTTGAGTAAAGACAAGTTCAATTATATACGTTGATAAGCTCGGACTTGTTTTCCATCACACACCAGTGGGAACAGCAACAACCCATATCTCCCATGTGACTTGTTGGTTGGTTGCTGTTAATAAATTTAAGATTTTCTGAACAATTTTCTCAATAATTCTCACCCCAACATCATCCATTATTAAGATAAGAGGTGGGGAACACCTCTTTGATTGCCGCTTGTGCTGATGGTGTTTTTATGTTTTATTGTTTTTTTTTGGGGGGTGATCGACACGAACAAATGCACAAGGGACCATATAGTACAAGCTACAAACAAAATTCTCAGAATTAATTAAAGCACGGGACGGTCTCATGCATCCATAGCCAATTGCTGACGTTGCGTGGAAGGCTTAAATAACGTTAGCGTGAACAACGTTGAATCGTAGGGTGCGTTGTTTATTGCTCGGGAGACCCAACCAATTTGTCCCTCTCTCTTTCTGTTCAATACGTTCCCATTTCCCATGTGCACCATCGTGTTGCCGAACTACCTCGATATGTACAATCTATGTTAATGAACTAGACTTCTCAAATGCATGGATCGAATTAGGTTTAGGTTGGATCGAAAATGTTCTGATCCAAATAGATATATTTAATCAATTTTAACTCATTTTCATGCAATGTAAATATTGTATCTCATACCGAATACATATTACTGAAATGCTTCTATATTTAACCCAATCTAAAAAAATTCATACCCAAATAGAGATGAGTGCGTGATATAAGTGAGCGCAAGATTCATTGTGAACAAGAGAGAATGAAGATAAGAGTCATAAAGGTGAATTAGGTTTGAGTAAGTTATAAACCCATTTATGATTTATATATTGAATATGACTAACCATATCACATCTCAGCCACTTATATAAGGTTTAAGAAATGGGTTATGACCAATTTTGATAACTTTACAATGTACCTGCCGTGGTACCTATTCTTCTCAAGACAAATACATCCCTTAAAAGAGCAAAAATAGCTTACAAACCTGATAGAATTGAGAATGCTACTTCATCTCATTTCATGCGGTGTAACACCATAACAAGCCTGTCTTATTATTGCCCGTGTCAATTGTCACGGTGTGTGTGAGCTTTCGTGGGACTCAAGACCATTGCCAAATATATAATGAGGGAGTCATTTAAATTCGAATCTTCTACTTTGATACTGTATAAGAATTCGAGGGACATCGTTATAAAAACTTTAAGTTATTAAATTAAGGCGGAGTTTAATATTTGAGAAATGCCCCTTCATTTTCTCTAATGGCGGGCCATCTATTATTCTGACCACGCCCCACCGAACCGCATCAGATTCCAATCGAGCGAATCTTTCAATCGGCATGATCTTAAATTATCTCGACATGCATCTTTAGTTTCGTTGCCTCATGAGACACGAAACCGATCGTCATATAATATGATTGTCTTTCCAATGGCTTCGGCTGCACCGATGCCGATAAAAGGCCAGCTTCCTTAGGTCGCGTGTCACGTTTTGCAAGCAATTTTTCAAATTATCGTTCCTAATTCTATAATAGAGTCGTCGCCATGCCTTACATCATCAACCATTTTAATAGGAAGCTGCATCGATGCCGCCTTAGATATGGACGATTGACAATAATGACAATGATGAAGTTGAGTTCTTTCCATATATATCATTTTCGATCGAGATTTTGGGTTTGGTTTGCTTGTGGCATGGGACTAAACGGCTAATATCTTCCGCATATATCATGTTAGGATCTATCCGAAGTACAGAAGACTTCAATATCAAAAGCGTTTTTCCACGTCGAGAATGATTTTCCGGGAGTCTTTATTTCACCAAACACGTCTCTCTCTCTCTCTCTCCTCTTTGTGATACATGAATTATCCATTTTTTGGCATAAGATTAATGTCTGGTTCGAATGGCGAAATCTGTTGTCGCCGGTCAATGCAACAGCCTCGAGGCTGACGGTGCAAAAGATGGACGGACGAAGGGACGACAATGTCGGGGAGCCCGCAAGGCTTGATGAGTCAATCCGCCATTGCTGATTTACGGTTGCTGACCTCGGAACCGATTGAGGAAAGATGGGAGGCGACTGGGAGAATCGCTGAGTCAGCTCAGCCAGACTTTCGGGAGGATAAAGCCTCTGTAATCCCATTATCTTCTTCGTTGCCGATGTGGATTCGCATCACGTTTGACCTCCCACCCTACCCACTCGACATCAAAGAAAAAACCTCACGTAACTCTCCGTTTTTCACTCCTTTGATTCTACATGTCAATCGTTGATTTTTCTATGTGCATTATTGTGTAGGTTAAGGTATACCATATCGACCGGGAAGATTGTGAATCGGGACGACGTGAGGGTTTTCGGAATCGGTGCCGTTTGGGATGCTCCAAAGCGACACGAGAGTTTGGTTCAAAGAGAATAAGGGAGGAGTGATGTTAGGTTGGAGAGGAGCATGTGGATACAAAATGCACGAGATGTGTCTATGCTAATTTTTGAGCTCTAGTTTGGTAAAAGATTCGTAAAGCTCTCGTTGTCTTGCCGGAATTAGGATGGGTGTGTCATAAGAAATTCGATTGGTAAGCTTTCTATATCAAAGTCATGTCGTGAATCATCTAATATAAGATGAGATGTTTGATGTTCCAAGACGAAGAGACTATGCTATCGCCTTCTTCAATTATCAATGTTGCTTTTTTATTTATGGTACATTGTGTAGACATTTCCACACCACTCATGTCTCAACAACTCGTCATCAAAAGAAAGTCTTTTTTCCCCATTTTTGAAAGTATCGTTCGGACATTATTGAAGCATAGGGAAAGATCAGAATATTCGTTTGGAGATATTAAAACGAAACTTGACATCACCCATCTTGAACAATTCAAAACATTTAACACTATTTAATATCTAGAATATATGATTAGAAGCCGAAAAAGCATGTACTTCAACGCATATATCTACATCGGTCACATAACATACTTTTAAATACGCACTCATATTTGCGAAAATATTATTGACTATGTGCCATCCTATTGAAATCTATACTTATAAAATCAAATTCGTCATCCATGAAAATGGATTGAAACTTTAAAGAAAAATGCACGTCACTTATCCATTAATTCAAAACACAATAACTATCCACTCACAAATCTTATTATTCACTGATTCGAGCGACTTATTCACCGATCCAACTCCCCGGCCTTTTAGTAATATTTAAATTTCATAATTTTCTAATTACTCAAATTGATATTTCACGTTGGTGACATCAATAATGCACGCGCTCCGGGATTTAATGATACCACTACGTAAGATTCACACCGATGGCAATCAAATCAATCGATCCACGTGACAGCGACAGACAAACAGTCCACTCATGCCGGCGAACCAGGAGAGCGCACGTGTCGCGCGATCGGCAGTATAAAAGTGGAGCCGAGTTCCTGCACCGTTCGCCTCGTCGCTCCGCTCGCCCCCACCGCCACACGTGTTGTTCCCTCCCGGCATCTCGCTGCTCCAAACCTTCCCTCGTCGGAAGTTCTTCCCTTTCGCTCCCCCAATCCGCCGCTTCCTTCTTCTTTCGTCCAAGCCTGGTAGCCAGAATGTGTGGAATTCTCGCCGTTCTCGGTTTCGCCGGCGACTCTCAGGCCAAACGGGTTCGAGTGCTCGAGCTCTCTCGCAGGCAATTCCCTCCTTTCCCCCCTTCTTTCGGGTTTCCTTTCCTTCCCGCGCGCGTCGCGGCGGCAAATGCACGTCGACCTTCGCTGCTTCTCTTTCTCTCTCTCTTTCTTTCTTTTTTTTTCCCTCCTTTTTCCGACGTCTTCGCCTTTCGACTTGCGTGAGCCGGCGACTCGTAGGCAGTGGCTTCGTTAAGGGCGAGAAAAAAGAACGATTCTCGTCGCGACCCAGATCGTCTTTTTGGACGTCGCGCGATGAGGACGCGGTGCGGAGGTTCTGTCGTCGCCGGGAGAATTTGGTTCCCGTCGATGCAGTTCTTTGAATTTTTTTTTTTGATAATCTTGATGTGTGCATATACTCGATGGATCAAGGAGAATATTCAGTCGCCGGCTTTCTGGCCGATTAAACTATTTTGAATATGCTCTGTTCACTGTCACCTTCATCAGCGTCTACGTCTTGCTTTCGAAGATGCAGACGTGGCCGTGGGACCCCTAGCCCTAACTACGTTATCGTAGAGGAATCTTATTCCTTGCTATATCCGTCGCCGTTCGATTTTCAAAATTATTCAATAAAATATGGAAGATGACGAACTTATCTGGGCCGGCTCGTGTTTGCTTCGGCCTCCTGCATACGAGATTCTGCCTTTTTATGGTTGGTTGGTTCGATTTCCTGACGCAAGTTGTTGCCTCAACAGGCTGAAGCATCGTGGTCCCGACTGGAGCGGGCTGTACCAGCATGGAGACTGCTATCTGGCCCACCAGCGGCTGGCGGTCATCGATCCGGCTTCCGGCGATCAGCCCCTTCTCAACGAGGATGGGACGATCGTTGTCACTGTACGTTAAGCTTACTTTCGGGCATAATTATGGCTAGGAATAGACGATGTATGCTTCCAAATTTCTCCCCTTTGAAGGAAATGTGCTAGACAAAATCGGTGCGGCACCGGCGGTTGGGCTCGATTTTGGAATCGGGGTCGCATTATTTCTCTCACTGTGCTAAAAGAAAAGTTTTTTCCTTCTCAAATTCAGGTGAATGGAGAAATATACAACCATGAACAGCTCAGGAAGCTTTTGCATAACCACAAATTCAGAACTGGTAGCGATTGTGATGTAATTGCACATTTGGTGAGCCCCTTGGCATTATTTCCACTTCCTTTTGTCTTTTTTCATAGAAGACTAAGCTGCTATTTAATCTTTTGCCAGATATCTCCTTATCATTCGATTGTCTAAGTTACCGCAATTTAAGTGTTGACTAATCTGTTTATCTAATTTAAGCTTTTAGAGCGGTTAGCGGTGGTGCACAAAACTCTCGGCCTAAAATTTTGTTTATATATTTGCAGTCCCTAGTTTGATTTAATAAAATTCGCTAACAGAGCTAGCAAACTACTAACTTTACTTTTTATTGCCTGTGATAGTATGAAGAGTATGGAGAGAATTTTGTGGACATGCTAGACGGAATGTTCTCCTTTGTGCTGTTGGATAGGCGAGACAACAGCTTTATTGTTGCCCGCGATGCTATCGGGATCACCTCCCTCTATATCGGATGGGGACTCGACGGTAACTCCTCGTAGAGAGACCTTGCGAATTAGAAACGAGTAACCAAGCTTTCTAGAAATCCCGAGTATGGTTAACATTTCTTTTGCTGTTCATGTTCAGGCTCAGTCTGGATCTCATCAGAACTGAAAGGTCTGCATGATGATTGCGAGCATTTTGAGTGCTTTCCACCCGGTCATATGTACTCGAGCAAGCAAGGAGGACTTAGGAGGTGGTATAATCCGCCTTGGTTCTCAGAGTCAATCCCCTCAATTCCTTATGATCCTCTTACTCTAAGGCGTGCTTTTGAAAATGTAAGTTGTGTATAATCTGTTCCTATCGTCCAATTGGAGATGTTGATGGGAGACCTAATATGTGAGTGAATTCGTAGGCTGTGATCAAAAGACTGATGACTGATGTGCCCTTTGGAGTTTTGCTTTCTGGAGGCCTAGATTCATCACTTGTTGCCTCTGTCACTGCCCGTCATTTGGCAAGCACGAAAGCTGCAAAGCAATGGGGGCCACAACTTCATTCATTTTGTGTTGGTTTAGAGGTATTTCACAGATTATATCTCGGAAATCGAAAATTGAGGAAATGCTTTTCTAGATCTTAAAAGTGCTTCAATCTGTCGAGCAGGGTTCACCCGATTTAAAGGCTGCAAGGGAAGTTGCGGATTATTTGGGCACAGTTCACCATGAATTTCACTTTACTGTACAGGTACTTGTGCTGAACCTTGAATCCATTTCTATCGTTTTCTTTCTGTTTAATTTCTTGATATGGTTGGATGATGTCTTCACAACCTGTGATTTTCTCTGTATGACCTACAACAGGATGGTATCGATGCCATCGAAGATGTTATATACCACATCGAGACGTATGACGTGACCACAATTAGAGCAAGCACCCCTATGTTTCTAATGTCTCGTAAGATCAAGTCGCTTGGTGTGAAGATGGTGCTTTCTGGGGAAGGAGCTGATGAGATCTTTGGTGGATATCTATACTTCCACAAGGCCCCCAACAAAGAAGAGTTTCATCGTGAAACATGTCACAAGGTGACAAAAAGTTTAATTAGCTAATCCTTGTCTATGTAAGGTTTCGAGGAAAAGAAGTTATGCAATAGATAATCCTTCATGTTCAATTTGTAAGCAGATCAAAGCCCTCCACCAATATGATTGCTTGAGGGCCAACAAAGCTACTTCCGCATGGGGTTTGGAGGCCCGTGTTCCCTTCTTGGATAAAGAATTCATCAATGTTGCGATGTCAATCGATCCTAAGTGGAAAATGGTAAAAGACAATGCTATCAATCATGTTACGATGGTTCTTGTCCATATTGTTCTTGAGAATTAGTTGCACACGGACATATCGTAATTTGAACACGTATGCAGGCAAAATGTGAAGAAGGACGTATAGAGAAATGGGTGCTTAGGAAGGCCTTTGATGACGAAGAGCATCCATACTTGCCAAAGGTTCGACAATTGTGGTCTGAAAATTTTTTTATACAAAAATCTGTCAATATCTTTGGACCCTTGGGTTGATGTGTTCTATATGATGCTCTGCAGCATATACTGTACAGGCAGAAAGAACAGTTTAGCGATGGTGTCGGCTACAGTTGGATTGATGGCCTTAAAGAACATGCGGCCCAACATGTACGTCTCTTCCTACTAGTTCTGCAATGATTTTCTCTCTTCTCGACTTTTCCTCCATATTCGACATTGTATAGGATCGCATTCAACTGCTTACGCCTGCCCACTTGATAATTTTGTCAGGTCACAGATAAAATGATTGATAATGCTTCACATATCTACCCACATAACACTCCCACAACGAAGGAAGGCTACTACTATAGGATGATTTTTGAGAGGTTCTTCCCACAGGTGTTCTTTCTGAACTTTCGTCAGATCACTTTTATGCAGCAATCCAGTTCGTACTACCTAATGCTGGCGAGTTCATGTTTTTCTGATCATGCAGAACTCAGCAAGATTGAGTGTTCCCGGAGGACCAAGTGTAGCATGCAGCACTGCGAAGGCTATCGAGTGGGATGCCGCATGGTCAAACAACCTTGATCCTTCTGGCAGGGCTGCCCTCGGGGTTCACCTTTCAGCTTATGACAAGCATGTGGGTACCATTAATGCTGGAATGGTGCCATCGGAAATCGGAGGGGACGTAAGGAGTATTATGGAAGTTACTGCTCCTGGAGTGGCAATCCAGAGCTAGCATTTGCTTTCTACGGACGGCAGTCCTGCGCCAGCTTCATTTTGCAAGCTTGGCTAACAAATTATGTCTGCATTGTGTGAATAGTTGTGTTCTAGTTCGGACGCCATGTCTTAGAATTTGGTATGTGCTATCTCTAGCTTCTGGCGTTAGTGTCCTGTCAAGCTTGCTTTAAAAAGCGAGAGATCTGTATCGTGGTATGGTCTAAAGCTTGTATCTAAACTTCAGTATAAACTATGTGATCCTGTTTACGCCAACTAACTCGCCAAATAATTTTTTTCTTTTTAGCTAACGGCGTTCTTACCCTCCTGAACATCCATCTACTTCGCATAATGATTCGGTGCTTGAGTTTTGCTTTCCAATCTCTACTTCTATGATTTTTCCTATATATACGCTTGCTGTCAAAGCGAGGATAAGAGAAAGAAACGAGTTCCAGCTCGTAAATTCTGAGTCCTACCAAAATCTACAGGCTCAAAACTCTCGCACCTTGAAATTGTGGAACAGAATGTGATTCTTTCATCATAAAAGGGAAAATCTGCGAAAGCCCGACATAACCTAACCATTGATTAGGTAGATGCTGATTAGAAAAAAGTCACCGCACTTCTCGGCAAAAACAATGTCTTAGTCTTCTTTACATGACAAAGAAGGCATTTGCATCTCCACGCCCCCCCTTTGAATTGTAGAAAAAGGCAGAGAAGTAAATTGTTACAATTGCCAATTAGTGTACATCAGAACAAGAGAAAAATTAGTAAAACAAAGCCGTATAAAAAAGCTGGTTCCAAGTATCAGGCAAGCCGGGAAGGCACCAATGGCTGCAGTCAGCATAACGATCCGGGTGAGCCCTTTGTTGTTGGTTCAGTTCACCGCTGTAGATAGAAGGGTGTCCATCTTTTCGCAAAGCCGAGAGCATTGTTATGTCGAGAAGATATGCAGGGTTACGCATGTCCTTAAGTACTTCATCTACGACTCTCATCTGCTCCAGGTATTCACCTGGATATGCAGTTCCACTCATAGGCACCGTCTCTCCATAACAGTTTTTGGCAGTGGCGATGGCTGTTGCTCCAGCGCTCCATTCAACCGGGCTTTACATATCATACAGTCACTTGAGTCAATTATGTTTCTTACTCAAAGAAAATTTCAGCGTTCTTATTTAGTTATTGAACCAAGTCGATCTAAAACCAGCTCTTGGAGATAATAGCAGTGTAGGCAGGATTTACCTACTCCTTCAAACACTGGCAATTAAACACCGATTACAAAAGGTACAAAAAGTAATGCAGATCTGTTAAAAACAAATATTTCTTTAGTGCGGGACTCTGCTGATGAGTTCACTGATTCTTAGGCTAAGATTTTAGTTTAAAAGCTATATACTTGGCAGCAATCCATTGCCAATTTTCTAAGAAAAGAAACAGCCTAAAGGTAGAGCTAGACCGATGTTCGTGTTTTGCCAGTAATTTTTCCAGTTGGAATTCATATCAAGATGGAGGAAGCTGGCCTTCAACCTTAGCATGAGTCCCCAACATTTAAAAAGCACAACAAACCTGAAAATTAACGAGTTAGGCATGCAAACTCCAAAAGCTGATGAGCTGGCTTATGGTAGACAACAGACTACAGGCTCACAGAAACAGGGAATGAGGGCTGGCTTTTTAGGACACAGACAAGCCTAATGCAAGCTCATGCTCAACCTGCGTAGCTTCCACTCACAACCCAACATCCAACAAGTTTTTCTAATGCTAAAAGCTATACTCACAACCCAACCCAATAACGAGCTTAGAAAAGTGGCCCAGATTTTAGGACCCTTTCTCTTGCTCGCACATACAGAGAACTGCTATTTCTTAAACAGAATGCCAAAACAATTATTCCAGAAAACATGATAGATATACAATATTTTTTAAGGAAAAATATATAAGAAATCCTAAAACTTGTCGATGAAATGCAATTTAGTTCTAAAACTTTCAAAAAGTTCAATTAAGTCCTAAAACTTGTCATGAAAATACGATTAAGTTCTAAAATTTTCAAAAAATGCAATCCAATCCTTTTGTTGATAACATTTTTTAAAGGTTCTAAGACTCAATTGCACTTTTGTGACAAATTTCAAGACTTAATTGCACTTTTTTAAAAGTTTTAGGACTCAATTGCACTTTCATAATAGATTTTAGGACTTAACTGCATTTTTTGAAAGTTTTAGACTCAAATTCACTTTCGCGATAAGTTTTAAAACTTCTGATGCACTTATCTCGTTTTTATACTTAATAGTTACGTTCATGATCAGCAGACAGATGTCTTCCTTCAACACCTGCTTGTACAACGAATTATCAATGATTGAGACGCTCTTTGCTAATTCCTTTTTTTGCATCAATTGCATAAGAACCTAGAGAGAGAGAGAGAGAGAGAGAGATATACTTGTAGTGAGTGGGGGAGATGGCGAGAAAGTAGACGCCGGTGCGACTGCGGTCAATGTTAGCATCGACCCACTTGGCCCACGTTCGAAGCGCTCTCTCCATGGCCGCCCCACGATCCATGTCTTGGTAGTACGACCCTCCTGATTCCATGACATCCCACCTGGGCCCATCCACCATTTCCAATACAGTCATTACTCGGCCCGATATAATCCATCCCCCCATAAAATTCACAGTAACAAGTCTATAAAACAATTTATAACGCGCAATCATCAAACGCAAAAGGGGAAAGGGAAGGGAAGGGAAAGGAAAGGAAAATTGCTTTTGCCTACTCTTGGAGAGATCCCGTGTGGCTCCACCAGTGACCCGTGTTGAACGACAACACATCCGCCTCCCGCCATGCGTTGCCGTTGCCGGAGATGTCGTCGAGCTGGAGAACCCTCCGCCCTTGCACCACGTCTATGTCCACCAAGTACCGGGCCTTATAGAACGAAATGGTCACGCCATAGTCCTGCCTTGTCGTTGCCACAAACTCCAATTAATAAAGTTGAGCAAAACTTGCCCACCAAACATGACATGAGGGGAAGAAAAGCCAAAAGAACGTACTAAATAACAATAGTAAAAAACCAAAGTTTCACTGGGTTCAGTCCTTATGTAATGCAGCTGGCAACAACTGCCCTCAAAAGTTCTGACCCCCAAACGCATCCTTTTGGGCCCTACGTGAGACATCTCTTTTTCCAATGATCTATTGGACAAGATTGAAAAATCCCAGTTTCTTTTTCCCCGAAACCCTACTGATTTTTCAAAACTAAAAATGCAAATAAAGGATAAATTTTCAGATATGGGTTGGATGGAAAATGGAAAATGGAAAATGGAAAATGCAAGTGAGATTTAAGATTGAGGGACATTACCAAGAACTTGAGAGTAGAGAGAGGATCACCTCTGGCCATCTGAGTTTGCGTCTGAGGAGCATCGGCATGGATCAGACACACCAGCGACTCCCATTGATTCTTGCCCAGCGAGTCGCCCACGAACATCACGCTCTTCCCCTTCATTCTCTCCAAGAACTCGACCCCGTTGAACCTGCCACCCATGCCGAACCCCACACCCTCTCCATTCACCCACCACAGACAACGAATCCAAGAAAGAAAAAAAGGGCAAGAAAAAAAGAAGGAATGAAGTACCTGGGGAGCTCGCAGCTGAGAGGCTTCCACCGGTACTTGAGGTAGCCCGAGTCGGGGCGGCCGTACATCTGGCAGTTGTACTCCGGGTCGATGAAGGGGCAAGTGTATTGGTAGAGAGGGAGCGCGTCGTCGCGGACCCACGTGCCCGAGAAGATCGGGCACGTGGTCTGGTTGGCTCGGAGGGTCGGGGTCCGGCTGGGGTGCGCGGTGCGGTGGTTCTTCAAGCTCATTATGATGGCCGAAGAGGAGGTTCGCCATTGGAGCGAAAGCAGGAGCAGACGGAGGAGGAGGAAGAGGGGAAGAAGGAGATGGGTTAATGAGGAGGGAATGGTCATTTCCGAAAACAATATCTTCTCGGACAGAGAAGAAGGGAAAAAAGTGAGAGAGAAAGAGAGAGAGGCGTCTTTGTAGAAGGAGAAAGAGGCTTTGGCAATTGCATTGCAACCGAGGGATTGGAAAAGGAGGACGAGCTCCTTTAAATTCGTCGATCAATATAATAATAAATAAAAGAGGCCCTTTTTAAGGAATACTTGTGCGACGATATGATTAATTTTTTAAAGTAAAAGTCACTAAAAATCTCAAACTATATTTATTAAGATGCATTTATCATTTTTTTTGTAATACCAAAAAGTCCAAACATTTATCTATACGACACTTTATCTCAAACTTATGTTCCGTTTGTTTTACGGAAAATAACTTTAAAAAAAAAAATTCTGAATTTTTCGGTGTTCGTTTTATGGAAAATGAATTGTTTGGATTTCTATAAAAGGAAAATAGTCTTCTAAATTATGGGAAAATACTTTTTACTTTTTAAAAGTGAAAAACATTTTCCTCCTTGATCTTTCTTCTCTCACATCCTTATAAGTCTTCACTTCCTCCTCCTCCTCCTTTTTTTTTTTTTCCTTTTTTTAATTCGATTTTTTTTTGTTATTTTCTTTGTTTTTCCCTCTTCTTCTTTATTTTTATGTTTTCTTTTACTTTTTTTTTCTAAAATCAAGTTTTTAATTCTTTTTCTTTTTCTTCCCTTTTCTTTTTTTTCTTCCTTGGCCGATCGCCGTGGATTAGGTTGGCGAGCTCACGGCTTGCTTGGATCGACCAAGCCTCAAGCTCGTCGGATTTAGCGATTATGTCTTGGTTGGCTATTGGGTAGTCGGCGATGTCAAGACACGCCACGATGGAGGAAGGAGGAAGAAGAAGGAGGGAGGAAAAGAAAAAGGACAAAAGAAAAGAAAAGAAAATTAAAAATAATAAAATTTCGAATTTAAAAAATAAAAGTAATGAAAAAATCAGTTTTTAAAAAATATATATAAACTAAAATTAAAATTTTTGGTCAATTAAAATATTAAAATTTAATTTTTGGTAATTTTTTTCCAAAAAAATCAAACTAGATAACGAACATGGAAAACATTTTTCACTCAAATTTCGATTTCAACCGAACACTAAAAATATAATAATTTTCTTAGAAAATGATTTCCTAGAAAATGTTTTCCGAAACGTGATATTGGACCCTTATGTAATGTGATAAATTTACCCAAGACTTTCTTTTTTGAGACACTAGAAACCTCAAAAATTTCTTTTGCGACACCACGAATCCTAAACTTTTTTCTATAATACTAATTTTTTGGGGTTTTTGATATTACAAAACAAATTTTAGAATTTTTGGTGTCACACAAATATAAGTTTAGATTTTTGGTGTTGTAGAAAAAAAAATTTATGATAAATGTATCACACGGGTGTAGGTTTGGAGTTTTTGATATCATAAAAAAATTTAAGTAAATATATCACAGTTGGTAAAGTTTGAAATTTGTTATGACCCTTTTTTTCTTTTTTTTTTTTGGAGACACGACGAGGTGGATTTGATTAAAATAAAGCAAAGTTAATATGTTTATGATATACGTTGTGGGGTGCGTTCAGATTTTAGATTTGGCAGAGGAGGGTTCACGTGGTCAGAACCCTTAGCTGACTTGGACTACTGTCGGAACCTTAAAAATACATGAGCGGGACTAATTTCCAGAGAGAAAGAAAAAAGAGCCGACCGAGATTTTTGGGGAAATTGTCGATGGGGGAAAATCTTAGCTTGGTTTATTTATGCATATAAATCACATATCTTTGCAGACCTCCTCTAATCTTGCTCAAGGGGTGTGCAAAGCAACCGAAACCGCTTAGAATTGAATAGGATCAGCCCATAATCAGTGGTTCCCAAATCAGAACAGGTGAGTACAAATTTGGTTCTTAATTCCAAGTGTAAAATCGCCCACCAAACCGGTATTTTGTATATGTACTCTAAATCCCTAATCTCCCTTGTAAGTTGTCTTGTCTCATCTTCGCTCCCTTGTCTCATCTCTCTCAATTAACTCCCTCGGTCTCTCCACTCTCAACTGCCATCAACTCATGGCCACACCTTCGGCCATCCTTGCAGACAAGACTCGCAGCCTCGCCTCCCTCTCTTGCTCTTGATCGCCTCTATCTACTATAAGTTGGAAACCTTAATTGCTGCCATTTGCTTCTTTATAGTTTCTTCAATCTACTCAAGTGAAGTATTATTCGTGTGTTTTTGAAAGAAAACTCTAACTGCATGGACATTGGAATCTTATCATGACCTGTGTTTGAATTGATTGCTTATGGGTTCATGACTTGCTGGAAAACAAGTCACTAATCGCACGAAACTTGGTGGGATTAGTTTCATAGACCTACTCAAGGACAGGACCAACTGTCTCGTGGTTCTAATCTTTTTGTTCTAAGTGGACGGTTCTTAGTTCTAGAGTAGGAATTGCCAACCCTGTAACCTATAACTCCTAATTTCTACATGAAAGTTACAATGGCCAGGACCCTAGCAGCTTAACCGGCCTCTAATTTATCCAAATTAAGACGTTAAGATTTCGCGAAGCGTGGCTTCCCTATTTCTCGCCGACAATAATGCTGCCGCATTGAAATAAGGAGCACCTACGAATTGCAATCTCGTCCTTTCGACGCGGGATTGGAGACAGAATGCCGAGACACGTGAGCCTCGTAGATTCGCATCCATGTTCTCTCTGGCAAGAAAAGGTAACTTGATGCTCAGGAAAGAAAGTAGGGATTTTGAACTTACTGTCCAAGGCGAAAACAGCATATCGGCGCCCAAATGTTCTTTGCCTTTTCTTCTCAAACATGTACATAGTAAGTTATTCTTCACATAAGCATACGAGCATACCCATCCTCGATAACTTGAAAAAAGAAAAGAGAAAAGCAGTCCCATTTAATACTCAGATTGAGCAATTCATGACATGGAAGTCTTTCTGCAAGGGAAGCATGTCCTTATTCCTTGCCGAACGCTGGATGGCTTCGTGTCTAGTTCATGCTAGAAAGGGGTCGAGATTGAGTTTTAGATTCTGCACTCATCGAGAAGAAAACGCTGAACCACTTCTGCCCAGATTCAAAGAGCCACTTCGTGTCAGCTATATCATAAACAATGTGCAACTTCTTGAACAAGTTGAGAGAAGGGAAAAAAGCATGCGAACTAAGAATCTCTACCAATTTAAGGGGCAAGGCAGGTGGAGGTTCAGCAAAATATACCGTCCGCGAAGGATTAGAGGATTACATGCTTTACCTCAGATTAACTAAAAATCTGTAGCTCAATGGGAGATGACGGTCATCCAGACAATGTAACATAGAGAAATGGCAGCAATCGATGCTCAGACTCTTTACACCGCATCGAATGTGAAAAATGAAACCACCACCTCAATAGATGAAGAAACAAAGAACAGACTTCTGAGCTATGAGAATTGTATACATAGGAATGACTGACGAAAGAATTCCCTCAATGTCCATCTCCCCCGGCACTGTTTGCGCCAAAATTGGTATTCTCTCCACTCATCGTTTATATCTTCACACTGGACCAATCCACTAGATAAACAATTTAATTGAGTGCCAACTGACTTCAGCTACTGCTTTGCAATTTTTTCCTTCTCTGGTAACACTTCAATCCTCCATCACTGTACCCTCCACTTTCTACTTCCAATGCATTCTGATTGGACAGTATAGAACTGGCTTCAACACCACACTCTTTGCCATCGAAATTATCCTATAAACCCCCAAAAAAGATAAAAATAAATCAGCCTTTCGGGGCTGTTAAGGAAATGATAGAGCTCATTGAAACTAAAAACAAAATGACATACCAACAATAAAAAATTTTCCCAGCTGGAGCTTCCAGCATGATCAACATCAGCGCCAACAGCAGAACTAGAAAAAAATCACAGTTATAAGCAATAGAAGCGGAGCAACTAATAGTTATATATATGCATGCAACTTCTAAAAGGTAAGTTCCTAGATGAATAAAAAGTTGAAAGAAATCATGGTCCCGTATGTCATGCCAATAACAGATAGTTAACCCTCACATACTTAAAAGAATACACACTTAAACAGGTTTTTTCCTTGTGTCTCCAACACTAAGAGTTTGCAAGAGGAACTCTACTCGGGCATTATATTTGTTCCTTCAAATTTCTATAGCCAGCAGGGCAATGGGAAAAAAATGGATAATAACTGAGTGAGGGCTAACTATGTGTTGCTGCATGACATCTGGCAAAAACAGTAGGCGCCTCAAGTGTACCTTCCCCTGATTAATACTCCTTTACAAATGCAAAACTATTTCTGCTGAGGACATCTCATTCAGAGACTGATGATTAAGATGAAGTAAATGGAACCATTGCCACCTTTCACCCCAAGAGGGTGATGACTCTTCAAAAATAAAAAAGCAAAAAAAAAAAAACTCTTCCGTCACAACTATGGAATTGTGTCAAGGGGAGTCTGTATCACAATTCAAGCATTAAAAGTCACAAATGATCTCGATGTTCTTAAGTAGTTAATCAATGTACAAGTTTCTGTATCTTTTTGTACAACTAGGTTTCCCTTCAGGCAGTACTCATAGTGGTTTAGTCAAGAGAAATTCCACCATACTATTCGTTCACGTCCTAATATACAAGTTTTCATGGTTATGCATAATGCTCTATTTCAGTAGAACAAGGACTTCATAAATAGTAGAAAACTACGGGACCATCATCAGCTAAATTTTCATTCTAGATCACAGGATCAGAATCAAGCAGAGCAAGAAAAAACCTTAGCAAATTGACATCTAGAACTAGTCTATTGCAATCTACTAAATGCAGTCATAAACAAGTCCACCTCACTCTGCATACTACACATCTATATTCAAATGCTACTCCCTCTCTCTTCCATCTTGTGTTGCACAGTGATGAGTTGAAGGATAAAACATTGCATCAAATTTGCCTATACTGGTAATTGCCTGGTTAAATCTCCAAGTAATATCATTGACAATTGATGAGGTAATCAAACATCAACCAAATTAAAGAGAAAAGAACTTCTGTTATTAATTGACATCCAGCACATGTAAACTTTCAGTGCTTCCTCTGCATCAAGTGGCCTCATCCACCTTTGTTTATACGAGCATATGCAATTATATATACGGCACCTTTGAAAGCCCAAGCAAGATCACCTTTAATAGAACACTTCAAGATTTTCATTCCTTTCTTCCTCCTCTTGATGCAATGGAAAGTGTCTTCCTAATTTACAACCAAGGATTCCAAATTTTACAAGATGGATGAATAGAGCGTGAAGAGTTATCAGCATCATTGGTACTGGAAATGTTAATGTATTGTCTTTGTTGTCATAATCATGCATCACTAATTTAGTTTCAACTATCCGTTAAGTCTGATTACATGTTATTTGCATCATATTGTCTAACTGCTGACAAACTTACCTAAGAATTGTGGTCTGGAGCACATGCTTCAAGCACGTCATTTCCAAGGCGCCAAAATACTGACTATATATACCCCCCTTTTTTTACCTGATGTCAATCATACAGGTAATTACAATCTCTTGATTCAGTTTAGCCTTCCAAACTTAGGCCTCGATAACTTAGAGTGCCTATTAAGTTATAATATTGTGTGTCATAGTGCATATAACTTCAAGAAACCATGCCAATATTATGGACATGTTCCATTTTTGAAATTACAAGGCATTGCACTTGTTTTTTTCCTACAGATAAAGCATTTTTCCACAGATAATTTTGTTTTTTCTTTTGATCCTTGAATCCTTCCAAGTTAGCTCAGTAGCAAAGTGAGACGTGATGAGTACCTCAACTGGCCTTCAGCGACAGTTTCACTACCCTCAGTGATATCTTCTTGAAGAATATCGAAGACAGCACTGGAACCCACCAAATCAACTTCATCAAGCTGATAGTTTGCATCATCTTCAAAAGTATGCCAGCTCCCTGAAACAAGGCATGGATGATTGAATCACTGGCAGAATTACACTATCATCTGCTTTTTCTTTGCCTGAGATTTCTCAAAACTTACCTCTGGGTAAGTTTGATTCTGCCAATGTGATATCAGCTAAACGTTTCTGACACATGACTGTTCCCTGGAAATCCAAGAAGGTGTAACCAGGAAACTGTAATCTTTCAACATCTGTCATCTTCTTGAATCCAAATGAAGTGATCCACGTGTTTAGCACACTAGAAACAGCAGGTAGAACCAGCATTTCCACTCCCAGTTCCTTCAGATTCTGTAACGAGAAGCATATGGATCAGAACGGCAGATCCAAAAAGCAAGACAATCAAGTTTCTATTCAGCCACTAAAAGTTCATTGTGCTGGACAACTCTCCTTTCAATTAAATGCTTTTCATAGAAGTTGTCCACTTGCCAAACATCAAAGCCACATTCAAAGTTAAACTAAGCAAAACAGAAATATCATCCAGATACCATCTAGGACGGGAAAAATCCCCTGAAATGAAAAACAAACAATGTCATATACAATAGAAAGACAGCTACACAAAATATATGAGCCTAAGACGCATTTTCTAGTTGTCATATAATGACATATCCATGGTCATCATTCTGCGGATTGATTAATATTCATGAAAAATTCAAGTCTCCTTACTTGCATTATTCTGAACATGGGTTTTTGGATCTGCACCACTAAAAAAATTATCTTGTTAATAGTCCCACAAAATTGTCAAAAGAAAAGAATAAAATCATAAAAAATTTGAACCTTAACTAGTTTGGTTTATCTTGGGAGTCACATCTTGAGAAAATAAACAGAACAGAAGGTTTGCCATGGCAGTCTCTCATATTGTTAGAGACATATATACTCTGAACTAATGGTTTGTCTATAAAATGACAAGGCGAGCAGATAACAAACATAACCAATAAACAAACAATTTAACATTGAAATAAGATGGGTTGGAAACATCCTATTGATAACATATGGGAGATTTAAAAAAGCATCTATTTTCCATTTGCAAAGAAAAATGAAAGAAACTCAAATGCACAGGGAATGAAAAAACACAGACCAAAATCCTAGAGGAAAAAGAACCATTAGGGAAGAATAAAAAGAAAATAGCTTGACGCACAACCACATTCACGCTTTAACACGGTGAACATTGAGAAATACCTTTTCAAGCTCATCCATCAAAATGCGACACATTCCAAGCCGACGGTACTGTAACCTCGTCCCAACCAAAGGCACTTCAGCCACTTTTCCACCATAGATCCTTTGTTTTGGGAAGAGAGATGTTCCAATCATTTTGTGGTACGTAAAAAGTGAAAGTTGAAAATATAAAGGAACTATAACCTGACAAACTTTACAGGTACTGAGTGTATACCTTACGGTTGCCACAGTGATCAACTCATCATCTTTTTCAAGAAGTACTGTATAAAATCCTTGGAAGTTTACACGATTCAACTCTGATCTGCGGAATGGCAAAACACAAGGATTTAAACATTGGGAAAGTTATGGATGCTGAAGTAAAGAAGAATGAGGAATGTGAGAAAGGCTCCAAGCACATGCTGCAATGCTGCAAATTCGGGAATATGTGTTTTCGACATCATTTGATCTGCATTTTCAACATAATTTTGCTAAAATCTTCCCATAAAAGATTTAAGCATAGGATGCGACAGTTTGAAATGACATGCATAAGCCAAAGGACTTCAGTTGGAGAAGTAAACTCAAAAAGTATGCTAGAGCACAGAGAATACAATCACAAAAGTAAAGAACGACTATGGATGAAATTAAGATGTTTCACCTCCTGTTAAAAATAAGATCCTCGACGAGATCACTACTACTGTAAGGCTCTCTAACGGGCTCAAAGCATTCATGCATCACATCAAGAGCAAGATTTAGCCTGGCGTAATTTTCTGCAGCAGCCTCAGTATCAAGAAAATTGACACCATTATGATCAGGCTTTACACATTTTAACAATGTCCAGGTCAAGTTATCAGTTCCCAATCTTCTTGGCTTTTCTAAGAGCTCGGACAGACCTGCGGATACCTGCCATTATAATATAATGTGAAACACAATTTCATGTCAGGCAACCTATATACACAAATTACTATATGATGGCACCCCTTTAAAATGACCATGGAAAGGAAAAATGGAGTAGAGCAATTACTAGTTTATAAGAAGGCGCCAATTACGATTGAAATAATAGCTAAAAAATGTGAAATTGGACATAAGTCCCAAGACTCTTATACATGTTTTGAAAAACCTGTGGGATTTGAAGAAAACGGAGTTCTGGAAAAACTTCCAGGGTTTCTCTACATTCAATTTTCCATTCATGGAAAGTAAGAAAGTGCCATCAAATAGTAGTTTTCATCAAGATCTTGCACCTCTGGAGCATTTAGACTTCATTGAGTACTGACATTAAATACTGAATCATCAAGTAGTTTAATGTGTATCTCCTTTAGCCCCTTGTTACAGGTGGATCGTCTGATTTAAAGGAAAACAACTATATTTATCCTCAAGATTGGAAATGAATAAATTCTTATTGTCTGATTCAAATCTCATGTGAGAAGTATCGGTACCGAAAATATTTCTAGAAGAGGAAGCCACCTGTGCCATCAAGTATCCAGCTTAGCAAAGAGAACCGATCTAGTGATTTACTCCTTAAAATACTGGTGGAAACTGAAAAGGAGATCAACGGCAGTTTGACGTACCTTTTCACACATTTTGCTACAAAACCAGTTCATCTTATGATCCCTTTCCAATTTAGTTACCCCTCTCGTCCTTAGGCATCCAATGTGATCTACAGCATTTGATCAAGCGGAGAAAACAGCAGTTACAAAAGGATTCAGCATTAAACTAGCAATTATAAAGTGCTTATATACATACATTTACGCTCGCATTGGTCACAACGTAAAACATGGTCATCCACAGAACAATCAGCATCTTCTCTGGACTTGCATTGGTTGCAAATTGCACAGCAACATGAGGGGCAAAACCAGTCCCCGTCTGGTACGTCCTATAGATGGCAACATATAATCAGATGTTACTGTGTTGTCCTTTCAGAAGTTTGCTCGTACATCCAAAACAGACACACATTGATGGAGGCAAAATTGCATAAGTTCGCAGCAAAATACTTAAAAATGATCACAACCAACCTTTAGACCAAGGCAACCCTTATGAAAAGAGGATGGGCACCCGTCGCATAATATCAATTCACCCCCGTAATGACAGATGGAGCATAAGTAATCATTGAGGATGCCATGAAGACCACTGGTCCTTGTCCTTCTTGTTTTTCTCATGATGCGACTCATGCCTTTAGCACGAAATGCCTGTAGCTGGCAGTCTAACAGAGACCTGCCATCTCCTAGAAAAATTGCGGCAGCTGGCTTCATGTTGGTAATGTTGGCACCTCCAGCATGATTAACAAAACCATTTAAAGTAAAAACATTGCCACAGCAACTACAACTGATCCCATCACGTCGTAGACGCCCATTTGCCAAATTACTGGAATGCCTCCTGCGGCGGTAAAATACTTTTTCTCTTGGCAACACTACATTGTTGTCCATCAACCAGGACAATATAGTTTTTGGGTGATGCTGTGAGAACTGGGGAACCATATGCTGAACTCTCTTTCTCGATACTAGAGTGGGAGATGGCTGAGTAGTTTCTAAGTCATCTCCTGACTGGGACAAAGAACCAGAACACCCCGTCGATCCCTCTGTCATAGCATTTGAACTGAATTGTTCTAAGCTACTACTAGTTTGAGATTCAGAATGCATTACTAGATCTTTCTTCGATCGCAATCTTTTACTACCTTTAGAATTGACAACACTGAGATTATGAAGTTTTCCCAACGCTGATCGGCTAGTATTTTCATCACGCAACATTTCAGAAAGGGCGTTTTCTGGCACCAAGGTTTTCTGAATGTTGAGATTGCCTGCTACATATGGAAGTTTGTTGCTCGGTGACTCCCCCTCCATTTGCTTGCTGTTGTTTGCACTTTGGAGCCCATTATCATCTATGCAACGTTTGCAGGCTATTCGAAGTGAAAAATAACCACATCCACTGGGCGAAACATACTGCCTCTGTAATTTTCCTGCCTTATACACCCAACGGAATGTCCATCCAACTGCTGAAAGGTGCATCTTGACCTTCACTCTCAGGTCACGTGCTGCGTTGTCATGGTAGCTGCGACCACCCTTCTCTACTTGAAGCATGTAGTAGTCAACAACAGCTTGAGGACAGTAGACAGGTTGAACATCAAAAACTACAGCAGAATTATGGCCACAACTGTTCTGATCTTGTGAAGGTAAAGAAAATGTCAGATCTTTAGGTGAAGTGACCATGCTCTTGTCAGCATCTTCAGATGTAAGTGATAAAATCTCTCCATTCTTCTCAATTAAATCCCGGCAGACTCGCAGAAGAGAATAGTAACATTTCCCATGAGGAGACAAGTACCTCACTCTGAACTGAGCCCCTCTTCTCATGCCCTGCATTTCCCACCCCAAAGATGAAAGATGTTTTCTAACATCCATTACCAGAGAAGCTGAACCATGTCCGCATCCCTTCACGTAATTATCAATAACATCAGGGCAGAACTGAGCCCCTGGAAGCAAATCAGGACCAAGAGGTAGCCAGTTTCCAGAGTTACTGCAGATTGAATTGGATATAGGGTTACTGTTTTGGTTGGCGTTCATTGTAGAAGAAGCTTTAGCAGTGATTCGCAAACTGTTGCAAGAATTCCTTTCCGGATTAAAGGGTAACAGGGGTAAAGCCTCCGGTGATGTAGAAGGACCTTTTGTGTCCCAAGACAGTTCTTGTTCATCAGAAGTATTCGTGATTGGCACACCATGTACCACGAAAGAATCCATTATCTCCGGACCATGCACCTCTTGACCAGGTCTACTGCCGAAACCTGAGCTATGAAATCCGGCAGCAGTTTCATCGACATTATCTAAGACGTGATTTACCATGTTGGTCACATTAGTATCCTGACCAGCTCTTTCCACAACTGATGGCTCATCAACAGGCAGGGTACAACAAGGACCATCAGTATCTCCGTTGGGAAGCATTTGAACATTCAGAGCCGGTGCTGGTGACTCGAAAACGGGACAGCCTTCTTCCATCAGGTCACTCGCAGAGTCCAAAAGGGGTAAAACATCCCTTAAGACTATTTCAAGATTTTCATTAATGACTTCAAGCACCAGCTTCTTCCACAGTGATTCATCGCGAGAAGTCCAACCCATCGTCATGTCAAGACCCCCTTTCTCTCGCAAGTCGTACCAAATTTGCTTCACAGATACAGGGAGGGGCCACTCTTCCTCGAGGGCTTCCGTGACCTGAAGAAATGACCAGAACCCACGACTCCGCCAATGGCAGGTGCTCTCGTCCCAATCCTGAGTGATGCGCATGTCCCCAATCGCGGTAGACTGTTCATCCCCTAAATCTGGGAAGAAAACATTCCTTTTCTCCGCGCCATCCTCATGGTCAAAAACCACTCCTTCCCACCAAGCGTTGTTGTAATAAGCATCCACGCACCACCCATAAGGCAGGTCCCATGGACCAAATACCACAACTGGAGGCAAAGGCCTTATATTACCCCGACGACCATTCCGGTCAACATCACCAGGATTTAAACCATCGAGAAGCGGCGAAACGGGCAAAACTTCGGTGAGCTTACCGGAGCCATCATCATCTAAAATATGATTGTACCGAACCTCTCGTATAAGATCGTCACATCCAATGACCACCGCCGAGTGCCAAGAACCCAGAAGGCCGTCCTCCTCGCTCCTTATCTGCACAAAAAAAGCCAAACAAAATTCACTCAAACGGCGACAAGAAAAGAATCCTCGATCGCTCAAAGGGTCCCGAGGAGAGTTTCTTGCACTCAGGATGACAGAGAACCACAAGCCCGCCCCCCACCCCCCCGGCCGGAGCGCGCTCGTCGACCGTAACATGACACGTAAAAAACTACGGAACAAACCACGCAAAGAGCGCCTGACAGAGAAAAACAGCAAACCGGACGTGGAAAACGCGCAGAACGCAAACAATGCTGCCACCGTTCAAACGCGGAAAAATCTCAGTCTCCACGAGCAAGAGACACGATCGACGAGTAATGCCTACGGGGATAAGCGGCGAGGAGGACGAGGGCGGGGTGCGCGGTATCTCACCTCCACTCTATCGCCGGCGACGAGCTTTCTCTTGGAGCCCGCCCTCTTGCGCTTCCTCCCGCCGCCGCCGCCGCCGCCGCGCTGCTCCGCGATCGTCATGGCCATAGCGAGGGAGAGGGAGGGAGGGAGGGAGGGAATCGCCGAACGGAAAATCTCGCTTCCGGCGGTACGATCAGTTAGGAGGGAGTGGTCGCTGTGGAGAATGCCTTGCTCGCCAAGCAAAAACAGACGCCGCGTGACCCCGGAGCGACTGAGGGGGAGGGGAGTGGCAGATTTGACTCCCGGTCCTCTCTTCTTCGAGCGATCCGAGCCGTCCGTTCGCCCCCTCCCGGGCTGGCGCGTACGTCCATCCAGCCGTCGGAAAGATTTCCTATCTTTCTCTTCCTTCTTTTTGCTTTTTTTTTTTTTTTTATTTTTATTTATTTCGTCCAAAAGCGAAATGGCATGTTGGTCCCGAGAAGGAAAGTAGTAGCAATGTTCTCGTGGACTAAAGCGGAGCTGGAATATATAGCTAGCCACGGCCTTTCCTGTTTTCTGAATTTTTCACAATGTTAATTTGAGAAAGCGACCCCCTATCCCGTCTTAGCAAAAAAGATGACGGGACCGCATCTCAAAAGTTTCGAAAAATATTCGAGGATTATCGTGTTTGTTTAACGACCTAAGTAAAGCTATTTCCGATCATGAACGTGCCATAATCACGTTGTCGGACCGCGGCGAATTAGGATTTCGCGCGCGAACCGTCGTTGGGGTCCGGTAATTCCGTTTTTTTTTTTTTTTTTAGTTCGAATTTGGAAATAACAAACGAGGGGACTTTCCGATCTTTATTTCCTAAGAGGGGAGATACCTAAGAAGATCGTGACCACAACCTTTAATGAGATATCTCGGGATCTCCTTTTCCTTTTTTCTTCGGTGTCCTGCCCCCCGGGAACAAAGAAACATTAGCCATTTTTGAGATTTATGTGCCTATGGGGCGTACTAGGAAGTGACGTCAGAAGACGATCCGTTTTGAAAGTTAGGTTAGAAAAGAGCAGCTAATCTGCAATAATTATCTGGAGGAGATCAGGATTCCCTTTTAAGTGCGTTTGACTGGCTGTCTCCATATCACATCGTCCACGTTGATTTCCTAAATTCACATGTTTCTTGCCGATGCACGAAGTTCTTGGGCTGAGTTTTCGCAAATTCAGGGAGAGAATGGTCCCAATAACTCAGTGCATAGGTGCATGGTAATTTAATTCTTTAGCGGTTAAACTCATAATACATGTTGTCGAACGGTGGACATGAACTAATTGATCTAGCAAATTCAAGTCTAATGGAAGGAAAAGAAATTATCAAAGAAATTGACAAAAAATGAAAAGGACGTTAGAGATTTATGTTATTTGGTTTAAATGTCGACCTGTTGGATGCAAATTATCTCAATAACAAAAACAAGAACATGCATAATTGATCAGAATTATTAACGTACCTATTTTGGGATCCATCGTTCTTGAAACTGAAGCGGAAAACCGATGTTCCATGTCCTTCTTCTCTATTGCTTTCCGTATCACTGGACGGCCCCCTCACCCTTTAACGCTAGATAAACGCCCCTTATGTGAGGATAGCTGTGAAAATCAGGGTTAGAGGAGAGACTTGAGTACTATTTCTAGCCAGACTCCTTCATTACGGGTCAGGCTCAACTCGGCCCACACTATCCAGTCCCATATTAGTCTAATTAAGAAACCTTATATCTCGTTTTAGACCAATCCTGTTTTATAATAACCGTAAAACGGTAAATTACAATATCAATTAATGTAGTCTACATTAGGAAAACTCTTACATTCTCTCACTTTGACTATATTAATTGAAATTGTACTGTATGTGCATACATTGGTTTAGAGATAATTCTTAATAATCAATCAATTCCCATAAAGTCTCAAACACCGAATCATGACGGTAACTGCATGTATACACATAGAGCCTTCCATAGTCACGAATGTTCTCAACTTTATTGATATGTATTCAATATGATAATGTATCAAATGGATAACATCTCTCATAGAGAGATTCCATTTGTCAGTCACCATTCTCTTACCTTAAGCGTCACAAAAAATTTGTGCTATTAAAAAATGTCTTTATGGTTCCAATGAACCCATATATGCCTTGTTCTTAAGGTTAACATTTCTTTATGTATAACAAGGCATATGCATAAGGTTAATAACTGGATGCCCCTAGCCTTCACTCAAGGTTTATACAATACCTTAAGACTTTATCAATATGTATTCAACATAATAACAACATATTCAAAATATTATACTTAATGTAAAAGTTGATACATATCAAACCGTTACTAAGTGTAACGAACATAGGTGTAAACTTTATCAGAGTAAAGCCAAAATAGTTCCTGCTAAACAGCAACATCTCATGATACTCTTAAGCTCATACTAATGACATGTCATTCAAGAACAAAAAGATCATAGTCCTTTAGTTAGTGGATCTGCAACTATATAATCTGTGGAAATATGTTATATTATAACATAACATTTTTGTACCGTTTCTTTATGGTCAAAAATTTGATCGCCATATATTTAGACCCCTTGAGACTTCTGTTGTTATTAAAAATACTACAAATTTATTATCTCAATACAATCGTATGGGTCAATCCATAAAGTTAATAATGGTCAATTCCTTAATGAGGTTTCGGAACCTAATAGCTCAAGTAGGAACTGAAAAAACATGCTACAAACTCCGCTTGTATGGTAGAACAAGACATAAGGTATAAGAAAAATAAATTTCCTCCCACCGACCTCGTAATATATAGAGAAAAATAAATTTCCTCCAGTTGCCATGTTCACTCTGAAAGAATTTTTAAAAATACTAGAAAAAATATTTATTTCTTACTATCTATTAATTGTCCACCTCTCCTTTAGAGTGAAAACTTTATCGTCTTTTATAACATCTTTTTACAGTGCAGTTAGTTGGTAAACTATTTTTCAAATGTTCCGTAGAACATTTCATGGACAGTAAACAAATTATATTGCTCTTTTCCCAACCAACAAATAATATGTCAATAACTTAAAATTTGAAGTAGTAAAAACCTCAATAATATTAGAGTTATTAATTACATAAAATGTGACTAAAATAACAAGTAATGTATGTAATCAGCATAATGTGAGCATTGTGTAACTTGACGTACAAGTATACATCCAGAGAGTTACATGCAAAATCATATAATCATCTTTGGGCAGAATATATGATATGCAATTGTACACTCCCTACATGATAGCGGTTATGATAATATATTACAATCTTCATGAATTCATCAGCTTTGGGCATATGAACCAGTAGGATCAGTCACTTCTCCACCACACCATCATGCATCCATTCATAAACTAATACACAATCACATCTTTTTGGAGTATGACTACGCATTAAACTAGGAGACATCCCAATTAATATACGAGACCGAAATTTCTCAAATCCAATCAAGCGTATCACTTTGGCGGTCACTACTCAATTGAATCCTTGAAACTCTTTCATACTAGAGATATAAATCTTAGTACTCACATACATCATATATATGTGATTTTAACTTTAGTGACAGAGGCAGTAAATCACCAAAATCACATATGCTAATTACACTGCTTTAATCATTGATAATATTTTTATTTATTAATAAAAATTAAATTTTATATATATTATCAATGAATCACACTTTTATAACATTTATGTGATAACATACATGTAACCCAACACTTTATTTCCAAAATTACAGAAAAATACAAGAAAAATACACTGAAATATACTAAAAATACACGTATTTAGGGTTTCGTATGTCTTTTCACATTCATAAAATCATCAAACATATAAAATAATTATACTACAAGATAGAGAATGATTATACAAATCCAACGCTACCAGCCATGCGCCCATCGGAGCTCCCACGCGCTCGCACACGCCGCCTAAGTGCGCAGTGCATGGGGCTCACATGCGGGCGAAGGATCCGGTCAAAAACCGATCCAACCGATTCCCGGCTCGACTACCTAGTCCAGCCACCCGATCCGACCAGTTGACCGGTCCGGTCAAAAAGTTGATCGAGTCGGGTCGGCCGCTATTTGGGTTGGGTCAAGTTGGCCGCTATTTGGGTTGGGTCCATGACGTCAGCCTCGCGCGTGCGAGCCGTGCCTCGCGTGTGGGAGCACGTGAGGGCGCATGACCGCACATGGGGTGCATCTCCAATGCCCTGGCGACGCGTGGCCGCGTGTGGGGGCGTGTGAGGCCTCCCCTTGGCGATGCGCCACTGACCATCTTGCTTGTTTCGTCGAGCTTAGTCCGAATTTGTGATTTAATTTAATTTTTATTGATTAAAAAATTACGAAAATCACAAAATTAGGGCAAAATTCTATGCGTTTGAGTTCTAGGGTTATGAAGGCTCTAATACCACATGTTGGATGCAAATTATTCAATCCCAAGATCTCCATAACCAAAACAAAAATATGCATAATTGAGCAGAATCCTTCTCCTTTATTGCCCTCCGTATCACTGGTTCAATAAGACAGCCCCTCACCCTTTAGCGCTAGATAAACGCCCCTTATGCGGTTGTGAAAATCAAGGTTAGAAAATAGAGTTGAGCACTATTTATAGAGTTTCTAGCCAGGCCCATTCATTACGGGTCAGGCTCAACTTGGCCCACATTAGCCAACCCCATATAGACTAATTATAATAACCGTAAAATGGTAAGTTACAATATCAATTGATGTAATCCACATTAGGCAAACTCTTACATGACCTACTTAAATATTTAAAATCACTCAATCATTTCATGGAGGACTCGCTTAGAGAACTAATAGAGAGAACTCTAATGCTTATCTTATTTGCTTTAGTGCGCAATGACCGAATAAGAATTTCGCTTTTAAGTGTACTTACCGACCCAATTGCTTGTTCTGACGTCAAACCGTGCGAGTCCTATATGGACGTTCGATTTCTACTAGGGTCGAGTTTTTCAAATTCGGAAAATGATGCAACAATGCAAGTGATTAAGTACCTCCACGAAATTTCCAATGAAGCACGAGGATGCTTTGGGCATTGCACCCCTAATGGACCTACCCGCGACAAATTTAAAATTGGGGGCTACTCGAGTAAACATCGACGAGTACTACAAACCCAAGAAGGACGCCGCATCCGATTGAGATTTGACAGAAGTACTGCATCGTCCGCCTCCTGAGGCAACGGAATCGCTAAAGATAAATTCCCCCTTACGTACATTACTTTTCTTCTTTTCAATAGGGCACCGACCGATTGTCGGTGAAGAAAAATCAAAGTGTTTATGGCGTGATAAACGATTATATGACCAGATCTCTGCCATCAATAGAGTAATAGAAACCATTCACGTTGAACGAGAGATTCCAACACAAAAATCTACTAATGATTGTAACATTAACCCGACAAGTCGAAGCTATTAGTTGCATCTCCATCTTCTTTCTTCTCTCTTTTGCCTTGTCACAGTCTTCTTTTTTTTTTTAAAAAACTGTTTGTAACGTGAGAGCCTCGCGAGACATGTACAGTTCATTAGTACCGACGGAACTTTAATCAAAGCTTGAATCGAGGGAGCCCGACTTTGAACCCAAGGGTCTTGACGTCTTGCTGCACTTGTGCCTGGAAGTCGCCGTACGTGAAAGGCCTGTACTTTGAGCTTCGGATCACGCTGTCTTGGCCTGGGAACACGAAGTAACAAACCGAGGTCCGATCCTGTGGTTTCTTTACCTTCACTCTGTGCTTCACGCTTATGTACTCATCGTCGCTCATAGCCTGCCAATTCCGAAAAGAAAGCACAGGAAATCAAGTCTAACGGGTATCAAGCTTATTGCGCGAAGAAGAGCGCTAGAGAGAGGTTAAGGCGAACCTGCAACATATCGCCTACGTTTACAACTAGAGCATCGGGGACAGGTTGTACTTGTATCCATTGCTCGTCCTTGTAGAGCTCGAGCCCGCCCACCTCATCCTGGCACAAGATGGAGAGCACTGAGCTGTCGCTGTGGGCTTCCATACCAGACATGTCACTGCCAGCTTTCGAACAATGTGGGTAGCGGTACAAGCGTACGAATCCCGTCGACTCCGAAAGGTAACTCTTTGAGTGCGTTGGATCAAGCCTAAGGTCTTCCGCCATGGCTCGAAATAAGAGCTTAGCGATTCTTGCTAAGTGAACTCCATACTCTTGTAAGAGATTCCTGGTCATACAGAACATCTAGTCTCATAACTTTCCTATTCAATTAATGAGGTTACAGTAATCAATCAAGATCCAAAGACGAAATGGTCATTGTATAGTGTAGTAGTATCACGGGACAATTAATAGCAATCTAGTTTGAATTGCTCGGCAACATGGTAATCGATTAGGGGCTTAATCTAAAGTCGCCGGGGACGCGGCGCATGTGCCTCGATTGCTAACTTCCCTCGGCAAAAATATACCCAAGTGAATACTGTTCTTTAACTTCTACACTAATTCCATTCCGTTCACGACATAATGTCCTTCATTTCAGCCAAAAAAAACCAGATTAAGACTGTCGGGTCAAAGCATTAGGCATTAAGCATCCATCCGTCGGTCCATCCAATCGCAATCGATCGATCACGGGACCCATTTATATTAATACAGTCGCCGGAAGGGTCGAGGCCTAACCCGTCTCTTTCAATTTTCCGTTCCTGGCGGGGGACCATCCAATGAGTAAGCATCACTTTCCAATCCCGAGGACAAGAAAAAAGAAAAGGAGAAGGGGCCCAAATCCGTAAGGCCCCACCCCGTCCGACCACTACCGAATAACACCAAAGAAGCAATCGGACAAGGAAATCGAAGGAACGTGCGTTAGCGTACCTCAAACTCGCCACCGCGGTCGCCACCTCATCATCATCATCGCCGCCGCCGCCGCCGTCGCCGCCGTCTCCCAACAGCGAGAGCTGACCGAGCGGGACGTTCAGGCCCTCCACCCAGTTCACGCCCTGCGCGCCTCCCAGGAGGGCCGACCCGGATGGCGTCAGGACCGGGGTTCCCCAGAAGTAGGACAGCGGGGCCACGAGCAGGGCACGCTTGGACTCGAAGGGGAGCGAGAAGAGCCTCCTCGCGCGGTCCCTGAGCCGGGTCAGCAGATCGAGAGGGACCCCGTGGTTGACCACCCGGAATATCCCCCACGCCCGGCACGCCTCCCCGAGCCGCTCGGCCTCCACGTCCAGGCGCTGGAGATCTACGACCGGGATCGGGTCCGGCTCCTGGATCTGGTCCGTCGTCCGGGAGCCCTCGTCGGGGTCGACGGCCGGGGCCGGGCCGCTGGGGCGGCGAAACGGAGGAGGATACGACGACTGCAGCTCCATCTCCATGTCAACGCTCGGCAGGGGGGCGGCTCGAGAAAATTTGGGGTGGACTCCAATATATTATGCACGTACGAATACGATAATGACACGAGACTCGGGAAAGACCGAGGGAGCGATATAGAAGATGGTCGAGTAAAAATCTGGGGATGGGATGGGCCAACTGTTCTCCAGGGTCCGCCACGTGTCCGCCGTGTCGCATGCATCGACGCCTTTCTTCGGACGCGATTTGTCGTTCGGCTTTTTTCATGTTTCTCCTCGCGCACGCCGCGGGGGGATTGTCTGGCTCTCGAGCTACGAGCCCCAAAGCCCATCACCGCAGTGGGGCCCAGTCGCGTGTAGGCCAGGCCCGGCCCTGCAACTGGAGTGCTCCAGAGCGCGAGGTTTTTCGTCTCTGGATAGTTCTGCTTCCTTCTGCCAAATTCTAGCACTTCTCCTACGGTCCAATTTATACGGTTGCTCGCTCTCTTTCCCATACCAATAGATTTTCACACCCCCTCTCCCTATCGTACGCAGGTTAGTCTTCTTCTTTTTTCTTATTTTTTTTTCCAGTTTGTTCGGTTGTCTTTCATGGGCCATTGTTATCTCTATCTGATTAACTTGCTTTGAGTTGGAAAACGATTTCGCAACAATGGCCACTGGCCTCGAAATATCCAATTTGGAGGCGGGCGCGACGTGTTTTTTCTTTGTACTTTATGAGGTTTTCTGGAGGAATATTATGCGTCTCTGAAGAATAGGTTTTAGACAAGTCTTTAATAGAGGCTTTGGAAGAAAGTCCGCATCGGGGGGCTTGGCAAAGTAGGGCGTGTTTCACGCAGATATAGCCAAGTTTGATGTGTTGGGAATGAGGACTTTTGCATAACAGGCTGACTAAAACATTATGAGAGAGAGAGAGAGAGAGAGAGAGAGAGAGAGACCAAGGACAGTGTTTACAGAATAGATATCAGTTAAACCCCGAGTCAACAGGGTAGAAAAAAAGGGATGCAAAGTGACTCACGACAGTGTTGTTTACAGAACAGATACAGTTGAACCCCTGGGTTTCAACAGGGAAGAAGAAAAGGGATGCGAAGTGAGGCGTCTTTAGGATGGAGTTGAATTTGGCCTGCTGGTAAACATAGGTAACTGGATAACTTTTGAAGAGAGGATGTTTGAATTGGTCTATAAGCCAATACTAGTACCCTCCAAATAAAACATGTGGCTTGCTAGAAGCCTAGAGAGGGAGATTACTGGGTCTTTTTATGCAAAGGAGATTTGCTTACTTTCTTTCGCTTTGTGTACTTATCCATTGTGTACATTTTGTTGAACTGGGCTGTCGCGATATACTTGGATAGGATAGAAGGAAAAGTCCTAGACTTGCCTTCTGTTGATTCAGACACAGTTCGTCATTGGATCCCTCTTTATTATATGTACGTATTTTGGCTGAATTTAGACGGCCACTTCACAGAGGCAATTTATCTATCATTATTTGCAGCTGATCAACTCCATTGCTTGGTGATACAAGCAAGAATTTGGGCTTGTCACATTGGATCATTTTGGTTGTCTCGTTCTTTATTTGCTTAAATGCAATCTATTTTACTTTTCTGTTTTTCTTTTTTTAAACTGTGAAGTGAAGGTCCTTGTGCTCAAGCCTGATTATACATTCAATCGCAGCTTGAAGGCGGTTGGAGCTGAGCGCTATCAGGAGATAGGATGGCCAAGCATCATCCAGATTTGATCATGTGCAGAAAGCAACTTGGAATTGCAATTGGACGCCTTTGTGAGAAGTGTGATGGGAAATGTGTCATCTGCGACTCTTATGTTCGTCCTTGCACCCTCGTTCGAGTGTGCGACGAGTGCAACTACGGCTCCTTTCAGGGTAGGTGTGTCATCTGTGGAGGAGTGGGAATATCCGATGCTTACTACTGTAAGGAGTGTACGCAGCAGGAGAAGGATAGGGATGGGTGTCCCAAGATTGTCAATTTAGGAAGTGCCAAAACAGATCTGTTCTACGAGCGGAAAAAATATGGGTTTAAGAAAAGATGATTGATCGTATCGAGTGTATCCCTTATTCTCGTTCCATTTGCTTATCTATGTGCTTCAGCCCGGAAGTCTGTGTCCATGCCTGGGTTTGTCGATCGTGCTTGTACTGATGGTGTTGTGGACAGCATGATGTGAGGCTGCAAATAGGTCTATTTTCAGAGCCATGTGTTTCCAACACTTTCGTTGTTTTTTGCTCGATGCTCTGTGAAGCAACTAGTGCATTAAGTTATTAAGTTTCCATCGTGAGATGTGCCGAGGCATAGCTGTTTTCCTTGCGAAGGTGAGTAGGAATCGAAGCACCTATTGACACGGATGGAGTGCTCGTGCGCCGATGTTTCTTGAGCTTTTTTATCAGGAGTCAACGAATCGATGCGGCTTCTTCAGCATATCTACATCGCTTTCTATGGGGTTGTTTTCTGTAGCTGTGTATGTTTCGACCCTCAGACGACAAGTTGCACGCATCCATTCTGGAGTCTTGATGGTGCGAAATTACCCGACGCAGTTAGGCCAGCATGATGAGGCGCTTTGACGCTATGGTGGAGTTTGATGCCGAAAGCTTGTTGGTGCTTTGACTACGGCGCCAGCCGATTTAGCCGCGACCCTGTTAGCTTTTCTCAGCGCTACAAAATCAATGGCTGCATAGGTTGGTAAGATAGCACTGTGGCCCAAAAATATTGCTTCGACGGGTCAACGTCGTCGGTGGTACTTAAAATAAAGTTCCCCCAGATTGAAGTGAATTATATATTTGCAAGGCACGAATCCTAAAGTAGGATGGTTTCGTACGTGATTTTCCCTATTAAAAAGTCTATATTTTGGTCTGGCAAATCGTAGGCTATGCGATAGGGTCTGGATCTTTAAGAATGGAGGAAACATAAATTATGGGGTTCGCTTTGTGACTGTTTTATTAGCCTGTCGGTGAAGGAATGACTCAATGAGTCTACTTTGACAGACAAAAAGAGCAAAACAGCGAGTTCTCATGACTCTACCTACTGAAGATAGGTACTTATACCAATAATAATAATAATAATCATAATAATAAAGGTAGGTACTGCAAGCGTAGATACGAAAGCTTTTCTTGAAATAAAAAGTGAATATAAACTAGAAAACAAGATCCAGAATATGTCTATATTCATGTGTGTGTAAGAACTAACGTATATGTTTTTTTCTTTGCCTCCGTACATGTACCGGGGAATTAATAGTGTTATCCGTTCTTAACTTGCAAACCAGTTGCCAGGGCACTCATCTTCCATAATTTAAGTCTTCTCAGTCCATAGAATTCAAACTCAAGAAATGCCTTACCGACTCATGAATCATCCAATGCCGAGTCAAAATAGTTTCTAGAATAAATAAATTCATTTTCCAACTTCGTTTCTACAAGTAGTTCCTACAAAGGATTGGACTCATGATGGGCACAATCTAGTATTCTCGATACAAATGCTACATGACGGGTTCTTATCTTTCGGAAACTACAAGTGTAAGAGGATTATTCAGTGACAAAATATCTCCCTAAGAGCATCATTTCATGGCTATTGATAACAAATTGAATTAGGTGGTTCTTTTTGTCATTTTCATTTTTATTTTTGGACTTTCTCTCACGGTTTCGCACTTAATTTATGACAGATAATTCAACAATAGGACCTCTAATATCTGCTCGTGACCTCGAGGTAGGCTTAGCCGCAGCAGCAAATTCACAAGATCCATGGTCTATGATTGGCATCATTCGTGAGGAAAAGCCCTCGACTGTCACCATAAGTCGGTTCATCCATCACTTCGGGGTGGGAGAAGCAGCGTTGACATGAGGTGGCCCCACAAAGGCGAGGAGATACTCGTATGATAATGGCTAGTGTAAGAACACGACTAAGTTGCCTTTTTTTCCGTCGACAGCAACCCCGTTGACTCAATGGAAACGGGCGGCCAGGATGATTCGGGAGTAAGGAAAGGGGTGGTGGGCTATGTGTTCATGAATCCCCGAAACGTGGTGGCCACCCCGAACTTGGCAGACGTCAACTGCTAGGATCCCCACGTGCCTCGTCAGCCACCACTTAGCCTATAAGTAGTGGCCTGGCCTGGTCTCTCGTGACCAACTTGCTCAATCTCGTCCTGGTCAGGCGATCTCAGGGAGAGGGGGAGAGAGAGAGAGAGAGAGAGAGAGAGAAGATGTTTAGAGGGAGGTTGGGCTTGTGCTTCTGCTTGCTGCTGGTGTTGCTGCTGCAAGATTCGGCGACAACCCTTTCGCTTGGCGTTGCATCAGGTAAAAAGCCAATATGCATTGAACGAGCGGAGCATGCTTTGATCTGCTCCTAATATTGGGTTCGAAACTGTCTTTATTGTGCCGGTTAAATGAAACAATCTCTCCTTAGGAGTTCATTTCTTTTCTTCCCTTCCGACGTTTCGTCCCTTTCTCTCTCTTTTGGTAGAAAGAAAAACAGCTTGTTTGTTCTTCAGCAGACTGATTTAAGAAAATAAATAGGCCTGCGGCCGAACGCAGCCATAAAATCTTGAGCTTTTCAGTTTCGATTAGAAAACGTATCTGGGGATATTTGACGAGATGATGGCATGAAGCCCTCGACTGCAGGCAGACCTTGACTATTCATATGCCTACTTACTCAGTGAGAGCGTGGTTGCGTCTTGAATGACGTAAATGGCATGTGGGCATGTTCATTTTGAGAACTTGAGTAGGAAAAACAGGCTGTAAATATATTTAAAAAGACAGGTTCGATTTGTGTGTGAAGTCATTTGAGTTTGTGCATTCTTTGTTGCGATTGGGTCTTAAGTCACTTCCTCGCGCCCTGCTTTTTGGGTGTTAATCACTTCTTTACGCACAGCGCACCGCTAGACACCTGGTTGGACTTGGATGCTCTCTGCTAATTCCAGTACTCTCTCTCTCTCTCTCTCTCTCTCTTTTCTCTGTATTACTTGTTAAGATGGCATGGTACGTACTGCGTGCGTTACAGCTAGGTTAAACCTGGAACGAGCGATTAAATTATGAGAAATTATGCACACAGCACGACACTGTCGATGCCTGTATTGTCTCGTGCCTTGGGCACAGTGTTCTTTTCTTCTTTATTTTTTGTGGGGGCGTTACAGGGCTGAAGTGTTTTCTTCTTATTCTTTTAGAACCACTCCGTTGACCAATTTGTCTGATTGCAGGGAAGGTTTTTAGTTATTGTTATTCATCATTTCTTTAGGGGGGCTCGGTTTGTGTGAAGTTTTGAAACAATGGGGGCGGAATCCAGCTTATTAAATGAAAATGAATCGGCACATAAATCGGTTCTGGTGGAATCTGGTTTAAAAAGGAGAGAAAAAGATCACTTGCAGAGAGCTTATTCCATTAAACAACACCAGAGCGGAAGATATCAACTGCAGAGAATCATCACAAATAGAGTTGGTGGATTTGTAGTTAGTCTGAATTGACGCTAATCGAATCTTTAGAAAGAGTAAACTTGTGGCGTTCGTTGCATAGCATAGGACAGATTTCCACAATCTTCATCTCTCAAAATCCTTTCATGGGTTCTTTCGTTTCATCCAATGTGGGATTTACGGGTTTGACAGCAATAGCTATAGCTTAGAAAAGCAATGGTGAAGGACTCAAATATCTTGATGATTGCAGGGTATGAAGACAAAGGGATGGTGGAAGGAAGATCTTTGAGAGTGAGAGTGAACGACTATGGGGATCCAACGGCGAACCGTGGCCATGACCCTCCAACTCCAGCTGGGAAGGTCGGTAACGGCAATCGTGGTGGCAGGAAAGGCTGATAATGGTTGAACTCTTTCTTCCTTATTGACAGGAGATCAAACGTGTATTAACTTAGGTATCAGTTTCCATACATACTTTGGATCTTCGTTCTACTGGGGGGTGATATACTTGATGCAGTTACTTATTTCAAATGTTCTCTTTATCAATATATTGTTGCAACAGTATGCTCTGCAAATTCTTCACATCACCCAGCCGACACCACGCATGACAGGTTCAACTTTGCGAGTTCAGTTAATTAGCCGGTGTTTTCAGTTAATCGCGTGTGGAAATGAATTAAGCATTCATGCGGGTGAAAGAAAATAAAGGACAGACCCAGCATGAACTGTCGTAGCTTATAAATTTACCCAAAAATTAAACTGAAAATTTCTAATTCACAAGCTTGAGGCTTTACTAGTAGCAGCGGCAGTCCCCTTTGAAAAAGAGGCTATCAATGAAAACACGGCTCTGTTCATGGCATATATACCAGAATGCGATCCTCCATGTAGTTTGGGTCCGATGCCGTCATTTCTTCAATGCTTGGGACAAGAAAACGTGCTGTTTCTCTGCGGTTATTAGATCTTGCTTTTATCTTCTTGTAGTTAGCTTAGATCTGCCACGCGGTTGATGTTAAGGTGTCAATCTGGTCAGCAAGCCAAGATTGATACTTGTCTGTTTCGTGCAAACCCATCAAGTCCAGGTTCGAAACACAAAGTCACATAGTTCGTGGATTCGCTGGATATCAGAAGAAATGCAGCTTTTTCAAGACTTCCAAAAGTCTAAAATCAAATTTCCCCCCATCGCCTACACCTTGCACAAGTGTCAGAAAAGACTTGCAAAGAAGCATCCGTATCTATTAATTTGAGTGGGAACAGGAGAGTGAGCAAGTACTGAACTAAATGCAGTTTTGTTAATATCGTAATGTGGTCGATCATCTATGAATCTGGCCAGATGAAACTGCCTTTCCTGCACTACCATCCTCTTTGTCGGGGTAAATGTCATGCAGATGAAATTGGCCCTACTTGAAGTAAGCTTCAAAGAGCAGATCACGATCTTTTCTATTTCCAATTCCTAGTACAATTGCCGAGAAACTCCTGATTTGAAATCATTCGATTTACAACTCTGAATTCACGCATGCCACCCTTAGCATATATGACTCTAGTTTTCTTCTATGCACATCGCCAAACGCATATTCAACGGCAAAGTTGTCTCACAACAGAGCCCATGAAGGCTCAACCTTAATTTAAATTCGTCTTATTGTGGGCAGAGGATTCCCACAGAGTGATGTTTGTTCATTTTTGTTTCATTTGTCATTCTAGGAAAAAAAGACAGACATGAGTTAGTCCCAGAAAAAGGAAGTCACAATCCACTGTGATATTCATGACACTAAGTGAAGGGTTCTAGGATTAGAAACATCGAACAGGTTACAAGTAACTTTCAGATGAGGATAGCTTCAGTCACTAAAAATGCGTATAGTTGTACACAAAATGAAACCTGCTGATAATCGGGAGCAATAACTGGTTCTTTAAGATTTGACCAGAAAAGCATATCATCTTAAAGAACTAGGACCACATAACCCCAAGGCCATCCGTGACTCTAGAATTTGCCAATCTTCTGCCAACCAGGTCTTTCAATTCAATCTCACCAGGAAACCTTCCCTCCTTCAATTTTGAGAAGAGCTGGGATATACAAGTGAGAAAAGGAGTCAATGTCATAATAATTCATTCATAGATCAAATCATACAATGATACCAAAGCTAGACAACAAATGCCAAACAAAGTGAGGGTATTTCTCATGACCATCTCAAAATGGGTAATTGACCCATTTCTTAACCCATATGGTTGTTATATAGGTATAAATGGGTTTGTTAGATTAGGTAAACATGTCATCAATGGGTTTAAACATTATATGGGTGTTAAATAGGCCATAAATGGGTCATAAACGGGTTTATATCATATTTAGACCCATCCTACCTCTATGCCTCTCTCTTCATTCTTTCTCGCCCTCACTCAATCTCGTGTTTGCTCACTCCGCACTGTTACCTCAGCTTGAGGCTCAATTTAAGTATGAGTTTTTGTAGATTAGGTTAACTATGAGAGTGTTTTAACAATATGGATCAAGTTGGGTATAGGTATGGGTATGAGTCATTAGATCTTCATTGCATGGAAATGGGTCAAACGGATTAAATAGATCAACTTGGGTTAGACCATTTTCGATCCGACCGGAACTTGACCCACCCATTTGACAGTTAACAATCTCCAAGAAGAAGCCATAGAACTAGCAAGACAACAGAGCCCAAGGAGCTATACAACAATATGACACCCGTGTTTTAGATAGCTTGTGTAAATTCAATTGTCAAAACTCAAAAGTGAAGATCCATGACATCAATGTTCTGCAACAATATTTTTAAAAATAGATAAAGTAATCATAGGTAGAAAAAACGAACCAGCTCATCATTGCAGTAAACTTCAAAAGCACCAGAGCTTTGCAGGAAGGACTGGACCATGTTGCCAAGAAGCCAAGTTGAAGCAATAGTCCCAAACCTGTTTGCACGAAGAGAATAATACCAAGGTGGAGGCGCTGCAATCCCAAGCATCGGAAAAATATGCTCTCCAGCCATGATGACAGCAAATACTCCTATTTGAGCGACCGGCACCAATTTAGCCAAAATGCGCTTTGGCAGTGGCGGAGGGTAGTTTGCAAGAACAACATCAATGCCAGGAAACTGCATCTCCAGCATCTTCTTCATTGTTACTGCAGTACCCCTGACATAAACAATTCATATGAATAATGAAATGAATAACCTAGAACTTGATACTCAAAGCAGGAATTGATCCAATCAACACTAGCAGTTCTGAGACCTAAGGAGCCAAAGTTTAATGGTGACTACAACCGTCATAAATCATATCACAAAAGTCACACTGCCCCAATTTTCATACTCTACAAAAGTTTAGCAATCACTTCATACTCTTTAAAGGAGATTGCAAACCCTTTTCATCCAGATAGATGAACAACTATGGCAAGTCATAGTTCTCAAGAGGCTATCGATCGGAATCATCCCAAGCTAGTTCCTTGCAAGCCCAAACAGAACATATCCCACTAAAGGGAGCAACAAGCATAATCGCCTGATATCAAACTCGTCACCAGAAGCGCGCGGACGATCATACCGCGACTAACAAACACAAACACCGTACGAGCAAATCCAGGCCAACGCAAAAAGGCACGCGCGAAGCAGGAGCGAAGGGTACCTACCTATACGAGCAAGACGAACAGAAATTGATGACGACCGTGCTCCCCAGACCGATCCCGCCGACGGCGCTCGGCTTCTGCAATCGAAAGACCAAAAAAAATAAAAAATTAGACGGACCGAACGGGACTCCGCGCCTCGAAGCAAACCGCGCGATGAGCTCGATCACCTGAGGAGGGAACTCTAGGGCTTCGGTAGGATTGGGGGGCTGGTGCTGGTGGTGATGGTGGCGGTGGGGGAGAGGCGGCGGCGGCTTCGCAGGCGGAGGGGAGAACAGGTTGACGAGGTCGGAGCACAGCAGGAAGAGCGGTAGCCCTAGCAGCAGGATCTGCGCTCGATCCATTTCCGGATCCTTGCCTGGAGCTTCAGAGGAGCGGCGATGGCGGAGCGGATGGAGACCTCCCGCGATCGATTGATTTTAGGATGGAGGTCGACGCTGTGACTCCGCCCCGTTTGGCTGCTTGGATCTACTCGCTCCGGGTCGCGGATCGACTAATCCTGAACCAGAATTAGATCAACTCGTCGTCCTTGCTGTGTAATAAGTTGTATTATAATTCTCGTTTCGCTTCTATGGACATACAAGCTTTACTCGAAAGTTCAAATAAAACTCAAAATACATTTCGAATGATACTAGACAAAAAAAAAAAAAATGACAAAATTTTGGCATAACTTAAATAAGTATTTTTGCCAATATGTTTCTTCTATACGAATCTTCGTTTCATTTTTTATGGTTATTATAATTCATGGGTACCGATTCATTTATCCCCTCTTGTGTTCAAGTTTGCTCAAACTTTATAGTTGATATGGCTAATTCTAAGTAGGTCAAAGACTTTCTCATCCGTGCATTACGTGGACTTTCATGAGCATTAGATCAAGCTCAAACTAGATAAAGCTTGATTCTCTTTTACATAGACCTCCTTCATTAAATTTCTTTTGTATTTATACTCAACCATATATTTGAAACAATCATTTTATGTCACCAATAATTTCATAAAAAATAATTACAGCATATTTCAATAGACATTACCAATTTAGTGATATTTGAATTATTACTTGACTTCATTAAGATTTCAAGAGAAGCGCACATTGATTAATAGAGATAATCATATATTTGATAGTTACTTTTCAAATTACTTTCTATAGTTGCATTTGAAGAATTCTCGTCAATATGCATAATATTCAAATATATGTAGGTGAAATCAAGCTTTTGACTCCTTCCATGGCCACGGAAACGCGGTGCTCCTCCGGACCCATACTCAACACAAGAACCGAGTGAAGACCTCCTCTTAAAAGCGAAGAAAATTACCGGAAATGTCAACTGGTTAACCGTCACCACCACCTAAGTGTCTGAACATATTCCAGCAATTCATTCTAAATTAAATTTTGACTTGACGGTGACTTTGTTTTAAAAGAAATTGAGGTCCACGCGAAAAATTCTTCCTATTACATGGCAAAATGAACAAAACAGTGACTACATCTAAAATTAGGGAAAACTTTCTAGAGTTTTTTTTTGATAACCTGGAACCACCGTACAGCTGACAGCCGGCGACGTAAACACAGCATGAGGGCATTAACTACAATGAAGTGTTCTCTCCTGTGGTAAGACATATTTCGTGTTTTATTTGCCTTAGTTGCTTCGCACGATATCGAGTTAGGGCAGTTAGATGTGAAAACTGTATTTCTTCACAATGAGTAATATTATTGTTAAAAAGATTGCTATAGTAGATAACCCAGCAGACATGGTGACTAAGTATGTTTCTTTGGCGAAGCTTAAACTCTGCTTAAGCTCTATTGGCGTCTGTGGAGAGTGAGCGCCCGTCGAAGTGCTGGAAAAACAGTATGAATATGGATAATGAACACTATAACTTGGCTTCAAACATTGAGCCAATGTGGAGAATTGTTAAATTATGTATCGAGTTTGAGCGTTTGCAAAATATAATTGGTTTTGATAAAAAAAAAAAAAAAAAAAAAGCTACGTGGTCAAGAAGATATTTTTGTTGATGAAGATAATATTCAAGATTACACACAAGAAAAGAAATTCAAAATTCTTTGAAGAAAGAATCAGACCGTGGGGCCCAGAGTCAAAGTTGTTAACTCTGGGCACACGTATAATAATAGATACAAATTCTCCCTTTGGTGTGAAGCTGCTGAAGCCCTCCGCATGTAGAGAAAAACTCAAAAAATAGGACCGCCGCTTGAGTGAAGTCCTATGAAGAAGATAGGTACGTGGAAAGAAAGAAAAGATGCTGGGGATTTTTTTTTTTTTGGCATATGACTTGAACGTAATTTTGTGCCGTGAGTTTATATCCAAGTGAGTTGTTTATTTATAAATACTTTGAGTTTTGGGTTAAATTTAAGTGTGGGAAACACTCGAGCGTGTGAGCAATTGTAAACTCCGATTCTCCAATTATAGCGGATTATTTACTACTAGCTCTTTCCGTAAACGTAGGTACCGATATTCGGACCGAACTACGTAAATTTATAGTGTCATTATTATTTCTCGTTTATTTCTCTAGCGATTTCGCGTTGACGTAAATTGTAAGATCCTGTCGTTTCCATGTATTATATTCCAACATCAAAAACTAGAAATCAACGTATGGTTGATAGAGATCAGCAAGTGCTTGTTCTTCATGAATAGATCTGTGACTGCATCCAAGCGAAAAAAATTGGCGGTTAATCACTGAATCACACATAATTATCAGTGATGAGCACACGTTGTTATATCCAACTATAGTTATGGCTTTGCCTTTTGATGGTGTGTGTTTAGGTTCGACGTCCCCAACACCATCATCGTAGAGAGACAATATAAACATAAATATGTTGAACAAGTTCAGACATGTTACCTATGAGAGTGAGTCCTTTAGCAAGTGCAAGTTGTTGAAGCTTTTAAGAAAGGCACATTGAACAAGCACACCAAAACTATTGTGAACACCATTGAAACCGGAGGTAGAGCACTTATTCACCAAAGCTCCTAAATCTAGAATTATATAGGAGAGAAAAGCTCCCATATATAAAATTAGGAGAGCAAAACTCCTGGATCTAAAATTAGATGGAGGGAGTAAGAAAAGAAAACAAGATGACATAAAAGGAAAAATAGGGAGGATGTAAGTGCTAGTATGAACACTTAGAGGGGGTGAATAGGTGGAAAGACAATTTTTCGCAAAGAACAGTAACAATATTTTATTTTTAAAACTGAGTCTGAAGAACAATAGACTTTAAACAAATTCAGACTTTAGTAGTTAAATAGAACTACAAACAAAATAAAGAAATTCATGGAAGAGAATAAAAACATAGAAATTATAGTGGTTCGGCTTAGATCAAATCTACATCTACTATACCACACCAACAGCCTCTTGGCTAGTCTCCACTATGAATCAGAAGAAAATTTACAATCTTGCGATTTCAACTTGATAGTGAAGAGTCTATATTGCTCTCTCATGAAGTCACACTATGAGCCTCTCTCTTTTAAATACAACTTTAAGCTCAGTGTAAGAAATAACAAGAAAACGGGAAGCTTTAGACTTTAATTTTTCTTTCACGCACTCTTTCGAATGATTGGAGATGTCTCTTTAAATACTCTTTCATGCCTTCTCGATTGTTGGCACTTTTCAAAGGAATTTTTCCAATCAACCCGTTGGACAAAATCAATTAAGGAGATTTTCGAGCCGTTTGAAGATTGTGATGAAAGCTCGTCAATCCTATTCGCCCATACAATCAAGATCTTGGTTTCTATAAGTAGATTCTTTCCAAATTTACTTGCTATTCGAAAAGATTTGATATATCTAAATTAATTCCAATAAAGATAATCGATCTTGTAGGTGATATTTTCATTTAGAATGCCATATATAATCTGTACGAACTGAACTCTTGAAGAAAGAAAGATGATCTCTTATCTGTATAAGTTTTCATTCTTCACTTGTGTTTAGTCTGGAATTTGTCAGAGTTGGCATACTTCTGATGTAGAATAGACTTTGATACTAAAGTCTGGCAGTTTTTAATCTTTGACACAGAAGTTTAGAAATTTTCATAATAGACTTTGGATAAGTTTTATCAACTTCAAAACATCAAAGGAGTTTTTTCCAATAGAGGAGAGGGAGAGTTCTAGGTCTAATCCCTCATTTCTAGAATTTGAAGAGACGAAAAAATGTTGAAACTTAGAAAAGGAGACGGTGGAAGGAGGAGAGAGAATATACACTGGGAAACAAATGGGTTAATGTGAGTTAAATGGATGAATTTGTGTTGAACCATTTATAACCACCAAACCCAATCTAACCTATCCATTTGCCACCCTCAAAACGTAGTGGGTCAAAGGGAGAAAACTAGTGCCTTTTTTCAAAGTCTCAAATTCAAAGCACGGTATACTTGATCTCCAATCCTTGTGTGAGATAACACTTTTCAAGCTAGAAACCTAAGAGGATTGCATTGATAAGTTCGCCTATCTCAATCATTGACCATGGGAAAAGTTATTGTATATGCGCCTTACAACGAGTCTCATTCAATCAATGGCGGAGATGGACTTGATCTTAGTCTTTATAATTTTGATAAGCCTTCTAGGGCTAAGACTTTGCGAACTAGCCACCCCTTCCGCTTTTTTTTCCTTTAAAAGAATATGACTGTACGATTTGCTTAGTAACTTTGAATTGAGAAGGTTAATTTTCAACTTATCTATAATTAATAACTCCTCAAAAATAGTAATAGTGAGTTTGAGCATTTGAATGGCCGGTACTTTGTCGGATTAGATCACACAGGAAAGTAAACCCGCATCATGAAAAAAAATTTGACCATGTATAAATTAGTAATTACAGTGACTTTTTCATTGACTGGTAAGCACTAAATTACAGGATGTGGTCCCGGATGATAATGTTTCCTTGATCCCGAAGGAAAAAACGAAGTGGAATCCGTTAGGATTGTTTTTCGCGGGACCGTTGGTGGTAAAAAAAGGGCAAACGAAAAATAAAAATAAAAACGACCGTGAAAAGTCGGAGTGAATTTCGTTAATTACGTCCGGTGAAGTTTCTCCGTCGTCGCAACAGTGGAAACTGGAGATGGCAAGTCTGCGCAAAGTCAACCTTTGACTCCTTCTCCTCCTCCTCCTCCTCCTCCTCCTCGTTCTTCTTCTTCGTCGTCGTCCATGGCCACGTGAACGCGGCGCTCCTCGGGACCCATTACTCGGCACAAGAACCGAGTGGAGACCTCCTCTTAAAATGCGAACGAAATCCCCGGCAATGTCGACCGCTCGCCGCCGCCGCTCGCTCCCTCCGCCGTCTGCCGTCCCCGCCTCCAGATGACGCTGTCCTCCGCCGCCGCCGCCGCCGCCGCCGCGGACTCCGTCCGCAGCTCGCTCGCCCGCCTCTCCTCCCTCGACCACCACCACCAGTTCGAGAACTCGAAGCGGTTCTGCGCCTTCGTCCCGCGGCTCCAGCTCGTCGTAGACCAGCTCCTCCTCCTCCTCCCCTCGCCGTCGCCGGAGGACCTCCCCGCGTCCGTGCAGACCGGCCTCCGGGGGATCGCCGTCGATCTGGGGGGCGCGGCCGAGACGGTGTCGGCCTACGTGAGCAAGAGCAAGATCTACGTGCTCATCAATTGCAAGTCGCTTCAGGCGTCGATTCAGGAGGGGACGGTGGCGATTGGAGGATGGCTCGCGTTGCTGGAGTCGGCTGTCCACGAAAATCCTGACCTCAGGAAGAAAGTTGCGGATCTCTCCAGAGACATGAAGCAGGCTAAATTCATAGTACTACCCCGATTTCAGTTCCACTTTCTCCTGCATAAGTAGCATAGTATAATCATGATTCTTCTGGTTCTGACCGATGTATATCGTATTTTGCCGACGTAAAAGTGACTAAAAAAAGTCAAAATCTCTATGGCAGGTGACTGAGAATGAAGAGAGAGTGCGTCTTAGTCTGCAGAAGGAAGGAGAAGGGAGAAGACCAAGCAAAGCAGTACAAAGTGCTATGGTGATGGAGCTAGCTAGGGCATTAGGGATTGAACCGCATAAGTATGCCGAATTATCTGCTCAAGTTAAGCACCTGAAGAACGACTTAGTTCGCTCAAATTCGACGACAGAGAGGCGGATTCTGATCTCTCTGGAGAAGATTATAGATAACTGGTCTGTGGAACCCGACATTCAGACTGGCGACATGAATCTTGATTTTGAAGAAGGCGCCCAAATCTCGCCTTTCAAGAACTTTCTCTGTCCCTTGACTAAGGATGTCATGAAGGAGCCCGTGGTGCTGGAGTCGTCTCAGACATATGAGCGGAAGGCAATCGAACACTGGTTTGAGCGGTGTATAGAGGATGCCCGAGACCCGACATGCCCTGTCACAGGTCAAGTGCTCAAGTCCTTAGAGCTCAAACTAAACATTGGACTGGCCGGGGCAATTGAGGAGTGGGTTAATAGGAACATTGAAATTCAGGTCAAATCAGCAGTGCAGTGCCTTAGCGAGGAACATTTTAAGGCAGACGATGTTGAGAGAGCTCTGGACAGTATATATAAGATAGCAGCAGATCATCCCTCCAGCAGATACAGAGTGAGGAATGCTGGTCTCGTTTCTATGATCATAAAGTTGCTGGGGAATTCTTCAAAGAGTATTGGAACGCACTTGAGAAGCAAAACTCTTCTTGCCTTGCTCGGCATGGCAAAGGATGAAGAAAGCAAGGTTACATTCTTTCCTCTCATTGTATAACTCTGGTGTGATCGTGCTGTTTCGCTTGATTCGAGCTTGATTCTTTTCCCCAAGAATTCTAGGTAGAGTAAGGATATTTTATACCCATGCTTGAGTGTGTCTGTATGCATATTTCATCCTGATGATAAAGTTCAGGAAAATAAGTGCCAATGTTGCAGTGGAAATTATTCTGATAGTTGCTTGGTCTGAGTTGTCTCAAACATGATTTTATTCAAAATTAGAGGATAATTTGTCAGCTCAGACTATCAATATTTCTCTAACTGAGGAAATGGACCAACTGTTTCAAGCGATCAGGCAAGACATGTTGTTCAGTGGGCATGCATTTATTACACATTTCTTGTTGTGGGCAACTCCATCTCGTATTATGCATGTAGCCTGAAGAAGAGATTAAGGCTCCTTGAAAGCTGCATAATTGCAGTTTCGTGACATGGTTAGATAATATTGTGCACAAATTTTTGCAAGCCGCTTCTCCTTCAATTGAAAATTGATATCTCCATGAACTCGATTGCTTCTGCGAGACCGCTTGAATGCCAGATAGTGTTGAACATTAACACAGCTGTAATTTCTGATGGAGTATGTCAACTTTTCCAGAAAATAATGCTTGACGAGGGGATAACTAGATTGGCAATACGTAGTCTTACTGGGAGCTCTGAAAAGGAAAGAGAGCATGCTATCAAACTGTTGCTCGAGTTCTCAAATGATGAAGCTTATTGCAAAAAGATTGCGTTGGAGAAAGGGGCGTTAGTTCTCCTAACTAGCTTGGCAGGAAATCTTGAGCATCCCACTCTATCCAATCCGGCAGAGGAGGTCTTAGCACGAATTGAGACCGTTGAGGAGAACATCCAGTATTTGGCAGCAGCTGGAAGATTTGAACCGCTACTTAGCCGGCTCTGTGAAGGTACATCTTTCTATGAAGCATTTCTCCTTTCTCATCACTCAGGAAGAGTGCATGCGAAAGAAGAAAAATGAACCCTGGAAATTGCTTATTTTCAATAATAATAGACTTCAAACATTTAAACTACCGCTTGTCCATTTAGTGAAATTTTCCCTAATGAGAAGAACTGAGTTGTACTCTGGATTTCCGGGAGCAGGTAGTGATGAGGTCAGAATAAGGATGGCTTCCATGTTGGGAAGCATGACCATGACTAGCAACAGCAAATTGTTTGTTGCCAGGCAAAGCGCCAAAATACTTGTTCTAATGTTGGCGAAGGAAGAAGGAAAGGCACCCAGCTTGATGGCATTGCATAACCTATCTAGCATTGATGATAATGCTACCATACTCGTTAATTCTTCGATGCTGCCATCTCTTACATACATCCTCTTCGAGGATCAGGATGCTTCACTGGAACTGAAGGAGTTAGCAGCCTCGACAATGGCTAATGTAGTCTCGAATCCTGGGCCCTGGGAATTAGCATCTGCTGACAAGAAAGGCCATTTACTGCAGTCTAAACCAATTATCACGAAGCTTTTGGGGCTCTTATCTTCTACATCTTCTAAATGCCAAGCTTCCGCACTTCGCATTTTATATGGTGTGGCATCGTCTCCAAAAGCATCAGGTAATATTGCTTTTACATGTTTTGATTTAGTGACCTGTATGACGATTTTTTTTTGGATCATGCCCCCATATGATGTTATCTTCCGGATGATCCCCTGGATACTAACACATCTCTGAACATGCCTCATATTGTATTGTAGTTGGATATATTATAGTTTCTTACCGAAAGAGGTGTAGAACTTTTGGATGTGCTGCTGGTAACCCTGCCTATACTGAGAGTACTTTGCATATTATGGGGGAAATGACTTTCATAAGGCTTTCAAGTTTGATTATATAGACATAAAATTCTTTTATTTAGAATGAAGTTCTTTCTTTTCTTTGACCAAAATAAAAATAAAAATGTGCCACTTTTCATAAACTGGGCTCAAAGTCATCTGCATATACGTGTTTCCATGTCCTGGAACATGAAGAAGCAACCCTGAAACCAGTGTTTATCCTATCCATAAAGATGTAAGCCATCTCTTTTTTATCACCTCAATACCCGTGTCAACCAAGTATGACCATAAATGGGTTCCTAAATCTTCTAGTTAATTACTCCAGCTAATTCCTCCCCATTTTGCAGAGTCTGTAGCTTCTTACATAATGGATGGCCAGGGACTTGAAAAGACCATATTGTTTCTCGATCATGCAGAAGACGAGCACAGAATTCATGCTTGCAAACTTATTAGACTGCTCTCTGAACGATTTCGTCAAGATGTAGCAAGTCAACTGGGATCTTCCAGCAAGATTCCTCTGCTTAAAGAGAAGATTTTAGATACAAAAACAATTGAAAGTGAAAGGTCTGATTCAGCATGCATACTTTCTAATCTTCCTCTATCTGAACATGAAGTGACAACTCTCCTCGGAGCTAGTTTCTTGAGATGGACGGTCACTACGATAAGGAATTATCATCTGAAATCTGAGGGGAGAATTTTCAAATCTCAGTCAAGCATGGGCGAAGGACTTGTTGGCCTCTTACTTCAGTTTACAAGATCCCCCAACTTGGAGATTCTATCGGTGATTAGAGAGTTGCACCTAATGAGCGTGTTCTGTGAACAGCTTGACTTTCCTTCAAAACCCAGAATGAAGCAACTCGCTGCCCTTGGATTGAAGAATCTGTCGGAAACTGGAAGGGCGCTTACTGCTGGAGATTTAGAACCACCACCACCTCGGGGGTTGTGCTCTCCATTAGTATTCATGTGTGGCTGGCGTGCATCAGAACCTGCTCGATGTCCCATACACAACTCTTTGTGCGAGGAGCACGCTCATTTGTGTTTGCTACAGAGCAACTGTATCAAGCCTCTTGTAGATCTCCTTAACGATGAGGATACTGACGTCCAAGTCGCTGCAGTGGAGGCACTTTCCACTCTCATTTTAGAAAGTTCCGGGAGTTTGAAGAGAGCTGTTGAGGAGCTTGAGAGGCAAGACGCCATTGATGCTCTAATTAACCTTTTCGCAGAAGTTAGATCTGGTGAACTTCAGGAGAGGACGGCTTGGCTGATAGAAAGGATAATTAGAGTGGAAAGCCAATCCTCGCGCCACTCACTCAATCAGAATCTAGTTAGGGCCTTGATAGAAGCCTTGAGGCATGGCAATGCTAACACAAGGAGGCATGCTCAAGATGCTCTTACCAATCTAAAACAGATATCAGGAGTTAGTGGAAATTCCTCGAGTCAGGTTCAGTCAAGAAGGTAGTTATTTAGTGAGAATGCTCGTATTTTAGATGCTGTGCGTTTCTATGTCTGTAAGCTAGAAATAGGTTCTTGTTGTATAGTCGATATTGCCAAAATTTTGCATTCAATTCTGTAGTTGATTAATAAACGTTGCAATGTTGAAGGAAATGGAAATGTACCAACAGAAATATGTTCTAGTACAGGAAACGATTGCACATGTCCTCCTCATCCATGGTCTATTTAGAAGTTTCATTCACGAAATTGTCAAAATCTACATTGACAAGCAAGGAGATTAAGTGCGAAGCAGTAAGCGTAAGTAATGCACCAGTAATTTTCCAGGAACTACATTCACTACGAATAGGAACTGACGCTACTATCGCTGTGTTTAGTTGATTTTGAGACAACTTTTCTGAATTCAACTCCATGACCAGAATAAATGAAGAATAGAAACATGCCATCACATGAAAGTTCAATGCATTCCTTATGAAGATGGAATTCATGAGCCCGTCATACCCCATCATAAAGTTTTCGTTTTGCATTTTTATTTTGTTTGAAGAAATTAGAATTTGTTATTTCGCAAGGAGGGTCATTGTGATATGCATAAAAGAGTTTCCATTTTTTTTTTTTTTTTTTTTTTTTTTATCTTGTACTTCACCGAGTGCACTTTATTGTGCATTTTTAGATGCCTTGTTTTTTCCAAGTGGGAGGTCCACATGAAAGGCAAGCTCTGCCGCAAACAAAGACCATAGAAAAAATCCACAAATATCTACAGGACATCAAGAAAAATGTCAAGCTAATCAAAAAATATAATTCAACTTGGATGTCTAATCGAGAAGTACCAAATTGCCGCTTGATTGAGGCGGCAATCTTTTTTTATTGAAGTAATTCCGAGCTTATTGGAATTGATTTGGCAAATTGGTTGCTAATACAATCTAACTCCACAAAAGACCTCTAAAAGTGAATCGTGTGCGACATTTTATAAAAGCGCATTGCATCATTTGATGTACCAATTTCGCATGGGATTTTCCAATACAAAGGTTCAGTTAAAGTTATGCAGCTCCCATGGACAGGAGATAGGACGGAGGAACCACTCTAACTTAATTAATGAGATCACGTAGCCCTGCCCTACCATCAACAGGCAAACAGGGACTCCTCAATTCAATCGCTCATCATCCTTGGACTACTAGAAAAGCAGAAATTCCCGCTTACAAATTAAATAAAGTCCAGGCAGCTTCTTATTAAAATGTACAAAATAAGCAAAATTTCCCGCATGACCACCATAAGCAGATTCCTGCAACAAGTTGAAAGTGCAGCTTTCACTTTCAATGCCCGACAGGAAAGCAGATGGAATCTGCAAACGGCAGTCTGGTCAGTAGGGAGCATTGCGTACTCTCTTGGCCCTATCTCTGTTTCTCGACTTCTTTTCTTCTTGGAATCCAATTTCTTTTTGTGGTTTCTGTTTGATATCACCTTCATTCTCCTCTCTCTTCTATCTAAGCGCGTTTCAGCCACGTGAAAATAGACAAGAGTCAAGTGTCTTCGGCTGCAAATGGTGCAAATCAGACCCGCGAAGAATGTTACACGCCCCACGTTTGAGACAAGGTCTCAGGCTCACTTCTGACACACTTGAACTCGCAGTCACACATCCTCTTCAATGTCCCCTCCGCGCCACGTCCAATCAACCTCAGACATTTCAGCCTCTTTTCTTCCCCGGTGCACCCCTCAGATCTCAAGAGAGAAAACCGGCTTCTTTGCTCGTTAGACTTTGGACCGTCGCCACCTACACACACGTACACTAGAAATCTGCTCAAAAATTGACTTCACACAAGCGCGGGGAGACATGTTCTCTGCAACAACTCTTACCAGCATCATCAGCTTGACCACATTTTGAATAAGAATCCCGCCACCTCTCTCTCTCTCTTTCTCTCTCTCCATCAACTTTTTCTAACTTTAGATCGTCGCAACATTCAAAACCTCTCCTTTTTCATCCTGTTCACCATTCCTTTTTCAGGTTCAAAGCAGAATTGCAATAACTACAACTCATTCCACTCTCTCTCTCTCTCTCCCCACCTCTCTCATCAACAATGAAGTTACTATCATCATCGTCTTCCTTTTCTTCTTCCACCATTTCCACCTCCTCTGATGCATACTTAAGCAGCCCGAAAGGTGCAACGAGTGGTGGATGCATCGCAGGAGTCTTGCGCAGAATCCTCTGCTCTAGCAGCCTCCCTACTCATCCGTTTGAGTGTGACAACGACAGAGATCAGTTCAAGTCCAAAGAGAAGAACGAACCAAACACAACTCCAGGAATCGTCGCGAGGCTCATGGGCTTGGAGTCTTTACCAAACACCAGCTCTGTGCACGTCCACAAATCCCCTTGTTCAATTTCAAGGAGCCGATCCCTAAATTACTTGGACTTCAAAGAAGACGAGCACGGCGACGAGACGAAATGGCAGCATCTCCAAGTCAGTTCGACGCTGTCGTTCCGGGAGACGCCGACGTACCTCGAGGTAGAAAACGAAGAGTTCTTGGTTTTGAACTTCGGAAACGGCAGTGAAAAAGAAGGGAGGAAGAGAAGATCAAGCAAAAGCAAAATTCAAGAGAGGCGAACAGGGGAGAGACGTGAAAAACCGAACAGGGAAAATGAAAGGGGCGGAGCTACAGAGTCAAGCTCAAGCGATTCGGTTTTGGCGAATAATGATCTGGGCACACCACAAACATTGCCTTCTCAGGTTGTGAAGATGAGCCAAAATGTTCGTAGCTTGGAAGCCGTGTGCGGCTCTGAAGAAGATTCAAGCCCAGTTTCAGTTCTTGATTTTGGCGAATTCATTAGCGACCCTCTGGTGTCCCCATCAGGTTCGTGTCATTTTCCATCAAGTTCTCATTCTTTTTGTCCCATCATAACTCGCTTGTTCATATTATTCGTGGGTTGCTCATAAGGAAGTTCTTTTCGACAGATGAATCGAGATTGGAACATCCAAGCTCGAGGAAAAAGCTGACACCAGAGCTCGAAAACCATGAGCACTCCTCTCCACGTAGCGACAGCGATCTCCTAGATGGTCAGCCGACGCAAAGCGAAGGCAAGTGTCTTGGATCTAGGAAACAGAGGCAGAGCTTCTCAAAAATGTGGAGCGAGATCTGCAGGATTAGCGAGAAAGAGACCATCGAACTCGATTGGTTGGACGGAAGAATGGCGAAGCGCGAAGATGTCGAAGGCATCGGCCAAGATCTGGAACTGCAGATCTTTTGTCAGTTGTTAGATGAGCTACTAGATCATATGTCTCCAACTTGAGAATGAGAAATTTTGAGACTTGACTTTGTACATTGACAATAGATAATGTAATAAAATACACCGCATCAACTTTCTGCAACTGGAGTTCTTCCCCCAAAGCAAAAGAGAAAAGGAAAGAAAAAACAGCTGAATTCTGGAATTACTCTGCTTTGTTTAACTGGAACAGAGGACTTGGGATTTCAAATTTCCAAGGTCGGCCGGTCGGTCAAAGGCAGAGCATATTCTTTTTAAAGCGATTTCAAACGAATGTCCCTTTTTTCACTTTCGTGCAGCTAAAGCCAGTTTGTGGAGCTAGTTTTGCTTGAGATAAGAGAGATTCGAGGCTACTCAGCACCACTGGAGACAGCATGAGAAAGCGCTGCTAAAGCATTCTTCGAAACTCACTTTCCCGGTGGGACATTCAAAACTCTTTTTTGACTTTTGGTGGTCTAACAATGATTGCTTCGAATTATGGTCACTCATTAATCGATGAACAATAATGTCCCATGATGCGGACGGTCTCTCATCGCCGGATGCGTCACGTGGCTTAGGGACGAGAGAAGACGAGGAAACAAGCTGCCAACTTTAAGCCGAGTGTCGAGGCTTTTTGTCGTTCATACTTTCGAAGGAATCGTCTCGTCATTAGGAATTCGCCGGAGAGCACTTGGGTTGGAGCAACCAAAAGTCGAAGGTGTGATGCAGACAAATCATTAGGCAGTGCATAACAATTTTCAAGGGCCATTGCACATCGTGCTCATTAAAAAAATGCCACGTCCCGACTGAGATTCTCCTATTCGAAGGATGCAGTCCAAACATAATCAATATTGACTTATTATCAAATATATATCAACATGCACATATATATGATAAATAGTAATCTAGTTATAGGATTGAGTTCTAAATCCATCACAGGAATATGTACTTTTCCAAACAAACAAATTAAAAAATCTCAAGGAGTACCATTTCAGAGCTGAGATCATACCCAAGATTTAGCTACTGGAATTCTTTGTTGATATGAGCAACGGTAACCGATGAATAATACATCTCTTTTAAGCACATTGAACAATTACTATGTATTTTTATAAATCAATATTAGTAAAAATATAAAAATGGGTTATATCTTTTAAACAAAAGATCTACATATCAAAGTTATTTATTAACAATATCAAATCAATCATCAATAATCCATTTCATTAATCAATCTCCATCAGATCAAACGTTAATAGTCCAATTCATGGACCGATTTAATACTTAATATCTGACTATGGTCAAGCTTAACAATCGTGACAAAGGCGATTAAGGGTATGGATGATGACCATTTTATTTATGGTCAAATGTATTTTTTTTTCATTCCTAGAAACGGATTTGAAATAGAGATTTGTTTTGTAACGCAACTTATTTCTTTCACCACCCACTGCGGTGGCGTAGTTGGCTTGAGCTTTGTGCCTCCCACGAAATGTGCCAAGTTTAAATCCCAGCGGCATTACTTGGTAACTTAACCACTGGCGTGAGTGTGGTGGCCAGCTTGCGTCAGCTCTAGGTTCTTCCTGTTGGCTGTCGGCTTTCAGGGTTTCCTGGGTCATAAAAAAAAAAAAAAACTTATTTCTTTCAATTTTTGAAAAAAAAAGTTTATAAATACATTTGGAATACAAATGAGAAATAAAAATTTTATACTTTTCTATTCTTGGAACAAAAATAAAAAAAATAAAAAATATTTTAATTGCTCAGCCTTACTACTAACCACCATCCACTTGTCGTCACCAGCCGATTGCGACTCGCCTCCCTTGTCGACCACCTCCCCCCACCGGCCACTAGCCACTCTTGCCAGCCGCTTGGAAGAGAGAAATTTTTATATCATTATCAAACATGTATTTTTGATCATAAACTCATTCAAGGATTAGAAATAGAAAAATCTTTTTCTAGTCAAAAGTTGTATTCGAAAATAGAATGGTTCCTTCTTGGCTAGATTTCCACCTATATCAGCCAATTGTCTAGCTTAGAAGGACATCTTGATAATAGTGTGCATAATTAAGTTCTCAATGGGTTATAATCACAGTGATGTGAGCATGATCTACTAATATCATTCTCCAATAACCATAATTCAATTCCATATCCATCTCACAACTCAAGTTCACTAACTAGAATGTATAACTTTTCACCAACATATGAATATTACTCAAATAAGAGAACTCATATTCTTATCAATTAATCAAAAATGATATCAAAATTAAGTACCAAGGTGCCCTAACTGCTACTCAACTATACTTAACTTAATCGCTGATGAAACAAATCTTGCCCACCAACAAAAGGCTTGCTCAAAACAATTATTCAAAACTATCCGCTATGCAAAACTCGAACATGAAGATGTAGAAATTCGTTCTAATCAAAACATAATTCAAAATTGTTTTTCATCAAATCCTATGGCTCCACAAGGCGCTAACCTATTATTTCCATATAATTCCATAACTTAACAACTCTTCAATCGAACCTTCCAGTTCAAAATTCGTATAACTTCGAATTTATGGGCTAATTTTGAAAAATTCCTCCGTTTAGATGAATATACAACTTGAATCTTTACTGGGCGTTGCAAACCGGAGTTAATCCAACTTGTCGGGAAGTCCACGGCAAGCATGTGTGAATTTTTAATTTTTTTTAATTTTTCTGTTTCCTTTGTCCTTCCGTTTGTGTTCCGGAGCATTTTCTGTGTCCTCTCTCTCTTCTTATCTATCGGGCATGCATCTTCTCTGTTTTTTCTTTTTCACCATAGGTCATAGGCGATTGGAGCAATTTAATGGGCTTTGGGCTGGCCCACTATTAAAAGAAATACATGCGTTACTTCAACTGATATATAATCTCTGTGTTCTTGTCCTTTTCATTGGAACAACCTTTTTGACAGATCCTCCTTTCCCGATAATGACTCAGTGGCTCTCATTTTCCAATGCTTCTTTTGTTCGGTAAACTATCGCTTCTTTTCCACCTTAACCTAAACTCGAAGATTCGAACCAACTTGACCCATCACCTCCAGGGTGAGAAGGTGATGAATTTATACTGAAGAATCAGCAATGCAGAAACTCTTGCACAGAGGAATCGAAGATACAGAAGCAAGAAGATATATCTGTAAAGTTCAAGATTGATCAATGGAAACTCTGTATTCTTCTCTTCTCTTGATCACAATGTACTTCAAGATTTGTACATCAATCGAAAGAAAATCTCTATATCGACTCCATACTCTCATCTATCTCATCTGTATATTGCCGTGCTTATTTTTACAGAAAACATGAAGAGCATATCAGAAGACTCGAAAGACCACCCTTTCGCAAAACTATATACATTTCCTATTTAAGCAAATGAAGACTAACTGAAAAACTAACTTCTGTTTATGACTTTCTAACTGACTAACAACTTTACATGTCTTCATAGAGGCAATCCGCAATCCGCAATCCGTGTTTATCTTCTTTGACAAATTTTCCATCGTTGATCACAATCTTTACTACTTTTCATCTTAGTCGTTCATTTCCTCTGGTATCAGTCAGAGTCACTTCTTCTCTTTTTGCTTGTATCAGCTTCACTTGCTTTTCTCTTTTGCTGACTTCAGTAGCCTTAGCAGCATCCTCTGCTTTCTGTTGATATATCTTAACATTCCCCCTCAAATTGGGAATAGGTGGAGAACCAAGTCCCAATTTGGTGCGTAGTTGACAATGTGTAAAGTGTGAGAGAGATTTGGTGAAAATATCAACAATTTGCGAATTGCTCGAGACATACTGAACATTGAGTGATCCTGAGGAGACTTTTTGTCGAACAAAGTGGAAGTCTACTTCGATATGTTTTGTTCGAGCATGTAACATAGGATTGGCAGTGAGAGCAATAGCTGATTTATCATCACAAAATAGATGTGTAGGATAGGTGAGAGCACATCCTATGTCTCGCAAGACAAAACTGATCCAGTTAAGTTCAGCAGAGGTGGAAGCAAGTGCACGATACTCAGCTTCTGTAGAGGATCTGCTTACTGTGGTTTGCTTCTTGGTTGCCCAAGAAATAAGGTTGGAACCAATATAAGTACAAAAACCTGTAGTTGATCTTCGTGTTTCTGTACACCCTGCCCAGTCCGCATCTGAAAAACCATACAGATGTGAAGAGCTTTGAGAATGAATGAATAGACCAAGACTGATAGTGCCTTTGATGTATCGCAGCACCCTTTTAAGTCTAGAAAGATCTGCCAGAGTTGGTGTCTGTAATTTCTGACACGGTAAATTGGTAGCATAGGCTATGTCAGGGCGTGTCAAAGTGAGATATTGAAGAGCACCTACCAGGCTGCGATACTCAGTAGGATTGGACAAAGAAACAGAGTCTTGTTGCATGATAATTGGCTTTAGGGACAGAGGAGTAGCAATTGGTTTACATTTAGACATGTGAGCTCGAGTGAGAAGATCACTAGCATATTTGGTCTGACACAGAAACAAATGATCTGAATTTTGTTTGACTTCGATGCCAAGAAAATAATGCAGAGGGCCAAGATCTTTCATGTGAAATTTGAGATTGAGAGAATGAATAAGAACAGAGAGTAATTGAAAGGAACTCCCAGTTAAGACAATGTCATCAACATACAATAGTAGAAGAATAGTATCCTGTTTATGATGATATATGAATAAAGATGGATCTGTAGAGCTGCAAAAGAATCCATACTCGAGTAAAAAATCACTGAACGTATCAAACCATGCTCGAGGAGCTTGTCGAAGACCATAGAGTGATTTTCTGAGTAAACACACATGATAAGGTCTCTGTGGGTCTTGAAAACCAGGAGGCTGCTCCATGTAGACTGTTTCATTAAGTGTGCCATGTAAAAATGCGTTTTCAACATCAAGTTGATGAATAGGCCACTGTCTCATCTTTGCTATAGATAGAACTATTCTGATTGTGGCATGCTTGATTACTGGACTGAAAGTCTCTGTGAAGTCAATGCATTCTTCTTGATGGAAGCCTTTAGCAACTAAACGAGCTTTCAATCTATCAAGACTACCATCAGATGCAAGTTTTGTTTTAAAGACCCATTTGCAGCCAATTAGATTCATGTGTTCAGTTCGAGGAACTAAGTCCCAGGTTTTATTTTGATATAATGCATCCATTTCTTCTGTCATTGCTTTATGCCAACCTTCATGTGCTAATGCAGATTTAATTGACTTTGGTTCAGAAGGTACCGCATAGACAGCAAGGCATGCATACCTGGGATTCGGTTTGATAATTCCAGACTTTTATCGTGTCTGCATTAGATGACTGGAAAGAATCCCTTGTGATGTGTGAGAAATAGCTTGGTCAAATCCAATGCTTGTACTATTGGGTATTACTATATCAGCATCAGGTATGTCTTGATTTTGTACAGATGAAGTTTCCGCATCATGTGTTACCATTGTAGAAATGATATGTCTCGATTGATCAGTAAAGGGTATAGAACTTTGTTGTGAATCTTGAGAATTGATGACAGTATTGTCTTTATCGAGTTGCAGATGTGCTGCACATGTATGAGAACCAGTATAAGGTATAGTAGAGACTGTTTCTTTGTTCGCTAACTCTGTTAACTGAACTTCTTCTGTCCATATCTGATATAATGTTGTAAGTGGTGCATACTTTGTTAAGCACAACTTAGTGAATGGGAAAGACTTCTCATCAAACTTCACATGTCTACTGACATATATTCGACCTGTTGAGGGCACAAGGCATCTGTAGCCTTTATGATTGTCGCTATAGCCAATGAACACACAGGTGAGAGATCTTGGATCAAACTTATGCTGAGCATAGGGTCGTAAACATGGATAACAGGCACAGCCAAATACTCTGAGGTGATCATAAGTTGGTTCTTGGTGATACAGCTTTCTATGTGGTGATTGCATTTGCAATCTTGGTGTTGGAAGTAGGTTGATGACATAATTAGCTATAATGAAAGCATCAACCCAATATTTCAGTGGAACTCTACCATGATATAACATGGCAAGACCTAATTCAACAATATGCCGATGCTTCCTCTCAGATATCCCATTCTGTGCAGGTGTATAAGGACAAGAGAGATTCTGTTTTATACCACAGTCTTGCAAATGAGCTTGAAATCTGTGGCTAAGAAATTCTCCTCCCCCATCACACTGAAAGACCTTGATTTTCGACTCAAATTGGTTTTCTACTTGCTTTTGAAACATAACAAATATCTTATAAAAGTCTGACTTCAATTTTAATGGATATATCCAACTATATCGAGAAAAATTATCCTCAAACTGAACATAATACTTGAAATTCCGAAATGAAGTCACAGGTGATGGACCCCATATATCACAATGGATTTTCTGTAGGGGCATAGTTGTTACAGATTTAGAGGATGGAAATGGTAAAGCTGTATTCTTAGCAGTTTGACAGCTGCTACATACACTCAGCATCCTACTGCTGCACTGAATGAGTTTTTGATTATGTAGATACTTCAAGATATTCAGATTGGTGTGTGCTAATCTTTGATGCCATGTGTCCTCTTCTACTGCTCTGTGTCTCTGAGCTAGAAAGGCTTGTGTTGTTTGTGAGTTCACTTGATATAGTCCTTTAGTTTTTCTTCCGAGCAGCAAGGTTGTGTTGGTCCAATTGTCCTTTATATATACACCAAATTTGTCAAAAACAAATGAGCATGGATAATCATCTGTTAATTTGGATACTGACAACAGATTTTTCTTTATATCAGGGACGAGTAGAACATCATTCAGAGGCAATAGACTTTCTCCAGTATGCAACAATGTATTACCAGTGCGTGTAATCGACAAGTGTGATCCATCACCAATCATGATAGTATCATATCCAATATATTCAGAAGAGTTTTGAAGTATACCAGGATTAGCTGTAATGTGTGCGGTTGCACCAGTATCTGGATACCACTCGCTGCTTTTGGCATCCTCAAGATATATAGCTGCTAAAGCTGTTGGTATTTCCTCAGCTTGATACGAGTTATCAAACCTATACTAGCAGTGCAAAGCATCATGGCCTGGTTTCTTGCAGATTTGACACTCTAATTTTATGTTGTTAATTGGCTTCTCATCCTGCACATTCTGAGGAAGGGTTAGATTAGAGGGATAAGATTTCACTTCTTGATATCTCTGTGATCGACCAGCATAGGGACGAAATCCAGAGGTGAAAACAGAGTCAGAGGAACTGTAATAAGGTTTGGTTCTCTGATTTTCTTGCATATAACTGATATTGCTAAACCCGTAACCCGAATTGTCTCCGAGTGGTATCTCGAATCCACGGCCTCTGTTATTAAGAGAACGTCCTCTTCCATAGCTACGGCCTCCTCTGTAATTACCTCTTTGAGCTACAAAGCTTAAACTTTGAGGAATATACCCTCCATCAGTAGTTTCTTTAAACTGTGCTTGAGAGTGTCTTTGCCCAAAGTAAGCCATATTGGGGTTAAATTGAGTCCTTGAATAATTCTGCATTCTTGACTCGAACCTTTCTAATTGTGCAATTACCTCATCATACTTAGGTTGAGGTTTTAGACAGTATATTGTTGTTCGAAAACTTTCATACTCAGCTCCTAACCCTTCCAACACACCAAACAGCTTGGTTATGTCATCCACTGGTTTCCCGATAGCATTTAACTGATCACATATTGACTTGTATTCCCTAAGATAGACTAAAAGAGCTCGATCATGTTTTTGACAGGCTTGAAGTTTCCCCCTCAATTCAAACTCTCTTGCCGCTGACTTTTGTGTGAATCGATTCAAAAGTGTCTGCCACACTTCATAAGATGTTTCTAAACCAATTATTAAGCTCAGTATATCCTCAGAGACAGCTCCACTTATCCATGAGGATACTAGCTGATCTGTTTTTGTCCAGTCAATATAGTCTGGATTTACAGCTTCAGCTTCACCTCTTTCAACTATATTCTGCAGCATTCGAGGAGGTGGTGTAATATCACCATTAACAAAGCCAAAGAGTTTTTGACTTTTCAGAAACCTATGGATTTGAGCTTGCCACAAAAGGAAATTGTTTTCGGCAAGTTTGATTGTGACAAAGTTAGAAATATTCACATGTATAGGGAAGGGATACTTCGATGCTCTTACTGCCATTGTTGTATTCTTTCAACTATGGAGAAAACAGGATAGCAATGGTGTTTATGGAAAAACTAACACAGTTACCGTGATACAGCAATCAAACAAGTAGCTACTGAATGGATCCTTCTAGCTGTAATGATCGCCCAGCTCTGATACCATGAGAAGGTGATGAATTTATACTGAAGAATCAGCAATGCAGAAACTCTTGCACAGAGGAATCGAAGATACAGAAGCAAGAAGATATATTTGTAAAGTTCAAGATTGATCAATGGAAACTCTGTATTCTTCTCTCCTCTTGATCACAATGTACTTCAAGATTTGTACATCAATCAAAAGAAAATCTCTATATCGACTCCATACTCTCATCTATCTCATCTATATATTGCCGTGCTTATTTTTACAGAGAACATGAAGAGCATATCAGAAGACTCGAAAGACCACCCTTTCACAAAACTATATACATTTCCTATTTAAGCAGATGAAGACTAACTGAAAAACTAACTTTTGTTTATGACTTTCTAACTGACTAACAACTTTACATGTCTTCATAGAGGCAATCCGCAATCCGCAATCCGTGTTTATCTTCTTTGACAAATTTTCCATCGTTGATCACAATCTTTACTACTCTTCATCTTAGTCGTTCATTTCCTCTGGTATCAGTCAGAGTCACTTCTTCTCTTTTTGCTTGTATCAGCTTCACTTGCTTTTCTCTTTTGCTGACTTCAGCAGCCTTAGTAGCATCCTCTGCTTTCTGTTGATATATCTTAACACAAGGGAGGGAGGACCTATTCCATTGCTAATGTGGTGTAGCAACCGCCAGGAATAATCACTATGAAGAATTCATATTTGATTAGCTTACTTCTCCGTGCATCATCACTTGTCACATGATTGGCAGATAAATTGGTAGCATCATGTTTTTATTTATTGGCTTAAACTTTATAATAATTAGTGATGGCCCCACAAAATTTTCCATAAACTACATCCTCTTTCTAGAGAGAAAGTTGTTGCCTAGGCAACAATCTATCATATGTCATGACATCGTTAAGCATTCCATTGACTTACTCTTTTCACTACTCATTTCCATGTTATAATACAGATATATCAAAATATCTTCTCCTTTTCCAATGTTAAAAGAGTTAACGTGCTAGAATTACAGGAGACTGTGTGCTCATAGCAAGTTTTTCGGTCAATGGGACTTGGGAAACATTTGAAGGGCATTTTTATTTCTTTCCAGTCCAACTCATGTCAGCTAATACAGAGCCAACTCTAGAGCAGAATGGAAACGGGTGGTGTGAATCAAGCAAGTGGGTCTGGAAATTTTGAGGCTCTTTTGCACATACTATTACTATTCATCTGGATATGGCTGTTGCAGTGCATGAAAGAGAATGGGCCATTTGTTTGCTTGGGAGTCAGAGAAGGGCCCTCGTCAAAAGAAGTGGCCATTTGGTTGGGCCATCTTAATTTAAGTAATCTCTTCAGCCGAAGACCTCTCTTTTGGGCCTAAGGCACGCAAAAGACCAAATTCAGCTACTCTTTTCAAATTCATCATGGTGCCTCACATCGGACCCCGACAGGAGCGGATAAAACATCACCAACTCCTCTTGCGACTGACAAATTAGTATTACGTACGGATTACTGTGTAATTTTATCCAATATTCGTTGAAACCAACGAAATGGGACAGTGCAGGAATCCTTCTCCAATAGAGCGAAACCAGCGGGTGAAATTGTTCGCTTCCTACGAGCATTGTAACTCCCGAGGACCACCGACTCCGATACGAAGGTGGAGACCAAACTGCTGCAAAAAAGTGTCACGGGTCGAGAACAACCGAAAAAAAAAAATAATGCCAGGGGGGAAATCCACAAGAATACGTCATATGATGGTCCAGTGAGTGTAGTGCGGGCAAAGGAACCTGTGAGATGGGATCCTATGGCCATGTTGCGCTCACGTTCGCGTTCCATCATTGAATTTGAGAATAAGGCGCTCGGACAAATTTTCCCCCGTGACTCAACAGGAACGGGAGCAGAGATTGCCTCAAATCACTCGCCTGAACCGAACTGAACCTAACCCACTTGAAAATACACGTCAAGTCCATTCCCCCCCTCCTCTCTCTTTACTGGTCTTGTTCCTCCTACTGTCGATCGAGGAATTCCATTTTCTCACACTGTCAAAGATCTGTCCTTTTCCTGGCCAGTAAGCTAGGATCACCGCACCTTGTTGCCGTGAACTTTGGTTCTACGAGGTCAAATCCATGGTTATCAAATCACAGAGAAGTCTCGCTGTCTCTCACAGTGAAGTGGGAACCGCCTGAAACTCGAACCTATAAAATGGTTTGTATAATAATATAGCCCTATTTCTCCAACATATGTAGAAGAGCTACTTGTTTCGTTTCACATTCCCGTGTTCTCCTGTCCTGCCCTCGTGCTCTGTCCCTCTCTCGATGAAGAAGATTGCAGAGCCAGGCACACCTCTCAGCTCCAAGCCTTCGCCTTCGCCTTCGCCTTCGCAATGACATTCCCGCCCTCCTCTCTCACCGTCGCCGCCGCCGCCGCCTTCCTCCTCCTCGCCTCCATCGCATCCCCGCCCCGCGCGGCGGTCAACGCCCTCGGCTCCTCCTCCACCACCGCCGTCGTCTCCGGCACGTCGACCTTCTGCGGCATCCTCGCCGGCGAGCCCACCCAGAGGATCGAGTGCTACCATAACAACCGCCTCGTCTCCGTCGAGCCCAACACCTCCTTCGAGGCCATCTCCGGCGGCTCCACCTTCTTCTGCGGCCTCCTCTCCGGCGGCTCCGCCGTCCTCTGCTGGGACACGACCGCCGCGGGCTTCCCGCCGAAGCGTATCTACTACAGCGCGACCGTCAAGCTGACCGATCTGACCGTGGGCGACGATCATGTTTGCGCATTGGAGGTCAACACGAGCATCGCCAGGTGCTGGAGAGGAGAGAGAAACGGGTCGAAGTTTCCGTCGCCACCGGAGGCGTGGCAGTTCCGTGCAATCACCTCCGGGAGTGGCTACGCGTGCGGGATTCTGAAGAACAAAAGCAGGGTCGTGTGCTGGGGGAAAAATGCAGCTGCAGCGGAGATTCAGGGGCAATTCGGCGATCTGACAATGTCGACGCTGGTCGCCGGAGCTTCGCACGCCTGCGGATTGGCGTCGAACGGGACTCTAGTATGCAAGGGGAACAACGACTATGGACAGTTGGTCGTCCCTTTCAACTCGGCTTTCGAGTTCTCCGGCATCGCGGCGGGGGCGAATTTTAGCTGCGCGGTCCGGCAAACCAACGGCCTCGTCATATGTTGGGGAGGAGAGACCAACAGATTTGAGTATGATAGCGATTTGGTGGAGGGCGTGTCGTTCGAGACAATTGTGGCGGGATCAAATATAATTTGCGGCCTGATCACCTTAAACTTGACCATGACATGTTGGGGACTCGGTTGGTCCAACAATCTTGGAAGTGATCTTCCTCTAGGAATGATCATTCCTGGCCCGTGTGTGAAGACTCAGTGCGGCATGTGCGGTACGTATCCGAATTCCGATACATTGTGTCACGGGTCCGGAACCATTTGCAGATCTTGTCAAGTCGAGCTTCCAATTGCACTGCCGCTTTCGCCAAGTGAATCGCCGCCTTCCCAAAATCTGCAGCCGCTTTCTCGTCCTGGAAGACCCCTGAACCGGTTATCTCTGGCATTCGTGATCGTTGGGTCAGTAGGGGTTCTTGTGGGAGCCTGCACGGTTATCTACTGCTTGTGGGCTGGAGTTTCAGGTCGCTTTGGCAAGAAGATGAACGATTCTGCGCAAGTGCAACAAGAAGTTGCCGAGGCTTCTTTGGATTCAACAGCTAATGTCGATCCTAGTGCCCAACACCCAAGATCGGCTTCCTTCAAGGGCCAGAGCTCCGGTTCTTTGAACCGCGACATAGTTGGATCATGTCCATCGAAGCGAATAGACAAGACCGAAGTTTTTTCCCTTTCAGAACTTGTGGCTGCCACGGGCAGCTTCTCACCAGAAAACAAGATTGGCAGCGGCAGCTTTGGCGAGGTCTATTTTGGGAAACTCACAGATGGTCGCCTAGTGGCGATCAAGAGGGGCAAAACTAATATGAGGAGGAAGAAGGTCCAGGAGAAAGAAAGCGCATTCGGCTCGGAACTAGCGGTCCTGTCGCGCTTGAACCACAAGCACTTGGTGGGCCTAGTAGGATTTTGCCAGGACGAGGATGAGAGGCTTCTTGTTTACGATTACATGAGCAACGGTTCGCTCCATGACCACTTGCATAACACCGAGGCCATCGGAGCGACCAGCAAGATTTTGAGTTCCTGGAAATCGAGGATTAAAGTTGCTTTGGATGCCGCTAGGGGAATTGAGTATCTCCACAATTATGCAGTGCCACCCATAATCCACAGAGACATTAAGTCATCCAACATTCTTTTAGATTCGAATTGGACCGCCAGAGTGTCCGATTTCGGGTTATCTCTGATAGGGCCAGAAACAGACCAAGAATACGTGTCGAGCACAGCAGTTGGGACAGTTGGGTACATCGACCCAGAGTACTACGTGATGAATGTTTTGACGACGAAAAGCGATGTTTATGGCTTAGGAGTAGTGTTATTGGAGCTCTTAACAGGAAAACGGTCCGTGTTCAGGATCAAAGACGGGTCGGCACCCATTGGACTAGTGGAGTACGTAAGGCCACGGGTGCTAGCCGGAGAGCTAATGACGCTGCTCGACAGGAGGGCGGAGCCACCAACAACAAATGAGGCTAGAGCGGTCGAGCTGGTGGCTCACACTGCTGTTCGGTGCGTGAGCTTGGAGTGCAAAGAGAGGCCTAACATGGCTGAGGTCGTCACCGATTTGGAGAGAGCATACTCTGTGTGTGAAGAAAGCCAAAGTAGCTTCACAAGTCCAACATTTTTCATTTCTTCGGAATGAATGAACTTCCATTTTTGCCGAGACAAGTTTTGTTTAAATCCCAGAGGGAGACTGGCGATTCTTTCATTCTCTTTCTCTGCAGTTCATCTAACTCTTTCAGGAATCTTCTCCCGAGCTGCAGGGTCAATACTCTATATAGATTTATCGTCTTTATTCCATTATTTCTTGGAAACAGCCTAGTGTAGGGGCGCTGTCGCCCTAATTTTGACTCGAGTTATTCATTAGATTACCGTGGAATGATCTATCCACGGATGGAGATGGGAAAATAATCTAATGAAAAGATAATCGAGTCGGATCAGATGGAGCGCGTTAAACAGTCTTATTCGTCCATCCGATCCGTTCATTTTTATATTTTTTTTCGGTGGAAATTTTCATTATTTAAAGGCGATGGTCGCTGGATGTGTTTAACTAAATTAATCCCGTAATCGTCGGTGGTCCTATGGACTGGAGACAGTTGGGATCTCTTGACTGATACGAAGCAAATAATCTACAGCAAGAGGAGAGCCGTGTTTACTGTTGAGGATGGGCATCGCCTATTACGTTCTTGCAAGCAATTAACAAGGCCTGTCATAGATCGATGCACATTTAATGCAGCCATGTCATTGTCAGTTCGGTTCCAAACTGAGCATCTGAAAGTAAACTAACGAGCTCGTCCAAAAAAAAAAAAAAATGTAAACTAACGAGCTACTGACCAAAAAATAAAACTAACGAGCATGATACTGCGATCTGTTGATCCACATATGATGGGGATCCACGAGACCAGACTTCTGCAGTGCACTGAATTCTGCAGGTGCTACTGTTCATCTTTTTTGCGGGGGCAGCTAGGGAGAGTTGACAAGGTCAGATCTGCCGAGTGAAGAGTTAACTAGAGACCGGCAAGGTCGCAAAACCCGCACGATGGCCACCTGAGGTTGCTCAACCGCCTAGGTGATGATTGCTTGGGTCGCACAACCTCAGCTGGCCCTTGCCCAGAGTCGCCTGAGGCCATGTGACCTTGGCTATTGGCATAAGTTCTAGCTCACCGACAATGTGAGCCCTTTTGCCCGAGCCAACGAATGGTTTAATTTCTTTTTAAGAAGGAAAAATAAAAATTACAACCAAAGCTCTTTGCAAATTTTTTTTACCAAACACTACTTCACCTAAAGTTGCTTTATAAAGGATTTCTTTTATCAAATGCAATTTGCATTTCCCCAAACCCTATTAAGCTAAAGGCTTTTGTATTTTTTCACCGTGCTTTCAAAATACTAAACTAATGCACCTAGATAAGTTAAAATGGATCATAAATCTATTTTTAATCCTTATTTGATTGGTCGAGTTATTATACAAATTAGTTATATTTATTAAATGAATCATAAATGACTTTTGAATGGTAAATCCAAGAATAGTATGAGTATTAAATGAAATCACAACTTACCCACTTGTATGACTCTCCCCTATCCACTGGTTCTCGCACTCACTCAATTATCACTTTCACCTTAATTTATTTGGATATAAGTTTTCCAATATGGAAGCATTTTAATAATTTAGGTTAGGCACGAATCACTAGATTTACATTGTATGAACATGAGTTATACTTAAGTCAAACCTTTTTCAATTTGACTCAACTCAACCCACCCATTCGATAAGTCTGGGTGAACTCATCGATCCAATAGAACATTGTCATTTCCAAAAGAAGTGCATCCACTATATCAAATTGCAACAAGTAAGGACAATGAACAAATTGTTAAAAATACGCCACGACAATAAGTCATGTGCAGACTGCAGGGGCATCATAGGATAGGGTCCTCCCTTTGGTGAGTGCTGTCTAAGGTAAGAAGGGAGTCCCTGTCCGCGCGGAGGGGGGGGGGGACTATGATGGGAAAAAGGCCATTCCAGAACGTGAGGTGAGGTCCACCGTCTGATTGCTCCAGCTCGTTCGTGACTATGCTTATCCTCCCGAAGACAAATTGGGTGACTTTGTCCCTATTACAAAGACCATCAGTCAAAATCTACAGCTCCACGAGCAGAATGGGCAGAATGAGATTGAATTTACTGTCATTCCTTCTTCTTTTTTCATCTCAAGTGCCTTACATCAACGCCGGGAAAAAGAGCGTTCTTGCGATGTGACCCCGATCGCTGTGGTCGGGACAAAGTCGCGGTAAGAGCGACCAACTGTCCTGCAATATATGAAACAATAATGCAAGACCCAATTGAGGTTTCTTTGGGCGTGCATGGAAACGCTCCAAAAAAGCGTTTTTGGAACACTTCTGTATGTATTTTGTTAGAACAAAAAAGAAGAATGTAAACGCGTTTGGTTGCGTTTACATTTTTTTTTTTTTTTTTTGTTCCGGAACAAAATTGGAGCAAAAAAAAAAAACAAAATAGTTGTTTCGGAGAAAAAAACACTTCTTCAAAAACGCTTCTCTTCTCTTTTCTTTTTTTTTTTTTTCTTTTTTTCTTTGGCCGGTCGCCGGCCTCGGCCATGGCCGGCGACCGGCCGTCAAGGGCCGGCGACGCCCTCGAGGGTCGGCGACCTCGCCGGAGCGTTGCCAGCCCCCGGCGAGGCCGAGCGTCGCCTGTGCCGGCGATGCCTCGCCTCGCCTTGGGCGGGCGAGCTCGGGCTTGCCCAGATCCGGCGAGGCCGAGCGTCGCCGGCCCCCCGCCGAGGCTCGGCCTCGCCGGATCTGGTTGAGCTCGAGCTCGCCCGGCCATGGCGAGGCTCGGCCTTGCCGGATCCGGGCGAGCCCGAGCTCGCCCGGCCAAGGCGAGGCGGGCCCTCGCCCAACCACGGTGAGGCTCGGCCTCGCCGAGGGCCGGCGAGCCTCGCCGTGGCCGGGCGAGGCCGCCGCCCGTCGGCCGGTCGCCCGAGGCCGGTGACCGGCCGAAAAAAGAAAGGAAAAAATGAAAAATAAAATAAAAATGTTAAAAAAATTAAAAGAAATAAAAAAAGGAATAAAATTTACCAAACGTGTTTTTATTCATTTTTTATTCCCTAACAAACGTTACCATACACGTTCTTTTGTTCAAAAATTGTTCTCCTAATGTAAACACTTTTTTTTTGTTTCATTCCCTTGAACAAAAAAAAAATGAAAACGTTACCATTCGCACCCTTTATGTCCTCTCTTACTCCTCCCGACCTGAATTTCCCGCTTCACTGCGGAATATGTCGTTAGTTACGATTAAATTGCATCATTATCCATGTGATACGAGATATAAACAACTAAAAATGATCTACACGTTATTGTATGTGTTTTTAAAAAAAAATCTGAATATGCCAATTGGCACCAATTTAGGATCAGTACATTGGAAGCCATAATAGACATATGAAATATATAGAATCTAAGTTCTAGAGAACATTACTTTTTTTTGTCGAAAAATTCATGAAAACATAAATAGCTAACTTTTTTTTTTCGTCTCAATTTTTTAGAATCTCTCCCGAGATTTAAGTTATTTGGCATGTCTAAATTTGAAGAACCTTTAATGATTGATCTATGTTTACTATCACTCTTTGTTATCTTATCTAAGTTAAAATGAAGAACACCAGCATATATGCATGAAATCTTAGAGCTTTAGATTTGATTATATTGTTATATTTGAGATAGGATTAGCCCTTCCATGACACTCTTTTGATATCGCTGCTATTTTATCAGTTCAGATTTAAATTTCATCACCATTGATCTCCTAAGCATGATTATTGATATTCATGATCTTAAATTTCTTGAAGATGTATAAACATTACAGTCTAAAAATGACTTTGGAATTTTTACTACATTTCAATAGTTAAATATGCTTTCCTATAGTAAAATAATTTTTTGTATTTTATTTAAAGGGACACCGATCACGTAGATTAATATGAATCATTGAAATTGAGATCATTTTAATTGTTGTTGTAAAAAATAAATAGCATGTTCAATCTGAAGGGAACCTAAATATTTTAGAAATGAAAAAAAGAAGATGTTTTTAGATAGTGATTAAAATATTAAATTAACTAGCCAAATATAAATTTAAGACTAAGTAAAAGAAAACGTTAGATGAGTTTGGTGAATATACGATTAAATAAAATTTAAAAAAGAGGGTTTAAGGGAGTCACAAATATCCTCCCCAAGACTCTCCTTTAATATATCTTTATATATAGAACATTATCGGATGATTGAATATAATCTTTTTATCTAATCAAACTGCACCGATTGAAATCGAGCTGAATATATAAAAAAGAGTATGATATATTCGTTAAGTATGTGCAACGAACTAGCACGATTTTTTTTGGAAATGATTGATATAAATATAAAAAGCTAGTCTGAATATTGTCAATTTTTTTTTTTTTTTTTTGCTACTACATGAAGATGAACTTCCAGTGAAATAATTAAAATCCATTTCATAAATTGATTTGCGTCCACTAGCTCCATGTAGTTTCAGTTTGAACATTATTATGATAAATGTAAAACATACAAATTCAATATTGGGTTAGAGCCATGCTTTCCACATAGAGGGTACACCGTATTGGGTATTTTATATGTATACAAATTAATTGCAAAGGTAATTAACGTAAATATATATGTAGGCGCAAAAACTTTATATAAGGCATTTATGAGTAGTCAATTAAAAAAATAAAGACAATAAAAGAAGAAAAAAAGGGTTTAGAACATGACTAGGAAAGATTGATGCAAGTAGCATTTCAAACAAAAGTCATGACAAGGTCAGTGAATTATATAAGATATATGTTATATCAAAGCTGCTACCTCATTTTTCTTCTTCAATAAGGATACATAATTTTGATAGGGACACAATCGCTGAAATATTATACTATGAGTCATGCGTTAATTTTTGTATTAGTATTTGAGAAAAAGTGACATTTTGAGAAAGAATGAACAATTAAAAAAGAAGGAAAACAATGACAACCAGCAGGAAAAAAAAACATAAAATATGCATTAATCAAGAAAATTATAATGGTTAGTGACAAAAAAGGTAAAAACAAAAGGTAGAAGGAGAAAGATGCATGAGCAGGAAATGAAGACGTAAGTGAGAGTTGGTGGAGACAATGATTTAGAAAGCGAAGGACAACCTGGCGGAAGTCCTGCTGTTGTCCTGTCGCAGTGTCTGAATAGCCGTACTTAATGGAGAATGAATGCATGGATTTCCCTTCAGCAAACGGTATTTTGGTGACGTTTGAACTTCTCTATACAAGTTCCGTACTTCTCTCTTTTTCTCTGCATTCACATATGAACGATCCTCAGATCTATTTCACGGGATCATGTCCTTACCCCTGAACTTTTAGAGTACTGATATCATGGTGTATCTTGCAAAGTGATGGAGAGACGACCGGATCAGACATGGAGGAGGCTGGCCTGAGCAGAATTTTCGGTTCGACAACCGAAAGATAGCTTACACGTCTTGCTTCCCTGTGACCTTACATTACTCCATCTTGCTAGTTCTTACGTTCTTGCATATGCAGAACCTGTTACAATTCAGTGTTCCGATCATGGGGTTCCAGACATTGTTTGTAGTAATTCAATGGAGAACATGGCAGAACAGAACAGATACATCCGAATGCCCTTCTTTTATTTCAATCTTTCAAAACATCTTGAAGCCGTACACATTTCTACTAAGATCTTATTGACATCACACATGAGGAGAAACCCACAACAGGATCACAAAGGCCGAGTTCCAACCACCCAGCTTGGAGTGGGTGGAAGAAAACGATGGACAAATAAATAAAACCATATTAAAAGACGATGAAAAGACAACTCGGAGAGAAGCAAACGAAACTTTTAAGAATACATATATTACAAGGAGACAAGATGTGAACTGAACAGAGGGGAGTACTCAATCAAAGTCGAAGCGCATAAGCAGCCTCACTGAGCTGAGCTTCTCCCCCTTGCGATCATAGAGTGGGATGGCTCGTATCCCCGATTTCAACTCAGAAACTGGCAAACAAGTCTGGCCAGCAAAATCATCCTTCTCAGACATGTCGTACTCATGGACTTCAATCCGCAATAAAGCTAGTTCAGGAACAGTCAATGGAAATGAAAACTCCTGATTCCAAACAGGAGTCCAATCGTCTTCTATTTTCTTAGTTTTCTTCATTACTGTATCAGCCGGCACTCCTGCTATGCCAACCTGCACCAAAATGGACGTAAGGATTGATCCCAACTCCCCGCCCACCACACCAAACTGAGGGAAAATACAAAAAGAAAGGCCCTTTTGCATGAGCCTTTCTTTAAGTCCTATTAGTCTTGCAAGATCTGTACCACCCCTTATCAACGGATATGTTCCTTAGATAGCAACATCACAGAAAATATAGGCCCCAAAAAGAAAAAAAGAAGCTTTGGTAAGAAGCCCGGTATGAGATATTTAGACAGGAAAATCACCAATATGCACTAGAGCCTATTTTTCCACCACAGTGCTTCAACGTATTCAAAGTTTAATTAACTTTTATGATGTCCCAAGAGTGGATGATGTCGGATGTGCCCCAATGGAAGCGGCTTGTTTATCTTTAGAACTTGCTTTGGAACCAATCTCATTTGGGAACAAATACTTTGCACCCTACAGGCTCCAAGACTAGTTTGCCTCATCAAGATGCATGTTAAATGACAGTCACCCGGCTTAACAAATGATTTTAGATACAGGAATATCTCATTGACCAAGATAAAAAGGCTTACACGGGTGTAAAAATCTGGTGGTGAATACAAATCGAAGTGTGTTTGTTTGAAGTCTAAATGCCATCCATCTCCCATGTACACTGTCACCTGTGAACAAAAGAATTCAGTGTCTTTGATCCAAAGGAACAGGACAATATGTTGACAAAGACCAAGGTATAAGGGCTGAAACAAGATCTTTGCTATGGTACCCTCAGAGTTTTCTTCACATCCAGTTTTGCTTTGGGATCAAAAACTTCATTCTTTGGATCCAAGCTCATCAGAAAGTCGGGCTTCTTGACATAGCCACACCCTCCATTGGCTCTAAACATACCATGCATCAACCAAAGGAATCTTCCGTAACCCTGCAATCGTTGATTGACGTGTAGTAAGCAACTGCTTTTGAAAGCTCAGGAGTTATAACCCCTTCGAATTAAGAGTTTAATTTAAAACGAAACTAGCCTATATTTCCTTCTCGCTACAGAATTAGGACTACTAGCTTTTTGCCAGTGGAACCAATTCGGCAATTAATTTTTGTCCTATAAGCAGCCTCACAACAAAGCCAATTACTTCTATTGCAAAATATGGCAAGACCTTTCCCCTACATAATGCTGGGAGCCACTTGAAACACATTCCACCTATGCTCAAAGAAATTCGAATTACTGAAGCAAACCTGCATGTTAAATGCAACCATCTGAGCTCCGTGCATCCAACCTACTAGTGGCTTGTAATTGGAGGAGTTAAACCGAGTACCCTTGGGGTAGACTCTCAAGATATTCTTCTGAGTAAATCTGCAATTAACAGGCAGAAACATCATATCTGGTAGACTTTGCTATATTTACCAAAAGAAAATAATAATAACATGGACATCAGCAGAATGGCCAATAATCTGTACCAAAAGATCCACTTAACAATGTTATCTTGGATGTAAGTACCTCACAACATCTGTTGAATGACACTCGGTGGCCTTTTCAAGTGCTTGTTCACTGAGACTGAGGCGTCTGACCTTATCAGCCTCTACTTTTAGTGCTTCCTTTAACCCACCCTTCGGTTTCCCAGCATGTATAGCAATCAGACGCTTGTAAGTAGGTCCTCCTGGTTGACATGATTCAGTTTCACAATCATCGCTTTCTTCATCTTCATGACTGTGTTCATTAGTTTCACCCTCAGTCTGCATAGAATTTTATACAGGTAAGCTGGAAAAAGAAGCAATCAATCTAAAAGCTAGGAAGTCAAGTAATTTAGCACCATTAAGAAGATATGAAAAGTCACATATGGTAAGCGTTATACTGAAAGCTGAGCAGACCTTATTGTCTTGTCGAGCAAGTGAAGCATCCAATGGATCATTTCCCCATATATCATCCTCAGCATCCTTCTTCTCCAAATGACTGCTCTCTTTTGTACCTTTAGCTTCAAGGTACTCTTTTGGTGGTTTGGTTGATATAATTATGCGATGCTTCAAATCTTCGGGCGAGAGTAATTCCTTTAATTCGGCTTCAGGGTAATAAAGCATTTCTCCAAATGTTTGGGTGATCATCTGAAAATACAAATTTATCACTAAAATGCGAGCAAGAAAGGGTAATGGGATTACAAGAGACTGATGAGAATTCACCTGAGCTACTTTAGACTGGAGATCTGGAGTTAGGTGGTCCTCGAGTGTTATTATAACAGGATAAGGAGATTTTGCAAAAGCATTCTCTCTTATAGATTTTAAACATTTTTTGAGTTCCACTGGAGTTGTCAAGGTTCTGCATCCATACATAAAACATACTCAGACAAGATTTGGAAAGGCTGGGTGATGGAACTTGCCCTGGAGTTGTAATACTTCATTATTAATTGACGAACCAATCAGACAACCTTTTCACTTCTCCATCTTAGATAAGAAGAGTTGATATACTCATACATTGAAAAAATGGGCTTGGGAATATAGATTATGTTGTCAACTCTAATACAGCATAAGGTGCTGAACCGATGCGTTACCAGGGTTAGAATAGTCTGATAACTCCCTATAACTCTGCTATCATTGAAGAGATCGCAAAGCATTCCTTGTGAAAGTTAAGTCATTTTTCAAGTTGAGCTTTCTCGCCAGAAGAAAAACTATGTTACAATTATATGCTCTATGAGAAAAGTGTGGATCTTTGGAGTCTGCAGTAATTGCTCTGCAACTACAAGCAATTTGAAAGGGCTAAACTCACAACATGCAGCCTTGGCATTAGATTGTAGAGCTTCCATGGAGAAAGGGCATTTTTAGAATGATAGACATGATGCTGGATACAAAAATGGATTCGTGATTTTTCCATTGCAGTTTCTTTTTTCAGTTGGACAAGTGAGATAACATCTTTTCTTTGTGGAATATGTACAAATTGGTACTTTACCAATTGAGAGTACTTTAAAATTGAGATTAAAATATCTTATTTCGCAATTGGAGGGTATAAAAAGAGGCCCATCTACAGAAGTAGAGGCAAAAGATTATTGTCAGGCAAAGAAAGAAGCCAAGGAATTGGATGCAAACCTTCCATGGAGAACGTGCACATCGTCCTTCGCTGAGTTCGGCCATATATCAAGTTCCACCACTCTCACTCCTCGTTGCAGCGCCTTGATGATCGGGACATCACTGCAATCGCTGCTTAGCTGGTTTCCCGTGAGGTACGAGTTGTGGCCCGTGTATATGAAATAATGGGACAAGGGAGCTGTCATATCTTGATGAACCTGAAAGAAAGACGAATTGAGTTGAGGACCACAAAGATCTCACCTTCATGGTAAAGTTGGTCCTTATGGGTCATTACATCTATAAGAAATGAACACATGGTTCAAGAGTGAATGAGCAGAGAAATACTCATATGGACGCACTGCTAATTCCCATGGATATGGAAACTAGTAAATTCGAGATCTTTCTTAGATCACGACATAGCAGACCGCACGTTAGTATTGAGAAGAGTACAGTATACAAACATGATCAGATGGTAATCTACTAAAAGCAGCAAACTTCACAGCTCATCTTTAATTCCAACTTTTGAACGACAATAAATCCCCAATACCCATAAAAAGCATTTCATTCCACGCGTGTCCCCTGCGATGCAGATGTGGAAACTCTCGCGATCTTCACTCACCAAAACCAGGAAAGTTCCATTTTAGGAACGAGTTAAACCACTTGCAATAAAGAGCTCGCTTTTAGTACGAAACCACACAGCTGATGGTCAAGACAAGGCGAAGACTAAGATGGACTGCTTCATTCACCTCAAATCAGACCAGAGTAAGAAGGAGCTGATCATACCTCAGATCCAATAGGCGGGTTGAGATCAGCGGAGAAGAGAAAATGGTGGAAATCATCGAGGGTGAGAGCGTGCCTCGAGAACTTGGCAATGTGGTGGCGCTTATGGATGACCTGATCCACGACCCTCTGCGCGTCCGCGACGGAGGCGACGGCCTCCCCCTGGGACTCCACCAGGAACCGCCGGAACTGCTCCGCCGACATGGTGGCGCCGCCATCGGCGTACTTCTTGAAGGCCTGCCTCACGTCCTCCGGCGGCTCCGCCTCCTTCACCTTGAACTTCCGGGTGTAGCAGAGGCACAATCTGTAGCTCCCCATCCCAGGAACCAACGAACAGAGCAAGTTGGTTGCTAGTTGCTGGTTCGATCCGCGCCTTCTTATGCTCAGGAGACGAAAACGACCACCGGCGAAGAGACAGAGAGACAGAGAGTCGATGGGGGAGGAGGAGAGGAACGGACAGGGATAGTAAAAAGATTAGCAAGTCGAAGGAATTTAATATGGGAGAGTATGAACGTGAATTAGGTTGTCCTGATCACCATGTTTAACTTAATGATTGGATACAATAAATTATAGTGGGGGAGCTGGCTCATCTCCCTCGTTTAACACGTCCCGCCCCATCAGCGTTCTAACCTTCGCCGGCCCTTTCGCCATTTCCGGATATTTTATTCCATCCTTCGCCCGTCGTGCGCCGAGCTGGACCGGACACGTTTAAAGATGACCGCCTTTTGTTGCTGATACCGACCGCGAGATGGAAAGCTAAAGCTCAGCAGCTAAAAAAGCTGGGAAATAGCTCCGCTTGCGAAACTGGGTTTGTTTTAGACCGTGATCTGCATATTCCATGAGGAATCGCCGCATGTGTTTTCCATTCCAATGCATGAATTTAGTAAAGGTGTGTACGATAAGGTCGAGAAGGTGACCCAACAGCAACAGCATATGTCTCGTCTGTAGTGGCTGTCCCTGTCCGTATTTTGCACATTGACCCCCATCGGTTGACTTGGAGGTCTCGCCTCCTATCTCCCGCGTGGGTAATTTAGACTTTTTCTTCCTTAAAAAAAAAAGAAAAAATATAAAGGTTTCTGCATCTGCAAGCGACGTGGTTAAAATAATAAGTACAGTCGAAGTCTCCCCTTCGCTTTCGCACATGTACGGGATTAATTTAGGGGACTTGGAACTCTCCCAGAGATAGATTAGAGTTTACTCGCCCCTTAAAGATTCCCATTCTCGATCGCGAGTCGATTTGGAGGGAATTTTTTACGCTTACAAAATATAAGACTACGGAGATTCGAAGTAGTTGTTCTTTACAGTCAAAATTTCTAGATGCTTACAACTGTCATGGACTAGAAAATAGAATTCCTTTTCTTTACGAAACAGCGGAGAGCATTTTTCTTGATGTTCCTCTCGTATGCAAAGGTGAAACGCTGAATTTCAGATGTTAAATCATGTAATCATTTCAGTTTCACATTATATATTTCAAGGGAGCTATTTCGCGTTCAGTATGTGGTTCCGTTCATTTCTACTCAATTCATCTTCCCGAAAGCATGTCAGCATCAGTTTGTCAAAAACCCTTTGTTTGCTTCGGTGGGTCCGCACGTTTCTTGCGTTACGAAAGAAGTCACTGAAAAGGGTAAAAAAAGAGAAAGGGGAAGTGACCCTTTGAATGCTCCACCGTCCGTGCTGGAAGCGCAGCGGAGAGCGTCATCACGCTGACGACGTTAATTGGCGCAGATTGCCATCACACAACATAAATAAATTTTTTAAGGACGGTACGAGGACTCACTGCTTGACAGATATGCATGCGTTGTCATGTCATTTGATGTTTCTACAGCATAAACCAGTAGCTCTGCCTGTGCTTTTTGGACGTTTTGCACGGATCCATGGTTTTTAAACTTCCGGGCATTGGCATTGTGAACACTTACAATATCCGCCGTGTGAACTCATTGATTTCTGAATCCTGACCTCAACTAACCTGCATTGATTAGTTGTACGTGCACGCTGTCCCATTAATAAATTTAAGAGCAAAACTATGTATAAAAACCGTTGCACCAAGAACTAAAATTTGATGCTCTATTATAAGCATTATAAGACACATCTGCGTCACTCGATGCCCGGAGCAAGACGTCGTTCACATGACAAGTGGACCTAAAAACATATTCGCATGGCAGCTGTCACATCATTGGCCCAAACATAATTCAGCCCAGGCTCCGGGATTTGGCCCAATTGAGAGGCTCAGGCTGGTCCGTGGTGAGCCGGCCGAGAACCAGTTCTCTCCTTAGTCCCGATTCGCCCAAACCCAATCATCTCCTTTAAGTGTCCTTTCGATGTGATATTGCCGGTTCTCTCCATAGATTATGTATTTGGAGTTTGAGCTATAGCCGTCGTTGTTCTACTTAACATATTGCATTTGATGCTTTTTACTACTTTCAGTTCTGTGCTGTTTACCAGATGGGTCCAGCAGTATGCCGGACACCGTTTTGAATGCAGGAACTGCTCTAACTAGTCGTATCAGTACCAGGCCATACCGTGATCAATATGCATAAGCAATCACGGGGACACCCAATGATATGCCACGGAGGCTTTTCTTCAGTGGTTCTGTGACGGTAGGAGTTCATTTGCAGAGTCTACTCAGAGAAGCTAGATTTTTTCCCCAAATATTGCAAAAGCATTTATGACTGTCCGAGCTTTATAAAGTAAAGCTGATCGCTACAGCATGGCTGCGCTGGGTAATACATTTGCAAAGCTCTTTAGACCTCTCAAGGTTTTGCGCAAACGCAAATAGTGTTTGGCAAACGATTTAGAGAGCTCTGAGCAGATGCAAATTGCATCTCCGAAACTTTCCAGAAGACTTAGAGCTCAATTTGGGGTGGAGGAGCTTTGAGAAATAGCATCCTCGGCATGCTCTCAGCACGGGTTTAATGAAAATGTTATTTTCCCATGTTCACTCAAGGCATTGCCTCTTCTTCCTCACGCTTCAAGCTCTTCTGATTGATGCTTCTCGCAACTTCGTCACTTGTTGTTGAAGAACGTCTTGGCTTCGCCAAACAGAGGCAAGAATATCCGTCTCAACAAATGTGGATGGAGAATAGATGGCTTGTGTTCTTTGACGCAAAAAAACGAACTTTCCTCCATTTTCTCTCTTCCCACTTTCTTTCTAGCTAGGTTCGCCTTGGTCTTTGTCTTCACACTTAAACACAGTTCTTTTATAGTATTTAGATTTAGATACTAGATAGTGTTGGATTTATGGTTGCTTCTCAATCTGAATCTCTTTTCTATTTTGGGTCTCTAGCTTTGTGTGTGAAGACAAAAAGTCATTTGAAGAAGCGGAGGCTGTTTCGGAGTCATTGGATATTGTTCACTTTTGACATGCTTCGGTGGGACTATGTCAGACCGAAGTTATTCATTTTAGATCTTGCTCTGTTTTGATCTTACTCTCTATTTTGGGAATATTCCTCTACAGATAAGTTTCTGCTTTCTCTAAGGTTTGGTTTTACAGGCTTCTAATATTCTGGAGCTGAGGTAGAGCAGATGTAGGACAATTTATTTTCTGTGTAAGTCTGGTATTTTCTCCGTGGTTTTATTTTTCAGTTTTATGCATTTTTTTTTGGTCAGGCGGCTTTATGCATCTGAGTGGGGCTGAAATTAAAGTGAATTCGCGTTTTTGCTGATCTCCAATGAATCCGCATAGAATTTTACTGAATCCTTTATGTGACCAAGACAAAGTGTCTCTTTGCTTAGTCAATTCCTGATATGCTATGAAGGCAGTTTGATGCAGTTTACTCAGGAATTGCTGCCTTCTGGAGCTTCTTCTAAGTTCTATAAGTTCTACTGGTTTTTTGGGATGTTGCTTATCTGGGCTGTAATTGCGCATATACTTATGTGAAAAGTAGTTTGTTGGGCATGCTTTGCATTTGTGACAACTAAGCGATGAAAATTCATGGGTTGGGGTAATAGTTCTACCATGTATTTAAAATAGATGCGCTTTTCTCGTTGGTCTCCTCCACTGCTTTTGGTACGTCCAATTTACTCGATCCTCCTATTGTGCTCATCATCATATCATCGCTATAATGATGACTTTGAAGCGAATGATGGCGACAATGCTTTTGACTGTGAGGATGATATGATTATGGAGGTCAATAATGATGAGTTCATGTTTGTGGATGAGCTGGATGGTATTGACAAGAGGGAAATGGAGGATCGGATCCCTTGGCTGTTGGTGAACAAGAAAGAAAATTGCTCGGTAGTAACGAACCAAGTAGTGTATTAATTAATTAGTGAAGAGACTGAATTAAGTTGTGATTTTGTGTTGTCTGGTGTAACATATGAATTCCAAAGAGGGAACAGAGACAGCAAAGAGGATTTTAACGCATCAGAAACACAGCTTTTAGCCTTTGATAAATATAGGGTCTAGCTTGTGTGCTGCTCCTTGTAGAAATCAGTAAGTAGTATTTCCGTCGCTATTTTTTATGAAAGGAAAGATCTACACTTGATCGATATTTTTTAGTGAAGCAAAATTTAAATAAATCTGGAAATTGTTGTTGGAGGAAAGGGTACTCTGAATTTTGAAGCTGGTTTGTGGACGGAGTTTAAATAAGCTGGTTTTGAGGAATCCAAGCATGCCAAAGTCATCCATGGACAGAGCAATAAAATCACCAGTAATGGGACACTACGGACCGCACATGAAGTTTGCAAAGATTCCCCAGCTTCAGTGAAAATAATAAAAGAGATGCCAAGGTAGATGTACAGAGGCTTCCAGTGTTTTGTCAAACCAAAAGCAGCACGGTCGAAACTGTAAATTAAAAGAACTTCAGAAAGATTCCCCAGCATCAATGAAAAGAACAGAGAGGGATGCCAAGGTCGATGTATAAAGGCAGGCTTCTAAATGTTCATTATCAATTCGGTCTGAAGGATTAAGATCACGTGATCGGGATCTTTTATGCTCTATCTATGCTTGACGAGCCCGTTCGAAATCAGTCCGATCGCTCGGAGTTTTATAGAACTGTTGTCCTACACATTATCAATTGCTGCAATGCATCTGAAAAGTGACAATAACACCAGAACCCCCAGGCTCTGAAAATCCACTTAGACTAGACATATGCTATGGGAAAAGCCAGAAGCAAATTCCCAATGCTAATTCACTCCGACCGATTGGCGTACCTCTCCACCTTATCATCGTTCAGGTTAATGCCCACCATGGCCTCCCCCAACCCGCAGCTCACCTCCGCCAGCAGCTCCGGGTCGGTGTAGTGCGTCACCGCCTGCACGATGGCCTTGGCCCTCTTGGCCGGGTCGCCGCTCTTGAACACCCCGGAGCCCACGAACACGCCGTCGCACCCCAGCTGCATCATCAGCGCGGCGTCGGCCGGCGTCGCCACCCCTCCCGCCGCGAACTGCACCACCGGCAGCCTCCCCAGCTGCTTGGTCTGCATCACCAGGTCGTAGGGCGCGGCGATCTTCTTGGCGAAGGCGAACACCTCGTCGTCGTCCATGTTGCGCAGCACCCTAATGTCCCCCATCACCGACCTCACGTGCCGCACCGCCTCCACGACGTTCCCCGTCCCGGCCTCGCCCTTGGTCCTGATCATGGCCGCCCCCTCGCGGATCCGCCGCAGCGCCTCCCCGAGGTTGCGGCAGCCGCAGACGAAGGGGATCCGGAAGTTGTGCTTGTTGATGTGGTTGTCCTCGTCGGCGAGGGTGAGGACCTCGCTCTCGTCCACGTAGTCGATGCCGAGGGCCTCCAGGATCTGGGCCTCGACGAAGTGGCCGATGCGGGCCTTGGCCATGACCGGGATGGTGACGGCGTTCTTGATCTCCTTGATGAGCTGCGGGTCGCTCATGCGGGCGACGCCGCCCTGGGCGCGGATGTCGGCGGGCACGCGCTCCAGGGCCATGACGGCGCACGCGCCGGCCTCCTCGGCGATGCGGGCCTGCTCGGCGTTGACGACGTCCATGATGACGCCGCCGCGGAGCATCTGGGCGAGGCCCACTTTGACGGAGAAGGTGGATGATTTCTTGGTGGTCTCGGCTATGGCGCCGTTGCCGTACACGGTGACTACGCCCGAACCCTCCATTGGATATGGACGATGTTTAGAGAAGATTGAATACGAGAATTACTCCGAAACAGAGAGAGACAGAGAAAGGTGAGGAACGAATGAAGGAGAGAAGATGAGGAATTGAGAGCGGAAGGGATGAGAAATAAGTAGAGGGGAGGGGTCGGGGGTTGGAGGGGGAGATTTTGGAAGTTTGTGGTCAGTTCTGGAGATTCTATCCATGGGCAGAGCAGAACCGCCGAATTAAAAAAAAAATCACATCTTTCTATATTTGGCAGGAAATCTGGAGGTGTTGATTGTGCCATGGATACTGGTTTAACGATAGCTACTCTAAATTCCAGGTGTCTTTTCTTCTTCTTTTTTTGTATCTTTTTTTATTGGTATGAACTTTAATTCCAGATTACATGTTTAACGAAGTCACGAAATGAGACCTATTTAACTAGCATGTTCAACCACTGGGATTCGCCTCAGTGGCCACTTTTTCAACATGGAAGGGGGAGGTGAAGGGTTCAAATCCCCACCTTCTCAGGAGTTGATGTGTGGGGACGCGTAAGTTTCAGGAGTGGATTTCGATTTCGACTTACGCCTTGTAAGAGCGGGACAAAAGTCGAGTGAGTGTAAAGTAGGAATAGAGTAGGATTGAAAAAAAAAAAAAAAAAAAAAAACCGACATGTCCGCTTAAGGAAAAAAAAATTCTCTGGAAAATAATAATTTAAATCTCAAAAGACTACACAACTTAAATGAGAATCTTAGTGTCAACAAATATTGGGAAAATTTTAGGACCTTCTGGTCGAGAAAAATCAAATTAGGCAAGTTGCTTGATTTAGATTAAGTAAAAATTAGTCCAAACTTATTGATGGTATGCATTTCCACGCTGAGGATGTGAATAGCCCTTTTCTTAAGCTTCTTCCTTGGTTAATTTAGGTGTCGCGGTTGTTCAAGTAAAGCCGTTTGCATTTGCTGAGACCATAATCAAGACAAAAATATTGTGTGCACACTTAGTGGACTAAAACTCCAGGGATTATAATTGGACAAAAGGTTCAACGAGACACTTAGATGACAAATGGTCATCTTAATTTATTGAAAAGGGCACTAATTAGATAATTAGTATACTTAGGTCCCTAAAGTTCGATATTTGATTGCGTAAGAAGTGAGGTAAATTCGCATGCTTCATTTGGCTCTTAATCGGCCTTAATAGAGTGGTAACGAAAATGTATTACTTAGATAATTAGTGTAGCTAGGTTCTTTTGAAATTAAATATATGATTGCGTATGAAATGATGTATCTTCTCATGCTTCATTTGGCTCTTACTCAACATCAATAGAGTAGTGAAGAAAATGCATTAATTATATAATTAATATAACTAGGTTCCTGAAGTTAGATATACGGTTGACGAAAAGGCACTAAGTAGATAATTAGTGTTATCAGGTTCCTAATGTTAGATATCTGATTGCGAAGAAAGTGAGGTATCTTCTAGGGGTGTGCATGGTCCGGGTGGGTGGTTCCTGACCTAGAACTGGTTCCGAAAAATTGGAACCGGGAACCGCCCGCTAGTTGCATGGATCCACCTGGGAATCGGACCGCCGGTCCGGTCCGGTTCTCGGGTGGATCCATAGAACCGGTCCAATCTTCGCGGCTTCCCTTTTTCGTCCTCCTTGTATCTACTTATTCTGGCTCTCTTGACCATGATAGCTTTATTCTCCTCAAGTACTAGTGCCACGGTGGCGGCGGTTGCAACCCCCGCGCCGCTTCCATCCCAACCACCACCACCATCTTCGCCACCGCCTCCGCTATCTCCTGGAGTTGACTTTCTTGGCCATTTTATAGCAAAATGCTATGAGCCAAACGCAATCGTGAAGCCCAAATTCGTTTCAAAGCTTGAGGAGCGAAAATTGAGTGGATGCTTTACAAAGTAGTAGTTGAAGGAGATGTGGCTCCTCTGCTCAATGAGACATTACACGTAGTAGCAATGCTTCGACATGAAAAATTCGTTGATGAGATTTCAAATTAGAAACCCGAGCTTGCAGGAGAGTTGGATTCTCAGAAACTTTCACCCCTACACCTCGCAACAACAAAAGGTTAATTGTCGAGTGTAAATGCGGACATGTGCTACACCTGTGACAAATATGGAAGGAACCCTCTTATACAACAACACTGGTCCAATCCAGGTGAGTGGGGGGGTGGATCCGCCCATGGAATCGGGAACCGAGAACTGGACCGGTATCCATTAGTTCCTATAAATTGGAACCAAGAATTGGACCGGTTCCCTTAAGAACCACCGGTTTCGGGCGGTTCAGGCGAGTCTAAGTTCTTTTGCACACCCCTATCTTCTCATCCTCACTTGGCTCTTAGTCGACCTTAAGAGAGCAGTGACAAAAAGACACTATTAGATAATTAGTTTAATCAGTCAAATATCTAGTTGCGTAAGAAGTAAAGTATCTTCTCATGCTTCATGTAAGGCTACGTTAGATTAATAACTCGTTATTTTCACTTAATTAGTCATACCATTCCACTCGGCTCATGGTCGTTGCATCTCTAGCTTAGGATGTAAGCTGACAGGATCGTGCTTGGGGCTCATAATAAGGCCTTGTAATGATTGTGATTTCTTTATATTGTCTTTGTATTGTGATTCGTTTTCTTAGTTTGATGGATAGGTCATTGACAAAGACCACAATCAAGACAAAAACATTGTGTACACACTTAGTGGACTAAAACTCCATGGCTTATAATAGGACAAAAGGTTCAACAAGACACTTAGATGATAAATGATCATCTTAATTTATTGACAAGGACACTAATTAGATAATTAGTGTACTTAGGTCCCTAAAGTTCGATATTTGATTGCGTAAGAAGTGAGGTAAATTCGCATGCTTCATTTGGCTCTTAATCGGCCTCAATAGAGTGGTAATGAAAATGTACTACTTAGATAATTAGTGTAGCCAGGTTCTTTCGAAATTAGCTATCTGGTTGCGTATAAAGTGATGTATCTTCTCATGCTTCATTTGGCTCTTACTCGACCTCAATAAAGTAGTGAAGAAAAGGCATTAATTATATAATTAATATAACTAGGTCCTGAAGTTAGATATACGGTTGACAAAAAGGCACTAAGTAGATAATTAGTTTTATCAGGTTCCTAATATTAGATATCTAGTTGCGTATAAAATGAGGTATCTTCTCATCTTCACTTGGCTCTTGGTCGACCTTAACAGAGCAGTGACAAAAAGGCACTAATTAGATAAATAGTTTAATCAGTCAAATATCTAGTTGCGTAAGAAGTGAAGTATCTTCTCATGCTTCATTTGGCTCTTAGTCAGCTTCAATAGAGTAGTGACAACTCTTTTTTTTTTTTTTTTTTTTTTTGGGTCAAATGCATACTAATTTAATTTAACCATCAAAGTTAGGAGAACAACCACAATTAACATCTAAACATAGCAAACCGCAAAGGGACAGGGGTGGGTTAGAAAGCCAGTTAGAAGAAGAAGGTGTTTTGAATGGTGTGCTTTAGTGATCCAATTCGTGCATTGATTTGCTTCCCATGGACAATGGGCTATATCACATTATTAAGTTGGGCCAACTAGCCCATACACTCTTCAATAAGCGGACGGAGGCCCTAAGGAGGTTGTACTTCGCCTGATAATTACTGGATAGAAGATAAACTATTACTTTAGAGCAAGACCGACAAATTACTACTTTTCCTCTTCAGTTGCAGCCAATTTGCATCTAACAAAAAGAGTAGAGCTGCTCAGATGGCTAGGGCTTTAGTCATTGCCACCGAAGCTGCCCTTACTTTTTTCATGAAACCGTCTATGATCACTCCATGGGCATCTCGACAAATTCTTGCTACTATGGCCTTCGAACTACAGTCAACCCACGAGCCATCGACATTTAGCGTCACTAATTCCTTGTTTGGTGGCCTCCAAGAATCATGTAAGAAAGTTGCATCCTTGATTGACCTCTTGTACACTAGAGGCTGAATAAGTGAGGTTTTGTACATGATAAGAGTGTCATCCGCAATTGTGTCAACTTTTGGCATATGGGTTCGGAAGATGAAGGAATTCCAATCTTTCCAGATTAGCCAGAGTACGTTAACGAGCAATTCTCTAGATGGGGTGTGACCTTCCGCAGTAAGTATTTCATAGACTCGTTTCTCCGTCTTGGTTATGTTACTCGGGGAGGTTTTGATATTAAGCCTTGGATCTGACTAAATACCTTTGGTCCATTCACACAAGATAAAGAGGTGTTCCACTGTTTCAAGGCTTTGTCGGCATAACGGGCAAATTAGATCAGGTATCATCTTGCACCTATACAAGTTTTCTTTTGTGGGTAGTGCATTTTGACACACTCCATGTAAAGAAGTGAACTTTAGGGTGGGAATAGTACCAAATAGTGGTCCATAGCACTCGAGGAGGCTAGTAGGATGATGGTGCGTGAGTTGTGCTTAACTCTTTGGTGATAGATATATAGTTTCGTACCCTTTCTTTATTGAGAAAGTCCTAGAATTATTACCCGTCCACACTAGCTTATCCTTAGTCAAGATAGAATAAAGAGGGATGGTCTATATTTTTTGCACTAAATAGTCATGAAAAGTGCTTTTAGTTTATGGACATTCCATTCATTTGCTTTGTTGTCAATTAAGTTCATTAGCAATTGGGGGTCATCTTGGTTAGCCGGACCGCCAATCAAGGCAGTCAAAAGCCACTTGTTTTTGCAAATATTGATACTTTTTCCATCTCCCACCACCCATCTACTGTTCTAGCTTAAAACTTCTCTTCCAAATAATAAGCTTAGCCACCCTTATGATGGACGAGAACCCTTACTTGCATTTTAGAAATTTCCTCCCAGGAAGTAAATTCCTTTTAAGATCTAGCACTAGAGAGCTAAAGGGGTTGTTGACAATTTCCACGCCTGTTTGCCCAAATTAGCCTTGTTGAAGGAGATTAGGTCTTTGAAGCCAAAACCCCTTCTACCTTTCTTGGATTTCAAAACCTCCCATCTTTTCCAATGGACTCCTATTTGGATACACTTTGTTTCATTCCACCAAAATGAAACAATTCTTTGTTCAATGGCTTTGCACATTAAGATTGAGATTTTAAAAATTGACATGGCATACTGGGGCAGAGGCTGTACCACTATCTTCAATAATGTCTCCTTGCCAGCTTTTGACAATAGTTTCTCTTTCCACTCCTCTAACTTCATATTTAGTCTCAAGAGGATTCAAGTAAACATTTGTTTCTTAGTCTGGCCCTAATCAGAGGGAATACCTAAGTACTTCCCCATCCTCTTAATGATTGGAACTCTCAATTCATTGGCCATATTCCTCACCACTGAAATAAACATCTGTTTTGTTTAAATTCATAGTTTGACCCGAAGCAAGATAATATCGATTCAACAAATTTGCCAAATTCTAACATTCCTTTACAGTTCCATCCAAGAAAAAAAATTGCATCATCCACAAACAAGAGATGAGAAAGTGCATGATAATGTCTATTCAGTTTTATCCCCTTAACATTACCATTCACAATTGCTCGGTTCAATAAGTAGGATGGAGCATTCGCCAAAATTATAAACAGGTCAGGGAACAAAATGTCATCTTGTCTAATACCTTCGGTAGGTTGGAAGAAAGGTTGTGGTTCCCCTTTGATCTTTACTCTAAAGGTGGTTGAAGGGATACATTGCCTAATCAAAGAGATCCATTTTTCACATAACTCAATCTTTAAAAAGTATGCACACAAGAAATCCCATTCTACATGGTTGTACACTCTCTACATATCTAGCTTAAGGAGTGCTTGGGATTTTCTCTTTATTTTTTGAATTCTTAATTGGTCAAGAACTTCTTGAACTATAAAAATATTATATTGAATTTGCCTGCCACTAACAAAAACACTTTATCCCATAGCAATTATATCAGGAAGCCAAGGTTTGAGGCAATTTGCCATAACCTTGAATATAATTTTATAACTAAAGTTATAAAAGCTAATGGGTCTGAACTGAGAAATGCTTTCCGAGTTTGAAACTTTGGGAATGAGAGCAATGTGAGTTCTATTAAAGATAGGATCGAGAGTACTTAAGTCAAAGAAATTTGTGACCATCTAAACCACATCCTTCTTAATGAAGTCCCAATGGTAATAATGGAATTGCCCATTAAGTTTGTCCAGTGCTAGAGCCTTGGCCACTCCTAATTGGAATATCACTTTTTTCACTTCTTCTAGGGTAACTGATGCCATTTAAGACTCATTCATTACGGCCTTAACATGGCTAGGGCACACATCTAGAATCGATTGGAAGTTTCTATGGCCCACTATTTCGTAAAGCTCCTGATAGAAACTAGTTATATGCTACTTCAGTTGACTAGGTTCCCTATTCCAAGTTTGTTTGTTGATTTTCAACAAGGAATCCTATTCCTTTGTCTCCGTTAAACAATGGTTATGCGAATTTTTTTTGTGTTTCTATCTCCTCACTTAAGCCATTCAACCCGTGATCTTATCCCCTAATACATCTCTTCTTAACTCCACAATCTCTCGGTTTGTTCAATTTGTGGTGTACTTTATTTTGTTGGTAAATGCAACGAGACTTCCCCGAAGAAACTCAATATGTTTAAAAACATTTGAGAACTTTTCTCTATTCTATTTTTCCAAAGCCAAGGAGAACTATTTTGTGTTGCTCACAAAATATCTTCGGGCACAATATTGTTCACACCAGGCTTTTTGGACTATCATGCTGCATTCCAAGTCCTCTAGGCCAATATGCCTCAAACTTAAACTCTTTTCTCCTTACATTCCAAGTTGGGGATGCTACAAGTAGAATTGGGTTATGATCGAATCATATTGCTAATAATGCATAGGCTTCCGCATTGGGGAATAACACCCTCCATTATAAGTTGCACAAAACTCTGTCCAGCCTATTTTTAACTAGTGCATCTCCTTTTCTATTATTGGCCCATGTAAAAGCACAACCCTTACTTTCTATATCCAAAAGTGAGCAATCATGTAAAAGTTCTCTAAAAGCAACAAGCCTATAATCGAGGTTCTTACAATTCAAATCAATGTAATCCTCCAAATTACTCTCAATGTCCATAATCACGTCGTCATTCCTCATAACTACAAGCTCTCAGACGCTACCAAATCTATTCACTATCATCAAATTTTGAAATTGAAGTCACCTCCTAATTCTCTCCACAATTGGTTCCTTATTCTTCATTCCATTAGGAAGACCAAACTAGGCTTTTCTTAAGCCACTAAGGCTTGGAGATGGTAAAATATCAGGGGAGAGCCCAAACCCTAACAATTCCAACTCATATTTTCCCTAGTGACTTATTAGGGCTAGCTTTTAAAACCCACACATTCACATCATTCACTACTTGAACAGGAGTTTCCATTAATTGGTTTTCATCAAAGGATTAAGCAAGTGTGCTTTGTAACTCGCAAGTATTGAAACACGTTTGCTCCTTTGATACTAGCTCCTTAAAGATCTTCTTGCCTTTGTTTGGGTGCTCCTTTGAGATGGGGTGCCTCTCCATAAAATTAGGATCCCTATCCCTATAATCTTAAGCATCCTCAGGTTGGAAAGTTATTAAAAGATGAGTGCCCTCCTTTCCCTTCTAATAATTTTGTTCCTAGAGCCATATAGGACTAATAAGTCAGCATCTTCATAACTATCTCTTTGTCCTCAAGGGGATGTAGCTACTAACCGTAGAAGAGTTTCCAATATGGGCCATATTTTTGCACTTTAACTTTCAGCCAATAACCAAATTTGCTAGCAACATTCTCCTTTTGTCTCGACTCTACATAAGGCACTTCTTTGTAGTAAGTAGAATAATGACCAATACGCCCACATAAATAACAAAAAAGTGAGAGTCTTTTATATTTGAAATCAATTCACAGCTTTTCATAACTCGAGTTAACGATGGTTTCTAGCTTTAGTGGTGCAAAAAATCTCGGATTACTCTTGCTTTTCCAACCTTATGAGGTATATTGGCCTTAGATTCTAGCTTTACTTCTTGTACTTGGCCAATATTTCCAACAATGTTGCGCATCAATTCCTCTAAGATTCTCCCTCTTGGGATACTTTAGAAATGGACCCAAAAAACACAATGCGTGAATCCATAACAATATCAGGAGAGAGCCCAAACCCTGACAATTCCAACTCATATTTTCCCTAGTGGCTTATTAGGGCTAGCCTTTAAAGCCCACACATTCACATCATTCACTATTTGAACAGGAGTTTCCATTAATTGGTTTTCATCAAAGGATTAAGCAAGTGTACTTTGTAACTCATAAGTATTGAAACGCGTTCGCTCCTTTGATACTAGCTCCTTAAAGATCTGCTTGCCTTTGTTTGGGTGCTCCTTTGAGATGGGGTGCCTCTCCATAAAATGAGGATCCATATCCCTATAATCTTAAGCATCCTCAGGTTAGAAAGTTATTAAAAGAGGAGTGCCCTCCTTTCCCTTCTAATAATTTTGTTCCTAGAGCCATATAGGAGTAATAAGTCCGCATCTTCATAACTATCTATTTGTCCTCAAGGGAATGTAGCTGCTGACCGTAGAAGAGTTTCCAATATGAGCAAGATTTTCGCACTTTAACTTTAAGCCAATAACCAAATTTGCTAGCAACATTCTCCTTTTGTCCCGACTCTACATAAGGCACTTCTTTGTAGTAAGTAGAATAATGACCAATACGCCCACATAAATAACAAAAAAGTGAGAGTCTTTTATATTTGAAATCAATTCATAGCTTTTCATAACTCGAGTTAACAATGGTTTCTAGTATTAGTGGTGCAAAAGATCTCGGATTACTCTTGCTTTTCCAACCTTATGAGGTATATTGGCCTTAGATTCTAGCTTTACTTCTTGTACTTGGCCAATATTTCCAACAATGTTGCGCATCAATTCCTCTAAGATTCTCCCTCTCGGGATACTTTGGAAATCGACCCAAAAAACACAATGCGTGAATCCATAACAATGCTTAGGAGTATCAAGTTCGCATTGGTAGAGAACTAGCATATTGCTAGAGAGCTAGCATATTGCTAGAAAAAGACCAGGGACCATCCTTCAACACCCTTTCCTCCTCTACAACCAAGCTGAAAGTGAATGAAAAGAACTCCGATTCAATGGAAGCAAAAACGATGGTCTCAACTTTCCACACCTTTCTCATAGTACTAATAAAGGCTTGGAGGCTAACCTTTGGCTTGTAGTAAAGTTTTTCATATAGAGTCAACTCACATTCACATTTGTTCTCCAATAGACTATCCCTCGTGGCCGACGCGATATCATCTTCCAACCATAAATCACCTAACCTTTGACAAAGTGCAGCTGAATGAATTTCGGATTCTTTCTCAACTTCCACTTTGAAATATCTGAAATAGGGCAGGACATAAAAGGACAAGCTAAAACAACACTAGTAGAGCACCCCATAATGTATTATCTTGAAGATTTTAGGCAAGCAAGATAGTTATTTTGCTACTAGGTGAGAGGATCCATAAAGTAGCTGCTATACTTGGCAAATGATTTCAACTAAAGAGCCAACTAAAAGGGTAGATCCCGAGCCATTCTAATCGCCCAAAAGTACCTAGAAGTCAAATGTGGCAAGAGTAGAGGGGACTAGGTAAAGAGAAAAAACAAGTAGACTAGGTTGAGAAGAAGAATCAAACGAGTATCAATGGATTGAAAGGAGGTCTACAAATGTCGTGTTAGTTGAAATGCTTGTTTGGGCATCTCAAAGTGAAAATTTGAGGGGGGGGGGGAGATTTGCATTGGAGCTGGAAAGGGGTTATTCTATAAAACTAAATGTTGGTGAAAATCGTTAACAAGTAGACTAGAGCAACAAGAGGGAACAACAAAGGTGAAACTGAAGTCACAAAAGGTGGAAATGGTGGGCAACGAAGCTAAGGGAGGACAATTTGGGAAGAGGAATTTGGTAATGGAATAGTGAGGGATCCAAAGAAAGTTAGGATTTTGATAGGATAGAACATTAGGGAATTTTGGATTTAGGGTTTTGGATAGTGTGGGGTTTTATGGAAAACTATCACCATCGGGATAAGGGAAAGCTCTCACCAAGAGAAAAGTCTACATAATGGAATCCTTATAGGATTAATCAAAATGAAATAAAAATCCCAACATTGTGCAAAACAATGGTTTTGAAGAACCATGCTAATTGAGGATCATCAATCCATCTTTAACATTAACTCTAAATCTATTTTCATCTTCGGAAGTTATTACAACATTTTCAAAATTTTGCCCTCTCAAACTTTTTGCAATAACGCAAATAACAAGAAATGTGCACTAGTAGCTTGATTCATCCATATTTTTTCTTTTTAGAAATTTCATGATTATTATAAAATTTATCTCGAAAAGTTACGCAAAATAAAAAAACGCAAAAACAGAAAAAGAAGTTTATCCGAGCAGCCATGTCCCAAGACAACCACGGTTGCCCGCATTGGATTAGGCTACAAGGAGAGTATCTTTTACCAATCTTTAATTGAACTCGGTTTCCTCTAACCAATTAGTTAATTAATTCTAACTTGCCCAAAATTTTACAGCGGATCATATGGTGTTCACTGTTCACACATCCATTAAATCATGTCATGTTATTTTCTCAGCAGCTCAGTCTATTTACTTATAATGAAAATGATGAGGAATCAACACATCGGGACTAAATCAATTTTTAGAGGACGGCTAATTTATTTTTAATCAACATAAAATTTTGGCGAAGTGGGGCGGATGGGCGTAGGGGGCGGATGATGATCATTGGGGCGTCCACGCCCACCGAGCCAATAGGATCCGAGCAGAGCCACGTGTCTTCCTCCTATTGGCGGCGCTCGTTCGCTAATTAGGTCTGTATTTTCCCTACTCGATGTTTCTGTTCCCGACATCGGCCTTCTGCTCAGCGTTCTGCAAGCGTGCTCGGAGATCGTGGAGATGGCGACGGCGAGATCGTTTTTCCTCTGTGCTCTACTCCTCCTCGCAACCCTATATCTCGCTCAGGTACTTCGGATTCGAACGGCCGGCTCTTTGCATCTGCAGATTGTGGCGATTCTTCTTTATTCTTTGATTCCGATCGAATCGCATGGGGCTTGGTCTGCCACGAGACGGCTGAATCCCTTTGTCAGTTAGATCTTAAGGTCATCTAGCTCTTTTCAGTAGCGAATCGCGATCAGTCCTAACTTTTAGACGCGATATTATCGAAGTTTCTTGTTGTGTAGCGATGCGCTGCGCATTGATCAGCAGGAAGTGAGTGATTTGGGCATGCCGTGAGCTGCTTAATGGATCTGGTTTGGTGTAATCGATCGAATCTGTTAGTTGTAGATTGTCGGGATTTTTTTCTGTTTGGAGCTTTAATTGAGTCACATTAGACCTATCATGCTGCGACGGCGTTTAAAGTTGATCCGAGATAATCGAGATTTGTTTGTCAAGATCTACACTCACGAGGCCGTGTAATCATCTCCATTAATGAATCGTGATTGATCTTAGTCGTTAGATGCAACGTTCTCGAAGTTATTGGTATGCAGTGATGCGCTTCGGGGTTGCTCGGTAGGGAACGAGTAATTAGGGAATGCAATGAGCTGCTTACAGTATCCTCTTAGTGTAATTTTTGGAATTGATTGCTTTTTCAGGCGAAGAAGTCTGAGGATTTGAAAGAGGTGACTCACAAAGTTTATTTTGATGTGGAGATAGCTGGAAAACCGGCAGGTACGCTCTGCCTCACTTGGATAGCCTGCCCAGACAGCGACACCGGCTCAATTACCTCAAAAACTTATTCATTCTCATACTCTCTGCTTTGATAAATGTAGTTTCAACTTTTACACTTGACTTACTTGTTGGGATTGCGAGAAGTCAATTTGGAGTGTAATATGACATGTGAATTGCAATTATCCTAGTGGAGATCACTGATAAAAGCTTTCTTCCTAGGTGTGAAACAAAGCTTGTGATTCTGTGTTGACTAATAATGCTCCTCTGATTCTCTACACCTGTTAGGCAGTTGTGTCACCTAACTTGTTCCATTGGAGAGGAAAGTGTTGTCTTCTGTCCATTATGGGAAAAAAAAAATATTAGGAATCTAAATGATGGTGCTGTCTACAATCACTGGTGCACATGGTTTGAGAATGTTATGTAGGAATCTTCTGCATAAAGGATAGTTCTTGCTTGCAATTGCTGACGCATCTTCATCTGTTTCTAGGTCGAATTGTCATGGGTCTATTTGGAAAAGCAGTTCCAAAGACTGCTGGTATGTAATGGATGCCATTTTTACTTTTAAGAGAAGCATATCTATACTTGCCTTGTTAACGGATGTTTAATCCTGTTGTTGACTTCAACCTATGATTTCTTTTCCAGAAAACTTCAGGGCGCTGTGTACAGGTAAATAGCTTGTTCTTTCCCCATCTTTGGCATGCGTACATGCTTTGGTCCCCTTCTTATACTCCACTGGAGTGTCAGATTCAGTTTCATGCTTCAGTCCTTTCTGAAATGTATATCATTACGTACCTAACTATTTCAGGTGAGAAAGGCACTGGAAAGAGTGGAAAACCTCTTCACTACAAGGGAAGCAGTTTCCACCGGATCATTCCAAGCTTCATGCTACAGGGAGGTGACTTTACTCTTGGTGATGGCAGAGGTGGCGAGTCTATTTATGGAGAGAAGTTTGCTGATGAAAACTTTAAGTTGAAGCACACTGGACCAGGTAGGTTTAATTTTATTCTGCTTGGATTGTAGGTGAAGGGAGAGTTTTCTTTGTCAGTGCTGAAAGATAGCTTTACATCTCTCTCTTCAGGGCTCTTGTCTATGGCGAACGCTGGTCCTGACACAAACGGTTCACAGTTTTTTATCACAACTGTGACGACTAGTTGGTACGTAAAATCCTTAACGGAAAGATTCTTGTCTTCTCTACTTCTATGTAGTTCTTAGCTGTAGATGTAGCAATGCACTTGCTGGGCAATGTGATCTCCTTGGCTAATGATGGGTTCAGTCATTGAAACACGTCTGAAAATAATTCATCGTGTTGGTTGGATTAAAAGGGGGCGGAGGCACTCTTAATTTTTCCTCTCAATTTCAACCATTTTTAGGACATCTTTTTGTAGTGCCTTGGCTTTTGAAAAGTTGTATCGCAGTGGGTACCTGCCAAAAGCCTAACTTCTAATTGTGTCCCAGGCTTGATGGGAGACACGTTGTGTTCGGGAAAGTGTTGTCTGGGATGGATGTGGTTTACAAAGTTGAAGCTGAGGGAAGACAGAGCGGCACCCCCAAAAGCAAAGTCGTGATAGCAGACAGTGGTGAACTCCCACTCTGATCGAACTGATGCCGACATGTTTACCATGACTAGCTCTTAGGCAGCAGTTAAGAGATAAATGCAAAAACAGTGTAGGTTATGTGAAACCGAAAACTGGATTTGGAGTTATAGCCGTGCTCTTCTTTTTGGGCATTTCGGTTGTTCTAATGTGTCTGGAGTGAATATTTTTCAATATGATGTAATTTTGCCTTTGTATCAAGTGATGTTGCCATTTGACTCGCGATGTCAAAAAGGGCCGGTTGTTTTGGGCCTTCATTGGGCCACGTAGTGCAGGAAGGCCCCATCTGCAGTGGGCATTGATGGGCCATTAAGGCTTTATTTATAGGCCCACCGAGGCCCATAGGCTGACCTTTAGCCTTAATGGGCCAAGGCCCATGTTCCAGGTTCAGTTGAAGACCCAGAGTTTTGGTCCTTGACTAGGCTAAAAGTGAGCCATTGGCTACGCACGTGGTGTTGGGCCTTAACGGGCCTCTAAGACCGGTTCTCGGGGCCAACGAAGGCCTGATATCCTTATCACTGAGCCTTAATGGGTAGGGGCCCATTGACTGGGTATGCGAGGCTCAGTTATGGTCCAATCTTGGCCGGTGGGCTTGGCAAGGCCCAAAATGATGCTGAACTTTCTGTATGCAGGACATGTGTCAAATACATCGTTCCATGGTTCTGGTGATTATGCATTTTCCTCCACCTTAATTAAACTTGTCAAACGAGTAGATTGTTCGACCAAAAAAAAAAAAAAAAAAAAAAAAAACGAGTAGATTGAATTGAGTTTAGATTAAGTCAAATGATTTGACTCAAATTGATCTATTAACCCGTTTATAATCCATTTATTACTAATGTAAATTTACTGACTCATACCCGATTCAATCCATATTATTAGAACACTTCCATATTTAATTAAGTGTAGAAAATTTTGTTTCTTATGACTTTTGAAAAAATTATATTGTTAAAACACTTCTATACAATTACAAAATCAATGGATAAATTATATATATTTAAAAAAATTGAGGCTTTATTTATTTCATGAAAAATATAGTATTTTTGAAAATGATAATATTTTTCAATTGAAATTTAAAAAATTAATTTTTTTTTTTTTTTTTTTTCCATTTGGTATAGAAAATCTAATTTGACTTTTTGTGCACTCCTTTAAAGTGTTCTTATTTTTATTTTTATCTTTAAAAAATGGAATTGTTAATTTTTTTCTTTTCTTTTTCCTCATCCTTCACCCCGTCATTGACCACAGTGGTTGTGATCGATATTAGGCAAGCTCTACCCTTGCCACAGGCCAGCAAGGCTCGAGCTCACTCGATTCTGGCAAGCCGAGCCTTGCCAAATCCGACAAGGTTGAGCTCGCCTCCACACCGGTGAGCTCAAGTCTTGCAAGCACCAAGGCTAGTGAGCTCGACTCACTCGATTTGGTGAGCTCAAGCTTGACTCAAGTTAGTGAGGCATCGGCCCCACTTGATTGGCCAGCTCAAGGCTCGCCGATGTGATTGGGTGGGGGCTGCGTACCTCACCTTGTCGAAGGGTCACTGCTAAACTTCATAGGGGACAAAGAGTAAAAGAAAGAAACAAAAAAAGAAAAGAAAAATTACTAAAAAGTCAAAATTAAAATAAATAAAAATTATAAAAAAAATTGTTTTAAGAGGATGATATATCCTTAATCAATTAACACCATTAATGACCTTTATAAGATAAATGGGTTGTAAATAGGTTTAAAGACATATATATCCATTTATCATTAGACTTACGTACAACCCAAATCCATTAACAATTTATTTATTAAAACTTGATTAATCCACATATAACCCATCTCATTGAGTATGGGTTCAACACTCATTTTGACACCTCTAACCTCTATGAATGTAGATTAGACTCATCTTCTCATTAACGGCCTTCTGCAAGTATTCAGTGAAGCTACAGTTGAATTGATGATGCCTCTCCCTCCTTAACGAAGTGCAGCTTCCAACAAAATACTTAACTCAGTCTTGATGTTGGCCTTTGCACATGGACTCGGGAAGCTGGACAGTTCTCATTGTCTAGAGCAAAAGAATATGAATAGTGCTCTTGGTAAAAGAAGCAGCAAGTAATATCCCAAAACAACTTTGGATGATAACCTAGACAACAAGCGGCCTCTCAATCAGAACAATGTTGACAACCATATCGAGGAAATATATAGTCGCAGCCCGCTGGTCTCTCTTAGGCTTCATTGCTAGAGTTAGTAATCTAACGTCTCAGACTAAATAGTACCAAGCACCTGTTCAAGAAGAAATGGTTCTTTGTTTTAGCCACGTTAGTCTCAACTCAATTAGTCGAAGTTGTGGAAGATGGAATTATTCTAGGCTGAGAGTACGCTGGAATGTTCGGTTCCTTTGCCGGGACTTGACAGCTCCCTCGGACAATCGTGGATAGGGTACTTGGATTGAAGTTTCAACGCACTAAGGGATGCATGGAACTGATCATGTCCTGCTGGCTTCAGAAACTTCGGCTCGTCATTTATTCCATTAAGACTATGCACACACTGCATCTTCCGCCTTTCTACTTCATCCTTGACACCCTATAAATATATTTACAGAAATAAAGTTTAATGAACTCATGGAAACAGAGCATGGCAAGGTCAACGAGGTTATGGGGTGAGCATCGTCACTGCAGAAGGTAAGAAGATGCAAATACTGAAAACAAAATTGGTAAATACTGAAAACAACAGTGTCTGAAACTTATGTTAAGGAAAACATAGATGATGCTTAATTAAACTATGGTAGTTCGATGCCAAAACATGTATCATCCCACAAAGTTCCACCTTCGACAGAAAACCAGAAATTCCTATGTAATATCCCAGCCAAACACAAGTTCTTACATTGTAACCAGGTAATTGATTACGACAACAACAGAATTAGAGCTTTCTAGCCTAGGAATATCTAATTGTCATTATCCAAGTCCCAGTTTGATCAACCAAAGCAACTAGAATGCCGTCCAATGACAATGAAGTGTATTTTGATTAAGTAGAACCCCAACTGAAGCGAACAAACCTAAACCAATAAACTATCCCCCATGGACCAGGCAAAGAACAATAATATGTGACACTTTGATAGGATATTTACTAGTCTTGAGCCCTATAAAATTACCTTGTCAAGTCAATCATATCATTGCTGACCGAAAAAAAACTCACTCGAATGAAAGTCAGTCAAATGAATGTTCAAAATTCATCAGGGAAACCTCATAAAAGATGTGTATCAGTTACCAAGTTCAGCTATCATTGCTGGGTTCAGCTAACAAAGTTGCAGAGTTCAGCTAACATTACCATGGAATCCTTTCTTTGACATTCAATTAACTGTATGACAGACATCCACATATAGAAGCTTACCTACCGCTGACAAGACAGCATATCTGGTGTAATACATGGGAAAATCTACATTAAGTACAGGCGCAGTAGCATGAACTCACAAAACTCGTGTGATTCCAAAACCATGTCCACTTGCTTGATCTTAGGATCAAACAATTATCAAACAACTGTATGGAGATCCAAAAAGAAACTCTTACACTAGTAAATTGTCAAAGGACAAAAGTTTTGCTGCACCAATTTTGCAAGGTTGTCCGTCTAATATCATGGCAACAGAGCAATCTTCCTTAGCAAGATTGCTAGATTTAAAAAGGGATAATAGCACAAATGATCTTTAAATTTTAGTCCAATGTGCAATTTGAAACATGAGTTTCTAATTTGTACAATATGGTCTTTGAATTTGGCCTAATTTGCAAGGTCTTCCCTAGACTTTTAATTTATTTAATATAGCCCCTAATCTATTAGTAAATGTTCAATGTAGTTTCTAGACTATATGAAAATGTTTAAGTTCAAAGATCACGTTGAACATTGGACCAAAGTTCAAGGACCACATTGAACAAATAAAAAAGTTTAAGGACTGCATTGCATATTGAATCAAAGTTCAAGGAGTGTTTATGTCATTTTCCCTTTAAAAAAGGATTCTCTTTTTCAGGAAAGTAACTGATGTGTCCCCCACACATCATTGACATATAATGAATAAAAAATATCAAAGGCACAAGGTGGTGTTTTTTTTTTTTTTTTTTTTTTTGGGCGACACATTCCTTGGACACTGGTTGACATTGCTTCATCCTGCAATCACCATAACTAATACATGAAATACTAGTCCCCCGTTTTTTATAATGTTCCAAGAACTCCACTACTACAGCACATAACAGGTGTCATGAGAATGAGCAAATTAACAAGATCCATTGCATCAATCTTAGAGTTCCAATGTTGTCACAGAGACATAACATGCACGCACAATCCGAAATCAATGCTTAGAATGCAAACATAAAACTTAGTTTTTATGATTGCCCTCCTTTCAGTACCTCAATCCTCTTGTGCAAGACATCACCCCACTGAAGAGCAACAAGTCAATTGTAAGCTAAAAAAACAAGCCAAGAAAACAAACCTGCAAGAGTCTCAACTCATATTTGGGAAGCCCAAGTTGCTCAACCGTCAGTGAACCGAAGAAATTCCCCAAAAGAGCTGCATCAGGAACAGTCAGTCCCTGCACAAGCCCAGCAACTAAGCCACCCAAAAAGCTATCACCAGCACCCGTTGGATCAACCTCACTAGCGACAAAGGGTTCAATCTTCATCTCTCCATCTCTCCAGTACAAAGTACACCCATCCTTCCCATTCGTGACCACAACGCAGCACCAATTCCTCACCTCCTCCACGTCCATATAAGCCGCTTCTTCGGATGATGCCTTTATGAACCCAATTCGAGGCAAGAGATGATAAAACCCACTCTCCTTCAACTCCACAAGCCTCACTGTTCCATCAACATCGTCGAAGACCCGAATCAGGGCCTGAATATCTACAAACACCACCTCACAAATCTCAATCATTCTCTCCAGCGTCTCCACCAATATCTCGCCCCCAATTCCAACCGCCATCCCACAATCAAATTTTTCTCCGGGGAGATCCGAAGGCGCAATCGGGTCACAAGAGCAGACCCGCTTCAGGACGCGGTCCTCGCGCCCGTCCTCCTCCCCCGAGCCGGAATCGAAGTAGGCGTGGAAGAGAGTGGTCTCGCGATCGGGCGCCGCGATCGGGCGGCGAGCCGTCGCGTACTTGAAATCCCGACCGACCTTCGACACCGGGTCGAAGGGGATCGAGAGGCCGTCGAGCACGGGGGAGATGAAGGAGACGCCGCCGCCGAGGGACTCGGCCACGGGGGCGCCGTCCCGGAAGAGGACGTCGTGGCAGTAGTTCCCGGCGACGAGGCCGCGGCGGGGGGCGGGGGGCTGGGGAGGCTTGGCCGAGTCCCGCACCATGGGGAGGAGCGCGGCGGGCGAGAGAGAGGACGGCCGGAGGAGGCGGAGGAGGAGGAGGAGCGTGGGGCCGGGATCTGGCGACGATCATCGAGTGGGGATGGAAAGGAGGATCGGACGGTTAGGAAGGAGGGTCCATGGGAGGAGAGCAGCAGCAGCAGCAGCAGCAGCGGATATTTATAGAGAGAGAGATCGGGGGAAGGGTACGAATCTGGAGGAGGAGGAGGTGGTGGTGGTGGTGGTGATGAAGAAGACAAGGCGAAGACGAAAGTGAAAAGTTGGGCTGCATGGAAGGGAGGCTCCATCTCGAGCGCGCGTGTCGCTGGGGGTACGACCTCGCGCGCCACAAAGGAGGAGATCTGCAGGAGCCAGTGGGACCAGAATTCCCGTTGGGGTCTTTATTAGATCTTATAATTTTCTTTTCAATTCAACGCGCGAGACTTTGAAAACCTTGCAGCTACAACCAGAGATACTAGTTAGACACGTCGGTTCTAGACACTGGTCGGAGCACATATCTAACTAGCAAGAAGCAAGCTTCCGACATGATCTTTCAATGGTGGTTCGATAACGCGATACTTAGCCGATATGTATTTCTTATTTTAACATGTTGGTAATTGTATATCTTGTCCCTCCACTTGCATAAAAAGTTTTTATTCTCTCGCCTGTAGAAATACTTTCGAATTTTACATCTCAGAGTTCAGACAAGACAATTTTAGGATATACTTGAGTCCAAGAATCTTACATATGATTTCATAATCCAACTAATATTTCTTTTAATTCTGAATATTAAGGCATAATTTGTAATCTAAAAATGCATGAGCCGAAATTTCTCTAGTGTTTAAAAGAAAAATAGATTTATGTGGTGCAAGAAATACAAAACCAAACTAGATGTCACCAAGATAGTGCCACAAGCTGAAGAATAATTAGTTGCGTCATTCGCATACATTGAGTTCAAAAGTTTTCCTAATTTATTACGGGACACTCTTTGACAAAATTATTTTGAAAAGCTTAAAATTTTCTTTTTTTCGGTGGAGAATAAGAATTTATAGAATCAAAACATTCCGGAGTTTTAACTTTTCGGTCGTCCGCCTTTTGCTTCTCTAGCTGGCGAAAGCGACTAAATTACTTCGCAAATGTTTGGGGGCTATAAAAAAGGACGCACGCCCTCCGTCGAGAATAATGCCTGATAGATGGCGTTCCGTGGGAAAGAACGATGATGTAGCCAACCAAAGACGGAGAGGAACAGAACACGCAAGAACAAATGCTCTACCAAGGAAACGATTGCTTTGACGTGACAGGGTGGGTTGATTCCTGATTGTGGTCGGACGAACCAGATCCGCACTACTTCTCTGCTTTTGGCTCTTCAGCAGCCAATGGCTGAGCAAAGTTGATCATGTAAAATGAACTCTATAGTCAGACGTCGGCAGGAGAATGGAACAAAGACAGCAAAAGATCAAGAATTCCACGGCTTACATCTACTTAGCTGTTATCCAAATCTCTCCAGAACCAATTCTAAGGGGGTGCGTGATAATCAAAATTTACATTAAAAATAATTTTTCTATTCCGCACTGCTTTTACGGAATAGAAATTTGTTTGATAAACCTCTCGGTTTTTCTATTTCTGAATAAATTTTTATTTCAGAAATTGATTTGGAAGAGAAATCAGAAATAATTTCTTTCACTGAACCCTAATTTCGGTGAATCCTCCCTCATCTCCTCTAGGTTTCTACCTCCTCCTCCTCCTCCTCCTCCTTCGCCTCTCCTCATTTTATTAAAAATAAAAATAAATAAATAATTTTTATTTATCATTTTATTTTTAGTTTATTAAAAATAAATTTATTAAAAATAAATTATTTATGATAAATAAAAATAAATTATTTTTATTTGCCTCGAGTGTTTTGCCAAATAAATTTATTTTTATTTTTTATTTTTTATTCATTTTAAAATAAATTTATTCGTAAAATAAAATAAAATATTTTTTAATTTAATAAAATGATATTTTTATTTTATTTTTTATGATTTATTTTATTTTTATTTTATTTTATTCTTTATTCTTTTGTTACTAAATCATTTTTATTTTTATTTTTTATATTAAAGATCGTCGGTCGTTCGCGCCGTCGTCCGAAAGGAAAAATTTTGTGTCGTTATCAAACGAATTTATTTTTAGAATAAAAATTTTGTGTCGTTATCAAACGGTTATTTTTGTTTAAACTCTTCAGAAATAGAAATGAAAAATCTATTTACGTTCCACAAACTATTTCAGACAGAATGATTGTCAAATGTCTTGCCCTAACCCATTCTGTCACACATTTCTGTTTCGTATGGCCACCCGCAGCCCGAGCAGTGAGCACCTCTACCCTTAAAGAGCTTTATGAGCACTTTTGCATAGAAAGAGACATTAATCATGCTTGAAGAAGCACCATCCCTCTTAAAAATTGTAAAAATTGATCGTTGATGAGATTTTTTTGTAGAGATGCTTAGAAAAATATGATCTAAATTATTAAAAAGCCAGAATTTTTTTTTTTTGGACAACTGGAAAATATTTTTTTTATTACTTTTGATATTTAAAAAATTGAAAAATTTCGGAAAATTAAAAAAATTAGTTGAGATGTGGAAAAACCATTAGGGAGGCTATTTTATGACACAAACAAATTTTAAGAAGAAGAATGGATTCAATCAGACAAGAAATGATTAATGAAGTTGTGATCAGACCAAGGTTGATCGGCCCAATCGATCTCGGTATGATCGATCTAGGCACGATGGCTAAGGCCCTCATCCAGGATTGATCCGATCATCGACCAAGATTGATCCACACGACTGGGGCCCTTGACCTGGATCGATCCCACTCGATCGAGATCGATCCATGATAGATCCACATGGTGCAAGGATTGATCCACAATCGATCTGCATGGTGCAGGGATCGGATCCACGTGGCCAAGGCCCTCGATCACAATCAATCCTGGCAAATTTCCAACATGCCTAAAGTAGGAAGCATTCAGAAATTATGTAAGCAGATTCAAACCGCCAAGAACTCATCTCTGCGATACAATTCTTACATCTCAAGCTCTACAAAAGATATTCTGCTGCACCTTAAAACATATCTAAACACTGTCTCCTTGAATCTGGTTGTGGTCCTGGTTCGCTTATTAGGCCAAATTCCTTCTCTGATATTCTCTATTACTAGAGTTGGCTTCAGTATAAGTTCCTCGATCCTACGCAGGTTGTGTTTTACTAGGACAAAAGGATGATTTCCAAACATAAATTTAGTCTCTTCTCTTAACCATCCTTTCCTGAGAAAAGCAGCAAACATAAACCCATGAACATTCTAAACTTATACAGTCAATTCCAAACTCAACATAAATTTAGTCTCCTCTTAAGACCAGAGAGCACCATCCTTAATTCACGTGAGTTCTCCACGAAGATTTTTTAATAGAAAAAGGAGGCATGATGAAGACACCCATCCCCCTATAAAGAATACAATCTAATAACCACTCCAATAACATAATGACGTTGGGTACGACAGGTTAGTCAGAACTTAACATAATAGCAGAAGCACGACTTATCATCGCTGCAAGTGTAAAAGGAAGCAGGGACTGACAGGTGAAACACACAACTTTGTCACTTAATAATTGTTTATGCATAGAATTACAGAGAGACAGAAGACAGAAAAGTTCACCCAGCTTTATCACTCACTAATTGTCTCCAAAGTAAAATTACACTTGACAAAAGACATAATACAGAACATGTACGAAGTATCCAAGCGCTACAGTTGGAAATGGCGTGTGATCCATGTTAGATCATTTTATATACCAGCTTGTTAGAAGTTGATATGGAAGCTTATAAAAGTTGCCATCATGGCAAAAAGATTGTCAGTCAGACCGAATACCACCCATAAAGGTCCTTGGATCAGGACAGTTGCCAGTGAATTGAGCTTGAGAGAAGTCAAATCCAGGATTCTGCATAAACAGATCACCTTCATCAAGGGATAGTTCAGTAGAAAAATCTTTGTATATAGAGTCAAGCAGTAGAAAAAGGCTGGAGCACTGAAAGTTGGCAACCAACGCCTCATGATTAGCTAACTGCATGTAGTAGAACAAAGATAAAAATCAAAAAGTAAATTAGAAGATACTTGTAGCCAATTAGAGGAGTCCAGAAAAATGAACTAGTACCACTCCGAGGGTCCATGATTTGTTACTCAGAGACAAGGCTAAGCAAACATTAAATTCTCGAGCTCATTGTAATCATAATTTTCACAATTCACCTTAACAACAACTTCAGCAGAATCACAGAAATACTCTCAGAAAAGTACATTAACAACTAAACGCACCCTATTAGATCAAAAATCTTATATTATCTTTAGGCTCTTAAGGAATGACAAAACTGGTAGGATCGAAAAGGGAGGAATAACAGCCATTTGAACTTTTCCGCCCATTTATATAATTTCCAAGCAGGGTATCAGTCACAAGGCAGAACATAGGAGCAGAAAGATTACCTTGAAGTGTCAAAGAAAGGAAAACGGCAACAAAGGTTTGTCCTAATGAAAGACAGGCATTAATACACTTAAACTACTTGCTAGCTCACTGGTATTGGACCATCCAGTCCCTTTCTTTGGGGCTACAGGTGCTAAGGTGACAAATCGTATGTGGAGGGGGCAGGGAAGGGGGGGTGGCACTGCCTAAGGTTCCCAATCAACACAAAGCAAAAATAGCTGCCTTTTGAGAGTCAAATGTAAGGGATTCTAGCGGAGCAACCCCAAGTGACAAAGCACTAATAGCATACAGCGTGCTGCAAAACATTATGAAATGCTTCACCCAAGGAAAAGGATACATGAATTAGATAAACAAAAGCACATCCAAGTCTCAGTGATCGAGGCAACTGCTTTGTGGCGGACCATTGCAGTTCTTGAATCTTAAACTTCAACATGCATACAAAACTAGTATAGATGAACATGTTTGGCCAATAACCTTCTTTTGCTAAAACATTATGCTAACCAAATGCTCGCAGCAAACTCATTAAGTAAATAATTACCACAAAAATCCTTATTGTGCAAAACTTCTAATCGTAACATTAATAGAATATGTGGGAAATACAACAACCTATAAACCTAATTTTATACAAAAAACATAACAATCACCTCTTCTTGAAATCTCTGAAGCATGAGGCGCTTCTGCTCCATATCAGACGCGTACGGATCTAGCTGACCCTGGCCTTGTATTGGAGAAGGCCATGTTTGACCTTTGTCCCTCTTCTGAAGTGTTATATGCATTATATCATCCTCTACACAAAGACCATACAACTAATCAACACAACACGAAAAGAAAAAAAAAAAAAAAAAAAAACGATTTTAAGCCCGTTCACATCAGCCTGCGCTCTAGCAAATTCCAATCACAGCGGCACTTCAACTATGCGCCGTCACCCAAGCACACACTACTGAAGAGGAAAACTTTAGCATGTTCCTTCTGCAACAAGCAGCAACCAAAGCTGGGCCAGACATAAACTTTCCTACAACATTCATTTCGCAGACAAGCAAAAACGCGATCGGAGTAAGAAACAAAGAGCATTACCGAGAGTCCAGAAAGAACAATCCGTCTTCACGGGGCTCATCAAATCGTGCTGACAAGGCAGGAAAACAAACGGGGCCATTAGCGGAACAGCACAATCCCACTCCATAATTCATCTAAAATGGGGACCAAAGAAAAAGATCCTCAGAATCGAGGAAACAACGGCTGACATTGAGATAAGGAGGGTTGCCCTTGATCCCGACTTCGACGTGCTTGGACTGAATCTTGCAGTAGAATTGCTTGGGATGAACGTTCGGGGGCAGTTTGATGTAGATGTTGACCTCCTCCAGGGTCTGATCCCACTCGAACACCGTCTGACCTGCAGAATCCAAACGCGACGCGACGCGCCACGAAGCGCGATCAAAAGATCGAAATCCCTGGCCTCTCCAATATTCCCCCCCAAATTCAGAAACGCAGAGAGAGACGAGGCGGAACGCACCGTTGTGGGAGAAGACGTGGCGCTTCTCGGGAGCCAGTTTTTCCGCCATGATCGAAGTCTTGCAGAGCTTCCCGGTTGCTTATCGTCGCCGCGCTCCGTTTCCTCTGCTCCGCGCGATTCTGTTGCCTTCGGGTTCGGGTTCGGGTTCGCTTCGTTGTCGTTTCTTCTGGAAGGATCTCGCCCACGCCCGTTTCCCCGGCCTCCGACGGATGTATGTCGGGCCAGCTTTATAAGGCCGACCCATTACATGCGGATGGGCTTTGAGACCGCGATCCAGGACAATATGACCCGGATTTCAGTGGGTCGGTCCGGATCGGATCGGGTCAAAAATAGCCCAGCCCTAATTGACACATTTCGATGCAATGCAAAATCTTTTTTTTTTTTTTTGATAACCCTGGAACCGATGTAAACCAAGGAGAGCACTAGCGTGGGGACCCACCTCCCACGGCACTCCACTTTAGTCACGCAATGGAGGCGCAAAGTTTCGAACCCCTCCCCTTCCAGATGAGGGGGAAGGACGCGAACCAACATATCCACCGCGAAGTGAGTGCAATGCAAAATCTATTAATCTATACATGACTCAACTCCTACTCAATACATACCCAACTCGACTCAAATCATATTGCTAAAATGCTTATACATAATTAATCAAATGCGAAAAACTCATAACCAAATTGTAGTGGGAATGCGATGTAAGCGAGCACGAGATCGAGTGAAAGTGAGAGAGAGTCATCGAGGTGGGTTGGGTCCAAATAAGTTGTAAATCTATTTAACATCCATATTATCTTCGGCTTTACTATTTCAAACTCATTCATAATCAATAAAGCTATCCACAAAACCTTAAACTTATTATACGATGATCAATTCAATCATAAACCTTTTGATAATTTACCAATTTAGTTATAATTTTTTTGACGATTTGTCAATGTATTCCTTTTGCCTATTATTTAAAATATAGATTTAGAACTAAATTAGCGAGTATTCAAAAGATTTATGACTAAATTGATACAGTTGAAATGTTTAGAGCTAAATTGACAAAATTGTTAAAAGGTTTAGAACTAAATTGATATAATTAAAATGTTTAAGATTAAATTAGCCATCGTAAATTAGGTTTATGACTTTTTAGATGATTATCACTTCATAACTCATTTACTAAATATATTTAACCCATTTAATACCTTAATCCATTAAATATAGGTTAAGAAATGGGCATATGACTCATTTTAACATGTCTAGGTCCTACGAAACCATAATTTGAGCCTATTGACAATTTAATTGATCCAAATTTAATTCAGAATTTTAAATTATGGACCAATGAGTATATTGCTTATCTCTCTTAGCTTTGAAATCCAATGTGAGATTTCTTTCACACCACTCACGCGTGCACTCAACACATCCTGGCTTCAAATCAACGACTAAAGCTAGGTATACATCGAAAAAATAGAGTTTTGAAGCACGACACAATTGATCTGTCGAGGGTCTCTCGACCTCTTGCTTACTTTAAGCAATCGATCTATTTGATTGGGCAATAGTTCAACACTTGCCCATGTGGCCACGACGATTGTCTTAGCTATTCGGAGCATACAAAGAAAGAAAGTACGCATAAAGCTTGTGAAATCTCTCATGTCTCCAGCTGAGATATTTCTGGGTACGAGTAATTCATTAAGATCAGAGAAGGATCCAGTGACAAGCTCCTGCTGCAACGTTGTTCACTAATTTCAGAAAAAATTCTTCACTAATCTCTCGACAGGTACTTTATCCTCGGATTGCCGTTCAATTCATCTCAGTCAAGATGTTGCTTTGCGAAGGTTTTGCGTACTTGACGGAGGAAACGAAACGCCCAAGCAAGAGCTCGCCAGAAGCGTGAATATAATGCGTAACTTAATGCTGCTGATTAATATGGCAAAATGAGATTAGCAGGCGCAATTTACTCAAAACGAGGGATGGAATGAGAGAGTTCGTGAGGAAACTTCGTCCAACCCTCATCTCTTCTTCTCCTTCCAAGTCCATAACAACCAAAGTGGCAGCTTATGCAAAACCCTTTTTCGTCCTTCGTTTTTTTTCGCCGGTATTTGGGATGAAGAAGAGAACAAAAACAAAAGGAGTAAGTCTCTACAGCGTTTGATTCGCTTGGACGAAACCGCCTGAAAATTCCGGGAAAGTTCTACACCTGGTGTACGGCCAAGGCCTGCACGATTCTTCCTCGCACAAGCCCTCAAAACAGGCACTTTCGCTCCACAGGAAAATACACGCCTCTCTCTTCCTCGCATAAGCTCTCAAAATAGGCACTTTCGCTCCACAAGCTCTCTCTCTCTCTCTCGCTATATATCAACGAGATAGATTAGGTTCACGCGTGCTGCAGTAAAATGCTCATTTTCCTACAAGTTTGGCTTCCAACACTGGAATCAACCCTTCACCTTAGACATGCAGCACAAGCAGCAAGAGATAATCTACATTCTATATTCGTTTTTCCTTTTCAGGTGATATAGCGAAGTAAATCAATACAAGATCCTGCTCTTTATAGTTGTGATCTGAAGTACACCCAAGTTGAAGTAATTGGATCTGTTGGTTCTTGCGCTGTATCTCTCTCTTGTAAACGAAAGGATGCTTTTTTTTAATGCGAGAGAGTAATTCTAAGTCATTTTCCTCGATCTGTATTGAACTACGTTCGATGAATGCAGGATGACTTGTTCAATAACCCTTTCGCAAACAGACGTTAATTATTATTGCAAATGCACACCTTATCTTTCTGATCAGGGGTTCGAAAGAGTCCTTGATGTGACCATCGAACGAGTTTAAGGGTTGAGCGCGACGGATTTTGAAGTAATCTTGCTGCTTGCCAAAATCATGCGTGGATATCGTACTGCAACTTGATTACGATCTTTTATGACTAAAGGGATCTCGTCTCTGTGGTTTGTAATTTTCCGGTTGATGAAGCATCCGGCCAATCTCGTGGACCGGGTTAAAAATGTGCTGTAACTCGAGTTGGATGGTCTAAACAGATGATTGTTTTCATTTGGTGATTGAAAGAATTGAACATGTGTTATACGCTTAATCTACACACAATTAATCACTAAGTCAACTCTAACTGATTTGAGTATGTGTATACATTTGCACGTCAAGGACATCTATATATTTCTGTGTATATATTTTTGGCACACCAAACGAAAAGATTTTGAGGGAAAGGCGTGCAATGTATAAATCGTGATCATTATGACGATGAAATAGTTTATAGAACTGTTGTAGTTTTAGATGGGGTATTAATTAGTCAACTTTCCCGGAGTACAAACATTTTGTACATGTAGTTATGGCTTCCCGTGCAGAGTCAGTTCACTCGTGAGGCAATCACTATCCTTCCAAAGTAGTTGTCTACTTTGATATGAGGCACCATAGAAAAGGACAGCGTTAGGATGGACAGTACTCATATAGAAAAGTGATGCTTGACATACCATTAATGAGTGCTTCAACATCTAGTATACTAATATTTTAGATACAAGTCGATTCATAAAGTTTATTTTCTAGACAGCCAGCCAAAAAACAGTTTACGCGGGCTCCGTTAGATTGATAATATATCTCATTTGTAATAATTATAGTGATGCATGCTACGCATCTACGCCATAGTTTGTATAAACACACTTTACATAAGTTGCATAGCATATAGAAGCCTTTGTTTAAATGTGCACTTATAAGTTGTTTGTGAATAAATTTGTAAATCGGTTTTTTTTTTTTCTAAATCTTTCTAAATCTCTAGCATTGCTCTTGTTTTCCATTTCAATGCATCACTTGGTAAATCAAAATTTTATTGCTCACTCTATGTAAATCAATCATGAAGGCTTCTTTGCAGTACAATTTACGTTCCGATGATAATGGACTTGTCTGTACCTGGAAAATGGTTACCCTTGTCCAGTCCCCAACCTCTCATCGACCCTCAAGGCAAAAATATAAAGCAGTTCACTTTTTGTCTCGGCGAGAACACTTTCGACAAAGCATCTCGGTACCAGATTATTCAGCCTAATGGAGGTTGAAAAGAGGCAAGCGGGGGGTCTGTTTGGTTCCACTCTAGCTCGGTTTAGTTTTGGAAGCTACGAGTTTACGGATTGAGATGTTAACAACACCTTAAATCTGGATGCATCTTCCATAATTTGGCATATATGTTAAGTACAGTAAACACTGATATTAATGAAGACGGTCCGTAAACTTCCTTACGTGTCAATGTGTGAATGGTAGTTATGCTATTTAAAGTAGGTAAATTCCAATTCTCTCCCCGACCGATTAATCTTTTTTGCTAAATTGCAACCTCAGGAGAGCATTGATTCATTCGGTGGTTTTTGATTTCTTTTCTTATCTGTGGGCTACAAATGCAACCCTTAAAACACGTAAACGGGCCACATAATATGGCCAACTTCATGTGTACACACAACCAACGGTCCAGCACCTGCACGCCTTCATCGTTAAGTACGTGTAAATTCATGCAAGAAAGAAAACAAGAGTGGGAAGATTCCAGGAAGCTGCTCTCTCGGAACGGTACTCCGGTTCTTGCATTGACGTTTCTTCCTTCCTGAGAGAGCACTCGTTGGCCTATCTCTATATAAAATCACCTCAGCATTTCCTCCACAAAAGAGCCTCTCGTCATTTAATTTCTCTCCTTGCATACTGATCAAGTTCATATAAGGCTACGCATTATTACGATGGATTCTCGAGAGCCATGGAACTTGGAAAATGGCGGCGTTAATGGCGCTGACATGAACGGTTTGGACAGGGAAGCATCCTTTGCTGATCGGCGTGCGCCGCATAATACATCGGCTTCTTCGGTCCTAAGGAAGAAGTCCGATCCGATGCTTGTGCCGGCCAAGGTTCGGCTCCCGGTGCTTGGACAGGTGGTCGCCAATTTGCAAGAGGTGATCCTCGGGACCAAGCTCGCGATACTCTTCCCGGCGATCCCGCTGGCGATTGCGGCAGACCTTTACAAGTTCGGAAGAGTGAGTGCGATGTTCATGAAAATGGTTGCTAGTCATTGAAAAGGATAACAAGCCACTATCTAGATGTGTCTCCACTGCAAAGATTGGCAGTGCTCTTCAATGTGTCCCCTTATACATCCATCACTAGATGAAAAGAAACTGCTTACTGATAGCATTGCATTTTCCCATCTCTCCTAGGCTTGGATATTTGCTTTGAGCTTGCTTGGCCTCACCCCGCTCGCCGAACGCGTCAGCTTCCTAACCGAGTAAGCGGATCTTTACATCAAGCGCTTACATGCAGACACATTGATAATCGACACTCCACATATGTGTATCTAACGTTGTTCTTTATGGTTCTCCTTTCAGACAAATTGCATATTTCACAGGCCCAACAGGTACACGTTTCTCTATTACCAACGGTTGATTAGTGAGCTGTAACAACTTACTTCTTTCTTCTTCCTTAAAAATGATTTTGGCTTCTGAAGTGAGAGACGACAACTGACATAAATGTGATCGGCTGGGCTTGATTCTAGTTGGGGGGCTACTGAACGCAACGTGTGGGAACGCAACGGAGCTGATCATAGCATTGTTTGCGCTGCACCAAAACAAAATACATGTGGTGAAGTACTCTCTTCTGGGCTCGGTTCTCTCCAACCTCCTCCTCGTGCTGGGGTCATCTCTTCTTTGCGGAGGATTGGCCAACCTCAAGAAGGAGCAGAGATACGATAGAGTACGTAGCGCCCACATCGACAAGATTGATTTAATCAAGATGATAAGTTTGCCTAACCAATAGTTATTTTTGCTGCTTGGGTCGATTGTTCAAGCAGAAGCAGGCTGATGTGAACTCGCTCCTTCTGTTGCTGGGATTGCTGTGCCATCTGTTGCCGTTGCTGTTCAGATACGGTGGAAGTGGCGGACCAGGCGGGGCCTCGGTTGCTGAATACACGCTCCAGCTGTCGAGAGCCAGCAGCATCGTGATGCTACTCGCATACGTGGCTTATATTGTCTTCCAGCTCAAAACCCACCGGCAGATGTTCGAGTCCCAAGAGGTGACTCACAATAAAACATTCCATCCCATTTGAGGGATCAAGAATTGTTGTATGGTATCTATTCTCGTGAACATAACTTAAATTGATCGTTGGATCATGTGAATCTCACGTGAAACTCATATGATTCACGTGATAAGCTCACAATTAAATAGATTCTTAACTATGTTATAGAAAAACATATCTTTTGTAGGCTTTAGATAAGCTCTTATTACATTCTTGGGCAAACATTATGGTAGCTGGAAAACTATAATCCCATAATTAAAAAAAATAAAAATACACTACTAAGTTGTAGTCATAATTCCATTTTCATCAAACTTGTCCGTACATAGTTTTTATTTTTTCATAAAGATACGTACTTCAAATGCATAATCATTCTTAGTTTTCTTTGAATTAACGTACCTTAATGCTCCACTGGTTAATTTGTTTAGTTATCATGATCAGGAGGACGAGGAGGACGGAGAGAAGGCGGTGATAGGATTTTGGAGCGCATTTTGTTGGCTGGTCGGCATGACGTTGATCATAGCTTTATTATCCGAATACGTCGTAGGCACAATCGAGGTAATTGTACATCATATAAGCGAAACCTATTTAAGGACTTCCATACATTAGTCGCTTTCCTGTATCGCATGTTTCCATTTAATTCCTGTCGACCCTCACAAACGCGACCTTGCAACCGCAGGCCGCGTCGAGTTCCTGGGGAATTTCAATCAGTTTCATCAGCGTGATATTGCTACCGATCGTTGGCAATGCCGCGGAACATGCTGGTTCTATCATCTTTGCCCTCAAGAACAAGTTGGTACGTTTAAATAGTCAGCGGAAATTCGTCTCTAAGAATATGGTCAAGCTGGCAGCATATGGGTACTGGTGGGCACGTCTTTTGACTATACTTTTACCTTTTATTTATTTATTCGTTTGGTTTGTGGCAGGATATATCTTTGGGAGTGGCTCTAGGATCGGCAACTCAGATTTCCATGTTTGTCGTAAGCAGTGAAAAATCCTAGAATCCCACGATTGGAGTACTAACTAATCATTTGCAAATTAGTGTTAACCAAATTTTTGTCATTGAAATTCTCAGGTCCCCTTATGTGTGATTGTGTCCTGGATCATGGGCACTCTTATGGATCTTGATTTCAGCCTCATCGAAACTGGTTGCCTGGGATTTACGATCTTGATCACCTCCTTCACTTTACAGGTTTTTCTTGATCTGTCCCATCTTCGGCTCTGGTTAGAACAAAAATTAGTGACTGGGTCATAGATTAGAACATAAAAGCGACCATCTTGGTTCTGTTTCCGCAGGATGGTACGTCGCATTACATGAAGGGAGTGGTCCTGTTCCTATGCTACATCGTCATCGGAGCATGCTTTTTTGTCCAGAAAATCCCCCTGAGTAATTTCCTAGCTGAAATCTGGCCTCGGCCAACATAGTTTCTCCAGTTTTACTGCCCTAGCAATGACGACTTCGTCTTCCAAATTCTTATGATGCAGGTCAGATGAATATTGCGAACTTAGGAGTCGAAGCACCAGCTGAAGGCTCATCGGCTTAGTCAGATTTACCATCGGAGCCCCGAATAAATTGCCGCATGTATATCGTAAATTTTTTTGATTGATCCGACCATTTTCGAACCGACATTGTCCATGTCTATCTCGAGTGAATTTGATGAGTATTTTGAGAGAGTTTTGAATGCGTTTCCCCTGGCCTTGACCTCGCTAGCAGAGAGACCGAAGAACAGATGTGACACATCACATGTATGTCCTAGTGATGAGAGCTCCATTGGAAATGCAGATAGGATCTATCATCTGGCAATAAAAATCGATCTATCGATTCGCAATAACTAGATGAAAATGGACGCGCAAGTTGGGCATGTTCTATTTCAATTCGTACCGATTGACAGCTCTCTCTTCTCTATTTGTTTACTTACAGGGCACCAATATCTTCTCTCTTCCTCTATGTATATTTTAATGACTCAGGCCAATCCATCAGAAATATATTTATATGTTCTAGAGATTCTGAGATGATGTCACCGATGAGAGTTGTTCGGTGCAACTAAGAAGATAAAATAGGTAAATTATTAGTACTTAAGAATGTATTAATGGAGATTACGCAGTGTGCAAAGAATCCCCCGAAGCTTATCAAACAAAAAAAGGAGACCACGTGGGTCCAGGATAGCTTCCTTCAGGAGCAGGCCTTCGGTCTTTCTATACAATCCCACGACGCCCACGCACGTATATTTTACTGCGCAAGATTCTTCAGTTCACCTCATCATGCATAGGATTCAGACATTTCCTACGTGTACTCATCTCGTCCTTTCATTCAAATCCGACCCAACAGCATCAAATCGTTTATTAAAGCGAACGCCATTTTCACATGTATTAAAGAAACAAACTTGTTCTCGAGGCAATACATATGTCAGCGTCATCAGTGATTACAAACTTGTCTAGAACCCCCCAGTTTTTCAGGAGATCTTTTTAAGTAAAGATACTTTTTTTGCGGTTCGTTTCTCTAGGAAATAATGAGAAGCTGAGGTTCTGTGCAGCGGTGTGGCTGCAGTTATTGCCAAATCCTCCGTGAAAAGGACACCCCTACGGAGGGTGTAGAATAGGTATGTTGACCCTAGATGCGTGTTGATTCAATATGATTACAGCTTTTACTTATTTTAAAAATTCTTTTGCAACCATAAAGCCAGCAAGTTCGCGGCCATCCTCGCTTTCTGCCAGCAAACGCTTGATCATTCTTAGAATAAGCTCTTCAAAGATCGTCGAGATTTAGTCAATCATATCAGTTGGTCTGCACGCGAATCAGGATGCGCCTCGAAAGACTATGCCTAGCTTACGTACGAAACTATGATTGACCAGTTCATCCCACCACACCAGGGGGAAAGAGCTTTGCCGTAGGAAAGTTTTTCTCCGAAGAAGAGTAGCATTGGTCCCTGCAATTGAGAAAACAGGAACGTATAAGAGTTCCCGATTAGACTATTCATGGGGAATAATGAATGAACAAACATGTTGCTCATCTTAGCAACAACTAGCATCTTATTTTAGTTGCAATGTCAACGGTGTAGTGGACAATTCTGCGAACAATCCTTAAAATCCTGCCTCAAAAGAAGTTAAGTTTTGTCAATTTTGGACCCTCCCACAAGGAAACTCTAACAGGCAGGTCCCAAGCCCCTATAAATGTTCACGTCCGTTAGTCTCTCCATGTAAACAAAACTCATAAGCTCAGATTAAACCCGAGTGTTGTGCCCTTTCTGATACAGTTGCTACTCTAATGGCAGCTGATAAATCTCAAAGAAAACGATCAGTGGCCGTCATCTTTGGAGTCACTGGGCTTGTGGGCAAAGAACTTGCCAAGAGGTTGATCTCCAAATCCAAATGGAGAGTGTACGGCGTGGCTCGCCGGCCAGAGATCATGCCCATACAGAGTTGCAATTACTGCTTCATCTCTTGCGATCTCCTGAATCCCTTCGAAACCCAACAAAAGCTGTCAAATTTGAGGGATGTGACTCATGTGTTTTGGGTCACTTGGGCTAGTCAGTTCCCACTGGACAGCTCAGAATGCTGTGACCAGAACAAGGCCATGATGTGCAATGCCTTGGATGCAGTCCTCCCAAATTCTCCCTCACTAAGGCACTTCTCGCTTCAGACGGGGATGAAGCATTATGTGTCCCTGGAAAACCCACTCGATGGCCAACGAGCTTGCTACTACAATGAGGATTGCCCAAGAGCAAGTGCAAGGTACAACTTCTATTACCATTTAGAAGATTTGCTCAAGGAGAAGTTAGCCGGCAAGGTGGGTTGGTCCGTGCACCGGCCAGGTCTATTGATAGGCAGTTCGAGAAGGACCTTGTATAATTTCATGGGATGTTTGGCCGTGTATGGCTCTATTTGTAAGCACCTTGAGCTACCCTTTGTTTTTGGGGGGACAAGAGAGTGTTGGGAAGAGGTGTGCATTGATGGGTCCGATGCTGGTCTGGTAGCTGAACAGCACATATGGGCAGCTACAAGTGAAAGCATTTCTTTCACCAATGGTCAGGCGTTTAATTCCATTAACGGGCCAAGCTTCACATGGAAAGAGATCTGGCCTGCTCTCGCCAAGAAGTTCGGACTACAAGTTCCTGAAGAGATGTTCTTGCAGGATCATTGGTACTCCAAAGTCATGGCCGATAAGAAAGAGGTATGGAGGGCCATCGTGGAGAAAGAAGGGCTGATACAAACGAACATGGCAGATTTGGCAAATTGGGATTTCTTGGATATCCTGTTCCGATGCCCGGTTAAACTGCTTGGGACACGGGACAAAGTCGACCGGCTTGGATTCACGATGCAGTGTAAAACATTGGATTCAATCTTGAATTGTCTTGATTGCATGAGGCATGAAAAGCTGATTCCTTAGGCTTGCTTTGGTCCTCGGCAAGTAGGGGAGAATGAGGCGCACCACTAACCGTGCTTCTAAAGAAATCTGTAAACAAGTTCAAAAACCACCCTGACAACTTGCCGTTGACCCCTCAAAGGTGTTCCTTGAGAAAGTTGGTGTCTTTTATTTAGCCTGGCTAAGACATGCTTATCCTGATATAATGTTTAGAAGGGTACCTAGTGGGGAAGGTATCATATGATTGTAGTTGGAAAATCCAACATCCTCTTTTGATGGTTTTTTTCACTCCACACGCGTGAAACCAGCCATATGTTTTATATATGGAATCTTCTATGTTCATACTAGTGACAGCCGATTTCATTAGACGACATTACAAATATCTCGTTACATATATCTATAATGTATATTGATGCGAAAAACAAGTGATCAAATATAGTATGTATAATTCCCTCCTCCTCATTAAGTAGGTCACGCCGACTGTTTTCCAGAACAACATTTATCTTTATTTAGATGTTCTCACTTGCGCAATTAAACATCACACCCCAAATGAGAGAGAGAGAGAGAGAGAGAGAGAGAGAGAGAGAGAGAGAGAGAGAGAGAGAGAGCAGACTTGAAAATATCAAATCTGACTAAATGTGAAAGTACAGCATCAAAATACTAGTCCCTCAAGATCAAAATTACAAGTAGCCAAAGCAAAACCGAATAAGTGAAATATTTAGATGGAGTGAGGAAGGTAAAGAGCTAAGCTACCTACGTTAGGAGGGGTACACCTGACAAAAACCGAACAGTTACAGTCACCAAGTTAAACAGCCTGTATGAAGATGGATGTCAGCTGACAAAACATAATCAGCCCCAGGAAATCTTGTGCTTAGCGTTTAGCTTTCCGCTTGCTCTTACATATCAACTCTTTCTTAGTGAACTTGGATCTTTTTCCCTTAGAGTTGAATCCATCGCAATCAGAATCCTCTTCACTTTCATCACCAAAATTCTTTCCCGGCTTCTTCTTCTCCGCCTTGCCACAGACAAGTATTTTCCTTTCTTCTTTCTTTTCCACAAAATCGGATTTTTCCTTTGGTCTCCAAATAAAAAGAGACCTGCAAATCACCACAAATTGTGTTGAAGCAATTAAAAGGACTGATGAAATGATTCCAAGTCCATCTAATCTAGTTCATTGTGCATAATTTGAAGTACAGATGATGAATGACTCAACTCCAACTGGAAAAGGAGAAAAATGAAAAAGAGATCACAATATAACATGCCAATGCAAACAAGGCCTGAAAGCATGAGAAGATTTTCAACTGATTATCTTTAAACATAGCAAGAAAAGTCTCACGCCCCTTCCTAAAATAACATGCATAGCCAAATAATAAAGTTGATGTGAACCACTCTTTTTTGGAGAATTTTTTCTACTAATAAATTTGGGAACTTAAATCCAAACCTTGAACTACCCGAGGCCAAAACATCATCCCGGGGATGGAGCTTGTTCACAGGACTAATAGTTGTTATATTTGGATCCATGACCTCAGCAACTAGTTGTCCTGTGCCGGTATCAATAAAATCAATGGGGTGAAGAGCAGTCCCATTAAAATTCTCGCTTATATAGCGGCCAACGACAGCAAGAGTCTCCGATGAATCCTGAATGATGAAGTTATCTCAATCTCAAACTTGGACTGAAAGTGAATAATGTAACAAATAAGTGCTGTGCAATTGAACTCGACACACCTTTGGATCCCATTCAGCTCGAAATGGAGTCAAATGTCTGTTGAAGTCATGACTATGCACTATTTCTCTGCTGGGGGAATCCATATCGCCAAAGATTGAATCCCATATCCGGAGTCGATTATCCTGGGCGGTAGTGAGGATTTTGGTTCCAGATATAGGAGAGAAATACGCAGAGTTGACAACACGTTTGTGGGTGAGGTTGTAGAGTGAACCCCCTGCTTCTAATTTACGCATGTCCCATATACGAGCCTGATGGGAAGAAGCCATATATCATGAAGAGACCACATACCAAATGACATAAACCTATAACATTTCATATTGCCAGTAGTCTAGGATCTCAAGTTCCTAATCTAATTAGACAGGGTCTCTTACAATACTCCAATCATAACATGTTTCAATCAAATCAAAGAGACAACCAGTTTGCTTGTCAGGAGAAGAAAGCAAATCCACAAAATGATTAAAGTATGAACTCACAAAATGATCATTTCCGCAACTCAACAAAAGATCTGGTTGAACAGGATTACAATGCAGTCCAACAACTTTGCTGCCTTTCTTGTGTATCAGAACTGCCTGTCCAGTCTCATTGTTGGAACGGGTATCCACCCTATTTATGGCACAAGAAGAAAAAAACCAAATTCATGCCTGTGGTATCTGAGGAAAAATATCACATCAAAAACTACAGTATTCATATTCCTCAAATGTTTTAGTGATCTATTTCTTTTATTCGTAAAGATTTCCCTCCCAAATTGTCTCATCTGTCAGTGACATAAATTTTAACACTAAAAGAGACCAGCCCTATCAACCAAAATTAGTTTTTAAGCACACATATACATGTGTATGACGGAAGAAAGAGAGACTGGTGCAAGGAGGGGGGAAGAGAGGTGGGAGTGGCGGAGAGACAAGAGGAGCAGTTACTCATTCAATTACTACAATAACCTTCAATTGAATAACTTCAACTGAGTTATTGTAAGGGGCAACCTAGGAGATTTCATGGACAAATTCAATCATAAGTAACCGCTTACAGTTCTTTCAGTAAAGATAAAGAAATAAACTTCCAGAAGCATGATTCAAAGGGAAGTCTAGATTAAAAGCTGAAATCACCCAACTGATTAACAGGACAACTTTAAATTAAAAAGAACAACAAACATAACCAAGCCGACATATCCAACATATCCGGACCTTCCAGGGATCCTAAAGTGCCTGTCATACATAACGGTATGGATATGCATGAAGGACACAATAGACAAATCAGCAATTGAAGCAAATAAGAAAGGCCCCATTGCACACTGTAATAAGAACAATACTTACAAATACAGGAGACCAGCAGTATCAGCAACAAGCACAAGACCTCGCTCTGCATTCACATCCATTCCATATAGCATCCTCCAACTGCTTGGGCCCTACAGCAGAAAAAACCCTCTTAACTGATATGTTTCACACCAGTTGTTTCAAAATTTCAGCATCATAAGATCCATTTCTCTTCCCTCTTCTATTGTTTCTTAAGAACACGCTAAATCGACCTGAAAGAATAGCGAATTTACGAGCTGACAATTCACCTGCCATCCACCAGGGTTAAGGTTCATCAAAGATGATGAAATTCCAGTCTCAAGATCAGTGTAACTTATAGTTCCATCTGAAGATGAAGAATAGATCATACCATCATTTGTGGGATTAAACCTGTTAACATTAAGCCAGTTAGTGCATTGGTTAATGTACCGGGAAGAAGAATAAATATTAAACAGGAACAGATAAAAAAAAAAAAAAAAAAAACCTCATGTTGTTGAGTATACAGGAGTGAATGGTCCCATAAACTACTTTCTCAGACACTTTATCGAAATCCCAAACTCCAAGTTGTCCTTTCTTTCACAATGAACAATTACAAGAAGGTATTAACGTCAGCTTGAGAAAACCATCCAAAATGCAAACAATCAAATCTTAGTCAATATTAAACCGACCTTGTCTCCAGATAAAAGAAGGTTATTGTTTCTTGGGTGAAACTCCAAACATGTGACACGTCTGCTGTGGTATCTGATAACTGCACAACTCACTTGATTGGGGATTACATAAGCTGGTTTGCACTGTGGCAGCACATAATTGGACACACAAAATAGTTATCAGAAATAGATGGCAAGATACCCAAGTAATTGCAAATATGATATGAGATATAAACCACCAAAAGCAAAAAAATGAGAAAATCATTACATTGTGTTCAGATAGCACATAACCTAAAAATCTCAGTTCATACACAATATCCAGATATTAACTTATTCCTGCACTCACTTATTGAAAGGCCAAAAGCAGAGGGAAGCAGATTAATTTGGCAAAGGGAAAAACTGGAAATTAGACTAATACACAGAAGCCAGACAGATGAAAAGAAGGTCCCATTACTGCCTTTACTTGCCAGATTAGTCGTGAAACCAAGAAGACACCACCAGCTCAAATACAGTAAAATCTGAGGACACTGATTGGCTATTTCTACTTAGGCTACTTCTGAAGCTGTACCATTGCAAGTAGTGCCCAGTCATATCTTTCTTTAGCAATAAACCCATGAATCAAACTTAATAGAAGACTACATAACTTAATGCATCAATTTATCAAATGCTACATGAGAAAGAACAGTTCAGTACAAAGAATCACAGTTGCTGTATTGTTGCTATTAATTGCGATTCCAGAACTAGAAACTGTTAGAAGCATACGCAATTAGTTTCATCTCATTACTTACTTGACGAGTTCTCGGAATGAGCTGGCGCTCAAAGACATATTCCACAGGATTTTGGGTATTTCTGTGGGGTGCTGGGGCAACCCCATGTTCAGAAGCCACTCTATGGGGGCATGCCATTGTAGTGTGGCCTTCAATTAATTCAATTTGGAAAAATGACAACACGAAAATTAATCAGCAATGAAAAAAAAAAATATTACCAGGAAAAGTCAAACATCCAAATCAAGTCTTAAACTATCATGAGTTGAAATTAAAACAGGGATGTGCATGCACCTTTAGTTGAGAGAGAGAGAGAGAGGTGAGTTTGCCACGCTATTCTGAATAAATGAGTGTACTAAAGCGAACCAAAGAGAGAAAGAATACGATAACACTAGAGAGCTTACTTGTGGCACTAGTTAAAGTGCGTCAATGAGAAGGCTTGGGGACATCTTTTCGAAACAGAAAAACAGGTAAAAATTCAAGACAGTTATTTAGGTTGACAAAGTGCATCACCACGTACAAATATAGAAAAATAGAAGCTTTCATTGATAACAGTATGCAGTTCATTCTTTGTTGCTGGAAAACTCTACGAACTTGTCAGGGAAAGAAACCATTTCACTGGTAACGAAAAGATGAAGCACGCTGCAATGACTTCTACATCAATAGATGATCTCAGCACTACACAATCCAACGGACATTAGAGACTAGAATACATACGAAATTATAGGAAGCAGAACAAATCACCTGGCATTTTGCAAAGAAAGCACGGCTTCATAGGACAGTCAATGTAAGTGGCACCCTTGAATCCTGCCTCGTGACCCGGCTTTTTGCAAACCTAATCACACACAAAAGAACAGAGACGATCACGCGACGATCGAAAGCCAGCGATCAAACGCGGGAAACAGACTGAAGAAAACGAGCGAGCAAAAGCAAAAAAGGGGCTCACTTTGCAAACTTTCTTGAGACTGATGGTGATGGGTGCTTTGCCTTTCTTCTTAACATCCACCAAAGTCTCCTCCTTTCCGTCTCCACTTCCACGCTCCGGAAGTCCTTCTCCTTTTCCTTCTTTCTCCTCTTCTTCTTCTTCCTCCGAGGTTTCTGGTTCCGGGCCATCCTCACCTTCATCGTCGGAGGAGGAGCTTTCTTCGGAGTCCGTGTCCCTCTCGATCACCACCTTCGGGAATGCAGAACTCCTCCGCCTCGTCATCATTCTGTTTCCGCGAAATCAAACGCAGAAGAAGAAGAGGACGTGCGAACGTGCGTCGAAGCGATACACAAGCGAAGCGCGAGCGAGACAGTCGCAGATTTCGAAGCGACGGAACCGTCTTCGTCGAATTGAGGGGGAAAAACTGAAGGAAGAGAGAAAAGGAAGGAGACAGAGAGTGCTCGCTTTTGATTGATGGCCGACGATCAGGGGAACACGGCGGGACGGTGACGTGGCCTTTCGTGCTCCGCGGCTTTCTCGTTCGTGCCCTCCAGCCCAGGCGCCTTGACCGTAAATAAGAGGAGTCTTCGAGGGGTGCAAATGTCAAACTGACCCCAACCGAATGGCGGTTTTGATATGACATCCATCAATGCTCTTTAAAAAGAGCAAGCATGGCGGTAATGACACGACACGTGAACCATGACTTTTATCGCACAACCTACGACCGACTTAGGAATCGAAACTCGAATAAGGACGTAAAAGTAAAACCACGAGTCCCACGGGAAAACAGGGCAATCGCATCTCGCTGAGATTCATCCGCTAGTGGGATATTCGTGAATTATCAATTTAAGATTGGACTCCTCGTCCATCCGAACATGTTGCTAACCAAGTACGGGAAATTCGAATCATGCCCTGATGTCACTAAAACCGGAACTGCCACTATGATTAATGGGTACATAAAATGCCAACTGCAATTTCTTGACAGTCTTTAACCGTCTCCATTTCCCAGCAACTAACTATAATTTAATTTCACCTGAATCTAGTAACGCCCATAATGAGTACAACCCATTGTAGCAGTATGTCCTTGAACTTAATGCATACAACAGAAGTATCACTATTGATCTAGTGGTTATATACAGACAGCGACCCGCAAGAACAATCCCCTTCACAGTTCTTCGCACCAGCTCTGATGCCCTCCCATGCTTCGGCTCGTGAGGGATGGCCTCATCTTGATGATCGCAGAATCGTTGGCTCCAGCTCTTAGAGCAGCCCTTCCAGCTTCCAGGAAGCTCCTCACCGCATCCTCTGCATATCTGTTGGCCTGGCCGACTGTCATGGATTTGCCAAGGTCTGGATAGGTGTTAAGCACGTAGTCGCCGTTCAGCTGTTGCGCGAGTTGGATCAGTTCAACTTGGAACTCAGAGAGTTTAGCATCTTCCTTTGGGCCCCATGGCCGAAGTTGTAATGTAACCTCTGGAAGGGTTTCTGCATAGATAAGTTTTGGGTTAGATTGGCCTTCGATTATTTGTTCTCTCAAAATAAGAACGTCACGAGTACAGTTCTACAAAGGACTGTCAAGGTGTCACCGAGGCTTATTCCAAAGAAATACAAAGAAAAGCATCAAAGCTGAAAATTTGTTCTTATTCCAAGAATCATCTAAGAATGCCACTTATATGAGCAACTCACAGTCCTAAGAGCAACAGCTTATTATTGTAGAAAGCCAGGGGACATAGGTATATTAAGCTGCAATTGAAAAGGGGTGACTGGAGTTGCAACATCTTCTGGTTAAGCATGCTAACAATATGTAAAAGCTATTCTCCAAGATGTGGAAATTTGGAAAAGCCAACAATACTCAAAAAAGAAATAAAATCATACTTGTAATAGATGTGCAATCCACACAAAGAACTATGAGCAAAAGAAATAAAACATACCTGGACAATCGTCCCGCGGAGTGTCGCGCAGGTTGAAGTACCTCTCGAAACTGCCAGCCCATGCATCTCTCTTTGTCAAGAAGTTTGACTTAAGATTGAAAAGCTTCTTGACAGTTGCTGGGATGGATGAGTGTTCAAACTGCGAGTGTGGTGTCGGCCCTTCAGGCGCGTGTATCACTGCACCAACCACCAAACAATTAAAGTCAAATCCTCGAAGGAGCAAAAATCCAACATAGAGAAGACATAGTCCTAGAACAATCTAACATTGGATGATCAAGTTCAATCTTGGCAGTCCCCAAGGAGATATGCAGCTTAATAAGACAGAGTTCTCACCAAAGGGAGCTCATAGCTAAAGTTACTTTGTTATGCGCAAATGAACTTGCTCATCAAATCAACACATCATCCTCACTCAAGCCTCGTGAAATAAAAAGGCAAATATTTTCTGAGCACTATCACAATATCCAAACCCCTAAGTACAGCTCTATTCCTGAGAAATTTGATATAGATTGAACTCCAACACTGCGAAATTGCAAAAACCAAATAACCTGCTTCAGCAGTAATAATTAGTTCTATTGCAGTCAAGCTATCATTGGTGGAAACAAGTACATAACTACCACACAATCTGGAAATGACACCGTCAAAATGACCCTGAGTATCAATATGGAGCAGAGAAATTCAGGATGGTCACTGAAGGCCAAGCCGTAGTGATCAGAATCAGCTCACGAAGACACATCCAAGCTTAATTGCAAAGAATAGGCAACACGAAAAGTGAGGATGACATGGATCCAAAAATATCTTCTCAAGACAAACAACGGGCAATTTAGCATCTCATCCACTTTCGCTAAAAAATGAAGTCTCAGTGGATCTTGCATACCTGTCTTCTACTCCACGAGATTGCTAGACCTTTCGATTAGAATTTATTTTTTCGGTAATTGATTAAAAGTTCTTTAACTAACACCTCAAGCAACATCTAATCCACAACAGCTAACTTTTCAATGAAAAGAAAACCGACAGCACCACATTCCTCGGACTCCAGTCACGAAAACTCACCAGTGCCCTTGTCGATCCACGGAGAGATCAAAAACGACGGGACCCGAACGCCCAACCGGTCGAAATGGAAGTAAAACGGGTCGGGCCCGACGATCCCATCGGGGTTAGGCACGTGAGAGACCGGCGTGGGCACGTGATCGTAGAACCCACCATGCTCATCGTAGGTAATCAGCAGGGCCATCTCTTTCCACTGCGGGCTTGCCCTCAGCGTCTCGTACACCTCCTTCACGAACCTCTGTCCGATCGCCACGTCGTGCGACGGGTGATCATCATTCGCCGGAAAGATATTCACATCGAAATAACGCTGCTCCACCACCACGTAATTCGGCAACCTACCCAATTTGGCATCCAATTTGAACTTCAGAGAGTAGCTATGGAACTTGGTTATGTGCTTCAGCCTCCTGAGGCTGCTGAAGAACATGGTGGCGGGGATATTTTGGTAATATATCCCGAAGCTGAGCCCGCTCTCCTCCAGAGAATCAAATATCGTCTTTTGAGGGAACCCGTGGATCAGGTCCTTGCGGACGTTGCTGGTGGCGCCATGAGAGGTGGCCGAGTGGACGTAGAACCGGTTGGGCTGGGTCGAGGCCGGGACGGAAGCGAACCACCGGTCGAACACCCCGAACTCGTTCGCCAGCGCGGTGTAAGCCGGCAGGAGGCGCGGTTTGAACCCGCTCATGACGGTCTTGGACTTGCCCTCTTCCATGCCCTCCGCTTGCTGGACGAACCCGTTCATGTTCGGATCGGCGGAGCTGTCGTTGGACCCGAATATCTGCTCCCGGATCGCCTGGAAGGAGTGGCCCGGGTCCCAATCGACGAAGACGGCGTCGTCGGCGACCCGGACGGAGGGCGAGCCCGGGTCCGACACGTTGAGCGGGTTCGACTCCTGGCCCGTCAGGCCGTCGATGTCGGGGCGGGTGGACTTGAGCCACCCCAGGACGTGGTCAAAGGAGCGGTTCTCCATGACGATGACGACGAGGGTTTTGATGGGCCCATCGATCTTGTGCTTCCCCCGGCGGTTCAGGTCGAGGGCTTGGGAGGAGGCGACGAGGAAGAGGAAGAACAGCGCGGCGAGCGTCGGTCGCCGCGGCGACTTCATCTTTTCCGGCGAACGGGACAGAGAGAGAGAGAGAGGAAAAGGTAAAGTGGTCTTCTCTCGCCGGCCGAGAGAATAATAAAAGGGTGTCCGGGCCAAGAACCTTTATAACGTAGACGACAAGAAGAGGTGACAAGTGCACTCATCGGAAAAGTCAATTTCGCAGGGGACACGTGGCAGTAGGTGCAACAACTGGACCCCGCTCCGCTCCAAAACTATCTTCCCTTGCGATTTTTCTCTTCTTCTGCAGACTCCAACTCCACATTAATCCGTTGAAGAAATAGAAGGCCACGTCACGGCATGCCACGGGCGATAAAACAGAGAGAGAGAGATTGGGCTCGACTGACGCGGCAAGATCTGGACCGTAGGAGTTGGACGGCGACGGAGCCGGTGGGGCCCATTTCAATCGGGATGGAGGGGGCCCCACTTCGAAGCTGAATGATGGCATGTTGGGGAGAGCAATGAGCATATTCTGGGGGATACTTTTCTCCAGGGAACTCGATTCCCTGTATCGGAAAGTCAAAAACATCGAGCCGGGCAGCGATTGGAGAAGGTTTGTGTGGTGCGCAATTTGTTTAATGTCTAAACGGGTCTCTCACGTGCGATCCTCATCGCAAATCAGATAAATATCTTTAGGCGTGATGTTACGCCGGACCAAAAGCTGGCCCAGTCACTGTTGAGTCGATTTCTTTTCATATTGGTGAAATGGTTAGGAACGCAGTTTCAACGTATGCAGTCGAAAATCTAGCTCCCTGATGGCGCCACAAGAGTTGAAATTGAAATGAATCGTGCACGTCAAAGCGGTGCCTGAGATAGACGCTTACGGTCCAGCTGTAGCCCGTGTCCTGATCACTTTTTTTTCATGATGTACGAGTTCACTAGCGGGGTTTCGTGAATTCTCCACGTCTAGTACTACGTCAAAGATGACGAGATGCATGCAGGACAAATTAATCAGGACTTGGCCCGAAGTTTGCAACTCGGGATTTCTTGTATGTTGTTATCAGTGCCTTTCGGATGCTCTCGGCATTATCATCTCTGAACCGGAACCTAAAATCTAAAGGTCAAGATCACCGCTCACAATTCCTTCAATCATGTCCCAATAAATGGACAGGGTTGTTGAGTCGAGACCAATGAATTCAACACATCGTACTGTACATTATAATCTTAAAATGATTTACCATCCCAAGGAGGGCTCACCACATAGGCAGACTAAAGATTATTAAGAGTAAACACTAGACCAATCAGGACCAACATCGTTCAGAGTCCATATTTCTATCACTTAATCCATCTAATCAGACAAAGCCGACAACTGTCTGTGGTCAAAAAAATTCAGCATCTCAGATTATATATAATCTTCTGATGTACAGCAAAAAGAAAAGCACATTTGGATGGCATAAGGACATCTAACTTTCTTATCAATCTCAACTAACTGTCCCCCTGCTAGTGTGTCTCGCCGAACAGTAAGTGAGAGGCTCTTCCATCCAATATCCAACGACATATGAACCATTAAGCGTTGACATTAATCCTCAAGCTTAACTCCAGACTCAAGTGAGTTAACCATATGATACAATAATCCGTAAGCAGCCCCCATCACTCCTATCAGAAATATACTCCGGTGTATCTGCAGCAGTAGACGACCTACAAAGGGCGCATCTAATGTTTGCTGTCTAAAACAGATGGAGAGACATCTTTAGCTTATTTTGTCTCCACTTTGGAAGCTGATAGAAAGCTGTTTTCGTGATTTGAAATATCTCTCGAAACTCTTCCTTGGATAAATATGCCTGAAAATCACCAGAAAGACAATCATGCTTCAGTTCTCAGACTAGCTTGATTCGTAAGTTATAGCAAAATGATATTCCGGCATGTCAAACCATGAGACTAAGAATAGTAGAGACATGATTAACTGCTCCTGATAGAATATTGTCACGTTTCAGATCATACAGACAGAAAATCACGATAGTCATATTCAATAGAGAGCATCCAAGTGAATGCCCAAAAGACCAATACTTTTACTGATAGCTCCAGCCTAAAAAAAATAAAATGAGGAGAAGAAAACTTCTGTATCTTATAGCTTGGTCAAAAAAAGAAAGTAGGATATAGGTGAATGGATTGACAATCTTTTAGTGCCATTGAGTAGGGCAGACTATACCTCTCTTCTTGTGATATCAATGCCTGTAACTGGGTCAACTGATCTCACTATGAGTCGTTCATATGGGTATATTGACAAATTGTCGGAAGCATCACTTCCTTCAACCTGATCGACCCTAACATTGTCAGGAGGCGCCATTGGTTGTAATGCAGGAGAACTAGCAAATGCCGATGAATCATCTGCCCAGACATGTGGATAAGGTCATTGAAACTTAGAAAAACAAGGGGACAAAAACAATTAGATTCTAAGTCTAACTAACGAATATGCAGAAAAAGAAGAAATAAATCCTGCCCAACTCTAAATTTTGCAAGAGTGCAATTTAAATTCACCATGAAGAGATCACTTGGATAAAAATTACCAGACAAAGTGATTAAAGGGCCATAAGTTTTCACTTCTGGGGGAAGTTAATAGGTCAAAAACCATTAAGAGGGATCCATCTAAACTCATGGCAGGTCATGAGCAGGTTAGTGCGTATCTATTGATCCTTAGTAAAAGCGCACATCAAGGATCCTTTATTGCACTATTTCACAATTGATGCGCTATCATGTAATTCAAAAAGTATGGCTACTGCTAACTTCATGATGCAGAGGGTGCCAAAGCTTCTCAGTACCAGAACTTCCATTCTGAGGAGAAGATCCTGCAAACAGCTTAATCTCAGCTGGGCTAGGGCTAGGGCTGTAAGGAAGCTGGTTTTCTGAAGTACAACTTTTAACACCTAAGACATTGGGGATAGGCGATGCACTTTTCGCCCGCCCATTAGAACTGATTGAATTTCTTCTAGAACCTTCTGGGGTGCCCCCTCTGGAGCCAGCTGGCCATGAATTTCTGACAGATACCTATACAATGTAGAAAGATCAATGGAAATGAAACTCTCAACTGCAAATGTTGGCACAGAATTTGTAGACCATTCTTTGTCAAGAGTAGAAGCTTCAGTGATTTCCTTAAGCTGAATGAATATCCCTAGCTATATTAACTAATTAAGAGCAAGTAATCCCAACTTTAAGAACGTCCATTTTGTTATTCTTGTATTTAGTCCCTGCTCCTGAGAAAGAACAAATTTAAGCATAGAAAAAGTTACAGGCCACATAAGTTGCAACAGGTCTTGTAACAGACGTACTTCCGAATGTTGTGATCCACCCTTGAGCAGAGAAAGTTTCCGCTCAAATGAGTTGCCATGCATCTGTGGAAGACATTAGTTAAAAGCTGGAAAGCAACTATGAACATCTTAATGATGAACAAGTTAGCTTTTCTAATATGACAAAATCACCAACAATTGCTTGCGATGGATCCCATGAGAAGTAGCGAGTGAAAAATGGAGGCTCCTGTCCTTCAACAACCATGTACATTGGAGTCTCCTGAGGAAGTCCTTCGCACAGAATGTCCATCTCAAGAAATTTCTGCCATTTCCAAGTGAGAAGATGGTGATGAAAAGAACCAGAACATGCAATATGCCATTATTATAGAAAACAAGCCATAATCTTGCAGTCCTTCCAATGTGATAGAAGCACAAAAGCAAGAAATGAATTGCACAATCCAAAAGCACTGTCACAGCCAGTTACATCTTGGCTGAATTGCGCAGCAGGTTCTCAACATAATGAATCCATGTATGAATGCTATACATGCAATTAGTTGGCAGAATGCACCATGGTCAGCATGGGCCTACCACATTACAACTAGATCGTTACATTTGAGATTATCTGATTCAAAAAACTACGAAGCAGCTAACCTGGCCAAGAATATGGGCTTCTTTTGATGTAACACTAGACAGGCGCCCAATCCAAACATAAAGTTCACTTTGGCAGTCCAATATGAGAACATCTTCAGTGGTCAAATCACCTTGTGTGAAGTTGAATATTTCTTTTAGCTGAAGTAGAAAACGAAAATTGAAGGTTATTCACAATGTTAAAAGAATTTGTGTGTCAAGATGAGTAATTCTATCTTTCTGCAAAGATTAACAATAATGTTCAACTAGAATAAAAATCACCATATCATTTTGGCATCCGTTGGCTCACCAAGAATTTCCTAGGGCAACCTAAGATGCTCTGACCTTCAGGAGAAATTGCCACCTATGTGATTTTCTTGACTAAATATGTAGCAGCGATTTCTTTTTCATTCCTTGTTCTGATAATAAGTCATAACTACAAATGAAATACTTATTTGGCATTTGTATATTCACTTAGCATCCCCTGGCCAAAACGAACCCGAAATATCCTTTTAACTCTGAAAGAGTATAGGAAAAATACCATTGAATAATGTACTCCAAAATATGCCAATCCAACTCAAAAGCCATGTGGTAAGGGTGTCTAGCTTCTAAAATGTAAAGATCTCTAATTACCATGTCAAACATGTTTAAGAATATTACACTAATCAGATAAAAACAACTTGTTCAAGTTTAAGCTTCAGTTATTTGGTTCCCACAATAGAGCTGTCAGCTGCACCTTTTAAGTCATTTTCAAATAGATATTAATATCTGATTCTGACAGTTTTTGAAGCTAGAAGAGTTCACAGGCCTAGTTGCATTATTCCCTTAGGTCACCATGAAACTCGTAAACTGACAAATTGTGGTTGTAATAATTATTCAATTTGTGTTCAGATAGGTACTAGAGATGATTACCCAAAGGCCTAAGGACTAAAGTCTCAGATCTAATCTGCAAAACAATTTTATTTAACTTTCTTCCTTTTCTTTAACGAGGTTTCATGTGCACAATATATGATCTAAGAAGGGAATGGCTCATTGAACTATATGCATTTTCAGAGACGTACAGCTTGCATACCTTGATATCACCTGCAAGGAGATTTTGCGTCCAAGCAGCCCAGAACCATGAATGCAATTAGAGATGACAGCCATTGCCAGGATAATCATCTGAATATCTTTCTACTTTATCTTTACAAGAAATGAGAGAACAATGCGCTGCCTACCCTCAATAAGAGTCACTGCGAACAAGTGTGGACCTTCTATGTACTGCTTCACCTTTTTTTCCTTTGGATATTCAGTCTTTCCCCCTAATGCTTGCCAAAATATGTCAGGTTCACTTCCTTCCCTTATAGACACAGGTTGCCATGTGGGCTGCAAATGGAAGCAGTATAAATGGAAGAGAGCATGTCCTTACTAGCAGTATTTAAGCATCAGAGAATAAGGAAAGAACATCTGCCTACATTTATGATTTCAATCATTCGGTCTAGGAGTTCATGATCTTCAGTTGAAGATAAATTTCCAATCCAAGCGAAGACTGATAATCCAGTCTGGAGGATGTAACAATAAGATGAATTGAGGGAGCTTGAAACCTGCTAAGGCACATGTCATCAATAAGTAACACTCAAAAAACAAGATCGAATGCAGCTTCATGTACTAAATTAAAAAAAAAAAAAAGTAACTAATGATCAATATGAGGGCCATGAGTCTGGATACAGTACATATACAGATCTTAAAGAAAACCACAATTCCATTGCAGTTCACATTCAAGAGCAAGATCAATTTTTCTTTTTGTATGTTTAATTCAGAAGGTATATTCAAAGATGAAACCGAAAGGAAAAAAGAGAGCCAAAATCATTGCACAGTATTAGGTCAGTAGTACAACATTATTTTCACATAACTGCTGCTTTTACAGAGCCAAATCACAAAAACTGAAAAGAAGAAGAAGAAGAAGAAGCAGTAAAATCTTAGAAATGGTAGGTAATTGATATATTAAAAGGATGCAGCAGTCACAAACTCATGCTTTGGACATGTAAGCGGAATGTTAGAGAACCTGCTGTTTAAATGAGCATCATATACTTACATTTACCCCATTTTCGCTACAAGTTTGTTTGCAAGGAAGACTGAAATACACACACACAAACACATTTGAAGAAAAGGCATAACCCTCATCACACTACAGGCATAGATTACAGGAACTGATCTCTGACACCATCAGAAAACTTCAAAAGTTTAAATTTACCTGATCAACTTGGATGGCTTGCATGTTATTCGATATATATTTTTCGAAAGAACACTAAAGGCATGGATTACAGGAGACTGACCTCTGACGCCCTCGGAAAACTTCAAAAGCTTAAATTACCTGATCGACTTGGATGGCTTGCATGTTATTTGAATTCTTTCCTTGGACGCGGAACAGTGCTGTCTTTGTCTCATCAAAAGTTTCATCAGGCATGCCTGTTTCAGCTATTAGCTTCTTATACCTCGAACTTTTACCTCCCTAGTGACAAGCCAACAGGTAAATAACAAAAACTGACGAAGATGGCTTATATAGAAAACCAACCCCAAAGAATGCATTATATAATCTAAAATATAGAAGGCAGAGGTGTTCTGACCTTGAAAACAATTAATGTTTGGAAAACCGAGAAAAATTGTTCCGGCTCATTATCCTGATAAACCTGAGCCTGTCACATAAAAGCAAGTTAGAGGTGACTACATGACCTCAAAGAACTATATAAGAATCAATCGATATCTGAGGGTTGTGAAACTCATGATACTTTACCAAAGACTCAAAATCTGTATACATTAAGGAAACTATATAATGGAGGCACTTTAGTTTACCACCACAGCGCTTCTTATATTGCCTGTACTACTAGTCGATAATGGTGCAAGAATGTGTGCCAAGAACTGAAAAATCATCACATCCACCCATTAAAGATCCATAGTTAGGCAAAACTTAGAAAAGCATCCTCTTCTGGGGTCAGGTACTCGTAGTTATTCAAAAGAAAAATTGAAGAAACGGGAAATAGAAAATAAGACACTAATTAGTTCCTTATCTAAGTATTCCACACTTTAATCAAAGAAATTCAACAGGTTCATAAGGCAGCATTTGTTAGAAGTTAGAGATGATAACTACTTCCAAGTCTTTGTTCCAGCATTTGTCTTCTTGGATGCTGTGATCTTAATACATGAAATTTGCTTCTCTCTTGACCTCCCGTGTGAGAATAGGTGAAACTATAACCTATGTCATGGGTGAGTTAGCTCCTCTTTTCTGTATGTGAAGCTAATTTAGATTTACACCCTTATTGCTGTAAAATAGTTTTTCATACTAGATCAATTTCAATATTATAACCTTTTGCTGGAAAATGTTATTATCTTAACACAGATATTGTGAGGAATTTTTCTTTAATTTTACATTCAAGATGATAACTTTGTTTTCCATAAGACAGCTTCATATACGACCTACTTAATCTAGATTATTTTCTAGAGATTATCTTCACAATCAGTATTTAATTTGGACATGTTAGCATATCCAACTACTCGACAAATAAAAATCAAAAGTTGCCTAAAATCTTAGCAAGGCGTACTGAAGAGTGGAACAAATCGATCGTGAAGCTTTACCTGTAACCAATTAAATTAATATTTCACATCATACCACCAACTATTTTAATGATTAGTATATAAACCACCTTTATATAAAAAGTAAATAATGGGTTGCCGTGTTAGGTGAACAATGTCACAAAGCTGATCAGAGAACCTGCAGCAAGTAGAAAGAGAGAAAGAAGGAAGAGAGAAGGAATAGAGAGAAGGAGGAGAAGGAGAATGTAAAAGAAACAAAGAGAGGGCTGTAGTTTTCTGTGTAACAGAAACCCTACACCTATTGTGTTTATATTAAATATAAATTGTATATGACCATAATACCCTTATGTAAGTAAAAGAGAAATAAAGCTCTAAAAATTAAAAATAACTCAATTAAAGTAACTTAACAAACAATAAACATATGTTAGCTCCCTTTTCTATTTTTGTTTATAATGATTGTGTTAGTGATGAAAAGAATGGGGAAGAGTATTAGAATGAGACAAGCTTAACAGGCTATAGAAGTGTCACATAAGTAAATTTTTTTTAATATACTATTTGCCTGGCTTCTATTATGGGACTACGACCACTAAGTGCTGTGTCTTCGCAGATGAAATTACTCAATAGAACCTTACTCATATTAGAATATCGCAACCATGTATGGCACGGGCAGTCTTCTAGTAGTTATATGTTTTAGAATTGCAATAGCACTTAATTTAGATCAGTTCTTCATTTGGAAACCAAGGAGGGGAAGAAAGTAGATAGGTGGGAGAGATCTCTGGCTAATTTTTACATTTCCCTCCACCTCCATATCGCTTAAATTTGACAATTTCTCCCATTTTTTTAACCCAGTTTCATTCCCCCCAATTTTCCCATCTTCCCAAACAGAGGTTAAGGATGCAAGAATGAAGAATTAAAACTAACCAAAGTTGGAAACCCCTTGGTTGAATTAGCAATGGCATACATATGAGAAAGAGCATCGACTCTGTCCTCCTACAAGCAGCAGAAACAGTTATTTCAGGAAGAAAAAGCATGGTATTTGTACTTAAGGACAGAGAACAAAAGCTCTTGTATGGCAACTCCAAAGAAAGGATGAGACAGTTTCTAACACCAAAAGTTAAGCAATAAAATGCTCACCATTTGACTAGCACGCCCAAACCAAGCATAGAAAAGATTCTCATCCCTTCCTTTTCCAGGGTAAGTGTACTGCACAATATAGCAATCACCACTGAAAAGCTTTGACTGATCTGGAAGTGGAATAAGGGATGCCTCCCCACTATTGACCTGCAGGACCTGAAGTGTATAGCAACAGAGAAGGTCATTGAAAGAAAACACGTTGGACCATGTCAAGTTTGTGTTCACAATCAACAAGCTTTTCTTGACCCAAAACTTACTTTGATTGTCCCTCTGCAGTTTATAAGTGGCTCATGGTCATCTTCTAAAAGCTCCTTTACATCATAACCGTGTTGCTTGAACATAGCTGAACAGGATAAATTAAAATAAAAGATTGGTATATCTGAAGAGCTTGAATGCTTCTGCAAGACATTTTCTTTCATCAGGTACTTAACCTGCTACTTTCCCTCGACCTTCTTCATACAACTTCAGTTCCTCTTTCTTTGGCCAATTTACAAAGTTTGACTTGAACCTGGCAGTTTCTAATCCTTCAGTTAATAAGGTCACATGAGTACTTGTTGATCTGCCCTCATTTCGGAGAAAATCCTGTAACACGCATTCACAGATGAGTTGCCTCAGCACAAAAAACATGGGGATAATTGTGAGCAAGCATCTTTAAGTAGTTCCCCAACCAAAAGAGCAATTATTTTTTGTCTGAAGAACAGCACTGGCTGGCTAAAGGAATTTTACTTCTAAATTGATTAAATAATTCAGCTGATCGATGGTGCGATGAATTAGATTGCTATGAAGGAATGGGAGATGCATCCAGAAATCTGATTATCTGGAAGTTTTAAGCATAACTAATTAAAGAGACTTATATTTTTAATCCTAATAGGATATACATCTAGAAATCTGATTATCTGGAAGTTTTACGTGTAACTAATTAAAGAGTCTTATATTTTTAATCCTAATGGGAGATACATCTAGAAATCTGATTATTTGGAAGTTTTATGCGTAACTAATTAAACCATCTTATATTTTTAATCCTATATCCATTTTGAATTTTCATCTGCACCCATCAAATTTCTAGAGTATCCAGAGAGTAGGGTGGGAGATCAGACTTAGAGACTAACTTCTGTAGCTGAAATCGATGACTTCCGTTCCGTCATTGAGGTGCACCTGCCCATCCATACAAAAATCTCGGTATGACAATCCAACATATAGCACTTATCTTTTTCAAGCAATTCTTGGTTCAATAGCTCCTTTGCCACTTCAAATAGTTTCCCCCGAGTCATTATCCTGCACTAGGATGCATGAGCACCAATTAGGGAGTTAAAAATGACAAGAAAGACAATCACTCACAATTTATTAAAGGTGACACGACAAAATGCTTTTTGCCCACATATGTATGCCTTTATGTTTCTTTTCATACTTTCTCATAATTCAAAGAAGACATTCCCATTAGAGCAATCAGCTTCAAATTACAACACCTTCCATGTAGGCTTTTTTTCAGTGGATTTTATGGTCATGTGGATAAGGATATGTCCTTCTTAGCATGCTCATGCTACCAATTTTGTAGTGATGACACAACCTGCACACGACCTCCATTTTGTTCAAATTAATTCATCCCATTCTTCATGAAGACTAAAAGCTCAAAATTACTACGTGCCTAACAGAAATTGTTTGCACACTTAGCTAGTAACTTCAGATGATTCTTATACTATTGCTCTCAGTTACAGATGTTGAGCTATTATTTGAACCAAATGTGCAACAGCAGAAATCAGTAATGGCAAAAAATTAATAAAATCATTGGACTAGTTACCTGAACAATTTTACAGATTGAACAATTTCCTGCTTCTCGAATGCAGATGTAGAATCTCGAGGAATAGGAGCATAGCCACCAAAGAAACTCCAGAACTCACCGACATCAGCATCACCAACAAACTTACCATCCTCTGCAGCATTAAATCAGTTCATGCTAGCACAGCTCATTCTCATAGAGAGAGAGAGAGAGATATTGTAAGTAGATCTAACCTATGGTTGCCACCTCACAGTTTCCATGATGCTTATTTTCCTTGATGTAGTGAACAACTTCCAGAGCTCGAGCTCTTTCCTGTATGCTAGAGTTGCACCCACTGAAAAGAAATATTTTTGAAGCAGTGTCCAATATGAACACATCATAGTGATTCAAGGATGATCGACCAAATGCAACCTGCTCAACCAAGAGAGAGATCCTTTACTTACGAGTATACAGTGGAAGCTTAAATACAAGACTAGAGTGCACTACACATTGGAGAATATTTGCATGTACCCAGGATGAAACATGGCAGTAAAATCCTGCAACAATGAAAATTGGTCATTTTTTCTACTGTACATGCCCACTATTCCCTTATCGTGAGCATAGTATCAAGTGATATACTAGATAATTTGCATGGCCCTCGGGATAGTCTAGCTGTCATTTCCAATGACAACATCTCTTTCATGACATACCACTATTAGCTTTTGCTATAGCTTATTTCTCATCAAATGAACAGGAATTACTTAAATCTTAGGCCAGCGCAGCTAATGAAAATTTACAGTGTAATTGTTCACCAATTGCAGCAGAGCTTACCTCTTTAACATGAACAACATGCTCTCCCTTGCATGCAAACAAGCTGATGCAGTACTTTTCCCCATTCGAAATTCCTGTTTCTGACTTGTACACTCCTTCGATGGGTATAATGCATGGTTTGAAGAAGGACAAAAACTTCTCTGTTTCTTGGCCTTGAACTTCTCTATATTGCACAGCACAAGACCCTAGGGCTTCATCTAATTCAAGGGCTTTATCTGATGCCAGAGCTAGATCATCCTGCAAAGTTGTAAGGAAAAACATGACATGAAACAGGGATATGAGAATGGAAAAACTAAGCCTATTTTTGGTTTGCAGGTGTATCTTCTAACAGTGCCATATAAAAGAGATGGTGTGCATGAACTCAAATACTTTCCCATCATTCTCCACTTCTAAAGATTGTTATAGCCCACAGACCAGATCTTGGAGTTTCGAGCAGCTCCTCTCACATTCACACCATCTCTTCTCTTTCACTTGGAAAATGGCAGAATAAAACAGTTGGCCTACTCAAAATATCGTACTTTCATGACCTTTGAGTGTGATTGGCATTCCTTCTATGCACCCTAATTTTCTCTATCAGCACATGGTAATAAAACACCAAAAGTGAGATTTCTGAAACTTCCGACAAGTAAGAAAATTATTAATACCTCCTTAACATCAGTTCCTAGCCAGTAGTGAATGCTATGCTGAGGAGAGCCACTCTTTCCCACAACTGTCTGTCTTGCATGAAGGGGAGAAATCAAAATGTAGATGTCATGATATACAAACACAGAAGATGAATGAGTAACCATGTTGATGCCTGGCTTCTTGCAGTTGCACATGCCAGGGGCAAAACATTTTAAAATAAATAAATAAATAAGTAAATATATGGGCGACTTAAGTCAAATAAGGGCATTATTTTTTTTTTTTACTTGAAGAGTTCGCAAAATACAAGGGAAAGCTGCTTAATTCCTCAGAAATTTGAAATGAAAAGGTTCCATAATCTATTCTATCCTAAACTCCAGTTGTCAAAGTTTTGAAATAACTTGCAGAAGAGTAGACTCAAGTGGGCAACTGGCTTACATTCAACACTATGTATGCACTCCCAGAATAGAATTTCCCATGTGAAGCCCTTGGGACGCGAACTAAGCGAAGATTCTCAATGCACCAAATCTCTAAACCACTGAACATAATGCCATTAAGGATGATACCAACTATTCAAACGAAAAACATGGTCACGAGGGATTCAAACAAATCTGTGGAATAGGAAACTCCAGTGTCCCTGAAGAATTATATCACAACGATGAAACTAGTGACACCGATAAGATCAACCAGCAAAATGCGTCAAATCAGCAATATCATAAACTTGTAAGAAGAAACACCGCATAGTATATATAAGGAACTTCCAACGGTAAATTGATTGTAAGGATACCCCTTCGTTCCTGCACCTTGGAATGCCGGATCAATGTCCTTAGACAAACGAGACATTATCTCTCATCAGAGAGCACTCCACAAAACTACCTGGCATAGGCAGTATATTGCACAATCAGTATACTCGCCCACATCGGTGCCAAAGTCAACGCAAAACTCATGCGGCAATCCATAATTCAATTGCTGCATCTACTGTAAGGAATTCCCCCCAAATGTCAAGCATTGCGTAATTCATCATTCGTGTAAAGATGAAATTAGGTGGCCGAAATTTTTTCCTTGTCGATATAATAGTTTTCGAAAGCTTAGTACCATAAGAAGGGGTCCGAAGCTGGGCAGTTGAATGAAGCAAATCTGAATGGCACTGACGACTAGACTAAACAGGGCTCGAGCAACGACACCGTCGCCCGGGAATCTGCAGATCATGGTGTCCACAGCCAAAATCATCCGAGAACCATAACTAAGGAGCACAAGTAAAGGAACTGCTGACAAATACGTACAAAAAAAAAAAAAAAAAAAAATCTTCAAAGCGCCCGGTCATCGATGCTAGTCCCACCGAACGGAGCACGAACAGAAGAGCCTCACACGTCACACTACCTGCCCCTAGACAACTTTCCCGTCCCGCCAACTAGCATTTCTTGCCAAACCCAACTCTCTCTCTCTCTCTCTCTCTCTCACACACACACACAAACAAAAACAGACATGCATACTTGGGAATCCGGAGACTAGAAGCATAAAAATGGAGGAAGGAACGCACGAGAAAACGCCGGCCGGCTGCGACGGAGGAGCTCGGTAACAGAACTTGAGTCGAACGGGGAAACGCGTCTCCGAATCTGGAAGTGGCGAGAGCTAATGGTAAAGTTGAAAAGAGAGAGAGAGAGAGAGAGAGTGGAGGGAAACAAGAGAGGGCAAGCGGGTCTTGTCATTATTAGGTACAGAGAGAGAAAGACTTTTTCGGCAGTACAGCTAAGGGGTGGAGGGAGGGCCAACAGGCGGGTGAAAGAACGTGATGATGATACCTCTGAAAAAACAGGACAACAAGATGACAAAGAAAAAGGCATAGCATGTTACTCCCGTTGCCGTTGCCGTTGCGTTGCCGTTGGTTTTCCTTTCCTTTCCTGCCCCCGAAAAAGAAAAAGGAAATTGAAAATTGAAAAGGCGATCATTTTTTTTTTTTTGTGTTCCCGCCGGATCGGCTTCTTGGATTTTTTTTGCAGCTTTCTCAAACGGACCCCAATTATTGGGTCCATCATTTACTTAGGTCAGGCCAGGCCCACATGATGCTTGTGTGTTTTTGGACCGTGATGGGTAAATAGTGCGACTTCAGAAAAAGAGTAGGGCCGGGCCCCCCGGGGGGTTAGTTTGGGGGTAAATAGAAATTAGAAGTTTCCAAACTATTCATGGGCCATCGAGGCAAGAAGAAGAATTCTGGTTTCATTATGTGTACTTGGGTGAAGGATCCAGAAACCCATTTCCAGACCGGTTCTAATGTGTTTGGTTTCGTCATTCTGCCAGGGCGATTCTAGATATTAGGGGGATGCATCGGCCCTAGTCCAATATAAGAATTGAATCAGTCAGTTCTAGGTGATTTTCAAAGAAGATTGTTCCGATTCCCAGTTCCACTCAAGGAACCAGATCGACAAACAAATCGAAATTTCTTAATTTTTTTTATCTTTTATTCTGAAGCAACCTTTGATTTGTAAATTATTATTTTCTTTTAAATGTTGGAAAACTCTCGCCTGTAAGGAATAAGAGAACCCGAGAGAGAGAGAAGAAATCATTGGTTTTAATATCAACCTTGGAACCAAACTAAATCATTTAGTCCAGTCCGATCCAATTCCAAGACCAAGTGAACCAATTCCCAATTCTACAAACTAAAGAAACAACCTTGCACAGTCCGATTTCAAGTTTCAAGGTAATAACCAACCCACCTTAAAATCGATTACCACTATTAAGGATTCCTAACTTCCTCGACTTTTTCACTAGCTACAGCCCATAGCATTTAAGGATGATTTTTTTTTTCATAAATAGTCTTTTTCTATTCCCATTCTCTACAACAATTTCTGAATAAGAGAACACATTTAGTAATTATACAAAATTTTTATACTTTGAATAAAAAAAGAATAAGAATGTATTTGATATGACATGTAAGTTTTTTTGTAACGTAAAATTTCTTTTAGCTTTTTAATAATTTTTTTTAGATTTTTCTTTTTTCCCTTTCTTCTTCTTCTTACTCCTCCTCTAGCCGGTGGCAATAACGGCAACATATAGCAGACAATGGCAATGGGCGACCGATGGTAGCAACATCTGGCGACCAATGCTGTCCGACAACCAGCGACCAATGGGTGGTAGGCGACGACGAGCAACCAACAACCTATAATTCCACAATTGCTTCCCCTATTTCTAACGCATATACAGTAGGTTCCACCATTACATTTATAATCTTTACATGCTTCATTATATCCCCTATTTTAATCCAATATACAACAGGTTCCATTATCACATTCATAGTTTTTACAAACTTCATCATCTTCCATGTTCTCATCTCATATATAATAAATTCTGCCATCTCATTCATAGTTTCTATAGGCTCCACAATCTCTATAGTCCATGTCTCTATCTCATTCGTAACAAATTACATTACTTCAATTTCATTCATTGCATCTACAGCATGTAAAGGCTCCATCGCATCATTTGCATCTATAGTGGTAGGTTCCATTATCGCATCTACAACTTTTAGAGATTTCATTGTATATTCTATTTCTATCACATATACAGCAAGTTCCAACATCTTATTTACAATAGGTTCCATTGATTTATTTTTATTCATTGCATATATAGCTATGAGAGACTTCATTGCCTACTCTACTTCCATTCCATTTATAGCAACAAGTTTTGACATCGCATCCACACTCTATTCATTGTTTTCATCACATATACATTAGGTTTCACTATCCTATTTATTATAGGTTCCACTGTTTCATTTTTATTCATCACATCAAAGTAGAATTTATTGATTCTCGGATACAAACTTGAAGAGGCTCATCGCATGCTCTACTTCTATCACATTCACAGCAACAGATTCCACTATCGCATCGCATGCATAGCCTCTAGAGATTTCATCACATTTTATATTTCATCAATATATAGCAGGTTCCATTATTCCATTCGCAATAAGTTCCATTGTTTTATTTTCATTCATTACATCTACAATTCATCACATCTATAAACTGGAGATGCTTCATTACCTATCCTACTTACATCCCATCTATAACAGTAAATTCCGCCATCATACTTATAACCTCCGGAGGTTTCATCATATCCCTCATTTCCTTTCCATACACAGCAGGTTCTACCATTCCATTCGCAGCAGGCAGCAGGTTCCATTACTTCATTTTTATTCATCATCTGCACTGCTTCTATTTCATCTATAATAGCAAATTCTATTATCGCATCCACATCCTCTAACTCCATTTAATCACCATAAATTTTATTTCCACCGACTACATCTCATTTACTACAATTTACACTGTCTTAACAGACACAACTCCAAATGAGCTTTCATCTCAATTTCCATATATGGAAGCCTTACACACGTATATTTTCGACAAGCCATCAATCGCACAAGCTAGTGGTAAGTCGATAACTTGTATGGAAGCCCTACACATGTATGTTTTTGATGAGCCATCAATTACGCAGACTAATGGTAAGTCAGTAACTTTTTGCGAAATTTATATATAAAAGAAAATTATGAACTTTCCACTCATGCTTAAACCTTTTAGGTTAAAAAACATCAATTACATATCATCCATAGAAGCTTGCACTACATTTAGCACCCACAATTCCAGATACTCTTCTAGCTTAGCCAACAAACACAGTAGTTTTACACACTTTATGTTTTTAGGGGCGCTAGACATACAGGCCAGCAGTACGTTGGTCCTTCTTTTGAAATTTATGTATATATAAAAAAAAAAAGCTTATAAACTTTCCATTTATACTTGAACCTATTAGTTTTAGGAACATAATAGGAAGATCAACTCCATTTGCTGGAAGGAAAATTGAAAGAAATCATCATCAATGACAAATCGAAGGTTGAGAATTTTGCATGCAATTGGAAGAAGATACTGCAAGAATATTGCACTGTGGATATGGTAGTTGCAGCTAATCAATCTCTCTCGATTGATTTATTTATTTGTGTGAACTTACTAACGATTGCATGATTAAAACCAACATCTAGATGGTGGCCGAGTATCTGCGATGTTTCATAATGTTCTAAGAAGATATTTGTTTTGTTAGAATAGGTTATAATAACCTTATATTTTAACTAGTTTAAACCCTAATTGCTCTATTGATTGCAAGTTATCATTCAAAATGAGGATGCATAAGGGAAAAAGTGTTGAAAATAGTTGTGACCAATTAGAATTGGGGAAAATGATAATATTGTGGGAAAGAATACCAATTAAACAAAGATGTCATGATAAAAATCATTGAGTGAAAAATTTTAAAAAAAATGAAACTTAGCCTATAGATCAATCAATAGAATATAAAATTTTACCATATTGAACTTAAGGTAATTGATTCACAAACTCAGCCTCCATGCCTCTACAAGTTTTATGGAATTCCCTAATTGTATCACAAGATTCCATTACTTCATTTTCATTCGTCAATCCACAACTTTATAGTTCTATTATTACTTTCCTCATTTTCATCACATATACAGCAGGTTCCACTATCGTATCACAACCTCCGCAGGCTCCACGACCTCTACAGGCTTAATGGGATCCCCTTATTCCATCTTAGTAGTGTTGATAACTTCATTTTCAATTATCGTATCCATAGCTTAGAGAGATTTCATTGTCTTCTATATTTCCATCACATCTACAGTAGCAGATTCCACCATCGCATCCACAACCTCTGGAGGCTTCATCACATTCCTCGTTTCCTTTCCACTCGTAGCAGATTCCACCATCCCATTCACAATAAGTTCCATTACTTCATTTTCATTTATTGTCTGCTATATTTCCATTACATTTATAATAACAAGTTCCACCATTGCATTTACAACCTCTACAGGCTCCCCTAGCTTCACCAGGCTCCCCTAGCTTCACCTAATCTACAGTAAGTTCCATTTCCACCAAGTAAATATTATCCATTGCAGTTTACACTACCTCTAGTAGATATAACTCCATATGATCTTTCATCTTAATCTATATACATAAAAATCTTATACACGTATGTTTTTTGCTAGCCGTCAATTGCGCAAGCTAATGGTAAGTTAGTAACTTTTGCGAAATTTATGTATGATAAAAAGTTATAAATTTTCCACTTATGATTAAACTTATTAAGTTCAGGAACACCGATTACATCTCATCCGCAGTAGCCTGTACTATCTTTAGCAACCACAACTTGAGATGCTCTTTTAGCTTGGCCAACAAACATAGAAATCGTCAATTATGTAGACCAGCAATACATTGGCCTTTTTGCGAAATTCATGTATAAAAAAATGTTTATGAACTTTCCCCTTATACTTGAACATATTAGTTTCAAAAATATAGTAGGAGGATCAACTCCATTTGCTAGAAAGGAGAATGAAAAAAATCATCACTAATGACAAACCAAAAGTTGAGAACTTTCTACGTAATTAGGAGAAGATCGGATATTATTTCAGATCAGATTTCATGTTTGGAAGCTGTACGGACACTCTCTCCCCCAACCCTCCACCCTTTCTTCATCTCCTCCTTCGTTTTGTCCTTGTCACATTTTCAGCCTCCCGCCTTTCTTCTTTGTGTCCGCTGCAAGAATATTATTTTGTGGAAATGACAATTGCAGTTAATCAATCTCTCCCACTAAAAAAAGAGTTGAGCCAAGAATTTGAAAAATTTCTCGGGTTTTAAAATTGGGCAAACTTGTTAGAAATCAAACTCTTTTTTTGTTTGTAGATTAGGAAAGAAACCAAGTTACTAAGATTTTCTTATTATAACTTGATATTTGACTGACGATTGAAATGAGTACATAGAAGCGGCCTTAAAGTTAAATTTCACTATCTGATTTGTGATTTCCTTTACTTACTTTCCATTATGTGATGTCCTAGACTCCTATGTTGATTTATAATATTTTTGTGTTCTGATGAAAATCCTTAAGAAAGTATAATAGCTAGATAAAAAATCAGATCATCCTGTTTTATTTTCAAATTGATTGATGATGTACTAAACAATTACCTTAGTGCTTGTGATTTTGAGATAATTGGCCGATGTTTGTTGTTGAGAAAATATCCCCAAATGATTTTATAAATTAATAAAATTTATTATGAGTATTTTTTTTTTTGATGATGAGTATTCTCCAGGTGGAAAATTTGATACGGTTAGATATTTTTATTTGAGATCAAAGATGTGGTGATAATCATATCATTTCAATCGTAATCAACTATTTATGGATATTGATCGAATGACACATACTCGTGTAACAGCTAGTCGATTAGTATTGATTCATGTCTTATATAAAGGTTGTTCGAAAGGAAAATGTATCAATCAGAATTTATTTCTGTTTTATGACAATCAATTAAAGATGAAATGCACTTATTAAACGGAGTACTTAAACTTATGGAAACCTGAACTGCTATATAAGTGGCAGAATTAAAGGGAAACTTCATTCTTGGCAACCTTAAAGTGATTAGATCTTGTAGTGACATTGAGGTCCAACAAGTAGATTAGTTGGATTGATCCTCAGAAGATATGGCCAATGATTAGTTCGGACATGACCATTGGCCATTAAGGAGTATAAAAAGAGATCGTGATGTTGAAGGAAAAAATACGAGTCTCAAAGTTTGAAATTCCAAAGTCTGAAAAGCATATCGTTTTAAAAGTATTAGTCTTCATAAGTACAATTTTGTAATCTCTTAGAAGTTGAGAGTGTGAAAAAATATGTTCACTCATGACTGAGTAGAAAATACTTTTTTTTATAACTTTTGATTGATTTATATAATGGAATCTAGCTAATAGGCTATCTGTGTGGAAGAATTGACGTATGCTTATAAAAAAACCGAACCACTATAAACGTTTGCGTACATTTCTCTACCTCTTAAAATATTTAAGAGTTAACGATTGTATTTCAGTCATCAAACATTGTCTAGTTGCAATATTTACTCAAATATTTTTTAAATTTTGCATATTCACATATTTATTCCCTTTAGGTGATAGGTCTAGCTCTAACAGCGGTCGCTTCTAAAGGCTCCCACAAAACCAACCAAGGAAGTGAATAGGTTGTGAAATTTTTGGGACAACGCCAATGTCAACCATTTGCATCATTTTATTTTGTTCACAATGATTCAACTGTCTCTTCAAATGAATTGTGTCTATTAGTATCGGCTCAAGCAGTTAGTTTAGGGGTTAGTCTACTTGTTGAAGTTAATCCCGATAGATTATTAGGTAGAAAAGAATAATCCAATAATGTGACAGGTGACACAGCTGAATAATAGAGCGAATGGCCCTTTAGTCATGACTGACAGACTATTTGATGATGGATATAACTCGAGAAAATACAAATATAAGCATATTAATGATTGTGAATTCTCATATAGCTATTAGAAATGTACGTATCATAATTGTGAGGTGAAAAAGCCTTTTGAGCGTGCTTCCAATGAACATATTACAAAGATTATTTACAAATGAACTCATAATCATCCTAAACCACAACCTAATCGGTGCTTTACTAGAAGAGTGACCATGTCAATCCAAAAAATGAGATTTGATGGGTTTTCCTTACCATTTACGGGTGGGATCTATTCTATTGATTATAATTTATGTTGATGTATTAGAAAATTGATATCATTGAACTTATAATGTTGACCTCGATGGTACTCTTGAAATATCTTTTATTACTGAGAATGGGGAAACTATCAAGAGAGTAGTTTCACTATAGAAATTGGTGATGAAGATGTCAATCCGGTGATTAAGCCAATTAGAAAACCACAAGTTGTCATTCAAACTATTAGTGAGGTTAAAAAAAAAACTGAACGATGGCTATCACTAGTGTATATATGAGCAAGAAGAAGTCATAAACAATTCAAATCATATTGGGAGTGCATAGTAGAAGTTTAATACCTAGGGAGATTATTAAAAGAAGCCCAAGTCCAAGCTTGTCAATATATCTAGTTGGATCCACGTTCACTTAAAAACTTAAGCTAATGAGTTATAGACCAACTAAGATATATTAATTATTCTACGCCACATCAATTATTTGATATGGGATTTCTCTAACACAGCTCACTCACATGTAGATCCTAACAATCTTTCCCTCACGTGTAAGCTCAGCTTAGAACATGCAGTAGAAGTTCAATACACTCACTTAAAGAGATCATCAAGAGGGGGCCCAAGTCCGAGCCCATCAATATATCTAGTTTGATCCACCTTAACTCAAAAACTTAAATCAATGAATTATGAGCTCACTAGAATATATTAACTAGGCCAACTATGATATATTAACTGCTCTATACTATATTAATTCTCTAATATGAGATTTTTCTAACAGAACTCACTCATATGTGCATCATAATAATCTCCCCTTCATGTGTGAGCTCAATCCGGAAATCGCAATCATCGATTTTGGTACGATTTGTTGAGAGTACACAGTAGAAGTTTGATACCTTTACCTAGAGATATCGTCAAGAGGGGGTCAAGTCTAAGTTCGTCAATTTATTTAGTTGGACTCACCTCCATTCAAAAGCTCAAGCCAATGAGTTATAAATCAACTAAAATATATTAACTGTTCTACACCACATTAATTCTCAAATGTGGAATTTTTCTAACACAATTCACTCACCCATGTTTCCTAACAAATCCAAAGTACTATTTTGCTATGACAATTAACTCGAATGTCTTGTATTGTTCTGCCTTTGACTTATGTCACTTATGCCATGTTCACTTATGTTATGGAGCTTCTTATTCTCTTTTTGTGGTATGCAATGGAACTTATTACCTATTGATGCTCATTTGTTGAGTTTTATACGTGGCACCGAATTATTCTTGCATGGGAGTAAATTCAAAATGCTTACATACATGTCCTGCAATTCATTTATTGAATAACATATATTGATTCTAGTGATGCAACTACTCTATATGTTCCTGTTGGAATTCAAGTTGGCAGAAGACGACTTACCTGATTCCGATGCGTAAACAGCAAATGGCCCCGGAACGAACGTTGAATTGCGAATAAATCACGACCAACACTACCTCACGTTAGTCTGGATGCAATTACAAGGAAAACACCCGATTTCCACGGCGTAAATGCCGATCGTTCTTGCAAAAGTGAAATGGAATTCCTTTTCTTCTTTGATGAAAATGGAGAGAAAATTTGGTGCGAATGAATTGCCAACCATTCCAACGGTTGTGTTCGGGAGCCTTTTATACGTCTCCCTTCGTACCCCTCCATTTGTGTCTTTCCATCGTAGCATATCAAGTCTAAATGATGCGGTCCAATCGCACCCCATCATGGACGTACTAGCTAACTAGCTAAAGTACAACAGTTCCAAAATGCAAACTTATTGTACACAATTCATTCAACAAAGAAACTTCTGACCCATATTTCTTGCCAGAGTTATAGGTGTCAATTGTGCTATGCCGCAGAAATATGTCTATTACGAAAAGGAAAATTGATAGACTTTTATTTCAAGAATGCACTTAATAGGCCTAGATGAAAGCGAATATTTTCACCCTTCTCTGTAATAATGGCAATTGGACAATCCTAAGCATTTTTGGAGAAGCTATTTAATTTATGAATTTAATGGGATGGAAAAGCAGACTAGCCGATTGAAAGAGTAAATATTTTGGAAAAATTGCAGTCACATGGTAAAATGTCTCAAGAATGTGGCTGAAATTTTTATGTCTGGTTGACAATCATCAAGAGTTACTCATCGTAAGCTTGTTGATTAAGAAACCTTCCAACTTAAATCAATGTAGCACATATGTGAGGACTAACTTCCCCATACTCTCTCTCTCTCTCTCTCTCTTAGCAATCCCCCAAAAGAATAAGAATAAATCATAAATAGGATAAACTGCAGGAGTGGTAGACATGTGTAATTAGGGTCATTTATTACATTTGCATTCAATTCCCTAGTGTTTAGTGGCCATAAAATTTTTGCTCATGGCTTCACAGATTTAACTTACCTTGAATTGATAGTTTAGGTTCACAATTTGGTTGTAGGCCTATCTTCAAAAACTTCAAAACCTAATTTCAACGTTCCATTCAGCATATTGAGATTAGAAAAGAAACATCAATATCCCAGTGTAGTTATATTGAATTTTACCATGCTAAATTGTAAAAGGTCAAGAGGTTCATCTTTGTGGGAGTAAGGAGCATTTGCTTAACGCTTTCAATCAGTTGTTGCAAGTTACTACTAGCAAACAATCTACTTGTTCCTTGCCATAATATGAGTGATTGACTAGAATGCAATTGGGTACCTTACTCACTAACATTAAAAGATATTGCCGATTGCTGTCATTGTAATTTTATTTTGAGAGAGGATATGATAAGGAGAGTTGCATTAGAATTTGATGGTTTTAAATTACATTCTATCCATAAAAGTCATCCGGTTTTGTGCAAGAGTTACTACAAGTGCACGAATCCTGGGTGTCTTGTGAGGAAGCATGATCTACAATTTTAAAATGGTTGCTTGGCAACTTCAGCTTGAATAAATAAATGGGCTCTGTTTCATTATCCTTGGAGAATTTGGTTGAGAGGTCCTAAATAGATTGTGATTTCTTGACGGTTTGCTCGTACTCTCATTTCAATTAATGAGGCTTCCTCACGCCAGTAGTAATTTCATCATTTAAGCAAATTGATCAACAATTGAAATGTCGTGTGAGTTACTTAGTTTTTCACATTTTATTCTCCATATTTTTCTGATCTTTATATTGATGATTATTATTCTCAAGTATTAGGTGAAATAGTCCATGATGATTGGTTTTTTTTTTTTTTTTTCTATCATCTCATAGCAATCCTTTGGAATCTTATGGAGATGATACTTCTAAAGATGATGGACAACGTTCGACAGATTTCTAATTATTTTTCCTCATTGTCTAAGAATTTTTACAACATGTTAAATTAAAGTCCCAAGGAAAATGAGAAGTTGTTAATCTCAAAAAGTGACGGGTGGATTTTAACAATAAAATTATATTTTGGAAATTGAATGTCTTTTGTTTATCCGATTGCAGAAGAGAATAGGAGCTATGAGGCTATGACCTTGAATAAAATGCATATTGGGACCAAATAAAAGATCAAAGGAAGAAAGGAACAAATCGAATAACATAAATGAAGGGCGACCGGTTCAAGCAATGTTATCTTAATAATCCTTTAGGGTTTAAACGAGATTGAGCCTTACCTTATCCACTATAATCTTAATAATTTATCACTAAAAAAAATACATGATTTTAATCATTATTTATTGGATTTTTTTTTTTTTTTACCATTTGGATTGCAATTATGACTTTGTCAACCTTGAATTTTCACAATTTTAATGGATAATATTTTCAACTCAAACCGCACGTTATTGATGTGGGAGACTTGAATAATCCCATAAAAAGGGTATTTGTATTAGTCTACGTTCCTATCATTTTATCCTTAAAAATTTTAGCAAATATCTTTTTTTGAGAAATGTGTTACTTCTTTGATGCCAATAAGTATATCTTGTCACGTTTAAATTAATTAAGATTTTAAGGCGAACTTGTGCCAATTATGTAAGGTATAAACAAAAGAAAAAAGGATAAGATGGAAACCGAAGATTGGCCCGTATTTCAATCTATCATGTGAAAAATAAATCATGAAGATGAATTTATGTGAAATAGAAGAAAGGGAATATTATTAGATATTTTTTTAATGCTATGTAGAGTTCATTTTTTTACATGTTTTTTTGTCTCGTGTTATATTATTCTCCACCAGCTTCGGCAACTAATAACTGTATCTGTAGCAAGAGAGCTATTTTTTTGCCATAGCTCAACAGTTTTCTCTCCTTACCATTGCACCGAAGAGGCATGTTCAAAACAATGTCATAGGCATATTCTCTGAATGGATGGACTCACTTCTAACCTTTGTCATTTCCCTTTTGCCAAGAGACAATGTCGTTTTTGAAACTCAACATCTTTAAAGAATCAATTTCATCAACTTCATTTGGCTCCATGATCATAGATTATTGATGGGTACTTTGTGATCGATTGGTTAATTGTAGTATTACGTTTCCAAATGGCATCATCTCATTTAATTTTGTTAGTCTATCTCTTAGGTGACATGTCATGAAATGGGAACATTTGATTTGGTTTGTACTTGTATTACATGTAATGATGTAATTTTTCTCTGAATGATCAAGTAAAAATTTTTCAAATCTTTTGTTTTGTGTATACTTTAATTGTTATTAATGTGGTATATAGATAAGCAGTCACACATTTAATCGCTCTATGGATGCAAGAAGAGTACAAGATGCACATATAATTTTTGTGATTCCTAAAGTTGATTATATACCTTTTCTAGTTTTGCGAAAAATGAGAGATGGAATTTGTGGAAAAATTAGAAAGCAATCTGTTGAGGCTCGCTTATATGTACACAATAGCGAAATTCAACAACTTTCTTGATGTTGACATGTGTTGCCTCCTTTGCATGAGGTGTTCTTGGATAAAATTGTCCAAAATTACTGATTTAGTTTAAATATTTCAATTTTATCAATTGAATCCTAAACATTTTCATTTTTTGCAATTTGAGTCAATCCAGCTAATTTTAGTAAGAAATTACTAGCGTGAAGGCCGGTTGTTTTACATGACATAGTCGACGCCAAGCGTTGACAATTATAAAAATATTTTAATAATTATTTTTCTTTTCATTTTTTCTTTCCTTCTCCTCCTCTAGCTAGTTGCCAGACCTCCACCATCGGCTAGAGGGGAGGGCAGGGAAGAAAAAAAAAGGAAATTTTTTTTCTTCTAAAATATTAATAAAAAATATCTATGTTAACACCGGTTGCGCCACGTAAGACGATCAATATTCACATTAACGATTTCTGATAAAAGATGGCTAAATAGATTTAATTGATAAAATACGAAAAGATTTAGAACTTAATTGGCAAAATTAAGAGATTTAGAATTGAATTAATAAATGTATAATAGGTTGATGACTTTTTGGACAATCTTCCCGGTATTATTGACCATCCAATAATATTTTATCACATTTTTACTCTCATTTAACTTGTATGCCATTTCAACTGATATTCTTGATTTATATTGTGTTTTTACACTGCACCTCTCTTTTTTAATGGCTACATTTGTCAAATATTTTATGTGTCTCATCACTAACACAAAAATTAATACACCAAAAATTAGAAAAATGCTAATACACTTGCCCTCTTGAGGTTGTTTTATCCATCTTAAATCTAAAATGAATTTCTTTGACTAATTAAATATAGAGAATATAGATGTGCATAAATATAAATATGGTGGTGAAATTCCATTTTGGACCTAGACAACTTATATAAATGTAAATTCACGTCACACTCATATGATCATCCACGATCTGAATTTATGACATTTAAATTGAGTAAATATAATGGAGAAAAGTATTCGTACAATTTAAATTTTAAAAAATCTTCATTATATTGCTTGATTAGCACCATTTCAATTTTCATGTTTCAAAATAATAATAAAATATCAGGAATAGCCCCCGAAAGTACTGAAATCTCCTTTTACTATGTCATAGTGCCAGATTAAAACAATGCATTGTCTCATGTTATTTGCCAAGGAAAATGAGTTACTTCAAATTAAACCCTTTATTCAAAATTGAATTTTGGATAAAACAACTCCACAAATTGAAAACATTCCACAAATTTCCATCAGAGAATGGTCATCTTTTAATTGAATCCAATTTTAATTTTTCAGTGAAACAACATGATTACCATGATCGATGCTATGAGCCCGCCATGCGCCGACTAGCCATCACACCACCTTGCCTCCCTTTTGCCACCACCCTGTCGTCATAGGCCTAGGCGAAGCCTTAAGCCTTGAGCCTTGAGCAAAGCCCTTTGCCTTTATCCCTTTGTCTCTACGGGTTGTCAGCCGACCCTGGAGATCCCGAGTCTATCGTCCTACAACACCAGCAATCTCCATCGTCCAGCAAAGCCCCTCCAACCTTTATCTTTGTGAGTTTGGGCTCGAGACGTTGGACTCGACGTCGACATCCCCGGCCCTAGAGATCATAGATTTGGCATCCTCCGAGCCAACAACGCCAGTGGCGACCTCCATAACATCTAGCAAAGAGATAGGACAACGAATAGTGATGGCTGATACTGTTTGTTTATTTTTCAAATTTCTCTTTTCCTTTTAATCTTTATTCAAATTTTAATTCGGGCAAATATGCCCTACTCTAGCTGCCAGAAAAATCAATTATTCATTTACCGACGGGTCAAGCCTTATTTAAGATTGATTTGATCACTTCAAACCATTCACTTTAGACCCTCTATCAAAAATGAATCTTATTGGGAAATTTTGGGCCTGCATGTTTGTGTTTCTTTTTTTTGTTCATGAACAGATTTTCTTTTTTTGTTAAGGGAACAAAAAAAAGAATGTAAACGCATTTATTTGTGTTTTTGTTTAAAATCTTTTTTTTTTTGTTTCTAACAAAATTAGAACGAAATAAGAAATAAAAAAAATATTTTTGTTCCAAAACACTTTTGAAGAACAAATTTTCTTTCGCATTTCTTTTATTTTTCTTTTTTTCTTCTTTTTTTTTCTTTTGGCGGCGGCCTTACCAAATCTGTGAACCCGATCTCGTCCAGCCAAGGCGAGGCCAAGCCTCGCCGGCGCGGGTGAGGCTCGGTCTCGCCGGGGGCGGTGAGCCTCACCATGGCTAGGCGAGGCCGCCGGCCCTCGTCGGTCGGTCGTTGGTTGGCCGAGGCCGGCGAAAAGCCAAAAGAAGAAAAATAAAAATAAAATAAAAATAAAATAAAAATATTTTTAAAAAAGAATATAAATTTACTAAACGTGTTTATTCATTTTTTATTTCCGAATAAATTTACTAAATGCGTTTTTCTAGTTAAAAATTATTTCTTAACAAAATAATTTTTTATATTTCTGTTCCTAACAATTTTTGAATAAAAACATATAGAAAAACTCACCCTTTCTAACCTCGCACGTTACATTTTCACTTCAAAAGGCAGGGGATAGTCGTCGGAGCATTTGACCACTCTTCTCTCCTTCCTTTGGCTCCGCACCGCTCTCCGTCGCGCACGAGCCTCCGTCGAAACGGTGCGCGTTCGGCCTGCATCTACAAACCGAGGTCGGCGGTTTATAGCCGTAGCGCCTCGCCGGCGGCGGCAACCCCGCATCGTAAGTCCTCGCCTTTTCGCTGTATTCCATTTCGAACCCTAAATTTCTTCCCCGGGAGCTGATTGTGCTGCCCTTGAGTTCATTTCAATCCGAATCTCGCGATCCTGTCGATCTTTTTCCAATCCCTACTTCGTGTTTTTTGTGTATGTTCTGTTGTGGTTTTGCTGCTTCTTGCGATCAATTCGTTCGATCGGTGTATTCAGTGAACTCGACAGTGTAGGAATTGGGCCGTAGAGCTGAGGGAGGGAGAGAGAATCGCTGCTTGTTCCTGAGATATCACCGGAAACGAGATGAATCCGCTTACCTTGGTGAAACGCATCCAGAAGATAAACAGTAGAGAAGCGGCCTTGGGGATATCGGACGAAGCTTCGTGGCATGCCAAATACAAGGAATCTGCGTATGTGTTCGTCGGCGGCATTCCCTTCGATCTCACCGAAGGCGATCTCCTCGCGGTTTTTGCCCAGTAAGTTTGCATCTATTGCATCTTGTTCGTGGAGTCAACGATCCTTGATGACCTTCAGAACAAGAAAAATGTAGTAATTTCACAAACGGTGACCAATAAGTGGCTTGAAACGACCAAATTCAAGTAAATGGCTCAAGTGTACCACTTCGCGAGGTGTCATTTCATTTCACTGATTTGGGAACTCCTTCGACACGCGAAGCTTGATTGGAAAGGACCAGACTTTTGGACTTGTGTAACCACATTTTGCCCATTCATCTCCATGTTTTTTCTGAGCATCTACACATATCACATACATATTATAGCTCTTACCTGCATTCTTAGCTGATTTCGAGGCTTTGAGATGTGGAATTCTGACCCATGGGTAGGGAAATCACCAGCTGCTATGATGTTTCAATTCTTTGTATTAGTTGGCATAGTCGGTCCAGGCTGCAGAGACTGTGGAGTAGAGAAAGTTATTAGCATTGGGTGCATATCTAGAAGCCTAAGGTCTCGAATACTTTGATTTCCCAAATATTGCAGTATGTATAGTTTTTTAAGATTTATTCATATGTTTGTGGAATTGATGTCTTGCTCTTTGTGAAATCAAGCTTTTAGTAAACTGTGATTGATATTTGCTCTTCTTCAGTTCCTTTATCAAGGGGTACAGATAAAGCTGTTTCAATGGGGTCTCTTGCTTCATTGTCTTTTTAATGGATACATCTGTTAATTTGAATCTTCATTGCGGCTTTTGAAATTGATTTTGACATTTTTTTTTTCATTAATTAGTATTCTAATGGGTTTCTGAAGGTATGGAGAGATTGTCGATGTAAACCTTGTTAGAGACAAGGGTACTGGTAAATCGAAAGGCTTTGCATTCATTGCATACGAGGATCAACGGAGTACAAACCTTGCTGTAGGTTGGTCTCTCGCTCCCACCCCTACCCCCCCCAACCAAATCCATGTACATGAATGGTTGCGCATACTGGATGGTTGTTTTGACGTTCTGTTGTTTAGACTGATTGTTTAAGCTCTCATGATTCTCGTTGATGGTTAGATAATCTGAATGGAGCGTCAATATTGGGTAGAATTGTAAGAGTAGACCATGTCAGCAACTATAAGAAGAAGGAAGAAGAGGATGAGGAGGAAGAGCAGAGGAAGAGGGCAGAACGGGGCGTGTGTCGTGCTTTCCAAAGAGGGGAGTGCACTCGAGGAGCTGGGTGCAAATTTTCACATGATGAGCAAGTAAGATGCTTTAGCATCAGTTTGATGTTGCCATTATAGTGCTTTCTTGGAACATATAATGGATGCACTTGAGATGCTTATTCTTCTGGAATCTGGACAAGGAAATACGCTTGAAGCACCTTGAATTCAAGTCTGATGTTAGCATTTGCTTTCTGCGCTTAAGTTGGTTGAGCTTTCTTTTCACTTGAGAAGATGTAGATGGTATAATCCCTTTAGTGATCCCTTTGCTGCAATACCAAATTTACTGGCTGGAACTAGAAAGTATTGGGATTTATAGTCTTTCTTGTTTCTTCTGGTTTATTTTAGAGGCAAGGGAACGGATGGCTTGAATTGAAAGGTTTTTCTTTCTTCCTTTTTGCAGTGATTGTGTTTTTAAATGCAATGAGTTACACTCTGTCTGATCAAACTATATATATATATATATAACATACGCATATCTATGAGAGTTCATGGATTGTCTCTGTGTATATAGTATATTCAATTGGCAATTTAGACATTGGTCAATAAAATTTTTATAGGGATTCTGATTCTGAATAATGTTAAACACCTCTACATGACTGCCGTTCATGCCAAGCTGGGAACCATTAATCTATTTAATCAGAAGCTAGTAGAGATATTAAATCCGTGGTGTTCTGTTGTGTTGAGTGTTCTATTTGGAAGCAAATCGCATGTCTTTTTTTTTTCCAAGCATGCTTGCTGTCTATTAATTGATGGATTCGTTTTTGGTGATCTTCTATTATCAGAGAGCTGCTAATACTGGCTGGGGTGCCAAGGATGATGATGGGCAATGGGGTCATGACAAGTTTGATGGTCCAAAAAGGGCAGATAAAAGGTCTAGTGGTCTCTCACACAATGGTCTTCCCGAATCTAGAGCGCGAGATGGCCATAAGTCACGAAGTATGGATTCAAGTTTCACTGCAAAGGAGAGGGAGGCAGACCGTCAAAGCGAGGAGCATAGAAAATCAAGAAGGCACGATCCTGATGATTTTGAACAGAAGTCACGAGGGAAGTTTGATAGGAGGGAGGATAAGAACTTCAGGAGGGACAGTAATAATGACAATGTTGAGCGAGGTATGAAAGACCGGGATAGGAAAGAAGAAAGGACTAAGAGGTACGATGATGATCACGAGCCCAGAAGGAGAGAAGATTATGACAGGAGAGAAGAAAAGAGATCGAGACAGCATGACGACGACGATACAAAGCCTAGATCAAGAGATGGCTATGAGAGGAAGGAAGAGAGTCGATCCAAGAAGCACGAATCAGATAGTAGGTCAACATATGATAGAGAACCATCTTCTCGTCGTAGGAAGGAGAGATGACAATTCTCATATGGTGGGATGGGTTATCAGATGGGTGACTTCCCTTCTATGATTGAACCTTGGTCTTGTAGTCTTCTGAGAGAGAGGATCCCTATCCAATTGCTGTGGGTGGACAAGGATTTTCCCTTTGTGCTTGCATTAGCTATCCAGGAAATTCGATGGCTCAGCTTTTTCATATTATAAAGCAAATTTGATGGAAGGTTCAAGGGATAGATTACAGATAAAAAGTTGCTGAATCCTGCATGGATAGACTGGTACCAGAAACTTACTAATTCATTAAAGAATCAAAATGATAGTTACTATGCGCTTTTGTCAGAACAAACCGTGAGAATCCTAGGAAAAGAAGCATGCTGAGAAGAATCATTCTTCTACTTTGAATCTATGTAGCTCCGGTAAACTTTGCCCGTTTAATGGAGATTATAATGGGATCTTAGGGTTGAAATATATGGAACGGAACAAGTAGGGGTGAGCGTACCGGAGAACCGGACCCAACTCCCCTCAGTTTCAGATTAGTTCTTTCACTCTCTTCTCCTTGTCCACTCCAACGTCTTGACTCCCTCGACGCCAACTCAGCTCGCTTCTCTCGATGACTCGATGTCGCTCGCCACTCTCAACAACGCTCCCCCCCAACCGATTGCGTTCGACGCCACTCGGCCCCTCGACGCCCACTCAGCGCCGCTTGACCCCCTTGACACCTGCTCGGCGCCCTCAACACCCTCGACGCTCGCTTGACGCCTCTTAGCCCCTCTATGCTGCACGGCCCCCTCGATGCCCGCTCAACCCCCTCGACGCCGCCCAACGTCCCTTGATACCGCTTGCCGCCCTTGACACTGAAGAAACTCACCTCTTCCAGTCTCAATTGCAGGCCCAATCTCTTGTCATTTCTGCTCTTAACTGTTAGATTTAATCTAACATTTTAGCTGCTTTATTTGGTCAATTCATGAGATGTGGGAGTGTCATGCTTGTGTACCGAGCTGATTACGAAGGTCTATATTGCATCAACTGTGAAGAGTACAAGGTAAGACCTTAAACCTTACATTGTCAATGTTGTTCCGGGGGTCACATATCTATAGGTTGTGACCGTCAGTGTTCCTATTCCAGTGCAATTAGTGCTATTACCTTTGCTAATTCTTTCCAGAAAAAAGAATACGAAGGATCTTTCTAGTTTATTTGAAGTCGTAGAATAATGTTGTTGGCTCTACATGTTTTCTAGGATGAGAAAGATCTGCTGGATAACAACCGTTGTCCTATGAATCTGAAGTCCCGTGTTCGCAGAAAGGAGGATAACTATATTTTTGCCTTATCAAAGTATCAAAAATCCTTGGAAGAGAATCCAGAATTCATACAGCCACCATTTCGTTTAAATGAGGTGAGACAATGTCTAACCTCTCTATTTAAAGGCAATGTTCCATTGTTGTCTTCTTTCAGCTGAATTAATCTTTTTATATGCACTTGAAGTGAGTTGGGCATCGCTTTTAGAACAGTGAGCAACACTTTAATAAAAGTTGGATAACTGTGGTAACATCTTTAGACAAAGGTCTTCCTTCTGCAATTTCTGTTTATACAAATTTGTAGGCAAGCTTGATATGTTACTTGAGTTTTTCAGTTGACTGGAAAGAGTCGGAAAAGAAAGGAAATGAAGCACATCTGGCCTCCTCCTTAACCATGGGTGATTGTTATTTTGTTTCTTCCATAATAGATTATTGCTATTTGAGGAGTGTGTTGGATAATTAGGAGAATATTTTCATTGACATGAAAAGGCTTTAAAACAAAGATCATCTTACTAGACGGTGCCATAATCTGTATTGGACCGTGTTTTGAAACTTTTCAAACACGAGGGGTTACTGCTACTGCTTTTAGAATTCTCAAGTCACTATTTAGGAGAGGAGATAATGAGCAAACTTGGGGTCTTACGATGAAATCAGTCATAAAAGCTGAAGGTTTTGCTACAGCATAACTCAAATCAATTGAAGTGGCTGTTCAGTGATGAGTTGCTGTATCTATTATTTGGTGATGTTTTTGGCTTTCATATGTATCACAATCAGTGGAAGAGGTTTGTAAGGCATGTTTTCATGCCATCTCACTTATGATAGAATGAAGCTGAGCAGCTTGCTTGTTCAATTGACATGAATAAGGTGGTTTAGTTCATATTATCTGTAAAGCCTTCTTTTTCTACTAATAAAGGTGAAAACATAATTGAGCATTTTTTTCAAGGCCAAGAGTCCATCAACATCAACTATAACCATTCTAGGATTGTCAAGGTGTCAGACCTCATTATGGTGAGTTCAGGCTATTTTTCTGTGTTAATCATGATTTGAAGGATAAGCTCAAAAAAAGAGCAAGGATTAAGAGGTATAAAGTTGTTTATTATTGTTGTTTTCATTTTCGTTTTATTAAACTAAAAATGAAAAAAAAAAAAAAAAAAAACCGTTGGAACCCGAAACCGACCTCATAATCTAAAAGCACTATTTAGGAGAGGAGATAATGAGCAAACTTGAGGTTACTAGACCGTGGTTCTGACTGGTAGATTCCAGGTTCCAAAAAATGAGGAACGTATACCCGAGGGTAGGTTTCAAGTTCCAATCGAAATCTGTAAAGAACTGGAAGCCGCTCACCCCTAGGTAGAAGTCAGAATGGCCATACAGACAATTCCAGATAATGAGAATGGACATACGAAATGATTCCTAATATGAAAAATCGATTGGATTGCTACCAACTAACCTTGTTGACAATTCATGTTCACTTCCCACTGTCGGTCATACACAATACGACAACTTTGCTTTTGGCCAAGCACAAGTGGATGGCAACTAGAAATCATGCGCATGACTACAAGAATTAGAAATTTTGTAAGTCAACATCGATTGTTTTTAGGGTATGGAATCAATTACTGAAACTGTTGAGATTTCCTCATGTAATTTTTATAAACATGAGCCCTGCCTTGGCCTAGCAAGGTCTAGCCTTGCAAGGTCGCCAGACCTTGCCTAGCCAATCGTTAGCCATCACCGTGGCCGACAACTGACAATGAGCAAGAAGAAGAAAAAAGGAAAGGAAAAAAAAAAGAAGAAAATTTGGCTTGATTATGAAATTGTTCTCGGAAATAAAGAAGTATTTTTTTCTACTTCTTAATTACGTTGCAAATCTATTATCGGGAATAAATTTGTTTTTGTAAACAAAAAAAAAAGTTATCAAACGGATTTCTATTCTTTTTTTTATTTTATTTCGGAAAACAAAATAATAGAATTAGACATTGTTTGATCGATTATTAAATAGGTCATAAGCAACCTCCACTCCATTCAATTGGCCAATGATGCCCCCGGCACCTTCATCCTTTTGCCTAGACCAGTCTATTTCACATTTATCTATAGTTGTGTATAGTAATAATATTTATTGCGGAAATTAAAAGCTTATATTGAGCGAGAGACTAATCCATGAGGGCATAAAAAACCAATTACTCCAGATACTAATCACCTATGGTCTTCCATTCCCCAATGCTGAAGCTCGACTGATCAACCATTTTGAGTAACAATGTGCAGAACTTTCGATTAGATTATTAATTAGTGGCCATACGTTGAAATTCATCTCGGCACTGGAAGTTGCAGTTTGATTATTGAAAAAATTATCAAAATTCGATTTCTTCCAACTCAGCTCGTTCTTGAGCTATACGTGAGTTCAAAGTTCACTCTTCCTAGAAGTCCTTTTAAATCGTCAAGTTCATCCTAAAAGAAGGGTAATTCTTGTTTCTATTTGGGTGAGATTACTCCCACCGATTACCAAATACCCATGTATGCGGCTCATATGGCAAGGAATTATTGTGCGAAAACTGGTGAATGGGGAAACAATATTCTTCTCCGTTGGAAAGTCCACTTTAGTGTCTCCCAAGCAAAGGGATTGATTACAATTCACATGGACAATTGATTACAATTCACATGGACAAAGTTGATGCCCCGTCTAGTCGTGCAGAAATGCTAATGGACACGTTGAAAGAGCTCCAATAAGTAACAAATGCCGTGGGCGAAATTATTAGGAAAAAACAAGCATGTCCCCACATTGGTATGGCATTCTACAGGAATATTGACTTGTCGTGACCGGATAATATCTCAGACTTCAGCAACTTGAATTGACAGTCGCCCGTAAATAATCAAGTCGTTCCGACCCGAGTCTGAGATTTGGTGACTGACCTATCACCACCCAACAAAGCGTGTAGGAGGATTATAACTTCGCATCCCTTTCACATTACCTGAAATTATGCACTAATTTACTCTTCCCAATTTACCCGACGCGACAGCTCTGCTTTAGGCCGAGCATAATATAATAGTTGGACTCTTTCCCCTGCGTGGTGGGTCCACTTTATTTTTAAAAAGAAAATAGAAGAAGGTTTAAAAAGTCAAAAGAAAAAAAAAAGAAAAAGGGTAAACAGTAGTCGGTCACTTTTAAGAGCGTCACCACTTCGGCAAAGATTTAGAAAATATGAAAGGAAAGAAAGAAAAAAAAAAGAAAAAAGAAGAAGAAGAAAAGAAAGGGGAAAAAAGGAAAAGAGTTTTGGCACGTGCACTTTATAGATGTCTCGCCAAGCTGACTCGACTTTATAACACAACGCCCGGTAAGAGATTAAGCCCACCGTTCGTCCAGTCGAAGTAATTTATGGGTTTATGGCTCAAATTCGGAATTTTGAGAAAATTGAGCAACGAAGTCCGATTTTTGAATCGTTAAGCCATGCATTTTTATAGAAATGATACTTTAAGGTATTGTGGAGCCAAGGGATTTTATGGATTGTAATTTGAACTTACGGTTTGCCCAAAACAAAATTTCGAAGTTTCTCTCGTACAGTGAACAGTGCACATCTGGCAACTTCGGGTCCTTATTTTGTTAGTTTTCAGTTTGATTTTGGGATGATCAAATTGAGATTATTGTAGTATGTTAGAAGGGCTTTCTATTAATTATAAGTATATTTGGAATGGGGTTCGATAGAGAAAGTTATAGCGTAACTAAGTTTTACGTTCAAGTGCCGCATCACGAACGGCTTGAATAATTGTTTTGAGTATGCGATTTATTAGCATATACCAATCGTTTGTTAACGTTTAGGCATAATATAGCCATTTCGTGATTGACGTAGCATGTTACCCAAATTTAATATCATTTCTCGGTTAGTTGATAGGATCATGAGATCGAAGGATCAAATAACGTGTGTTATTTGATTTTGGGGCATTCCTAGGTAAGTAGTATTAATGTCTTCTTTAGTTTTGTGAAACTCATGTATTGGTAAGAGTAATCGACATATACTTGTGTAGAGAAGTGAGGACCCATTTGTTTTATAAAGATGGATACAGTGCTTGGTACTTTTGAGTTATTGTGGAATGATTCGACAAACCTCTCTTGGAGGGTTATGCATGCTGTTTTGATATAATTGATTTATGTGATTATGTGATGACTATTGAAATATATGTGTTGTGCTGAGGAAATCAAATGTGTTGTGAACAAGTAAAGAACAAAGTGCTACACGATAACGAAATTTCGTGTGAGTCACCTCTAGGGCTCTAAGGCCTTGCACTACTGACATGCGTAATAAATGGCTAAGTGCTACACAATAACATAATTTCTTAAGAGTCACCTCTAGGGCATTGTACTATTACTATATGTGGTCAATGGCTAAATGTTACACGATAACGTAATTTTGTGGGAGCTATCTCTAAGGCCTTGAATTTAGATATTGAGCGTGGAATAAATAATTGATATGAGATAGGATGAGTCCCATTATTAAACCAAATTGGTGATGCCTGTTTTGTTATTATGGATGAATGAGAAATTTTGCTATTTGATATAGCTAGGTTGAGGTAACATATAACGCATTTGTTCATGCAAGTTATTATATTTTTATTTGGCAATAATAAGCCATGTCTTGAGTTTTAAATGTGCAATATGGAAGTTTGATATGCTTTTATGATATGTGCTACTCACTGAGCTGTGGTTGCTCATTCCATTCATCTATCATATTTTCAGGTCCTAGGGTTAGCAACAAGTAGGACGAGAGCGCTATTGGGAAACTTTTGGGAGTTTAGCTTGGGGTATGGCTTAAGGAGTTGGTTATATAGTTGTTATAAATTTGTTGGGTTGGTTGAGTTCTGACTGTACATATTCTTTTTAGTCGACGATAGAAACTCTGATTTTGAAACCAACCTATTGGTTTATTTGATATGTATATATGTTTGGAGATATACATTTTGTTTTCAAGTAATTAGTTATATTTGAGGTTGTGTCTTTCGTGATGAAGTACGACTATGTCATCACCATTTTCTTATAGTTTCAGGGTGTGACATCTTTTGGTATCAAAACCTAAGTTTTGATCTTTCTAGGTAGAGATATGGGACATGAGAGATTGTGTGATAGGTTTAATGTGCTAACCTTTTTGATACTAAGGTGTAATTTTATTCTTCGATCCAAGTGATCATGTGTACCGACTCAAAGACTCTTGCCTTGCTTCGTAAGAACAGCAAAGGCAAGCGAGTCGCTACCCCTAATACTAGATGTGCCTTAAGCTTCTCGAGGGGCAGCTTTAAGGGGGAGACTAGAGGACTGATTTGATAGGAGTCCTGATTTAAATGAAGCTGAGGAAGAGCCCCAAGAGCCGGTTTCTCCAACTGAGTTCACGCAGGCGATGATTCACTAGAATCGTCAAGTGAAAGAATTAAGTGAAGGTGGAGTAGCTAGCTCATGCACCTTCGCCCAATTCAGAATGGCGGATCCACCTAAGTTTGATAGGAAGTTGGATGCTCTCAAGGCCAACGATTAGATTAGAAACATGGAGGGGATTTTCAGAGCTAAGAATGTTTGTGCTGACCAAAAGGTCAACTTCTCCACTCGATGCTAAGAAGGCGAAGCTATTAGTTGGTGGGAAGGAACTAGACCTGCTCTCGGAGATAATGATGCAATCATTTCATGGAATGACTTCACTAAGACTTTTAACGCCCAACTCTTTCTAGAATCTTTCCAAGCAAAGATGAGAAGCGACTTTGTCAATATATCTCAAGGTAGCTTGACAGTTATGGGGTATGCGACATGCTTTAATCGGTTAAGTAAATTTGAGGATGGTTTTGCGGCCAATGAAAAGCGTAAGGGTGAACACTTTAAACGTAGGCTTTGACTGGATATTCGTACTATACTCATACCGTTTGAACTAACAACATACAAAGATGTTTTGAATCGAACAATTAGGGTCAAGTAAGACATTTTGGAGCATGACACACAAGGAACGCATCAACATGAGATTTAAGCCCACCGATTACCAGGATAATCGTACTAGCGATAGTGGGAAGCGAAGAGATTTCAATCAGCTAGGTAAGTCTCAAAATCAAAGTAATCAAAGCCCTTGTGCTACTTGTGGAAAACTTCATGGCGGTCGTTGTTATCATAAATTAGGAGCATGTTTTCTTTGCAGAAAAATGGAACACATGGCACGTGATTGCCTCACGAAGAGGAATATTTCTACGAATAGTAGGATATGTTATATGTGTGGACAACTGGGACACATCGCACGCAATTGTTCTATGCGGAAGAATGCTCCTTCCATTGGTAGGCCCCAAGGGAACCCACAAAAAAACAAAGTGCAAGTGGGAAAGTTTTTGCAATGACAAAGGAGGATGCGGAGGTGTTTAATGCAGTTGTTGCAAGTAACATTTCTATTACTTCACAACGTGCTTATGCGTTATTTGATTCTAGTGCTACGCATTTTTTTTTTTTTTGGTAAAGGGTAATGATATATTGAGCTTAAACCAACAAATACACAAGATCCGGTACCACAAAACTTGCACTCAACAAGACACAAACGTCTTATCGAGTGAAAGGACGCTGGACACAAAACACCGCAAAGCGGTCAACTCAAGCAAGGGCCGAAACATGAAGCCTAAGAACAAAGCCACACAGGGCCGAGACAACAAACTAAAAAGACAGACTAACCAAAAGGCCACACAGGGCCAAGAAGAACAACCCGCAAAGCTAGACTAAGGCGACCTAGGCGGTCGGCATAGGAGAGCTGAAGATAGACGGGTCAAGGCCTCAGTTTCTTTGTAACCTCTTATTTCTCGGGCAATCTTCCACGCTTTTGAAAGTTAAGGATTTATCCTTCACACCTTTAATAAAATGCTTTTTGATAGCCACAACCACAACCGGATGCTCTCTAAAGAGGATGCCGTTTCTATACTTTAAAATGAGATGGCACAAAGTTCCAAAAGAGAAACGACCAATGGCGTGATAGAAATCCTTACTAGAGAGGAATCTTATCGTCCACTGAAGATTTTCTGTCCAAGTCCCATTTCTCCGTGGGAGGTTGCACCTGGCCACCCAAAAGTAAGCCATACTAGCCGTGATGCAGCAATCAAAGAAGAGGTGGTCAATAGAATCCGGTGTGAGCTTGCAAAAGACACATAATTCACTCCCAATTCTCCAATAAGACATAAGAAAAGCTTGGGTAGGAAGCTGGTTCTTAGTGATCAGCCAGAGATTGAATTGGTATCTCAAAGTGATGACCTTGTTCCAAATAAAGGATGACCACACAACCCTGTCTTTTCTTCTTCTGAGTATATGCCAAGCTAACGCGATCAAGAAGACACCGGAAGGATTATCCCTCCATATAAATCTATCCGGAACCTCTGTGAGAACCGGAAGGGGCTGGTTCCAGGAATCCATAAATGACCTGAAGTCCTGACTCGCCGAAGAAAAAATGTTTGTAACAACTGCATACCAAGGCAGTCCCGAATCAGAGATAGTCTGCCATGAACAAATAAGATCCAGCGGACCTCTCCGATGCTAATGGTCAAACCAAAGTGATGTCCCATGTCCATCTCCAATCTTCCAGTGGAAGTTGAGGTGGAATTCGGATCTCAGGTGGAGGATCCTCTTCTAAGCCCACGAGCAGCTGCCCGGCGTCTTAGCCACCCAGAAGTTCGTCTTTCCCAGAAAAGTAGAGTGAATCCATTTGCACCAAAGAGACTCCTTATCCGTGAAGAGGATCCAGATGTGCTTGAGCATCACCGCCTTATTGTACTTTTGCAACCTCCGAATCCCAAGACCCCCTTCTTTCCTAGGGAGACAAACATCCACCCAGGAAACCTTAGCTCCTCCCCTGCCAAGGCTGAGCCCCTTCCATAAGAACTGTCTAAAAATCTGCTCGATACGATCTAAGACTGCTATGGGAATAATGAACACACTAGCCCAATAGGCTTGGATTGCATGGAGCACTGACCTTATGAGCTGAACTCTCCCTACAAAAGAGAGAAATCGAAGGGTCCAGGATTGCACCCTAGCCATTATGCAATCGAATAGAGCTACACAATCTGCCTTACCGAGTCTCGAGGATAAAATAGGCGCTCCTAGATAACGTGTCGGTAATTTTCTTTCCGCAAAACCGAGGGTATCATTTATCTGACTTCTCAAGTCATCCGATCCCCTTGCAAGAAAAACCTCACTTTTGCTGTTGTTCGGCTTGAGTCCACTCCATTCCGAGAAGGTATCTAGCCCATTCTTCAGCAGCAAGATGGAGGCCATATCCGCATGGCAAAAGAGGAAGACATCATTCGCAAAGAAAAGATGAGATAACCGAGTGGCCTTGCACCTCCAAGAGAACTTGAAGCCCGGCTGCTCCGCACGAGAAGTAAGGATCCCTGAGAAGACTTCCATAACCAAGGTGAAAAGATAAGGAGACATAGGGTCGCCCTGTCGTAGACCGCGGCTACTAGGGAAGAATCCATGGAGATCCCCATTCAAGGAGATAGAAAATATAGGAGTACGAACGCATATCATGATAAGACGAATGAAATGGTCTGGGTATCGAAAGGCACGAAGAACCAATTCAAGGAAATCCTAATCAACCGTATCATACGCTTTCTGAAAGTCTACCTTCACTGCACATTTGGGGAGATAAGGCAGCAGTGAAAGCCGGCGAATAACTCCCGGGCCGGGGAGAATATTATCCCTAATCCGCCGACCCTTAATGAACGCATTCTGAGAAGGGCTTATGGCGTCCTGAAGCACCGAGGCGATGTGGTTGGCCAATACCTTGGTAATACATTTGTAAATCGTATTGCAGCAAGCAATTGGCCTATAATCATTTACCAAGGTAGCATTAGGAATCTTAGGGATCAACACCAGGATGGTGGAATTAATCTCCCTTAACAGTCTCCCCGTAACAAAGAAATCTTTAACTGCTTCAACCGTCAAAGGCCCAACAAGATCCCAGTTACTCTTGAAGAATTCGACACCAAACCCATCTGGCCCGGGGGTCTTCCCACGCGCTAGAGAAAAGATAGTGTCCTTAATTTCCGCCTCCGAAAAGGGACGGCCAATAAAAGCGATCTGATCCTCTGAGAGTGGACGTTGGATAGCTTGCTGAAGGTCTCTGCAAGCCGGTCCAATAGGAGGAGATCGAGATGCAAACAGCTCCTTAAAGTGAGCGATAAACGTATCCTGAACAAGGCTCGGTTCGGAGACAAGGTCGCCATTCCTATCAAGAACCGATATAAACCTATTCCTCAGCTGCCTTGTGGTAACAGAGTGATGAAAGTACTTAGTATTTTTATCACTCATCTTAAGCCAACGGATTCTGGATTTCTGTCTGAAGAAAGCCTCCTCCTGACTCCTCAACTCAACGAAAGTCCTATGATAACTTTTTTCTAGCTCCGCCAAGAGGAAATTGGTCTGGTCGTGCTAAAGGTCCACTTGAGCTAGTCTAAGAGCATTTCTGGATTGAGCCACCCTCTCGGACAGGTTAGAGAAAGAGTCTCTATTCAGTTGCTTAAGACGCCCCCTGAGCGCTTTCAATTTGGTAACCAGCTTGAAGATAGGTACTCCATCACCCGAGGCCTCCCACACATTGGTAAGAATATCCTAAAAAGATGGGTGCTCCATCCAGAAATCAAAGAATTTGAAGGGCTTTCTTCGAAGAACTGGCTGGATCATCTTGACCACCATAGGAGAGTGGTCGGAAATACCGGACGGTAAAAAGGCAACTTCTGAGTAAGAGAAATGCATGCTCTAGAGAGCATTAACTAGCACCCGATCAATTTTCCTCCCTTTCCGATTAGCCCCTGAAGACGTCGACCAAGTAAACTTAAGTCCAACATATCTCAAGTCCTCAAGCTCTGCCTGACGCAGACACTGATTAAACTCATTAAAAGAGAGCGGCCAAGTGTTAGAACCCCCTAGCCTATCAGACGGGTCTCTTAAGGCGTTGAAGTCACCCGCCACCATCCAAGGTAAGTCGAAAATACAAGAACTCATCCTGATCAAGTCCACCCAAAGAGGTCTCTGAGAAACAAAAGAATTCTGAGCATAGACAACCGAGATACAACAACAAGAACCCGTCAAAATCAGTCTGACTCTTCCATGAATAACCTGATCATTGGAGGATATCACCTCAAAGCAGACCAGCGAAGGGTCCCAGCCGATCCACACCCTACCCCATGGAGAGAAATCATAGTTAGCAACCCACGTCCACCCCAATAATAGAACCGACGACAGAGAGCCAAAAAGATATTTCGAGATCTTAGTTTCCAATAACCCAACCAAGCACAGGCCACTAGAGAGTGCCCACTTACGAATCTCGGCTCTCCTCAAAGGATCCAAGAGTCCTCTAACATTCCAATAACCGAAGTACATCTACAACTATGTACAAAGCTACTCTATACAACGAAGAGCGAAGGGCAGTAAGGCCTACCTCCGTTTCTGAGGCTTGCGGCGCGAAGCTCCGGACGCCTTAACTGTCTCCACCGGCTCTAGGTCAGGGGCTAAGGAAAGCAAATTGTCTTGGATTGTCTCGACTGATGTAGCTACCGAGGGAGGAGGCTGAAACGGCGATCCAGGGGAGGAGATATCATCATCATCCGAGGAGAAGATAGCCACTTCCGAACCCTTTCCGCAGTCCTTTAGAGATGGGGCACGGGCAGGCCGAGCCCCAGCCATGAGAGAGAGCACAACTTTAGGGGGGGCACTAACGCCCCTAGACCCCTTGCGAGCATAGGCGAAAGGAGGGGAAGCCGCAATCGGCGGTTTGTCCCGAGAGGGTTGGTCAATGATCACAAAGAGAGAGGGTTCACTTGTCTTGGGGCCGTTATTCCTCTTCCTCCTGTTCTTCACCTTTTCTCCAAGGTTGGTCCTACTCGGGCAGAGCTAGAGTTGATTAAGGGGGGTCGCTGACCTCTGCTGGAGGTGTCTGTACAGAATTAATGGAGGGCTGAAGCCAATTCGGGTCTAACTCAGGCTAAGGTGGGACGGGGACATCTACAGCCCGAGGCGGAACAGGAGCAGCACAACAGCCGGAGGAGGAGTGGCCCTTCTCAGCGGAACTGGAGCATCCACAATCGGCGGGAGGGGGGGAATGACCGGCTGAGCAAGAGTGATCAAAGTTTGCCTGGTCGGACGACGAACAGCCTATCTTGTATTCGGGGTGCGCCTAGAGGGGTTTTCCCGGGGAGGAGCGCGGCAGTTATGGCCAAAAGTGTTGCAATCCGGACATGCAATCAGGAACCATTCATATCCAATGTTAATGGACCGAGAAACACCCTTCAAGGTGACTTTGGCCGTCTCAACTCTTGGTTGATTAGCCGTGACCTCAACACAAATTCTCGCGAAGGAGAGCATCTTCATTTGATCGGTCCTTTGATCAACATACAGCGGCTTCCCCCACCGCACTTGCTATCGCGCTCATCGCCGGCACCTTCCAACACTTAAGCGGCAAATTCCGCAAGCGAATCCAAACGGGAATGGCGGATTGGTCTTCTCTCTTAAGGTCCATGAGAGGCTTCCATTGCCGAAGTATTAGCGGCACTCTAGCAATCGTTACTGGCCCCTCTTCAAGGATCTTTCTCCTAAACCTGGGGTCCGGGATTTGGAGGAAGAGGAATCCTCGATCGTCGGGAAGATTTCCCCAATCTTGGAGCCCCACGTCTTCCTTAATGCTTGCTCCAACAAACCGAAAGGTAGCCTCCTTCTCCCAACCAGATATCCAACCAAGCAATCATGCCACTTCGGGTCCATGGCATCTAGAGCTTCGTCCGAGAGGTTCATAACAGCTTCTCCATCCACAAAAGTGGGCGGAACAAAGGACAAGTCAAAGCCTTTCACCGCCAACCGAGCCACATTTGCCCAAGAATGCACCGGGGCATCATGGTGACCAGTCAGAGGCTATGGCAGACGCTTGGAGACCAATCTCCCGCGGCTTCTTCCGTGGATCGATGCGGCCTTGAGGACGATCCCTGCAGGCTTTTCATCTTGCTGTTCGGCTGAGGATATCCCGAAGAGGTGGCCATATCCACACCTGGCTGAACCGAAGGCTGCGCATCCCCAATAGAGGGGGACAGATGCCCCAAAGGGCCAACAGCCAAAGGACGGCTAGAATGAGCGTTTCTGGCCAAAACAGATTCTGCAGACATTTCTACAAACACTTGGCCTGCATCCACTCTCAATCGAAGAATCTGTCCATCGTGCACCAAGGATCGAATCTACCAAGTTCCAATCACCCTTCCCCAATCCAAAGAAGACAGCCAACACCACAAACGCAGCAGAAAACACACCAACACAGGAATCCCGCACCAGCACAGCATCGAGCAAACCAGTGCAGCAGCTACGAACAGTTAAGGGGAGGCAGGATCAACTAACCTGGGAACCGGAACCAGAGGAAGCCGAGCCAGGATGATGCGGAAGAATCACCCTAGAAGAACCAAAGTCCCCAGTCGCTTCCCTTCAACCCGCAGCTGTGTGCCGAGCAGCCCCACCCACACACAGACCAGATCGCGCGCAGCACCAGAAGCAAAAACTAGGCAGAATTCAAAATCTAGGTCAAACGATTTCTCTCAATGTAGGCCATCTTATGCAAAACCGTTCGGTGGAAATGTAGACAGGGCTGAGCTGAAGTTTCCCTCCAAAAATCATCCGTAAAACACACATTGGAACTCCCAAAACAAGCAAAAGACTAGCCATCGAACCAGAAGCGAAAAGTGGGCAGAATTTGGAATCTAGCAGACGATTTCTCTCAATGTAGGTTGTCTTTTGCAAAACCGTTCAGTGGAAACGTAGAGGGGACTAAGCTGAAGCTTCCCTCCGAAAATGAGCGCATTCCGATTCCCACAACCCCAGGAATCAGCAACACACCAGATGAGTGAACAGTGACTCGGGAATCCGAATTGGGAGCATCCGGTGAACAGTACCCGAGAATCAGAAAATGGCCAAGCTCGCGCCTCAAATGTGAATTTCATGTCAATTGAATTTGCAAAGAAGCTCGATGTGTTACCTGACCCTCTTGAATGTGAATTGCATGTTGATACTCCTACTTGCAATTTCTTAGTTGCTCATCGTGTATTCAAGAGATGTGTGCTTTGGATTAATAATTTTATCATGCATGTGTATCTAGTGGAGTTATTTCAATGTTATCATAAGGATGGATTGGTTATCTACATATCGTGCTATTGTTGACTGTTTTTTGAAGAAAGTGATCTTTAGACTTCCAAATCAGCCCGCATTCTCTTTTTCAGGAGGTTGTCGAGACACTTTTCCAACGTTGATCTCGACTTCACAACCGAAGAAACTTTTGAGAAAATGTTGTTATGGTTATCTAGCTTGTGTAAAGACACAAGTAAGGTTATAGGGAAGTTGGAGAATATTCCTATTGTTAGAAACTTTCTAAATGTGTTTTCTGAAGATTTACCATGCTTGCCTCCCGATAGAGAAATTGAGTTTTGTATTATATCGATGCCTGGTACAGCACCGATCTCTAAGGCACCATATCGGATGGCACCCGCTGAATTGAAATAATTGAAAACGCAACTGCAAAAACTTTTGGATAAGGGTTTCATTAGACCTAGTGTTTCACCTTGGGGAGCTCCTGTTCTATTTGTGAAAAAGAAGGATGGTAGTATGAGACTTTGTATAGATTACCGAGAACTTAACAAGGCAACAATCAAAAATAAATATCCTTTGCCCCAAATTGATGATTTATTTGATCAACTTCAGGGAGTTCAGGTATTTTCTAATATCAACTTTCATTTTGGATATCATCAATTGAAGATAAAAACTGATGATGTGCCTAAAACTGCTTTTAGAACAAGGTATGGCCATAATCTATTGTGTGGTCAGATTAGTGTGAGCATAGTTTCCAAGAGTTAAAGCGACGACTGGTATCAGCTCCTATACTAACTCTACCTTCCAGAACTGGTGGCTTCATAATCTATTGTAATGCGTCTAAAGAGGGCTTAGGTTGTGTTCTTATGCAAAAGGATAAAGTTGTTGCCTATGCCTCTAGACAATTAGAATCACATGAAAAGAACTACCCCACTCATGATCTGGAATTAGAGGCAGTTGTGTTTGCCTTTAAGATATGACGACACTATTTGTACTGTGAAAAATATGAAGTTTTTACTAATCATAAGAGCCTAAAGTATATCTTTACTCAGAAAGAACTAAACATGAGGTACTGAAGATAGCTAGAACTTCTAAAGGATTATGACTTGTTTATCAATTATCATCCAAGTAAGGTTAATGTGGTAGCGGATGCCTTGAGTTGTAAGTCCTTTGGAAATATGGCAACTTTGCTCACTCTTCATAAACCTATTCTTGAAGATATGAGGAAGTTGGACTTAGAGGTATTAGTGCATCAGCTTTGTGCTCGATTAGCCAACCTTTGAGTACAATCGATGTTGATTAACGGAATTAAGGCTAAACAAAATGAATATCCTCAATTGTAGAAATTCAGAGAAGGTGTGGAAGCTGGATGACAAGCGGATTTCAGTTTACACGTAGATGGGTCCTTAAGGTTTCGCAGTTGGCTATATGTTCCTAATGACTTAGAGTTGAAAAGGGAGATCTTGTAGGAAGCTCATAGCACTAGATTCTCTATTCATCCCGGAAGCACCAAAATGTATAGGGACTTGAGAGAAAACTTCTAATGGATCAACATGAAAAATGATGTTGTAAAATTTGTCGATCAATATCTAGTTTGCCAGCAAGTGTAAATTGAGCATTAAAAATCGGGTGGATAGTTGCAACCTCTAGAGATACCTAAATGGAAGTGGAAGCATGTCACCATGGATTTTGTAGTTGGTCTACCAAGGATGTTAAGTGGTAAGAACATTATATGGGTTATCGTTGATCGATTGACTAAGTCTACTCACTTTTTTATCATATTGATTCAATCTTTCGATCAATGGAAGACATGGCAAAGAGATATGTTAATGAGAGAGTGAAGCGTCATAGAGTTCCAATAACCATCGTTTCTGATAGGGATCCTAAGTTCATGTCTAACTTTTGGAAGAGTTTGCAAGGAGCATTGGATGCTAAACTCAACTTGAGTATAGCTTTTCACCCACAGACAAATGGATAGTCAGAGAGAACAATCCAGACATGAGGATATGTTAAGATCATGCATCATCGACTTTGGCGGTTCTTGGGATGAACATCTACATTTGGCCAAATTTTCTTATAATAATAGTTATCATTCCAGCATTAAGATGGCACCATTTGAAACTTTATAAGGCCGAAAATGTAGAAGTCCTATTTGGTGGGACGATGTTGGTGAGAAGAGGCTAACTGGCCCCGAGTTCATTCAACAATCAGAAGAGAAAGTTGGTTCGGGAACGTCTCAAAATGGCTCAAAGTCGTCTAAAAATTTATGCGGATCTTAAACAGCGCAAGTTAGAATTTAGTGTGGAAGATTATGTATTCTTAAAAGTTTCTCCTACGAATGGTGTAATGAGATTTGACACATGTGGAAAGTTGAGTCCAAGATATGTGGTACCATTCTTGATCTTAGAAAGGATTGGTGAAGTTGCTTATAAATTAGCTTTGCCATCGGTGCTATCAGGTGTTCATAATGCGTTCCATGTTTCTTTGTTACGAAAATATGTGCCAAATTCTAATCATGTGCTAGACTTTACTCTATTGAGATTACGGGAGAATTTGACATATGAGGAACAACCTATTGGCATCGTCGCTAAGAAGAATAAGATGCTGCAACAGCGAACTATTCCTTATGTACAGATACAATGGAAAAATCATACCGAGAGAGAGGCTACTTGCAAACTTGAGGAGGAGGCAAGACGCAAATATCCTCACTTGTTTGAAAGCTAAATAAGTTCAAATTTCGAGGACGAAATTTCTTTTAAGGTGGGTTTAATGTAATAGTTGGACTCTTTTTCCCTTGGTAGTAGGGTCCACTTTGTTTTTAAAAAGAAAACAAAATAAAGTTTGAAAAGTCAAAAAGAAAAAAGGAGAAAAAAAAAAGAGAAAAAGGGTGAACAATGGTCGGTCACTTTTAAGAGCGAGAGGGAGAAAAGAAGAAGAAGAAGAAGAAGAGAAAGGGGAAGAAAGGAAAGGGGTTTTGACGCGTGCACGTTGTGAATGTCTCACCAAGTTGACTCAACTCCATAATGCAACGCCCAATAAGAGATTAAGCCCATCATTCATCCAATAAAAGTAATTTATGGGTTTAGGACTTAAATTCGGAATTTTGAAAAAATTGAATGGTGAAGTCCGCTTTTTGAGTCTTTAAACCATGTATTTTTATAGAAATGATAATATAAGGTGTTGTGGAGCCGTGGGATTTTACGGATCGTGATTTGAATTTACAGTTTGCCCGAAACAAAATTTCGAAGTTTCTCGCGCGCAGTGAACAGTGCGCGTCCGGCAAATTTGGGTCCTTATTTTGTTAGTTTTCAGTTTGATTTTGGGATAATCAAGTTAGGATTATTGTAATATGTTAGAAGGGCTTTCTATTGATTATAAGTATGTTTGGAATGGGGTTTGATAGAGAAAGTTATAACATAACTAAGTTTTACGCTTAAGTGTAGCGTTACAAATGACTTGAATAATTGTTTTGAGTATGTGATTTATTAGCGTATATGAATCATTTTGTTAACGTTTAGGCATAATATAGCCGTTTCGTGGTTGACGTAGCGTGTTACCCAAATTTAATGTTATTTATCGCTTATTTGATAGGATCGCAAAATCAACTGATCAAATAAAGTGTGTTATTTTCACCAAAAAATAAAAATAAAAAATAACGTGTGTTATTTGATTTTGGGGCATTCCCAAGTGAATAGTATTAATGTCTTATTTGGTTTTGTGAAACCCATGTACTAAGGTAAAAGTAATCAACATATACTTGTGTAGGGAAGTGAGGATCCATTTGTTGTATAAAAATGAATATAGTGTTCGGTACTTTTGAGTTATTGTGGGATGATTCGACAAACCTCTCTTGAAGGGTTATGCATACTGTTTTGGTACAATTAATTTATGTGATTATGTGATGACTATTGAAAGATGATATGTTTTGTTTTAAGGAAATCAAATGTGTTGTGAACAGGTAAAGGACTAAGTGCTATACGACAACGAAATTTCGTATGAGTCACCTCTAGGGCCTTGTAGTCAAGGGCGAAGTACTACATAACGAATTGAGTTACGTAGGAGCCACCTTTAGAGTCTTATACTATTGCTATATGTGGTCAAAAGCTAAGTGCTACACGATAACGTAATTTCATGAAAGCCACCTCTAGGGCTTTAAGTTTAGATATTGAGCGTGGAATGAACTGTCGATATGAGATAAGATGAGTCCAATTATTGAACTAAATTGGTGATGCCTGTTTTGTTATTATTGATGAATTAGAAATTTTACTATTTGATATAGCTAGGTTGAGGTAACATATAACACATTTGTTCATGCAAGTTATTATATTTTTATTTGACAATAATGAGCCATATCTTAAGCTTTAAATGTGTAACGTGGAAGTTTGATATGCTTTTATGATATGTGCTACTCATTGAGCCACGGTTGCTCATTCCTTTCATCTTTCATGTTTACAGGTCCCAGGGTCAACAACAAGTAGGATGAGAGCAATATTGGGAAACTTTTGAGAGTTTATTTTGGGGTATGGCTTAAGAAGTCGGTTATATAGTTGTTGTAAGTTTGTTGGGTTGGTTGAGTTCTGACTGTACATATTCTTTTTAGTGGACTATAGAAACTCTGATATTGTAACCAACCTATTGGTTTATCTTATATGTATATATGTTTAGAAATATACATTTTGTTATCAGGTAGTTGGTTATATTTGAGGTAGTGTCCTTCGTGAGGAATGACGACCATGTCATCACCCCTTTCTTGTAGTTTCGGGGTGTCACATAATTTGATGATGCTATTTGCAGAAGTAGAAGAACTAGAAATCGTGTGCGTGACTCTACGAGAAATAGACACTTTGTATGACAACATCGATTGTTTTTAGCATGTGGAATTAATTACTAAAATTGTTGATATTTTTTCATGCAATTTTTATAAACGCGAGTCATATATCTTATGAAATTTTCAAGATAGGATAATGAACTGTACATTATTGTCACACAACAGCTAAGCTTTATTAACTAATTGATCCCATACGTATAAAGTGGTAATAATCTCCCAATCCCACATAAGCCCACTAGCAAAGTCATGCCTTACCTCTTTTATACAAACTTGACCATGACTACTAGGCCTCATTTGAGTCAACTTTCCAAGGGGCTTTAGGCCCCCAAAGCCCCTTGGGGAAAATATTTTGCATTTGGCAAACATTTTTTTAAAGCCCAACATAGATCTGGACCTGCTTTGAGTATTCGACATTTTGGAAATGCAAGTTCACTGTTCATTCGCGTGACTATTCATCTTCTTTCCCATTCATCTCCGTCTTCCCCGCATAAGAGTTGGGCTTCTCCAGCAGTCGCCACCGCCACCTAAGGGTCGCATGTCCCCGGTGACCACCGCATGGGGTGGTGCAACCCGTGACCCAAGCAGCGTCGCCTAGCGCGCTCGAACCAAGCAATGCCACCTGGGTCCGTATGACCTCAAGCAGCATCGCTTGGCACGGGTGAATCAGGCTACGCCACTTGGCGCACACGAACTAGGCGACGCCTAGCGATGCAACCTGAGGTTGCTACCTTAGGCTACCAGATTTGGCCTCTGCAACCTTAAACGATGACGTCGCCTGAGGTCTCAACCCCAAGTGGCTAGATTTGGCCATCCGGCACTTTGTTGGCGGTTAGCTAGTTGTCGGATTTGATTTTCAAACTAAAAATAAAAATAAAAATAAAAAATAGCAAAAGCCCATTACAAATGTGAGTTTTGTCAAACGGTATAAAGTTACTCTTTAATACTATTTGAGAGGGGTAAGTATACTATCAGTACCAAAAATTGTGTACGACGCTCACTTTGGTGTCAAAAGTTTATTTTGGATCACTTAAGTGCCAAAAAGTTTGAAAAATAATCATTTTGATGCCAATGCCGATCTGATTTATCGGAAATCCGACATAGCATTTTTTTATTAATTTTTGAAGCTGATGTGGCTCATCAGAAAGTACAGTCAACATTTAAACAACAAAACCACGCCGTGTGCCCCAATTCAAAACCCTAAATCCCTAAATTGAGAGAGAGAGAGAGAGAGAGAGAGAGAGAGAGAGAGAGAAGCATGGCATGGGCTTCCCGTCGTCTTCTTCCCAGCGACACTAGCAGTGCACCAGCACCAGCCAGCAGTGACACTAGCAGCGCACCAACACCAGCACCAGCACAACTCCACATTCGGTTCGTCCGACATTGTTGACAAGTCCAAGCTCTTGTCATCTTCCTCCTCTCCTCCTTCTTCCCCTTCTCCCTTCATAAGGACCCACTTCAACTGCTCCCTGAGCAGAGCCCAATCCGTCATCTCCATCTGCGCCCTCCTTGTTTCCCTCACCCTCCTCGTGTTCGCTCTCTCCACCTTCAACCCCCCTTTTTCCTCTTCCTCCTCCACCCTCGCCTCCTATTCTTCTCGTCGCTTCTTGCTCGAGCAATAACCTCAGCCTCTCCTCACTCGCCTAGTCGAGCAACTACGATGGAGGCCAAGCGACAGTGGCGAGTAACTACGACGAAGGCTAAGTGACAGTGGCCGAGCGACGGCAGCCGAGCAATGACAGCCAAGCGAGCTAGGTTGGCGTTGGGCGAGAATCGAACAAAAAAAATCCTAATTTTAATCCCCAAATGAATAAATAAAATCCACAAATGAGTTGTGCAGCGTCGTTTTTGTGAGGCCATCCACTTAGGACGGCAAAACGAGGTCATTTTCTTAAGGAAGATGGAAAACGACGTCGTTTAAAAGCCATGTCGATTTTTTTTTAAAAAAATATAAAAGCTACGTAATCATTTTGGCCGGAATCTCTCGATGGTGGCACCAAAGTAATTGTTTTTCCTCCAATTTGGCACTAAGTGATCCAAAATAAATTTTTTGCACTAAAGTGAGCATCTTACACAACTTTTGGCACTGATAGTGTACTTACCCCCTATTTGAGATTATAATTTACCCAATAGTATAACATTTCGGAAAACCTCTTTACCTCAAAGATATTTATAATCTCCCAAGAGTATTTCCCCGAAGTTGAACAAAACGGGCCCTGAGTCGTCAGGCGAGTTGATCAATAGCACTAGAATGACAAGAACAGAAGTGACGGGAGTAAAATTACTCGCAAATTTTACTTCTTTTTTCCCCATCATCAATTCAAAGTAGGGTCAAATAATCAAGTCTTCCATGCGGTCAACAAGTATCGGGAAATCCGACACGTGGTCAATTCTTCCCAACACACTCCAACATGCGAGTCCGAAATTCCGACACACACAGAGTCAATTTTAAAAATTTTCAATACTTGAGGGGTCAAAATATAAATATATGAAAAATAATGAAAATAATAAAAATAAAAGGGAAAGAAGAAAATTCCCACTCTCAAGTTCCTCACTTATAAGTTTTGACCTCCTTGCGAGTGATGATGGAATGCCCCTTTTCTCGCCGCCCTTGCTCCGCCGCCCTCGCAGACTTAAAGTTGTCATTTTTTTTTTTTGCTTCTTTCTGCCTCTCGCAGGCGTCATCTGCAAGTTATCTCTTTTGGTCCATGTCATTGGCTTGTGAGTTATCTCTCACATTTTCCATGGCAGATTTAGTTATCTCCTTTTCTTTGGTCATACTTTGAGAGTTCTTGTCTTGAATTTTCATTTTTCTCAAACCTTGTTTTGCAAAGGAGCTCTAAGCCAGTCTATATCATGAACTCCGAACTCTGTCTGGGACCATAAGAAATCTCACTAATCTCCGACAAGTGTAAGAAAATATGATATGTTGCTGCAAATTTACTCTTTTATGTTTGCAATTTTTGAACCTCTCATTTAATCTCTGTCAAATTAAAACAATAAATGATATTAACAAATGTTGGATTAATTTTTTTAGTATAAATTAATTCAATGCTCTTTTTATTATAATTTATTTGTTTTTGCATTTATATATAAAAATATATATTTAATATATAACATGTTAAAGCGTGTCGAAATTTTTTATTTTTTTAGAAATGATGTGTCAGTCATATCGTGTCGTGTCGTGTGTCGCGTATCCATGTCGGTGCTACATAACAAGTCAGTAGGCAAGGTAATTACGCTATTTTCGGTCCCCTGTAATTGGCTTGGCAGATCCAATAAATATGCCAATGCAATTCATTGTCCCCCACCGGACCTCAAACTTCCTCCTCTATTGCTATCTTGTAATTCCTCACGATGAGAGCACTTTGTTCACAAGCCTACGCCAGTTTTTGCATTCCCATACTTCTAAGCATCCTGACATGCATGATGCTCCCAAGACGCATGTCTTCCCCGGCAACGGTGGCGTACTCCGAAGATGCACCCGACAAACTCACACTGATCTCCTTCAAGAATCATATAGCTATCGATCCATTCGGGGTGATGAGCTCATGGAATGACTCTCTGTCTTTCTGTAATTGGACGGGTGTCAAATGTAGCCGCCGGCACAAAGAAAGGGTCACCGTTCTGAACCTAATGGATCGTCAGTTGGTTGGCTCGATACCAGCATCCATAGGAAATCTCTCCTTCCTCCAATATTTTCACCTCGCCAGCAATGGCTTCCAGGGTCGGATCCCTTCGGAGGTTGGTCGTTTATACCGACTTAAGTACCTCAACCTCAGCCATAACGCTATAGAGGGAGAGATACCTATCAATTTGACTTCTTGTTCAGAACTTCTGGGCATTGATTTGACAGGCAACAAGTTAACAGGTAAGATCCTAGCCGAACAGGAGTACGCTAATCAAACTGGCTAGTTTTCTAGTTCCAGATAATGGCCTGACGGGAAATTTTCCCGAATGGTTAGGAAATATAACTTCACTGCTTGAAGTTTCCATCTCAGATAACCATCTACAGGGTACCATCCCCGCTGCCGTTGGGAAAATGTCAAGCTTAACATTTCTGCAGATTTCTGGAAACAATTTCTACGGGACTATTCCCCCTTCAGTTTATAATCTTACTTCTCTCTTAGCTCTTGATGTGGAAAACAATAGACTGCATGGTGAAATTCGGCCTGATATTGGCTTCACTCTTCCTAATCTAGAATGGCTTTACGTTGGAAGAAATAGCTTCACAGGCAAAATACCTGTTTCGCTACCCAATGCGACAAGACTGGTAGAACTCAACTTCGCCAACAATAGTTTCTCGGGAACCCTACCTCTAAACCTTGCAAACTTAAAGGGGCTTGGCAGATTAGTTCTGTCCAAGAACGAGTTGACAAATTTGAAGGACGACGGCTTCAGTTTTATGACTTCTTTAACCAACTGTAGCAGACTCCGACTCCTGGATATAAGCATGAACCAATTTAAAGGTGAGTTACCTCCTTCGGTTTCCAACTTCTCAAGTGAGCTCGAATGGCTAATATTGGGATCAAACCAGATATCTGGCAAAATTCCAAGTGGAATAGAACGCTTGAAAGGTATAACTCGCTTGGACATGTCTAGGAACGTTATTACAGGTGTGATTCCTGAAAACATTGGAAAGCTTCAGGCATTAGTAGAAATCGACCTCTCCCGCAACAAAACCTCTGGAGCAGTTCCCCCCTCATTTGGAAACATTAGCCAGTTGACAGAACTGCTCTTGCAAGAAAATAGTTTACAAGGCAATATACCTTCTAGTATAGGAAGCTGTCAACGTCTCGAAGTACTTAACCTGTCCAATAACAACCTCACTGGCACAATACCAGCAGAGGTAGCCACCCTTCCTTTCATGTCCATTTCATTTAATTTGGCTAGAAACCTCTTGAACGGACCGCTGCCCCAAGAGCTGGGTAATATGAGCAGCCTTGTAGAATTGGATGTTTCTGACAATAGGTTGTCGGGAGTCATTCCTCCTACATTGGGGAAATGCATAATGCTAGAATGTCTTGATCTGGGAAACAACCTATTTTAAGGAAGCATCCCTTCCTCTCTCAGAGCTTTGAAAAGCTTTCAACTCCTTGACCTAGGAAGGAACAACTTATCCGGCCAAATTCCGAAGTACCTACAGAATTTCACTCTCCTACAGGATCTAAACTTATCATTCAATAACCTCGAGGGAGAAGTACCATATGATGGGTTATTTCGAAATGTCACTGCTATATCAATTACAGGGAACAGCCGCCTCTGTGGGGGTACAAAGGAACTAGGACTACCTCCATGCAAAATCCACAGAAAGAAGAAGCAGAGCACTCTTAAGTTAGTAATTCCATTAACCATTTTGCGCTTCCTCGTTTTAGCGTGCTTCTTGATTAGTCTGATCAGGCCGAGGAAATCTGGAAGAAAAAACGACCTTCAGCACCATCCGTCAAAGAACACTCTCCAAAAGTTTCATATCTTCAGCTCCAGCAAGCCACTGATAACTTCTCATCTTCGAATTTGATTGGAGAAGGAAGTTATGGCTCTGTGTTCAAAGGAATTCTAGGAGAAGAAAGGATGATGGTAGCAGTCAAGGTACTCAATCTCAGACGAAAGGGAGCTTTCAAGAGTTTCATTGCAGAATGCGAGGCGTTGCAAAGTGTCCGTCACCGGAATCTCGTCAAGATCATCACCACATGCTCAAGCATTGACTTTCAGGGTGCCGATTTCAAAGCTCTAGTGTATGAGTTTATGCACAATGGAAGTCTAGACGAGTGGTTGCACCCAAAAGAAGATCAACCTGAAGTAACGAAGTCTGAAGTCCAACCTGATATGAGGAATCTCAGCCTTGTCCAAAGACTGAATGCAGCCCTTGATATGGCCTTGGCAATCGACTATCTTCACAACCAATGTGAAACTTCAATAGTTCATGGTGATCTAAAGCCGAGCAATATTCTGTTTGATCATGATATGACAGCTCATCTAGGAGATTTTAGGCTAGCAAAATTTCTACCAAGTGCCTTACCAGATAACTGCTCACCGAATCGAAGCAGCTCAACAGGAGTGAAGGGAACAGTCGGCTATGTTCCTCCAGGTAATACCTTCACCATCTTCCTCTTTATTGACCCTCCATGGATAGAAATGCCTAAACTATTGATTTTATAAATAAATAGCCAGGACAAAACGACTTTCGCATACATCAAAACTTCTCTATGTTTAATTTAGTTTCCCTGCATTTTGTTAAGAGTATGGCATGGGTGGCAAGGCATCCATGCCTGGAGATGTCTACAGTTTTGGCATTCTGCTACTGGAGATGTTTACGGGAAAACGCCCTACAGACGGCATGTTTAACGATGGGATGACCCTCCAAGAAAATGCTAAGATAGCTTTGCAAGGAAGAGCGTAAGAGATTGTTGAACCTTCACTGCTACAGGAAGCACAAGCTCATTACAGTCATAGAGAGGTTGTTGAGAGCAGCAGAGCCCATTTTCATGGAGAAAATGTCGAGAGCAGTAGAGCCACAACAGCCAAAGTTGATTGCTTGATTGCTCTCTTGAGGCTTGGAGTCCTATGCTCACAGGACAGTCCTAACGAGCGCATGAAGATGAAAGATGTCGTGACAGAACTTTCTAAAATCAGGGCAAAGTTCCTTGGCCAGAGAACATGATCATGATGCACAGATCCTACAGCTTGACTGCGAGTAGCCTTCAGTTCTTGGCTAGCAACAATTACATCAGATATTCACCGTAGACAGTACCTTTATGACCACTGTACTTTTTATGATAATAAACGGTGGAGTGCACTCACTCCTTGGTAGCTTCTTCAATGTTGCCTGCTTTATCTATCCCCTTTCTTTAGATTTGCCAATGAAGTCAAAATCATAAATCAGCTCGCACGAAAAACATATTGAGTGTCTGTTACTGGGATGCCCTAATACATCTCCATACACTCAGACCGAACCGCATACTTAACTCAATACTTCCTAATATCATTGGTAAAGCATAAATTGCAGCATCATTTACTCCAATTGATCAATCTACAAGGTACCTAAATAGCTATTAGGTCACTCCAATTGATCAATCTACAAGGTACCTAATACCTAAATAGCTATTAGGTCAGTCGGAATGAACCATCCATGAAAAGTAAATTCCAATTGATTAGTCTAACATTCACTGAATTCTAGCAGCTATCGTGAAATCAAGGAGCTCGAATACCCAACTTTACCACAAACTAATAAAGGATGAACGGCTGGAAACACAGGCAAAAACAAGGACATCCTGGGAGAAGCAAAAAAGATACTCCTTTCATTGGCAGAATCAGAAGGTGATCGCCATATCTTTATCCAGAGGGGACCGAATTGCACTAAATTCAACAGAAATAGCAATAAAAAAGACGATGTATCAAAACAAAACATGCAAAATCGACACCTTACATTGGACGCGTGATGATCCGGGTTTCTGCGTGAAGCAGTCCGAAACGAGAACCACCGACTATAAACACACATACACGAATTCCTGAGACGGATCTCATAAAACCTATACCTAATGTACAAGCAAGGGGGGCGGGGGAAGGGAAGGAGCGATTACAGGCACTACCGCTTGCTATCGTAATCGACCACCTCCGATTCGGTCACCGACCGCGAGTGCTGCACGATCGACCGGCCGATCGAGTTGATCCACTCCTCCTTCTCCTTCTCGGAGTCGGCGATGAAGAACATGGTGTCCTGGTTGGTGGAGACCTCGAAGGCGAAGGGCTTGTTGAGGACGTCCTCGGCGCCCTTGACGGTGAGGCACCGGCCGACGGAGACGACGCCGCGGGGCTCGGAGAGGCGGGTCACGTTGGCGTCCTTGAACCAGAGGAGCTTCCCCTGCTTGAGCACGAACCAGCGGCGGCGCCACGTCTTTATGTAGTCCCCCTGCTTGCTCAGCCAGCCGGCCCGCTCCGGCTCGGCCCAGAACTCGACGCCGGCGTAGTCGTCGGGGTCGGGGGCCTGGAACGTCGCCGCTCGCCACAGATTCTCCATCCTCACGACGGTCAAAGGAGAGAGAAAGGGGAGAGAGAGAGAGAGGGAGAGAAATTTGCAGAAGGGTTGTTCAATCGAGGTGCTGCGTTGTCTTCCTGCGCGGAATTGTTAGTGGATTCTTGATCTTTCGTCAGCTCAGCAGCTGGAACGACGTCGTTGGTTGTTTATAAAAAATACGAGTTTTTATTGAAACCGTGCTTAAGGGTTTTTTAAATATAGATAGCAATCAATAATTCTCAAAATACGAGTACTAACTTTGCACGGAAAAATAAAGATAAATTTTCAACCGTTCAGTAAATAGTAACTTTTCCGCACCACGCCATTTGGTAATAATTTCATTACTATGATTAATAATTTTTTGCGTTGAAAAGTTACAATTGCCACTAATGTAATTTTTCATGAAATTAGCATCTCACTATAATGATAAGTGACTTTCAATCTATACATAGCTAGTAGGCTCTCCACATTGATAACTTAATGAGTTTAAAATGGAGAAGTAGATTTGAAACATTTGAAACTTGTAATTTCTCTACTTACCTGGTAATTTTTAAAGTAGAAGAACAAGAACTATACATGATTACTAACTTTGTAGTGTAAATAGTAAATTCCCAGACAAAGTTAACATGTATATAGTTGTAGTTAGCAGTTTTCTTTCACATAATTAGTGGTACCTTTTACAAGCATTGAGGGCTCAGTCATTCGAGTAAGAACAGTATTACAGATAATGATCTTTTTTTCTCTTTAATGTCCTCTTGACCGTGGTATAATCTCCTTGCAAAGTTAGCATCAGGATACTAATCCATGAAGAAAAGATAAGACCACATTGAGCAAACTACTAACACTCATACTACCTCGTTTATCTCGACACAAATTGTCAGGCACCGACCCGCTCGAGACACACGACAACCCGTGCTCGTCATCATTCATTTTCTTTAGGTCATTTGATTGCGACGTCCCACAAGGCATCGCCAACCCAATCGCTTTATTCGATTAAATACGCAAGCGGAAGCATAAATAACTCACCAAATCAACAAACAGGGATAATTTTAACCACACTCATATATATATCATCCATAATGTCATTACAACACACCAGCTATTTATATTCTAACTTGAACGTTACTCGTTATGCCATTTCGTGTTCAATCAAAATGCGCAGTTATTGCACTTCCAAAAGGTTTCAGGGTTAGCCTAGCTCCTCTATGCTACAAAGCGACTTGAAAAGGGTGGTATCACTCCCGCGTGCCTAGTACGTGTCCAAACTCAAAATACCATTAGCTCGGACTTGGTTAGTCACAATTAGGGTCTGAAAAACATTAAACAATGAGGAGTGAGATAAACTCAATGAGTGAACTCCCTAAACCTCATGCAGGGAAGTCATTCACCTTGGAAACTCCTTAAATGTACAAGTTATCTATCAATGATAGATCAATAGCAAAGTAACCTCTACTTTGCCTTAACTATAACATGAATGGTTATTCCACTTCCTCAAAGCCATCAATATGAGCATATAAACAATTCTTGAAACATCTCCTACACTCAGGAGCCAAACATAAAAGCATATAATATAACATAGTCATGTGCCCATGCCATGTAATAATCTAGACCTGCTCATATATTAATCTCTTGCCACACGTGTGCAGATTATAGCATTGCTTATCGCTTCTCAAAATATGCATTCATGCAAGCATGCCGTGCAGTAATCCAGAACTACTCATATATCAATCTCAGATCCCACGTGTGCCGACTATAGTATCACTTCTCAAAATATACATTCATGCACTCGTACACTTTTCACACAACCATATTCATATTATCATGGCCACTCAGGACCCAAGGCCAACCCGAAGGTTCGCAATCATTCGGCGTGACCAGGCATCGTCCCGCGTATGCATACGCCTCAAGACAGCATTCTAATAAGGAGCTTCGTTCCGAAATCCATCCGCAAATGGTATCCCGTTGACTTAGGGGCATCCGAATTTAATCAAGCACCGTTCTGCATAATCATACGCATCAGGACGGAGCCATCACCCCGTATAATCATACACATCTGGGTATTTAAGTGATTACACAAGCATACAATCACCCCGCATAATCATACATATCAAGATATTTGAGGTCCAAACCCCCGGAATGCCATAACTTGGCAGAAATGGACACTTAAATGTCATAACTTTCGAAAGGTACACTTAAGTGCCAAAATTGAAACAAAGTGGATCACTTGAGTGCCAATCTAGCCAAAATCCGGCTAAATTGCATACGTGGCATTTTTCCGGCGAAGCGAGTGCAAAACGACACCGTTTTGCATGCTGACGTGGCCAAATAATGCAAAAACGGTGTCGTTTTGGGCTAACGTGGTAAAAAAAATAATATAAAAATAAATTAAATTAAATTAAATTAAATTTAGTTAAAATATTTAAAAATAATAATTTTAATATTTAAAAAGTAGGAGGGGGGAAGGTGGCTGAGGGCTTAGCCCTTAGCCATCGCCGCCGCCTCCCCGCCGTTCTTTGGGAAGGGCGGCAACGGAGGGGAGAGGGTCGGTCGGGGTCGCCGCCCCGGCCAAGGGCGGCCCCGGCCGACCTATGGCGAGGGCTCACGAGCCCTCGCCCGGATCCGGCCCGGGGGGGAGGGGGGAGCGGGGGAAGGAAGAAAGGGGGAGAAGGAGGAAGAGGGAGGCGGTTGGCGGCAAGGGCAGGGGCATCAAGTCGGCGACTCCAACAGATCCGGGCGAGGGCACGCAGCCCCGGCCGACCCTCCCTCACCTTCCGACGACGGCGGGGAGGCGGTGGCGGCGAGGGCTCAACCCTCGGTCGCGCACCGCCTTCCTCCTCCGTTTTTTTTTTTTTTTTTAATAATAATAATAAATATAAATTATATTATTATTTTGTTTTAAATTTAATTTAATTAATTTTTATACTATATTAAAATTCAAATTATGCCAAAACGACGTCGTTTTGGCTGATTTAAGAGCTCTATTTTGGCCAACATCCGAAACGACGTCGTTTTGGGTGAATTAGAGCTAACTCAGCTCTTCAGCGAGCCACCTCAGCAAGAAATATTAATATTTAATTACCACGTATGATTTCCGACCGGTTTCGTCGGAGGTAGCACTTAGATGTCCCACTTTTCTTCAAATGTGGCACTTAAGTGTACCTTTCGAAAGTTATAACACTTAGGTGTCCCTTTGTGCCAAGTTATGGCACTTGTAGTGTTTTTATCCCCAAGATATTTAATGATCACACGATCATACATCATTCAAGCTCATTTCATATCTTTCTCACTTATCGATGGAAGAGTGTGTAATGCTCATACAATATGCGATAGCACTAATTGCACAACCATATCATGCTATTATATCATGTGATCACATCTCAATCATGCATTTGTCAAATTAATCATACTTCTATCTCATGGCATATTATCTCATAATAACGCTTTAAACACTTCATCATACTATCTTTTTCACATATTCATACGTATGCGCTAATTAGTCACATGCCATCATATCATACTTTTATCTCATATCATATCACCCAAATACATCTCTTGAACACTTCAACATGCCATCTTTCCACATACCTCACATGCTTATTAATTGGTTAGAATCAACGAATACCATAACATTTATTATTTTCTCATTCTAACAGGTACATAAGCATGCACTATATTCAACTTTAGCAACCAACAATACATCAATCAAATTAGGACTCATGGCATATAAGACTCATCAAAGTAAGATAAATCATTATAATTGTGTATAAGTTATTAGAATAATCTATCACATGCCGTCATAACATATACAATGACTTATTTCACATTATTATTACATGTCATCATAACTTAACACTTGTCGCATCTCCACTTATCACATTTCAATAGCTTATCGAATATTAGAAAGGTTTATCATGATAACCAATCGCATACAATATCCTATCACGATAACTTATCAAAAATACATGATAACCTATCGCGATAACCTATCGGCAAAACATGATAACCTATCTCAATAATCTATCGGCAAAGCATAATAATCTATCTCGATAACCTATTGGCAATGCCTGATAACCTATACAAACCCTATGATCACTTATCATGCAAAACCTACTTATCACATCAACAAAACATCATTTAACCTTAATCTAGCTGTAAACTAACTCCAAAATGCAATAACAACACTATTCAAGGGCTAGAAAGTCACTCACTCCCGATTCCAAACTCGGCAAGTGATGGCGAAGGTGCAACAAGAGTTGGATGGCTGTTGTGGTGCTCAACGATGGCTGGTCACCTTCCAAAGAGATCACGGCAAGGCTGGGGTCGACAGCACAACTCACAGTGAGGTTCGGCGAGGCTTGGCTGTGGCTGGTCAGTGCTTGGCAACCCACAACAAGGACTAAACAGCCAAGGGACGGTGGCATGAGGTGGTGAGGACAATGGTTCAGCCACAGCGATGGTAAGGGCGTGCGACTTCCGATGGTTCACAATGGCTCCAACCAAGAGGAAAAAAGAGGGATATGGGTGTGAGATGAGAGATGGGGAGGATGAGAAGGTTCAGCTAGTGCAAGGAAATGGAGAGAGAGAGAGAGAGAGAGAGAGAGAGAGAGAGAGAGAGAGAGTGAAAATTCGTCCAAAGGGCTGGAGAGAGAGAGAAAGTGAGAGAAATGAGAGAATGAGAGAGAAAATGGGTGGCTGAATGAGCTAGGGGAGAGAGAGAAAGATTGTTGCACAAGTCTAGGCCATTGGATGGCCAAGATGCATCTTTGCTCCTCAGGACAAGAATGGAGGAGCAAGATTGCTTCTTGCTTTACTTCCTCCTCGAGTTCCATTAATGCCGTTTAATGCACATTAAATGAATTCATCATGCCTAGGTTAGAAAATAGGATAGGTAGGCTTAGCTAGATAGGGTAAGTTAGGCATACCATCATCTTCTCTCTCCTCTCCTCATTGGGCACCCATCTCTTGGGAAAAATGATAATTTCACGAGCCCTAGGTACTATTCACGCACATGGACATTAATGAGGGACTTGGAAAGACCAAAAAGAGCTTGGGCGGTACCTGGGCTCCTTTGGGCCACCCATCTTGGGTGTGAGGCCCATTGGACTGCCCACCTTGGGCTTGGGCTCATTGGGTCATTGTCCTTGGGTCCAAGGGCCCATTGGGCCCACGTGGATTTTCGTACATGGCCCATTTCTACCTTTCTTAATTTTTTTGTCCCATCGATGAAAAATCGAGTTTTTGCCCCAAAGTAGCATTCTCGGCATTTTCGTGGCCTATCGATCCCCATTGCAATCTCGCTTTCAAGATTTGCCACTATTGTAATCCCGTTTTGAAAATTGGGGTTAGATTGAGGATGTCACACAAATTGTTGAGAGACATGCGAGAAGAAGGCGCTGTTGAAGTTTTTGTTTGGTGCAATTGTCTTTGTTGCCGCGAACCGGCATGGAGGATACCTGGAGAAACCGCCTCTTGATCATGTGCAGTTGTCGCCGGTGAAGGTAAATTAGCGTTTGTTCTTGGTGGAAGTACGATGATGAGTGGTTACCTGGTTTGTACAAAAGAACAGATATTGGGGGAAGAACATGTTCACTTGCCCCTATCTGCTTTGTGAATCAGACTTAGTTTTCTTTCATTCTTCTTTTTTAACTGGACTAATGATCTGATTTAAGTGGATCACGTTCTTGTTTATAAGCTGGAACATCCATTCTAAATGGCGAAGTTGTTCCCTCGGCTTTAAGTACAACGATATAAGCCATCGCATTGATCAAATGACTAATACCTCAGACTCGTTGAAGAAACAACAAGGAATCCATGGCAATAGGCAGCGTGGGCATGTGATTGAATCACATACTCATGAATTAGGTAATCCTGTCTGATCCGGGAACTGTTCCTAAATCAATTATCCCAACTGATCGTTCAATCACACAAACCCAAAAACTATGAGATTACTTAAGAATGTCTCTGATCGAAATCAGGGAAAGGGTAGAACAATGATAAAAGGTAAGGAGTGGTGCCGTTTCTTCACATCTCGTGATTCAAAACAAGCTTTTCCGAAATCCCCCCGCATTGTCACTGTGTTACTTCACATGGCGGGGCTTGTGCTTGAATCGGCATGAAATGTCACACTTGCCAGTTTATGTCAACTATACCCTGTACTTGAATTTTCGAAATATTTTCCACCATTCAAATGTACAGCTGCTTGCTTTGTGATTAGGTCTGGGGGTTGGGGCGTTTGAGCTTCCTAGCTATTTCAGCAACATACTTCCCCTGGTGAAAAGCCTGCTTTAGTTCCAGTTCTGTGGGTTGCCGTGACCCATCAGCTGCATACGTTCCAGCACCATAACAAGAGCCGCCTTTGACCTCATTCATCTCAAACATGCCAGTACCAAAGGTGTACCCAAGAGGGACATATATCATTCCATGATGCACTAGTTGTGTAACAGCGGTTAATCTGCAAGCACGAACAAACACACCTGCATTAGCTAGGTACTCAAGATTTAATGCCGTATGTGAAAATTCTACAGATCGCTGCATCATCAAATTCTCAAGACGTGATTCGGAAAGAGAGAGATGAGCACAAGCAAACATGCCTGCCATAGCTAGGTACTCAAGATTTAATGCTGTACATAAATATTCTACAGATCGCTGCACCATCAAATTCTAAAGAAGTGAATTGGAAGAACAGATGCACTCACGCGGTAAGCTCTTGGCCACCTCCATGAAAACCAGTGCTCCAGAAGATTCCTGCAGGCTTGCCTGCTAGTGCTTGAGTCTTCCATATTTCATGAGTGGCATCGAAGAACGCCTTACATTGTGCAGCCATGACGCCGAATCGAGAAGGAAACCCGAATATGAACCCATCAGCCTCCAAAAGCTGTTCTGGCCTGATCTCTGACACATCATCTGCTTTACTGGGGGCCTTCATCTTTTGCAGTATCACATCAGAGAGCGTTTCGGGTACCTGTTTCATTCCATCAGTTGAATGATGGTCAGAAAATCGAAATCCAGTATTTTCGGAGCAACCATTTGTTGAATGGCAAATACCTGCCAAAGTGTTGCTTCAACACCTTGAACAGTATTAGCTCCTCGCTGCACTTCTCGTGCCATAATCTCCACATGCCCGTATAAGGAGTAGTACCTTCAATAAACATTCATAGTTAAGGGAAGGAAGGAAAGATAACATAGGCAAGTCAAAACTCATTACGCATAATTTCACCAATATGCATCAGTGCAAAGGAGAGGGAAGAGAGAGATTGACACTTACACAATATAAATCTTCACAGTTGACATGCCTGCAAGCCAAATTCGCCGTCAGCCAGCTAGTGGCCCAAAAGAAACTGCAAGAACATAGAAATCAGCTTATGGGGGTGTAGCTGCTTAAAAGAAAGTTCATATAGTATGTCAAGCATATATCTTTAACAATAATTGGAAGACAAAGCAGCGTTATATGTGGAGTCCGTAACCAATCAATTAACTGTAAAAAAAATTGTGGTGCAAGGTTTCGCTTCGTTAAGAAGGAAGCCCTGGTCAAATCGACAAAGGAGCAACAATGAATGCAGAGCCCTTCCCCCCAGGCAACATAACGCAATCAGATTCCCCTGCCATGCCCTCGTCTAGATCTCCTACAAGCCTCAAATCAACGCGACATCATCTTATATCGACTGTCGCCACATACTACGAACAAGGATCCCACACCAAACCATAAAGTGAGAATGGCTCAACACATGATAACGTTGAAACTCATTTCCAGGAACAAGCTCAAACTCAAACTACTACATCATCGAAAGTTGCTGTGGCTGGTGGAGAATACTTAAGTAGGACTCCTTATGTATCCGTTCTTTGAAAGAAACTCAAGACAACCGATCAAAGACACGACCGAAAGTCTTAAATGTTGAGGCAAATATTCGACGATCACTCCACTACAAAGGAAAGGAGAGAAAAACACAATGAGGTATGATCCCACACGGGGCATGTCGACAGCCGTCAAACAAAGTCCGTAACAGTTTGTTCTTCCCGAGCAGTCGCGGCGCACATATGACATATCAATCAAGGACGTTCAAGTTTCTGATTAATCTTTAACTCTGAGGAAAGTCCAGTCAGTTCCACAGTGCAGCCCGATGTTACATCAAAAGGAACAAGAATAACGATCACAAAACGCTCATAGACTGATTCCTGGCCAATCAAAAGTGTATGAGGAAACCTCGTGATTACGTGTATACAAGGCCCAAAAAAAAAAAAAACCAGCAGCATGAACTGGGAAGCCTCCAGGACTCGAAGACGAAAGAGGGTATTTTCGATTCATCCAGAACCGAACGAGGTTTGCAAATTCGAGAAAAATCAAAGAACTTTGATTTCAGGATCGCACATCAATAATTCATCAGGGAAACCAATGGGCGGTGGAACAGGAGGAGATACCCGGTTTTGAGGTTCTAGGGAGGCCCGCCTGCCGACACTCTTCGGAAGAAGGTGGCACACGTAAAATGGCATTAACCCATGACGAGCCTCTCTCTCCCTCGCTCGCTTATAACAAGGCTATCGGAATTGGATAATAGATTTTGAATATTGTCCTCGCGAGCGTGGCAACGGAGGAAGGGAGAGAGACAAGAGTCCTTATCTAAAACACGACGCTGGCGTCTGAAGAATCTTTTGCTGCTCATGAATCACGAGTTGCCTGTGCTCGTACGGCACTACCATCTATATCCCTCTCCTCGTCACTGGTCAGGGCAGCTCTGCGTCGTTTTGCGTTTTCTTGGAAAGCTGTTCTCTAGAAAACAGGGGGCTCTATCGAGAAATAAACACGACTCCATTAATTAATTGTAATCGCGGATGGGTTCAGATATTTTTCACATCGATTATGCCCAAAATTTATTGAGTTTAACTGCACGTAATTACTTTTTAAAATAAATTATGATGAATTCCTCACACTTCTTAACACTCACGTCTCCAGGAAGAACATCTCCAAGAAAGTGAGAGGAGAAGCTCTGGTATTTTGTGCGACCAGTCAAACAGAAGCCCATCATAATGGAGTGACGTAATCGTTGGTCGTCGATTGTGCACCGGGTCGACGAAATCGTTGGTCATAATGGATTCGATTTGTGTGTATCCGAGTATTTGCCTTGATATTAGGCTCACTTAGGCTATAAAACAATTGGAACCACTGTGCTAGACTAAGAACACAAACTTTTATCTCAATACGATATTTTTGAATGTGTCTGAGATAGCTTTCTTAATTAATCTCATTGTCTCAACCCAGATTTTGCCCAATGATTCAAACTCGAAACGTAATTTAACTCGAATTTTGATGGCTCGATTTGTGTGGATCTGAATCTGGGCTAATATTTATCTTGATATTAGGCTCACTTGGGCTATAAAAACAATTGGGACCCTTGCGCTACACTAAGTACACCAACTTTTATCTTTATGCATTATTTCTGAATGCTTCCGAGATAACTTTCTCGTGTCTGTCATACGATTCGTAAATCCTAGTTCAAAGCTTGCTGGCAGAGTCGCTTTCCGTCGGCGAACGTTGGTTGGGTCCTATGATATTAGTCGAACGTCAAATAAGTGAAAGAAGTTGTTGATCCAATGTAGGTCCCCGATGAAAAATTAATAATTCATCTGTTGTCCTTTCAATAGGCCAGCTGGTTAAGTAGGTTTCCTTCGCGGTCAAAGCAGAGTGTCGAAGGCCATCAACAACTTAAACGTGAGACTTCTTATCCTCAGCTCTCTCAATCATGCAATAACCGGGCTCGTTCGATTTTCTTAGGTTTTATAAAGTTCTTCTGGCCAAGATTCGATTTTCTTGGTTGGAAGCATGTGCAGTTTTTCTTTTCTTAACGGCACCTCCCAGGAACTCGTTTGTGTTTATTCCATACCACATGTTGATCTGTGGTGGATTCGGCTATTCTGCATAGCTTGGTGTGGCAATGAAATCTGACTTTCCTAAAATTGTGAAAAGACAGTATAGTATGAAATGAAATATTTCATCGGCTGCTACGTATTAATCGCCAAAGCCGACTTCCGAGAGCCTGAGCTCAGTAGGTAATTTCAGGAGATAAACATTCAAAAAGCAAGCACCACACTGTCAATCACTGGTTTTTGTTTTTTTATTTTTTATCCCTTAGCATTGAGCCCCTACTCCAAAAATTGAGATTTAAATGAACATCTCTCCCCTGAGATTAGTTAAGATTAGGAATAAGTGGTTTCAAATTCCATATAGATCCCACTTGAAATCCAGAACGCATTTGTTAAAGTAAGTTCCTCATTTTCTAAAAACTTGAACTTACCCTACATACCCTGAAACTTTGAACCTACCTTGTTTCAAATTCTAGGATCTACCCAAGTTTCACTTTTATTATAATTGAAAGATTATAGTAAATTATTACAGCTAATAACCGCCACTTGCTATTACAACTCACTGACCATAACTTATATTTATATACATGAAAATTATTAAACATTAACCAAATAAAAATTTTAGTCATAAAATAAAAGTCCGAACCAGTGATTTCAAATTATACACTTATTAGTAAACACCATGGAATACCACAAAATTGCATATAAAGACAGACCAACAAAAACATGGGAAACTTATCCCAAGTTCTAATTTTCAGATTCCACTAACCTAGAACTTGAAACCTACCAATTAATACAGTGTGTAATTTTTGAAACTTCGAATCTACCATGTATACCTTAGAATCTAGAATCGGGCAAGTTCTCATTGATCCGGTTCTCAAGTTTCAGGTTCTATCTTGGAACCAAGCTCACTCCTAATTGAGTTTCAGGTTCTATCTTGGAACCAAGCTCACTCCTAATTGAGATCGTTTCAAAAATCTTGTCCATACAGCAAGCAAAAGTGCCCCAACTGACAAATTTTGCTTGAGAACGGGGTGGATTGAAAAAAATAACAGCTATCTTACAGCAGGACTCTAAAGTCAATTATCAACAAAAGACGACTCGGCAAGATCAATAGCACGGGCAAGAGCAGCAGCCTTGTTCTCGCACTCTCTCTGCTCATCAGCCGGATCACTGTCAGCCACGATACCTGCACCAGCCTGAAGATGAGCAACCCATTCCCGACGCTTGCTCATATCCTTGTACGAGTACATTGTGTCGTAGCGGATTCCAGTTGGGAAAACAATGGTTCTCAAAGCAAGCGCTATGTCCATGTCACCCGAAAATGAAATGCCTCCAAATCCACCACTATAGGGCCCACGCCTGGTGACCTCCAACTGATCAATCAACTCCATGGCTTTCACCTATACGTAAAGGATGAGCAACTGAGTAACATGACTTCTGGCGGAGAGAAGGGCCAGCAACTGATATATAATGTGTTTTCCCCCTTTCTAATAAACAGGATTTAAGATTATACTTGCACAATATCATGGAAATATACCGAGATGCCTTTATCTGAAAAGATGCATCAACTTTTAGCACATAGAAAATTATGTTGAACTGTTTCATCCAATAGTAGTAGGCGAAGATGGTTAATGGAGAAATTTAAGAGGTATTTCAAACATTCCTCCACAATATGCATGGTTTTCTCAAGCCCGACAAACCCCACCCAAGCTCTTAGGAAAACCCCACGCCCCCTCCCCCTTCTCCCCCCCAAAAAAAAAAAAAAGGCTCAAGCCAAACGTAATGTCCAAACAGGTGGTCTCCAATTAATTCTTTTTTACTATATGAAAAGTTGTAGGAGCTCTATTAAAGTAACTCATCAATAGTTACATATGCCAAGAATCTGAAAGTAGTCAATAGATCAATGCATAGCTCCCACATAATAAAGTCAGTTTTCTGTCATATTCTCATCTTTACAAGATCGACTACACCTTTGTAAACAAGCTGAACAATTGAAAATCCAATATGGTACCATGGAAAAGCAACCTGGATATTAAAAATTACTGATAGGTCAGAAGCAAACCTTTGGTGCACCACTAACGGTTCCAACAGGCAATGCTGCACGCAAAGCATCCCAGCCGGATAGATTTTTAAGTAACTCCCCAGTGACCTGAAATGGCAAGCGGAAGTCAATAAATAATTTATTCCTTTGTTATCAAGGTGCGAAAGAAGTACCCCATATACACTATTATAAGAGTAAATTATCACAGCGAGATAAAACTAAGAGGGAGAAAAGAGCAGAAGTTCAGTTAAAAATTGCAGAATGCATCCAGTGTGATTCAAACAGCAAGTTACATATTGACTTTCACCCCAAAACATAGAAATTTAATATAATGTTGATAAATTCTGGAAAAACTTGACATGATTGCATTTGATCATAAAAGTTCACAGCAATGGGTTTCTAAAAACTCAGGGAGGTCAGAACTAGATAAAATCAAATTTCAAACACTAAATAAGTTACGAGTTAAAGACACTACAAACAGACCAAAGAAAATGTTGAGAGTATTTGCTGATAGGGGTGTACTTGTCTATTTCCTTTATTATTTCATATATGGGGGCAATAAGGGTGATATTGTAATTTTGGCTTTTTGGCTACATCATAAATTGATAGCTTGGGGTTACGTCGACCTAACCAAAAATTCAATTCAATTTCGTCTTTCAACATGGTATCAGAGCCACTTGTCCCTTACACGAAGGTGTGTGGTAAAAGATTTCACGTGAATGTGCATAGTCAAAATTCCACATGCAGCTTGTAATCCGAGTTGCATGTTTCAACTTACACACTTTACCTTAAGTTTTGTAACAAGAATGTCTTTCTTCTAACTCTCCATGGAGAAAAAAGACTTGGCACCCTGTGGTCTCCACTGCATTTTTGCTTCAGTATTCAGCTACTCATAAGGGTTATAAGTGTTATCATCCTCCATCTAGGCACACCATTGTACCTATGGAAGTGATTTTTCACAAGTGTAATTTCTATTATTCTGCTCCACCTCTTCAAGGGAATGTCCTAGAGTAGAGGTGTTGCCCATTTTAAATGTTATTGAGGATATTAGTTATCCTCTTTCTCAATAGTCTTTGATAGTATAGTACCTCAAGGGGAGATAACCAAAAAACCACTTCAGGGGGAGACATTGAAGACATATCATTGCAGGGATCCCACTACCAACACTCAAGTTAAGATCACTGATACATTGTCTATTTGGTCATCATTTCCAGAACTGGATTATTCTACTCCTTATGGTTAGGTTTCTCCTTCTAATCTTCCTATTGCACTTCAAAAGGGTACTAAAACATGTACTCAACACTCTATATCCCATGTTGTCTCATATGACTCTTTGTCTAGCTCCTATGATACTATTGTGTCTTCTCTATCTTCTGTTTCCATTCCACAGATTTGGCAAGAAGCTTTTGTAAATGAGAAGTGGAAGTTAGCAATGATGGAGGAGATGCATGCTTTAAAGAAAAATGGCATGTCCTCTTGGGAAACAACCCATAGGATGCAAATGGGTGTTTGTACTCAAACAGAAAATGGATAGTACTTTGGACAGATATAAAGCATGGTGGTGGCAAAGGGATTTACTCAGACTTATGGGGTCGATTATCAAGAAACTTTTGCTCCTATTGCCAAGTTGAATACCATTTGAGTTCTACTTTATTGTGCTGTTAACCAAGGATGGGATCTTCAATCGTTAGATGTGAAGAATGCCTTTCTTCATGGAGAGTTTAAAGAAAAGTGTATATGGAGATTCCTTTAGGTTTTTCTTGTGATAAAACTCAAAGTAAAGTATGTAAGCTAAAACATACACCTTATGATTTGCAGCAGCCACCTTGAGTCTGGTTTGGTAGGTTTCAAAAAGCTATAGTTTCCATTGGGTATAAACAAAGTAATCCTGATCATATTTTATTAGTGAAAAGATCAAATGCCAAAGTCACTATTCTCGTTGTCTACGTAGACAATAATGTTGTCACAAGGAATGATAACAATAAGATCAACTGATTGAAAATGTTTCTTGGACAAGAGTTTTAGATAAAAAATCTTGGAAAGCTCCGTAACTTTCTCGAGATTGACATTGGCAAATTTTCAAAAAATATCTTTCTATCCCCAAGGAAGTATGTCCTTGATGGGATGTCATCCCTCCGATACACCTACTGAGGCCAATACTCATCTTCAAGAAAAGGATAGTGATCCAGTAGATAAGGGTTGTTATTAATGATTAGTGGGCAAGTTGATTTATTTGTCCCACACCTAACTTGATATTACTTTTGCCATGAGTTTAGTGAGTTAATTTATACATGATCCATACTCTCCTCATATGGATGCCGTTCTTTGGAACCTTTAGTATTTGAAATCTGCTCCTAGAAAAGGGATTCTTTTGTCTCCTCATGATGGCTTAAAAGTTGAAGCCTATACAGATGCTGATTGGGCTGGATCCCTTGAACGGAAGTCTATTTCAGGGTATTATACTTTCTTAGGAGGAAATCTTGTGACTTGGTGTAGTAAAAAGCAAAATGTAATTGCTTATTCTACTACTGAAGAAGAGCTTCATGCCATAGCACAGGGAGTTTGTGCGTTGTAATGGCTTAAAGGATTACTTGGAAATCCGGTTGTATCTATTCATGTTCTTATGATACTATATTGAGATAATAAGATTGCCATTAGTATTGCTCATAGTTTTGTATAGCATGATTGTACGAAACATGTGGAGATTGACCGTCACTTTATCAATGAGTAGTTGGAAAGTGGTTTAATTTGTATGCCCTTTATTAAGTCTAGTGACCAACTCACTGACATATTCACTAAAGAGCTAGAGGTTAAATCATTTTACCATGTTTTAGTCAAGTTGGGCATGTGTTGAGAGTATTTGGCTGATAGGGGTATACTGGTCTATGTCCTTGTCCTTTATTATTTCACGTATGGAGACAATAAGGGTGATATTGTAATTTTGGCTTTTTAGCTTTATTATAAATAGATAGCTTAGTATCACATCGACCTAACCAAGCATTTAATTCAATTTTCCGTCTTTCAACAAAAAACTATAATGAAAATGCTATTTAACTAGTTCCTCTTGTGTTAATTACGTAAAAGTATAGGAAGACTTTTTCTTCAGCAATCCTCATGGGAGACAAATTCAAAAGAACAATTACCGTAGAGCTTATGTGCATCACATGAGAATAGCGCTCGATATTCATGAGCTTCTCAACCTTGACAGAACCAGGTTTAGATACCTGAAAAAATAAGGGTGTCATCTCCATGCATAAATAAGCTAATAGTACAAAGATTACAAAACTCATCACCAAAAATAGCAGGATCAATGTAAAATTTTCCTTTTTTCCGTTCTCGTTACAGGTCACTCATGAAATTCACCAAGCAGAACACTTAACTGTCTAGCAAACAAAAAACCAAGTAGACATGCATGAGAAATATCTTGGTAAGCAATAGGAATGACGTGTTCAACATGGGTAAATTTTTTATAACCTAAACAATAAAAGCCAAATGGCACTTCAACATAGGCGCGAGTATGAAAACTTTCTCATATTTTGTGGGTGGATTTGATACAAATCATGAACATGGGTGAGAGAACTCAAGAGGCAATATCTGCCACAAGTCTGCAAATCTCATCCACAGTGAAAGGTGATGAGAAAATGAAGATGAGTGCTCCCATGTCCACCAAGACACAAGTCCACTAAAGGGACCACATACTAGGTATGCATTGTCAACGGCACACTGATTATGCATAGTACTAGATGGCTTTGGAAGTTTATCAAAGTTGACTAACCGGAAGTATCACCAAAGAAAGGAGCAATATCCAAACACTAGAATGCCTTATCCTGTAAAAAACAAAATTCGAGAATAAAACAACAAAGAAGGCGAAGCAATAAACCTTTCCAACATCGTTTCTACCTAAGTCCACCAGCATAATGTGCTCAGCACACTGCTTTTCATCACTCAAAAGCTCTTTCTCTAACATCAAATCTTCCTTTGGTGTCTTCCCTCTTCTAACAGTCCCAGCAAGAGGTCTATTAGTAACCCTTCTCTGTCATGAAGGAAAAATTACCAAGAAACTCTTAAATTCTGAGTGCAAGCAAAAGGAGGGTATGAAAGAAGATGCCAAGTAAAAGTCTAAAGGAAAATTCCTTAGCTATTCTCATATTTACCTTCTTCACCCGCGTAAGAATTTCTGGACTTGAAGCAACAAGTATGCAACCCCTTCCCTAAACCAAATGAAAAACATTTATTCAGCTTCCACAATAACTCTTACTATAAAACAAGCTTATGGAAAGGAAGGCACACTTGTAAATAAGCCATATAGGGGCTTGGATTAACAATCCTCAATGCTCTATAGACTTCAAATGGGTCTGCAAATGTTCTTCGTTCGAAGCGCTGGCTCAACACAATCTGAAAGATATCACCAGCCAGAATATGTTCTTTAGCCTGCAGCACCGCCTTCTTATATTCCTCACTTGTCATACTTGACATCTCCAACTTTGGACCAAACAGGCGAGTGAATAGCTTTATTGAACCGGCCGGCAGTCTTGGACTGAAATTTGAAATCGCAGATCAAGCTTTAGCAGGCCAATTAATAGTACTTTACTTTCTGCTTGATCATAATAAAAAGTACTTCATTTAGCATGTAAAAAGAAGATTACTTACGGATCTATATCATGTACTCTAGATACTAAAGTCTCCAATCGATTCATTCCATCATTGAACGCCTCGTCAACTGAAGGATATTGATCTAATCGAACCCAATGAATAATGTAAGCTTTCTGGTGGCAGGGAAATGAAATGAAAAATCAAGGACATTGAATTAGTGACAGAATTATCAGTTGTATATCGTTATGCACATGTTTTATCACATTTTTCATGGAGTATCACTTATTTGTGATTTAGAGAAAAAAAAAACTCAACAATTTGAACTCTCACATTGAAAGCCACCATGCATGAATATTTTTAAGTTCATGTATTCCGATTTCTTTATTCAGAATTTTCAGCTACAGAAGGTGCTCTCACACCAAAAGAAAAGAAGCACGTGCAGAATCGAATTTTGACTGAAACAAGCTCTGTGAACAAAGTGAATGTACCTTCTCCACGTGATCAAATACAATAACATCATCATAAAGGCCTAGATGAACATCAGGTAGATTTCTGTCATCTGATGGGGCACTACAGAATGGTAGTTTCCTCTTCTCCACATAGCGCACCGTGTCATATGAAAAATAACCAACCCATCCACCTGGTCCAAGAGGAGTTTGTTATTTGCAGATAAGAGATGAAAAATAATTCTGAAATAATGAAAAGAAATAGGACTTTGATATCATGAAAAAGTTGAATAGTCCAATTCAAAATCCATTATCACTTGAGACAAAATAGTTTCATAATGATAACAACCTTGTTCAGTAAGTTTTGCATAGAAGAAATGAAGCTGCAATAAAGCAAAACAATATGAATATCAGCAGATTAAAACCATCGTATCGAGTTTCTTACCGCAAAATGCTTCTGGAAGTTCATCAATCATCTGGGGTTTCCATCCCTCCATAATTCTACGAGGAACAACCATTGGATCCTCCACGATTTCCTCCGTCCTGGACCCCTCCTCGTGGTCCATGATTGTTACCATATTCTCTTTAGCCACAATCTCAATAGTTGGCTGAGCTCCAACAAAACTGTACCTTCCCTAAAACAATATTACAGCAGAATGAGCACAAAACAGGAAAAACAATCATGCTCTCCTCACATAGATGACAATAACTGCAAACCAAATCCAATGGATGCGCATTTTGCATGGATCAGAACAGGTGAAGAAAAGAAAAGGTGATGAAGACTTACAATGCTAGAAACCTGCAAACCCGGCTCAACAGACTCGAACAAAAAACTAGGAGCATCTCTGTCATCCTCCTTCACCAAACACCGGTAAGCAAGCACCGGAGTGAGATGATCAGAGAAAATACATCTGTGTAGGGGAACCAAATTGCCCTTCTTGGCAGCTTCTTGGAACTTTGCTGACTGGTCAACTAGAAATTAAATGTCAAAAATCACAAAGTGCAGAAAAACACATATTTCTCTTTCTTTATACAGAAAAAGCTGTTAGCACTGAACCACTATCTAACCTCCGCCAAATCAGATAAGCAGATCACCTCATTTGAGAGTAAAGTAGTCACCCAGATTCAATTAGTCGAGCAATTCAGTTGCTAATAATTATACATAAAGGATCCACAGTTTCAAAACCTCTCCTCGCTTTCTACCTAAATTAGCATTTCCAAGGAACAAAGCTCGAGTTCATTCAACCGACAGATCCATTACTCAGCTATTCTCAGAAGCACTCTCAGCGACGGAAACCATCGCGAAAAGACGAACGCGTCCACATTCGCGTTCTTCCATTACTTCCGCCCTACCGACTCCCAAGCAATGCACACGCAAGCCGGCTCCCGAATCCGTCTCCACAGCTTCCTAACACAAAAAACGATCGCGACACACAAAAACCGCTCCTCCCGCGAACATGAAAGGAATGGAGACGGACCTAATGATGGAGGGGGCTGAGCCGAGCATCGCAGAGCGGGAAAGCGCGAGCGCGAGCTGGAGCTGAGCAGAGCGAGGGAGCTGGAAACTCCGCCGCCGAAACCGACGGAGGCCGCGACCGGGCGCAACCTGGGGAGCGGAGGGAGCCGGCGGGGCGCAACGGCTAGGGTTTCCATGGGAGTCTTCAGAGCCATTCCGGTCTCAGCGGGAGAGAGAGAGAAACGGAAGAAAAAGAGGAGAGAGAGGTGGAGGAATTCAAACAGAGATGCGCAGGCCTATATACAGCAGCCTCTCTCGCTCGTCCTGCGTACGGTTTCTAGAAACTCTTGACAGTGGAAAGGCTGTGTTTTTGAACGGGCAGATGATGAGATCTCGCCTTGTCTCGCGTGACGTGGCGCTTCCATGGCGGTCGTGGGAATTACTATCCGCAGGCCCACTTTCCGGAACCTTGGGCTCAGTCTTGGGCTTGGGCTGTCTTCTTGCCTCGATAATTATGGCCCAGAAGATTTGTGTCCGTTCAGATGAAAGAGTTGAAGCGCTTTTCCGCAGACATTTTATTAAGCGATCAATTGGGAAAATTTCGTAGTTCTTAACACATTGGTTATTCTTATGCCACGTACAATCAGCAATTTAAAGATCGAGTTATTTCAGATCTAAGTATGTTTCGGGAAGTGCCCTGGAGTGGAGCGCCTAATCTTACATGTAAAAGGAGTATTAAATTAAGTGCCGCTAATCGGTCGACGGGAGAGGTCCTGCGAGGAGGGGCTAAGGACAAAACGCAGGAGGCTTCACGTGCTTCAGGGTTCCCATGTGCCGCACTAAAAGTCAAATGCTGTCCAGGATCTCGTGGGCCCCACTATGCTGTAGAAGGGCCCAAAGAGACGAGGCTGAGCTGAGCCTTGTGGACCCATTATCCGAAAATATATAAAATTGACCGACCGGGAGTAACCTCGAACCTTCTGACAAAAACAAAAAGGCGCCGATCTCGAACCTCGGAGGAACAAAAATGGAGATTTATGCTGGCCCACCATGATGCTTTTAGCTCCCACCCCAAAACCATGCCCAATAAGAAAATATTGAATAGATGTATCTTGTCACGTCGTCATATATCTATAATATATGCATAATGAGCATATTTGTCAAATTTTTTATCTTAATCTCTCTCCTCTGTCACCTCTGTCACCTCTCTCACTCTCTCTCTCACCCTCTCTAAGCTCGCTCTGTGAAACAACAATGGCGTTTCTCTCTTTTCCTCTTTTCCCTATCACTCCTCTCTCCCCATTTTCCATCCGCTACACGTACAATGCCTCCAACTCCTGCCTCTCTGTCGCCATCATCGTCGCCGCCTCCAGTCATTCGTTCGATGGCCACTAAGGAGTTGCCCTACTTCGACATCATGTTCTCCGGTGCCAGCCTCTAATCCCTCGTTCTTGAAAAACCCATGTCGTCATCCCCTTCCTCTAAGATTGACCTCCATGCCTCCCCCACTATCTCCACCGGCGGAGTCGCTTTCGTTGACCAAGCCGCACATATTTTGCCGAACGACGCTGACAACGGCCATGGACAAGCGTCGGCATCGCTTGCAAGCCGCTTGTCCGTATTTGGTTTCACCCATCTCGGTCCCCAAACGCCGACCAATTCTGGCTGAACGATGATGATGACGGGCATGGACGAGTGTCGGTGTTGCTCGCCAGCCAGGGAGAGAAGAAAACAGATCGGTGACGAGTGGCTAGCAAACGGCTCTGAGCTATTATCATCCTCAAAGGCATAAAGAAACCAAAGAAAACATGAGAGGAGAGAGTAAGGAAGGAGAAAAAAAAAACAACGTAATAGAAGAAATCGCAACCTTGTTCGGCATTTTATCGGCGTGTCTGCAGTCGAACTCGAACAATGTTATCATTAGAATGGTGCGTGTTGAGTTCTTTAATATTTGGAAAAAGCGAGATTTTCAGTCAATAGTATCATCTAGTCTTCAGAGCAGTTGCAAGAGAAAGGGTGAGAAAAGATGACACATAGTGTAACTATTAATCTACTATCATCTTCTAGAGTTGTCTCCCAAATCAGTACATCGTGCCACTATGGTTTCACACAGCAAAATTTAATGCTTTACACTGGAAAGGCCGATTGAATCCGGGAAATGTGGCGCTGATCTTCACGAAGGGTGACTTGAAAGAAGTGCGTGAAGAGGTTCCCAAATATAAGCTATATGTTTCCAAAGTTATAAAAGTCTTGCCTGCCATATAATCCTCTTTTGCATTCATCTTGCTTGCCATGAAATCCTTCAGAAAGTTGTTCTCCTCAGCCTTTAAAAAAATGAGATTACTGATCTTCGCACCTAATCGAGGCTATTTCTTCCGTGGGGATTTTGTGTTTTTTCTTTTTCTATTTATGTCTGATCAAGAGATCATAAGAAGTTCGTATAATTTGCAATCGTCTGTTGAGCATGGTGGAAGGCTTGCACTTTGAGCATCTTCATCAGCTTAGCATCACATCAGGGACTGGCAATTAACACACAGTATTCTCAATCTCCTTTGGAAGTTTTCTGGACCAATTATCAATCGTTGACTTTTTGGAATTGCATCTTTGGGTTTCTTTTTATGGACCTTTCGATAAGTTGATCCTCGATTGGCAAATGTCCTCGACGTAGTATGATTAAGATAAGAGTTAGCTTTTTCCATTATGAATAATCCTATATTGATTCAAGCTCTAAGGCAACTAATTGATTCTGCTCGTGTGCTAATTTTGTTCATGCTTAGCTGAACAGGTGGGAGCTCCTTGTCGTGCTGGTCTCATTACCCCCACTGACGTGGCGGTTCCTCGGGGCGATACCGGACTCGACCCTTTTTAGACTTTCCTTCTTCCAGGTAGAGTTATCAACAAGTAGAATCATTTGTCTTTAAGCAAAATCATGTCCAACAAGTTTTCTTCTGGGCCAAAAAAAAAAAAAGGTACCCAGACGCCCCCTTTTCTCTCAGGTGCCGAACCTCCCCGCAAAGACAAGGGCATCTGTAGAAATCATCCCTCCTGACTTCTTGTCATCACGGTTTACGAGAATGGATCTGTTTTTCAGTCCAGAGGTTCTTGACTTGACTGAGGAGGATCTGGTCCAGCGGTCTGCTACTGAGCTCTCCAAGGTGTACTCTGTGTCATTGGCCATCTCAAACCCTAATTGCGGCAGCACCCCAAATGGTCATCAGTGGCTATAAGAATGTCGCCAGTGTTGCAGTGTCTACTGATTATTCTTTCTCTGGTTGAGCAAGTCAAGGAACACCTCAAGGTAGCGCACAGGTGTTCTTGTTCCGTTTGTCTTGAGTCTGTCTATTCCATGCGTGTTGTCTTTTGGCAAGATATAAATTTTCAGTGATTTTCAGGATCCAAGCAAATTTGCCGCAGCTATGGCAGCTGTTATTGCCACCGCTGCTCCAGCAAAGGAAGGAAAAAAGAAGGAAGGAGTGGAGGAGCAGCCAGAGGATGATGACTTTGTTTCTGGCGTGTTTGATTAGGTTCCTTTGCCTAGTACATAAGAGTTTTGTGTCCTTTTTCCCACAATAGCGGGTATCAAGCTGTACTCAGATTGGAAGTTCGTTATGCCCCAATTGCAATGTCAAAAATTTTATTGCAAAAAGTTCTAGCATGAAATTGCTTTGCACTAAGATGGATCCAATCGAAATTCTAATGAATCAAGCATGTGTTAATTACACATTGTTAGAATCTGTGACCCTCTTGTTCGTTAGAATGGCATCCCTGCCATAATAGAGAAAGGCCTCCTTATACTCATGAGCTTACATGCCAACTTTGATGAAGTTTACAATCCAACTATGATAATATCAGTGATTAGTATTCACTTATCAACGATCATAAAATGGACTGAAGGAGTATCTACTGCTTGCAAAACTCTCTTTCTGTAAAAGAAAATTTCCAGAGCCACTAAATCGTTATACAACAGTTTTTGGTACTGTTAATTGACAACAGAAACTAATATGAAGCACCTAAAAAATAATTGGTTTAGATAAACTATTTTACTCGGTGCAGTATTTTTTTTTTTCCTTTGGCTATTTATTCATCTAATAGTAAGCAAACAAAATTGAAAACCTTCTTTAGAGCTATACTCAAAATTTTGATTGATTTTATCCGGTATAATTTGGGTTCTTCCTTCCTGTACGTCTGAAATAACTTCTGTACATAATCTGTTTGAGCTCCACTTGATGCTTTTCTGTTGAGCTTCTTAACGGAGGAAACACTAGTAACGATGATGCTCAAATGGGAAAGAGAAGACACCTGTCAAAAATTTTGAATGCAAAGAAGAATGTACGAGTTAAATCATTGTCAAATAAAAGTTGACAGAGGGAGTTGTGACTTGTGCACACAAATTTCTAAATTATTGACACTATATGTTAAGATCACTACTGATAAATCAAATAGTTGCAATTTCTTCTTCTCATAACGCAACCTGAAGAGCTGATGCTAACCTTGAAATTAGAGTGGCCAGATAAATGAAGAGCAATAAAGCCTTGTGTTGCAAGATAGGAATAATGAGTTTGTGGCCACCGTTTGTAGCACTACTGAAGACAGTTTCGGAAGAAACGAACTCCCTGTTCAGAATATAGTAAATGGTGAGAGTTGGACTTTGAAGATATCTTAACGAAGAAGCTATAGGTAGAGTGATGAGAAAAGCGTCCTTTTTGTGATACCTGCAATGCAAATGTAATGTCTGCTTCATCAACTTTTAATGCTATTCTTCGTAATTTATCTTCTCGAGATTGACCTAGTTTGAGAAGACCCTGCAATTTCAGTGATGGCCATCAATTAAGCAGATACTATTTGATTTTAAAGACTAATCTGCAAAATAAGAACCAAAGAATGATAGCAAATTTGGTGATGGTATATTACCTGATCATTAAGGACTCTGCACATACTAGAAAACTCCAGAAATCCAGCTGCAGGTATGTATGTTGATTTGCAGACATCCAGGTAACTTTTGTATAACTGCATTTCTATACCAAGTTAGCTAGCAATAGCAACTGCAAAATTCTTCTGCAGTCAGAAGTCGAAAATGAGACGCACCTCTGCGACAGTTGTATCCTTCTGCCGACCGCGGAAAAGTTTCACAGCAGAGCAAAGTATAATCTGCAGTCCGGTTGTTAAGAAAGTAACAAAAGTTTTAATAGTGTGGCCAGCTAAGGACAAGTAAGGAAGAAATGAAAAGCCCTGGATATAAATGGCTAAAGCATACACAAAACTGTTGATTTTTATACCTGTATATCGAGCTGCTATATATACAACGTAATTTGATGCTACTCAGTGTTTACTTAAACATACCTGTTGATGTTGTGGAAGAATCTGAATGGTGTCCACCACCGGTGATCTGAATGTTCTGGATAATGCAAGAACCATGTGATCTATCCTGACCTGGCAAAAGTTTAAGAAATCAGAAATGCCTAAAGAGGAGATGGACAATAATATTCTTTAACAATTTTAGATAATATAATATTTCAACCTCAAAAAGTTAAAGATGATAATATGACATAGTAACAATTATAATAGTCAATCCGATACGGGTACATCTCTCTAGACAGACAGAATGCTTCAATAAAGACAAATGAAAACCACTGCATTTGATAAACTAATTCTAAAGATGGCAAAATATTCATGAAGAGTCTGCGGCATACTTCCCAGTTCCACATACTACATAGTGTTTCTGCTAAAGTTCATCTGCTTGATGTTCTTACAGTTTATTATCTATTATCAGTTGAATTGCTTTACAAAAATTTTGTGAATGAGCTATTCATTGGACAACCCCTAATGGTTTTAATGTGTCTGAGTGGCTGACAAGAGAATGGTACATTTGATGAACATAATCCTAATTCAGATATGCAGAAGGAAATTTCTCTATAAAACACTTGCCATCAATTGGCAGACGTTAAAAAGCCTTCATTTTATTGGGTATGTGTGACTAGAGCCAATTAGAGAGATCAAAGCTTGGAAGAGGAATGCAAAGTCACCACAGCAGACACTCACAGCATCTATTTCTTGCAGTTTTGAGAATTCAGGCATTGTGACTGCTTGCTGACCCTTCTCCTCATCATGCATCGACAAATTTGTGCTCCTTGTTGACTCTTGAAGCTCCACCTCTAGCATATCAATTGCACCCCTGCAACAATACCTAACTCCAGTTACTACTTATGGGAATGGAGACAATTTATAAAAGAAATCATATAATCTATTGCAATAACTGGTGAATTCCTTCACTGGCAATGTGGAGAAGTTAACAGACTGAGAAATCAATTTGCCAAAACAAGGGAAAAAATTCTCATTAAAGAGTAGTAATTCCTACAGTAATGACAATGGTATGGGGGCTTTTCTTTCTCAGATATAGAGCTCACAAAGAGTATCGATTTCTGTATTTCTGATGATAATATCAATGCTTATATTCTTAAAAAATACAGTAACAGGAAGAAATCATGGCATGAATGCTGGCAAATCTAACAACCTAGGATACGCTACAAGTGAACTTATCTTGTTTTAAGTTACGAACCTGCAAATACAAAGAGCTTTCCGCATGTCTCCAGATGCTGCTGCAACTTTCTGTTGTATCACATTCACTCAGTATCCATATATACAAATAATTTAAGAAACAGCGGACATGATGCAAGAGTTTCAAACTCAGGAAAAAAATACTAACGGACTCACTCTGGCACAGAGTTCCAGGGCATGTGGTTGAAAGACAGGATAAGGGAGCACCTGTCAAATGAACAGCCGTCAACATCAATGGCTCTTAATTACAATCCTATGATTTCAGCAAAGTCTACTCATTAAAGTGCTTAAAAGGAATTCCTCCAGAATTTGTCTCTCTTGAGAAAAATCTGTATGAACTTGACTTGTAAGTTTCAAAGTGGTAGGTAAAATGTACCATATTCGCAGCCACCGAAACTTCAATTTAAGGATAAATGGAAAAAGAAGACAATATATCTCGTGAAATGACTCATAAAGGTAGATTAGGCATCACGATATTGAAGTTCAAATACCCACATACTCAATTTCAAAAAGGAAATAGATTCAGGGTTTTGTATTCAGATGTTGCATGGTGCTGAGAACACGAGAAGATTCTAATAGGGAAAAGCATATAACTACCTTGAGTCTCTCTTGAAGAATCCTGACAATCTGCTCTGGGGAGTAAGCCCGAAAAGTAACAATGGTAGGCTTGCCTAAAAGGAACAAAAGGACGAAGACAGGAGTAAGCACTATATCCAGATCAGAGAAACACTAAGGGCTTGTTTGTTTGAAATTCAGCAAAAGCAAAAAGTATTTATTGAAGGAATTACACGTGAATATGTGTGTCAATATTTATTTGTTGCAAAAGCTTCAAGCGTTTTACATTCAAACAGAGTGAAAGTGCGTGAACCACAAAATCTAGAGTAAGCAAAAAGTCAAAAATAAATTCTATCCAAACAAAAGTTTGTATCTCATCAAGTCAAGAAAAGATGGCTCACAATTTAAGGATTGAAGCCTCGGTAGAAAACGATCTGCCAAGTCTATTGCATTTGCTATTCCTGCAAGAAGGAATATGGCCAAACTGACGTCAAATTGCATGTAGCATATTGCTTTATAAAATAATAAAAGAAAGTAAAAGGTACAGTATCAACCAGATATAGTGAGCAATGATAAGTACCTACTAATATACATTTAGAGAATGGGAAAGTGGTGAGCATAAAAAGATCATGAAGCACAGCACGGTCTTTTGTGATCAAATAATCCAACTCATCTGCAATAATTAGCCTGCAAGAGGAAAAATTAGTTCAGTAGAAGCATAGACTCATATACTCCTACTGCCATAAATGTGAGCAACTACATGACTCTGGGCCCATACTGCCTCATGGTGTGAAGTGTTCACAAGTATAGTCAATGAAATTGCTCCTTACATCATCTTTCTGGATTGTTGCTTCTCTGAATATAATTTCTGAAGCAGTTGCAAAGCTGAGGTACGATTATTTGTCACTTTCGGCAATTGGTACTTGGATAATATCTGTCAGCAAACATGGCAGGTAAGGATGTGCAGGGTCTAACATGCAAAAGTAGAAGCTTTTCCATTATAACTACCTTGCTGAAGATCTCTGATGTGCTGGATAGAGAAGTGCAGTTTAAAGCTAAAACTTCTGGCTGCTGAAGGCCTGCCTGGAAACATTCGAAGCATTTTTGTAAAGAGAGATCCCAAACAGATCAACAGTTGTGATATATATTAGAAGAAATCAAAAAGCATCGTGACTTCTGGTTCTGAATTCTCATAGCAAACAGGTTGACAATTTCTAAGATGAGCACAAAAAACTACTCCTATAATCTACTTTGGAGATCTGAGTATCTAAATGCTGATATTCAAGAAAGGTTACTTCTCTATTATGAAGCTCTAACCTTGTGAAAGCTGTAATTGATTAATAACTTTCAAGGAATTATGTGCACAAATAACATCGAGGTCCTTTTGAGAAGCACCGAGACATTTTCATTGTCTATAAAGCATGTCCTTACTCTTTAAGGAAGGTGTTTAACTTGTGAAAATGTAGCTATGCCAAAGTACATTATATATTCTTATCTAAAATGATGAATGAAGGTTCTTGGGATCCTGTGCACGGAAGGGGATAATAAATATAACCACAGCACCATCAAGCGGTAAAGAATGGAAAGCTAACCTCCTGCGTCCAATGCAGTAAGAGCTCCTTCACTTTTTCCATGGATAAGGACTTCCCTGTCCCAGGGCATCCACAGATGTATAGGCTGCTGGCTTTCTCATGCTCGATGCATCCCTTGCAAAAATCCACAATCGTCTTTTGTTCATTTTCTCGGCAAGACACAGATGGTGGCAGCGTCGACACGTGAAGCGCTGCCTTCGCTGCACTCATCTGCTGAGGATCTATTGTCACATTACAGAAACATTAGTCTCCTTTCGTCGCAATTAAAGTCAGCACTGCTATGGTGTTCAGTGTATATCTTGGTAGGTTCTACTTGCCTCTCGGATTCCATTTGCTATCAGCGACAAGAATATCAGGCAATCGCTTGGCTGGTGATTTCTTCAGTTTCGAGGGCTTATCGGCAACTGCTTTCTCAATTCTCTGCAAATAATTTCAGATTAGCAAAACCATTGGTGTTTCCAACTTCCTAGTCAGGCGTGCGCCGAAATTTGCATGACCGAATCTTATTACAGCGTAAACCCAGAAATAGTACAAAATTTACGGCTGATCCTGATCAATTGAATCCTACATAATGACACTAACTATGTGATTTTCCTTAGATGACACGGTATCGAATTCGCCATAACCGATCCACTATGTAAATCGCCTTTTCACTTCCTAGCGGTTGCAATAAACGCACATTCCATTTGACAAGTACAGGATTTAAGAACGCGATCTCTCCATCATCAATTCAGTATCCATTCAGTTGCGGCGGCAAACCGACGGCGCCGCTGACTTCGACAACGGCGTAACTACAGAGTATGAAGAGAATCTCGAGCTCACTTTCGGGGGAGTGTTTGGGCTCTGATTCAGGCACCGACGGGGCGACACTCTCTTCGCCACCGGATCGACGGCTCCGCCCTCGCGAAGAGCGGCGGCGGCGGCGGCGGCCGATGCATGGGATCTGAGCTTCCGCTTCTGAGGAGTGGAGTCGCCGTCGGAGCCGGCGAGAGCCTCCGGGAGATTCTTGGGGGCGGGGGAGATCGGAGAGCCGCCTCGTTTGGCGATGGAAGGCATTGCTGTGGACGAGCGAATGCTGAGGAATCGGGATGGCGAATCGGTAGGGTTTGCTCGGATTTGAGGAGGGGACGGCAGAGACGGCAGAGATGGCAGAGACGGCGGAGATGGATATAAGAGGTTTTGTTTTAGCGGGAAGGGATGAGCGCCACCGCTTCGTTTCGCGCCAGTACGCGCTCCAAACTATTGCTTTTAAAATTGCAAACCGAAACTTCTTCTTTTTTTCTTTTTTAACTTTTCTTGTGTTTTTTCGCTTTTTCAAAATATCACGAAACGGTGTCATATCCCTTCGAATCTAAGATCGCTTCAAAAAAAAAAGTGAAAAGAAAAATGAAATGTTACCGAAAAAACTATGACAATGATAAAATCATGCAACTCATTATGTGACTTGGATTTAATGATGCCAATTTTGTAAGATAACCTGTTTGTTTTAAATATATCATAAATAAATTTGATTAAAAATATGCCGTAAATGGATTAACCCATATTTTAACTAATTTTTCGAGGCTCACACCTACTCAAGCTGAAAATTCCTCAAACGCAATAAATAAAAAAAATTCACATGTTCTTCTTGGTTGGTATGATTTTGAATGACTACATAGCCGACGGTCAGAGTTGAGACTCTCGCCAATGCCTTCATCGCTCTTCTATGAGATGCCAATTGCGTCGAGAGTTTGGAAGCCTGGACCAGACCAACCTAGCCGTTTCGATACCCTTCTGCAGACAATTCAACATCATAATCGGCTGGACAATGTTCAGGTCCTCCCAACTCAAGTCAAATCCCACCCCTGATCCTTTACTTCGAATCCAGAAATTTCCCCCCAGGCGCCGGCCCTCGCACGAATCACGAACCCAAGGCGGAGGGGAAGGATCATGCCAAGTGAAGAGCACGACCCAGGGTCGACGATTGAGCTCGACTGAATTAGTGCGAAAGCATGACGAGGAGCAAGTACCCGAGAGGCATTGAATCTAAGTCCTCCAGTGGCGAAGCCGACAAGATGAAAAGAAAAGGCGAAAAGACGGAGAAATCGGAGAGGCAGTGAGGATGATAAGGGGACGCATGATAAAATTCATATTTCTCTAATTTTTCTGTTTCTCTATTCCCCATAACAAGTTGGAAATAGAAATCTATTTGATAACGTAATTTAATTTTTCTATTTTTTGAACAGATTTCTATTCTATAAATAAATTTGAAGAATAAATTAGAAATTAAAATTTTTAACTTCTCAATTTCTATTTCGAAATTGATTTCTCGATTTCCTCGAAATTAACTTTTGTTTCAAAAATTTTATTATGCGCATCCTAAATCTCGAGGTATTGAAAGACTTACGATCCTTCTTTTGAGGTCCAAAATATAGTCATTTTCTTGAGTGATTTTCTTATATTTTCTAATTTTTCGACTTATTAATTTATTCTTTCATCTTTTTAATCTAATATAATGCCGCTATTTTGCTATTTATTGAAATTAATAAATTAATTTCATCGAGTGGATTTGAATAGTGAAAAGCGTCTCTTGACAATTTTGTAAATCGATTATTTCCTTATCACGATTGATCAATATGTTTTCACTCTAATCTGAATTTTCTCTCGCATATTGCCATAAAACAGTTTAATTTAAGATGGCAGGGGGGATATCAATTGCATTTTTGCTGACGCGGCATTCTAAAAATCGTCGGTTGATTTTCTTCTTTATAATAATATGGCTGAAACAGTATTATATCTATATATGTATTCGATTCAACGTGTCGGTATCTATATATTTTTAAAAAGATTTATGTGGTTCAAAAGCTGGTGTCAAGCCAAGAAGAACAAAATTACCAACTTTTATCTACTTAAATTGAAGTTGTTGAAGTTACCAACTTTACAGAAATCAAATTACCATCTTTTCTATCTAAGTTTTCGATTATATTGATATCATAGCTCTTAACCAAGTCGCTTACTGACATTCATTTGGTCAAAATTTCAATCACCAACTTTTCTGTATAATTTACTCACTTTTATTGAAGCTATGCCCTCATACATGAATTTACTAATACATCCTTTTTTCCCGTTGAAATACATATGTCTCATTGAACGGGTGCTACTCGGAAGAACAGACTTATCTCATGGTAAATGAGGACACAAATTTATCATTTATTTATTTAATGAAGCTAGAATTTCCAAGTACAAGCATTAAAATAAATGGGTTTTTTTTATAAAGATATATTTAAGATTTTTCCAGGCAAGACAAATACAAACTCAAATGACAAGAAAATAAAATGATTACATGCATCGTCGTCCCCATGCACACCAATCTTTAAGACCAATGCACACGCTTTCTTCTCGATCGCGAAGACCCATCGGTCAATCCTTCCTTACTTATCTGTCATCATGCAGCAGTCTCGGCAAGATCCCGCGGATGCAAATTGACGCGAAGCCCGCTCTTCATGAACAGGGTGAGCGACATCTTCTGCTCCACGCGGTGGCCCGGCGCCAGCGTCAGCCGGTAGCGCAGCAGCACCGCCGACGCCACGGACTTCATCTGAAGATACGCCAGGTCCTTCCCCAAGCAAGTCCTCGGTCCCGCATTGAAAGCCACGAACTTGTAGCCGTCTTTCGGGGTCTCGAACCGGCCCTCGCTCTCTGAGATCCATCGCTCCGGCCTGAACTCCATGCAGTCCTCGCCCCAGATCGACTTCATCCTCCCCACCGAGTATATCGAGTACGTAACCGTCGATCCGGCCGGCACGTGGGTCCCGTCGGGCAGGACGTCGTCCGCGACCACGTACTTGAAGTCCTCCGGCACCGAGGGGTATAGGCGCAGGGTCTCGGCGAGCGCCGCCTTGAGATAGACCAGCCTGTCGGCCTCGTCGAACACCAATGGGGATTCCAGCCATTTCTCGTGATCGTCGCCGCGGGTGTCCTTGAGGACCGTTGCTATCTCGTGCACGATCTTCTGCTCGACTCGGGGGTTGTTCATGACCAGCCAGAAAAACCAGCTCAGTGCAACGGAGGACGTGTCGCGCCCCGCGAGGACGAAGTTCAGCGCGATCCGCTGGAGGACGGAGCTCTGGAAGAGGTTCCCATCGATGTCCCGCTTTTTCAGGAAGCGCGAAAGGAGGTCATCAGAGGGACTCGCTTTGCGCGCGTCGATGGCATCGTTCATGTAGTTCTCCACGATTCTGAGGCTCTTCTTTAACCTCTGCTCGGCTCCGACACCGAATATCTTCTTCAGCCTCCATAGAAAACCTGGATAAAGCAGGCGCTGAAGGGTCGCTTCAGTGGCCTTGTCGAAAGCCATAGCGAAAGGGTTTTCTGGTAACTCCGGCGAGAGGGTCTCCGGGTCTCTACCGAACGTGAGCCCGCAGATGTTGTCGAACGTCAGGCGAAGCAAGAGGTCTTGCAAGTCAATGGAGATGCGCTCGCTCGCGGCCTTGTCGAGGATCTTCCAGAACCGGTTCTTGATTGTCCGGTTCACCCATCGGTCCATGGCCTGCCTCAGCGTCCGGGTCGTGAACTCCAGGGCCGCCGTCTTCCGCTGCAGGAGCCATGTCTCGCCGTCGCTGTTGAAGATCCCCTGGCCGAGCAGGTCGTGGAAGGCAGTCTGCCATGTCGGGCCCTTAGGGTAGTTGTCGAACCGCGTCCGGAGCACATGCTCGATGTTCTTCGGGTGGCACGTGACAGTGTAGAACCCTTGCTTGCAGGCCAAGAAAGGGAGGGCGATGGTGCACGTCTGGTAGGTGGCAGCACCGCCAGTGGCGCGGAGGTGGCCGGCAATCCAGTCATGGAGCCTCCTTCGGTTCATGAAGAGGGACGGCAGGCTCCCCACGACCGGCCACACCTTCGGGCCGGTGAGTTTCCGGGCCAAGAGATAGAACCAGATCAGGTAGGCACAAGCGAGAGCTGACAAGTTGAAGAGGAGGAGTGACATTTCCATGGTGTGGTGTGGACGAGGGTGGCTAGCGAATGCGAGAGAGAAGGTGTTGAGTTGTTGTTAATATATAGTGGGGATATGCGTGAGGAAGATGTAGGAGGAGTTGTTAGGAAAAATCTTTTAAGTCAAAGGGGTTGATAGGAACCTAGTAAAAGGAGTGAACACAAGAAATCTCCCTTGAAAATCTTTATGCGGTATCAGTCGTGCATATGGTCACCTTAGTAGTTGCAAGGGTACAACATGAAAGTATGGTCATTTATTTATTTTTTAATTAAGTTGATGGAGTGTGATTTCGGTGTATCAACTCATAAATAATGGAAATTTTTGGCGCCATTAGGGTTGCCTCTAATCATTGAACTTACATGGCATCTGCTTTTTACTAGAACCGAGAAGTCAATTAGAGAAAATTTAGCTTTAAGAACACAGACAATCCTCTAGCTTGGGCTCTACATTAATTGATAAAGCGATGTAGTTTATTCACTAAATATTGTAGGAAAGATTGCACAAATACGCTAGGTCAAATGGCTATAAAATGCAAGATTGACGCCACTTTTTCTCGAAACTTCTAACTTGCCCCATTATCTAGTAAATAAATATCACAAAATAGTTTCGGTGTCTATCGTTCTATTATCGAAGTGATAACAATATTGGTCATTCGACAGCTTCCGCTTATATGGGCAATTCACATGTCACTGAATATTATGAATTGTAGGACTTTTATGCATGATTATAGGGTACATATATAGACATAGGATATAGTTAGAATGTATTGAGCACATTGCTAATGTGATAAATACGGTCAGACGTCGGTGTCACTTGGAAATCACCTAACCCCATTTGTTATTGCTTATCTAGTCGAACCTACGTTTCTTTTTTGGGAAGGTAAAGAAGTATATGCTCACATGAAAGGGATAGTGGAGCCTACCAATTAGGCTCCAGTTTCATACTGCTCTTGTTTCTTCTTCTTCCTCCTCGTCCTTTATCTTTCTGTGCTGTTGCTTTTTATATATGCATAGCAATCATTTTCATTATTGTTAAGACGTTTCTATTGCTTTGTTAAGACCGGGGGATTAGAAATGATGTAGGGCTAGGGAACACGTAATCTGTGGATTTGGGTTTCAAAATATCTGTCTAAGCAGCTGACGCATGAGTGAATATGGTATGGAGTGCTAAGTTGGCTTGAACTCGACCACTTAATCAAAGGGCCAACAATACACAGCTAATACCTAAAGTTGAAGACTTCCTGTTCCACGTACCCAATAAAATTAAGGGCATGTCTTTTCGTGGCAATTCTTGTTGTACAATCTAATGAGGGAGGGAGAGTCTAGTGGTTGGAGACGGTTTACCGGCAATGAGAAAATGGCATTAGATGTGAGGGAGAGAACCTGAAACGTGCATGAGAAGGAGAAGAACAGGAAGTGATCGCAAGCAAAGTTTGCACTGATTTTCCTTTGGGGAAAGTATAAAGAATTAGACATTTCTTGACCATTTGAACTTCTGATGAGTGATTTTTTTACGTTTGTTTTTGGTTGGGATGCGTCTTTTAGGCAACTCTTTCCATTCTTGCATTCGTCAGAACAGATGTTACGTTAAGAAAAAGTAGGACTCTCGACTAGGGTTTTTGGACCTTGTTCACAAGCCTCGCAGTTAAAAGTTGTGTTAATTATAGATGTAAGCGAACTTCGAAAATTATAGGGATTTCAGTAATTTTGTTCTAATTCCCTAATTATAACATGCTTAAGCTTTGAAAATTTCATAAATATAAAATTAACTGTTGCTCATTAGGTTGTACTTTTGCTTTGGTGATCTTTAATTTATTTATGCAAGTGATTAGTATTACACGATATGATTTCACACTTGATCCTCACTCTACTCTCCTCATTTTGTTCGTCGATCCCACCACCCTTTTGTTGGAAGTAAAAAAAAACTTTGAAATGCCTTGTTCCACGTAAAATAGATGGGATTGTGTGGGCTAATATATAAGTGTCAAGGTCTTCTATTCTTACTAATGTAGATGATTGGCTTAGTGTGCTAGACCCTACTATAACTGTGTGCAGGGTGCGTGATTTTGGATCAGATTTAGCACTAACCAATTATTATTGTTATTTATTATAATCAGAATTTATAATTATGAAATAAGTCCTATTGAAATGGTGTAAGTGTTCGCAATAGAGTTATAATTATTTTTAGAAGTTACAAATTCGAAATAAAAGATATTTTTAATTCGAATTTTCAATGTGTCTTTTGAAAAATATATGTTCACAATACAACATTTCTTGAAGGGTTGCATTTATTCTTAATGACTAATATTAATTCATCATTTTCCGTCTCATACTTTCCATCTTGTCGATTTTTCTTTCTTAAAGAATACAGCATTTGTTTTCAATTATTTCATTTTGAGAGTTCTTAGAGAGATACTAGAATTGTTATGTAGTAATCTTATTGAGACCTTATTGTATATTGGAAGATTTTTACTAGTAACCATTAGCAATGGTGTGGGGCAAATAATTCCTTAAAAATAGTATATTTTCACAACTCAAATTTGAATTCTTTTATTCCTTAATTTAATTTTTACAAACACATTTATTTCTCAATGTATACACGAAAAGAAAAAAAGAAAACTGAAATTACACCTCCCCCCATTTTTTGGGATAATTGTCCAAAAAGTTTTAAACCTATTATATAACGGCCAATTTAGTCCTAAACTTTTTAATTTTTTATATTTAGTCTAAAGCATTTTTACGACTTGCTAATTTAATCCTACTTCCTTCAACTTTTCTTCACTTTTTTCGCTTCCTCATGCCTAGATGGATGCCATTGTTAAGCTCTACTAGGGGTGAGCGCAGTTCCAGTTCTAAAGGGACCGGTTCCGGTTCCCGGTTCCTTTTTTCTGGGAACTAGTTAGGGCTCCAAAAGAAGCCCCAAATAGGAAATGTCCCAAATCTATTACCCTTCATTCACACTTTCAATGACGCCACTCGCTCTCGACGACACCGCTGTTGCTGGACACCCTAACCCTCGACGCCGCCGCCGGATGCCGCTAGACGGCAATCGCCGACACCACTCGCCCTAACCCTCGTCGCTCAACGCCAATCGCTGCCCCAAATCTCTGAGTCTCTCCCGTTGTCTGCCTCTGCCCGTCGCCGACGCCACTCGCCCTCGACGTTGCCGCTAGATGCCGCTCGTCACTTGCGCAGCCGCCCCCAACATTGCTCACTCGCTCACCAACTGGGTAGAATATTACGTTTTTCTGGCTTTTAAGCTGAATATCATACTTCCAAGTTCCGGTTAAAATGCTTTATCACAACTGTTGTGGCTAATGGAGAACTGATGGTTCTGGTTGTATGGTTGTTTTGGATTTGTAGGATTCTCATTAAATTTCTTTATTCCATTTTGAAGTTCAACACTTTGGTTTTGCTTTATGATAAGTGCTGTGGTCGCAGGTGGATGATGACAATCAATCCCAGTCTTTAATTCATGGTCAGAGACGGTATTTCAAAGGAAAATCCAGGGACAATGATGGTTCAATTCTAGAAAGAAGTAAAAGGTGAAGATTTCCCAAGGTTGGTTCGTTTTATTTCTGCTGCAAAATATGTTCTTGATGATGTGTATGTGTTTGGTGGTCCGATCCCCTTTTTCCCTGAATTTATGTTCCGTTGTTGACAGGTTCTTGCAAACAGACCAAATATTATTAGAGAAGACTACATGAATGAACTCTGTATTCTACAATACGATGTTCCTTCCTTCCCAAATAAGGTGAATGGCATAATTTAACAGAGAAAGAAACATTCTAATTTAAGAGGTTAATAAGCTTTTTCACACTATCTTGGATTTTATAGGATATGAATCTTATTGACAATTAGGTTGCTTTCAACATCATAGAGGAGGAGTTGGGGCATCCTCTTGAAGCTGTGTTCAACAAAATTTCATCTCGGACGATAGCAGTTGCTAGCTTGGATCAAGTTTATAGAGCTACGTTACGTGATACTGGAGAGGATGTTGCAATTAAGGTTATCTTCCATGCTGTGAACTACTTTTTCATCACTGACATCTACAGCTCTACATTATTGAGAAAAATTGAGACTTGCAGGCCCATCTTGTTTTCACATTTCTACTGTAGTGGATATTGATGAAGTTCTTGGATTTTATTTCATTGCTTTAGGAGCAGTAATCATGCAAGATAAATATATTTATCTGCCCATGCCATCTTTGCCATAAAGTTCTTTATATTCATTTTCCTGAGAAGCATACATGATGTAGCATTTCCTTTTGGGAGATGATATAACTTTAAATTCAACATCTACCTCTATGGTTATTGAACATTCTACTTTGTCCTTCTACACATAGTTCTCTTTTATGCAATAATGCCTATTATTTGTTTTGTTACTTCTAACTGTTTGACTTTGTATATTTTACTATGTCATTAGCACTAAAATTCATTTCTTTCTGTCTTTTAAGAAGTTTCATATCACGTTGCTTTGCCGCAGATGATTGTCGGATTTTGATGATAAATTTCACTGGATTATAGGTGCAAAGGCCTAAAATTCATTTCTTTCTGTCTTTTAAAAAAGGTGCTTTTTTTTTTTGGATGCTTCTCTCCCAATGAACTATTTTTGGCAATTTATGGATATAGAAGCTTTGGTTTGTCTCTTTCCTTTTTCGTTATAGTTCAAATCTAGAAAAAAAAAAAACTGTTGGAACCTGGAACCGACCTTGAAACCTGGGGCAACCTGGAGTAGGTCTCAGGTTCTTGATTTTGACGAGTAAATTCCAGGTTCCAAAAAATGAGGAACCTGTACCCGAGGTAGGTTTCAGATTCTATACAGAACCGAACTGGATCCGAAAACCGCTCACCCCTAAGCTCTACTACAAAACTTCCATGGCCAAGGCCACCATGCCTAAGCTCTACAGTAGAGCTCTCCTAGACATAGCTGAGATCTGCTATGGAGCTCACATGACTAGTCGTGGCCCTTATGAGCACAAGACTCACTTTGCACAATTCGCAGGGACATGAACTTGGCTCCCCTCGAGGCGTGAGCAAGCTGCAAGCTTGTCACAGGGACACGAGTGCAAGGAGAGAGATAGCAGGCGATGAGGGCACCAACAGGAGGGTCAGTCTACTTTTGTGATAAGGACATCGGACTAGCGGTTCAAAACTTCTGGGGGAAAATTCTAAAAAGAGACCTAAAGTGCCATCTTTATCTCAAATAAGGACCTGAAGTGAACATTGTTTCAAATAAGAACCTAAAGTGCCATTACTTTCTCAAATAATGGCCTAAAGTGGATGTTGTTTCAAATGATGACCCGAAATAATTATGTTTATTTCAAATAAGGAGCTAAAGTGGTTATGTCCGTTGCAAATAAAGACCTAGCTTTCTGACGATCAAGGGTATTTTCGTCATTTGTCATTTTTTTCCCCTTTTTCATTCCCCCTTTTTTTTTTGGGTTCTTCTTCTTCTTCTTCGCCAGTGGCCGGTCAACCACCGACAATGCCCACAGAGGGTTAGGCGATGGTTGCCCTCGCTAGCGAGGGCTGTATTTCCTTTCTTTGTTTGCCGTTTTAGGGGACATGGGCCTCGTTTCATGAGTTAGTAGGGTCTTGGATCACATGATAAGCTTGAAGGACAGGAAAAAGGAAAGAGAGATGATGGCACGTTTTCTCAATCTCTCATGGTCGTTCCCTCTTTTGTCAACAATTTGATATCGCAGCTGACTTCCCTACAGTAACTTTCATACGACATTCGTAATCTCATTTTCATATGTAATTCACGTTGTATCTAAACACGATTCATTAGTAGATGGGGAAAATTCTAAAAAGGGACCTAAAGTGCCATATTTATCTCAAATAAGAACCTGAAGTGGACATTGTTTCAAATAAGGACCTAAAGTGCCATTACTTTCTCAAATAATGGCCTAAAGTGGATGTTGTTTCAAATGAGGACCTGAAATAATTATGTTTATTTCAAATAAGGGCCTAAAGTGGTTATGTCCGTTGCAAATAAGGACCTAGCTTTCTGACGATCAAGGGTATTTTCGTCATTTGTAATTTTTTTCCCCTTTTTCATTCCCCCCTTTTTTTTTGGGTTCTTCTTCTTCTTATTCGCCAGTGGCCGGTCAACCACCGGCAATGCCCACAGAGGGTTAGGCGATGGTCGCCCTCGCCAGGGAGGGCCACCCATGCCGGCCATAAGCGAGGGACGGCCTCGCCTAGGCAAGGCGACCCTCACTTAAGGGCCATCCACGAGGTCAGCCCTCACGACCCTAAGTGAGACCGATCTGGCGAGGGTGGCCTCGCCCATGGTCAGCGAGGGCTGGGCGACCAGCGAAGAGAAAGCAGAAGAATCAGAAGAAAAAAAAAAAGGTAAGATAAAAAGGAAGAAAGGGAGGGGAGGAGGGAATGCCAAATAACGAAAATACCCTTAATTAGTTGGAAAATTTAGCTAGTGAGCGACCAGTGAGGTTGGGTCCTTATTTGAAATGACCAAAACCATTTCGGACCTTTATTTGAAACAACTAAAACCACTTCAGGTCCTTATTTGAAACAAAGTCCACTTTGGGTTCTTATTTGAGAAAAAAATGGCACTTTTGGTCCCTTTTTGGAATTTTCTCAACTTCTGGGCATCCTCAGGTGTGTGCTCGAAAAGAGATCTTTTTGAGAAAAAGGGATATACACGTTGGAAGTCCTAAAACTTTTAAGAAGTGCAATTAAGCCCTAAAACTTGTCAAGAAAATATAATCGTATTCTAAAATTTCAAAAAGTATAATTAAGTTATAAAACTTATCAAATTGATCAAATCAAGTCCTTTTTTTGATAGCACTTCTTGAAAATATTATGATTTTATTATACTTTCTTAGCAAGTTTTAGGACTTAATATCCCTTTTTAAAAGTTTTATGATTCAATTACACTTTCGTGATAAGTTTTATGACTTAATTACACTTTTTGAAAGTTTTAGAATTCAATTACATTTTTGTGACAAGTTTTAGTAGAGCTAATGACCACATGTAATGCGAGCATAGGCTAATATCTTGAATCAACAAATCAGAGCTAGATCGATTAGTTTTAGTCTTTTCGTAAATCAATTATTGATTTAAAAAATAAAAAAAAGTTGAGATAAGGTCGCTCTTTGCTCAGACATAATCCAACAACTTCGGCATTGGCATTATCTCAATCGGATTAGTTTTTGGCACCAAATAAATGTGAATCATAAACTTCACATGAGCGGTTAATTCTTATGAATTTTCGTGCAAAAGCTTAGTCCCTTAATTGGAGCACACCGAAAACAATTATCATCCTACTAATCATTAACTCACACTCAAATTTTTTTTTTTTGGTAAAAAACTCACACTCAATTCAATGTCACCAAATCAAGGAAAATGTTTTTTTCTTTTTTTCCGAAAAGGAAAATGTTCGGTCATAGATAATTTAGCAGGTGGACTTCTCTATTCTTCCTTGTTCTCACGCAGAGGAGGTTTAATCTTCCTTTTCTTTTCTTTTTTTAATAGGTAAGTCAGAATTCAATGCATCACTATCCAATAATGTAGACAAAGCCCCTTATAAGCCAAATAGAAAATCAATTCAAACCAGCAGGACCAACACTATAAGAGCAATACATGAAAAAAAAAACAATCAAATTAACTAGGAAATTGAATACCCCAGTAAACACAGTATTGAGCAGCCAAAGGAGAGGAGGCTTTATACTCAAGACCTTGATGTCCTTCAAGTACTATGTTTTAAAGCCAAACAAACCAGCTTAATCACTCTATCCCCAAGAAGATCAGCGCTCGCCAGAGGTAGAAAATAATCCATTCCAGGCTAGCTTCCACTATATAGCCTTTGTCCACGGATAGCGATAAAAAGCTTCTTCCAAACCAGGGAAGAGAAGCTGCAGCCCAAAGACAGTAATCTTGATTTTCATCAGCCTGCATATGCAAGAAGCAAACAGGAGATGTAGCCAAGGTTGATGCCCAAGCACTAATCCAATCCAAAGTTGGAAGCCTGTTCAAGAGAGACAACCAGGAAATCATGGCAAACTTAGGTATATTAGGGGAAAAGAGTGTTTAATTGTCAGTACAATAAAATAAAGCAGCCAATGCAGTACCAATGGCTGCAATAACATCTACTGCAATAGGGGCTCGATGTCATTATGTTAATAAAAAGTGGCTCGATGGTATGTCGGCGAATTGGTCCCCTACAGAAACGAGACTCCACAAGTTGAGGGACTTGAGAGCGGAATAGAAAACGGGAAGACTCATTCGTCTTCCGAAAAGAGACACAGCAGAAGAACCAAATCAACCTATGCCAGTCCACTTTATTACCAATCTATCTCACAAGATTCCAAGCAGTAGCAGGATGCAACGCGCAGCATATAGAAACAGTACATAAAGCAGCTCGGATAGCTACCCAATCATCCCATCTAACACCAAACCAAATGCCAGTCCCTGTCTTGAACAACTCAGCTACTTTAGGCATTAAGGACAGAGCGGCACATCGTAAAGAACTGTTCAAGAATATCATCCGACAAGACACAACGAATTGCCAACTGTCGTGCCACAAGTACGTCGATTTACTATTCCCATTAAGTGTACAAGATGAGGTTTCAGCACATCACGAACTTCTCTTAACACCCCCCATGCATAAGCAGAGTTTGTTCCGGCTTTACCAGCCCGGAAAGAATAACTGTAATACCAGCGATCGGCTTCCATGCACATTTCAATGTACAAGCAACATCACAAAGATCCATTTTGCGCACTTGGTCCCAGCGGAGACCCTAGCACCTCTGGCATCACCCAATCGACCTTTCCAAAAGAAGAAAAGAAAGCTGTCTTTCCATGGATAGATGAAGACAGGCCACGATCCTGTACCTTCGACACGAGGAAGACAAACAGAGAGAATGCAGATGGATTTAGTATCCAACTGTCGAAAATTAAGCTTGATGAATGTTGCGGATGGCTGCATTGATGCTCTTGCAATCATAATCCATTATCTTCATCCAGTTCTCGAAGTCCCCAATTTCCTGCGCCACGAATATTACATACATTTTTAGACGTGTTCGCTCGCTTAGTTTGGTAAAGCGATCTGAACTTGCCAAGGGCGCAAAAAGAAAAAGACCTTGACGGCGGAGTTCATAGCATGAGTGGAGGTGAGCCATTGATCGGTCTGCTTCATGAAGCGGGAGGCGGTGGCGGCCAATGCTCGAATCTCGAGCTCGATGCGCTTTTGGTTGAGGAAGGCCTCCTCCACCCCTCCGTTCACCGCCTCCACCAGCAGATCCGATACCGCCGCCGCGCTCCTAATCGCGTCTCTCTTGGCTTTCTCGGCGCGGTCTCGTAGGACGACCGACTGGTGGTGGTGATGGTGGGCTAGGCTGACCAGAGAAGCTTCCAAGCCCCCGCCGCCGCCGGGATGGCGGTCGGCCGGAGATTTCTCCGATTGAGAGGGTGACGACCCGCGCGCCCGACCAGGTGGCAGTTGCGGTGGATTCATCCTCTCTCTCTCTCTCTCTCTGTGCGCGCGTTGCACCATTTCGCTTTCTCGAGTTGGGCGGTGAGTAGGCTGGGCTTGTGTGGGCCGTTGGGCCAGTTCACTTCCAAGCTTTAAGGCCCAGAAAATAGTCTCCATTAAAAACGACGGTAGTTGTTTTCCAGGAGGGACGGCGACTGTGCCCGTGTCAATTTCATTGGCTTTTGCTACGACCGTCGTATATGACGGACGCATTGTTTCTAGAACCGGGACGAACCATTTGACTGAAATTACATAGACAATATTTCTGGCTTTGATTTTCTTTCTTAGCAGCTTGCTTAACGAGGATTGACGCCGATCATGGAATCGCCTCTTCTTCCCCTTCTTATCTTTTATATGCTGGCCCGTTCAAGGTCAGAATTTGACCGAGTCTATTAGCCAAGATCTTAGTTTATACAGACTAGTTTGTCACAATGAGAAATTGGTCTAAACTCGGACATTGTGGATTCACGTGATGATCAGGTGCAACGATCTTTTGCAGAAGCTGCAAAAGAATCTCCTCCAACGACAGAAAAAGCAGACGTATCGACGGAACCGGAAAAGCTATCTGGTCCTGGGACTTTTTTATCCCCATTCATGCGGAAAAATCAGCGAGAGTAGTCTCTTTTCTCAAATAACTCGAGAAATCATCTGCTATAATAGTTGCCAATATAGAGGCATTTGCAGCATATCATTAAGCATAGGAGCTGTTTCAGCCATCTATTTGGCTGATGTACAGAAAGCAACACAAAGATATGAAATGGTTGATTGTGCAACGACGAGCCATTGAATCATCGACTTCATTTATCTGAAAATTGATAACCAAACTCTCTGTAATTACGGTTTTCTGTTTTCAGCTAATATTTCTTAAATCTGTAAGAGGGTACAATGGATGAGTCTACTCTGTTACGTACTTCAATACAGCAGAAAAAAACTACTAAAAGTAGGTGGCTACTTTTTCTCACTCAAGGAGAGATCAGAATTATCCACTTCAATTTTTGGGTGGATTGCTGTACCATTCTATATCATGTCCAAGCAAAGTGGACGCATATCCTGCTCCAAACACTTTAAACAGCATGGACCAAAAGTCCCTTTCTTCCTTGCAATATTCCACAGCTTTCATTACATATCCCCAGCAGATACGATCTCGTTGGTCACCATAATCTTCTATGTCTAAGCTTAAGAAACTCTTTGATTTTCATATGTAATTACTAAAGGCAGCAAGGTTCTACACGCACATTAAAAAAGGGCACAAGGACAATCACAGAGTTCTTTTACAAGACTCCGCCTCCAACGTCGATCAATCTATTTTACATCCACAAATATTTTTCTGCTCCACCAAAAACTGTAAAAGTATGAAGCAATTTTTGGTAAATGCAGAAAAAAAAGACACTTTGGACCTGAGCAAGTCCTTACAAGGGCTCATCTAGGTCCTCATCTGGACCTCATCTTGATATAAACACTGAGAGGCCGGACAATCTCAATGCAAAACACTGAGAGGGTGTTGGCTGGGGCTGGGCAAAAAATCATACAGAAACAAGAGACTCTCATTCTAGGGCTCTCTTACTCAATTCTTTCCAAGTGCACGAAAAATCAGCAACAGGAATTTCATCGAATAACTAAACCATGTCATGCAATGATGTATGTTAGGACATCGGTTTGCGTCAAGCTATTAAAACCAAGGCTGAGGCCCCGCCTTATGACCCCAAGGTCTGTTATAGTTGAAACGGTAAAGGTCTCCAAATTAGATTAGCATAATAAATCTCAAACACATCGATCAATCTGCACATCAGTATGAGTGTGCCACAATCATACCTTTCTCCAAACAAGCAATTGCACCAAACCATTTCACATATTACAGTATAGCATCCCAAAGAATGTGCAGGGTAACAGCGTAGTATCTCCTTAAAGATGCATACTTTCATCGTGTCCTGGCGTTTTAAGTAGAATAATGTAGGAGAAAAACAAGCCTCACGATATGCAAATAAAGTCGGCTGGCAACTTCATACAGAATATGACTGCATATACACAAGTATATTACGAGAATCTACATATCAGCTTAATTTATGAGCCACATTTACCCTCTTTGTAGAGCTCCAACGCCCCAGGCATCAAGGGGCTTCCTTCAACAACCACTATGGTAACGGCCATAGCCGGGAGCATTCCTCACCACATAATCAGTCCTGTGGGAGTTTCCTTCTTCCAAATTCAACCCCCCCAATGAATCAGCAACATCTTCACCGCGTGGCATTGGCCTCTGCTCATACCGTGATGAATCGAATGGCGCTGCAGGCTCATTGGGGACGAGATTGTCTGAGCTGTGACTGTGCGACGATGCGGGATAGACAGGAGCTGATGCCCTGTGGTTGAAGATCCAGCGCGGCGTAGGAATCAAATGCTCACTGCTCAAGGACTCAACAGAAGCCGACGTGATGTGATCAGAAACCCAGCGAGGCGGAGGAATCCGCCGATGCTCTTGAGCAGGATAGGAAAAATCCACTGGGGCGGACGGGTAATACGGGGAACCGTAACCGCTGGGCACCTTCAGCTTATGGTCGACAGCATAAGAGGAGAAATCAACCGGAGCTGAGGGGACACCTGGAGCTCCATAATTCACGGCGTGACCCGAGAAAGGCTGCATCGGCGGGGTTTGCGGTGGCGGCGGTGGCGGCATAGGTGGGGTTTGCGGCGGCGGAGGCCGAGCGTAATAACAATGGCCATAAGAATAGCCAGACCACGGAACCGAGTGATTGAATTGCGAAAAAGGAGGTGGGGCGAAGTAATTACCGCGATCCTCCGGGGCAAACTCGTGATATCGCGGCGGCGGCGGCGGCGGCGGCGGCGGCGGCGGCGGCGGCGGCGGAGGAGGAGGCCGCTCTCGGACGGCGAGCTTCACGCGGAGCTTCCCCTGCGGCCGACCGGAGGGGCGATAGAGGTCGAGCGCGTAAACCCTAGGGGCGTCGCCGTCCGAGTCGAGCAGCTGAGAGAGGGGGAGCCTCGCCGAGCCGACCAAGGGTTTGGGGGTCTCGGAGGGCCTGGAGTGGAAGACCTGGACGGCGAGGGTCGCGTCGCGCGGCGACGATGCGGCGGCGGCGGCGGGGGCGGATAGGGGGATCGTGAGGGTCTCGTTCCAGACGGGGCGGGTGGAGCCGGAGTCGTCGGGGCGGGTGGAGAGGCGGAGGTGGGGGTCGTGGTCGAGGGAGACGGCGGCGTAGGGCTTGAGATCGCCGTTGCGCCAGTTGACGTTCTTCAGGTGCTTGGCCGATACGACCGTGATCTCGAGGTCGAGAGGCGAGGGGGAGTACATGGTTGGTGGCGGAGGCGGAGACGGCGGCGGAGGGAGGCGCGTGGGGTCCGGAGGAGGGGAGCAGGCGGATTTGTACTACCGGAGGAGGAGGCGATGTGGTATGAAAGGGAAGAGAGAGAAAGGATAACGTAACCCCACGCGGAAAAGGAAAGTGGATTTGTTGTTGCACACATGTGGGGCCCACAATGGCATAGCTAGACGCTTTTTAATTTCTTTAGTCTATTGTTCTTAGATCTTGTACGTCCTATAAAAGTCTTTCATATGAACGTCATGACATAATACATTAGAAGGTATTCAAATTAGAGGACCTTGGGGTGAGGAGAGTAGACTCTAATGCATCTTGTAAGAGACGTTTGAGGAACTGGTAAGGTGATATAGCAACCGCTCGTGCCGTTGAAATTTGAGGGATGGGAAACATCCATTGTAAGATTGATATATACTTCGCACAATGTCTCTCAACCAACTTGTTGATATATTGAAACACAAATCGACCTTATAACCGGTGTTTTATCCATCCTTCCACCTTCGTTTTTATTTATTTATTACTTTTTATTATTTTAGGAAGAATGGAAAATGAAACAGATGGATCGCCCATATTTAAACGTTTCTACTTTGTTTGTCCATGATAATATGACGAAATCTTAATTCTAAAAAGATGTTGTCGAAATTATTATTGAACGAATTATGAAGCGGTTTCAGTATTGTTTTTTCTTTGGGTAAATAAAAGCAAACGTGGCACAAATTAACATCTAAAATACAGTATTTCTTTTTTATCACTCAATGAAATATGAATCGACCTTCCAACTCTCTAAGATGCTTAGAACATTTGACCAAAAAACTAAAAGAATTCGTAGAACATAGTGCCCGCGCGTTTCTTTATTCCCTGATTGGCAAGCCAACCGGGATGATTTCCTCGTCGGAAATTATGTTGTGTTTTAGATTCACAATAAGAGCTCGAGATTCCTTCCATATCTTTCAACAGGACAAGTTTGGTATTATTCATCGTGATCTCTTCGTTGGTAAGTTCAATAATATCTTTCGAATCTATTTCAATGACGAGTAGTTTTAATACTTAAACTTGAGTATTGATTTTCTTATAAGCCGTGTAAAAAACTTTCCAATTGATTTCACCTTATGACTGTCGTTGAGGAACTGACTTACGATTTGTATTGGAAATGCCCGAACAAATCTGAAAACGCGCAGATGAGTTTACTCTTCTCTTAATCAACGCAAAAACCTGAGTTAGATAGAAAACATTAGTCGAGATGCTTTCACACTGATTTAGCAAGTGCAGCGGCTAATTAAAGTAAAGCAGGGCGCAAAAGACACTTTAGATGTTGTCTTTGATGGCTTTGTGACGCGGGTCTGTTGATGACTCCGAGTATTCGGTCTTTTCGGGCGTGTAAAGTACATCCATCCGACGATTCCTGTTTTGTCGACGCCCCACCAATTCGACCGTCGTAGGCACCGGCCATGAAAATACTACTTTGCAGAAGAAAGCAATCCTTCAGCTAAGAAAAGAGAAGGAAAGAGAAGGAAAGAAAGAAAGAAAGATAGCATGTGATATACCAATCACACAGTTTCCTTTTCGATTTCATCTCTATCTTGTTTCCTTTCCTTAAGCTGATTCAATGCGGGTGGGGCAATAGCCACACGTTGGAAGCACCAAGCGTATAGGTTATTATAATGTGAAATTTTGTTAAACCGGTTGTCTTTGTTCCGCAAAAAATGAATGATCTGAAAATTAATTTTCTAAAAATAATTGCTTGAATAACTTACAAAAATCATCATTCATGAAAATATATACATATAAATCGTGATCAATAATAAAAAGATATTTTTCACCAATTAATTATTTTAAATGATATAAACGATAACCACCGATCATAATGGCCCGCCTAAGTAAGCTTTTGTGATTCTTTGTGAGAGAGGTGAAGAGTTCGAATCCTTTGTAACGCAAAAAGGCTAGTGGAGTTACTTGGTGACTTACCCGATGGCATGGGGTGGTAGTTTCCTCATATCGCCCCCATTCTTCCCCGCCTACTTGCTGGCCACTTTATTTTTTTAGGTCATCAAAAAAAAAAAAAAAAAAAAAAACAATCATTTAAAAAAATCCTAATTTATTTAATTTCCGTAAAATAATTGGAGCCTAACTTTTTTGAATTATGGAGCCAAAACCTTTTTTTTTTTGGTCCATTTTTGTTTTGCCTTTTTGCAATATGTGAAAATTAAACCCCACACCCAAAACTAAACCTCTTCATGGATAGGGAGTAGAATCAAACTCCTCACCTCTCCCTTTCTGTATGGAAAGAATGACCACTAGCCAATGATTAGAGATCCTAAACTTCAATGGAGGGTTTTGCGTAGAGTCTGGTCTGGAATGTTGTCTTAGTTTCGAAGAAGTTAAGAGTTGGGCTTTTGGACAATTCACTTCGGAATCGCACTACTACGGATTAATTGGCGTTCTTACTCTCAATGGGAATACAAGGGGCAACCCTCGGCACCCTGCGGGATGTATTTCAGTTAGTCATTTTGGGAAACAAGGTGGTTCGTGAGAAATGAGAATCAAGCTCAAGCCCAAATTGCATGAAACTTGTAATTCATCACTCCCGCAAGCTCAAAGGGTATACCAGCTTTGAGTTTCTGCCAACCGGAAAATAAAGAAAGTTCAAGCTTGGATCGTCACTACATCTGAATCGATTTCTTCTTTAGCAGGAGGCCATCCATGTGTGTCCCGTTCAGGATCTGAAGCGTCTTCATTTATAATCTCAGTAAAGCTGATTGATGATGAAAGAACCATTCATCACCTACTAGATAGCGAAATCGAGGGTACAGATTGTCTGCCTGGACTGTCGCACAAGCCAGAACACGAGGCTCGACTTGAGACATCGGAATTACCATGAATGGTCATTTCTCTCCAGCGTAGATAATACTAAACTAATATCCACAGTGAATTAATGACATCCCAGCCTACCACAAGTTCCGACAAGGCCATGTTGAAAACAAGGCACAACAATGAATCATCTCCAGTGCGACCAATAAATTTCGCTTGGACGGAACTTCTTTTGCCCCACACAAACAAGTACATGTGGACTTCAACTATCCTCCTGTAGTCTGTTCTTTTTATCTTGACATTGAAACGACACGTTCTTACCTCATTAAAGTCAGTTAATGGGTGGATGAAAAAATTGTATCCCCAAGAAATTTAGCTCTTGTGGGCTTATTAATCTCGGGTTGAAGCAGTGAACATCGTGGTATTTCCTTTTGCATAAGTTCCTGCTCATGGGAATGATAAGCAAGCTATTCTGCGGAAGTTCATCTCGCATGGGTCAACTTGTCCCCAACCATTTCTAAAGGCTCTGTTCCTGTGGAAGCATGCAAAAAAACGAAAAGGAATCGCACACTCCCTACGCAGGTATTACCCTGTTCAGGTTCAAAGGGACTTTCTCAGCCTGATCCACCCCATCCCAGCAAAACAGCTAGGATAGAGCAGATTCAGACACCCCTGGTGCTTTTCTTTGTCAATGAAACGGTCCAGGAAATAAATTAGAGAAAATACTGCTAAATGGAACAATCAACAGAAGGTTTCTTATTGACTGAGACAGATGAAACAAGCAGGCTTCACTAAACTACATACTCACCAACAGCATGAAACTAAAACTGCATATCACGATCCTCGATAAGTCTATTTTGCTGCATTTTCAAGCATTTCAATTACTTGAGGTTCCCAAAACATATCGCCTATCACATGATCCTGCAAGGAGTTCCCATAAAACATCATAAGAGAGATGAACTATTCACATACAAATGTAGTGTGAAATATATGGAAAATACAGCCAGCATCTTATGAGTGCTACGCTTAGCTTAATTCGTTACAACAGGGAATGCAACAAAGAATGAGGGGATTCTTACCTTCATCTCTCGGCGGACTTTACATAATCAGCTGGCAAGTATATTTCCCCACCTGCTTCACCATGTTGCTCCCCACTGACAGTTTTCTTAGCAGCAAGAAATTCAGCACTCATAGTATCCATTCCACGCAGGATGGCTTCCTCAGCAGTCCCATAGCCATGCTCTTCAGCATACTTCCTCACATCCTCTGTTATCTTCATAGAGCAGAATTTAGGTCCACACATTGAGCAAAAATGTGCAACTTTAGCCCCATCTGATGGCAGAGTTTCATCATGAAAAGACATGGCAGTCATTGGGTCCAATGATAGAGCAAACTGATCCATCCACCGAAATTCAAATCTCGCCTTGCTCAGTGCATCGTCCCAGGCTTGAGCATGTGGGTGACATTTAGCTAAATCAGCTGCATGGGCAGCTATCTTATAAGCTATAACTCCCGCCTTGACATCATCCCTATTGGGAAGTCCAAGGTGTTCCTTTGGCGTCACATAACACAGAAGTGCAGTACCAAGAGCCCCAATATTGGCAGCACCAATTGCAGAGGTGATATGATCATACCCAGGAGCAATATCAGTTGTTAAGGGACCCAGAGTGTAGAAAGGAGCTTCATTACACCATTCGAGTTGCTTTTGCATGTTCTCAGGAATCTTATGCATCGGGATATGACCAGGGCCTTCATTCATTACCTGGAAAAACAAGACAGAGCAATTTAAACTCTTAACCAAGATTAAAAGGAAAAGAACCCCTACTGTTGGGGCCATTGCAAGTTAGAACTCCAATGCCAGTTTATCTAGTGCTACATGAAAGAAATGAAGAGCTTTATAGCCAAGATGCATTCATCCTAATGCTTGGATTGTACGTAAAAGATCTACATATATTTCATTTAAAGCATAAAAAACAGTATAAGCTTTGAGGTTTACAAATAAAGTGCCAACTTAAAAAGAAAAGTTGAAGTGACTGTTTTGCAAGATCATATGAAACAAGAAAGAGATTCTCCATGGATATAGGTCTTAGGGGTGTCTTAAAGTCGAGCAGTCCAGCATATTAAGATCTGTTCTCAGAGAAAAATATTTTAACAGAGGATCCTTCCAGTGTGTATTGTATATTACCTGGACATCCTTTTCCCAAGCTCTACGAGTCAGCTCCCCTTGGGTCAGAAGCTCAGCAAACTGTGCAGAGTCGTTAGCATCATATATTGATCCAGGTCTCAGACCATCGCCAATGGACAGCGCCACATCATATTGATTGCAGATATCCAGTATGTCATCCCAGTGCTCATAAGCAAAATTCTCCTTGTGGTAAGCCAAGCACCACTTTGCGTGGATGGATCCTCCTCGGGAAACGATCCCTGTCATGCGCTTCGCGGTCAAAGGAATGTACCTGAGTAGAACCCCAGCATGGATAGTGAAATAATCAACCCCTTGCTCAGCTTGTTCAATCAAGGTATCCCTGAAAACCTCCCAGTTAAGATCTTCCGCAATTCCATTCACCTTTTCAAGCGCTTGATAAATGGGTACCGTCCCCACTGGCACAGAAGAGTTACGGAGTATCCACTCACGGGTCTCGTGGATGTGGCGACCTGTGGAGAGATCCATCACAGTATCTGCACCCCACATGGTTGCCCACTGGACCTTATATACTTCTTCCTCAATGGAGCTTGCAACAGCAGAATTTCCAATGTTAGCATTAACCTTTACAAGAAAGTTTCTTCCGACAACCATTGGCTCCAACTCTAAGTGCTTCTTGTTGGATGGAATGATTGCCCGTCCTCGAGCAACCTCAGCCCTAACAAACTCTGGGTCTAGATTCTCACGAGTGGCGCAAAACAACATTTCCTCAGTTACGATTCCCTGCTTAGCATAATACATCTGGGTGTATCTTGGTCCACCAAGCTTCTCCCGCCGGTCAATCCAATCTTTCCGCAACTTGGGCAGCCCTGTTTGTCAGTAAAACTCACTTACACACATGAATAAACGAAGCAAAGTTCTTAGATATTTAGGCACCAAACATAGAGAGCTGACGTGATAGCCAAGATGTAATGCTATAACCTTAGTAAAAAGCCTATCTGCATGCCACCCATAAAATGCAGGCATAACCGAACTTCCTTGGTGCTTTTCTCCTTGTTTTCTAAGGACGAGCATGATTAAATGAAATCCCATTCTGACAAATGGTTGCGACCTTTCCTGGTAAAAGATTGTTCCTTAGAGGAATGAACTGGCCTAATAAATTTATTCCCAAGTTTATACATTGAAGCTCAGCCTGACCTACGGTGCAATAACCACATAAAGACCATTGTGTACACCATTAGTGCACTTCCCTGTTCCTTGTTCTATGGAAATGGTGAGAGCAACCAATTAAAAACATGTCAATTAAAGGAAATTATGCACGCATATAAGTAGTGAAACCTTCCAACAAAACCATGTAAATCATAAAACAAAGGGGAAGAAGTAGTTGTGTATGATAAGAAATCAGCTTATGTCCATCTCAAAGGATTCCAACAGCAGATGGGAATGAGGTCCTAGCGAGAAGTAAGGAAAATGAATATACATACCAACACGAGGGCTAATGTTTTGGGGTCCACTTGTGTCATAAGTGTCAAAGGCCGGTTCGTTTCCACTGAGGTGAACCCGTCGGAAAGGAACTTTCAGTACATGACCGGTTTGCTCATGAATGACTTCCCTACAAAGCAAATAATACATAAGTAAATGTCCATGTTGCTTCATGCATCAGAATGCAAATGCCCACTTCAATTTTTATGGTGACTGAATTTCCCAGTAGAAAGAACTGAAAGCTACGAAACCTGTATTCTTTTGAGCTCTTTGGGAAACACTGCTCGAAGGAAGGAAGGGGCATGAAATCAGGAGCAGCAGGGTCAAGCGTATGCTTCTTTTGTTTGGTTTTCTCAGAATTCGATGTCGGTGGATCAAAGGTCAATGTGGCTTTAGGACCCGAGCTTTTCAAAGCAGGACAGGATTCCTTCTTGCATGCGCTTGAAGAACGGCCCAAGGCATCAAACCCCGGCAGGAAGGCAGAGCTCGGAAACTTCGCAGCAGAGTGACTGCATTTGTTGCATACGACCGACGCGAAGGTAGCATTTACTGATGCCATATCTGCACGACATATAGCAAATCGCGAGGATTCGAACAGTCATCTCAACAAGCAACAGAAAATGCACTATCTACTCAAGGCATCATCCGGACAAAATCGAAGAAATAACAAGCGCCAAAAAGAGATCTTTTTTTGCAAAACGCAGCATCATCAGGACGGGAGCAAAATTCACAGATCATCTCCTATCCAAAAGTAGGCAGCGTCTCGATGCGGCCAAATCGAAACTCCTTAGAAGTACTAAAACGAGATGCGGAATTACTATCGTCGGAAGCAGCGAATGTACCGGAGCGAATCTCAGACCGAAAGTTGAACTGAACTTCCCACTGAAACTCGATTTCACGACGACGTCTGCATCTCCGAGGCGGCAAACATCAACATACAGATCGTGTGATATATTACTTAAAAAAGAAAAAAAACACACATCGGAGAAGAAAAAAATCAACACGTAAAACCATCTGGAAAACGTAACTCCCCACAAATCAAGCCTGATGAAGGCCAGACAAGTACCACAAATTTCATAAAAAAAAAAAAAAAGAGAGAGAAGAACATGCGAAATGATCCTGAAACAGCGAAAGCGTTGAGTTCCTAGAACGAGAAGAGAGAAAGAGAGAGAACCTGGGAGGAGAAGAAGCTCTCAGTCTTATCTCTTCACGATCTCGCGCACACCCCAGAGAGCTCCAGTTGGGAGATACACGGTCACAGAGGACGATGCTTTATAGTAAAAGCCAGAAAAAGCTTTTGCCAAAAAAGCGAATGCGCGCGTGGCGCTCGGGGCAGAAGGAGATATTTTGTAGAATCGCCAGGGAAACGGGCCGAAACGACATTTACTCACTTGCCGTTTGTTGAGTTCCGCCTCGTGACGGCACAGTCGCTCACCGGTTCTGCTCGATGTATGAGTTTGTCGGTGACTCGGCATCGCTGCCTCATCTGGCTGCTGCCAATCATGCAGTACGCATGCGCTAACTGCCTCGTTATCAGAAACTACCTTTCTAGCTCCAAATTAATCGAACCAAACCAAGCTCATCTCAACCGTTGATTATATTGAATGGGTTATAGTCGGTTATGAGTCCACAGCTACGATGTACTTAGACGAATAGATCGAGCTCTAGACATTATCAAAATGCCCTCGTTACAGGCTCAATCCTTAGTCCTTTCGCCTTCTCTTGTTGTCTCTGCTTAGCTTTGACATGCAAAAACTCTAATTAAATGGTCGAGCTGTATGATTGTAGGAGAGAAAATGAACCGATGAATGCAAGAAGATTGAGAGAAATGAAGAGAGCGTAAGACTTCAACCAATATGCCATCAGGTGCGGCTACATAAGCTAATATGGCAATTGAGACGGTTGTGTTATGGCAAAAGAATGCCAAAACGAAATCCCTCCTTTTTGGGAGTACAAAGTTAATCGCTTCGCGACCATTCGCTTAAAATTGCAACTTAGGATTCACTGATTCTCTCTGTAAGATTGCTGGCTATACCACAACATGGTACTGTAAAACGTTACGACGTTGGTCCTAATTCTTTACGAACATTAAAAATAGTTTCTCTCTTGTTTAAAGACGTCGCAACGTTCCAAGGTAACCATAAAAAATAAAATGTTTAACAGTATAAAATGTATACCGTATAACTTTGAGACGAGAAATTTCTCCAGCCACTCAAGCCCATCGACGGCCAGATACTTTCCTCGCTGATGAAAAATGCATAAATCGAATGTGCAGCACTCTGCACGAACCTAGTGGTCCTCCCCAAGCTACCATTCCAGGTTGAACATGTCTTTTTGTTGCAATAGCAGAAAACAAACGTCCGCAAGCATCGTTTTCAGAAAGCAACACAGATATTTTAGTCCCACATGCAAAAATATCTATCAAGCATATGCAATCGACCGTAAAGGACAACAGTGGTCATTTGCGGAATCCATGTAAAATGTCCTTTGCATGATAAGAATGGACGTGGCTCCTTCCTTCCTGGTGCCCCCCAATAAAGGATCCTATGCTACTCCCATGGACGAAAATACAAATTCCAATGGACATTAGAAAAGAGAACCCAGTCTAGCATAGTCTCTGACCATGGATCTTCTCATCGCACTTTCAAAAGCTACAAAATCAACAAGCACCAATAGGAAAATGTGACGAGTCCATCAAGCATATCCCCATCTGGCCCCGACTATTTAGGACAACCTCCAAAAAGTTTCAATATCCGATCCATGACAAATTGCAGATCTATCCAAAATCTGCTCTCTATGATTAGACATTTGCAGACAAGTCTGTATGGAAGAGTATATATATATATACATCGCATATCTACATATAGCCTCTATCAACACACTGAATGCCTATCGACAGAACATATCAGGTATACATCTGAGAAGGTATGAATTGCAACCGCCGTGACAGTAAAAATACCAGTATACAACACTCATTGCACCTCGACCACCACCAGCCAAATGAGATCCGGTATGCGGCCATTCCTTTATTTTCTTCATGACAAGGCACCGAAGACTGCTCAAGGAGCATTCCATCTTCAACTTCAGCACTGCCAATAACATTAGACACGCTCATGGAGAGGTGAAAACCAAAGAATATACCGGCCTGTGTCAAATTGACTTGAAAACTTAAGGTTACTCCGATGTGTATGTAGTTGCAAGGTTACTTTGACTCTCAACCACTCAGGAGTGGAAATGAAAATCTGCATCTTCTGCGTTTGGGTAGCAATAGAAGAGCAGATAGACCATCATCAAGACCCCATCTCCATCTGCAAAGGCAGAAAAGACTCTTGCTTGCACCGGATGAAAGTGGTAAGCTCGGCTGGTGCAACCACTGCTTTCAGCCATTCTTGTAGATCTTCACCCTCTACTTTTTCTTTCTCTGTTGAAACAGAAATAGTGTAGAACCAATAAGAGATAGTTATACACCCCAAAGAGCTAAACCTCAACTGATTCATAATATAACCATCATCGTGGAGACATGCAGTAAAAAACTGACAGATATGACAAGGTAGAATGCACAGAAAAGGGGAAAGGAGTCAGGTGGCCAGAGTAATTACCTTCCAAATGTGCACCAAGCCCCTCCAATACTGTAGGATTAGCACGAATCACAGAGAGTGCTACATCCATTGCAGATTGCAGCAATTCTTTAACCTCTCTTTGAACAAGATCAACAAGATGCCCCTGTCATTACAATAGCGGATCAATCACACTGCAAAAGCACATACTATTCTCGAACCAGGATGGTTGGGACTGGTTTCCTGTCCTAAAATGAGTCACTAAGAACAGTGCAAGGTAGAAGAGAAACACTGTACAAGACCTGATCTCTTCCCCAGAGAGCTCCTCCGCCGGACTCGTCGATCCCACCCCCAGAAAGTGTTGCCAAAGATACTGGTCCTATTGTCTGATTTAGGCCATACTCAGCTATAGCCTTGTATGCCATGTCAGTTGCCCGTCGTATATCATCAAGTGCACCTGTTGACACCCTTCCTGAATAAACAATCTCTTCTGCTGCACGTCCTCCAAGAAGAGTGACCAAGCGACCACGTAGCTCATCTATGAAGAGCAGATATCTATCTTCATTTGCTGGAGGAGTGTAAGTAAATCCAAGTGCACCACCTGATCTAGGCAAAATGCTCAACTTCTGAAAGAACATGAATGATGTCTGTTATTAGCCATATATGTCCCCAATACAAAATATGTTCAACGAAATATGTACATCAATCAAAATATAATTAGGATGTTTGGAGCTATGATTCAAAAGAAAGTGGTAAAGAAATCTTCGCTTCTCTTTAAAAATTTGAGAGCGAGCATCCACAACCACTATAACCTAATTCATAGTTCCCAAACAATAGCAGCTGAGATCTAACTACTAACAGAAAGGATGATGAAAAGTCAATCGGCACAGTGCATCCACTATATAAATGCAGGAAAGGTAAATAATGGAACAAGCAAAACCACCAAAAAGAAAAGGTGAATGGCGAAACAGAAATATAGAGCCTAAATAACCCATCAGCCAACAGCAAAACATGATCTCAAAATATTGGGTAAGGCAAAGACTGCAATTCCATTAGAAATAGACTAGGAACTATAACTCCATCCTGAAAATCCATCATTTTAAATTTCCCTGAAACTTCACTTGAAAGAACTGAACAATATTAAGAAAGAAAACCCACTGCATATGTAGTACAATCAAATTCTAAGACACCACATATAATCATGCAATTCCATGACAGCAAGGCCTTGACAAAAAGAGCAGGAGTAGTTAAATCATAGCTAGAATATACCTCAACCCGTGGCTGTCCAGGAAGCAGATTTGCTACAGCAGTGCCTACCACTGCATGACCAGCTTCATGACGTGCAACAACTGCCTTCTCACTTCCTTGCAACTTCACAGTTTTCTTCTCAATGCCCTGATACAAGTTAACAAAGAGACCATTTATCCTACCAAACAACCATAGGTTTCTACATGCTTGTTGGTTCATTATCCAACATTATCGAAACCAAGGAACATCTATTGAATCATTTGCAGTCTCCAAGGAAATGAAGCATGAAAGACACGATTACAATAAAGCAATAAATCTAATAAAAAATTTAATTTAAGACAAGCAATGGCTTGACTGTGCGCACACTTCAATGTAAAAGTGTTTACACGTGAAAGTAGACGACACATATAATCATCTAGCAATACGTTAAACCATAGATTGGTAATTTGGCAAGCAATTCCACACAAAAGGAGGCAAAAGATGTTAGATCAAATAAAACACCTATGCTGCACCCACAGAGAGAGAGAGAGAGAGAGAGAGGGAGGGAGAGAGAGACTTACAGCGATTGATCTTTCTACCGCTTGAATGAAGTCAACCTTCTCCACAACAAGTTTGTTCTGTCTACCTGCCAACAAAGCTGCTTCATTCACTAAATTCGCAAGGTCAGCCCTGCGCAAAATTCAAAAGACATTGTAATAAGTTAGGCCATGATTACAAGTTGCAAAGTTCTATAGAATGGCACACCACGACAAGAGTTGAGATTAAAATTACCCAGTAAAACCAGTTGTCATAGAAGCAATGCCAGTGAGGTCAACATCTTCTCCAAGAGGAAGTTCTTTCTTGGAAACGTGAACTTTAAGGATGGCTTCCCTGCCTGTTCTATCGGGTGCTTCCACCTAAAGTGTACCGGAACAAGTTATTTCTTGAAAGTAAATAGCTATCGCTTTTTGGATTAGGGGATAGAAAAACCAACCGTAACCACACGATCAAATCTCCCAGGTCGACGAAGAGCAGGATCCAGGACATCTGAGCGATTGGTTGCTCCAAGAACAATAACAGCAGAACTACTGTCAAACCCATCCATCTCCTGCAAGGAGATTAACAATAATTTATCCTCTATATGATCATAATATATACTTCCAAAAGGAACTTCTCAAGTGAAGCTTACAGTCAGCAGCTGGTTCAAGGTTTGCTCTCTTTCATCATTGCTGACAATGCGAAATTTACCATCACGACTTTTTGCCACAGCATCTATCTGCGAGACAGAAGATGTTTCCTGACAACCGACCAAAGAGAAGAGGCTCGAAGATGTTCATGCAGGAAATATTGTAGACATTTACCTCATCTATGAAAATAATAGATGGAGCCTCCTTCTTTGCCCGTGCAAAAAGATCTCTCACACGAGAGGCGCCCATGCCAACATACAACTCAACAAACTCGCTAGCGGAACAACTTATGAAAGGCACTTCAGCCTCACCAGCCACGGCCTTTGCTAGAAGTGTTTTACCAGTCCCAGGAAGACCTACCTGTTCAATAAACAAAGCCCTATAAATCACCCACCGATATTCAGATTTTAAAAAATGCTTAACTGTCTCTACAAACATTGAGAAAATAATACTGACTACAACGTAATTCCACATGAAAATAATGGATAAAAATATATTGTGATAACAGAACAATAATCAATAAATTTTCCTGGAAGTTGCAAATTATTTGCAAAAAACAAATCATAAACACTAGTTGACAAGCTATTGACTCAAAATGACATGAGGCTTCAGGTTCAATGGACTAATAGTGATCCCAGTCAGTAATCACAGCTGCTGCCAACCATATGTGTGAAATATTATTGGCCATTAAGTTTTCAAAGAGATATACAACTATTATAACTGCAGATAGAATCCACACTAAAAGGAAACAACTTCAATCTCATATATCATGAATTGAGCTGGACATCAGTTGACCCAATTTTCCTGAAGTAATGATGGACATCAATTATATTCCATGAAAACTCACCAAAAGGACACCTCGGGGAGGCCGAGCGCCAACCCGTACGTATCTGTCTGGATTCCTGAGAAATTCCTGAGCAGTAAAGAACAGCAGTAAATGACATTTCCTGAATAAACATGAAGCCTTCAGGATTACAACTAGATTTTGATTTTAGTACCATAATGAACTGAAGGAGGTCTGACATACCACAATTTCTTCCAATTCCTCCTTAGCCTCATCGACACCTGCAACATCTGCAAAAGTTATTGTTTCCCCCTGCTCAGACATTTTCGTGCCAGCAGCACCCCCAGATTTGCGGCTCCTAAGCTGACCAGCAGTATGCTGCATTAAAAAAGTACCCAATTAAAGATTATCACAGCAGCAGGTTCAAGGTATGGAAACAATAAGGAGCTGGCACAACCTGAGAGAAGCTCATGGGAAACCGGTGTAGAAGACCAGCAAGCACTGCTGCGTAGAATAGAGTTATCTGCAAAAGGAAAGTAAAATAAATGAGGAAACTTTGTCTCATTCTGTACTTAAAAGAGTAAAAACATTAACATGAATTCTGCTATGCAATTAAGTAATTTGATTCAAAGGTAACATTTAGCCTTCCACGCAGTTTGCTTAAAGCCTATATCATGCATCCATACTCTCTTCAACATATCCACATCTTCAAAAGACCGAGCCTTTTCAGAAGATCTACATTAGTATGTCCGACAAATCAAAAGAGAGAGCATCCCTTCACTATAGTAGAACAGAGAAACACTGTTAACTTCCTTTAGAATAGAAGAGAAGGAGAGTAGAAAGGTTGTCCAATAAGTCAAGCCTAACACTAACGGTGATAAAATGTCAAAACCATTGGACGGATACTTACTCTAACAGGTTGATTGACAACAGATCGCAGAGCACTCATTCTATTCACTAATAATTATATGCATTCTTCATCCATAAAATAAGCTGGAACAAACATGCAATTAATCTAGAAGAACACAAGTCCCGTGTCATGGTAAAATAGATCAAGTCTGAAAGCTCATAGTCTATGGAACGGAAAACAAATTTTCATCCAAAGAAGCAGTCATAACAATCATTCCATGAACACTAGTTAGCAAGATATAACAAAAAATATTCAGGATGCAGAACATTAATGATAAAAAGGTGACTTTTTACTGAAAAGACCAATTCATGCTAATCATCCACCTCAATCATAATTCGACGACTTCATGGAATTGCAAAGCAACGGGAAATCATCTGCCTACAAACTTACCAATGCCGAATTCAAAAATCCGCCAGACCTCTTATCAGGTGACCCAAACTCGACCTGATTCTCGAGCATTTTTTCATAAGGAGTTTTAATATCCGTAGGCCTCGTCGTGGTGTAAATGATTCTCTTAGTCGGAGCCACGCTTCTTATCAACGACTCCGACTCCTGCAACCTACTTACACTTCCCACTTCACTTTCTCCACTACCAGCCTCGGATTTCAGTTTAAACATTATGTGCACTCCATCAACCTCCACCTTCTTCACCTGATCAGTACTAATTTTGCTCAAGAACTCACTGTACGGAACACTAACATAAGCCACGGGGGCTTTCGGGTCCGAACCAGGCAACGGGATCCCCGGCCTGAGCAACCGCATAACAAACATAACTATTCCCAACTGCAAGAGCAAGACCCCAATCTCCTGCGCCTGAATTATGGGCTGCCACCGCCACTTCCCGCCTTTCGACCACCACCACCACCAATTCCCCTTCCCTTGCCTCTCCCTCCTCTTATTCGATCCCGTCCCGGGCTTCTGATTAACATTGACCCCGGCCCCATCCCCGGCCTTGGCCTCGCTCTTCTCGCTCGTCGGGCTCGCGGTCGAGTCCCCGTCCTGCGTGCTCGCCAGAATCCTGGAATCCCTCAGCCCGTGGCTGCGCAGGGCGCCGCCCCACAGGCTCAGCTTGCCCGAGCCGCCGCCGGCGGCAATCGGGAGCCGCCGGCAATTCAACGAACCGACCGGCGGCGCCGGCGCCGGCGGGGGGCCGAAAGCGGGGCGAATCGAATTGCGGCGGGGGCGGTGGAACCTCCGGGACTGGCGCAAGAACAGGCTCAACCCGCGGGAGCAGTGGAGCGCGTCCGTGTGGAATCTTCCATGGATTGCGGGATGGAGGGACTCTATCGTCATCATTCCGAAACCCTAGAAATGGGTGAGAGGAACAAAATCGAAACTTTCTTTCTTTTTTTTAAAATGTCTTTCAGCTTCGGCTGCGATGCGCCGGGGCGTCGTTTATGGCGGGGATGCGAGGGCGGGATTAATATCTCTTCCGTGTCCTCGTGTTATCATCGCAAGCTCTGCGACAAAAGAAAGGGAGGAAAAGAGGGAAGGAGACGGGAGAAGAGAGGAAGAGGCTCGAGGTGGAGGAGGGAGATTGCGCAGCTTGGAATCTGGGCCGTCCGATCGGGGACGGACGGATGAGGGTAGCGCGTAGTGGGGGCGAAATCCAGGAGCAGCGCGTGCGGTTTTTTTTTTTTCTCTTCTTTTCTGGGGTCGGTCGTGGCTCCATTCCGTGGGCTTATTATTATTATTATTATTATTATTATTATTATTATTCGATTTTGATGACGGTGCGTCGCGACGGGAAAAATCGTCCATCCCCACCTTGGCCGCCGTGGTCCTTTGAGGAAAAAATACAAATGGGGAAAATGGCCTTTGCGTCCATTTTAAATGGTGAAAGCTAGGACACCTAATTGGCCGCACCAAAAAAAAAAAGAAAAAGAAAAATTAGAGAAAGTTGCGCCGTCGTGTTATGAAATACATAAATAAATATTTATTATATTCATCTTATCTAATGTACTTATTATGGTACATTTATATTATACATTTTAAGTACATCTTCTTATATGATGAATGTTCATTTCTATATCCAAAATATATATATATATATTATTTGATACATTGATATTAATAATAAAGACATCCTTATTTTTTATAAATAGGAGCTTAATTTTTGTCATAAACATAATTGTGATATATTGAAAATAAAATATTCTCCTTTGACTTTCTCTATTACCTACTTTCTCTTCTCAATCTCTTTATTTTCTCTATTACATATTTCGTAACGCAATATTTTACAACATGAACTTTGTAAAAAAATTTCCCCAAAAAAATTGCACTAGCAGTGGCAGTACTTCTAGACATTTTCCCCAATGTGTATTCAAAGTCTATGTAATTAAGTCTTAAAGATTTTGTATCTAGCACAATTAATTTTTTTTCGATAGGATGTTGACAAAATTATTGATGCGGTGCATTCAAATTTTAGCATTTTTATTTTTAAAATTTTATAAACTCATGTGTAGCTGACATGGCACGACATCGGAAAATTAAACAAATGAAATAGAGAAAAAATTTAAGCGCCCTCGTAGCCATGGCCTCTTCCAGATATGGTAATTGCGGCTCCGCCCCCAATTTTTCAACCGCCCCCACCCCATGGCCATGGTCCCAATCTTATCTTAGGATTAGTTGATTTATCTTTCTTTCTTCTTTAACTTTTTGGCTTTTTTTTTTAATTAAATTTGACCGTTTCGACGCCAGCCATGTCAACCCCGCACATATTTTAATAAAAATACAAAACAAGACACGTTCTATATACGGCATGCCATAACAACAAATTTGCCCGATACATCGCTAAGAAGAACTTGACTACACATTGAACGGGACGCTTAGGACTGCTTGGTGCACTTTTCTTGTCGGATGAAGCGAAAGAAGGGAAACGAGTAGAAGAATGCGTAGGTGTACGAGACATGAATTGGGCTGTTGAATGTATAATAAGTTCACAGTGAATGCGAAGGAAAGAAATCAATGATCAAAAAATGTAGTTGAGGTTTTGAACGATGCCCGGTCCTAAGTAGAGCCTATCATCGGTGGATTGGTGGGCCATTGAGCTTGCTAGGCTAGCACGGCTCACGTTGCAACCGAGTAGGTTTGTCAAGAGATAGGCTGCATTTGGTTGGACTTTTAGGGAAAGTTATTGGGAAAATGCAAATGACTTTAGATTGAATAAACTTTTTAGAATGCAAATTGTGTTTGTTAAATTATAATGTGAAAGTCCATTACGAAATACCTTTGAACAAAATAGCGTTTAAAGAGATTATATTTACAAAGAACTTTTGTGATAAAAAAAATTCTCAAAAGAAAAATAAAAAAAATTGGCCGGCAAGTGTAGTGGCCACCGGCGATCGAAATTTGTTGTCGGCGGCGGACATCTAACTTAGGCAGCCTCAAGATAACTGAGGAGGGCTACCTAAGGTCAAGTGACCCCCGAAGACCATTGGCGAAGGCCGCCCGAGATCAGGCAACCCCGTCGTGACCTGGATCTAGGGCGACGAGGTCTCAAGAGGACCTCGCTGCCCCCGAATTTGGGTCGTGGTGGGGTTGTGCGTCCTCCCACAACCCCGCCGCCCCATATTTGGGTCATGTGACCTAGATCGAGGGCAGCGAGGTCCTCCCGCAACTTCGCCGCCCCAAATCTTGGTTGCTATGAGGTTGGCGACCCAAACCTCTCTACGACCCAAATGGCGCAGTGGTCGCACCACCCTCAGCGACAGTGGTGCCACCCCCCGACAACAATCATCTAGGCCACTGCGACCATGCCTGCCCTTCGCCGACAACTGCTCATGGAGAAGAAGAAGAAGATGGATAATGAGGGCAAAACTAGAAATATGAAAAACCAACGAGGATAATTTAGGAAGAAATTTTTTTTATTTACCCCCTCAGCTCAGCATGTTGAGAAGGCTAAAAGCCCAAGGTAGCCCCCAACCTGCCTTGGGCTTTCAGCCTTGTGAAGGCTAGCATTTTCCAAATGGAGTTTGAAATTTTTTTACTGAACACCGATACATTGGCCCAAGGATCTTTGGGGGTTTAAAGTGGCTTTTAAAGGTCACTCTCAAGTGCACTATAATATCCCATGTGATTCAGGTTGCTTTGTAGAGCGATATCATTTCACCAAAAAAAAAAAAATTAAAGAAATAAAGATAGGTAAAATAAGTCTAACCTTGTAGTATATCCACATGTCAATGGAGGAAAATGGCACAAACAATCCCTAAAGATTGACTCATGTGCAATATAATTTCTAAATTTTTAATTTATTTAATGTGGTTCATAAATAGTAACCCAATGGTAATATAGTCGATGGATCTTTGATTTGATTGATGTGGTTGCACATGTTTTGAGCTATTGAACATTTTTATATAATTTATGGACTAAATTAAATATGTACTAAAAATTCATAAATCACACTAAACAAATTGAAAATTCATGAACCATATTAAATAGATTAAAAGTTTAAAATTTTAGGGAACACATTACATATTTAGCCAATATTTGGGGACCGTATGTATCATTATCTCATTAATTGACCCCTCCTAGACAAGAATACAAGTATGTACATTTTAAATGGCAAAACCCTCAACTCCAAAGAGAGCTCGCATAAAAAAAAAAAAAATCCCTCTCCTCTGAAAAGAGAAGAAAAAAAAAACTTTAAAAAAAATCCTGCCTTTCTTTTGTGTGCGGTTTCATATATGAAATAGTTGAAAGGGTAAAAAAGTTACCAAATCCATAAGCCTTTTTTTTTCAATACTTTTTATCCATAAGCTTTTGTTTTTCACCCGCCCCTTCTCCCCAAACCCCTTTACCAGAAGGACCGCATGCCTGTTAGCCACCTTATCGATAAGTTACCGACACTTTTTATGATAGTTCAAAAATATAGGTGCTTCGTATACATTTAGTGGCATTTATTTGTTTATTTTTTTTAACAAACGAGTCAAATTTATTAACTCTTAAATGACTTTATCAATATATCTACCTGAATGACTCCCTAGCATTCTTTTGATTGAATTACCAATTGATCTTAAATTACTAGTCCTCATTTTTTTTTTTTTCAGTCCTACTCTATCCCTATTCCACATTCACTCTCAGACTTTTGTCCTGCCTCTTATAGAGCATGGGAGTCGAAATCCACTCATGAAACTTACGCGTTCCCACCCCATCCCCCTGAGAAGGTGGGGATTTGAACCCCTCACCTCCCCCTTCCATGTTAGAATGGTGGTCACCGGGGCGAATCCCAGTGGTTCTAGTCCTCATTTGAGCTACCGCTTATCATTGTTAATATGATTTCATGTGGAGTTATCAACTTTGTTATTATTTACCGACTTTTATTTATCCCTCTTACGAAAATTTATATATTCATAATTTCATTTGTTTGACTAAGCAATTTTCCCATCATTAGATTGTCAACTTCTTTTGTTTTATTAAGTCTATTCGAGGGGCTTCGCGTATTCTTAAATGCGTCGACTTTTATCCGTTCGGAAGATGGAATTCTGCAGGGAGAGCGGGGGTCTCTCCTTCATCAAATGCACACTCCCAGTTCCCGCAGAACGCGAGAGAATATCAGTTGCAGAGAAACGGGGAAGAAAGGTCAAAACAGCAGATGAATATCAGCGCTAAGGGGCGAGCGATTTTAGGATCTCGTCGAGTCAGCCTCATCCGAACCCGAGTTCTCGACACACAATCCAATCCAGATGCGATTCGTTTCAGCACGTTTCAGATGATCACGAAAACCCTGAAACTGATTTCCTCTGCGTGTAAGCCCGTCATTGGTCTCGGCCCAAGTATATATATTGCCTCCATGCAAAGCGAGAGGACGTCAGCTCATCCGCCGACGCCGTCGGTAACAAACTCTGCTCGCTTGCTCGAGAGAGGCGGTTGCTAGTGAAGTGGCGTGGGGTTGCTGAGAAAATGCCTGCCATGGCGGTGGTCGGGGCCGGCGGCGGCTCGGCCGGCGGCGGCAAGCTCACGGGCCAGGTCTTGATCTGCAGCATAATCGCTGCTTTTGGCGGCCTCATGTTCGGCTACGACATTGGCATTTCAGGTAAGAGTCAGCACTCGCCGGTTTCCTTCACCCCGGAGTTGGCAGGATGGAGATGAGGCGATCGGTTCGGCTTTCCTTAGGCCTGTCCGACTAGCGTTTTCTGCGAACGTGTCGAATCGCGTCGGGAACGACCTGACTTTTGCTGCTATGGTGGTTGCAGGAGGAGTGACTTCCATGGACGATTTTCTGATCAAGTTCTTTCCGAGCGTTTATGTAAAGAAGCACCGCGCCAAGCAGAACAACTATTGCAAGTTCAATGACCAGTATCTCCAGCTCTTCACGTCGTCTCTGTACCTGGCGGCCATTGTGGCTAGCTTGATTGCTTCGTTTGTCTGCAAGAAGGTGGGCCGAAAACCAACGATGCAGGCCGCTTCCGTCTTCTTCCTGGTCGGTGCCATTATAAATGCTTCTGCTAGGGACTTGCCGATGCTGATCGTTGGAAGGCTGTTACTAGGTGCAGGAGTGGGATTTGGCAACCAGGTGAATCAATTTCTTCTCATTCGTTAGATGATGATCATGATGGTCATATACACTGTGTGCATAATAGGAGTTCGTCCATGTTTCTCCACGAGTCCCTCATTGAATTTGATCGAGTTCGTTAAGCTGGATCTATGCAAAATTTCTCAAGAATGAGTTTGTGTGATCCACTGAATTCTACAGCTGGGTTTCAAGTCTAACTTGATTAAAAATGCATTTAGGATTGTACTTTCCCATGATCTTTTCTGTTTAATCGTCTGGTAGTACTAGCTAGGGCTACCTACATATTTTCCAAGTGCCTTTGAGGAATTTTCTCATGGCACATTGAGCAAAGCTTCTCTATAATGGAATCCTTCTGACCCATTTCCACATTATCCTTTTGAGAATTCACTACCAACAATAATAACTCCAGTCCTTCTCCTGCACATACAGGCAGTACCACTTTTTATATCAGAAATTGCTCCTGCCAACTACCGAGGAGGCCTTAATATATGTTTCCAGCTACTGATCACTGTCGGGATTTTGATTGCCAACATCATCAATTATGGAACGTCTCGGATGCATCCGAACGGATGGCGGGTATCCTTAGGTGGAGCGGCAGTTCCTGCCATAGCTCTTTTAATTGGCTCCCTCACTATAGTGGAAACTCCATCTAGCCTCATAGAGCGTGGGAAGTTAGATGAAGGACTCCGGGCACTTAAGAAAGTTAGGGGGACGGATAGCGTCGACACAGAATACGAAGAAATCTTGCACGCCACGGAGATGGCCAAAAAGGCGGAAGGCTCGTTCCAAAGTCTCGCGAAGCCCTCGAGTAGGCCACAATTGATATGTGGAACAATTATCCAAATCTTCCAGCAATTCACTGGTATCAACGTGATAATGTTTTATGCTCCGGTTCTGTTCCAAACTATGGGTTTTGGCAGCGATGCCTCGCTTCTGTCTGCCGTGGTCACGGGTCTTATAAATGTGGTGTCGACCTTCATTGCGATTTTTACCGTGGATAGATGCGGGAGAAAGGTATTGCTCATCGAGGCGGCAATTCAGATGCTCGTCGCCCAGGTCAGTTCAGGCCGTCCAGAACAATTAGATTTAGTTTTCAGAATTTCATCTCATCACCTTCCTGACTTTTTTGAGTTACAAAATAGAAACATTATTTGCCAGTTTTCACTATTTGAGTTCATTGCTTCATTCTCTATGGCATTAACTTCCTTAAGTTTGTGTTTGGCATACTATCTTTTCTTACCCTTTTTGGTTGCTTACAGTGTACCATGGGCATCACACTCGCGATACACCTGAAATCCACCAACGAAATTCCAAAAGGGTACGCCCTTTTCGTGGTCTTCTTGGTCGGTTTCTTCGTGGCTGGCTTCGCGTGGTCATGGGGTCCTTTAGGTTGGCTCATCCCCAGTGAGATATACCCACTGGCGACGCGAAGTGCTGGTTTCTTCTTCGCCGTTGGCATGAACATGCTCTGCACTTTCATCATCGCTCAAGTGTTCCTGACCATGCTCTGCACCATGAGATCAGGGACTTTCTTCTTCTTCTCCGCATGGATCGTCGTGATGGGCTGTTTTGCAACCTTCATGCTTCCCGAGACAAAGGGCATCCCCATTGATGAAATGAATGAGAGGGTATGGAAGAAGCACTGGTTCTGGAAGAAATACTTCAAGGACGAAGATGATAACCAAAAAGTCGGGTTTTAAAATCATGTACTGTTTGTTAGGGGTTCTAGTCTGACTGAGTCCGAGAGGAATGCAAGGTCAATCAGGTTCACTAGTCTTTAGTCCTTCACCTGTACATTTTGGATTGAAAAATAATCATGCGCCTCGACATAATCCCTCCGACTGAGCTCTGTCTGTGCACAATTTAAGCTCAAATCACCGAATACCAAGTTCGGTAAGACACTGCTATTGCTATGCTAGGTGAAGATGATGCTTGATGCTCTTTTGAGCACATGTAGATGATGTTCGTAATTGGTTGTCCCATAATCATCTCCGGCTTCATTCGCCAAGATGGCAACGTGACTGCGGAGTGCTGTGAATGGATTTCTTGAAAATTTCGTTCAATATCGTGCTCGCTAGTCTTAGACCACCCGGTGAAGAAAATGCGATTTCCCACGTTCCCTGTTAAGGCAAAAGGATTCCAAATCGCACCTGAACTTTTAAGAAAATATTAGGTGGATCTCATATTCCACCCCCATCAGCCAAACACTCAACTAAATGGCAAGATGGGTCCCACTTAATCAATTAATGCTTCCCTTTATCTCACCGTTACTCTCTCTCCTCCTCTCCATTTGCTGACAACTCTCTCCCTCTCCACTTCTCTTTTGTCTTTTCTTTAAGATGGATCCCACTTGTCGATTAATGCCTCCATTCTTTCTCATCATTATCCCTCTCCTCAAGGCTCATAACCGCTTCGGCCATGGGACTCGACCTCGAACCCAGGGCTTGGGGGAGGTTAGGCAGCTCAAATTTCCAGCTTGGCCTCAAGGTTGTGGCAATGGCTACTAGAGCTTCGAGTTCGTGGCCATGATTGCCTGAGCTTTAAACTTCTGTCCATGACTGCTAGATTGAGAGAGAGAGAAGAATGGAGAAATTGGTTGCTGAAGCCGTATTGAGCGGAGATGGTGAAGCACAAATTCAGGGTGCGATTGAGCTCAGCAAACTCAATAGCAAACGCACAAGGTGGCCAACCGCGGCTTGATATCTCCTGCGAAATCACCGTGAATTCCACTCAAATTGTCATACCATCGCAAAATCCGATTTCTTGAATGTTTCCTTCAATGTCGCTGTTGCTGATCTTGCACATTTTGGACCACCCTTTGACGAAAAATCCGATCTCCCACATTCCCTAATCGAATGAAGGCAAAGGATTCCCAAACGCACCTGAACTTTCAGGCATCGGGGGGATAAGTGTCCTTTCCTGCCGCCCACGGTGAGAGAAAATGGACCCAGCACCGGCTCTCGACGGATCCAGATTAAACCCAGCCTCGCCGCGGGTCCGAGGGAAGCAGTGGAAATCGCCGGAAATAGGCACATCGCACGTTGCATTCGGTCATTAATGGGTAGTCCTGAATATACTCTGTCCAGAATCGTCGACATTCCGAAAGATAAAAAGAGCACGTGGCGTACAGCACAAATGATTAACTAGCAGTCTCCGACGGTTAAAAGCCATGCACGCTTTGACTTGCAATTACCAACCGCCACCGCGAACGTTAGTTAGCAACGTCGTTTGTTTTCTTGCTGCACTTTCTCCGTGTTTGTCTCCTCCATCTACCCTCCTTTTCCCGCTTACTTAAAAAAAAAAACGAGTCTTTCTCAGTCTAGTCGTCACGACATTTTCGCGCATTATTTCGATTCACTCCACCACCTAATCCTCGCACGCGAACCACGCCGATCGTCGTGCCTCGGATCGGATAAGCTTCGGGAGTCCTGCTTTCTCGATCGATCGGATCCGGCGGGCGGCCGGTTCGCAGGGGTGCAGCCGAGAGAGATGGGTTCGGCCGAGGACGCGAGGTGCGTGTACAAGGACCCCAACGCCGCCATCGAGGATCGAGTCAACGACTTGCTCTCCCGGATGACCCTGCAGGAGAAGGTCGGCCAGATGACCCAAATCGAGAGGCGCGTCGCCACTCCCTCCGTGCTCTCCGGCCTCTCCATCGGTATGCCTCCTCCTCCTCCTCCTCTTTTTTGACTTCCGTTCGCCGGGGCCTAGTTTGAATCGCCTGCTCATTTGCATGCGCGCGCATTTGTTGCCGACTTCGTGAGCCTAACAGTGGTTCCGGTCCGGTTCAATCCCAATGGCGTTTCTGTTGCCGAAAGTCGGTTTCTTTGGTCCGGTTTCGCGGTTTCGGAGAAAAATTCGAGCGAATGATGAGGGTTTGGTGCAGGGAGTATACTCAGTGCTGGAGGCAGTGGGCCATTTGGGGTAATAGGCAGTGAGTCATCTAAGCAAGCATTGTCGTCGGATTGGGCCGACATGGTGGATGGATTCCAAAAGGCGGCCCTGGAGTCCCGCCTGGGAATACCGCTTATTTACGGGATTGATGCAGTTCATGGCAACAATAGCATATACGGCGCCACGATATTCCCTCACAACATTGGCCTTGGAGCCACTAGGTGAGTTTCATTTACTTTCTTTCTGAGGCTTTGAGAAAAGGTTTGGACTCGCTGTCCTCTCTAATGTTACTAATCTTTCGGTCAATAGTCTCTGAGGATTTGCTTAGGGATGGATGGAATGGAGAGGAAAGACTGGCAGTTTGAGAACGAAATGACAGTTGATACGCTGGGGCATTGACAGAAAAAATGGGTTATAAAGGAACTAAACTATCCTTTTACAGTGGTAGATGGGTTGTTATTGATATGTTATGGTCACAACTAAAATACATATTATCATGTCGTTGTTGTTTTTTACTCTGTCATAATAATTTTGTTGTTGAACAACCTAATTTTTTGAAACAATTGATAGAGATGCAGAGCTGGTTCAGAGGATTGGGGTCGCAACTGCACTTGAAGTCAGAGCAAGTGGCATTCCTTATACTTTTGCTCCATGTGTGGCTGTAAGTGATTTCTTTCGCTTTATTTCTACGCACTAGTATTCATCTCTCTATAACAAGGCTCACCAGCTTGATGACAAATTCTCGTTTGAGGGGTAAAGCCATGATGTAGATGATTTTGTTAGCTAGTGTAGCTTTGAGAGCTCACTACTCTAGCTTATCGAAGTTCACATGGATGAATTGAATAAGGAAGTGCTGCAAATTTGTTTTTCAATTACCATAATGGCTACAATTATGTTAACCCAAAATCTTTGTCATGCGGATGGTCTTCAAGAGTTATTTGACATCAAGTTCAAGCTATTGATCTGGTTCCAAATCTATAATGATTATCTCTTCTCTTTTCACAAATCTTCTGTTCTCATCATTTTATTTTCACTGTTAATCCTAGTTTGTTGAGAATTTTGGTTGAATGGCTTCTGGCAGGTGCTGAAAGATCCCAGATGGGGAAGATCTTATGAGAGCTACAGTGAAGACACTGATATAGTTAGAAAGATGACTGCAATAGTAGCAGGTTTGCAGGGCCAGCCACCCCAAGGGCACCCAAAGGGCTATCCTTTCTTAGCTGGAAGGTAAAGACAGACCTGATCTGGTATTTGAACCTTTCTAGTTTGCATGATGATCCACCGATGTCATGTCAGTTTGGAAAGGTGATATAGACCTCATGAAAATAGATGTTTTTTGGTGATTCCTAATTTTTGATTGGCTCGTGATAGCATTCTAGGAATTTGCTTGAAAGCTGGTAGATGAGGGATGAGGTGCCATTGGTCTTGGCTTTTCTGAGTTGAAAGTATGTCTGCCAGTGTGCTCTATGCCGCTTTGCCTATTGTGTATTTTTGAGCATGTTGAGGAGCGGTGTTAAACACTTAGGCTGCATTCGTTTCACGGAAAATGGGCCATCTCTGGAAAACATTTTCTCGGAAGTCATTTTCCAGGAAAATGGCTATATTTTCCGGTGTTCGGCTGAAACTTAAATTTTGAGTGGAAAACATTTTTCCACCGTTCGTTAACTAATTTCTTTCTTTTTCTTTTCATTTTTTCCTTTTCTTTTCCTTCTCCTTCCTCCTTCCTCTTCCTTCTTCCTCCTCCTTCCTCCTTCCTCCGCCGCCGCACGCCTGACGATGGCGAGCCGACCAAAATCCGGTCGCCAGATCCGGCGAGCTGGGCGGGGCTCGGGCCTCGCCCGAGCTCGCCAGAGGTCTGGCGAGCCGCGATCGGGAGCCCGAGCTTCGTCGCCAGATCCGGCGAGCTCGGGCGAGGCCCGAGCTCCGTTGCCGATCCGGCGGGCTCGGGCGAGGCCCGAGCCCCGCCCAACTCGCCGGATCTGGCGAGGCCGGCTCCGCCCCAAGCCAGCAAGGCTCCGCCTCGCCCGATCTGGCGAGGCCCGAGCTCGCCGAGCTCGGGCGAGCTGGGCTTCCACAGATCGGGCTAGGCGGAGCCTCGCCGGCCCGGGGCGAAGCTCGAGCTGGCTCGCGACCGCGGCCGGTCGCCGGTCGCCGATCGCCGGCCGTTGTCGGGGCCGGCCACCGGCCAAGTAAGGAAGAAAAATGAAAAGGAAAGAAAGAAAAAAAAAAAAGGGCAGAAGTTATGGAAAATGTTTTCCACTTTTCAGAAGTGGAAAACATTTTCCTTAGCTTTGAATGTAAATTTTACTGTTGATGGAAAATATTTTCCTTGAGAAGTTGATTTTCCGTGAAACGAACACCGGAAAATCCGGAAAACATTTTCCTGGAAGTTATTTTCCGTGAAACGAACGCAGATATTTCATCTACTTTTCTCTCTCAACCACCTTTACTCTTTCCAGCCATAATTTCCTGTAGTTATATTTGTCAATATGCTCTTCAGTTCTTTCACTTCTTAATCTCTCATAACTCAATATTTCTCTACATCTGAACAAAGTCATCGTATCTTTCTCATTTGACACCAGAAACAATGTTATTGCTTGTGCCAAGCATTTTGTTGGAGATGGAGGAACTGAAAGAGGTGTAAATGAGGGGAACACCGTAACGTCTTATGAAGATCTAGAAAGGATACATATGGCTCCCTATTTGGATTGTATCTCCCAAGGTGTTTGCACAGTCATGGCATCCTACTCTAGCTGGAATGGGCGCAGGCTGCATTCTGACTATTTTCTCCTGACAGAGGTCTTGAAAGATAAGTTAGGTTTTAAGGTGAGGAATCCCAGTGAATTCATTTACTGAATGGAAGAGCTTGTCAATTCTTCTACTTTATTTTAACACATTGAGATTCATAAATGCGATCACTCAACTGATGTGACAGAAATGTTGATGCAGGGTTTTGTCATTTCAGACTGGGAAGGACTTGACCGACTCAGTCAACCTCATGGCTCAAACTACCGTCAGAGTATTTCTCTGGCAGTTAATGCTGGGATTGACATGGTAAAGACCAAATGGTAACGATGATATTTATAAAGTGAGATCCGTAATGTCTGATTTATATGGTAACTCGTACATCCTTTTTCTTTTTCTTTTTTCAGATTATGGTGCCTTTTAGACATGAACAATTTGCAGAGGATTTGACAGCCTTGGCTGAATCAGGGGAAGTACCAATGTCCAGAATAGATGATGCCGTTCAACGGATACTGAGAGTCAAGTTTGTATCTGGTCTATTTGAGCATCCTTTTTCTGATAGATCATTGCTTCAGATTGTTGGTTGCAAGGTATATTTTAAGGATTTTCCATGTTAGAGATATACTTTAGCTGTCATGAATTATGCAGATGTGCTCAACCATCTCATCAAGGCCAAGTTTTAGGCACTCTAGTATATTTCACATATTTTACAGCAGCTGAATATTAAATGAAATTCTAGGATACTTCTAAAAATTGAATCTTTTGTCTTTTAAGATATCCAGTGATATATCTAAAATTGTTCAGCCTGTATGTATTAATAATTATATTTTACTTTGGCCTGGACAAACAGTCTGACCTTAATCATCTTTTGGCAGTCGCATAGAGAATTAGCACGTGAAGCAGTTCGAAAGTCATTGGTATTGTTGAAGAATGGGAAGGATCCAACGAAACCATTTCTCCCATTAGATAAAAACGCAAAGAAAATTCTAGTTGCAGGAAGTCATGCTGATGATCTAGGTTATCAATGTGGAGGGTGGACTGCCACTTGGCATGGAAGCAGTGGCAGGATCACAATCGGTATCCATCCTTCCCTATATCTTTCCTATGGTTAAAATTGCACAACATATTTGCTTTGAGTAAAAGAGATTTACTTTGGCGTTGGATGAAAGTGGATGCATGATTCATGGAAATAGGTGTGCCGATAGTCTCTAGATATCAACAGATTTGTGTATGAGTACCCCCCAAAGAGAATTTGTGATACTCTGCATTATCTTTACTGCATTCGAGCTTTCTTTTCTTCACAATGTTGACCTCTCTTTAGGTTTTAGTGATACGATATGCTATTTTGGCTATCTTCATGTCCTAGTTATATACATTGAACCCACCTTTTAGCTTTATGCTTGAGAAGCATGAGGAAGATATAAATCGCTAATTGTGTAGAGCTGTGTCTTAAAAATATTGAACCTGCCAACTCTATTTCAGATCTCTCTTGTTCATAATGCCTTCATTCAAAGTGATGTTACAATTATTACTGATGAACATGAAACATTTTCTTCTATAGGTACGACTATCTTAGATGCAATCAAGGAAGCAGTTGGAGGCAACACAGAAGTGATTTACGAGCAAAATCCATCTCCTTCCACATTAGCAAGTCATGATTACACGTTCGCTATTGTTGCTGTTGGTGAAGGTCCTTATGCAGAAACTCTCGGTGATAACCCCGGACTTGCAATCCCATTCAACGGAATGGACGTGATAAAGTCAGTCGCCGAGAGAATACCTACACTCGTACTTGTCGTCTCTGGAAGACCCTTGGTCATAGAACCACATATTCTGGAGAAGATAGATGGTCTTGTTGCTGCTTGGTTACCTGGAAGCGAAGGAACAGGCATCACAGATGTTGTCTTCGGCGACTATGATTTCGAAGGTCAATTACCCATCTCGTGGTTTAGAACGGTTGAACAAGTGCCTATGGACCATAAAGCTAATTCTTATGATCCCTTGTTCCCCCTGGGTTTCGGATTGAAATGCAAGAAAGAAGCCTGATGACGAGGCAATTCAATGAGCGATGAAGTTAATGACCAACAGAGAAGTAGCTGGTCCGGTCGAAAAATGCCTTCTGAACTAGATATTAGTGCGCATTTGCATGAATAATCGCTTCAGATCCAATGTCCCCTAAATTCCCGTTGCGATTCTAGAAGCGTTAGGGCGGAAAAGGGAATTGCATAATTTGTATGCTACTTTCCCAGAACTGCGGTTTCTTACTGTTGAGTGATTGTAATATTGGCATGGATAATGATAAGCAGTTAAGGCAGTATGGTTGCAATAGAATCCATCTATCGATTATGACATAAATTTGCGATCTTTACCGGCCACAACATCACTCGGTCCGGTGAGGAAATGCTGACAAAGTGACCAGACTTTGACTACGCCCGAGTTTATGTTGCCATAGATTTAATAATTTTAGATATAAAAATGACACAAGGACACGTTACGAATATACGGAGAGAAACACGATTTCGACAAGATACTAATTAACTCGAAATTGGTAGGAAATTTACTCATTTTGTACTCATTTCTGATGAAAAACACTTGACGGATCCATTTTTGCGCCGCCGCAGTGGCAATGGACATGCCAACTGGGCCATCAAAAGGCTGATGCTTTCCAATTTTCCACCATCTTCTCCTGAGTCGAGGAGTAGAAGATTGAGAGAAGAGAGAAGACGTGGCAGGCCCCGAGAACACATGTCGACGTGTGAATAGTTGAGAGTAAATTTGACGTGGCATTTTAGGGTACACAATGTTTTCTGATCTCTCACTCACTTTCCCTCATTTTCTCCCGCCTCGTCGCATGACAGGGACCAACTTTTCTTCGGAACAAGCCATTGCAGCACGACCGAGCTCGTTGAAGATTCTAAGTTGCACTCCTGAAAATGGTTCGTAAACGATTCCACGAAGCCAAGACAGGTGAGCTTACAAAAATTCGATTCCTTTATCGCGTGATTCATCGCAGGTTCCGGTCCGATCTGAGCCTCTTCCTTCGAGGCACGCCGCGCGCCCCGTAGATGTTCGATGAAATGCTCGAATGGGTCTATCCCGTTTGGACATTGGATATCTACAAACTTCTTCCTTTCTGATGTAACGATACGATTGTCCAGGGCTTCAGTACATCAAATCGCTCGATGCCGAGAAGGTGTTGAGCAAAATAGGAATGGGCAAAGAAGACCGCTACTTCTGGAAGCAGCTGGGCAAGGGGCTGCTGGCCACGTCCGCACTCATGGGCGCCGCGTGGCTCTACAACGAAACGTCGCCCCTGGGGTGGTGGACGCTGAAGCCTCGGCCGAAGGAAGAGAGAGAGCTGGCGCACCTGTACGAGCGGCGACAGTTCCCGTACCCGGGCGACAAAGAAGCCATGGAGGAGTTCGTTGCCAAGGGGGGCATGATCGGCACGACCATCGGGCCCAAGGGGGTTGTCGAAACCGATAAGGATGCTTACAACTACCAGAAGGAGTTGCAGGACAAGAAGTTGGAGCAGGAAGCTCAGAAGCTGTGGCTTAGGATGAGGAATGAGGTCATTGCGGAACTTCAAGAGAAAGGATATGATATTGAGTGAACACGGGAGTGGTAGACAACATGTCATGAAGTAGAAACGCTACATGAGCAAATTGGGGGTGTTGAATTTGGTGACGAAGTTTTGAGTACAATGCGGTCGGCCTCTTATCTAGCTTTTCGCGTTTTAGCTTTGTTTGAAACCTCTACTCTCAATAAAATTTCGTTAAATTAAACAAATAATAAGAGACTAGAGTCATATCAACTTGCAAACCCTGTGGAGGCAACGGTGAACATCCATCAGCCACGAGTCTCCTCCTAACCCATTACAAGAATGAGGAGACTCTTTAGCATGCAGCTCCCAGAGATCGTCTTGAGCCTGGGTTGAGGTCTCGATCGACTCACTGTCTTTCGGTTGACCTTTTCGACCTCTTAATTCGAAACGTAATTAGTTTACAAGATGGGCTTCAGCCAGTAGCCAGTAAGTTGAGCTCCAACTCTGCAGATTTACTCAATTATGGCGTAGGCTTAACACGCTTATGAAAAGAGAACATCCCCAGTCTTGGGCTAGAGACCTTTGTAGGAGAACCAAGCATCGTCACACCAATTTCAAAAGGACGTCATTGTAATCTTTCACAATTTCAAGGTCGATTCTCCTCTTGATTCAGCCTCGGTGTTTGCTCCTGCCGAACGCTGCATTCGTCGATATCTTTTTTAACTTCAATTAAATTTGATGTACTTCATCAAAGTGTGGTTGTGTCGCTTTTCTTGTGCTCTCCACCCACTTTTTTTAAACTTTCTTTTAGGTGCGATCACGGTCCTTTTCGTCAACTGCAACTGTTAGCTTCCTTTTCAACCTCCTGTCCTTTGGGCAAAAGCCTCAGACAGCCCATATGGTACTGCTTGAATTTTTTTCTTGAGGATGGAACATTTTCTGGAAAGCATAGCACATGATTATTCCCTTACAAACTAGTCTTGCTAAGCTCTGATCGCTATTTTTAATCTTTTAACAACTTAGCTTGCGTATAATTGAACGAATGCATGTTCCGCATTCAATCTGAAGTGATTAGATGCTTATTACCGAAAGAAAATGTGAATAAAAGTTGGGCCCTAGCCCCATCCCACTTTGCTTCGATTCACAATATAACCATACTCCTACTCAATCAAATGGACCATTGCCTTTGAGCCAAATTGACTCTATCTTAAACAGAGATGGGGACAGAAATTTCTCACCCTAAGCAACAGCTACTGGATTCAATGGGAGTCCAAGCGCGGGAGCCAGAGTCCTAGTCAGTACATAGGTAGCTGAAACAAAGAATAGATAGGCAATGTTCGATTGCAGTTTCTAAAGCAACAATATATGTAAACTATAGAAACAGTTCTCCAAAGTTTGCACATATGTGAAATTTTCTACATTAGGATGGCTCTGCAAATATCACAAATTTCAGAGGCATCATACTTCATCTCAGTGGTTTCGAACTTCAGCAAATTGGATTTTCTGTCCAAGAAACAACATTGTGTTTATGCGATATAACAAATTCAAAGTATTAGAAAGCATTCATGTCAAGAGCCCTGGAGGCCAGAAAAGTTCCGACCACTGGTGCAAACCACGATATCGAACCAGACAGTTATTTTCAACTGGTAGTGATTATCAGCAACTGTTAAATCCTGTTCTCAGCAAATGGACAATGCTGTAGCTAATGTGAATTTCAGCAGCAACCAAACTATGAGATATGTATTAAACAATGATTGTTTCTCTTTGAGACTATGAATTCCAGAGAACAAAAGAGACAATGAACTGCATAAGATTTACTCAAGCTTTACACAATTGAGACAGTCTGTCTCTGTTACATTAACTGGTGACAACTTCAAAGAACTCTTCCCGGCAGACAGCCTACATCCTTTCTGATTTACTCCTAGAAGTCCTTAATGGAGCAAGATAGATGGGTCGCAGGCCCTTGTCAATGTTATGCCCATATGATTGTGCACTCTTGCTCCTAGCAGTAACACTGTTACTCAGCTTAAGCCTCTGGGTAATATTACCAGTTGGTTCATCTTCCTTGGCAACATTGTTCCGCTCTTGCCGAGACTCAGTAACCACCAAGTGGTTGTCTAACTCTCCAGCAATGCAACTAATCCCTCTATTGACATCCGTTCTCTCACCTCTAGAGTGCATCAAACTCCACGTATTCCAGGCCTTCCGCCAACCCAGCAACTGCAATTTCTTGCACCGTTTTTGGTCCTGCCTGCCAACAAAAGGAGCAGCATTCTGAAAAGCGGATTCAAGCGTTACCATATCATCTTGTTTGACTGACTTAAGCCTCCAATCCATTAACTCTTGCTCGGTGATCAGCAATTTTGTGCCATTAAACAATTCCGTTGCAGTGGGCGACGGTTTCAACCTCGGCAACAGCTTCGCATCATCAACCTCAAATTCAAGCTTGTCCCTCTTGTGAGAATTTGATCTTTCGAAGCTCCTCCTTTGCCTTTGCAATGCCGCTGGCTCCTTGTAGTAATGCCTAGTGTGGAGATGCCCACCTGGACTCTTGCCATTCTCATCGACACAGCTTGACTTCTCCTCGGACACCCCATCCTCAGATTGATCATCAACCAACTTCACATCATTGACCGCAGAAACCGCCGGATTCAGATGCCAATACATGGAACTCCTGCCAATCATGTGGCCATCCAGAGAAGCCCTAGGCACGTCATGAGAAATCCTACCACCATTAACCCATTCCGAGTCACAAGATCTCCTGCCCATTCCACATTCTCCAACCTCGGTTCTCATATCTCCTAATTCCTCCCGATTGACCTTCTCCTTATGTACATCTTCGTCTCCAATTGCCACATTGCCGCCATTGACAAGTCCGACTGGACCTAGATTCGTGACCTTCTCCTTCCCTCTCCATTTCCTCAATTTGTCCGTCAAAACCGCAGCCACCCCCCAAAAGCCTCTCGAATCCTTGTCCCTGCGCTTCTTAGTCTCGCACTCGAGATCTATGAACTCCCTCACCGTCCTCAACTCAGCTCCTTCTTCGAAATCATCACAGACTCCTCCGTCACCGACCTCCTCGTTCTGCTCAACATCGCTGTCGCAGATCCGAATCTCTCCTTCCCCATTCCCCTCCCCGACCGCAGAACTCCCACCCCGACCACTCCGTCCATCCTCCAGATTGAAGAGGCCGATCAGGCTGGTCCCGCCGACGACTTCGCACGATCTACGCCGCGGTTCCGCCGACCTGCGAGCCGCGGCGGCGCCGCAATTGGACTCGCGGTGGGATTTGCTGCGGTGGAGATGGTCGGCCACGGAGCGAGGGACCGAGTGACTGGAGGCGCCGCGGCAGTTGGCGGCGTCGAAGCCGGCGAGGCGCTCCCGGAGGCACGAGGCGCAGAGGCCGGCAGGGGCGGCCGGCCTGGCCGCGCGGCGGTGGCGGCACGGGGAGGGCCGGTGGCGGGAGTAGAGGGTGGTTGACGGTGACGGAGGCGATTGCGTTTGCATGGCGAATCGAGTGGAGAGCGATGGAGTGTTGAGGGGGGAAGGAGCAGCAGCAGCAAATCGCAAGCGAAGAGTGAAGTGACACTAGCTAGCAGGTGGGAGCTGTGGCAGTTGACGTAGAGTAGACCCCCGCCCTAAGAAAAAAATTAATTAAACAATAAAAATAAGTACATCTAACATCCTCAAACTTATCAGTAAAGTAAAATTAAATCATAATAAGTATAATTAAGCTCTAAAAATTTTAAAAAATACAATCAAATTCTAGAAGTTATGAAATTGATTAAATCAAATCTTTTTTTTTATGACTCAGGGAACCGCGCCCGTGGTAACGGGGTAAACCATAGAGCGACACTAGTGGAGGACCCACCATCCCGACGTTGTACTTAAGATCTCGTGCGGCCAGAGAGATTCGAACTCCTCTCCTCTCGTAAAGGATCATGGGAGCACTTATCCAACTTGGCCACTGTATGCAATGGTAAATCAAATCCTTTTATTTTTAGTATTTTTTGAAAATTTTATGACTCAATTACATTTTTATAATAAGTTTTAATACCTAATTACATTTTTTGAAAGTTTTAGAACTCGATTACATTTTTGTAACAAGTTTTATAACGTATTCATACTTTTTGAAAGTTTTATAATTGAATTATACTTTCATGATAAGTTTTATGATTTATAGTGCACTTATTCCTAAAAAATAAAATAAAAAGTGAAAAACCAAGAGAAACATCTCTAACTCTCAAACTGTTGATTAACTTCCGTGATTCTAGGATCTTTTGCATGTGTGCTTATTACATTGCGATAACCCATGATGAAAATGGATTTTTCTCGGGGAAAATAAGAAAAATGAATGTTCGATTTCAAATTTAATTGGAAATATAAATCAATTTTTTAAACTTTTGATGGTTTGGATGCGGCAGTATTTAAAGTTATATTGCATTTCCAAAACTTGTAATTGATTGGTTGACTATGACATTAGTAAGTTTTTAAGTACACTAAGCAAGTTCTTTTTGTGCCCCGGTAAATAGAGAGCCATTAACGCTATTAACATAGAAGACTTGAGATCGATAAGTATCTAGCAAGTTAATCGATTTTTTGATATTATGGTAGTTTGGTCAATAAAGTAAAGTCAAACTTCTACCAAATTACCAATTCCAGTCACGATAGAAAAGCCGATGCAACATGTTTGCAAAATTTAGAGTCTGTAATTCACACTAATTAAATGTCTATAAGTAATGTGAAATTTAAAGTCATATCGAGTAAGATCATAACCTTTCTTGTGAGCGATTACAAAGGAATAATCTCAAGATATCTTTGAAACTTAGATGACTACGTACACGAATGATGCTAAGGAAAACAATATTTAGAAAAATAATCATTTATTTCACTTAAAATGATTGGTTAATTAAAAAAGTTATTCATCATCAACAACAATTTACGTCTAGATATTTTTGTGGATAGTAAAAATATTTTTTGTTCGTTCATTTTTGTAAGAATATAACCGATTGATTTTAAGAAAACATTTTTAAATATTTATTTTTCACTAAGCAAATGCATATTGAATTTATTGATGAATTGGGTGTTGTTTCTCTTTTCTAATTTACTTTTCTTTTTTAGGGCTCGATGAGAGTATTAGCGGTCCTTTGGGGTTGGGCCTCTTTGTTCGTGTTTGAACCTTTTTTTAAGGTAGTTATAAGATATAGATTCAAGTTTAAAACCAAAGTAGGCGTGAGAGAAAAATGTAATTACTAACTCATGTGTTTGTCAAATATATCAAAAAAAGTTATTGTGATTCTTCAAAAGTAGAAAATTCCTTTTATTTTATATAACAATATTATTACGATAAAGAAATATAAATAACGAGAAAAAAAACACAAGGGCAATGATGCTAGTTCTACTCAAACTCAAATGTTAACTCGATATTCATTGTCATTGTTCACTGTTTTTCCAAAATAGTCTCTAAATTTCTAAAATTTGGCTTAAGTTGGCCTTATGCCAAATGGCTGGCAGCTCACATCACATGTGTTTAGTGATGTGGACTGCCAAGTCATAATTTGTCGAGAAAATATTGGGTAAGCCTTACTCGTCAATTTAGCAATAAATCATTCAATTTATCGATTGATCGATAGTGTCTATATTTCAGATTTTTCAAAATTTCTTTCTCGCTCACATTCTCTCCTCCATAATCACCCCACGTTGTCTCTCTCCTCCACTACTCTCTTCTCCATCACCCGTTAAGAAATTATTTTCTACCTCACATTATCCCTTCCATAAAACGCCCCTCACATCTTTGGGAGTAAGAGACGATTTGGATCTGCGTATTGCCACCATAGGGTTCTCTATCAGTTGCTAAGTTTTTTTTTTTTTTTTTTTTTTTTTTTTTTGTATATATAGCATGAAGTGGCTTAACGATGATGCCGTTGATGACGAGATAGATGTACGGAGGCTCGAGCCCGAATCGAGAGATCTAAACCTTCACAGGCACGGAGATCGACGGAGTGGAAAGCTTCAGAGCAAGAGCCGCTGAAAGTACGGCGGTCGACACGACCATATTATTAGTCGCGAGCATCCAAGCGCTCGAAGAAGCTGCCATTTTTGGTGCTATATTGAGCTTTAGCGAGGAAGTGAAGATGGAAGTGCTGACAATGTTTGTGTCGCGCCATAAAGTTGTCTCCTTTTGTCTCTCGTTATGAAGAAGAAAAGATCGACGGAAAAGAGAGACAGAAAAAGGGTGCAACGGAGGAGAGAGACAAGGTGAGTACGAAAGAGGTTTCTGAAAAATCTGAAACTTGAGCCCCATTAGACAGATGCCGATCAATAAATAAAGTGATTTATGACCGACTTTGCGAGTAAAGTTTATCCAATATTTTCTCTAATGAAGTTCACGGACTCGGATTGAACGTTGCGCGTTGAGCTCGTGATCTCATTTCTCCGCCTCAAATGTGTGCATGGGTGTGTGTGTGCGTGAGAGACGGGGAGAGCACTCAGATGGTTCGACCTTTGAACAAGTAGTGACACTGGTCTTCATGTCCATTGGCGGCGATGTTCAAATAAATTTGCCTGTGGTGGAGTTAGGTACGTTTTTGGTGATTTTAGCGGTGATGCTTAAGCATAAGGCAGTGATGATGGCGGCGGTGGTGATGAATGATGATGGTGGTGGTTCACTCGAGGCTCTAGAAGGAGCAATTGGTTGGAGTGAGATTGTGGAGGTAATTAGGCTCGGTTTGGTAATGTTCTAATTTTCCTATTCTTTCGTTATTTGGAAATAGAAAAAATAGAAATCCAACCACCGGCCGCGGTGGCTCCACTGGTTAAGACTCTGCTGATCCTCAACGAAGAGGTGAAGGGTTCAAAACCCAGGGGAGGCGCTAGGTGTATTAAGTGTGACTCAGGGGTGGTGGGTCCTCCTGCTTAAGTGTCACTTGGGGTTTGGGCGCGCGCCGACCATCGAGTTCTGGCCGCAGTTCTCAATCCCCAAAAAAAAAAAAAAAAAAGAAATCCGTTTAGTAATATTAGTTAATTTTTCTATTTCCCGAAACAGAAAAGTAATTAGGGAATAAATTTGAAACAAAAATAATAAGAAAAAAAGTAACTTCTTATTATTGAAAACAAATTATAAAATAAGTTATTTTTTTGCTTTTTCTTTTTCTTCCTCTCCTAACCGGTCTGCTAACCATCGGCCGCTACCTGGTGATTGGCTAGAGGAGGAAGGAGAAGAGAGGAAAAATAGAAAAGAAAAAAAATAAAATTATCAAAAAATTATTAAAAAATTAAAATAAATTCCATGTCACAAAAAAATCATATGTTGTACCAAATACATTCATGTTCTTATTCCGAAAATATAAATTTTGTGTAGTTATTAGACACGTTATTTTACTCATAAATTATTTTAGATAATATAAATAGAAAAAAATATTTATAAAAAAATTTATTCTCAAAAATAAAATTGTTACCAAACCCACTCAAAAGAAGAAAGTGAACGAGGGAGGAGGCAGCGGTCAGCCACCATTACTTGGAGAAGTCCTTCAATGTCCACATCAGCATTTTTTACCACGTAGGATGGTACTAAATCGATACTTAACAAAATATATCACCCATTCAGCAAATTCCTTCCATAATTTGAATAAGAAGGATCGCATTACTTTATATTCTAAAAGTTCATGAACTATATATGAAAAGATAAAGTTTTGAATTATTAAGAGTGAGTTTCTTTTGCGAAAATAAATGATTTGAAAAATATATTTTAAAAAATAATCATTTCATTGCTTATAAAAATGAAAGAAGAAAATATTTAAATATAGATTGTTGTTGATAACGAACATTTTTCATTGACTAATTATTTCATATAATATAAGTGATAATTTTTTAGGAATATATTTTGGAAATCATCAATTTATATGAAACAAATGGAGTCTTGTCATCGTACTAGAAACATATGCTTTTCATAATATAAATGCAGCCTTTTTAGCTCACTGATAATGGTGAAAAATTACCTAATAGTCATCAAACTATTTATTTTGTCATTGCACAAATGTTTGTACACATACCCGACTCGAAAGAGAGAAAAAAAGGAGAAAAAGAAAAGGCGATTGCAACCAGGACAACCAATTGTTCAAATGTCACTATTAGGTTACAAGTCAATTTCAGTCGTGCAACTGGATGAATCATATCAATCGAAAAGTCCAGCTTGCTTCTCCACAATTGAACTTGATATATGTGAAACCAGACAAATTATTTGCACCAAAAAGGCAACGAGACAAGACATGTAGTGAAATCGAGAATTTTCAGGAACATAGAAATCTTATAGCAGATTTTTCTCCATCGTTCAAGTCAGTATCCAATGCAAAAGGAGGACCCCAATTTGTCCTTACTTCTGCAATGATGGCTCCCAAATAGAAACAAGCGATGAAATGATCCTTTCCCCGAAAATTGAATGATGGGAACTAGAGCAGGAGTGATCAGTTTAACTGCTCGACGGGGTTACGTAATCTCCATTTATTGAGAACTATACAATTCGAGCCACGATTACCAACCGTTATTATTGATTAGAAAAGTTCAAGATTAATATTGGGTACCAGCTTTATTTGCCCAAAACTGTACATTTTTCTCGCAAACGATTTCGCCGTGGCAACCTCATGATTCATAGCACTAGGCCTGTTACAGGTTTTCCTTACAGTCTCCCAGGAATGGTTCCTCCGTTGTGAATGGTCGAATTCATGTCTTTCTTGTGAAGTTGTTAACTAACGAGCGGGATCACTTGAAGGGTTGGACGATTGGACTTGAGTAGGTTCTTAAAAGGCTCATGGAGGAAACAGGTGGGAGAATCGTCCTAGGATGAGAGACCCCGCGCTATCCTCTTATTTCCTCTCTATCAGGAAGAGAAATATAGACAGGTAATTAGGAGACCTCACGATGGTGAATTTAAAAGGCTTATGGAGGAAACAGACAAAAAAAACCGTCATGGGATGAGAGACCCCGCGCTATCCTCTTATTTCCTCTATGTCAGGAAGAAAAATATAAACAGATAATTAGGAGGCCTCACGATGGTGAATGAAAATCCCGGCTATAGGTATAATAGCCTCCCATGCCTAAAGTGAGTGAGGGTGGGTTAAATGTCCACAACATAATTGACATGCTTTATGACAGCGTCCTCAACTGCAGATTGACTCAGTTCCCCCTATTACGGGTTTCCTTTATAGTCTCCTAGGAATGGATCCTCCGTCGTGAATGGTCGAATTCATGTCTTTCTCGTGAGGTTGTTGACCGACGAACGGGGGATCTCTCGAAGGGTCAGACGATAACCCGGAATTGCAGGGGACGAAAGAGAAGCCTGAGCTGATAGATCTCGTGGACGCCCGTCCTGCATCACGGCACCCGCCCGGTTCGCGCCAATAAGTCACGGCATCACGTGCTTCCCGTCCCAGCCTCTCTCTCTCGAAGCAAGAAATATCATCGGGAAAGAAAAAAAATCAAAACTTTAATCGAAAACGCTTCAAAGGAATCAAAATATCCAATCCCGATGCCGGCTCGCACGTGCCATGTCCACCGCTCGCCCCAACACTTCCCCCCCTTCCCAGTCATGTGAAGCTCCATTCTTCTCAAGCCTGCAAATTCACTCCACAGGCTCTCTTGATATTTTTGGCTCCAAATCATCTCTCCGCAGCTTCTCCATCGCCTTGGCTTTTTTCCGAAAAGCTCCAGTAATGTCCCTTTCGTCCTCGCCAGTCCTTTGTCCCGTTTCGCTTTTCCGTTGATATCAGTCCGCATATTCTCCCTCGCTCGCTCGCTCGCTCGCCGCTCGAGAAAATATCCTCTCCTCCCTCGCGATTTTCCCCTGCTTTAAGGTGACGAGGCGTTCCGTACTTCGCCATTCATTCGAGCTCCTCGTTTCGTCCATCTCCGCGCGCTCTCTGTTTTACGCGCATTCGAAGGTGACTCGCCTGAGCTTTTTCGGCGCCGCTGTTCGGTGAAGTCATCGCTCGTGTTTCTGCTTAATGTTCTATCGGATTTGACTCCTGACTCGCCGTCGAATCGACTCATAGGCAACTTTTGGTTTGGAACCGGTGGATATCACTATCGATTTTCGCTCGTTTTTGCAGTCCGCGGCGTTGTTTTGTTGTTCTGTTCAATTATGTGTGCGCTGATCAGGGATTCGAACTCGTTCCTTTCGGAAATGTAGACAAATGATCAGCATGATTTGTTTCTTGTTTTTTCCGAAATTTCCGGTTATCCGGTGAAGCTTTTTCTGAAGATTTCATCACTGTGTAAAGTTACTCAGTTCCGAGATGATGTTCGTTAGCAAGTATTAGGGAGCACTGGTTCTTGCGAAACGCTCTTAGTGACGATTCCGAGATTGAGTATGCTGATGCTTTAATCTTTTTGTAATCTCTTTGTAGCACTGAGATAGCAAGGAGGGGCTCGGTATGGCGGCCACTGCAGAGACCAATGGAATGACAGCATACGGCGTTTCTGCTAAAGTACCTGCATCTGCGTGTCCATTGGCCGATGAGCCGGCTGAAATAGCGTCGAATATCAGTTACCATGCTAAGTATAGCCCTCATTTTTCTCCTTTCAAGTTTGAGCCGGAGCAAGCGTACTACGCAACGGCTGAAAGCGTCCGTGATCGCCTCATCCAAGTTCGTACCCTTAATGACTCTCTGTTAATAACTCTGTTCCGGAACATTTTTACAAAGGAAAACGGAAACTCTTAGTTCCACTCCAGTTTGGCTGCTTGGGATTGTGCTTATTTCGCAGTTTGTAATTACTTGTTAGACTCGTGGGTGACACTGAGCACTGATGAAATCTCTATGCTGAATTTAAGGACGACCGTTTGCACTGATGTCTAGGCGTCAATTATCGAATAATTGTTGCATTCTGCTGATTTACTATTTTCTCAGCAATGGAATGAGACCTACTTTCACTATCACAAAACCAATCCAAAACAAATATACTACCTGTCAATGGAATATCTTCAAGGAAGGGCATTAACTAATGCGATTGGGAATCTCGACATCAAAGATGCATATGGTGATGCCTTGAACAAGTTGGGACATGATCTAGAGGAGATTGTTGAGCAGGTAATTGATCTTGCTTTCAGTTGCCTCATGTCTTGGAGTACCGTTTTTGAGGACTGCAGTCGATTCGACTATCCTCTTTGACGTCAGAGCTTTGTTGCTTTTATATGAAATATCGTACATCGCAACCTCTACAGCTTACTTGACTGTTTATATAGCAGAATGATCTTGTTCAGATCATAATTGTTTAACATCATTGTTTTCGATTCAACATTTTGTCCTTCCTTTTAATTGGATTGTGGATTGTCACCCATATAAGCTGGATGTTTTCATGGGTATCTATGCTCTTGCAAAGAGAGCTTTCTAATGAACCTGTTTTCAGGAAAAGGATGCTGCACTTGGCAATGGTGGCCTGGGGAGGCTTGCTTCCTGCTTCCTGGATTCTATGGCAACATTGAATCTCCCTGCATGGGGATATGGCTTGCGATACAGATATGGCTTATTCAAGCAGCTCATTACTAAGGACGGACAAGAAGAAATTGCTGAGGATTGGCTGGAGGTTCTTTTCTGAGCAGTTGATAATTTTTAATATTGTTTGTTTCATGGAATTTCGTTGAGATCTGTTTTTGCAAATTACTGCAGAAGTTCAGTCCTTGGGAAATTGTTAGGCATGACGTGGTTTTCCCTGTCAGATTTTTTGGCCATGTGGAGGTTAATCCAAATGGATTGTAAGTGTAGCTTCTTAACTTCTTTTGGGGTTGATTGAGGAATGTGTGACAATTTCTTTGATGTACCTACAAGTGGCGATGGCAAGTCTGCTTGTGTATATTCCGTCATAAATTCATAAGCAAGTCAGGTCTTCCTAAAGCAGTCACTTAGTATATGTGCATTGCAGCCGAAAATGGGTGGGTGGAGAGGTATTGCAAGCTCTAGCATATGATGTCCCAATTCCCGGCTACAAGACCAAGAACACTAACAGTCTTCGTCTCTGGGAAGCAAAGGCTTCTTCTCAGGATTTCGATCTTTTCCAATTCAATGATGGACAGTATGAATCAGCTGGACAGTTGCACTCTCGAGCTGAACAAGTGAGTGATGTTTGGAAAGTGGTAGTCTTGTTTCATTATGTAAAAAGCACATCTCTTTGATTTGGTATAATCTATATGCATGGCACAAAATTCTGTCCTAGTAGATGCTGTAAGCAGTTCATAATTCTAAAGCTATGGATATTAACAATCTTTTTGCAGATCTGTGCTGTTTTATATCCTGGAGATGCAACAGAAAGTGGAAAACTTTTACGGCTGAAGCAACAATTCTTTCTCTGTAGTGCATCGCTGCAGGTTTTCTTTCTTCTTTCTTCTCCTTTCTTTTAGATTGAATTAATATTTATGGCTGCACTTTCTAACCATATGATAGATCCAAACTTACGTTCTTCTGTTTATCAAATGTCCTAGCATGATTAGTAACAGTATATTTATTGGGTAGTAGAGTTTCATTTTTCTTCTGATGGTATTGGCCTTTGGAGGAAGAGCCAAAGACAAGTTGATTCGGCTGGTAATTCAATCTTTTGGGTCATGAGGACAGCTATCTCCTAGACTAAGATATAAACATGCACAACTTTTCAAATGTACCAGAATTACAGTGACATTCCTGATGGTTTGATGCAGGATTCTGACTTTTCTGACTCTCTTATCTGTCTTTTATTGAGAAAACTAGACCTCCACGTCCCATTTACATTAGATTGGGCCGGTGAGTCCCATTACAAATTTTCAAATGATAAATACTTCCCTCTTTAAAAAATGCAACAACCTTTTTTTTGTTTGACAATTGACTAACTACATTTAGATAGTGGAGAGTAGTGGAGACTGGAGAGTGGTGGTTAATGGTAGTTTTCACTTTTAAGAGCTAAATGAGGAAAATAGCCCATGGATACATTTAAAATTAATTCAAGTTATTATCGTGACTTGGTTTTGAGGTGATTTAGGTTGAGAGACCAAAATAAGGAATCTCTCCCTTAAATAATAGTACAAATATTGATGTTGGGAATAGGTCAGAAAAGTTTTCAACCTTTAGTTCTCATATTTTTCATTCTGGTACTGATTTGTTATATATCTTCTTTTTTCATGTTCATTATTAAAAAAAAATGCTGGATATATGTTTCATCAAGGGTGCACAACTATATAATTCGGTGTTTTTCTTACATCTTTTTCCCCTTGTAAATTACTACTGTTGAGAACATGCTATGCGCAAGTGAAAATTTAAAAATATATCTAAAAAAGTAGATTGTGAGTTGATTCTAGAAAGGAAAAGGATAGTTGTTTTTTGAGTGGATGAATGGGTGAGGGTAACTATTATTTCAGTGGAGGAAGTGGGTGTGTGGGTGGCGGATGGAATTTATATGTTAACTTTTGCTTATTATTTTACAGAGGGTTTTGAAATGGATAAGAAGTCAGAATGAAAGAAGCTTTCCAGTAATTTATTAGATATTAGATGATTGAATCGGTTTGCTGTTTTCATTTTCTTCCAGTGGGTGATCATCTTAATGCCAAGATCCACTTTCTATAATTTTGAAGTTCTTGCTTCTAAAACCAATCACTTGCAGGATATAATCTTCAGGTTCAAGGAGAGGAAAGGTGGAGAAGGATCATGGCAGTGGGTTGACTTCCCAACCAAAGTTGCAGTACAGCTGAATGACACTCATCCCACTCTTGCGATTCCAGAGTTAATGCGTCTGTTAATGGACGATGAAGGACTTGGGTGGGATGAGGCATGGGATATTACGACAAGGTGAAGCATAACTTTACTTTGTACTGCCAATGATTTGCATTATGAATCTATTGCACCTGTTCTGGTAATTTAGCTCTGCAACATCTAGCTTTTTCCTCCTTTTTTTGGTTTTATGACCAACTCGCATATGGAAAATATTGTTATTGGCGCAGGACAATTGCCTACACTAATCACACAGTCCTTCCTGAAGCTCTAGAAAAGTGGTCACAAGCTGTCATGCGGAAGCTTCTTCCTCGACATATGGAGATCATTGAAGAAATAGATAAGAGGGTATGTTTTATCTGTTTATTATGTTCCTAATATATGTGCACGGCACCTGAGATTGGATGGTGACTGTTTCCCAGTTCATGGAAATGGTGCACGCACAACGAAAAGACCTTGAGAACAAGCTCTCCACCCTGCGAATCCTGGATAACAACCCCCAAAAGCCAGTTGTCAGGATGGCAAACTTATGTGTGGTATCTGGACACACGGTAAGAGCTCCATTAGGACTAGTCCTTTTAAAGCTCGCTTGATTAATACTCTCTTCCTAAAACCACCATTTTGTGAGCATCCAAAATCTTCTTTTGAATATTTATCCATGGGGTCAATGTTTTTAAGTCTACTTGTCACGTGGTCCATACAGGGTTTCTCTTTAGAGGCTCCATCAGCCAAACGGGAATAATTCATATCCCATTTAGTGTCAGTTCCTTCCATTACTGTGTATCTGCTTTCGTTAGAGGTCACAAGCTTTTGCATGCACTAAAAGAGGAGGAGCACCTATGTGTCTCTAGTATCTCCTTTCATATTAGACACAAATTCTAAACAAATTGCTTTAGGATGTAAATAATCACCATAGCCTACAAAAAATGTCCTGTTGCTTGATTACATTGCCCTGAAAGCTACAGCTCTTACTGCTCTTCATCTCTATTATCAGTAAGATTCCCTGTTATATTTTCATCGTCCATGTAACCTTATGCCTTTTTGTAGTATGTGGTGATTTTCCCCCTTATAGATGGTGTGTTTCCAAAATGATGAACTCAATGTAAGTGTAATGTTCTGTAGGTCAATGGAGTTGCTCAATTGCACAGTGACATCTTGAAGTCTGAGTTATTTGCAGACTACGTTTCCATCTGGCCATCCAAGTTCCAGAATAAGACTAATGGTATTACTCCTCGACGGTGGCTTCGATTTTGCAGTCCAGAACTCAGTGGCATTATCACCAAATGGTTAAAAACTGATCAGTGGGTGAAGAACTTAGACCTCCTTGTCGGTCTTCGTCAAGTAGGTGCCACAGATTATATTTACATGATATAAGATTAAATCCTGGAGGAGGCTAGCTTCTTTTGATTCTGTAGGAAGTTTCATCACTTATGCTTGCTTGGACAGTTTGCTGATAATGTGGACCTCCAAGATGAATGGGCATCTGCAAAAATGGCTAATAAGCAGAGGTTGGCACAGTACATATTGCGGGTGACGGGTATCAGTATAGACCCAAACAGTCTATTTGACATTCAAGTGAAGCGCATTCATGAATACAAGAGACAACTGATGAATATTCTGGGCGTGATCTATAGATATAAGAAACTTAAGGTAAGGAGCAGACTCCATCACTTCTTACTTTCATCTTGGAAACCGGAAGTACTTATCTTTCTTGTTTCTCTTTTGGAGCGAAGAAATAAGGGCAAGAAAAGTGCCAGAAATGCGATTACTTTTTTGATCAATAGACATGATGATGCATATTAAAGTGATAAATTGAAGATTTGTTTCATTGTCCGTCTTCTGCACCAGTTTCTTTTCCCCGTATCATACTAAGTATCCAAGTGATGCGAATTTTTTTATCTTTTTGCCTTGTCAGTCAGATTCAACTTCCCTTCCTCTCTATTTCTTAAACACCAAATTAATGAAAACTGAAGGTGTAATGCAATTTGTCATATTTTTAAGCCAAGATCATACCCTTCTTCTTAATGAACTTCTGTTACTCTATGCAGATAAATTACTTTTTTATATTACTTTTGTAATCATATGCATTTTCTGATTTCATAGAGTGGAGGGTTCTGTATCAAACACCATAAGTTACTTTTTGGGATTATTATGTGGCTATTTCCTGCAATTATTATGTATTGTAGTGCTCTTATAACTTTTTAATAAAAACCATGCAGGAGATGAGTCCTGAAGAGAGGAAAAAGACAACTTCACGAACAGTTATGATCGGTGGAAAGGCATTTGCAACATATACGAATGCTAAAAGAATAGTCAAGCTTGTGACTGATGTTGGTAATGTTGTCAACAGTGATCCTGAGGTCAACGACTACTTGAAGGTAATTCAAAAAAATACAGAAACACATAACTTTGGTTTTCCAGAAACATTCACGAAGCTTGCACTGCTTTTTAGCATGTATGTTAAATATCAGAAAACAAATTCGTTTTTTATGTTCCATTTATGTAAATTTTGCATATTTCAGGTTATATTTGTTCCAAACTACAATGTCTCAGTGGCAGAGATTCTCATTCCTGGAAGTGAGCTATCTCAGCACATCAGCACTGCAGGAATGGAGGCGAGTGGCACAAGCAATATGAAATTCGCACTGAATGGCTGCCTCATTATAGGAACATTGGATGGGGCCAATGTGGAAATCAGGGAAGAAATTGGGGAACAGAATTTCTTCCTCTTTGGTGCAACAGCTGATGAGGTCCCTAGGCTACGGAAGGATAGAGAAAATGGACTGGTAAGAAATACGAGTTTCCTAAAAGATGGCTGGTATGGCTTGAATGATAATAAATCTGAATTAATCGTACACATAATTAGAAAAAACTAGAATTGTGAAGTGAGAATCAAATTCACAAGTTCTCCAACTAAATTCAGATGCAAGTGGTAGCTGTTGCAACTTGCAAGACTACATAATTAAGGTTCTGCAATGGTCTTGAATAAAACAGAAGGCAAAGGTTCTGCAATTGTGTTGGCTGGTATCTTGCTGGTTCAAGTTTTTAACAGGGATGAATTGGGTGAAGTTCATGGATGATCCTCAAGCTGCATTTAATGCAGCAACTCCCTTTTAAGTTCGTCAAAATATGCTTTTGTGATTTCAGGATCTTTTCTTCTGATGGTGATTATTTCCTTCTACCAAAGATGAAAGTCGGTCTGCTTTTACTCTTGTCTCCCCTAAACCCACCTCTCTGGTCCTTGACAAATCGCAAGGCTTTTTGCCACCTGAAAAACTGAGCTTTAAGATAAAACAATGACAGTAAATTAGAAAGCAATTTAGACAATATTCGTGAAATATTAAGCTAAAATCACCTCTAAACAAGGAGCAAGAATAGTAGCATTTGCTCCTTTACCTCATTTGTTGTTTGACTGTTTCATAGCAGCAGTTTTTCTTTGTCTGAGAGTTTCATACCATGCTGTTAAAGCATAGCTTTGGGCTCTGTTGTTTTAATTTCTCCTTGCTTGCAGTTCAAACCGGATCCCTGCTTTGAAGAGGCTAAGCAATTTATAAGAAGCGGAGCATTTGGAAGCTATGACTACAATCCACTCCTTGATTCTCTGGAGGGTAACTCTGGATATGGTCGAGGAGATTATTTTCTTGTTGGCCATGACTTCCCCAGTTATATGGAAGCCCAAGCAAGAGTAGATGATGCCTACAAGTAAGCCATCAGCACCCCACATACTTATGTTGTGAATTACCTGTGCTTGAAGATTTTTCTGCACCTGAAATGACTGCTTGACCCCAGAAAACGCGAGTTATCTAAGGTAAAACATGTGTGGCCTGAGACAACATAGTTACAACTCGACATTGGTTTTTCAGCCAGAAAGTACGTGAGCCCCCAGAAGGTGGTTCTTGTTAGGCCAAAACTAGAAGATGGATACCTAGTCAATGAGCTATCTATGAAGTAGAATTGTTATTGGCAGCCGCTTCAGTTGGCTGCCTTTGAGAGATGTTGAGTCTAAAAAAACCTCATTTAGGACCTTTCTTTTTGATATGTTACGCATAATTTGGTCATATGGAACCCAAGTCGTGAAACTCCCTTAAAATTTTGGAATTTACTAGCCAAATCATCAAGCTTTGACATCAGCGCCAATATGTAGGAGCATTGTGATTCTCGGCAGTGTCATCTCAGATCTCAGTAGTGTCATTTCTCAAGCATTCTTTACTGGGTTACTAGTGTTAAATCGTCTTTTTTCCATTGAAGTAATTGTAACGTCATCATTTGTATTGCAGGGACAGAAGAAGATGGCTCAGGATGTCTATCTTAAGCACTGCTGGAAGTGGCAAATTTAGCAGTGACCGAACAATTGCTCAGTACGCCAAAGAAATCTGGAACGTAGAGGGGTGCTGTGTACCATGAAAAGCAATTTGAAACTAGACCCGCTTCTAGCTTCCCTCCCTTCCCTCCTTCTCCCTCTTACTTTATATATTGCGATAGAGGGGCAACCAAGCTCTGTAATTTATGCTTGTAAAACTAGATTCATTACACAAACGCACTCCGCCTAACTGCGGATGAGAAATAAGCACGGATGTAATGATATACAGTGTAACTTTCCTTTATAGATTGATATTTCTTTGTACTAGCTGAATTCTTGCACTCCATCCTAGCAAGAGGCAGATCACCAATCCAAATCAAAAGCAAAGCCCAACACGAAAGTTAAAACTTGCCGGTTTTTTACCTCTGTAAAGTGGGAGTAGATATTGCCTTTTGAATAGCTATAGCTCTCCAGAGAGTACTCTGGCATTAGGCAAATCTTGTTTTAAAGATGTGCCTTTTGATTCAGAGTGAATGACCACGTCGCATGATGAGTCGGTGACCGATGCTGTATAGATTTTCGAATTTTTCTCAAATGAAGCTTGAAACAAGTCTGGAGGCCAGACATGCATCGAGAAGAACTGTTAAAAACATTATTTGCTAAAGGTACGCGTGCCATCGACATGGTCTGTCGCTGTCAGCAACTTGCAATCGTGCATTCGCTCCATTATCCGTGTACCTCTAAAGTGAGTCCTGCTTTGCAAATTGCATGAATTAAAATATAATGTTAATGTTACTAAAATAATGATGATCATAACTAGCTTTTCTTTTCTACTGTAGCTTATCTACGAATTTCATAACTCTGATCATAAAACACGATATAATTCGTTTAACGTGGAGATGAAATTTTCATGTTTCTTAATTTTGCAATTATTTTGTAAATTTTGACTCGAATATAATTTTTCTAGGATTAGATTCGATCTCAAGCTGAAAGGTTTAATGGGCTATCGCAAAAGTGAATATGAGTTCCGAAGATGTCCTGCTTTGATACAATAATATATTTGTGACAAATATGCTCTCTGTTAAATTAGATTAATATACAAAAAATCACAAAATTAGTACAATTGTCACAAACAAATAATAAAATCTCAAATTAGTACCTTAATCAACTGTACGTACCATTCAATTCATCAAAATGGTAAATTTATTACAAATGTATCGGTTTGAAATAAATTTATTAAAAGTGTATTAATTTGAGATTTTTGATGATTTAAAAATTAATTTTGAGTAAATTCACCATATAAAATTTTTCTGGTATTAAGTTAAGGAGTAAGAATGCGTGAATAATGAATTAGCTTATGCGGTCACGCCTGACTTGGAAAGTGCGGATTCGTTACTTATCCAGGCAAAGAAGCGCATCCTCCCTCCGTCGTTGTAGCTTTTTGGAGTCTCCCTCGCTTAGTAAGCTCTAAGCTCCCGTCCCGACACCGCCATTTTTTCCCCCAAGTTCGCGCGAAAACTAAAAATCCCTCTTTGAAAATCAATGAGAACGAGCTCTCGCGGAACCGAACCGAGACTCCGTAGGAACGAGTTCGAGAGCAGCAGCAGCAGCAGCAGCGGCGAATGGATGCGGTCGAGGCGGCGAACGGGTTCTCCTTCCGGGTCGGCTTCACCGGACACGGCGGCCACCTCCGGGTCGAGCCCCTCTCCACCGTCGAGCGCCGGAACCCGCTCCGATCGGTCCCCGATTTCGTCTCCGTCAGTCCCTTCGCTTCCCTCCTTCTCCTCCAACTCTCAGTCTCGAATTTCGGCACTCAATGCCGCGAGAAATCTAGCAGTCGATCGACTCGCACTAGCGCGCCGCCGTTCGTTCTTTTTAAGGGTTCGGCGAGGACGCCGTGGTAGTGGCGCGGGGATGATCGCCTTGTTCGTCTCGTCTGTGTGGCTCTGCGTTTGAGTGCTGACTGAGGTTTCTATCGAACCGAGTCCCGACTCTGTGCGGCGTGTGCGTGTGCGGCGCGTTCATTGTTCCGGCTAGAACGGAACTGCAGTTCTCATGGAACTAAAGTCTATATTCGTAGTCTCGGTCTTTCTACTCTTTGCAATCGCGAGCATTGTGCGGGTAGAGGAAGGCGAGATTTTAAGTAGGGTAGGCTATGAATAATTAGTCGGGGTTTCTTATGTTGGCTCTAGAGCCTCTCGTGGCTTGGCTTCTATATGAATTGAATTGAGGAGTGCGTTTGCGGTTGTTGATCTTTGCGGTTTTATTGAATATTTAATAAATACCGTGTCCTGGGATAATTCGTATCGGAGTGATCGGTTTTGTTTCTTGTGAGATTGAGGGCGTCTTTTTCTGTTTGATTGCGTGAATATACGGGCACAGGTGCCAACTACTAAACTAGTGGGAATGGCTAGGATAGTTGAAGGTGAGAGTTTTTATGCAACATGAAGTTGGTTGAGGAAGGATCTTGTTTTCAGTAGTTAATTAATTAAGCAAACTCTTATTTAGGCGCCATTTGCTAATCTTTTTTGTATGACAACTTTGCCTTTTTGGGTTTATGTGTTTCCTTCTGGAGATATAATGCAAACACAATTAAAACGCTCTATACGGTAGATGTTGAATTCTTGCAACTTTATCATGGGTTTTGGAAGCTGTTTAATTTTCTGGAAGAATAGACAGGCTGGGTTTGGCTCCATTCTTTTCCTTTTGCAGCACATGCTTGATTGTAATATGACCGTTATCTTCTTATTTAGTGTGAGCCTCAATGCCTCATACTTCAAAGCACCACATTTATCTCCATTCAGTAATTATTTCAGCCGCCTGCTTTTGCCGAGGAAACTCCTGAATCAATAAAGGAGTATATAGAGGAGAACTACCTAATGCCCACACTGGATGTTGACGAATTTTCACCCGAAAAGGCTGGAAGGCATTGGGACTTTAACTGGTTTGATGAGGCCAAAGTACCATTAGACCCATCATTACCGAGATCTGTTGTGGTGCCTGTGTGGGAGTTGCCATTTAGACGCCAAAAAAGCAAATCAGGAGTATGGGAGCCTAAATCTGTGGAGGTAGATTTTTCTTTTTCGAATCATAAATTTTTGGCATCAATTTTCTGTCTTTCTGATGTAAATGTTGTAGTTCACTGGGGTTTGACAAACTTATGCCAACTGATACTTTAAAAAATAAGGTGGAAATTGTCCTTTGGAAGCACATCTCATCATCCTTTCTGCTACCCTTTTCTCCTCATCATTTCCCAACTTTACCTCTACCCATGTGCTTTAGGTGAATGTATCAGAGCTAATGGTGGATGCTCAAGATTCTGGTTCATTGCCACGAATGGCTGGGCCCACAAAAGACGTTTTGCGGGGAAGCATTAACAAACGTCCCTTCCGTCCAGGTGGTCTGGATGATGCCCACTCTCTGGAGAGGATTGTACCTGATGGTGCTTCTAGTGGTGAATGGGTATGTGAATTGTTGAAGGGGGGTTCTCCGCTGGTCACTCCCCCAAGCTTCAAGCAAGGTGTGGATCTTGGGGATCTCCAGGTTAGCTTAATTGATTATCATCTTTTAGATTGCATTAAGCAAAATAAAGGTCAATGAGCTTTTTGAATGTACATTTGTTTTATTCTCGAACGTGTCTTCTTAGGCTTATCCATGTTCATGGAATGTGTCCAAGGACTGGAATTCTGTCAAGAGCTTTTCAGACAACAAGGTGGTATGTCTTTGCAGTCATTTAAATTTTAGTTATCATTTCATTGTATCAGATGCATTCTCAGTGCTTTTAGTAGATTTTCAGAAATTCCGAATACTAGGATTTTCTAGGGAAGACTTTGCTATTGCACTATGTAAGCTTAACTTCGTCATTACTTCATCTGAATAGCTTAAGTCACGAGAGTTCTTGAAGACTTTTTTCAGTACTGAACTCTGCATGAGTCAATTTTCATTTATCACCTGCACTGCAGGTGGAGGTCTCTGTACAGTTTGATGACTTGTTCAAGAAAGCTTGGGAAGAGGAAGCTGTTGCAGATTATGATACTGAAGGTTTTGTTGTCCTTCATTTACTTTTCTTTGGCTTAGTATTTTTTTTTTCTTGTGCTATAGAGTTATTGGGCTTCAATGGAAAATGAAGCTTTAGCAGATTTCCACTGTGGAACTATGTTTGTCTTTGTGATTGGTGGAGAATGATATAGTTGCTTTGAATTGATGAGCTGCTTATCTTTTGATGTTTAATTGATATATGGTCGTTGTACGATCTTCCCAAACAATCAGACTGACTTAATCTAAGTGGACTGTTTAGGGCTCAATGGTCTTGGATTTTCTTTCTGTGAAACAATTAACGTTATATATCACCTCCTAATCTAAACCTGGTATATTTCTCGTGTTAACCCTCTTTTTAAAGAGGATAGAACTAAGTTGATGATGTATGCCTATCCATCTATAGGGTTGCAATTAGAAGATTGCATGGGTGGCTATTGTCCCGCCCCTTTATGTCTTGACACTTCGTATGAAACTTTTGGGATGCTTGAGATCACCAAAGATATGTTATACTTCCTTAAATCAAAATTCCACTTCATGACTAGGGAAGCTCTAGCATGCCGATATCGCTGAGTTTATGCAGGGAATTGGCCTTTGGAAGCCTATTTTATTTTAGGGTTAATATCCTTAAAAAACCCAAAACTGGTACACTAGTGATAAATTTACCAAAAACTAATTTTTTAACTACAAAAAACCTCAAACCGGTACATTTTTTACAAATTTACCCAGATTGGTACACTTGTAGCAAATTTACCCTCTGTTAGTTTCCGTTAAATTTCGTTGTCAAATTACTAAATTGGATAACACGTGACAGTAAACTAGTTTACCGATTTGGGATTTTACACTCTGTCTGTCACAGTTGTACCTTTTTTGTGGTTTTTTGTGATATTAATCTATTTTAACGAAACCATCCACTTGGGTGGTGCTGCTGGCTTCGGGCCTTCTCCCCCTCACGAAGGGGAGGGGTTCGAATCCCCAGCGCTTCGCAAGGTGACTTACCCGCTGGCATAAGTGTGGTGGCCAACTTGCGTCAGCCCTAGGGTTTGTCCGCTTGCTGTTGGCTTACAGTTTCCCTGGGTCACAAAAAAAAAAAAATCTATTTTAACGAAGGGTATATGCTACAAATGTACAAGTTTGGGGTTTTTGGCGGTCGAACAAATTAGTTTGGAGTAAATTTGTCATAAATGTACCAGTCTGGGGTTTTTTGGGGTCATTTGCGGCAAATTTGTCACTAGTGTATCGGTTTGGGGTTTTTTGTGGTCAAAAAATTAGTTTGGGGTAAATTTGTCACAAGTGTATTAGTCTGGGGTTTTTTGGGGTCATTTGCGGCAAATTTGTCACTAGTGTATCGGTTTGGAGTTTTTCGTGGTTAAAAAATTAGTTTGGGGTAAATTTGTCACAAGTGTACCGGTTTGGAGTTTTTTAGGGTATTAACCTTTTCTTTTATTGGATTTTCTTGTCAATTTTCTCCCATTTCATACTGCTAATAGTCATGATCGTTTTGTCTAAAGGTCATATGTCAGAATCAGAGTCCCTTGTCCCAGAAGCTGAATCTAGCAGGATTGACAAAGCTAGCACAGTGGCAGAAGGTGAACTACCCATGCTGGATGAAATTTTGTCTGTTGAACCAGGAATATCGGGCTTCCAACCAGATGCAGTGAAGAACAATGACGAACAACAGCCGGAGGTTAATTATTGTTGAAGCTGAACTTAACAACTCTCTTACTTGCAATTAGCAATAGCTGTCTCGTTGTCGTCTGCATCTACCGCTGCTCGGCAATATGTCTGGTGTTATTGTCTGAAATCATCTAAATTGGCAGGTCTGGGCTGTTAGAGCAGACAATGATGGGATTGCTGATCACTTTCACGAACTTGTACCCGACATGGCTCTTGATTTTCCATTTGAGTTGGATAAGTTCCAAAAGGAGGTACTGGTGAACTTACATATATTATTGTAGTGAGGGAATGAACTGATCATGATACGACCATATCCAATTATCTATGTCTCACTGATCATGTTCCTTTCATTTATTTCAATTATCTATTTCTCTTTATTACGAACACTCCTTTCAGATGAATGCTCCCCACTGTTTGTTATAATTAAGTGGTTTGGTTAAAGAGTACCCTTATGGCACTTGTCAACTAACCAAACAAAAAAGTTCATATCTTTTGATGCACTGGCTTGTCTCATGATAAAAATAATTGATATTTTGGAAAGCAAATCGTTCCTTAATAATTATGCTTAGCAATGTTGTTAAGGCTCTAGTTAAAATGAACACGATTTTTTGCCAATTGAATTTGAACCACTGATTTACTAAGGCTTAGTGCCATTTAGTAATATGCTATTATTCTAATGGTCTCTGAGCTAAATATATGGATGTGTGAGTTAAAATCAGGACTCATTTTGCAAGGGTATTTTTTGAATTAACATTTCTCCACAACTTTTTAATTAAATTCTCTGACTGGATGGAAGCTGTTGAGAATTACACTCAGTTACTGCACCAGAGTGCTCCTTGAATCATCTATTTGAAAATTCTATCTGTGAGGATCCCCAACATCTTGCCAAAGACTTGAAGTCCGAGTGATCTCCTTGAATTACGTATCGAGAAAATTTATCTCATCTTTCTTCTTTGATCCAAATGAATTTTCTTTCTAATTTTTTGTGAATATTAGTTGGTGCTTGATGAACTGGAATTTAACTACTTACTAGGCTAGCATTGTTTGCGATTCTCCAGAAATTATTCGCATTTTTACTGGAATTTTTTTAGTGAAAATTGTCAGATCCTGTTAATTGTATTTAAACTATCCATCCTGGCTTGTCGTACCATAGGCTATTTATTATCTTGAAAAAGGAGACTCAGTCTTCGTGTCAGCTCACACATCCGCTGGAAAGACAGTTGTTGCAGAATATGCATTTGCTTTGGCTTCAAAGGTATGGCTTCAATATTAAAACAGTGTCTCACTTTCTTCTTCCTTTTTTATTTTTATTTTTTTGAATTTGTCTCCTTCCTTTCTACTTAGATATTGGATCACCTGTCTCAATACCCGAATTTTCACTTAGAAAAGGATTCGATTAGACCCTGCAGGGATGTGAACGGGGTTTCATTAGTGTGCAGGCGTCACAATTCATCTAGAAGAATGCCTTCATTCAAATTGTACTTTTATCATTTACTTGAAAGTTCAGTTTTAATTTAAGTTTCTTGATGCAGCATTGCACCAGAGCAGTTTACACAGCTCCTATCAAGACTATCAGCAATCAAAAGTACAGAGACTTCTGTGGGAAGTTTGATGTTGGACTTCTTACTGGCGATGTCAGCTTAAGGCCGGAGGCATCCTGTCTGATAATGACCACTGAAATTTTAAGGTCAATGCTCTATCGAGGTGCCGATATCATTCGTGATATTGAATGGGTAAGGACTCAAAAAGAATCCCCCTGCTTTACAGCATTGTTTCCACACGTAACACCTTCTGTTTCTTTTGTTTCACTATGTGATCTTGTTAAACTACTAATCAATTGTTTCTCTATGATGAGATAGGTTATATTCGATGAAGTGCATTATGTCAATGATGTTGAAAGAGGGGTTGTTTGGGAAGAAGTAATTATTATGCTACCAAGACATGTCAATATCATTCTTCTCTCAGCCACGGTACTTCTGATTCCTACTATACATTAATCACAGTGTTGCGATTCTCATATAAACTGCAAACTATATGCACACAATCTGACAGTTTGTACTAAGCCGACAACTCTTTAATAACTATTCTGATTTTGCTACCAGAGCCTTGTAATTTCTTGAAGCAAAAAGTCTTCTCAGCTGAAATGGCTCAATTTTCTCTTATTTGGCATGGTATTCTGCAGGTACCTAACACAATGGAGTTTGCAGACTGGATTGGCAGGACCAAGCGGAAAAAAATTCGTGTGACTGGGTAAATGGCATACCTGAGATGATGCTTGAATTGTGCTTTCTGAAGTAAATAGAGACAGATCTTAGGAGACTTTTCCTCAGACTATTGCTGTCCCTTCACTAAGCAGAGATTTTTTCCTTCTGACTTCAGCATTTCCTAATGCCCTTCTAATTTTCAGGACCACTCAAAGACCAGTCCCGTTAGAGCATTGTCTATTTTACTCTGGAGAAATTTACAGAGTATGTGAAAGTGAAAAGTTCATTTCCCAGGGAGTGAAATCTGCAAAAGATGCTTTTAAGAAAAAAACTTCACTTCCACATGGAGGTTCTAGTGGATCATATGCTGGGCATTCATCGAATCATGAAGGGGTTCGAGGTGAGAAACGTGAAAACTTTAGTCGAGCGAAGCAGAACAAGCATTCTAGCTCCCAAAATCTGGGGAAACATACTGGAAATGGAGGGGGTCATCAGAGCAATGGCAGCAGTCAAAACAACTGGGGTATGAGAAGATCAGAAGCTTCTTTATGGCTACAGCTTATCAACAAGCTCTCCAATAAATCACTCTTACCTGTAAGTTTGAATTTCCTCTGCTGAGGTTTCTCTGGAATGACTGATAATCAAACTTAAGACTTTGAGTATATTTCAAACTCAAAAATAAGCTGCTGTGCAAATTGAAAAGTGGACATGAAAATGAAAACATAGAGCCATCAATTCGTAAACCAATAAATTGGTCTTGGTGGAGCTTGGTTTGGCTCAAAAGCCAAATGGAAAAGCAATTTTTGAAATTCCTGCCATAATCAGAAACATTTTTAGCTGGAAATTATGAGAAGGAGTGTGTGGTCCACATAAAATTTTGCATTTTAATATGCTTTCAAAAAATAAAGCCACATAATCAGAAACATCTTAGTCTATGTGGTAGTTCCTTTAATATTTCTACGTAGAGGCCCATTAGTACTCTGGGGGAAGCAACTTGTAAAATGCATTTTCTTAATTTTTCTTCCCTGTTTCCTTAGCTAGGTTTAGCACTGAATTGCCATGTAGAAGTCTGGAACTTGGTGCGTCCCTCTTAGTAAATGGTGTCTAGTATGGTCCTTGCAGATAACATCACTTAAGTATTACATGGATGTCTTGGCCGTGACATGTTCCTTTTAGTAACCCTGGTATTTCTTCCATTTTAGGTTTCTACAAATATGCTAAGTAAAGATAAACAAACTCATTCCTTTGATTGGTAAAATTGTATTCATATCTTTTAAGGAATGCTGTCACAATGTCTCAAATATAAAAAATTGTTTTTTTGCTGCAGATTTTGTTTTCTTCACATCTTCACTTTGCTTCTGTTTTTAGGTGGTTATTTTTTGCTTCTCTAAGAATCGTTGTGACAAGTCGGCTGATAGCATACCAGGAACAGACCTCACAAGCAGCTCCGAAAAAAGTGAGATTCGTGTTTTCTGTGACAAAGCATTCTCACGGCTAAAGGGATCTGACAGGAGCTTACCACAGGTTTGACTTCTTTCTTTAATAATAACATGAACACAGGCCATGCATATGTTATTCCTAAAGCCAGTGTAAATGATGTGTTACACAGATTGTCAGAGTTCAGAGACTTCTTTGCAGAGGAATCGGTGTGCATCATGCTGGGTTGCTTCCTATTGTTAAGGAAGTTGTTGAAATGCTTTTTTGCCGTGGTGTAATCAAGGTAAAAACAAGTAGCCTGTCATCGTTTTGTATCTGCTAATTATATTGATATAATTTATGACCATATGCTGTGCTCTTCCTGAATGGAAAGGAAAAATTCTGAAGTTGTTGCATAATACCATGTGCATTAAAGGATTGATTGGTTAACAATTAGTTGATTTGATATTAATGCATTGGCTACTTTAATAGCTAACACTGCTTGACATTTATCACCTGGTGGTGTAGGTTCTATTCTCAACTGAAACATTCGCAATGGGAGTCAACGCCCCGGCAAGAACGGTGAGCCTTATTTATAGGCTTGTCTTCGCAAGGAAAAATTCTGAAGTTTTAAACTCATGATTCGCTATATTTTTTTGGGTTTTGAATTTGAATTTTGAACTACTTGAATAATATGATGTTTTCAGATATGCAATCGCTAAGTAGTAGTTTTATCTCATTTCCTTAGTATTTAGTGGATAGCAGCTTTGGAATCAGCTTCTTATATATCTTTCAGTACTATGTATATTCTTACCAGTGATGTCAATGAGCTCTCTGGATGCATTGCTCGATTGAGTCTGGAGAAGTTTGACTCTGATGCTTTATTTTGGGAACAATGTGTGGGAGGAAAATTCGGGGATAGGGGAAAAAAATACTAGAAATTTAAATATTTCCCTTTGTTGCCTTCTGACAATAAACTTAAAATGATCTCTGCTTCACGTGCCCCCTTTCATTCCTCCCCCTCCCTCTTTTTCCCCTTCTTTTCTACATCATGGGTGGACCAGCTACTTAAAAATCCTATGCCCTAGCCAGACTCAGTGGACCAAAGTCCTTTAGCCATGCAGGTCTATCTATCCTAGAAGTGGGTGGGTGACCCTCTGACCTGCTTAGACTGAGCGAGGCATAGAAGTATTAATATTGGAGTAATCTACCCCATTGTGTCAAAGCCAATTGTGCTGAGGAGCACATTTTGGCTCTCAGAACTCCAAACTTACTCCCGTAAGCTTTTGAGCATTTCTTTTCTTATCATGGTTTTATTAGTTCTTTGCTCAATGAGTCCAAGAAGGTAGGAGGCCTTTCGACTTCAGACCTCCAAAGTTGCCAGATCAACAAGAACATAGAGCTTTTAAAAAATCATAGACTATTTGAGTGTGATGGCAAAGTGAAGGTCTTTGTTTTGAGAGGCAGTTCTAGCATTGGACTGTTAAAGACTCTGGCATCGAATTTGAAATATGTTGGTCGTAAGTAGTAGTCCCAAGGCAAATTCTCTAGGAGATTTCTATAAAAATCATCAAGGTTGTAACAACTACAGTTAGATATGAACAAAATTGCAAACAGTTCATCCTAAGACAAAAAGGGTATGCAGCGGACTTCATTTGAGAAGGAAAATAGGTGGTCTTGGGAAGATAATCTCTGGTCTTTTTCCTTCTAAGGTCACGATTTGGTTTTATGTTCTTGCATGTGGGAGCCTTATGAACAGAAGATGGGTTGGCTCTTCTCAAGTAGCATATGAGATTATGAAAGATGAAGGATATACCGATTCAGCATTTTAAGGAGAGTATGAGTAAGATTATCACAACGTTTATTTACTTCACCAAAATGAGTCTGATAACCAACAGTGCCCACATTTTCTAACTTTTCGATATTTTAGTTAAAAAAAAAACTAAACAAACTGAAGTGATTCATCTTTTTTCTTTTTGAAGGAAGTGGAAATATTAAGCTAGCTTTAGTGCATTTCTTTTCTTTTCTTCCTTTCTTAATCTTTGGGAGGAGGGTGTGTGCTTTGACAAGTCTAATAAATATCTCTATCGTCAATTTGTAGTGTCTTATTTTGTAGCTTTCCCAGTGTTTTGAATGGCAAAAACATAAGTAATGCTATGCTCTGCCAACACACGAGTTGGTTGCATAGCAGTTGCCTCTGAATTAACAGCTTCCTTTTTTACCTTCTGTGATAGGTATGTTGTTCTTAGAATGCCAGATAGCCTATTCAAGAAATTACCTGACGAGAGATCTGCTTGTTTGCCTGCAACATTGTCTACAGATGCTATGCGCTTGTCTTACTAATCAAGATATTTTCATTATGTTTAAGTCCAAAAAAGAGGATAATTTGGACTTTGTCTCAGGATAATGCTCTTGTAGGGTCAAAATCAGTGTGAGTGTTGTTTCCACTTCAATAGAAAACAATGTAGAATTAACTTCTTATTTTTCTGGAAGTCTACTCATACATGCTGTGACTTTTCAGATGCATGTGTAAGCATACATGTCACTTGATGATATTATTTAGTTTTTGCCACTAAAGTTTTTGTTTTACATCGTGTCACTGGGAAGTGTCACAAAGTTTAGATCTATTTGACACATTGCAGGTTGTTTTTGATACATTGAGGAAATTTGATGGAAGAGAATTCAGACAATTGCTTCCTGGTGAATACACTCAAATGGCAGGACGTGCAGGCAGAAGAGGACTTGATAAAATCGGTACAGTTATTGTAATGTGTCGCGACGAGATCCCAGGGGAGAGCGATTTGAAGAATGTTATTGTGGGAAGTGCCACCAAGCTGGCATCACAGTTTCGCCTGACCTATATTATGATTCTGCATCTCCTACGAGTTGAAGAATTGAAGGTATTACTTGATAAGACATTGGAACCAACTGTATTAGCTGGTGTTTGACACTTACGGTGGTCATGCACACATTCAGCTAGGAAGAGGAAAATAGAAACGAAAATCTTTCTTGTTCCCCTGTTTTATTCCTTTTGTTTGGAAGGAAAGAAATGATACACGTTTTTCACACTGTTACTGATTTATATTCTTTGACTTTACAATGTCATCTATTGTTTTAGAGCTCTTCTTAAGGGCTGGTGGCAGTGGTGTAGTCTTCTGCATGTCTTTTGTCTATTTCTCAAGAATTAAGCATTCTAGGTTGAATTTTCTGTTTTATAGGTAAGCCTTTCCTCTTTCACTGTGAATTGGTTGTCAAATGACCAGCTTTAGAGTAATTACTTCTTCTGATTATTGTTATCGTATAATTGTTTCTTGAGAAATGCTAGAAGATTTCATTTGCTGCACAGGCTCATTCTCATTTGAGTTTATTAAGCCCTATCACCTAATAGCATTCATTGAAGAAGCCTTCAAAGCATATGCATTCAAAATACGCATGCTTCTCATGTCATGTCTTCCATATGTGATCTGATCTGTCTCGAAGTTGGGACTTAAAATTTATGTACATCTTTCTTTTGAAGCTGGGGATTTAAAATTATGTAAAGCAGTTAACTTCAAAATGTTTTATTACTTATCAGTGTTTATTGCGGTCTCTGCAGGTGGAGGATATGCTAAAAAGAAGTTTTGCTGAATTTCATGCTCAGAAAAAATTGCCGGAAAACCAACAGCTTCTAATGAGAAAGATTGCTCAGCCTGTAAAATCTATAGAGTATGTTGAGGACAGGATCTACTCCCTGGAACTTCTGCATTGGGTTCTTTATCAGTTTGTGTGTCTCGCTTTTGTCATCTTGAACAGTACAGATGCTCTGCCTTCTCTAATCAAACAAACTATAGGGGGAAAGAGTTTGTGAAGTTGTATAGAAGGAGACACCTACCGAGGATTTTCAATTTGGGGGGACGAGATAAAAACTAAACCTATGATATTGGTGATAAATTCTTGTACTTATTTCACTTATACTAAAAATAAAAAAATAAAAAATAGAGCGGGTCCTTTGGGAGGTGGGAGGTGGGGTATGGCACCACCATCTCCCCCCTTTGTAGGTCCTACAATGTTGCTAGCCTTGCTAGGTCCACATGTTTTATTTTGGTTCATCAGACAAGTACTTATGGGTTATCTTCATGCATATATTTGCTGTGGTGCTCTTGGAAAATGGTTAATATGTCACGCAACATTACTTTACCGACTGTTTAACCTGGCAAGGTATTCCATTAACTAGGATATGGTTTCCCTCTGCTTCTTGTCAAACTAAAGTAGTGCCTATTATCAGTAACCTACTATGGCAGGTCTTGTTTTGGTGGCGCTTATGCACTAGTTGAATTGCTCATTCTGGTTTGTTCAGTATATAAAAGGGATTTTTCATGCATGGAAAGGAGGTTGTACATGATTTTTAATCAGACTAATTAGAGGAACTTGTTGTTGTTAAGTCTGATGAGGGTAAACTAGCTATGTTTGCCTTTATGCGCTAGCTAATTTCCTTAAAATATTGTGTTGCAGATGTGAACCACGCCATTGTCTCAGTTATGGCCTTCTGGTCGTTTTGTCTTTTGCTATTATAATCTTCTCAGACCTGGCCCATAATTAGCTATCCTTCATGGCTGTTCTCATTTTCAAATGGAATGAAGAACTGGGACATTGTTCCAGCATATCGTTGCCTTGGTAACAGTGTGCCCCATTTTTTGCTAAATACAAAGGATCTGACCCTTGATATGGCCCCTGCTATTGAATGTGTCTGTGTCTGTCTATCTTGCACCCATGTTTTCTTCAGTCATATTGAATTGCTCCTTGCGGGGCAACAACTAGCTTTGATAGCTAAACAGTTTGATCTGACTTACATGTCACTCATGTACTCTGTGAATGCAGATGTATAAAAGGTGAACCAGCAATTGAGGAATACTATGAGATGCACTTAGAAGCTGAGAAGCTTCACGAACAGATTTCCGAGACTGTCATGCCCTCCTCAGTTGCCCAACAACATCTTACGCCTGGAAGGGTGGTAGTTGTCAAATCACAATCAGTAAGTCTGTTTCTTTGATTGGAGCATGTGCATCTTTTACCATCTCCGGCCAAAATGTAGATAAGGTATTTATGATATTAGTAAATCTTCATCAAGAATTAGCTTCCTGGTAAGTAGTGATGACATGGAGCTAAGGGAGCTAAAAGTATTATGTCATGAGCACTTTCAAAGTGAGCAAAATTTCCTCTATCAGCTAGGTGAGAGTTTGCACTACAGCTTATTGGTAGGTGATTTTATGATTCTGCTAAGTGGTGTTTCATTGACATTACTGCTGACTGCACATATGCGTGTCCTGTTATCTGCTGTTAGCTGGATGTAGGCATGTTTTTTGAGGGGTTCATATCTGTGTTGTATACATTTATTTTCGTCTTTGAATTCTGAAGATTGTTTTGGTCCTTAGAGGTGGTAACTTTGTGCTGGCAGGCTCAGGACCATTTACTTGGAGCTGTTGTCAGAGCAGTCACTGGGAAAAAGCAATATATAGTTTTACTTCTGACACCTAACTCTCCATCAGCCACACAGGTTTCTCCAAGTAGCAAGAACATTGGAGATGAGAAGGCAGTTAATTTTGCACCAGGTTCTTTTCTGGTGCCAAAATCAAAACGTGCTTTTGATAATGAATATTATTCAGTTTCTACTTCTCGCAAAGGATCAGGTAACATCAAAATAACATTTCCCCATTATGGTACTGCTGGTGGGATGACTTATGAGGTGAGGGAAGTTGATGTGAAAGAATTCTTATGCATCTGCGATTGCAAGATAAAGATAGACCAGGTTCGACTTCTTGAAGAATGTAGCACTTTTGCTTACTCCAACACAGTTCAACAGCTTTTGAATCTGAAATCTGATGGGCTTAAGTACCCTCCAGCACTAGATCCAGTGAAAGGTATTGCCGATTCACTAGAAGTTTCTTGAAAAGTACTGTTGAGTTAATGACCCCTCAGGCTATATTATTGGACTACTCATTACCTCTGATCTAGTTAATGGAGAGCCTTATTGATTACCAAATGGTGTTGAAGCAGAGAGGAGCATATCGCACCTCACTGACTGATAATGGATCATTTATCTTCACTGTAGCATCATAGGATGTCTTAGCAGCTTTAAGAGAGGCTGCTTCACATGTCAAAGAGTCATGTGCTTCTGACTTATTTTTAAGTTGAATGAAAAGGATATATGAATGTATAACTTACATAATCCATTTTGAGTACACATGTGATCTAATTAATAATGACGGAGTCCTTGGCCATTAGGACAAGTAGTTAGTTGGGTTCATATATGCTAGTTGCCTAGAGGAAGCACAAGCTCTTACTTTGAACAGCCATGGGGATTGTTGAATGCTATGTGCGTGTTGTTACTTGTAGGCGCATTGTAGTGTCGATCAACTTTTGAATTTTTTTAATTGGCTAATGTAAGAAGTCTTGGCGAGAGGAACCTATCTCATACTTTAATTTAGGCTCCATTTGTTTGAAGGAAAATTGTTTCTGGCAAAATTGTTTTCCGACTTTCTGGTTTTTGGACAGCAGAAAACTAACCAATCTATGGAAAACGTTTTCTATTGATTGAAAACAATAAGCTTAGATTTGGGGAAAACGACTTCCCTTTCTGGCAAGAAAGAAATTACTTTATCTAAATCACTGAACAAATGAAAAGTAACTGTTTTCCTTGAAAATGATTTCAATGGAAAATATTTTATTTTATCATGAAGTTTTAGTGAAACAAATGCACCCTTACTTGTATTGTAACTCATAGGTGCATTACATATCACCTTGTAGTGGCTGATTTTTTAAAAGGCTCTGGTAAAAAATCTTGGTGAGAGGCTAGCTGTTATCATAAAGTGGTCTGTTCAGACAAGTTTGCTGAAGTGTGGAGCAGTGCTCCTGGAGCTGTATTACTGACAAGGCTCTAGTTGCTTATCTTATTGAATTGCTGCTACTTGTAATCTATTATGTTTTTATTTATTATTTCTCACATGGTTACAACCTTACATTTCAGACTTAAAGTTGAAAGATATGGATCTTGTGAAGATCTATCGCAGATGGAATTCCCTATTGCAGAAAATGGCGGAGAGTAAGTGTCATGGGTGTATTAAACTGCAGGAGCATATGAAGCTGGCAAAAGAAATAAAATGGCACGAAGAAGAGGTTAAGGATCTTAAGTTTCAAATGTCTGATGAAGCACTTCAACAGATGCCAGAGTTTCAGGGCCGGGTAATATTGTGAAAATATTGGTGTCTATCTTCATTGGTGTTTCTTTTTTTCTTTTTTTTAAGTTTAGGACAAATTGAAGTTTTGTGCTTTGTGAGACTTATATTTTGTTCAATATGCAGGTAGATGTTCTGAAAGAAATTGGATGCATTGATGCTGACCTTGTTGTTCAAATAAAAGGCCGTGTAGCCTGTGAGATGAATTCTGGGGAGGAGTTGATATGCACAGAGTGTCTATTTGAGAATCAGCTAGATGACTTGGAACCAGAGGAAGCAGTGGCTATAATGTCTGCCTTTGTCTTCCAGCAGAAGAATACTTCTGAACCTTCTCTCACCCCCAAGCTACTTCAGGCTAAGCAAAGGTTACTCTTTCCTCCAGCCTTTTCCTTTTAATTTTTCCATCCTTGTTTGCTTAGGACCAATAATGAAAAGCTTTCATATCAGTCTTTGATTGAACCAGCTGCCAGCAGTGTGTTGCACCTGTCATCTGGTGTGCCTCTGTCAAGGGGCTGTACAGATAGGGAGCCAGGGGACATGTATGCTTAGGCTTACTTAGACCTCACACAAATGGTCTTTCATTTTAAGTCTGTCTGCAGAACTTGGTGCAGCATATGAGATTTCTTGGTATTTAGGTTCTTGGGGATCTCTAATCATGTTTTGACTGTATAACTTGGTTTCACCTATCTTTCCATGCTTGTCTTTGCTTGTGTCGTACTGTCCTTTTTGTATCTTTAAGGAAAATTATATATGTGATGTAGATTACACCATTTTTTTTTCTGATCTCTTCCTAGTGACCTGCAGGAGAATCTTCTCTTATGACCTGTTCCTATAAGCTATCATAATAGATAGGTGTAACTTGTGAAATTCTCATTCCGTGTCCTAACATGTCAAATACTGAATGCCATGTGAAAAGCAAAAAAACGATGGCCATTGAATTACTTGCTTCAATAAGCTTCTAGCACTTTTGCCTTGCTGTATCAATAACATCATCTGCATTCTCATTGAACATGTACTCTTATGCAGATTATATGAAACAGCAATAAGACTTGGCGATGTCCAAGCCCTATGCAACCTGCAGATAAACCCTGAGGAATATGCTCGAGAAAATCTAAAGTTTGGTCTGGTCGAAGTGGTTTATGAATGGGCAAAGGTTTCATTTTCTTAACACTCTGAGCTTTACCTATTGCTATGTTCTTGAATGGCTGATCACTTCGTGGTCTTCCTCATGCAGGGCACTCCATTTGCTGATATTTGCGAGCTCACTGATGTTCCCGAAGGTCTTATAGTACGAACCATTGTCAGACTGGATGAGACGTGTCGGGAATTCAAAAACGCAGCATCGATAATGGGTAACTCTGCATTATACAAGAAAATGGAATCAGCTTCCAATGCCATAAAGCGTGATATAGTCTTCGCTGCTAGCTTGTATATTACTGGAATATGAGAAACTCGATGTACCTTGTGGAATCTGGGGATGCGAGATGGTCAAATTATATACTTGGTTATTTTTTCAAGGAGGGGTCCAAATTTTATACATGTTCGCAGTGAGTTTGGTTTGAGCAGTCGAAGGATGTGCTTGGTCCGACCCTTTTTGTTTCAATAGACAACTCATCCCGACTTGCTTCTAAGGTTAATATAAATACAATATTACTCTCACCGAGGCACCAAAATGTCCACGAATTAGCGCATTTGACAGGAAATAGAATATGATCATCACTCGACATTAGAACGGGCAATAATAATTGGAAACAAAAAATCACGGTGAGGAATATCCTTCCTCGTAAGCATTGTCTAGTACATTACATCGACGAAACCTACCTTTCACTCTCGGACGCCGGGCTTGGACTGATCATTGTAGCAGAATTCTCGATAAATGTGTGCAAATGACGGAACTAATACATTTCCAAGGCCTTGAGAATTGCCACAATCGAATGGGGCAACGGGGGCTCGGGACACTATACTGACACAAGGATTCTTAGCGCGGTTGCTCCACGGGCAACAATCATGACAGATTCCGCGGCGGGAAAATGAAGCATGGCGGATCGTAACAAGCGCCAGCGAATTTTTATTTTAATATTTCTTTCTTTCAGCGTATCAAGCGTTTGTAGTCCAACGGTTAGGATAATTGCCTTCCAAGCAATAGACCCGGGTTCGACTCCCGGCAGACGCAGTTCCTTTCTTTCTTTTTCGTCTTTCGTCTCCCCCCCACATCTTTATTTTCACCTGTGTCTAGACGACATCGTACCAAGACGAAACCATGCCGTTCCTTTCTTTCCTTTTCCTTTTTCTTCTGCCTCCCCACATTTTCATACACATGCCGCAAATGACACAAAGTGCCGCTATAAAAACGCATCAACGCGGTAATCTGGGGTGAAGAAGGCAATGTGTTTTTTTTTATAAAAAAAAATAAAATCAGAACAGAGCATAACAAGGCGTCTGTAGTCCAACGGTTAGGATAATTGCCTTCCAAGCAATAGACCCGGGTTCGACTCCCGGCAGACGCATTTTGATTTCCGTTTGCGTTACAGCTAATTTTTTTTCTTTCTTTTTGTCAAAGATAGCATGTGCTACAGGGGATTCATTAAGTTATAGTGGTGTAGGGACAATGGACAATGGCCTGAATTTCTGGTCCGTCCTTCTTCTACCACATTTTTTTTTTGTCGTATCTTCTCATCCAAGCCATGAACTCCCCAAACCACTCCAAACAACCCCAAGCCACGTCAATCCAAAAGCCTTAGAAGTAGAACAAACCATCGGCCCCTCAACTCTCAACCCTTGTGTCATCTACCGCATAATGTCACCACGGTTCTCTTGCATCCAAGAACCTGCATTTGTATATGCTCACTGAAAGTGGAACAAGTCGCGTCATGTAAATTAGCTTTGAAATTCACACAAATGAGCCTGGAAACTGGAAAATAGTAAGGGTGAATTGAATTGAAAACAGCATATGAGAATAATGAATGGGGAGCCTCGCGCGCGAAATAAATGCGGAGCACATAATCCGACTCCAATACCATATTGAATAAACTATTTCTTTTCGAAATTTTAAATGAAGTAAAAAAGAAAACGGATCAATAATTTATTTAGAGCGTATTATTTCTACATTTTTTTATCCCCCAATAGTAGTAAAGCATATGTTTCACTTTTCAGGGCATACCTTTTCATCTTCCTGTCTGAGGAAGACGAAAAAATAAAAGCAGCTTTCCGACAGCGCAAATAATAGAGCCGATAAAGAAAAGGGCTGATTTGGTGCGTCTTCTGGGATTCTGATGCCTTCTAAAAATATCTATATATTCGAGCCGTAGAAGCCCCCAAACCAAACACTGCGGGCCTGCATACCTGTTTTCCTTTTTTCACTTTCCGACACGTAACGTCCAGGTAATTTCAGTTTTAAACCCTTTCAATAATTACTTTTTGTATTTTGGCATTAAATAAATATTTTTATTTAAAAAAATAAATACATTAAAATTTTTAAAACTTGCTATGAAAATATAATTTAGCATTAAAACTTTAAAAATACAAATAAGTCATAAAAATTATTATAAAAATATAATTGAGTCATAAAATTTTTAAAAGTATAAATAAATCTCAAAACTTGTTACAAAAGTATAATTAAATTCTAAAAATTTCAAAAATAGTAAAAAGAATTTGTTTTGACCAATTTAATAAATTTTAAGACTGAATTGTATTTTTGAAAATTTGTGACTCATTATACTTTTGTGATAAGTTTTAAAATTTAATTATATTTTAAAAAATTTAAGATTTAATTACACTTTGTTAACCAGTTTTGAGTCTTTTAATAATGAGATCATTAAACTCTCCCGACCGGTGTCTCCACCAATTCCTGAAACTACATATCATTCGGCAGACGCAACTCGTATTCACTACTCAGTGCTCGGGCATCTACAATTTTCTGTCTGACTTTTTGTTGACTTCCCCTCGTACATAACGTCATAAACACGTAGGGGACCCCTTGCTATCCTCAACCGGTGTGGCGCATCCTTTTATCCTGCGCACCCCCTCTATTCCAAACGAGCGGTCAGACAGTCAGGAAGAGAGAGAGAGATGGATAGAGAGAGAGAGGTGTCATGTCAAGGCTCGAGAATCTATGTCCCCCCTATTAAAGAATCGACCGAGCTCATCCCTCGAGCTCGCGGCCGGACGGGAGTTGCATCTGATCTGACACCTTCGTCTCCCACCTTGTCCACCGAAGCAGGAAGGAAGGAAGGAATGGCGGGCAAGGTCTCCAACTTCTCCGATCTGATACAGCGCGTGACCGCCTCCTGCCTGCTCCATCCGCTGGCGGCGGGGACGCGGCACGACTCCGGCGAGCTCGCGAGCGACTCGGACGACGGGGAGAGAGAATGCGGCTCTCCGCTGGGAATTGAAGACCTGAAAGAGGAAGAAGAGGAGGAGGAGGAGGAGGAAGAGGAGGGGGGAGTGGAGGAGGGAGGGGCGGAGGTCGTGGAGCGGAGCAAGAGGGAGACGAGGGCGGAGAGGCTGGTGGCGGAGATGGAGGCGATTATGAACGACGTGTTCGACACGGTGTCGGCGATGAAGAGGGCCTACGGGAGCCTGCAGGAGGCGCATTGCCCCTGGGACGCGGAAAAGATGAGGGCCGCCGACGTGGCGGTGGTGGCGGAGCTGAGGAGGCTCGCGGTCCTGAGGGAGAGGTACCGGCGGAGCCTGATTTGCCACGGCGGCGGTTGGAGGAGGGTGGGGAGCCGCCCGGCGGAGGTGAGGGAGGTGGTGGCGCCGTACGAGGCGGCGCTGGAGGAGATGAAGAGGGAGGCGAAGGTCAGGGAAGTGGAGGTCGACAACTTGAAGGAGAAGCTCCGGAGCTCGACCAGTCTCAATGCGAGGAAAGGACGGTCTCTGTCCAAGAGGAGACTCAGCTGCACTCAATCTCAAGGTCTCTCCCTCTCTCCCCCTCCCTCCTTCGAATCCCGATCTCGCGTATTTCGCTGCTCGCTGACGCGTTTTGGACCAACCGTTTTTCTGCAGCCCCGGCGTCGCCGGCGCCGGAGCTCTTCGAAGCGACGATGTGCCAGGTCCGGGAGGCCTCCAAGTCCTTCACCTCGCTCCTCCTCTCGCTGATGCGCGCCGCGCACTGGGACATCGCCTCCGCGGTCCGCTCGATCGAGGCCGCGGGGGGCGGCGCCGGCGCCGCCGCGGCGGCCGCGAACGCGTCGATCGTCGGGGTCCACCACGCCAAGTACGCGCTGGAGTCCTACGTGGCGCGCAAGATCTTCCAAGGGTTCGACCACGAGACGTTCTACATGGACGGGAGCCTGTCGTCGCTGCTGAACCCGGGGCAGTACCGGCGGGACTGCTTCGGGCGGTACCGGGACATGAAGGCCATGGACCCGGTGGAGCTGCTCGGGGTGCTGCCCAGCTGCGACTTCGGCAAGTTCTGCGCCAAGAAGTACCTGGCGATCGTGCACGCCAAGATGGAGGAGTCCTTCTTCGGGAGCCTGGAGCACCAGCAGCAGGTCGGCGGCGGGGGCCACCCGAGGACGGAGTTCTACGGCGAGTTCCTGAAGCTGGCAAAGGCGGTGTGGCTGCTCCACCTGCTGGCGTTCGCGCTCGACCCGGCGCCCAGCCTGTTCGAGGCGAGCCGAGGGGCGGAGTTCCACCCGCAGTACATGGAGAGCGTGGTCAGGTTCTCGGGCGGGCAGGTGCCGGCGGGTCACGTGGTCGGGTTCCCGGTGAGCCCCGGGTTCAAGTTGGGGAACGGGTCGGTGGTCAAGGCTAGGGTTTATTTGGTGTCCAGAGTGTGAGATTGGAGTTGCAATTTTCGTTATTTTTCTGGTTTAGATCTTATGGAATAGGCTGTAGCCCACCGGAGACTGCTTTCTTTTTTGGGTTTTGTATTTTTGGTAGTGCACTAATAATTTATGCTTTAGTTGGAGGTTAGGTATTTTGTATCTGTCATGGGGATGTGGGGGGGAAGGCTTTATGGACCTGCGGGTCCTGGTTCAGTTATGGAGTGGGCCGTTTGATGTAAAGCGTCGCGAGCTGTACATACTACCAGGCTCCATGGCCCCTCTCGGTCGGCGCGCAGAGGGTGGAAAAACGCTTTTGTTTTAGCCCCGAATGGATACGCATTCAGAAGAAGCAGCACAAGAAATAAATGCGAATGCTGCAAGCAAATTTGCCCCTCCTCCGGCACAAATTAACAAATTATGTGTGTGTCGCATCGATTGGTCCATGGATTACAGTCTCTCTGTAGAAAGAATTGAGGCCCCATAAATATGCCCTCAGCATGGGGAAATTACATTACTAGGTCCTATTCATGAAGTTGATAAATGCAATGGAGCATCAGCTGGCTGACGGGACATGACTCTTTCCCATAGAGTTGGCAGCCTCTTTGACAGTTGAGCAGCAGCGGTACATCCACGGCAAAGCTCCGGGACTCTGCCCTCCTGCTTATCCTATCTGTGAATGAGCAAGACTTCTCTCATGCAGCTCCGAACAAAAATCTCTTAGCCTATCATGACAATACAGAACAGTTAGCAATTAACCTCCAGATAAAAAAGAATGGTCCTGCTCAGTCTGTTCACAACGAGATACCGACAAGCAACGGTATAAAAATATTTTCATCACAGAAATTCGACATGCCCAATCAATAAAGTGAATGTAATCTATGCTCTTACTTGCTCGAAGGTAAGAAACATAACAGCGTTCCATGATCCCAGACGACCGAAATTTGGGAGGAAACCCTTGTAGAAGGCGAAAAATCCCTGCCAGTAAATCAGCATGAATTAGAGAGCTGTCAGAAGTTGAAGGATCTTCCAAAAGATTATAAACTAGGCGTAGGTGTAGACAATCATCTAAGTCGGTTGACTTGAAGAATAGATGAGAAAAAAGGTGGCCAGAGACTCCGTTCTGTTTATTCAGGTCCACAATCTACAGAATTGACAGCGCATTGGAACAGGAATGAAAATCTACAACATGGCAAGAGCAGAGAGGTAGCATTCGCTTGTTAACGTATGGCATCTTCAGAGTGGTTTAGAGTGTAGTGCAGTCATGACTCACTGGACAATAATTAAATTTGACGGAAGCTGATGTACCTCATGCCTTAGAGTCTTTATGAAACAATCAAGAGTACTTCTGTATGTCGAATCGCCCATCATTCTCGACTTAACCTGAAATTGTGGAGCATTACAGCCATGTAATAACGATGTAGTGGTGCTGATAAAGAGTTCCAATCATCACAAATCAATAAAACTAGATTCATGCACCAACCTAGGAGGTGAACAAAAATCATGTAATGGGATGACAAACATTATGAAGACTTGTTGATTTAATTTTTGCTGATATCACAAGAGCTTACCACATCAATAGGAGAACCAATGCAGACAGCAAAGAACCCTGCACCTAGACCCGCCAGGAGTTGAGTTAACACATTGTCTATAAACCCTGGAATTTTCAAAATCATCTGCATAAGTTCAAAGAAATTAGGACATGATAAAATAGAAGCTGCTAGTAAGACTAGTTTATGGTCATTACAAACCATATAGGACATTATTCAACCCAGCGTTACCTCTTTCACTTGATCATAGCTTGCCAGCTCAGCTGCATTTATAATAGCATTCCGTGCAATATTTGGTCCAAGACCCGTCCAAAGAGCCGCCAGTCCTTCCTGAGCATAAAATCAGTTTGTTAACAGAAGATACATCTATACAGAATCCATTTGGTGTGATTTTAATCTGGAACACATTGCCCTTTCTCAAGAAATAGATACCCTGAACCCTGAACCGAAAAATACTCGACTCAGGTTTGTCAATGATCGAAGTTTTCTTGGTTGGGTCCTGAAGATTGTATTGATCCACTCATAAATTAACATCCATGGGGACATGCCACAGTTTGAATGGGAACTAATTGTTAGCTAACCTGTTTCACAATTGTAAAATAAGCATTCAAAGCTCCAGAATAACGACCTGGCACCCCAGGTGGCAGTTTCCCTTCAGCCTGAAGTCGAATTTTAACAAGATCCGTAGGATTAGCCACCGCAATTGCTATCGCACCTGTTTGACAATGTGAAACGCAATCAGATAAAGGGAAGTGGAGTAACAGGCGTCTACCTTCATCTTACAGAAAGACGGAAACTTAACTTGCGGAGGTAGTTTGATTAGCCACGAAATATACTTACCAGTCAATAATGCAGCAAGTATTTTCTGGAACAAATAAGTGTCTTCAATAGAGTCACTGCCAACTAAAAATGATTTGACCTATTTAACAAAAAACCTCTGTAATGCCCAGTTTACCCACAGCAATCATCAATTTAGATAGTTGTGAGAACCCATTGGAGACTCACAGGACCATATAATCCAATCCTCAAGCCACCATATATACATTGACGATGTAACCCTGGAATAATGCCATTCCAAAGTGCCGCTAGTCCTTCTTCCCTAGCAATGGTAGCAACAGTACCCAACAAACCCCTGTATTTAGGTAAATGGCCTCCTTCCCCGACCGGTGCTTTCTTCTGAAGCTGTAGCCTGACTTTAGCTGTGTCCAAGGGAATGGTGCAGAACTATGCAAAGTAATAAAGTACAATTCAGGCCAATCAATTGTTCAGAAAATGAAACCGACCAAAAGATGTGCATTCGCATCAGGAAGTAGAATTCATGGGCAGATAAAACTAAGAACTAGTCACAAAAGTCATGAACAGAACATCCCTGAGGAAGCCTCCAGAAAAGGAGGGGAAAATGTCTCCGATAATGTACATCTCATTAGCAGCTGATGAGAACAGATGCGCACAAGGGAAATCGTATGGCTCTTGACACTTGACCACTTGTTAAGTCGGAGCAAGAGATGATAACGCTAATTCCAAACTAAGTGATGAGTTTCGCTCGCCGATATTTCCCATGACAGTGTGTGCCCCCAGATTATCTGGCATCCAATCCAACAAGCTAAAAGCAGAGCCAACTCCAAATTTTCCTTTTTACGGGTCATATCCTACAAGAAATTGCCACGACTACCAATTACAACCCACAGGAGATCTGCAGTATACAAGGCAAAGGGCTACAGCCTTTTTATTACTTATCTTGGCCACGTCTATTCGTGAATGAGGACAGCTGTGAGCCAAACGAAGCACGATTAAGAGTACGACATAATTCGACCCACCGCGAATCCTCCCTCATTCACGAAAGCAAGATCGGCTCCAACTAAGTTCCGTCTTCAACCCCATCGTTCAACAAGATCCCACACAGCAGCAAAAAGAAAAAGAAAAAGAAAACACCAACAACGGACACAAATTTGGCAACATTACAGCCGCGAAGCTCGGATTCAAACAAAACGGAGCGGGCGACTGGCGGATTACCTCGGCGAAGCAAGCGGCGAGGGCGCTGCAGAAGAAGGTCTCGAGGAACGAAATCTCGGACCTGGGCTGGAGATCCGCCGCCATCGGAGGACGCCGAGGGGCGGGAGCAGCAGAGGCTCGGGCCGCCGCGCGGCGGAGACGGCGGCGGGGGCGGGGGCGGAGGGGGGCGATTAGGGGTTTCGGGATCGGGAGGCGAACTGTGGAAGGTGAGCAGTGGACGGGAAGGGAGGAACTCCGAGATGATATGAAGAAGAAGACGAAGAAGGAAGAAGCATGTGCTACAGTGCTAGTGCTCGATTCCGTTACTGTCGCCATCATTTTTACTTTTTGAATTGGAGTGGTTGATCCGACGTGGATATTATTGTATTATTTGCTCGCATCCCGAGCTCGTACATAGTAATTTTTTGGAACCAAAAAGGAGATATTCAAAAAGTTTATGTCATATGTGTTGACCCAAAAATTCGTATAGTATTATAACTTTCCTATAATCGTATTTAGAAAATACTTATCAAATAAAAATGCCAAAATTCTAATTATTCACGCGTTTTAAGTTTGTCTTAGAGTATGTAAGTGCATTCATAGTTGAGCACGTAGTTGCCTACATAAGATCGAAGTAAAAGAGAGTAACCGATTATTCTATCCCGTTACTTTGCACCTTTAAGCATTATTTTTTTTTAAAATAAATAACAAGTGATAGATAGTTTAGTACATGTATGTTTATCTAGTTATTATACAAGATTGTCTTTCTGCAAGTATCTTTTAGAGGGTATGGGGAGTATGAACAAAATCCAAGAGCCTCTTTACCAAAAAAAAAAAACAAAATCCAAGAGCCTATCATACACTTTATCAGTTTTGAAAATGTTTGAACCTAAAATCTACCCTATAATTTTTAGGGCGCGTATGGTAATACTTCTATTCCGGAAACAATTTCTAATCAGAAATAATTATTTTTAATTATATTCTCGAAAATAATTTTTAAGCATTTTAAGCCGTTTTGTAATTATCCAAAAAAATTTATTCTGTAAGAGAATCAAGTTTGGTATCATCTTAAAATTTCTACTCAAAATCATTTCTTTTTAATTTTTAAATAATTTTATAACTTTTTTTCCTTTTTTTCCTTTTCTCTTATATTCTTCTTCTTCAAGTAGCCAGTTGCCAATTCGGAAATCGGCCGGACGAGGACCGGCGACCTCACTAGAGCATCGCCAAGCCTTGGCGAGGCCGGCCCTCATCGACCGAGCCTCACCGGCAGCTAGGCGAGGTTCGCCTAGCCTTGTTGGTGGCCAAGCGGGCCTCGCCCTGACCTGGCGAGCCTCCGGCTAGCTCACCGGATCGGTTGCTAGCGACGGGCGGCGGTGATGAAGAAGAAGAAGAGAAAATATGGGCTTGATTCTAGGGTTGTTTCAGGGAGTAAGGATCATTTTTTTTCATTATTGATTCTGTTTCAAATCTACTTCCGGAAACAAAAAAATAGAAATTTATTTTCAGGAATTTTTTTTTACGAAACACAATTATGTTCGAAAACTACTTCCGAGAACAAAATAATAGAATCTGACACTGTTTGACCGGTTACCAAACAAGCCCTTAATACCCACCATCGAACTTACCCCGCCCATGACGGTATCATAAGTTTTGCAAATTTCATAAAATACCCCTGTACATTTCTAATTGGATATTCTGCAATAGATTTAATCCATGGAGTAACAGCACCTAAGGAGAAGACACTGAAAAGCAAAAAGGAAAAGGAATAACACTACGCTACATGAGCGTTTTTGTATGGGCTTTGGCAAAGGTGAAAAATTAATTGTTTGTTTTATCGTTAAAATTTTAAACATTATCCAAGTTTTAAGAAATATGAAGTATATATATTATGGATCAACATCCATATGTTACGATTCGGATGTTTCGAATTAATCAAAAAGTATTTTGATTCATGTCCATATTTCAATTATGATGTATTTTGTAATCATTCTGTTATTGAGAATAATTTTGTTCATAAATGATTCTTTTTTATTCTGTTATCTGGAATAATTTCCGAATTTTTGAAAGCATTTGATAATCATCCAAAAATTTTGCTAAGAAATATATATTACGGATCAACATTCATATGTTACTATTCGGTGTTTTGAATTAATCAAAAAGTAAAAATGCACAAGTTGCAGTCTTTTTCATTCATGCTCATACTTCAATTAGGACGTATTTGATAACTATTTTGTTGTTGGTAACAATTTTTGTTCATAAATGATTTTTTTAATTCTGGTGTCGGGAGTAATATCCGAATTTTTGAAAGCATTTGATAATTATCCAAAATTTTTGCTAAGAAATATATATTACGAATCAACATTCATATGTTACGATTTGGATGTTTCGAATTAATCAAAAAGTAAAAATGCACATGTTGTAGCCTTTTCCATTCATGCTCATGCTTCAATTAGGATGTGTTTAGTAACCATTTTATTGTTAATAACAATTTTTGCTCAAAAATGATTCTTTTTTATTATGTTATCGAGAATAATTTCCAAATTTTTGAAAGCATATGATAATTATCCAAAATTTATACTTTTGGAATAGAATTGCGTTTGATAAGCTGCTTAATTTTTTTAAAATACTTTTATTATATTTTTCTTATTTTTCTTTTTCCTTTTCCCTTCTTCTTTCTCCTTCTTTGTAGCCAATTGCTAGCCACCGCCGTGGCTAGCAACTAGCTGGGGGAGGCCTAGCGAGCTCGCTAGAGGCTCGCCTAGCCACCATGAGGCTTGCCCTTGCTAGATCTGAGTGAGGTCGAGCCCCATGGTGGCCTGGCAAGGCTGGCCTCGTGCCAGCTAGGCCGATAAGGCTTGCCATGGCTTAGCGTTGCTAGGGGCTGGCGATACTCCAACAAGGTTGTCAACCCTCATGTGGCCGATCACTAGTCTCAGTGTCAGCCAAGGTTGACAACTGGTCAAAAGGAAGAAGAAGAAAAAAAGAAGAAGAAAAAAATTATACTTTATTTTAGGAATTGTTCATGAAAATAAGAAGCAACTTTATTATTATTATTATTATTATTATTATTATTATTATTATTATTATTATTATTATGTTTCCAATTTATTCTCATGAACAAAAAAATGAATTTTTGTTTTCAGGAACAAAAAATTTACTAAATGGATTTATGTTCCATTTTTGTTATCGGAAACAAAAGAATAAAATCAATTGTTCCTGAAACTATTACCAAATAGGCCTTTAGATTCCCCTCACGTTGGAATAAATCGCCACTTCAAGAGTCTGGTCATTAGGCCTTTAGGAAAAGGACAATATATTACTAATAGATTTTGCATTTAAAACCTGTCGACTGCATTTAGTATAATGAATAAAGTTGATCTTACTTTGCGTCCCGTTGATGCTCAAGATAAAATAAAATAAAATATAAAAGGGATATATCCCGGACAAAATATCTCGTATAGAGATAGGATAAAGGTAAACACGATTTCTTATATCCATGATATAAAAGTTGTTTTCTAAAAAGCCATACCTTCTCATTTTGCTTCTCCTTCGTAGATGGTGCACATCGAAACTTCATGAAAAGGGGCAAGAAAATCAAAGTTCCTTCTCGTCCACAGTTCCCTAGTTCAAGAGTAGATTTTACGAAAGAGATGGGAGAATCGAAGCATTTTACTTTTTGTTTCTTTAACAGTGAATTTACAAGAAATTCTTATCGTTTCTGATTGTGCATTTTCGAGCTCTTTAGTAGTGAATCATGCTAAAAATTTGCGAATACTTTCTATTTGTCCATTTCTGGCAATAATCATGGATTGATTCAGTAATAATTTGTGTTATTCTTCCTGTTTTAGCTGTAGGCCTCCATTATGGTCTTCGCAATTAGCTCCAGCGGTTTGAAAAGGTTGTATTGTGGGGTTTTGGATGATTTGCTATAATCTCACCTATCAATTTGCATCTATGTTTTTTGTTTTTTCCTCGTTAGATGTAAATTATGATAATAACGAAGAAATTCTTAGCATTCTAAAGTTAGAAGAGATGAACCTACATATATTGCTTAGGCACGTGATGCATATGACTGTATTTTACAGTACTGATGAAAGGCAATACCATAAGTATATATTGAAGGATCACATAATTGTTAGAAACCGAGCTCGTTTAGATAATCTTGACCATGTCATTATGAGTAATGATTTATGTTGTCTAAAACTCATTATGAGTAATGACTTATATTGTGTAGGATGGATAGACATACATTTAGAATGTTGCAATGCACCATTGTAATAAAGAAAAAAAGGGATTTTTTTTTCCTTATGTTGATGGCAATTTTTTACATCTTGATCGATAATGGTTTTTCAATAATTAATATGCAAAATTTTTGAAGTAATATGATTTTGGAGTTTTTTTGTCCTCTCTCTATATTGGATTTGGGAGATAATAACGATAAAAATTGGTATTTTTTCACAGGTAATATATAATAACATATTTGTGGAGTACACTGATATGTAGTTCCTACCTAATAGAGAATGTAATATGATATAATAATATCTGGCTTTATTTAGGGAATGAGATATTACGAGATCCCTAAATTTCATATCCTATTACATTTAATTTTATCACAATTAAAAATATAGATGATTAAACACGGGTATAACATTGTGGGAAAAAGTTGATGAATTGTATAGCTTTCCTTAGTTACAAGGATTTTGTCTATTTTAAGCCACAGTAGTTCCGACAAAAAGAAAAAACAAAAAGGTAAAAGCCACAGTATTCACCTTTGCCAAAGATGCGAACGGAAACAGCTCCGCAGCACGGTCTTTTTCTCGGCCTTCTAAAGGGAGGACAGGGACATCTTCCTACAAGGTGACTAGCTTTGATTCGAAGGCTCGCGGTATTTTCGTCGCGATTGGATATGGAAGCATCGTGCCAGCTGAAATCAAGGGATTGAGACAAGGACTTGTCTTGCCTTTTTGGCAAGGTGGTATCCATCTTTTGGTGGTTAATGTTCAATCTCACGGAGCACTAACTTGAGGAAGTTCATCGATGTGTCTCGCATCCTTTAGCAGGTATTGTCCGTGGCCGTGTTCCTTATTTGCCTCGAGTGGAATTGTCGGTTGTCACGTCCTTTTCAAGAAAGTAATTTCTGTGGGAATTATATTATTAACTCGGTGAACTATGTAGTTTTCGGAAACTTGATCATTGCATTGCATGCACGTATTACATGAGGAGGGAGACTCTCCTGCTGTGGTCCCCTCATTTGGTAGGAGCACCGTGACTATAAAGAAATGCTTGTTCGGTGAAACAATGATGAAATCTAATGGGAAAAGTTCATATCTAGCTCATCCTTTGGAACCACAATATGATGAATTGAGACGGTATTTTGTAAATACGTAATCATCTTCAAAATATTCGATCACCTGGAAGGGACCATAAAAACATCTTGCTCTTTCTTCTACATTTTTTTTTTTTTTTATCTCTAATGGATCTCTTAGGAGGATTCGAACTTGGACGAAGTTCTGACCATTTGTGAGAGAAAAAAAAAGAATGGCTCTTGTAGGATTCACTTGTAAAGTTCTAACAAAGGGCTTAGATCGGGACTTATCATGAAAAGGTTTTCAAAAATCAGCAGCTACATAGAGCGACAAGAAGGTTGGATATTACACTAATTTTTCGAGATCATTATATCTATCCTAGTTTCCAAAAACAAACATATAACATTCATATTTTGTTACCATTCATATCATTCTATGTTGTTGATAGACTAAGAAAAATTGCCCTATGGTACGTTATTCGATGAAAATATGCTGTGGCGAGTATCATGCTATCACCAAATTTCACGTTGCATTTAATATATTATAGGTAGATCTGTTGCACCATTAAAACATATTGGAATTCATGGATCTCGTGCTCTGTAGGATTGTAGGTATGATGATTGGTATGGTCGTGATTTTCATGGATTGGTGAAGTGTATGTTGTCACATGTTAACATGTATGGTGATAATCTATATTTTAATCTCCCACTTGTTTTAATTATACGAAAGCCTTCCAATTATATTCAATTACTGTTGTGTATATGTGAAGTTGATGTATCAAGATACCATGTCAAACAAAGATGGAGGGATGTGAGGAGACAACTTTGATTACATGTGAGGGATGTGGATACCATGTCAAGTTCTATAATTTATGTTTTATGCTACGTGTCTTGACATTTTAATAATTTTTTTTACGTGTTCATCTTTTATGGTTGTTTTTATTCACAAACGAGAAACTTTCATTTTTGTTGTTTCGTTTGTTTTCATTTTGCATAACTAAAAATCAAATAAAAGAAAAAGAATATGTTAAATCTCAGAACCTATGACGGGATAGGTTCGAATTCCAAGAGTAGGTTTCATGTTTGAAAAAACGAGGAATTTGTTTTGATAAGTAAATTCCAACTTTTACCTAAATCGCTCACCCTGCTCCTTAGGTGGCGGCAACACAATTACAAATGAATGTTTGTTGAATACAAGAACTTAATCGTAAATCTTTACTAAACACAACTCTTTACATAACTTGGCCATGCGGCACCAAAGGCAGGAGAATGAGGACATCAAAACACTACTCCATTTGAATCGAAAAATCATCAAAATGATCAAAAGTTAAACATTAAAACAAAGAAAATGATCACCGCATGCAAGCCTTGAGTTGCAAATCTACTCATAAGATACCTCTTCCTAGGTGCAAATTAAGTTGAAATCTAGGGTTAGAAGATATATAACCGCTCCCTTTGTCACTTCGTCATGCAACCACGTTGTCAAAATACTATGCCCATTTACCTTATCACAATCTCATTTTTGTATTTATATATAATTGAAGTGATCAAGTAAGCAATAACCTCAAATTACCATGACCAATGAAAGCTATTTCCATCATGTCATGAATAAACGATCCAACGAATAAATCGGTCATTAAGGCTCAATCCTATCAACTGATCGCACAACCATGTAGCTGGTCGATAGGCTTGAACTCAGCTTAGCTCACCTGCAGTGGCTTTGACACTACCCTACCTCATTTTAGGCATGAGAAGTTACCATACTTCCCTACCCGGTAGAAGCTAATACAAGTATCGATGTAGTGTTTACTTTCTCCATCAACATGCCCCACTCCTGTTTCTTTTCCCTCCAGCATTTTAAGGATATGCTCAGGTTTAGAAGAAAAGATTTTATTAAAATAAAAGAAAGACCAGAAGAATAAATCGGTCATTAAGGCAATGGCTAAGAAAATCAGATTCGCACCAATTAAAACGGCAGCAGTCCACACTTTTTCAAACTCGGTTCCTCATCGTCCCTCCCTATATAACCCCCCCTGTTCTCCCAGTCCAACGTCTCGTCACTTTGCTCTGGGCAATAGGCGCTAGGGCATTCTCCTGCGCTCGGACGCCGCTTGTCACTTTGCTCCAGATTCGGGGAAATCCGTTCCCCCTTTCGCCGGCATTTCTACTGCCCGCCCTCGCTCGATCAGCGCCCGATCCTCTGGTGCCCTCGCCTGCCTCGCTTCGGATTCCTCTCCGCCCGCCTCGATCGTCTCCCCCCTGGAAGGTCTGGATCTCCCTGGTTCGCTACTGTTTGGTCTGGCTTCCTAGTTCGCGATGGTGATGGATCCTTTTCGTGGAAACGCGAACCCTAGCTTTGATTCTCTCTTCTTTTTCTTTTTTTGTTCCTTTTTTTTCCCCTGAGGTTCCTAGGCGTTCTTTGTTTGATCTATCTGGTATCTGGGCAGCCCCGGTGGCCTCCGTCTGTTTTGCCTTTCCATTGATCGGGTCCGCGTTGTCGATTTCTGCAGGTGCATCGGGTCGGGCTACGGGGCTTCTTGTCTGAAAATCGAGCTCGTTGGCTACTTCTTGCGAGGTATGGGTTTGTGATCAGTGGCGGAAGGCAGAATTTTACCTTCTCGTGCGGGTGTTTAAATTCTTGCATGTGGGTTTTTGTTGTTAGGTCCGTTGTTTCTGAAATTCCGATGATGATGGGTACATCGGGTCGGGCTGTAGTTTTCTTTTTCCCCTGCAAAATCAGGCTAAAAGGTGGAAACTTGCCTAATCGTTTAGAACTTTGACATTTGGTTGGAGAGATTGCTAGCGCCAATCGAAGTGGGTTTTAACATCATGCACGATGTTTTTGAAATCGAATGGGGAAAAAGAGTGGAAACAAGCACTGTTTTGACTTATCATAGAGGTTGCTGGACTTGGATTTTGTAAGTTAGCTCGTGTTTAGTGCTTTGTCATGATAAAGAATCTAGTTTGTTTCCCCTTGGATGTGTTGTTCAAACTTATTACTGTTCATTTGCGGATGTGGTCCTTAAGACTGGTGTTTGTTCGTATGTGCTTGCGTTTATTTGTTATATTTTAAGGTTGTTTTGGACTATTCACGGTCCATACCTTCACCCTCCCTGTACCACCAGACCGTGATACCATTGGCATGCTGATTCCGAAATTGGTGACCCTTGATGTCATCCTTTTATCTTCTCGTGCTTCAAAGGAGTTCAGTGTTGCATTTGTTAGACAATCTGGATTTTCTTCCATTAGCATATTGCTTTGGCTTGGTGTTCTTCGGTTTAAGGAGGTTTCACTTTTGTCATCATTTTCTTGAGTTTGATTGCAAATATTTGCTATCACACTGCATGGATCATCCTTTCAAACTGAAGTTGACGTGCATGGGGTGTAGTATACTGTATTTATGCGCACATGAATAATTTTTCCATCATAATTATGTTTCAAACAATCAGAAAACATTATCTCCTCCTAAGACTGTAAAATGGGCAAGCCAAGTTTTCGACGGTTCAACATTTAATTCGTGGTTTACTGTTTTAGGAGGAGATATTGTTTTCTGATTGTTTGCATCATAATTATGACGGTTTCGCTTTATTAAGTAAGCACTGGGGGGTGGTACATCCGAATGTTTGGGAGACGTTGATACGGCCGACTTAATCCCAGGAACTGCATGATGTGATATTACATCAAATGCTCAAACCATGATAAAATCAAGGCAAGTGAAATTGCAATTAGTGTTTGAACCACTTCGCTGTAAATTTCTATGTGGAGTATGAAATTGGGTATGTGTATTTGTATGTGTATGTGCGATGTAATTTGCATGAGTAAACCATGAGAAAGTACCAAATTAGTTTGCCATGCAGAATGAAGTTTCTGGTGAATGTCTCATTTTAGATGCATTTTCTTCCTGCTTTTTGTCGTGCAATATTAACCATGCCGATCAAACTCCGATTGTTTGCACCAGGTCAGAAGAAAGAATCAAATGCGTTCTAAAAGATGTTGCCATTGGGAAACTCTGCATTTAATTCATCCACGTAAATGGAATTATCTTTTCTCAAAAATAACTGCGAAGGGATTCGCATCTCATGAAGATTGTTTCTATAGTTGAAAGGATTTATCTTGCTGGATAAGTTAGATAGCATTTGCTTTTCAATATGATGAAATGAAGTCTAGGACAACGGTACTTGGCTTTATAAGGTACTTTAACATGCTGTACTGGTGGGAAAGATTTGTGCTTTATTGACGTGCTTTTATTGGCGGAAGAAGTGGAATGATCTTTGTGAGCTGCTTAATTGTGTCCAATCCCCAGATGAACTGGTGACACAATTCGGTTTCAGACCTTTTGCAAGACAATAAATATCAATCCCTTTTGCTTTTCCTTTTGTATTTAGACTGTCCGTCTTGCCTTCATGAATCTCTGAAATCCCAATCATCGGCTCATATTGTGATATACATGTGAATGTTGCAGCTGGAGTGTGGGATGAATATGTCTTTTTCAGTGTATTTCTTCTCGAGTTTGCAGTTATAGTTGATGATGCCTCTTTTGTTTGGTTTGAGAGAAAGAGTATGTTTAAGGAATCTTTGGATTTTCATTTATCATTGTAAAAATTATGTCTGCCTAATTTGGTAAAAAGAGAACAATTGAGTGAGAAAGGAAATGCGGTTTTGATTGAGCTGAGCTAAGAGAGTATAAGTCTATTTGGTGGGGAGATCATGCTAGATAAAATTAGGTAGCCAACTCTGTGCATTCTTGTTTGAAATTCTCTTGAAGAGTTCATTCTATTTTGTTTTCTCGTTTGGTTTTAGTTGAGGTTGCACCATTCTTATTCGTTCTTATAAGCTTTTTGCAGTTTATAATAGCTATTACGTGGGATGTTCCTTTTTTGTTTGTATTAACAGTTCTTTTATTTATTTATTTATTTTTTTCCTTCAAACAGATCATGAAAGTCTGACTGTAGGTTGATTACCTGTGAGTTACCATGGGGTTTGACAACGAATGCATTTTGAACATCCAATCTCTAGCCGGAGAATACTTCTGTCCTGTTTGTCGTTTGCTCGTATACCCAAATGAAGCTCTTCAGTCGCAGTGTACTCACCTGTACTGTAAACCATGTCTGGCATACATCGCCGGCAGTACTAAGGCTTGCCCTTATGATGGCTATCTGGTTACTGAAGCAGATTCAAAGGTTTGCATCCTGGAGTTGTGTAAACAACCGTTGTTTTAATGTTTTTTAAGCTGGGATTTTGAGGTTTTTTCATTTGTTGCAGCCACTCTTAGAATCAAATAAAGCATTGGCTGAGACTATCAGCAAAATACCAGTGCATTGCCTATATCACAGGAGTGGATGCACATGGCAAGGTCCACTTTCTGAGTGTGTCACTCATTGTGCTGGATGTGCCTTCGGCAATTCTCCTGTTGTGTGCAACCGGTGTGGAATTCAGATTGTGCATCGCCAAGTCCAGGAACATGCACAGAGTTGCCCTGTGAGTACAGGGACATCCTTAAATTTTGGATAGTTATTGTAAATTAGGTATGTTCATGACCAATCAATTATGATGGCAGGGCGTGCATCCTCAAGTGCAGCCAGCAGAGGGTACTCAAGAGGCGTCTGGTACAAATACTACTACTGCTGGCCAGGGCCAGAGTACTAATCAGGCTGGGACTGCAAGTTCTCAGGCTCCTGAGGCTCAGACTTCTCAAACTGCTACACCTGCAACATCAGCACAACAAATTAGCTCAACTTCTCTGGTCCAAGGTGTCGGTCAGGCTGCTACTCTCACTCCAGAGCAATGGTATCAGCATCAACAGCAACATTATCATCAGTATTATCAACAGTATATAGGATATGATCCATATCAACAGCAGTATCAGCAGTACTATCCATATCAGCAGCCGGCCGTCCTGCAACCCCAGGTGTATACCCAACCCCAGACCCAACCCCAGACCCAGACCCAGACCCAGCCCCAGCCCCAGCCCCAGCCCCAGCCCCAGACCCAGCCCCAGCCCCAGCCCCAACCGCAGGTCCAGCCCCAGCCCCAGCCCCAGCCCCAACCCCAACCCCTACCTCAATCTCATACACAGCCCAAGGGTCAGCCTCAGGCCCAAACTCAAGTCCAGCCTCAGGTCTATGGACAGCTGCAAGTGCAACTACATGCCCAGTCTGCTGCAGTTGCCCAATCTCAGAATCTGCAGCAGCAACTTCAACCAAACATGACATTGCAATCACAAGTTCAGGCTCAGGTTCACCCATCTCAGGCTTTGCTGTATCCTCAATCCCAATCCCAACCACAACCCCAATATCCCATTCTATCTCATCCACAGCCACATGTACAGGTGCCTCAGCATCAGCAACTGCAAGTGCAGGCACAGTATCCCCATCCACAGACTCAACCTCAGGCGCCTCCCCACCTCCAGCTTCAACAGAGACCTGTTGCTCCAGTTCAACATCATTTACCAACTCAACCTGTATCACAGGTACTACCTCCTTCCCAGGCTCACCTGCATCCTCAGGTCAATCAGGGGCAGTCTCAAACACAGCATCCATCGGGTCAGGCAGTAACTGGTTATCAGTCTTATCCACAAACTCAGCCTACCCCGCAAGCTCCCCAGCAGCACATGATGAATGTTCGTCCTCACCAACAGGCTCAGCAGTTTAATCAAATGCAGGGTCAGTTTCCTCAACCTCCTCCCCATATGAATCCAGCTCCTCAAGTTGTAGCTCCAAACCAACAGCAACAACCAGCTCTGTTGCCTTCACCTGCTCAAAACTTGAGCATTCCACCCGGTCAGCAGCAGCAGGGCATTTACTCCCATACTCAACAACCAGGACACTCGGTCCCACAACGAGGAGTCATCCCGCCATTTCAACCGCCGATGCCTCAACAGTATCCAACTCAGCAGCCGTCTTCTGGAGGACAACCTGGATCTGCACATCAAGGTACTTTTGTTCAGCAGCAGCAGGTGCAGTCGCACTTGCGCCCTCATGGTCCTCCTCTTCATCCATTGCAACCACAGTTCCCAACCCATCCACAGCCACAGCAGAGTGTTGGGAGGCCAACCTTTCCAAATCAGGGGATCCCATCACAATTCTACCCACAGTCGGGTGTTCCAGCCCAGGTCAAGTCAATGCAGGCTAGTTTCAACCACAATAACTTGGTCAGTTCCCATAATCAAGCGCAATTCTCTTTGGAGCAACAGGCTGGGGCAACAGTATCAAGTGCGGGTGAGCAGCGACCAGATCTACTGCCTCGAGCAGGTGGTAGAAAGGATGTAGCGTCATCTTTGGGAACTGATTCTATTGAAATGAAGATGGTGAGATCTGAAATTGAGGCAAAGCATCTAGATGATGATCACAGGGCTATAGGGGAACCTGGTGGGTCTTTTGCAGATACATCCACTCATGTGATTCTATCTGAAGCACCGGCATTAAATGATGAAGAGCATTCTATAAAGCGGAAGGTGAAGGGAGAGACCACAGAAAATATGATGGAGCCTTCCCATGGAAAAGGTGCAATTCTTATGGGAGATCAGAAAGACAGTTCTGGTATTGGCCCCATGTCAGAGGAGAATGTGGCACGAGAAGGAAAGGGAAATGTGGATAGCTCATTAAGGAGAAATTCTCTGGTGCAAGAAACTGGTTTGCAGAAGAACTCCAACTTGGTGCTACATCGTTCTGGCAGCGATGGAAAAATTGTACCACAGTCTGGTCAACAAGAGAGAAACTTGCCTCAGCCTCATGTTACTACCTTTACTCATGGGTATGATGATCCTCGGGGTTTCCTTCCTCCTGGAAATGTTCAGACTGGCGGTAGTTTGCAAGCTTCTCATCCAAATCAGGTCATTGATCAACGTAGGCATCAAGCTTCACTGCTTCCTCATGGATCATCCTTTCAACATAGGCCTTCTGCACCTCCAATGTTGCAACAGCCTCCTCTTGGACCTCCACAACACCCACCAATGCCAGGTCACTCTGTATCTCATCATGGTCCTCCTGGCTTTAGTAATTTACCACCTGGTCAAGGCCCTATAGCATCCTTTGGGAGAGGTCAAGGGCAATTTGGCCCCCAATCAGTTCTTCCACAAGGTATGTATAATCAAGGCCCTCCTGCCTTTGGACCTGCTTCTGGAATGGCTCATAAGCAACCTAACAATGTACTTGAGGCTGAAAACTTTCCAAACCAGAGGCCTGTCTTTATGGATGGTAGACAAACTGACAGTAATCTTCCGAGGAACATGGAACGTGTATTTGGACATCCTTCAGAAATCCAATCAAACTTGTCAAGAATGGGCCAGCCTCCTGGATTTGACTCTGCGTTGAAGTCCTTGCCTGATGAACGGTTCAATCCTCCATCTATGGACCCATCTCGTCGTGGTTTTGACCGTGGAGCTTTTGAAGGAGATACTAGAGGATTTCGTGGACCATATCATTCGGATGCTGAGGCTGTGCAAAAGTATGGGGGACGCTTTTCCTCTGGAAGTCCTTTTAATAAAGATCCTCTTGACAAAGAATTTCGTGGATTTAATCCTGACAATGCACCTAAGTACGCAGCTGCCTCATCAAGGAACTTCCAATCATATGATCGTACTGGTGTACTTGGTGAAAGAGCATTAGGTCATCCCGATGACAACCCTGCGAGATTAGGTTCTTCTTTTGGTCGTGAAGGTTTTGAATCGCTGCCAAGTTACAGTCAACGTCATAAGGATGGTTTGACCCATCGAAGCCCAGGTAGAGAGCATTCTGGCATCCCTTCACATGGATTTGAAGGCCTTCCAGGTGTTCAACGAAATCCTCCTGCTGACAATGGTAGGAGGGAGCCACATGTATATGGTGCTGGCAGTTCTTTCCCAGAAGGTAGGTTTCCAGCTTTGCCAAGCCATTTTCATAAGAATCATTTTGAGGACACAAGGAATTTAAGGATGGGTGAGCATTTGAGGAATGGTGGTCTAAGTGGTGATGATTTTATGTCAAGCCATATACGCAAAGGTGATGCTTTTGGTTCTCATGACCTGCCCATGCAAATGCGGATGGGTGAGCCTGCTGGTTTGGGAGCCTTCCACAGCCATACTCGTATAGGAGAACCAGTTGGGCTTGAGTCAATTCGAGGCAACAGGTTTGGTCATCCAAGATTTGGTGAGACTGGATTCAGAAGCAACTTTCCTCTCCAAGGACACCCTAATGATGGAAAGTATACAGTTGAGTAGCGCTGATTTTCAATTCATACTCCGTGCATATTTTGATGAACTACTCCTTATTTGATCATTGCCTTGTTTTGGTTAGCCCAAAGTATATTTATTCTATTCCCAAGGACCATATTGTTTATAATTCTCTTGTTGATATTTTGTATGAAGGGTGACATGGATTCTTTTGAAAACTCAAGAAAGAGAAAGGCAGCAAGTATGGGCTGGTGTCGGATTTGTAAAGTGGATTGTGAAACAGTTGAAGGTCTGGACCTGCATTCACAAACAAGGGAGCACCAGAAAATAGCTATGGACATGGTTCGAAGCATTAAGCAGCAGAATGCCAAGAAACAGAAAATGTGAACATTTATTTGATTATTGTGGGTGTTTCCTTCTCTCTTTTAACCTTTTGATTTATTAGTTTTATTATATCCCTTTTTTGTGACCTTGTAGAAGTTTCAGTGATCGATCCTCAGTCGATGATGCTAGCAAGTTGAAGAATGCCGGTATTGAGGGTCAAGAAAACAAGCATTAAAAAGATCATGTAAATATTTGTTTTAGTATTGTGACTGTTGCTTGTTTTTTCTTTGTTTAATATGATCTTTTTGTTGATTCTGCAGCCAATTCAGGGGAATAATTTCAGCTGAAGGTGATAGCAAGTGGAAAAATGCTGGTTTTGAGGATCGAGAGAGCAAGCATTAAACTTGGCTGTGCGCCGCACTGTTGATTGCCATGACCTGTTTTTCTTGGTATCTATGACTTAGAAATCTAGGTATTACCTTGCATGTCTCTTTTATGCTTTCAAGACGGTTTATGTTACTTTTGCTAAGTTTGTTGGCTATGATCCTGAACCTATATCTAGTGTTTTTTCCTGTACTCTTGTATTGCTCCAACTTCAAACTTATTAGCTTTCCCTCTTTTTCTTCTATGGCTATCATCAATTGCTTTTCATATGGATTCTTAGCTTCCGTCATTTAAGCTGAAAAAGGGAAAAATCCATATGTACAAATACATTGTTGACTTCTCCAAGAACATTATATCTTTCTCGAGATATTATAAAGGCATTTCTCTCAGGTTTTGATGTTTATGCATGTTTTCTGTGGAGAAAAGAAATATTGTGGTTGGCCTAGTATAACAAGAATCCTCTCCGGGTTTTGTCGTTTGGAGGCCTGCCCAAATATGAAATATTAGCCTAATTTTGAGAAGGTTCATTGTGTCTTCGCCATGTCTTGACTGATGACTCTTCTAGGAGGAATGCAATTTCCTGCTGGGTCTAGCCAATGGCATTAGGAGTATATAAAGAAAATGCCTTTTAGAAATATTACTATGAGATTGAGACTTCAAGGTGCCTACAGTATTTTATCCATTTGAAAGGTAAAAGGCAAGGATATATTATGCACTGTTGGATGCAACTTCAAGTAGTTAATTATTTCTATGACATAGGTATGAGCGGGAGTGCTAGTTGACATATTATCATACGAGATTCACTTTATGGCATCATTAAATGCTACTAAGTTATGTCAATACTTGCATGACAAAGGATAGGATGGTAGACATGTAATAGCCAGCAGTATTTGGGAGAAGTTCTTCAGTTGGCTCAGCAACAGTGGTCCATGATGTTCCTCGATATGCTCTATAGTTTGGACCTGATGAAAATAATTGTATATTGCTAACGTTTAAAAAAGTACATGTTAGCCATATCTTGTAGATACATGAGAGAGAGAGAGAGAGAGAGAGAGAGAGAGAGAGAGAGAGAGAGAGAGAGAGGGGAGAGAGAGGGAGAGAGGTAGCAAAATCTTATGTGGGCTGATGGAGAGGTAGGTTTTGTTACCTTGGAGGTGTTCAAATTCATGTTATTTTCATTTGGAGAACTCTATCTATTCTACAAGTCAACTAGCTAGCTTTCTTACTGCCAAAACAAAAAACTGCATGTCAGCGTTATTGAATTTCTACTGGATCTGCTCCTGCTGCATCATGCAATCATACTACGTTATCTCAAAGATGATTCCTAGGTTTGATCTTTCTTTTTTTTTCTTTTTTTTTTTTTTTTTTGGTTTTTGGTGAAATTTCTTCTTACAATAGATCTTTTCAATTCAACCTGTGTTTTTTGGGAGAAGCTGACAAAGAAAGGCCAAAACTTTGTGGAAAGGTTTACTGCACATATTTTGATGTGGTAAGATCGTCATTGACGTAGATTTTTTCAGAATTAAAATCTTTTAATATTCATGAGTAGGTTTTGTATTGGTAATATCATCATCGGCTTTTTCACTTTCAGATTTTATTCCCGATATGGCTCCTGTAAGATGATCCCACCATGAATTCAATAATGAAGATTTTGTATTTCCGAGTTCCGAAAATTTACTGTTGTACAGTGGATAAGCATTATTATTGTACCTATATAAGTAATGGTGTAATCGAAGATAATAAATGGTTGTTAAATCACTTGATCAGATGCTATCGTTTCTGAGTAACAATTGTGTAGTAAAATTCTTATGTTATGATTGTGATTGGCTTATTGTCACATCCCAATAAATTAACAAGATTGTAGATTCGAGAACACGGCTTTACTCAGTATTCATAAAGTTACATAAAATGTTTGGAAATACATTTATAATGGAGATAATCTACAGGAGATAGAAAAGGTAGAGAACCTTGGAAATACTATTTGAGTATTAACTCAGACTGGTATGTTCTTTATCTTGCAAAAGTCATAAGTTGAGACTATTCATGAAGTTACATAAGATGTTTGGAAACACATTTATAATGGAGATAATCTAAAGGAAATAGAAAAGGTAAAGAATCTCCAAAATACTATGAATATAACTCAGATTGGTATGCTTCTTAGCTTGCAAAAGTCATACGTTGAGGATGATTCATGGAATCCAAATGTGGAAAAATTACAGTAATGGTAAGAGGGAAGAAAAAAATTGAAGAGAAAAAAGGTGATAAGAAAAGAGAAGTGAGGAAGAACTTGATATTTTGAGTTACCATCTTGACTAACAAATTGCATTTTACACTGTGAGGTGGAATAGTTTGAACTTTTTTGAATAGAAGTTGGATGATGGCAAAGATGAAGCAGTGAGGGGTGACAATACTATATGGAATTAGGAAATTTTGGAATGGCTGTTGCTGATCGTTGGTCCGATTGGCCTGGTCACTCCATTTTCATATCCATGTTCATCTACCCATGTGATGGCTTTCTTTCGTCCTTCTATTTTATGGTCGAGATATGTCTGCCCACCTTGATCCATCCTTCAGGTCAACCTTACTAGATTCAATCTCACACAAGTGTAACAGTATCTAAGTGAATGTGCTGGAAAAGTTCCTTTTTCTGGTTAGGTGATTAGTAACTGTTAAAGGTTAAGATATGAGATTAAACTAGTTTCTCAAATCATTTTAATCAGCTTCTGCACCAAAAATGAACTAGTGGACTGGCTTTCAAGTGAATAGTGGATCATCTGCACCTTGAAGTTGTAAAATCTTTTATGTAATTTAATGTGAGAGTGGTAAATAAATAATGGTTCATTTTGAATAGGTTCTTTATGGATGCACATAGAGAAGTTTTCGTAGATGTGGCAGAGATGAGGAATCACTGATATAGCGATGTAGTTAAGAATCATAAATTCTTCCCATGTTTTAGACAGTTTTCATGGTTGGAATACATGGGCTGATGTAGTAAAAGTAGTTAATTCTCTTTTTGAGTTGGATTTGACAGGTGGGAAATAGAGAAGGGAAAGAAAATAACTAGTTAATATGATAATTACTATGCATCTTCATATGTTAAAGGAAAGGAACAAGTAGTTGTTGTCTCATTCCTTATTTATGGTATGCATGCATGTTAATAATGGTGGGCAATTAAAGGAAAGGAACAAGTAGTTGTTGTCACATTCCTTATTTATGGTATGTATGCATGTTAATAATGGTGGGCAAGTTAAATGTCGTGGTTGTCCAATTAGTGTGAAGTAACTATGGATTGGACTTACATAGTGATTTCTTGCTATTGCATTAGTTTAATTAATGATCCAACTAATATGAAATGGGATTAAATATGGATTGGAGAGTTTACAGAGTCAGATTTTGCCATGTAAGCAGTGCATTAATTGAGTGACTTGAACCTTCATCACATCCCTTATATGATATCTGTGATCTGGGTTATGGGAGAATTCCAGTATTTCCTACGAGACTAAGTGTTACGAAAAACAATCAATTGTTAGTATGATAATTATTTTGCATCTTCAATTGTTGAAGGAGAGAAACAACAAAAAGGTAGTTGTCACATTCACCTTATTTATAGTATGTATGTATGTTAATAATGGTTGGCAAGTTGAATGTTGTGGCTGTGCAATTAGTGTCAAGTAACCTAGCTATGGATTGGGGACATCTAGTGATTTTGCTAATTAATGATCCAACGAAGTATGAAATGGGGTCAGATATGGATTGGAGAGTTTACACATTCAGATTTTGCCACTTGAGCAGTGCAATAATTGAGTAACTTGAACCTTTTTCTCATTTCTTGTATGATATACGTGATCCTGGGATACTGGAGAATTCAGGTATTTCCTACATGACTAAGCATGATATTAGGATCTTGGACAAATGTAATGAGTTCCTTCCACTCTTACAAGATAAATCAAGCCAAATAAGCCATTAAATAATGGTGGAATGATCCTACTATGGATCTTCCTATGGTTTATAGGAAAAAGCAAAGTCTATATATCACTCTTAAGTCTAAGTTGAATATTGAATTATTAATTATGAATAATTCGAACAGCAATCGAATTTGTTCCAGAAGAATACAAACTTAACAAAGAATCTACTGTGAGCAGTATTTTGTGTTGAATCTGAAAAACGCGATGATATCAATATCTTATAAGTCTTAACAAAAAAATATTATACGCAATAAGCTCTTAAAGAAAAAAAGTCCATAATATTCATCCTGCAAAACTACTTAAACAAATTTTATGTGGTTCTAAGGTTGTAGGCAAATGAGATATATAGATTTCGACCAAAAGAAAAAAGAGATATATGATAGATTGCAATGTGAGAGTGGGAATTTGACATAATGAATGTCAATGACGCAAAATTTTAAACCTATGCATCACGCTACGCCTGATATTCAGAAGTAGAATTTTCATGATTTCGTGAAGCCATTTGTGAAATTTTTATTGTATGATTACAACGCTGAGTTAATTACTCATGATTGGTGCATTTGGAAAAAATCGCGTGTCCACAAAACTCTGCTTGACTTCTTGTTGTGAATAATGAAGCCCTCTAAAATTGCTATAATTTGTGAAGTCATCTGTAATTCTCTACTGACAAAGTTGTCCGTGTCTTCTTGATATGATTGGCTATGGGGCAGTTTTCTTTCTATGGGCAATTGTGGACATGAAATTCTGCTTCTTCCTTGTGTTTTGGCCAGGTTCGTGTTTTCCCTGAATTTTGCAAGATCATTCTGATTATTCTTTTATATCAAATCTATATTTGCACTAGCCATTTCTCTTTATCATCAAAGTGTTTTGATATTGCTATGAACAAATAAAAATTTTCATGCTTAGTGCTAACAGCTTACCAAATAGCATGCTTAGTCCAGTAAGAATGTCTTGTGATTGATAAGAACCATGTTAACTCATAGATTTGGTTGTTATGACAATTTTGTACTGGATTGAAGGCTCCTGAGTTTTCTTCATCATGAGTTTTCTTCATCTTGATGATTATTCTACCAATTAGTTATTTAGAGGGCTATTAGATAAGAGTTGGATTTGTTATGAAGCTAGGGGTGCACTTTTATGTGATAGTTTAATCATAGTGGTAGTACGCTTTAGAACTTTAGTGGACTTGGCCAAATATGTGCAATTACTTCCTGTGGTTTTCATTGTTCAGATGTCTTTTTGGTTGTTCTAAGTAATTTTAATTGCCTTTTTACACTACTTGTATTGGCATTGTTGTTTTGTGCTAAGGGTGCAATACCTGCAGCCACCCGTTACTGCTTATTTTTGTTGCTTTGGAAGAGTTGCTTCCATACACGATCTGGTGATTTCTGTTATGGTTAGAACTGAATGCTTTTAGAATTTCTGGGTCCATTCTGACGGGCAATTAAGCAAATATTTGGGCGAGAATGCAAATGGCTAGGAAGTTGGAGGCACATGTCTGGTGCACCTACTAGTTCTTCGGACTTATTGGACTTTTATTGAGGGAAACTTGTCATGGACCACTTTGTTATCTTGCATTTTTTCTTTCGTTTACTGTATTTTAATTTGTATTTGACCTAGGCATGCATGTATTGATTTTTTTATTTTGATATCCTTTTACCCAAGCATTTTCTTGTGGGAAAATCTGTGGCTTTAGTTGAGGTGCAACTCAACTTCAAGCCTTTTGCTCATCCTTTTTGATTTCTACAAGCGAGAATAGGAAGATCATGAACTAAATTGAGGACTTGAACGAAGGTATCAGGATGTAGTTTTTTTTTGGGTTTGGTATTACTGTATGGTATACAAGGATATCACTTATATGCAGTGGACTTGGTCAATCTCCATTTGACGGCCCTAGATAAGCCATCTAAACATCATATAAATGTATATTAGACATGGAGGAATGATTTGGTTGTGGAGGAAGAGTGCCAGCATATCATGCTGGCTTTGGTTTCCTAAGGCATTGCTTAGGCATAGTGTGTGCAAATTTGGGACTATCCTTCTTATCCTGCCTTGATTTTGGTTGAATCCTTATCTTTTGGATGGCATTTCCTTATAAGAATTTTTGGGCCCTTTCACGTGGATGGATGGAAAATTAGTCTGAAATATGAATAAAATTCTCACACAATGATTTCACGTTTTAACACTCAATTATCCTGACATATGCTAAAAGCAACACCTGAATTTTCCTTGGTAGGTAGCATATTTAACGCAAACATTATACTCTCCTGTTTTTGCCAAGCTAATATGATACGTGAAGGTTTTCTGCCTTTTCAAGGAATGCTTCGAAAAGTGTCCACATTGAGCCAAAGCTTTGTACATCCTTTATTGTCTGTTACGTTTGGTATTTCACTCATGGAGAATGACCATCTTTTCAGTTGTGCCGGGTAGACTATTTCTCTTTTTCTTTTTTGTCGCCTGTCCTTTTCGGTACTTTGGTCTCATGTTGTGGAATGGATTATGTCTTTACCCTTTCTATTGAGCTCGAAATGTTCTGAGGTTTCCATCCTGCGGCAATCTGAGCATGACCAGACCCAGTCCCCACTGCCAAGGCGGAAGCAGGAATACGAAGATGATGAGCACTGAGAGAGTGAAGGAAGGAGGAGAAGGAAGAAAAAATGTGAATTAGGGAAATAGTGTTACTTTTGTCAAGTCATTTCATTGTTGAACCCTATGAGCATGGAAAACGGACATGCCAAGGAATATTAAAATGTCAAATGCATCGAGTTTGATTTAAGTGTGAAGTGCTCAAAGCTTTTGTACTATTCGATTTTTGATCTGTTGATGTTGGCAAGGCAGGCTTTGATCCTGAGCGCTTGTTTCATTTGTGCGGAAGCTTATTCTGCATGTATAGAATTCGATAATGAATGCTTGAAAGTACTGGACGGCAGATTCAGTGTAAGGGAAGAGCAGAAAAGTTCAGATGGCTAGTGTATGTGTGCATCTCTGAAAATTTAGCTTATGGGTTTTTCGGCACAAACACAGTTAGATTGAAGGCATTATAGACATGGAGTGGTGAGGATTAGTATGGCTTTATCAGTTTCAGGTTCTCTTTTTGAAGCGTTTCAAAGCCGGCCCTTAATGTAATGATTTTTGGTATCGAATCTGTGACTATTCTCTTTCAACTCTTTTTGAAAAAAATTCAACGTTTTCGCATTTTATGGGACTTTTGAAATATGGCCTCTCGCTTTCTCCTTTTTCTCTGCCTCACTCATCATAACTTGTAAAATCCCTCTTGGCTCCATGATGACACTTCCAACTTGGCGGGGGCCCCTTTTCGAAAAGGGATTGGGAGCTCGATCTTCGAATGCCCCTTAAAATCTTCGATCCGCTTTCAATTCTAATCGCGCACTAATCTTAGAACTTGGTTTAGAAGATCTTCGTTTTAAGTGCTTGCTTGAAGATGATTATGCTATTTTGAAGTGGACATATATCTACCGAAACAAAATCATATTTCTGGACATATATCTGTCGAATACGATGCTTGCTATTCCAATGTAATTCGATGTTTAACAAAATTGAGTTTGAAAAGATGAAGCAAAACGGTGAGTGAAATAAACGTTGGGAGGTGAAATTACGAGTGCGCCCCTCGAGGCCAAGGCGGTTCACCGTTTCCCGCCCAAGCCGCGATTTTGAAATTCAAAAAATTTAGTACAGCGCATGGTCTCGCATCAACCGTTGGGTTTTTTCTATCCGTTAAGCCTCGAAGTGGCGGCCACCTGGCCATCGATTCTCCCCCACTCATTTCTTTAACATTTTTTTTAAAAAAAAAGAAAAAAGAAAAAAGAAAATCTCTCAACCGTTTGAATTTCGAAGCCCTAATTCTCCCTCTCCCTCTCTCTCTCTCTCTCTCTCTCTCTCTCCTCCATATATAAACGGACAAACCTCCCCCCGTCCTCCATTATTCCTCCTCCATTTCGATCTCTCCCTTCTCTCTCTCTCTCTTCCTCTCGCGTCTCTCGATTCGAGGCCCATTTTTCGAATCCTCTGCGCTTCAATCGTCCGAGCGAAGATGCGTGAGATCCTGCACATCCAGGGCGGCCAGTGCGGCAACCAGATCGGGGCCAAGTTCTGGGAGGTGGTGTGCGCGGAGCACGGCATCGATGCCACGGGGCGGTACCACGGCGATTCGGAGCTCCAGCTGGAGCGGGTCAACGTGTACTACAACGAGGCCAGCTGCGGCCGCTTCGTCCCCCGCGCCGTCCTCATGGACCTCGAGCCCGGCACCATGGACAGCGTCCGCTCCGGGCCCTACGGCCAGATCTTCCGCCCCGACAACTTCGTCTTCGGCCAGTCCGGCGCCGGCAACAACTGGGCCAAGGGCCACTACACCGAGGGCGCCGAGCTGATCGACTCGGTCCTCGACGTGGTCCGCAAGGAGGCCGAGAACTGCGACTGCCTCCAGGGTACGAAAACCGCGTCGTGATAATCTTTTGCTTGCAATTAGGGTTTCGATTTGGGCGAGAATTGATTTTTTTTTTTTTTTCGGTTGTGAATGGACGGCAGGGTTTCAGGTGTGCCATTCGTTGGGAGGAGGTACCGGTTCGGGAATGGGGACGCTGTTGATCTCGAAGATCAGGGAAGAGTATCCCGACAGGATGATGCTCACTTTCTCGGTCTTCCCGTCTCCGAAGGTGTCGGACACTGTTGTGGAGCCCTACAACGCCACTCTGTCCGTGCACCAGCTCGTCGAGAATGCCGACGAGTGTATGGTTCTCGATAATGAGGCCTTGTATGACATTTGCTTCCGCACGCTCAAGCTCACGACTCCTAGCTGTGAGTTCCTTCTTTCCTGAAAAGGAAGTCTCATGTATCTTTTTTGTTCTTTTGTTATACATTAAGACGTGTTTGTCGGCGTATGGTCCTGTTTGAAATAGATCGTTCTTTTTTAGATGATGAGTACGCAGAAAATCTGTTAGTGAATAGTTGAGTGTCATGTTTATGTGATGGATCTAAATTGATTAGATGGTTCTTTTAGATGATAAGAACGCAAGAAATCTATTTTTGAATAGTTGAGTATTGTGTTTATCTGATGGATCCAAATTAGATAGATGGTTGAATTAATTTTGGGAGATATTCTTGCTGTAATTGGTGAAGAAATATTTGGTGCTGGTGTGGCGTATTTTTGTCTTGCATTTAGGCTTATTTGTGAACTGAGCAAACGTTTTGCGCGTTGGGTTGTTGCAGTTGGAGATTTGAATCACTTGATATCTGCAACAATGTCTGGAGTTACCTGCTGTTTGAGGTTTCCGGGGCAACTCAACTCTGACCTAAGGAAACTTGCTGTGAACCTCATACCCTTCCCTCGTCTTCACTTCTTCATGGTTGGGTTTGCTCCGCTTACCTCTCGTGGGTCGCAGCAGTACAGAGCCCTCACAGTCCCTGAGCTAACTCAACAAATGTGGGATTCCAAGAACATGATGTGCGCAGCGGACCCGCGTCACGGGCGTTATCTCACCGCCTCTGCCATGTTCCGTGGAAAGATGAGCACCAAGGAAGTGGATGAGCAGATGCTCAATGTGCAGAACAAGAACTCCTCCTACTTTGTTGAGTGGATCCCCAACAACGTGAAGTCGACTGTCTGTGACATTCCGCCCACTGGCCTTAAGATGGCGTCGACATTCATTGGCAACTCGACTTCGATTCAGGAAATGTTCAGGCGTGTAAGTGAGCAATTCACCGCCATGTTCAGGAGGAAGGCTTTCTTGCATTGGTATACTGGGGAAGGAATGGATGAGATGGAGTTTACTGAGGCAGAGAGCAACATGAACGACTTAGTCTCGGAGTACCAGCAGTATCAGGATGCGACTGCTGATGATGAGGAGTACGAGGAAGAGGAGGGTGATTACCAGGAGGAGGAGATGTAGTGAAGGACATCCGATTGGTTGTTGATCTCAGTTGGAGAAGTTGCTATCATGTTATAGCAGCCATTCTTTCTAACCTCAACTTCCAGTTGCTGGTTTGTAGAATGTGAAGTTAGTTGATGTGGGGGGAGAAAACTAAGTACAATATTTTAGCTATTTCTGTAACCTGCAATTTTACTTTTATATGTTAGACAAGAGCCTTGGAGTTCCTATTATCTTTTATAAATTGATATTGCATTCAGTAAGGCTAGATTTTGTGGCAATTTTCATTTTCTTGATTCCCCATCAAGTTACTGATCCCTTTGCTTGCTAAATTATGGTTGGTGACTGAATAGTCGTCAACTCATCAACCTTTGAATTCTTGTCGTGTTGGCTGCTATGTGATAAATCTTATATGTGCATAGATTACAAAGTCAGCCTTGAGTACAAGAACGTCTATGAATGTATTTGAATTTTGTTTACAAAATTACTGATCCCTTTGCTTGCTGAATTATGGTTGGTGACTGAATAGTCGTCAACTCATCTTATATGTGCATAGATTACAAAGTCGAGACTTGAGTACAAGAACGTCTATGAATGTATTTGAATTTACTTTACAAGATGGTAAATTTTGCTAATCCTTCATTCTTTTGTATTGTTTCGACGAGCTGCATATTTTGATCATATGGGTCCTAAGGCCAAAATATCTTCGCTGCCTGGGACGGCCAAAATATGGGTCCTAAGGCTAAACGTTAAAAATGGCTCTGAGATGCTTGAACCATCATCTTTATGAATCTTTTGATAGGCTTCCGTGTGGCACATTGGAGAGACCGAAATGATTTAAAATTGTTGATTTCGTTGCCACCAAACTAAACTTCCCCTACGGTTGTCTCATGGATTGTCATCGAATTCCATGGGAATTACGGTACAGAAACAGGCATCCCTTCACCACTAGCTTCCAGTTTTATATTCATACCGAAGGTTCTTGTCACATAAAGGTCTCCAACACCTTGAGCTATATAAACTAGCATCCTTCAGAGAGATTCCTCACCAGCAAAGGAGAAGTTGCTACGCAGCCAAGTGCAACAAGCAAAGACGCCGAGATCTCTCACTTGCCCGCGTTTTGTCGTAGCAACAGGCTTCCTCTTCTCCTCGAAAATGGCCTTGATTCTCTTCCTCGCCTTCTCGTTCTTCCTCCAAGGAGCTCTGGGTATAACCCTTGCTTCTTCTTTGCCATAGTGTAACTGTGACTAGCTATTTGATTTCTCGACGGAGCCATCTTTTTTTTTTCCTTATGTTTTTCGTTGTCAGGTAACATTGCGTGCGAGCAGCTACCTACGGAACTCTGCTCGTTCTCGATTGCATCTGATGGAAGGCGGTGCGTCCTGGAGAACTACTTGAGCCTGATGGATGGGAAGATGGAATACGAGTGCCAGACCTCTCAGGTGGCTGTGGATATCATGCGCGAGTGGATCGAGACCGATGATTGCATCCGTGCCTGCGGAGTGGATAGGCAGTCTGTTGGCATATCTTCAGATGCTCTCCTTCAGCCTTCCTTCACTGCCAAGCTCTGCTCACCGGCATGTCACCACAACTGCCCCAACATTGTTGATCTTTACTTCAACTTGGCCCTCGGCGAAGGTAATTCCCAACTGCAAATTAATCCACGCCATCTGCTTCCAAACAACATTGTCCTCCTGAAATCTTCACCATCACTGACTCTACCATCGATTTTCAACAGGTGTCTATTTGGCGGATCTCTGTGAGGTGCAACGGAGCAACCCGAAACGAGTCATGAGAGAGGTTCGAGGTGCCGGCATAGCATCCGGTCCCATGAGTGATGCGCCTATGGGGAGTCTTTCTGGTGAATATTATGAGATTGGAGATGCCCCTGCTGAAGCTCCCATGTATTACTAGGGGTCATACTTATATATGTTTGTGGTTCATGTTGTAGCTGTCTAGTTGCCTTGGCTTGTGACGAGCATGCCATGTATTGCCTATAGATATGGGAATTGCAAGGTGCTATGTCACCTAAAACTTCTATGGTATTATGCTATTATGGCAAATACCTTATTTGCCAAATATAGGTTTTGTCAAAGCAGTGAGATTATCATTATATGTTTGATAATTCGTGAATCAGATTAAAGTTTTGATATTAACTAGAAAAATGATTAAGAAAATTATAATTAACGAACACACTTAATCTCAGCCCCCCCGGTCATCGTCCTGATAATTCTCATAATTCTCTGTTCCTCCTCAATAGTTGCTATTCTATAATTGCTGTGAAAAACTGCTACTCCTCCTCCATTGATGCGAACAAGGCATAAAGCACACTTCTTCATCAGGCAAGAATGTGCTTGATCGTCGAAATGCATGGTATTTGCCAGGGAAAAGTACAAAAATGTCATAAACCTATTACATTTGTATTAATTTAATTTTAAATTTTTAAATTTGACCAATTCAATGTTAAACTTTTTTTATATAGATACCAATTCAATCTATCCAGCTAGTTTAGGTTAGAAACGTGAAGGTGATTTCAGTTGTCCTATGTGGCACAATCGATGCTCATGTAGATTTTTCTAATAAAATTTTGAAATTTTTTTTATATTTTTTGTTTTTATGTTATTTTTTATTTTTTCCTCCTGTTTTTCATTTCATTTTGGTTGGTAAGGTTCGCGAACCCCTACCTTGGGTGAGGGAGCAAAGGCCCTTGCCAGATCTAGGCCGTCAAAATGAAAGAAAAAATAAAAATAAAAAAGAAAAAAATATTAAAAAAATCAAAATTTAAAAATGTTCACATTAATATCGTTCGTGCTTGCGTAAGACGGCCAAACATTTACATTAGCAATTTCTATTGAAATTAGCCGGATGAACGAATTGATATCAATATGAAAATGTTTAAGACTAAATTAATTTAATCAAGAAAATTCAAAACTTAATTGATGCCTTGGTTTAAGACTTTTATGATAATTTTTTGTATTTACTGCTATTTGTGTTTTGTTTTCTAAAAACCATGCCCAATTTGGTTATGGGAAAAAAAGAAAATGAGGCCCTATCAAAGATTGTAGGAAAATGGAATAAGAATTTGTGTCGCATCGTCGGTTGAAGTTCTACATTTCATAAAACAAGATATGAAACGATTATTCATGCAAATGCACACTAATATCCGGTTCAGAAGGCATTTTTCGACCGGACGAGCTACTTCTCCGTTGGTCATTAACTTCATCGCTCATTGAATTGCCTCGTCATCGGGCTTCCTTCTTGCATTTCAATCCGAAACCCAGGGGGAACAAGGGATCATAAGAATTAGCTTTATGGTCCATGGGCAGTTGTTCAACCGTTCTAAACCACGAGACTGGTAATTGACCTTCAAAATCATAGTCGCCGAAGACCACATCTGTGATGCCTGTTCCTTCGGTTCCAGGTAGCCAAGCAGCAACAAGAGCATCTATCTTCTCCAGAACATGTGGTTCTATGACCAAGGGTCTTCCAGAGACGACAAGTACGAGTGTAGGTATTCTCTCGGCGACTGACCTTATCACGTCCGTTCCGTTGAATGGGATTGCAAGTTCGGCGTTATCACCCAGAGTTTCTGCATAAGGACCTTCACCAACAGCAACAATGGCGAAAGTGTAATCATGACTTGCTAATGTGGAAGGAGATGGATTTTGCTCGTAAATCACTTCTGTGTTGCCTCCAACTGCTTCCTTGATTGCATCTAAGATAGTCGTACCTATAGAAGAAAATGTTTCATGTTCATCAGTAATAAATGTAACATCACTTTGAATGAAGGCATTATGAACAAGAGATGTCTGAAATACAGTTGGCGGGTTCAATATTTTTCAGACACAGCTCTACACGATTAGCGATTTAGCGATTTATATCTTCCTCATGTTTCTCAAGCATAAAGCTAAAAGGTGGGTTCAATGTATATAACTAGGACATGAAGATAGCCAAAATAGCATATCGTATCACTAAAACCTAAAGAGAGGTCAACATGGTGAAGAAAAGAAAGCTCAAACGCAGTAAAGATACTGCAAAGTATCACAAAAAAATTCTCTTTGCGGGGTACTCATACACAAGTCTGTTGATATCCAGAGACTATCTGTACTCCTATTTCCATGAGTCATGCATCCACTTTCATCCAACGCCAAAGTAAATCTCTTTTACTCAAAGCAAATATGGTGTGCAATTTTAACCATAGGTAAGATATAGGGAAGGATGGATACCGATTGTGATCCTGCCACTGCTTCCCTGCCAAGCGATAGTCCACCCTCCACATTGATAACCCAGATCATCAGCATGACTTCCTGCAACCAGAATTTTCTTTGCATTTTTGTCTAATGGGAGAAATGGTTTCATAGGATCCTTCCCATTTTTCAACAATACCAACGACTTTCGAACTGCTTCCCGTGCTAATTCTCTATGCGACTGCCAAAAGATGATTAAGGTCAGACTGTTTGTCCAGGCCAAAGTAAAATATACTTACTAATACATCCAGGCCGAACAATTTTAGATATATCACTGGACATCTTAAAAGACAAAAGATCCAATTTTAAGAAGTATCCCAGAATTTCATTTAATATTCAGCTGCTGTAAAATATAATAAAAATACTATGAGTGCCCAAAACTTGGCCTTGATGAGATGGTTGAGCACATCTGCATAATTCATGACAGCTAAAGTATATCTCTAACATGGAAAATCCTTAGAACTTACCTTGCAACCAACAATCTGAAGCAATGATCTATCAGAAAAAGGATGCTCAAATAGACCAGATACAAACTTGACTCTCAGTATCCGTTGAACCGCATCATCTATTCTGGACATTGGTACTTCCCCTGATTCAGCCAAGGCTATCAAATCCTCTGCAAATTGTTCATGTCTAAAAGGCACCATAATCTGAAAAAAAAAAAGATGTACGGGTTACCATATAAATCGGACATTATGGATCTCACTTAATAAATAGGGAAAAAATTACGAAAAACCCAAACTTTGCTCAAAGTGACAGATTTACCCAAAACTTTTATTTTTTGACGTGAAAAATCCTGAACTTTGCCAACCGTGACAGATTTACTCAAAATGGAGGGAAGCTGGTGTCCGGCGAGGGCTGCCCTTGCCGGCATCGGGTGAGGGTCACCCTCGCCTGGGTTGGCAAGGGCCGCCTTCACTGGCGTCGGGCGAGGGCCTCCCTCGCACCCTCGCCCAGATCTAGCGAGGGAGGCCCTTGCCTGACATCGGTGAGGGCACCTCTCGCTTGACACAAGCGAGGGCCGCCCTCGTCGGCGCCGGGCGAGGGCCTCGCCCTCGCCGGTGACGGGCGAGGACGGCCCTCACCATATCGGGCTAGCGGTGCCCTCGCCTGACGCTGGCGAGGAGGCCCTAGCCAGCCCAGGCGAGGGCGACCCTTGCCCAATGCCGGACCTCAGCTTCCCTCTGCCGGCTTAGCCATGGTCGGTGGAGGGAAGAAAAAGAAAAAAAGAAAAAAAAAAGAGGAAAAATAGGAAAAAAAAGACAAAAAATGTCATTGATTGGGTAAATGCGTCACAATTTAAAAATTTGGGATTTTTCACATCACAAAAAAGAAAAAAAGGATAAATGTGTCATTTAGAGTAAAGTTTGAAGTTTTTGGTGGTTTTTTCCCAAATAAATATCATCGTTTCTATTTGGTCTTTACCATGTCCATCCCAGCATTAACTGCCAGAGAAATACTCTGACGGTAGTTTGAGCCATGAGGTTGACTGAGTCGGTCAAGCCCTTCCCAGTCTGAAATGACAAAACCCTGCATCAACATTTCTGTCACATCATTTGAGTGATCCCATCTATGAATCTCAATCTGTTATAATAAAGTAGAAGAATTGCAAATCGTTCCAACAAAATCTAGCGACATACAATCTTCCAATTTCTTTGTGTCGATTGACAAGCTCTGCCATTCAGTAAATGAATTCACTGGCATTCCTCACCTTAAAACCAAACTTATTTTTCAAGACCTCCGTCAGGAGAAAATAGTCAGTATGCAGCCTGCGCCCATTCCAGCCAGAGTAGGATGCCATGACTGTGCAAACACCTTGGGAGATACAATCCAAATAGGGAGCCATATGTATCCTTTCTAGATCTTCATAAGACGTTACAGTGTTCCCCTCATTTACACCTTTTTCAGTTCCTCCATCTCCAACAAAATGCTTGGCACAAGCAATAACATTGTTTCTGGTGTCAAATGAGAAAGAGAAGATGACTTTGTTCGGATGTAGAGAAATAGTGAGTTATGGGAGATTAAGAAGTGAGAGAACTAAAGAGCATAGTGACATATAACTACATGAAATTATGGCTGGGAAGAGTAAAGGTGGTTGAGAGAGAAAAGTAGATGAAATATTGAGTGTTTAACGCCGGTCCTCAACGTGCTAAAAAATACACAATAGGAAAAGCGGCATAGAGCACACTGGCAGACATACTTTCAACAAAGAAAAGCAAAGACCAATGGCACCTCATCCCTCATCTACCAGCTTTCAAGCAAATTCCTAGAATGCTATCACGAGCCAATCAAAAATTAGGAATCACCAGAAAGCATCTATAATCATGAGGTCTATATCACTTTTCCAAACTGACATGACATAGGTAGATCATTATGTAAACTGGAAAGGTTCAAATACCAGATAAGGTCTATCTTTACCTTCCAGCTACGAAAGGATAGCCCTTTGGGTGCCCTTGGGGTGGCTGGCCCTGCAAACCCGTTACTATTGAGGTCATCTTTTTAACTATATCAGTGTCTTCACTGTAGCTCTCATAAGATCTTCCCCATCTGGGATCTTTCAGCACCTGCCAGAAGCCATTCAACTAAAATTCTCAACAAACTAGGATTAACAGTGAAAATAAAATGATGAGAACAGAAGATTTGTGAAAAGAGAAGAGATAATCATTGTGGATTTGGAACCAAATCGATAGCTTGAACTTGATGTCAAATAACTCTTGAAGACCATCCCCATGACAAAGATTTGGGTTAACATAATTGGAGCCATTATGGTAATTGAAAAACAAATTTGCAGCACTTCCTTATTCAATTTGTCCATGTGAACTTCGATAAGGTAGAGTAGTGAGCTGTCAAAGCTACACTAGCTAACAAAATCATCGACGTCATGGCTTTACCCCTCAAACGAGAATTTGTCATCTAGCTGGTGAGCCTTGTTATAGAGAGATGAATACTAGTGCGTAGAAATAAAGCGAAAGAAATCACTTACAGCCACACATGGAGCAAAAGTATAAGGAATGCCACTTGCTCTGACTTCAAGTGCAGTTGCGACCCCAATCCTCCGAACCAGCTCTCCATCTCTATCAATTGTTTCAAAAAATTAGGTTGTTCAACAACAAAATTATTATGACAACCCTGTGTAGGCCGTTTGGTTTGCTTTTGCCACTGTTTTGGCTTTCCTCTGCTCTTGTGTAGGTGGTCTTGTTTTACCTTGGCACCCTTTCACTCACTTTGACTATTCTTGTCCTCGTGAGCGTAAGTTTTTGGTGCCGAGTTCTTGTTGTATAGCTTTTTGCTTCGCTTTGGCTTTAGTTAATATAATTGTTACTATTTACCAAAAAATAATAATTTATCATGACAAAGTAAAAAACAACAACACATGACAATGTGTATATTAGTTGCGACCATAACATATCAATAACCCATCTACCACTGTAAAAGGATAGTTTAGTTCCTTTATAACCCATTTTTCTGTCGATGCCCCGCATATCAACTGTCATTTTGTTCTTAAACTGCCAGTCCTTCCTCTCCATTCCATCGATCCCTAAGCAAATCCTCAGAGACTATTGACCGAAATACTAGTAACATTAGAGAGGACAGCGAGTCCAAACCTTTTCTCGAAGCCTCAGAAAGGAAGTAAACGAAACTGACCTAGTGGCTCCAAGGCCAATGTTGTGAGGGAATATCGTGGCGCCGTATATAGTATTGTTGCCATGAACTGCATCAATCCCGTAAATAAGCGGTATTCCCAGGCGGGACTCCAGCGCCGCCTTTTGGAATCCATCCACCATGTCGGTCCAATCGGACAACAATGCTTGCTCAGATGACGCACTTTCTGCTACCCCAAATGGTCCACTGCCTCCACCACTAAGTACACTCCCTGCACCAAAACCTCATCATTCACTCGAATTTTTCTCCACGGCGAAACCGGACCAAAGAAACCGACTTTCGGCAACGGAAACGCCGTGCGCATTGGCGCATCGTTCAGATTGAACCGGACCGGAACCACTCTTAGGCTCACGAAGTCGGCAACGAAGGCGCGCGCATGCAAATGAACTGGCGACTCAAACTAGGCCCCGGCGAACGGAAGTCAAAAAAGAGGAGGCTTACCGATGGAGAGGCCGGAGAGCACGGAAGGAGTGGTGACGCGCCTCTCGATTTGGGTCATCTGGCCGACCTTCTCCTGCAGGGTCATCCGGGAGAGCAAGTCGTTGACTCGATCCTCGATGGCGGCGTTGGGGTCCTTGTACACGCACCTCGCGTCCTCGGCCGAACCCATCTCTCTCGGCTCCCTGCGAACCAGCCGCCCGCCGTATCCGAAGACTCCGAAGCTTATCCGATTCGAGGGACTACGATCGGCATGGTTCGCGTGGGAGGATTAGGTGCTGGAGTGAAGCGCGGAAGCAAAATAATGCAGGAAAATGTCGTGACGAGGAGACTGAAACAGACCGGTTTTTTAAATAAGCGGGAAAAGGAGGGTAGATGGAGGAGACAAGCACGAAGAAAGTGCAGCAAGCAAACAAACAACGTTGCTAACTAACGTTCACGGTGGCGCTCGGTAATTGCAAGTCGAACCGTGTATGGCTCTTTTAACTGTAGGAGACTGCTAGTTAATCATTTGTGTTGCGAAAGGGGAGCGATTGAATAATAATATAGATAAAAGAAGAAAATAAATTGGACATCAGATTTAGGTGGTTTGGTCCTAAAGATCTATACCTACAGGGAGAACAACGACGAAATTTCATTATAGATCAAGTAATATAAGAAGATTATACACTCGAGTCACTCAAGCACTCTCTCGGTATTTTCCAAACCCCAATTACACCCGACAATTACACCTGATAACGCATGTAGTATTTAGCCCCGAAATTCCTCAAGAAATAATCTCTCAATCTCACAAAAAAATTATACACAAATCTTATCACAAGATTTAATTTGCTTGAATACTAAATTTTCTTTGATGTAATTCACGAACAAGAACGGTAAAAAAAATCCCTCCAAGCGCTCGACGACAAGATGACGCTTCAAGAACACTTCTTCATAATCAACTTCCTATCACCCACGGCCATATATATATATAAGTGAGACCTTTATTCTTTTGCCGATTTCTCATAGGATTCTGTTTTTTTTTTTTAATTTTAAATGATCCAAAAGATATCTTTATATATTTTAAACAAGATACAAATTCAAGTGAAATTTGGACTTTCCTATTTTAGTGGCCAACTTCTCCAATGCAGATTCAAGTTTTGAGAAGTTAATCTTCGGATTTTCTTTGCTCAATTTCGAACGTCCACAATATATCTAATTCGGAATATTTGGAATTTCGCATTTGACTCAAACTCGAGACATATTTTAACAATCTCAACCTTAACTCGACGTTTGAGTCAAGTCGCAATGACTTCGCTGAAATTCAAACTCTCTTGCTACTCTCCCATAGCCCCACATAGCCCTGATGGACTCAATTACCACAGATATTATCCAAGTCCATGCCTCGTTTGAACTTCGTCATAATTGAAGACCTCATCAGAATACCAACTTCACATGCACCTTTAATTGCTTCACAAGGATTTTTTGACGTAACATCTTGCATCCATATCTGTCAGGAGATTGAATACGTATATTATTAATTTTAGCAGTTACGACAACCGTTGACTCTATAAGCTCCATCTTATTACAAGCACCACCTGTGTTGATTACTTTGCTAGTACCCATATACGCTACCTAAAGAGTTTTTGGTCGCAACTCTACCTTAAGCTGAACATCGTTTAGATTTGTTTGAACACTGCTATAATCACTTCTAGTCAGAAGTATTGGAGACTCGACAAACATAACTTCTCTGCTAATAATAGGTGAATTTAACTTTGGGCACCATAATTGATAATCCCTCTCACCTCGTGCATAGCTTAAGAATATGCACTTTCTTACCTTCCATCGAGCTTACCATCACTCGTTCGAATATAACATGGGCAATCGAATATATTAAGAACAGAATAACTAGCAACGTTACCTGACTACACTTTTTCGAGAGTTCCATATCCAATCGTAGTCGATGGGGATCTATTCATCCAGTAGCACGCCGTACTTAGCGCATCAGCTAGGAATATCCTAGTCATACCAGCACTAGAGAGCATTTTATGGGCTGTCTCTAGTAATGTTTTGCTCATCAACATATTGTGGTTCATTAGCATTAGTGCGGTGTTTCATTAATACCAACATTTATGCATAATTCGTTTAACAACTTCGAGCAAAATTCCATGTTACTGTCAGTTTGCATATGCTTGATCATTTTACTAGCCTCCTTTTTGATTAAAGCTATCAACTACTTGATTATGAAAATAGTATCAAATTTGTGCCTAAGCACAAATACCCACATCTTTATTGAGTAATCATCAACAACTGTTAGCATATATCTAGCATTTTTCCTCGAAGGAAACCACGACAACCCGTGAACACTCAAGTGAATTAACTCTGCAATTTCTGTGGTTTCTTTGATAGTCGTATTGAACTACACTTTCTGCTGTTGATCTAAATCACAGCACTTGCATACATTTAGTTTGTTAGTAACATAATCACATAACAGATTTCTTTTACTTAAAACCTTCAGGCTTCTCTTGCCAATGTGCCCCAAACACATATGCCACAATTCAGACTCTCGAACAGATGCATCTGATGTCTTTGGCAAAATTTGTCACCGTTTCACTTTGAAGCTCATACAAGCCACTGTGCTTGATTCCTTTCATTATTATCGAAGCACCTCGAACAATTTTCAGAATTCCACATTCTGAAATATATCGATACCCAGCTAAATCCAATGCACTCAAGGAAATTAAGTTCTTTTTTAACTCTGGAACATGCCTTACTCTAGTCAATGTCCTCATAATACCATAATGCATTCTGATTTTAACATTGCCAACACCGATGACATTGCATTCAGCATTGTTCCCCAATTACATTTTACTATTATCCATGCATTGATAAGTAGTAAATCGGTTTTTATTTGGTGTAACATGAAAAGAACAACCAGAATCCATAATCCACCCATCAAATGACGAATAATCAGTGATAGACAAGACATAATCGGTATTATCTGCTCCAGTTGCAACATTTTTAGCAGAATCAATTATAATTCCCTTACCTTTCACATTCTTCGGCTTCAGGCAATTCCTTCTAAGATGTCCCCTCTTGCCGCAGTTCCAACAGACAACATCACCAGTCCTAGACTAATTACACCTGTTTATATTAGTACTACTTTTACCCACATGTGTTCTAGATCTTCCTCTATTTTTACCTACTAAAGTAACATATATAGGTTCTCGAGATTCTCTTCTACGGATGTCCTCATTCAGAATCTAATCTTGAATCTTATCAAACGTCAAACTTGTTGATTTAGAGAAATTACTAACGACAGTAATAGTAATATTCAAACTATCAGGCAATGAGGATAACCGAATCAAAGCATGTATCTCATCTTCAAAGTCAATCTCAATTAAACTCAATTGACTAACAATCACATTGAATTTATTGATATGATCTGCAACTGACGCACCTTCGCTCATCTTCAAATTAAACAGACGTTGTATCAAATAGACTTTGTTGATTGTAGATGGCTTCTCGTCCATATCTGATAGGGCTTGCATCAAATCAGTAGTGGTCTTCTCCTTCAAGATGTTAAACGCGACGTTACGAGCCAACGTCAGCCAAATAACTTCTTAGCTCGTCTATTCAGCAAATCCCAATCAGCTTACTTCATCGACTCTGGTTTCTCCCCAGATAAGGGCAAGTGCAGTTTCATTTGGTAAATATAATCTTCAATCTGCATCTTTTAGAAACTAAAATCATTTCCATCAAATATGTCGATTCTCACTTTTACTTATTCTATCACCATTGATTCGCGCCAACTTAGCCAAATCTAGCTTTGATACCAATTGTTGCGATAAGACGATCGATTGAACAATAATATAGATAAAAGAAGAAAATATATTGGACATCAGATTTACGTGGTTCTGTCGTAAAGACCTACGTCCACGTGGAGAGCAATGATGAATTTCACTATAGATCAAGCAATATAAGGAGATTACATATTCGAGTTACTCAAATACTCTCTCGGTGTTTCCCAAACCTCAATTACACCCAATAACGTACGTAGTGTTTAGCCCCGAAATTCCTCAAGAAATAATCTCTCAATCTCGCAAAGGAATTATACACAAATCTTACTACAAGATTTAATTTGCTTGAACACTAAATTTTCTTGGACGTAATTCACGAACAAGAACAATAAAGAAAATCCCTTCCAAGCACTTGACGACAATACGGCACTTCAAGAACACTTCTTCATGATCAAACCTCCTACCACCCACGGCCACAAGTCTATATATATAAGTGAGACTCTTATTCTTTTGCCGACTTTTCATAGGATTCTGTTTCCTATCTTAAACGATTTTATCTAAAACATATCTCTATATATTTTAAACAAAATCCAAATCCAAATGAAAGTTTGACTTTTGCTATTTAACGGCCAACTTCTCCAACGCAGATTCGAATCTTGAGAAGTTGATCTTCGAATCTTCTTTGCTCAATTTTGAACGTCCGCAACATATTCAATTCGGAATTATTCGGACTTTTGCATTTGACTCAAACTTGAGACATATTTTAACAATTTGTGCTGTACGTCAGGTGCCATTTTATCTTTCAGAATGTCAACGATTCTGGATAGAGTATATTCGGGACTACCCATTAATGATCAAATGCAACGTTCGATGTGCCTATTTCCGATGATTTCCACTATTTCCCTCGGACTCGCGGCGAGGCTGGGTTTTAATTGGATCCGTTTGGAGTCGGTGCTTGGTCCATTTTTGCTCACCGTTGGTTGCAAGAAATGACACTTATCCCCCGTGATGCCTGAAAGTTCAAGTGTGTTTGAGAATCCTTCACCTTATTTCCATTAGGGAACGTGGAAGATCGGATTTTTCTTCACCGGGTGGTCCGAAATGTGCAAGATTAGTGACGGCGATATTGAAAGAAATATTCAAGAAATTGGATTTTACGATGATATGGCGATTTGAGGGGAATTCACAAGAGATATCAAACTGCAGATGGCCACCTTGTGCATTTGCTATTGAGTTTGCTAAGCTCGATAGCAACCTGAATTTGTGCTCCACCGTCCCCGCTCAATGGGGTTTAGCAACAAATTCCTCCATTCCTCTCTCTCTCTCTCTCTCTCTCTCTCTCTCTCTCTCAATCTAGTGGCCATGGATGGAAGTTTAAAGCTTAGGCAATCATGGCCATGAACTTGAAGCTCTAGTAGCCATTGCCATGACCTTGAGGCCAAGCTGGAAACTTGAGCTGCCTAACCTGCCCTAAGCCCTGGGTTCGAGGTCGAGTTTTGAAAGAAGACGAAGGCAAGGAGGGAGCACAGAGAAGAGCGTGGGAAATCTTTGTGTATTTCATGTATATTCGTTTCAATGTACAAGATCGATATTATAGTACAAATCATGTACAAGAAAAGGCAACCAAATAATCTACAAATTAGATTTGATATTAATTGATCTTGATTGGTTTGAATGATATCCAGAAGTTCTCGCATATCTTCTAACACTCCCCCTCAAGCTGGTGGCTTGTATGATATCCAGAAGATCTCGCGCATCTTTCAACACTCCCCCTCAAGCTAGTGGCTTGTAGATATTCAAGACGCCTAAGATACGCATGCTGTCTCTGACATAAATGTTTGGTGAAGATTTCTGGTTGTTCTTCTGTCCCAATTCCTTGTGTTTCAATCACTCCTCGCTGGATTTTCTCTCGAGTGAAATGGCAGTCCACTTCTATATGCTTTGTTCTTTCATGCACAATAGGGTTTGATGCAAGTTTGAGAGCTGTATCGTTGTTACAGAACAATTTGGTTGGTCCTTTAATTTGTACCCCAGGGTCTCGAAGTAAGCCTCACAACCATACTATTTCACATGTGGTTTTTGCCATGACTCGATATTCTGCTTCTGCTGAAGATAACGAGACAATTAGTTGCTTTTTTGTTTTTCCATGAAAATAAAGAATCCCCCAATTTAATACAGAAATCGGTTATGGACTTTGTGCTCATCAAACAGGTCACATAATCTGCATCACAATATGCAGTCAATCTCATATCACATTTCCTGAAAAGAAGAATCCCAAGTATGGGACATTTCTTCAAATACTTCACTATCTTCAGTGTTGCATTCATATGAGATTGCTTTGGCTTGTGCATGAATTGACCGAGGGTTTGCACTACATAACTTATGTTTGGTCTAGTCATGGTCAAATATATGAGTTTCTCAACGAGCTTCTGATAACCCAAATGATCTCTGAGTACGGGATCATCTTCTTGAGATACTCCAACATTGTAATCCGCCGTAGTTAATTTGACATTTTGTTCAATTGGAATAGCAGCTGGCTTACATCTTGACAACCCTACTTCTGATGTGATTTCCAATGCAAATTTTCTATGGCTGAGAGAGATCCCTTGGTTTGATCGTGTGATCTCAATTCCAAGAAAATACTTGGGTGAACCCAAATCCTTTATGTGAAAGGTTGAGTGCAAGTATTCTTTGAAGCTTTTGATAGCTACGTCATCATTGCCCATAATAAGTATATCGTCTACATATATCATCGAGTATATAGACGACGTACCTTTGGTCCATATAAAAGCAACATAGTCATATCTGGACTGATTGAATCCGACAGCTATCAGAGAGTTAGCAAACTTGGCGTACCACTGCCTGGAGGCTTGTTTAAGGCTATATAGAGATTTGTAGAGACGATATACCCTATTCTCCCCCTGTCTCCATAAACCTTGTGGCACTTCCATGTAAATTTCTTCATCTAAATCTTCATGTAGGAAAGCATTGTGAACATCCATCTGATGCAATGACCAGTCCTGAAATGCCGCTACTGAAAGGAACGAATGAACTGTAACATCTTTGGCTACCGGGGAAAAGGTTTCGTGATAGTTAAAACCTTCCCGCTATGTGAAACCCTTGGCCACTAATCGGGCTTTGTATCTTTCAATTGATCCATCTGCTTGATACTTAATCTTATAGACCCATTTGCATCCAATTGCCTTGCAATGAGAAGGTAAATGAACAAGTTCCCATGTTTGGTTATCCACTAAAGCTTGGAGTTCTGCTTCCATAGCTTTTTGCCATCGCGGATCCGTGCATGCCTCATCATAGTTGGATGGTTCTCACTCTTCAGATATGCGAGTAATGCAATATCAATGTTTCGGAGATAATCGATCAAAGGAAACATAGGAAGAAATGGGAAAATGAATACTTGGTGAGTTCCACGCACCACATATGTAGTCTTTGGTCCAAGTTGGCGGGCGTGTGGCTCGTCCAAAACGTCATGGTGGATCGTGCTTTGGAGGTGAATGAGCTTCTGGAGATACGAGGTGAGACGAGTCGTGTGTATCCATAGCATTAGAACTTTGGTCTATCACTTCCATGAGAGGAGTTAGTTCCGTGGTTGAGTCGGATGTCAGAGGATTCCTTGTAGTCTCTGGTGAAGGAAGACATATCCTAGATTTTTGAAGACTTCCTCAACATGAGAAGAAGGAGAAGGCCCCTTATTCGTGCTTGATTCTTATGTAGCGAATGGGAAGACATTTTCTTGGAACAAGATGTCTTTGCTAACAGAGAATTCTCCCTTTTGGAGATTAGGATATCCCATGAATATGCAGCGGCGTGCACGAGGACCCATCTTATCCCTAGGTCCTACTATTGTAGCATAGCACAAACACCCAAAGACCTTCAGATGACTCAACTCTGGTTTCTTGCCAAAAGGTAATTCGAAGGGAGTTCGTCCGTCAAGTACATTAGTCGGTGTGCGATTGATCAAATAAGCTGCAGTCAATACGCAATTTCCCCAAAAATTGTCTGGAATAGAGGCTTGAAATCAAGGCCCATGCAACTTTTAATAGGTGGTGATGTTTCCGTTCCACTATTCCATTCTACTGTGGTGTATAAGTACACGAACTTTCATGTAATATCCCTTGAGAAGAAAATAGAGCAGCACATTCATAATTGAAAAATTCTCTTCCATTGTTTGTTCGGATCCGTTGTACAGTTTTTCCAAATTGAGTCTTTGACAGGGAAAGGAAAGTCCTCAAATTGGATGAAACTTGACCCTTAGATTGCATGAGAAAAATCCATGTGGCTCTAGAAAAATCATCCTCAATGGTGAGGAAGAACTGAGATCCATCATGGTTTGGTGTATGATATGGTCCCCAAACATCAATATGAAGTAACGAAAAAATACTGTTTGCACGACTTTTGTTCAATGGAAAAGGAACACGCGATTGCTTTGCAAGCGGACAAACATGACATTGAGGATAAGGAAATGAGGAACTATGGCCCATTCTGGAATGTAAAATAAAATTCTCATCATTGGCAGTCAAATTACACAATGATTTCTTATTACAAGGAATGTTGGATAAGTCAAGCTCATTGGATGAACTATTCCAAAAAAAAAACCCTTGAGAGAGGTTATCCCAGTCCATCAGTTTGCTAGTCAAAAGGGCCTGAAAGAGACATGTATCAACATTGAAAAGAACTCGGCACAAATTTTCCTCACAAGCTCTAGACACGGAAATGAGATTAAATTGAAAACCCGGGACATAAAGGACATTCGTGAGAATAATCTAAGGGCTAAGATTAACTATCCCTGTTATAGTGACGTGGGTAATGTTTCCATTTGGGAATTGGACAATAATGTGACTATCCAAGTTTTCATGAATAATAGAAAATGGACCCTTATCACATGCAATATGATCATTGGCTCCTCAATCAATAATCCATGCATTTCTTAATATTGTATTTATCAAGCAATGAGAAATACCTGTGAAACTGTTTCCTTTGTTGGGAATCTCTAATTTTTGTAAAACTTGCATCAATTGTTGATATTGCCCATGGTTGATGGGTTGATTTGCATCTCCTGATCCAGTAATTTGATAGGCTGCTACTGATATTTCCTTTCCCCTTTGTCTCCGACGAGGTAAGGCGTTGGCTTTCTTCCTGCATCCCCAGCTGAAAGATTCGGCCAAGGGGCGGTGCAGGCTCCATTGCTAAGATCTGCGACCTGAAAGTGAGGTAAGAATCGCTCAAGATTAGGAGAAAACATGTGATACCATGAAAGAAGACGAAGGCAAGGAGGGAGCACAGAGAAGAGCATGGGAAATCTTTGTGTATTTCATGTATATTCGTTTCAATGTACAAGATCGATATTATAGTACAAATCATGTACAAGAAAAGGCAACCAAATAATCTACAAATCAGATTTGATATTAATTGATCTTGATTGGTTTGAATGATATCCAGAAATCTCGCGTATCTTCCAACAAGTTCCATGGCCAAAGTGGCCATGAGCCTTGAGGAGAGGGGTAATGATGAGAGAGAACGTAGGCATTAATCGACAAGTGAGACCCATTTTAAAGAAAAGACAAAAGAGAAGTAGAGAGGAAGGGAGAGAGTCGTTAGCAATGGAGAGGAGGACAGAGAGTAACAATGAGATAGAAGGAAAGCATTAATTAATTAAGTAAGACCCATCTTGCCATTTAGTTGAGTGTTTGGCCGACAACGTGGAATATGAGATGCACCTAATGTTTTCTTGAAAGTTCGGTGCGTTTTGGAATCCTTTGCCTCATCACTTGCTTAAGTTAGGTTTAAAGGTTTACCTAAGCAAGCTTAGCTCCCACACGTAGGAGGTCTAGCCTCCCCAGCCAAGTCTACCAATGCTTGTCCACGTCTTAAGGAGAGGCGGCGGGCTGCTTGGGTTTGCCTAATATAATGCCTCGGGGACACGGCACCTGAAGCTAATCTGATATTTTTCTTCTTGGATTAGCAGGGAATATGGGCCACAGTCAAGTGAGGTCTCCCACCCTAGGGCGGATCTCCCACTTGTTTAGAAGATCCTTGAGTCTTCTAAGGATCTACTCAGGTTTGAGATGCACCTAATATTTTCTTGAAAGTTTGGGTGCGTTTTGGAATCCTTTGCCTTAATAGGGAAAGTGGGAAATCGCATTTTGTTCACTGGCTGGTCTAAGACTAGCGACGGTGATATTGAATGAAATTTTCAAGAAAAACCATTCACAGCACTCCACGGTCACGTTGCCATCTCGGCTAATGAAGCCAGAGATGATTATGGGACTACCAATTACGAACATCATCTACATGTGCTCAGAGAGCATCAAACATCATCTTCACCTAGCATAGCAATAGCAGTGTCCTACCGAACTTGGTATTCCGTGATCTGAGCTTAAATTGTGAACAGACAGAGCTCGGTCGGAGGGATTATGTCGAGGCGCATGATTATTTTTCAATCCAAAATGCACAAGTAAAGGACTAAAGACTAGTGAACCTGACCGACCTTGCATTCCTCTCAGACCCAACAACACTATAACCCCTAACAAACAAGTACATGATTTTAGAACCCAACTTTTTGGTTATCATCTTCGTCCTTGAAGTATTTCTTCCAGAACCAGTGCTTCTTCCATGCCCTCTCATTCATTTCATCAATAGGGATGCCCTTCGTCACAGGAAGCATGAAGGTTGCAAAACAGCCCATCACGACGATCCATGCGGAGAAGAAGAAGAAGTCGCCGATCTCATGGTGCAGAGCATGGTCAGGACACTTGAGCGATGATAAAATTGCAGAGCATGTTCATGCCAACGGCGAAGAAGAAACCGACATTTCGCGTCTCCAGCGGGTATATCTCACTGGGGGTGAGCCAACCTAAAGGACCCCATGACCACGCGAAGCCAGCCACGAAGAAACTGACCAAGAAGACCACGAAAAGGGCGTATCCTTTTGGAATTTCGTTGGTGGATTTCAGGTGTATCGCGAGTGTGATGCCCATGGTACACTGTAAGCAACCAAAAAGGGTAAGAAAAGATCGTATGCCAAACACAAACTTAAGGAAGTTAATGCCATAGAGAATGAAGCAATGAACTCAAATAGTGGAAACTGGCAGATAATGTTTCTATTTTGCAACTCAAACGAGTCAGGAAGGTGATGAGATGAAATTCTGAAAACAAAATCTAATTGCTCTGGGCGGCCTGAACAGACCTGGGCGACGAGCATCTGAATTGCTGCCTCGATAAGCAATACCTTTCGCCCGCATCTATCCACGGTAAAAATCGCAATGAAGGTCGACACCACATTTATAAGACCCGTGACCACGGCAGACAGAAGCGAGGCGTCACTACCAAAACCCATAGTTTGGAACAGAACCGGAGCATAAAACATTATCACGTTGATACCAGTGAATTGCTGGAAGATTTGGATAATTAATCCACAAATCAATTGTGGCCTACTCGAGGGCTTCGTGAGACTTTGGAACGAGCCTTCCACCTTTTTGGCCATCTCCGTGGCGCGCAAGATTTCTTCGTATTCTGTGTCGACCCTATCCGAGGGAGCAAAGGCCCTTGCCAGATCTAGGCGATGGCCGCCTCACCCATGACTGACGAGCTTGCGAGCCAAAATGAAAGAAAAATAAAAATAAAAAGGAAACAAAAATATTTAAAATAAAAAAATTATTTAAAAATGTTCACGTTAGTATCGTCCGTGCCACGTAAGACGACCAATATTCACGTTAGCAATTTTCACCGAAAATAGTCGGATGAACTAAATTGATATCAATGTGAAAATATTTAAGATTAAATTAATTTATTTTAAAAAATTCAAAACAAATTAGTACCAATACAATTGGTTTAAGACTTTTATGATGCTTTTTTTGTATTTACTGCTATTTGTATTTTTTTTTCTAAAAACCATGCCCAATTTGGTTTTGGGAAAAAAAAGAAAATGAGGCCCGATTAAAGATTCTAGGAAAATGGACTAAGAATTTGTGTTGCATTGTCGGTTAAAGTTCTAAATTCTATAAAACAAGATATGAATTCATCGTGAAAATTTAGTGTGTATGCTTTACTTATTAAAGTGTTATCTCAACCACGTAAGTTTGAGAGTGGGTTGCGACTCCCACGCCCGCAGCGGGCGCATGTCTCGAGTGAGTGTAGAGTAGGAATAGAGTAGGACTGACAAAAAAAAAAAAAAAAAAGTGTTATCTCTTATTTTATGAATACGAGATTTTGATGAGTTATTAATGCATGTAGTTTCCCTTTACATAATGATTAATTAGACTTTCCGATTGCATCAAAGCCAACTTTCGAATCTTATACATGAGAACTAGAGTGTTGTTAAAATGTTAATAGCATCGTCTACAAAATATGTTGCATTTGTTTTATTCTCTTTCAAAGATACACTTTTGCATTTTTCGTTATACCTCGATCAAAATTCTTTAAAATAATACTGCCGCATGAATTTTCACCAATTGAAGTTTGCGTTTACCTTTTGAAAAGAAAAAGAATTGCGTTATTTTCTGTTTCATTTTTTCTAAAAAAAGAATAAATTATTGAAACTTCAAAAGAGTACTGTAAAACTTAGCGGGACTCTACGTATGTATGTGAATAAATACATTTTATAAAGTTCTTGGATGGTGTATGACCAAAAAAAATAAAAAAATTGGATGGTGCATTTTGTATAAAGTTAAAAAAAAAAAGAGGAAAAAAGAGCAAAAAATAAAGGGAAAAAAATGTGAACCGACATGGCGAAATTCTTTTTTTCATTTACATTCTTGGCAGGGAGGACGGGGCAGGCTTAATGCTAAAATGCTACCGTCGGTCTAGGGTTTTGCAGTAACTTCAAAATAAAAACCTTTCTCCTTTCTTCTGTCGAGCTCGATCTCCATCGCCACCGGCTTCTCAGCTTCACCCCGAGCGACGCTCGACCGCGCCCACTCCACTTCATCTTCTTCTCCAGCGGCGACCAGCCAAACCGCCTTTCTCTCACAGCCAGGTACTCTCTCTCTCTCTCTCTCGTCACGTGCATTTTTCATCTAGCACCCGCGCTTGCGAGACGGATTCTAGAGCTAGCGGATCTCCCTGTAATTACTGAATTCGGTGGAAATCACGAATCCTCGTCGCTTTCTTCCGTCTATCTCTTCTACGCATCTTTCCTTCATTCATCATCCTTTTTTTTTTTTTTTTTTCCAGTTCTTGATTGGTGGTTGCTGTTGAATTGGTTGGATTTTGGTACTTGTGTTGCTTTCAGGTCATCATGGCCGCCGCTGGTAACGTTCCGACTGGTTTGGACAAGGAACAGGTGATTGGCTGTTTATTATGTTCTTTTATTCTAAGCTGAGCGCAGATTAGATGGTGGAATTTTTTCGGGAAAGTGATTTGATGTCTTTGTTATGTTCAATAATTTTCTTCGGGAATTTGTGCATTGCACTTATGAGTCTTTGCCCTGGCAGATTTTTGGCATGGCAGAGAAGGAAATGGAATACCGCGTAGAACTTTTTAACAAGTAGGTCCTCTTATCTATATCTCCAATTGCTTATTTCACCAAAGCTATAATCTTTTCTTTGTCCATAGGGATAGCTCATCGATAATTGATATGGAACTGGATTATTGGTGTATCATAGTTTATTTTATATATGCACACATGTTTTTCATCTCCGGCTTACTTCAATTCTTGTACCAATGCATTATGACTAGTATGGCAAAGATGAGTCAAGGGTGATGTGCGTTTGTAGTATATGGACCATCAATTATAGGCTGTTTCTAAGTTGCATTTCAGTGTCACTCTTGATGATTCTGGTGGTGAGGTTAAGAGTGACATGGGACACGATTTTTACTTAAGCATTGTTGATGTCATCGGTGGCATTGAAAATGTTCAGCAGAGGAACCCTTTTAGGATTTCTGAAATGTGATCCTAGTGGAGTGAATTTTCATAAAACCTCTGATCTAAAAGCCAATTTATAGATAGGTATTCTGAATTTTCTCTTGTTTGTTCCCTCAGTCTTAGGGATATTTGGGACAACCTCAGGATCTAATCCTTGGGACCCTCTTTTCTGAGTGAGAACAGAGAAAGGAGCATTTGAGACAAGGCTTGTGTCTGGCTTCTTCCAAGCTTAGCTCTACTATTCATCATAATTTGTTGGGAAGTTTTTGCAATACTTTCCTTTACTGAGCAGTCTGATCATGCTGAGTGTCATTGAATGGGACTATAGTGTTCTTAGTTATTCAATTGTAGAAATAATGGAGTACTTTCTGTTTCTAGTGACCACTTTCCCTGTTATCACATCATCAGTTTTTTCTTTCCTTGATGCAGGCTTACTAACACATGCTTTAACAAGTGCGTCGAGAAAAAGTAAGTGAAGTCTTATGTTCCTGTACTTTTAGCACAAAGCTTTCCTTATACTTTTGGCTGTGCGAGAAGAAAGTTCTAGCTGACCTTTATGATAACGAGCTGCATATTGGCGCACTTATCAATTACTTTGAGACATTGCGAGATTTTAATTGATCTTGCACTTTTCTGAATGTTATTCTATGCTTTCTCAGGTATAAGGAATCAGAGCTAAATATGGGTGAAAATAGTTGCATTGATCGATGTGTTTCAAAGTACTGGCAGGTAAGGCTTGGAATGATGTATTTTTTCTTACTGAGCTCAGTGATTACATCCGAACATAAAATTAACTTTGTGGTCTGCTACCTAAACACACGATGCAATTTTTCTTTTCTCTGTGCTTGGAATTCCCAGTTATATTGATGTTTTAGTTTTTCAGAAGTTTAAACAATTTTTCATTTTCATGGGGGGCTCTCCAGCCTTTTCTTCTTCACTTGATTAGAGTCATTATTCATGAAAAAGAACATTTACAGTGAATGCTTCTGCTTTCATATCTGACTTGGTTAATTGTACTATGTTTTTCATTGTTATTATTTGCAAACTGGAAAACTTTTGGCTGCATTATGGAATTGAAGAAGGTTTTCTTCATGAGTATATGTGAATATGGATTGTTGGGTCTTTTGTCCAACACAAAAATATGAGTTCTTAAAGTTTGTGATGATGGGGACAGCTAGCTGGTAAATTAGCTGTTCCAGTTTTCATTCTATTGTGGAAAAGCTGTCAGACGAACCATTCATTTTTTGTAGCTAATAAGTTCTTATTCTTGGTATTATCAATTTCCACAACTTGTAAAAAGCAGTGAATCCCAAGAACTTAATGTACTTTATTGTTTTCCTTGGTAATCTTGAGGTGTATCTTTCTGTGTAGCTATATGACTGCTTTAGCAGAACATTTGTTCGTTGGGATAATTTTTCGGTCTACTTTTCTTTCTCTTCAAAACTTATTGCAGGTGAATAGTCTAATAGGCCAATTGCTTGGATCTGGTCGTCCGCCAATGTAGAATTCGCTGGTGCAGCTGCACGGTGTCATCCTAGAGTAGATGCCCAGTGGGATTTTTGAGGAAAGCCGGGAACTGATATTGAATACCGATAGTCCTTTTTTCTGTATGGCTTTTGAGTTTATGAGGCCCTCTGCTTATTGTTTTGGTTGCACTTTGTCGCAGCAGTAGTCCTGAATGCTCGCTGTCCACAGTTCTTGGGAAGACTTGTATTCTTAATAAATAGCAGCGTTAATTTCAATTGAATTGAATTCTGGGAAGTGGTTCTTACTACAGAGCAGAGCACGATCAGACGACCTGGCTGTTGAATATCTGATGAAGTCTTGATTATTGCAATTCACAGTTGTTTGATGAAAGTGCCATCGGAGAAGTTATTATATGATCTCTACAGCATGTGAATCAATGTGCAGGCCTTATCACATTTGTTCAAGTAGGCGCCGTCGTTACTATGATTGCTGAGTTAGCTCAAGTTTGATGATCGGTATCATGAAAGTTGCAAGTCACGACAGCTTCCAGCGTGGAGGAGTGCTTTGTCCATGTTGAGCTTGAAGATGCTCTCATCGTTGTCGGGTCAGAAATTAGGCCTGCGGAAATCGCACCCGTCCGATGCGAACGCTAGGGTCCATATAGTCATCATGGCGGGTGCGACACCAAAATCGAATCCTTGCCATTTATCTTGAGAAGGCCCACGAACCTGGTGGACAAAGTTAACCCGACCCGATAGGTCCACCGGTGCCTAGCGAACTCGCTAGAAGCTCGGGCAACTTCTTAAAGCGTGCATTTCTTTCTGCCATCGTCATTATCACTTTCCCGTTTACGCTCGGTGTTGCTGAAGGTGCAAGCGAAGTAGCTAGCTCGGAGAGAAAAAATGTCGATCATACCGGTCACCGACCGACGAGGGGCCGCCGGCAACGACGACCCTTTTTCGCTGGACGTCTTTCGGGACTCCTTCATGAACCTGCAAAACGACCTCTTCTCGTCCCTCGACCTCTGGGACCCATTCGCCGCCTCCCCTTTCTCCTCCTCCGCCCTCGCCTCTCGCTTCCCGGACTTCTTCACCGGCGCCCTCGCCCCGGTCCGTACCCGGATCGACTGGAGGGAGACCCGCGAAGCCCATTTCTTCAAGGGCTACTTCCCGGGCCTCCGTAGCGACGACGTCGTCATCGAGGTCGGCGCCGACAGGGTGCTCAGGATCAGCGGCGGCGAGTGCTCGAGCAGCTTCGCGTTGCCGGAGGGCGCGAGGTTGGACCTGGTCACGGCCGACATGAAGGACGGGTTCCTCGTCGTCACCGTTCCGAAGGTCGTGGCAGATGCTCCGAGGCGAGACAATGTCAGGGTCGTTGAGATCACTGGGTGACCCAGCGTGGTGCTTATGTTTGGCATTTGGCATTTGGCCTTTGGCCTTTGGTGTGTGCTTGTGTATTGATGGTGTGGGTGTGGAATGTGTAGTTATAATTTAGGAACAGTGTCTGTGTGTGTGAGCAAGTGTTTGTTGAAATTTCAGTGCTTGTGTCATCTGCTATTTCACTGCTGTAGCAACTGGTTCTGATAATAATAAGATCATCACGCTACACTGCGTCAGTTCTTGATCTGTTGCCAAAGCTTTTGAGACTATCTTGTTGACTTCTAGACAGCAAACAAGAGCTAAGCTACCATCTCTCAGAACACACCAACAATTCTTTCCTGCACAAGGAGCCTGCGCGTCCTTTGTGGTGGATCGAGGAGAACTCAATATGCTGGCGGACAAAATAGGAACCTATCAATTGTACCTACACAAGTCTATCTATAATGAGTTGATGTACTTGACCAGTTCATGCAGGGAATTGTAAGAAGAGCCACCTTCTTTGATGCTATGCATCACTTCACGCTTCAAATCCGTCATCCTCTGCCTCGTGATCTCTCCTTCTTCGCCGGCCATAAGCTTCTTTATAGCTCTTTCGATCTCTCTTCTTTCCATGTCTTCCAGCAACAGGCCTACCTTCCAAACGTGGCTCAAGTACCTGGCATTCACCCGCTGGTCCCCGAAGCACGGTGCGCATATCATCGGGACTCCTTCGGAGATGCTCTCGAGGGACGAATTCCAGCCGCAATGGCTCCAAAACGCCCCGACCGACTCATGCGCCAAGACTTTATGCTGGGGTGCCCATTTTATGACATGACCCCTCTCGCCCACGATTTCGGCGAAGCCGTTAGGGAGCCGCTCGATTGCATCCGACCCGCGAACCAACCCAGGACGTACAACCCACAGGAAGGGTTGCTCGCAGTTTGCGAGTCCCCAAGCCATTTCGATAAGCTCTTTCTCGTCAATGGATGCTACGCTTCCCAGGCTCACATAGAGGGTCGAATTCTTCGCTTGCTTGTTCAGCCATGTGATGCAACTCTCGTCCTCTTCGATTAGGCTGCTGGAGAGAGGTGGAGCAATCTTGTGTAGAGGTCCTATGGCAAAAAAGGGAACCGGGTATTCCTGTCTAAGCTTCATCAATGGTGGCTCTTCAAGGCATTCAATGGTGTTCAGGAGATATGCGACCGAAGACCCTATTTGACTAGATCTCTCGAGCAGTGGCAACAATTTTTCAGAGACTTCAAACTTGTAAAGGGGAAGATCCTTAAATCTGAGGGGATGAACCCCAGGTACGAGCTCCAGTGCTTTTGAATCTGCAGAATGATAGAGATGAATGCAAAGTCTATGCAGCTCGGTGGGTAAATTGTCCATGGTCGACTAAAGCTACACCTGATAAGTGGTCTAGTCTAGATATCTGGCATAGAGGTTTTACTTACCTTGCAAGGGAATGAAGCCTTCTTCTTGGAGTCGATTGTACTGGTTGTAGGTCGAAGTATTAGCAGCGCTACAGGTGCGGAAGATGATACATGGGATTTTCAGCTCTCGAGCTACTTCTTCTGCAAAATACATGAGCCCGTCATAGATTATGCAGGCGATCTCATCTTGGCGATCTGTTCGTTCCCTTAATCTCGTTAAGGATTCGTGGAACGAGGTCTTGCAGTTGACATTGAGTTTCAAGATCTGAGATACGAAATCTCTAGAGGACGTGTCGGCATCGGAGAAGCCATCTGGTAAGGGAAGAAAATCGAAGTGAGGGGGGCTTGATTGGTTAGGGAAGTGGAACTCGGTGTGAGCTACTGTGACGGAGAAAGAGCCGGTCGATTGAAGAGCCGCTCCGAGCTGAAGCATCGGATTCAGGTGACCTTGGTAAGGACACGGCACTAGCACCAAATGGCGCTGCCTCCTATCTCCGGCGTTTGCCATTAGGTGTGAGGCCGTAACTCACTCGCGTGGTCTTGCATTATGCAAAATCTGTGGTTCATTACTTAATGTTAAAATGGGCGTGAAAGGGACGGGCACGATCATAATGGATGGTCATTGTTAAATGCCGCGCATCACTCAAGAGCGAACCGTGCTCTAAAGAAGGTTCGCATGATAATGGGCTGAGTCAGATAAATTCGGACAGCATTTTGGGACCAACGCGGCAGAGGCTTAAAGTTGCTCAGCAGTTTCAGCACAGCTCTCCTGCATCATCTTTATTGGTGTATCGAATATCGGATCCTCTCTCGCAGCCATCCACACAATCGCAAGGAATCTTTTGGACATGCAAAACAAAGGAAAGGACACTATCGGAAAGCACTGTTCATTCGGATAAGAATTCTCATAAGGAACTTATCCGAAATGTAATTTTCGTGTTTTTCCTTTCAGAAATGTTTCTTCTCTATGAGAAATCTTATACCCTTCTTATAGAACTCTGTTAACATTATGATTAGAGTTACGCAAGCCATTTCAATCTTGGCCCTAGCTTGCTCTTTATGTTTCATGTGAATGATCGTATTGATTAGCGCCTATCAAACTGTTTTGTTTTAAGAGGAGGGAAAACATACATATGCGTAATTGCCAAATTGCAAATCAGAAGTTCTGGTATTGAAATGCCGGGAAACTGAGATATGGATTTTGAGGATGCAATCTAAAGAGATATGATGCTGATCTCCGATCTGCCACTGGACTCTTTGGTGCGAGCAAAATGTCCCTCTCCAGTGGCGGTTGGAGCGCGGAATTGACGGTTAATCCGCTGTTTTGCATTGAGGTTGGAATGACAGGATGAGTTCCACCAGTTCATCCAATGAAGTGTTTGTGGAACCGCCTATGCCGAGACTTTGTTCAGCCCTCTCTTTGAATGCCAGAGCCTTTTGTCTGATCACTTCCCCTTCTTCCTCTACCATTAGTCGCCTGATGGCTCCTGCAATCTTCCCCCGTTCTAGCTTCCCTTCCAACTCCAGTCCGATCTTCCATATGTGGCTTATGTACTTCGCATCCAGACCTTGATCACCAAACACCGGCCAGCAGAGCATGGGAATGCCTTCGCAGATGCTTTCCAAAGTCGAGTTCCATCCACAGTGAGTCCAAAATCCTCCTACTGCACCATGAGCCAAAACTTCCTTCTGCGGTGCCCATTTCACAATACAGCCTCTTTGCCCTATTATTTCTTGGAATTCCTTTGGCAAGAGCTCTAGCCACTCTGCGCAGCTCACCGAACCGGGTCGTACCACCCACAAGAAAGGCCGCTCGCTCATGGCCAATCCCATGGCAGTTTCAAGTAGTTGTTCCTCATTCATGCTAACCACGCTGCCCAAGCTCACGTATAAAACTGATCTGCTAGCTTGTTTATCGAGCCATGAAATGCACCCGGTATCTTCCTTCAGTAATGAGCTAGAGGAAGAAGGGGCTAACTTGTGAAAAGGACCGATGGCAAATATCGGTTCAGGGAAATATTCTTGAATCTTTGGTAGAATTTCTTCTTCGAGGAAATGTATTGTGTTCACGATGATTGCACTGGAGTTTTTTGTTGCACTTGTTGTGGCGGCCCGAAGCTCTAGGATGGTGTCTGAGGGATTCTCCCCCATGGTGATGAGAAGGTCCCTGAATTTGAGGGACTGCAACTCGTGGGTTTCATCCTGAATTAAAGAATCTGCCAAATCAAAAGGAATTCTAGCATTAGTTTCTGATTTTGGATAACTAGATTCTCCATGTGTGAAATTAAAAACGTCCTCCTAGTTGCCTTGCCAATCGTCTAGATAGACTTCCCAATTCAAACTTGCCTGTGAAAGTTATATAGCCTTGCTCGTTGGCCCGGGGAAAGGCGGCAAAAGCCAACGTAGAAGCAGCTGCGCTGGTGCGAACGTTAATACTTGGCAGATTCAATTGAGAAGCCACCCTTTGAGCAAAGTGCATCACCGCATCATAGATGATGCACGCAGCCTGGTCCTTTGGATCCTTCTGTTCCAACGTTTGTTGAATAAACTGTCGCAGGGGTTCCTGGCAGTTCCTGTGAATGGCAAGCATGGTCGAGTGGAAGTCCTTAGCAGCAAAGCTGCCTTTGGACAAGCCATCTGGAATTGGTAAGAAGGTGAAATTCGGATAGTTGGAAGGATCGGGCGAGTTGAACTGAGGATGAGCAATGGTTATTGGGAAGCCTCTCGAGTTCAGTATGGTGGCCAGCTGAAGCATGGGGTTGATGTGGCCCTGCAAGGGGAAGAGGACCAACACCAAGTGGCAATTTTCTCTTGCAGGCATGGCAGGGGAAGATGACTGATCTCAAACTAAATGAAAATGGAATTTGGAACTGTCGCACCCCAAAAACAGGGGATGACACGCCGTCCTTTTACTCGAAGGACATAGCCTCAACCCACCAAAATCTAACTCTCAGAGTCCCCTTGTTGTTATTGCTCTTGTACTACTAATGACTAGCTAAGAAACCTGAAAATGATTAGAAAATAGAGAGATGAGCAACTACAACTTAGTGAGTAGTGTATCTTTTCTAAATGGATCGATCACCCACTATGCACATTTACAAAACCAAACCATAACTCTTTTAATCCAAATCCAGAATATAACAAATATAAAAAAGAGAATAAGTTATATATACTTCGATATAAGCAAAAATATTCATTTCCCGATAATATCAAAACAAACATCAATGGTCCAATCCATTGATCAATCTCATTAGTTCAAAAGTTTATTCCATTGGTTAATCTCTTGCCACATATTAATGGTCCATTTCATTGATCCATGTAATATAAAACCATACATTGATGATCAATTCCAATAATTAATCTTAAATCATATGTCAATAGTTTATTTCATCGATTAAACTCAAATTATACGTCAATGATCCTCTTCATTGACCAAACTCATATCACATGTCAATGATTCACTCTATTGATCAATTTGTTGCTTAGTATCAAACCAAGATCACAACACAACACCTACTGACGAGACGACTAAGATTCCCTCTAAGGTCTACACCTATCATTAGCCGGTGTGGCTTGACCTACAATGATATTCTAGACTAATATGTGCATATCCGCAAGCCCCTCATTGGGCTCACAACTCTATTGAGCATAAATATCAATTCAGAACAACACCATCCACAATTCACAAAGCCAAATCCATAAATTATTTCATATATCACTAAAAGCTTTCGCAATTCGATTCATCCCCCAGAAACGCTTTTCACAAAACATTCTCAAATAATTTCAAGGTTCGTCTCATAAACCAGATTTATAAACCGAATCAAATCAAATACTTGTCACAAAGCATTCCACAAATCAATATCTCTATAACATTCCATAAACCATCTCAAAATCAAGAGCTTTTCGTAAAAAAAATTTTCACACACCCAAAATATATAATATTTCTCAACTTCGTTTTTCAAACAGAACATATTTTTTTTTCATCAATTAGATCTTACACAATTCAAAAATATCAAATGTAGCAAATGTCCGATCCAAATTCTATGCAACAAACATGCTTATCCACATCTCATAACATATCAAATCTTTATTATTTTGAAAACATGAGTTTATAAATTTTTAGAAGAGATAGCACCATTCACCTCAAAAAGCCAAAAACTAGTGGTGCTTAAGTGATAAACGACACCTACATGCTCATAAATGGCATATCCAAAGCAATTTATTCAAGCCGTCCAATGTAGAGCTTAAGCGTGAAATTAGGTTGCGCCATAACTTTTTCCATCAAATCTCGTTTCAAATGTTCTCATAATCAATAAAATGCCCTTTCAATATATTACGAGGACCCCAACTTAACCATCCCAAAATCAAGCTGAAAACCAACAAAATATGGCCCCAAAGCTGCTGGACGCGCACTATTCATCGCGCGCGGGAAACTTCAAAATTTTGTTTTGGGCAAACCGTAAGCTCAAATCACGATTCGTAAAGTTTTATGGCTTCACAATACTCTAAACTATCATTTCAATAAAAACACGTAATTCAACGATTTAAAAATCGGACTTCGCCACTCGATTTTTCCAAAATTCTGAATTTGAGCTCTAAATCCGGAAAATACTTCGATTAAACAGACGAGGGACTTAAGCTCTTACTAGGTGTTGCATCACGGAGTCGAGTCGGCTTGGCGAGGCGTGGCATGCACACGTTAAACCCTCTTTCCTTTCTTCCCCCTTTCTCGTCCTCCTCCTCTTCAGTGCGGATGATTGCAATAGCAACCCAGGTTAGTATTTAAGGACGTTTAGGACACTTTGAAGATTGTGCGAAACCAGCGATAAACTTCTGCCGTGGTCGACTTCTCTTTTCAAAAGCGACCCATTTGGATGATTGCAATAGCAACCCAGTATTTAAGGACGTTTAGGACACTTTGAAGATTGTGCGAAACCAGCGATAAACTTCTGCCGTGGTCGACTTCTCTTTTCAAAAGCAGCCCTTTGGATGATTGCAATAGCAACCCAGTATTTAAGGACGTTTAGGACACTTTGAAGATTCTGTGAAACCAGCGATAAACTTCTGCCGTGGTCAACTTCTCTTTTCAAAAGCGACCCATTTGGATAATTCAGCGTTCTGGCCAAGACTGCATTCGGAAGCGACTCAAACAAGCACCACCTCGTATAAATCCGGCAAAAGCTAACCGACATCTGGGAGTCCTCGGCTGATGACGTAGTTAAAATGAGACATTTCAACTGATTCATACGAGTCAGAAGAGAGATCTTGCACGGCTTTGCCGAGGAGTTTTTCAGAGTTCCAATCTCATACTCTTTGTTCTCTACAGTTTAGAAAGACTAGTCTGATGTGATCACATGCCCTTACGATTTTTCATCTAATAGTCATGAAATTTTGGAACTTAGCTCAGACCTTTTTGTATCGTGATAGAGGGGTGTCATCGAATTTTCATTGTGATATCTTACGTCTTTGGGATGTGACGATTTGTCGAACGATTGTGATGCCCCAAATTCAAGACGACTTCACCAGACAAGTCTTTAATCTATTCTTTCTTCGAATTACACAATGAAACACTTTCTTTATTCTTTTGCCAGACATCGCCAAATGTGTCAATGCCTCGGTAGACTCTCACAAGGTTTGATAAAGCAATAGGAATCATCGTCCGAGAGAGATCTTAGATACTTTTCAGACAGAATGAAAGAGTATAGAGATTATATCGAGGAATCTAAAACATCCTTACATAATTAGTAACTGGGAAATAGACAAAAGGAAGGCCCAAAAGCTCTTTCTCGTCTGCTTTATTCTCCGGTTAACTACATTTCTCTCTTTCTTTGTGACATTACAGCAAATCAGGGAAAGCTCAGTGATTGGCAAAGCAAAAGCCGAAAATAAAAAATTTGGGCAATAATTCATGCAGAAACTCAGAAGATGATGAGAGCACTGCAAACTCCTGAGGGAAATATGTCTCCTGTGTAATATATGGGCTTTAAAAAAAAAGGGAAAAGAAAGGGTTGAAAAGTCAACAAAGAAGCCAAAGGAAAGTGGAAGAAGCTTCGGTTGTGTTTTAAAAAGATAGAGAGAGAGAGAGAGAGAGAGAGAGAGAAGAGCACGGCAGAAGCAGGGGAAAGAAAGAAACAGGGGAGAGGAGAGAAAGAAGAGAAAGGAAAAAGGGAAAAAGAGAAAAATTTTGGTGCTTTCGTGATCCGGACGACTCATCAAGCCGACTCAAGTATGTTTTGCAACGCCGGTAAGAAATCGAAGCCTTTAATCACCTATTTGAAGCAATCGCCGCAATTAGGGCTCGAAATTGGGATTTCTTGGATATTTATGTGGCGAAACCCGATTTTTGAGTCGTTGAACTGTATATTTTTATAGAAATGGTACTTTAGGATGTTGTGAAGCTATAACATCTTACGGATCGTAATTTGAGCTTGCGGTTTGTCTAGAATGAAATTTTAAAGTTGAGGGCGCAATCTGGAACTGTAGAGAACAGTAGGTTCGAGCCTTTTTTTTTCGGTATTGTTTTGAGGTGACTGAGTTGGGGTTGTTGTTGTACATTAAGAGAGTCTTTTTCTAAAGACTGTAAGACGGCTTGAAATGGAATTTTATGGAGAAAGTTATGGGGTGATGAAGTTGGCGCATGGGCCGCGCCTAGCGGAAAATGATGGGTTTCCACTAAATGTGAGCTTTTATGGTGCATATGTGTCGTTTTATCGACAAATAGGCCTAGTATAGGCGAGTCGTTATAAGAATATTTTTTTTTACTCGGCATTTTGATATTGTTTTTACGTTAATTGTTAGGGATCCGAGTGCGTGGTTCGAGTATGCGCCGTAGTTAATTTTTGGCTTTTCCCAAGTGAGTGACACTATTTCTTCTTTGTATTTTAAACTCATGTTTTAAGAAACGTGGTGGATTATATATTCTATGAGTTGATAAAAAGCATATTTTGTTACATAAAACATGATTGAGCTATTACTGTTATTTTTGTTGTTTGAAGGGAGTTATATCTCGACTTCGATTTGAATGGTTATTTGAAAAATGATTTATGAAATTCTTTAGGAAAGAATCTTGAAATGTTTTAGAGAATGCTTTGATATTTATATATTAAATTTTGAGTTGTGATATGACTTTCTTTTTGATGTTGGATTACTGGATATTGTAATTCGTGGTTGGTGTTCAATGTTTCTGTGAACCCTGAGGGGTGTGTGGGGTATACGCATACTAGTCTAGGATATTATTGTGGGCCGAGCCACCGGCTAATAATAGGTGGAGACCTTGCCAAGAGGGAATCTTGGCCGTCTTGTCACGGGCGTTACGCATAATCATAGTTAAACATTTGAGCATGAATTAGTCAATGAAGTGGACCATTGACGTGTGATTTGAGTTTGGTCGATAGAATGGACCATTGATGTAATTTGATGAGATTAATTAATGGAATAGACTATTGATACATGTTTTATGAGATTGACTAATGGATTGAACTATTGGTATTTTCGGTATTTGAGTTATGATTATGTATTATGATAAAGTGAGTTACGATTGTTTTAAATGTGTATAGTGATTTCTTGATCCGCTTAGAAGAAATGTGTTACTCATTTAGCCGTGGTAGCTCACTCCTCTCTTATACTTGTCTTTTTCAGGTTCTTTAGCGAGTTGCGAATAAGCGTAAGCGTTCGTTTGGGAAGGACTTTTGTGATGGAAATTTTTTGGTATGATGTGTGCATAGTTGACAAGCTTATAAATTAGTCTTTGCAGAATGTATATGTTTTGATTTGGTGGATTATAGATATACTCTGATATTGTAACCAAATGTCATTTTTGTCAAATATATATATATATATATATATATTGATATCATATTGAATCTTGATTATGTTGAGGTTGCGTCCTTTGGTGGAAGACAGCCGTGTCATGCCCTTGTTCTTATGGATTGGGGTGTGACATCCTGATTCATGTAGTATGCGAACATCTGGGTTTCACGCCTTCTTGCCACTAGAGATTCTGCACACAAGTGGAACAAAGAGGTGCCATTCAATTCAACATAGAAATTGGCCATGAAAAGAGATCATCATCAAAATAATATGTAAGTCAAGCGATAACAAAACAAAGTCACTGGAGGTGTGTGATTGGGAGTTAATATGATCCTGGTTGTCTTCTTAACGTTCGATTCTCGAGTTTACCTTTTTGGCAAGAAAATAGCTGGTTGCATAGGAAAACCCCCAATGGCACCGGGATCAAACTGCGTGCTGATCCCGTCAAAGTGGAGTCTCAAGGCTTGTGCTACTCCTGTGGGTATCAGCACAGTCAAACAACCTGTGATCCAAAACCCCATAATTATTGAATTGAAACGAAAATTTTAATCCAACTTATTGTCCACCTGGTTTCAAGGAGAAAAAGGAGCAAACTTCACCTGCACTGAACCTAACAGTACAATCAAGCTAGAGTCAAAGTGGATAGATCATGCCCAAGCTTGTCTTCAACTGGAATTGAGCTTAAAAAATTAGTTATGAACTCAACTTGGCAAAGTATTCAACATACTCAAGCTTGTCTCAATTTGATTTGATAGCAGTTGGTCCAAAACAGAAGAAGGTCGACTTGGTTATTGAAACGCAAACTTACATCATGATGAAAAGATTTCATTATATAGTTTGAGAAATAGACTATACAAAAAGACCAGAGCAACTTGAAGTCGATTAGAATGGCATAGAGGTTGAGTATCGACTAGTCAAACTACAAGTGAATTCACGAACATAAAAACCATTTCTACAACCGTAGAGTACCAGATCGACCTTGATGGCGATGGACCTTTCTCGGCCGTGGCAGGGCACTGGCCCGTGAAAGCTGCCTCTTCATTACATCATGCTCTTGCTGCGTAGCCTGAAACCAAACACAAATCAAACCAAAGCCAAGAAGCTTATGTTGGATCATCAGAAAGCAGGGATAGAAGAGCATACAAAAGCAGCTTGGCCTCTACGGACATCGTCACCATCCTCTTCCCGAGCCATGTACTGAGTACGGACACGAAGCAGAGAAGAACGGAGAACGGTAATGAAGTCCAGCCCGTGTGAGAAGGAACCTCCAATGCCAATCAGTGGAGATCCTAACGGACGCAAATGGCAAAACTCCCCATTTCTCCAAAATGCTTGAAATTAAAATTAAATTATACAGAGGTGGGCGATGATGTTAATCTGTCAGAAGGAAAACGTTTAACATATGAATGTCAGCATGAAGAGGCCTTTCTATTTCCTCTCTCCGAGGATGCGGCTTTAAATGGGCCACCGGTGGCTTAGGGTGTGTATGACAAAATTTCTGAAATAAAAATTGATTTCTGGCTAGAAATTGATTTCTCAATTTCTATTTCAAAAACCGAGAAGTAAAAATTTTAGGCTTCGATTTATTCTTCAAATCTATTTCGGAATAAAATCTATTTCGAAATGAGAAATCAAATCGTTACCAAACGGTTGCTTCAAACTCGTTAAGGGGAGCAGGAAAACGAAAAATCGAAATAGAAATTTTATCATACGTAGCCTTAGTTTATGCCCCAAAGTTAAGCTGAACGTATTGGATGAACAACAAAAAGCCCAAGTTCGGATCCATTCCCGGCACTCTGTACACAACACAAGCCTGATCACGGCTGACGAAGCTTGATACATGAAAGCCGAATAGTTGACTTTTCCTTGACCCAATTATAGAGAGAGTACCCATTTTGGTTTACTCTCGAGCGTCGAATGTGGATGAGCGTATTGACAGGTATCCAAGGAAAGGGCAAAATGAGGATGATACCCATAAAAACTCATGACGCAATTAAAATCAAACAAGAAGGTCCAAGTCTCGGAATCACCTACGCCGTTTAAAATCTTTATTGGTACTTGTCATTTGTTTTTGGTGCTTGTGTACTCACCACTCGTTCATTTTAAAGTTCTCTAATAAATTAGGTAAAACATGATTTAAAAAACGATTAGGACATGGATTTCTACATTTGCGATGTGAAAATTTGTACTTATTGTATAAGTCTCCTTTAGACATAAGATTTCCTTTAATGAGACTGCGAATTCCTACTACAGAAGAAGCAATAAAGCATTTCCTTTGCAATTATGGTCATTGTGAATCAAGCCCAACGAGCTTATTGACAACGAATCTTTTAATGGAATAGGGGAAATGTTTCTGACTTAGGAACTTTTAAGGAGCTATATTTCTCTGTGTCACTTCATAGTATTATTCATCTGTTTCTTCAGCTTTTCTTGCTCCTTGCTCCCCAGTCAAGTCAAACATTTGTCATCCAAATCCATTGACCAGTCGTTATGACTGTTAGCTAGCTGGATCTTGGCTGCTTGCCCTCTATCTCTCTCTGTCTCTCCCACACAGAAAAAATAATGGCAATCTAACCTAAATGCATAGATATAAAGTTGGGGGACGTACCTGTAATCTATAAAATTGCCATATGCCGTTAATGTACGTTTCAGGCACTGACCCATTAAATCAGCTGGCGAATCCCAATTTTTGTTCCCCCTATCCGCCTTTCTCCTTCACTCATATCCATCTCATTGAATCTGCCCATGATGTGAAGCTTCAACACTTTTAAAAATGATTAATATTACGAAAAACTCTAAATTAATGCATCCATAAAGTGTCACGTGTCATCAAACTCGGTAATTTAACAGTAAAATTTAACAGAGGGTAAATTTATTAGGATTCTATTAGGAATGTACCAATTTTGGATTATTTAAAAACAATTGTATAAATATAGGATTTTTTAGTGGTATTAATTCTTTTTAAAATAACTTGGTTAGTTTGCGGTTTTGCATCATCATCGTCCTCATCTACCAAAAGGTCATCAACCCTTCCATACATATCATTTCAGTTTCTATCGATCTCTCTATCTCGTCCAAGTCCGACTCTTTCCTAGTCCTCTCTAGAAACCAGATCTCTGAAGCTGTTCTCTTCTTGCCCTTCCTTGATCGGATCGAGTTAGGAGGATCAACCAGTATGACCAGGGACAGGAAGATCGGAGTGGCCGTCGACTTCTCCAAGGGAAGCAAGCTGGCCCTGAAATGGGCCATCGACAACCTCGTCGACAAGGGCGACACTCTCTACATGGTCCACGTGAAGCCCTTCGTCGGGGACGAGTCTCGCAACCTCCTCTGGTCCGCCACCGGCTCCCGTACGTCCCTCAAACGACATCGATCGCTCTCTGCCTGTCTTGCTGAGCTTGAATTATTCTGTGACTATGGTGATGATTGGTAGCACTAGCGTGTTCTGATTGTTTCAATATATGCAGCTCTGGTACCCCTGTCGGAATTCCGGGAGAAGGCGGTCGCCCAAAAGTATGATGTCGAGCTTGATCCTGAGGTCCTCGACATGCTCGATACTGGGTGCCGCCAGAAACATGTACTCGCTTCTTCCTCCAAGCATATACCTATACTTTTTCCTTTCTATAAGATCGTTTTATTTAATTATTGATTGAAATAAACATGTGAATTGATCGATATGGATTAGGTAACTGTGGTGGTGAAGATATACTGGGGCGATGCAAGGGACAAGCTGTGCGTGGCGGTCGGTGATCTCAAGCTCGATTGCTTGGTCATGGGTAGCAGAGGCCTCGGCAGCATTCAGAGGTACATCAAATTCTTAATATAGCAGATTTCCATCTTGAAAGAGTCCAGGTTGTTTCAATTGATATGGTTCCCAAGAGCAGAAACCGTAGAATGAATGAGATAATTACAGATCGGGCCTTGAATTTTTCTTTGCCTAAGTTGGTATTACTGGAGTGAATAAATGTGTTGTGATCTACAAACAGGGTGATCCTTGGGAGCGTGACCAGTCATGTGATGGCGACTGCAACTTGTCCGGTGACCATCGTCAAGGAACCGACTTCTCATGGTTTCTGATCGATCTGGACTGTGCCAAGGGACGACTGATTATTTCGTATATAGTGTTTGTGCTTCCGGTGTTAAGAGTGCGCTGCTGCATAAGCTTTTCGCCCTTTGTTTGATGCACTGTTGTAATTTGAATTTGATGGACTAAGTTTGTATTTCAGATCTTCATATATCTCCCTAATGCTGTTTCCTTTTAGTTGATCTGATTACCCACTTATTCCAGAAAGGGACCACCCCATTAGAATTGATCCTTTAGGGGTATGGGATCATGATGATTTTTTTTAAACAAGTTCAACTAAGTCTAAACCACAAGCCACATCTGTGGAGGAGAAAGACGCGGACAACACTCACAGCTAGACATAATGCTTCAGAGAGGCATGTCTAGAATGATTTTCTAAGTAACATGGTACAACTTAAATGATTGTTTGTAGTGGGATTAAAATGCCTAATACCGTCCGCTACAATGTCCAGTAAATTAATAGTTTGTATACCATTTCATATTCTTAGCATTATCCATCTTACCAAATACAGATCAAGACTGTCACCGTCTGTCTGATAATACTATACTAGGTATATTCAGATCAGAAAGCCCTACTGTCCCCTTTGTGAGAGCTCGGAGGAGAGGCCTCTCCCCATGATTAGAGGCTGGACGGTAAGTTGAGTTGTTCGGCGGCGAACCTGTCGGGATTTGGGTATTCTTCGGTCCGGTGGTATGGATGTATGTAGCGTACTCTCCGAGTTGGCATTCCCATCGAGAGGTATCGATCCTTTTCACTTTCAATGTGAGGTGGGCTCGATATATTGGCGTCTCTAGGAACATCGAAACTGGACTGTGGACTCTCGTGCAGATGTACTTCCAGTTGCTCATACAACGCATTATAACATCCTTCCAACAACTTTCACAAGAAAGATCCGCTCCAAGTAAACACAACCAACTAGAACTGGAAGTGTCGTCACGGACTCCTTTCCCCCTAGGCTGTTATTAATGTTGATGCGGCAGTAAACGGTACACGGCTCTCCAGAGCTACACTACACGGGCTCGAGAACACTAGAGATCATGTGCTCCACGACTCTGTATCGGGAACTCACGTACTCTGTGCTCTCCAAGCCGAAGGGAAAGCTTTAGAGCTCTGCACACAAACCACGTCTCGACGAGGCTGGGGATCGCATGCTCTTTGAGAATGACTCTATTTCTCTCTGATAAGTGCTGTAAACACTGAAAATAGCACCCACCATCGTCTTCAGATTTCAAGTTTGGTCCAAGATTGCTATGCTTCTCTCAGGTAATGGTGTTGGAAATTTACCTGGACACGGCGCTCAAATAATAGAGAGCTGCTCACGAGTTAGCCAAATGAGCATATTGCGAATAGCCATTCGGTCTTCGCCGCTCCCGATCTCAAACCAATCGCTTTTGCAATACGTATCACGCCATGCTCATTAATACATAGGTTCATTCCATTCTTAATTTACAATATAGTTTTTATATTAGCCATCGTTATCAATCAAGTCGTTGTAGTATAGTGGTAAGTATTCCCGCCTGTCACGCGGGTGACCCGGGTTCGATCCCCGGCAACGGCGTCTTTTTTTATTTTTTTTATCTTTTTCCTCTTTCGAATTTCGATCCCGCATCGTGGCTTGTTAACCCGAAATGATTTCTCTCAATTAGTCTACAAATGAACATTTTATTTAGGAAAATCTGCATCGGTAATGGCAAATGCTTGGAATTCTTAAATAGGTGCAAAATTTTGTTAGCCAAGTCAACGAAGTTGTTGCTGCTTAGTTAATCCTCACACCATTAAAAAAACTCCACTTGAATGCTCGGCGTCATTTTTCATTTTTATCCTTTTCCTTTTCGATCCCGTCTTCATCTCTTTTTTTTTTTTTTTTTTTTTTTTTTTTCGGTCACCCTATTCTATTCCTACTCTACACTCACTTGCGCACTCGCGCGCCCGCTTGCGGGGCGTGGGAGCCGCAACCCACTCTCGAAACTTACGCGTCCCTACCCTCCCCTCGAGAAGGTGGGGATTTGACCCCTCACCTCCCCTTCCACGTGTCGGAACTCATCTCTTGATGAGTTCATTTCTCAATACACAGAAAAAATAAATAAATAAAAATTTGCTTAGCATCCACTCAACATGGCATCGTCACTTGTCAGCCCGAAATGATTTCTTTATCTGGTCTCTCAATCAGTTTACAAATGAACATTTTATTTAGGGAAGCCTGCATCGGTAACGGCAAACGCTCGGAATTCTTAAATAGGTGCAAAAATTTGGTACCCAAGTCAACGAAGTTGTTGCTGCTTAGTTAAGCCTCACACCATAAAAAAAACCTCCACTTGAATGCTCGTATCTAGTGCTGTGTTCCAGTCCCAAAGTTGCCCATGTCCATGTGCAGGAGCCACTTCAAACGGATGAGCTACCAGACAGCATTGTAGATTCTTCGGTAAGTTTCATGTTCCATCGGATGTTCTGTTTTTATTTCCCCCAGAATCATCTGATCTTGATCTGATTCAACCAATAGGACATTAGTTTCAATGGCCAGGGATTACAAGTCTGCAGTCTTGAGCTTTCGCTGTCTTTGCTCCATCATCTTCGTCCTCTCCGGGTTTTCCATCGCTTCATTCCTCTGCTGGTTTCACTGCACCAGCACTAGTCCATGCCATAAGCAGACCCAAGTGCCGGGCCGATATGAAGATCGACCTATCGACCTCCTCACATTTGCTTCTGCATGGAACTACCTTGATTTCGCCCCGGGCCGGCCTCCAAAACTGCTCAAGATTGCCGTCTTCGTCAAGAAATGGCCTCATAGATCTCACGCGGGCGGACTCGAGAGGCATGCCTTGACCCTTCACCTAGCGCTCGCCAGAAGAGGCCACGAGCTCCATATATTCACGACTTCTCCTCCGAACTCGTCCTTCCCGAAATACCCGATAAGCAGTTTGTACTTTCATCTCTCTAAGCCAACCGCTGCCGGTTATCTGGACCAAGCATTGGTGTGGAAGCAGTTCCAATCTCAGAATTCCACAGGTAGACCTTTCGATGTGATCCACACAGAGAGTGTTGGTCTGATGCACACTCGGTCGCGGAACATAGCCAACCTAGCTGTGAGCTGGCATGGAATCGCTTACGAGACCATACATTCCGACATCATTCAGGAACTCGTTCGTTCTCCTGACGAGCCACAGTCGTACTCATTGACTGAAAGAGTGATGAGGGTGGTCGAAGAGGTGAAGTTCTTTCCGAGTTATGCTCACCATGTCGCCACCAGCGATCACGCCGGAGATGTACTGAAAAGAGTGTACATGATCCCTGAGGAACGAGTCCATGTGATCCTCAATGGCGTGGATGAAAATGTTTTCAGGCCAAATATCATCAGCGGTGGGGATTTCAGATCGAAGTTTGGGATTCCTGATTCTAAAAAACTGGTCATAGGATTGGCAGGGAGGTTGGTAAAAGATAAAGGACACCCGATAATGTTCGAAGCCCTAAAGCAGATACTCAAGGAAAGCAAAAAGTTCAGAGAAGAGGTCCTTGTTCTGGTCGCTGGAGATGGTCCCTGGGGTACCAGATATAGAGATCTTGGTTCCAATGTTCTGGTTTTGGGGCCACTAGAACAGGCTCAAATTGCAAGATTCTATAATGCAATTGATATCTTTGCAAACCCAACTCTTCGAGCTCAAGGATTCGATCATACTCTGTTAGAAGCAATGCTTTCCGGTAAGCCGGTCCTTGCCACGAGGCTTGCCAGTATAACTGGGTCCATCATTGTTAATGCAGACGTGGGATACACATTTCCACCCACAGTGGATTCGCTAAAGAAAGCTCTCTACAATGTTTGGGGTGATGGCAGAATCATTTTGGAGAAAAAAGGGCAAGTTGCGCGGCATAGAGGCTTGCATTTGTTTGCCGCCACCAAGATGGCTGCTGCCTATGAAAGGTTGTTTTTGTGTATGTCGAATGATTCGGCAAAAGGAGAAACTTTTTGTAACTATGAGGATCCACTTCCCTAAATCTCGCAAATGGTAATGAAGATTCCCCAAGGCAACATGAGAGGTGCGGTGCTTTCTGATGGCTGAGAGGATGCCCAAGAGCAAATGCATTGTGATTAAATCTGCAGTGCTAGAGCGAGATGTTTTGAGAACTGAGGAAACGGGGACAGATTGGACACTGCCATCCATGCTTTTAGTGGAAAGTTTTAGTAGAGATAAAGCATCATCCTTTGAACACTCTTGATAAGGTGCTTTCTGCAATGGGAAGACGAAAATGCGGGAATGAGAGGCTGGAGACCGAAGTTACTTTGTTGGCAGATTCGGGTATTGCTGTTCCTGGACTATTTGCCAGTAGCTTTCAAGTCCAACATCATTTTGCTGCCTGCGCGAGGGTGCAAGTATTTTATTCTAGCATGTCTTGTACTTCTCTTGACTCTCAAATGGTTTGCTTAATGTGGCAGTGGGCAGTTCATTATGCTTCCTGTGCATGCAACTTGAAGATAATGCCTGCTTCCTCTTCGTTTAGTGAATCTGTGAGGATGTATATGACCATGTAATCTTGTGAGTCAAGACTCATAGATGTGATTATACTGTGGCTTCTAACCGGATATTGGTCATTGTTGCATGCTTTTTTTTTCTAGTATAACGAATCAGAATATTTCTGCTCCTTGCTTCTATTCTATGAAAGAAAGGAAAAATTCCTTCTAGGGCACTTGAAGGAGATTCTGGGATTGAAATATCGAAGACGGTCCTGCTGGTCAACTGATAAAAGAGTGTTACAAGCAAAGCAATATCACTATATGGATTATAGATGAACCGTTTCTCTCAGAAAAGTAAAGAACTACATCACCAAATATATGGAGGTAAACCGGGCAGTGAGTGGATTATCAAAACATTCTCGTAATAAGGCCAACAAATGCCTTGAAAACGCTTACATGGAGGCAAGACTTTAGGTCATCTACTATTTACAGAAGGGAACATAACAAAATGCTTCTGATTCTTGTTACAGATAAACAATTATACAGCTGCTGCAACTTATTTACTGCCCAGGCTTCTGAATCCCTGCAAAACAAACAGTGTTATTAAGACACTCGCAAGTGAGGTTATGACCCAACACCAAGCAGATGAATGAGGATAATAGATAATGGAAAACGTGAACATCATGATTTTCTTGAAGCAGAGAGACTCAGGAAGGATTACTACTTTATAAGATAAGATTTGTGCACCCCTTGTGATAAATTATTCCAAAGTTAAGAAATAAAGCTCAAGCAAGAGAAACAAGTGATTGTAATTTACCTTCAAAATAGTCTTCCGGTTCTCATGCCTTGAGAAGGCAAGATACTAGTAATAAAGCGAACCTGCAGAAACATGAACCATCACTTCAGAGATGAGCAATTACAGCTTCACTAGATTCAGCATTCTTCACTGACATTCATACCTTGCCACCAGTTTCCTCTAGAGGCACCACTGACAGAATTAGTTCCATTCTGGTCATCTTCTCCTCCATCTTTCTTTAACTGGAAGATTGACATGACAGATAAAGAGTGGTCAATTTCGCGCATCACTCTCTTCCCTAGAAAGATATTCTCACGTTACTGGTAGAAACTCACTATCGGGTGGGAGGCAGAGGTTTGGGCACCAGGAGACTGGGAATAGACATCTCGCCCACCATAATAAATTGATGAACTCAGATGGCACGGTTCTCCTCTTTCTTCTCGGAAGATCGAACCATCCTTCCTGGTTGTGGTGCAACTCGCATGTTCAGGACTCACTGTAGTATATTGACAAAACACGTAGTCTGAGAATATAATCTGTTACTCATCGAATTTTCAAATCTCTTGTAACTGTAAACACACAAATTCTGATGTGGGTGGCTATCACAGGAAATGATACTATTGACTACCGTATGTTACAAAGCAATCCACTCAAGATCAAGTGCATTTTTATTACTACTCATAGGAAAACGAAAGTCTTTTTGAGTATGAAGTGTAATAAATCTCCCATAGGCTTGAGATGAATTTTAAGATTGAAGCGTGCGGAAATAAGCAGTCACAAATAATCCTGATCACCAACCTTGATTACCCTGCTTGCTGTTCCACCCTTGATTTTCATTGTGGTGCTTCTGCCTATATCCTATGACCTCAGAGCTTGACTTCGTCCCTACTACCTGGGATCATGAAGGAGGAGTCCATGCTGTAAGTAATAGGCGAGGAGATTTAACTTCTCCTAAAACAAAGACCAGACTACAATTCACGGTTACACTTCAAGGTGGACTCATTACAGAAGTCAGGGACTCAGGGCTGTAACGAGAATTCTTAACAGTTCTCCACATGTTAACTATACATACTGATATCTGATATAAGCATAAAATTAGAATCTGAGTTGGATCCTTAAAGCAATTCTGCATCAACACAATAAAGCTTCTCTCTTTCCTATATAACACTTCTATCCACGTACTGGTGTCATAATCTCAATATGGATTCACGAGAAAACATGGTAAGGTCAGTAAAAATGAGTTAGGATCGCGTAGACTGGACTATCAAACGAAACTGCTAAAGAGCAAAATCCATGCAGCACAGAAATCAGCAGATGTATGTACCGAATGAGGTGGTGGGAAAATAGATGCAAACACCCCGGTCGAAGATGACGACGGGGTTGATTCCTTGGCTCCAAAAATGTCAGCCGCGAACGAGGAAGACGAACCGCCTTGCTTCTTATACTCCATTATGATCTTTCCCTTATTGGGTACTCGAAAAAACAAAGCCGACCCGAAACTTTTTGAGAAAAAACTACCTGAACACCGAATTCCCTGACAACTACCAGCCAAATGAAAACCAGAAAGCAGACAGTCACTCAGGAGCTGAGACACAGAGAGAGAGAGAGAGAGAGAGAGAGCAAAGATTTCAGACAACGTTTGAGCACAAGACTCAATGACCTCTGGACCTCGAATTTATAGTCCCATAAAGACGGCACTTGGGCGTGCCGCCCATGTGCTATCCGAACCGAACAATAAGAAAAAAAAAGGGTGGGGATCCTCTGCTGATTGTAGATTCTAAAAATAGCAAAAGATATCTTCTCTTTCCTCTGTATCAACCAAGATTTGTAGAAAGTTCCTCTTGGAGTTCCACCCAACATGGGGCAACAGTTTCATTCGATTCTCTGCCTCCAATATAATATCGTCAAACTCCGGTGGATAAGTGTCTCGCAGGGTCCACGCTTAATCCAAGTGGACGTACCGTTTGGCCCCGCGCATCCCTCACCGGATAATCACTCCCTCTTGATTAGAGTTAATTTATCGCGTCGCTCACCCCTAAATCACGCGCTCAAGATTTGCATATGTTCGTGATGCTTATCTGATCCTTTAATGTCTTCTCTGGCCAATGACCTTTCCTGGGAGGCGGATTTCTCTAGGAAGGGAGATAACCCAAGCGAGAAAAAAAATAGAAAGAAAGGAAAGGAGATGACTTTCGAGAGGGAAAGGATCGGATTGCGAAGAAGATATCCTAAAACGTTGTGATGCCGACAGGAGGATAACTAGATAAGGTTGTCTTTTTTATTCGGATACGCCCCAAGAGTGAATTTCACAGCACGACCAGCAACTTGGGCGTACTAAAAAGCAGTTGACTCCCATTTTCCCCGAGACATCAACGCGTGCAGAGATGCCAAGATACCGCGAAGCGAGCAAAGTCATCCGCGATTTGGACTTCAGGTGAGGGATAACCAAATCGTTCTTGCAATACGCGGGTCTCTGGCTGGGACTGAAAGGACGGATGGTGATGTGTAGAAGAGCAACGACCAGAAATCACAGCTGGACTCGTGTTCTCTGCAGAGATTTTACGAGATAAAATGAAAAGGGGTTGCGGAAAGTAAAGGAAAAACGATGATTTTGTATGGCAAATCGATCCTGGAAGCTGAAGACCGACGCTGGGCGATAGGGGACCGTGAAACGGGGAACAGTAGCCGCAGAATAGGCTCAATGGAGGGAGGGGGAGATAAGGGTCGGCTTTCGATTTGGGTGGACCGAGCATCTGAGCGAATAATGGAATATCACATATATTTTCAAAGCCAAGAAAATAGACTCGGAAAGGGAGGAGAATCAATGAATTGTGGGAGTCGCAGTCCAAGTCCCAATCCTGTGTCAAAGAATGGGACAAAAAATCAGATCAGGGAGAGAGAGAATCAGAAGAAAGGAAGCAAGCCGTGGGCCGACGGGAACAGAATCCAAAGACTGGCTCACAGCCACCACCCCCCCACATCGAACTTTGATCACTTGAAGGAAAAATGATTGAACGATAACCCAAAAAAGAAAGAAGAAGATTGGAATTGCACTCGAGAAAAGAAAAGATAAAAATTGAACTTAAATTAGCAAAAGGAAATGACTGAATCATTGAACAACGACCCGAAAAAGAAAGAAGAAGATGGGAATTGCATACGAGAAAAGGAAAGAGAAAAATTGAACTTAAATTAGTCAAAGGAAATGACTGAACCATTGAACAAAAGCAAGAAAAGGATGTGAATTGCATCCGAGAAAAGAAAAGAGAAAGAAGCGTGAGCGGCAGGATTCGAACCTGCGCGGGCAGAGCCCACATGATTTCTAGTCATGCCCGATAACCACTCCGGCACGCCCACCTGTTGATGGATAGTTCTGACGATATAAAAATATCTACCAATATACAAAGACATGTTAGACTGAAGGCTACATCTTTGACTGACCTTTACATGGCGTCTCCTGGCTTGTTCAGCGTGAAATTAAAGAATTAATCATTAACCCTATAATAATGAGATTGATGGTCATGATTCTGCGAAAATCATGGCACGAGGGAAAAGCCCAAAAGCACATGCCCAATGGAACACTCCTCTCAATTTGATTGGACTGCCTCTCGACTGGCCCCTTATATTCTAAACGGCAAGCCTGCAGCCCCATCTTTTTCCCTTTCTTTGTGGACCGATCATTAGGACGATATGATTCTTAGCGCACGATGTTTAGTCCTTCTATTCAACAGACAATAATGACAGGAAGGTTTCAGGCGCTCCCAAACAAATAAATTGGCACCACCCAAAGAGAGAGAGAGAAAGAGAAGAGAGAGAAGAGAGACAATCATGCCAAATGTGATTTTTCTCAACAACAAGCACATCCCCGATCGACCCTCAGTGCTCAGGCAGGCACTAGAAGAAGTTCCTTCCCACTAATCATTAGAGACTCCACTAGTTGGAAGTTCAAACAAGGCGGACTTGATGCCACTAGTTTTTACATCACCAATTTCTGGAAAACGTTAAAAAGAACATCGGGAGATCTGGCACGAATGGCTTCACTGTTCTGTTCTCTATAAAACACTGCTGTTTTCCTCCAGAATCTGCCAAAACATTTGTCATAACCGAATGTGATCTTGCCCGAAGATGCAGCAATGACTATTGAGATACTGACAGCCCTTGCTCCAACACTGTAGATGAAGAAACCACACGATAAGTGAAGCATCCCTGCATGAAGTGTCAGACCAAAAATTAATCCAAAAGGGGGGGAGAAGATGCTACTCATAACACGATTGCCTCGATCTTAATTATCAAATCATGGGACCAGGGGTAACTAAGTGCACATCACCTGACACCTTGTGTTCGTGTCTATTATGCAAAAAATGGTTTGAACTGAAGCAGCAGAATATCCTTTTAAGTATTAAGCAGCACCAGCCCATTCCATAGTAAAATTAACAAAAGAATGTGAAACACACTACCCAAATTTGTCGGTGAAAAGACATTTTAGATATCCACATAATCTCCTCAAACATGAAACAGTGGCTAATAATACCATGCAGGTCCATTCTCTACTTTAACTTCGAAACTTTTACCGAGTGTTTCAGTGAAAGTATCTTCCCCAGTATCAACAAATTATGCAAATTCAATCATCATCAATGCTATAAAAATACGATCCATTTTCAAATTAGACATTTCGATGTTTTTTAGTTTTTGAATTACTTAACAATTGACATTATGATTCTTGAACTTTTCGCAAATTCCTCACCTTGTTTCTCTATATAGACTTGCATCATACGTTGCTTTGTCCAATTACCATCTTGACAGCTAAGAGAAATCCTATCTCATATTTAAGCACAAAACCTGTAATCTCAGCCAGCATCTTCTAAACCTTAATGATATTGAGAAAGAACATAATTAATGACTAACCTTAATGAACACCAAATATCTCTTCAGGAGGATCATAAACATGCCGCTCAGGAAAGAGCTCCTCAAAATCCTGCTTGACTCTGTTCCTCAAAAGGGGATGAGGTATAAGCCCCTTCAACAATATCCTGAATGGCAACTCGTCTGGTGGATCTGGAGACAGCTTCATGTCCTCGTATATGTTCATTGCATCTGCTGGAGATCCATACCTCAAAAAGCCCCTGATGACTTCAGTGTACGTTTGAGAATCAGGGAATAACTCCTCCTTCCTCATAGCTTCCCACAATTGCATGGCCTCGTCCATCTTTTTACACCTTGCCAATGCGATAATTAAGTCCTTATAAAGAAACACATCAGGCTTATACCAGTCTTGCTTTTGAATGACCCCAAACACCTGCATTTCGACAAGGTGCTTTTGAGCCACAACAGATAAATGCCATAGTAGTGCTGGAAAGGTTGGCAAATCAAACAAACACTGGAAGTTTCTGATTGTTGAGCTTCCCTTGAAAAATTTATAAAATGAACCAAGGCTGCAGTTAGCAACCCGGCTACTCATTAAAGGAACATAATTCCTAACAACTTCACAGGGAAGAAAAACAGTCAAACACTAGTTACAGTATAAACTCATTGTCAATATCGCAAGTGGTGGCAGCTGAGGAAAACAGACCAATACATAAAAAGAAGAGGTATATTTGAGCAAATCAATCTTCAGCCTTTGGAATGCAACAAAGTTAAATTACCGCAGCATAAATCCCAATCACAAGAATTAATCACAAAGTATCAATATTTTATCAGTTTTAAACCCTCACACTGTCTAATCTCAGTTCCAGGAGAAATATATCATTCAAGCATTTCATCAACCAAGTAGTAGGCAACGGTCCCCGGATTTCTCCTCCCGCGAACTTTGCTTTTCTATACGATTTGACAGTTTCTATGTTGAAGAAAATCAAAGCTACGCAGGCAAAACATTTCGCTGCCCGAATGCGAGAAACATACAATGCAATCGCTTGGCAATAGGAACAGCATCAAAAAGAACTTGCAGGCCACATAACTTGTACAGGGTAAGTCTAACAGCGGATACAGAACATCCTAAGCAAACCGAAATTGCCAAAGAACCGAAGAAGCGAATGCCCAGAGAGGAAAATGCGCCAAAACCTTGGCAGCCAGAGAGACCTCCTCCTGGCGCTCCAGCTCGGTGAGGACGGCGATCAAGTCCATCTTCAAGAGCCTCAAGACGTGGGTCTTGATGAACTTCTCGAGCTTCTCTTCGTCGTCTTTGAACCGCTTCAGTCCCGAGATCGCGAAGAGCGCCTCCTTCCCGATGAGCTTCTTGCCCCTCCAGAGGGGTCCCCTCGGCCTCCCGTCATGGTACCGCCTCACCCAAGGAACGTCCATGGCCGCACATTGCTCCAAGAATTGAGGCCGTGGTTTCAGAAGCAGGGAGGATTCTCGAAGAGGAGATGGGTTGACGTTTCGGAGGAGAGAAGAGGCGAAAAATCGGAACTTTGATTTCGAGAACAGTCGACCCGCCATTGAAGTTTCTTGCGGCAAGAAACACTAGTGGCTCGTTAAATCAATATGGGGACGGGGAATGTTTCAAGGTCCAAATATGACTGGTTTTTTTTCTATAAAATATATATATATATATTGATTATTGTCATATAGTGTCTTGATAAAATTGGCTTTTCGTGAATTTCTAATTTTTAGAATTTTCAATCGGGTAATGAAGTGGAGTTTATCATTTGAAATTATTGTGTAGGTCGTCCAAATGGACTTTGAGATTTAATGAGCTGTTATAGGGTCCTTGAAACTCGAAACTCGTAAATTATGTGGACAAAAAAAGTGAATATATTTGGTTATATATCGCAAAATGCGAAAAGAAATGTCTTGGACTTCATCTTTTTGTTTCTCGTCTAATATCTAATTTAGTCTATCAAAACTATGAATATACAATATGTTCAGCTTCCCAACGTGTGGGATATTTTGATAAGTCATTGGAAAATTACTCCATCGCTCACTTATAACAGTTGGAGTTTGAGAGCTGAGGTGGGGGCACAAATGAATTTAGTGATGAGGATCTCACTACTTGGGATTGCACATGTCACATTGTCCTTTGATAGACTTGACCTCATCAAGCATATCAAGTTATTGTGCCTCACCCCCTTGAGAGGCGCATTAATTAAAATGTGTGGAAGTCACATTGAATATTATCCGACCTACTATACACACAAACAAAAAGAATATTGTGAAATACAATATGAATCTTCCCATTTCAAACATCAAATGTCAAAATTTTGGACATTTGTTGTTGGTTATTTATATATTGGATTAATCGATTTTAACTTGACTTACATGCTCTTTTATGTCAGGATAGCTCACTAATAAGGGATGATAGGTTTCAATATGAATCATTTCCTGCCTTAGAATTGGAAACTGGCCTATCTCGTTTTGGAATTGGTCTAGTCTCATCCAGTTCTTGGATGGGTTTAGGAACCAGCAGGAATATCTTTATTCTTTTTTTCTTTTTCTTTTTCGCTATGTCTCATTAATTAGCACATTCTTGTTCTATGTAACATCCCCATAAAATAGACACGGACCTCCTTCCAACTCTCTCACCCCTTGCTTCTTCATTGACCAGGAGTAACGCTCTCTAGGATTCCCAATCTTCTTTGAAATTTTTGTTCTTAGAAAATTAAGGGAAAATGTGTGCAACAGAACAAACACCAAATGAGGGAGACATCCGGCCGCGTGAGATTGAGAGTAGTAGGGGTGGCAAATGGGTTGGTTGGGTCGAAAATGAGTCGACTCATATTTAACATGTTTTGACTCATATTATTGTAGTATAAATCTAGTGACTCGTATCCGACCCATATCCAACCTGATCCATATTGCTAAAACCTATTAATATTCTAGGAAAACCCACTTTTACTATATGCTAATTGGATTAAAACTTCAAATTAAATTAAAAATAATAAAAAAATAAAAAAAGTTAAAAAAACATATAAATTGAAATATTTATAAAAAATTAGATACACATGCTTCTCTTATTTGAAGTGAACATACCATTTTTTTTTTGTCAGGCCTACTCTATTTCTACTCTACACTCACTCTCAGACTTTTACGCTGTCACTTGCAGGGCGTGGGAGTCAAAACCCACTCCTCAAACTTACGCATCCCCACCCCATCTCCCCTGAGAAGGTGGGGATTTGGACTCCTCACATCCCCCTTTCATGTTGGAAGGGTGGCCACTAGGGCGAATCCCAGTGGTTGAACATATCATTGAATAACAAAAACTGCAATATGAAATTTTGTTAGCTAAACCTAAAAAACTCATTTTTATGATTTTTTTAAAAAAAATATTGTTAAAATATTTTTATGCAATACAAATCTTTTAACAATTTTTATGCAATACAAATTTAATGGAAAATTTTTATAATTCTTTTTAAAATGTTTTTTAAAAATCTAATTTTAAATTTTTTAAAAAAATTTAAATTTTTTAAAAAATTATAACTTTTTTAATTTTTTAATTTGTTAATAATTATTTTCTCTTTTCTCTTTTCCTTTTTCTTCTTCTTCGGTCAACTGTCGGCCACGACGACGGCGGGCAACCGACCACAGGTGAGATCGAGCTCGTTAGCATTGGGTGGGGCTCGATCTCGCTAATCCGGCGCAATCGAGGCCCCGCCCAACATTTCTTTTTGTGTTTTACTTTCTCGGATCCATTTTTAACCTATATTTAACTTTCACTTGACCCATTTTCGACCCATATTTAACTTTCATTTGACCTATTTCCGATCCATATTAACTTTCACTTTATCAATTTCCGACTCATATTTAACTTTCACTTAACCCATTCCTGACTCATATTTAATTTTCACTTGACCCATTCCGACCCATATTTAACTTTCACTTAACTTATTTCTGACATATATTTAACTTTCACTTGACCCATATGGGTTTATGACCCATTTTGCCAACTCTAATTGAGAGCAAAAAGTGAGAGTCCTCAAACTGAGTGAGCAAGAGGGACTTAGGAAGGCGTGGCGTGACCACATGAGACTAAAAGTGAGAAGTGAGAGGCAAGAGATCGAGCGAGACTCGAGATGGATGAGCAACAAGAGAAGGGGAAATTAGGTTTTGAGACATGTTTTATAATAAATAAATAAAATAGTTGGTCTGGCCCAAGCAGTCTAGGTGGATGGGTGCATACCTAAAATTAGAAACTAGACATACGACTAGTTCCAAATTTTAGAAATCGGAACCGCTCAAAAACAACTAACTTGATCTGGTTGTTGTGCTCACCCTTAGTACTAGTCAATCAAGTGTGATGTTGGAAGATATATGTGAATTGTTCAATATCCTTTTGGACTGGGATCAATAAATATGATCAATCGAGATCAATCTAATGTTGGATTTGATTTATAGGATACATTATTTCCTTTTTCTTATGCACACTTCGTACTATAATATGGAGTCATGTATATTGAATCAATATAGAAAATTCTCCCACAAATTATCTTATCCTTTTCCTTCGGTTTCTTGCTTCCTTTCATGTGAACTCGCCGGGGCTATTGTCGAATATGTGAGGCCAACGATCAAGCCAATAAAGACGGCGTCCGAGATTACTGATACATTAATGATAGATTTGTTCGTGTTTGACATACTCAATCATTGGGAATAAGATGTCCCCTTTAAATGTCGAAGAAGGTTCTAAGTAATAACAATGCACATCCCATAAGTCATTTTAAAAAAAAAATATTGGAGTGTCTCAACTGGAGCTCTTTAAACATTCGAAGATTCTCTATTGAATTTTCTTTCATATTTCAAATAATTATCATAGACAATACATAAAATACATATTTCTAAAGAATGGTCCAGATAAATTGCGCAAGTGGTTGGAATCTTGATTTTACATAACGAAGACCGAATCCATTTCTCCCTCGACCAATCAAAAGAGGGATCGGAGATGGAATAAGCAATAAAAACATCGGCCGGCGTGGGGAGGCACCAACCGCCGCTCGCACCCCCAACCTCGGCCAGCCTAGCGTGCGCCCACCGTCAGCATCTCTCTCGCCCGTCACATGTTTGACAATTATTGAGCGCTCGATTGGTGGACGACCCGGAACGACGCCGTCCCGCCCCACCACCAGGCACCCACCCACCTCCACAAGAAACTCCCAAAGAAATTATACGAATCTCCCCCTCCAAATCCTCGCCCCCGTTTCAAACGCCCCCTCCCCCCCGTCATCGCCTCCTCCTCCTCCTCCTCCTCCTCCGTCGTCAATCGCCGATCGCCCCCGCCCCCGCCTCCCGCCTCCGGCGTCCCCGGTTCTCCCCTTCTCCAGCCTCGTCGAATCGCGGCTTCCCGTCCGTCCGCTCCCCCTCGCCCTCGAGCTCCCCCGCGCGATCCCCGCCTCCTGCTGCCGCTCCTCCTCCTCCTCCTCCCGATCCGGGGCGGGCCCATTCGATCCGATTCTCGGGGGGCGTGCCGATCCGTCGCTTCTCGACTTCTCTTCTCCGCGTAAGTGCGTTTCTCCGGGTTTCGTTCGCGCCGTGCGTTCGCGCGTTGGATTTTGGTCGCGTCTTGTTTGCTTCGGTGCTGAATTCCGCGCCGGTCCGAATCTGGCGTTTAGGTTTGGGTTTTTTTTTTTTAGGGGCGATCGGGGGATGGCGAACCGGGTGGATCACGAGTACGATTACCTGTTCAAGATCGTCTTGATCGGGGACTCCGGCGTCGGCAAATCGAACATCCTCTCGAGGTTCACGAGGAACGAGTTCTGCCTGGAATCTAAGTCCACCATCGGCGTTGAGTTCGCGACGAGAACCCTGCAGGTGAACTTTGTCTTCTCTTTCCACTTCGGTCGTCGTTACGTCATCCTGGCTAGTTGTGTTATCCGATCATTTGATTGACTTCCTTGGTGCATTGAAAATCGATCTAGCTAATGCTTCTTCTTCTTCTTCTTCTTCTTCTTCTTCTTCTTCTTCTTCTATTTGCACTGCCTATTGATTTTAGCTCTTGCTTCGTTTTGATTGCCCTTTTGAATTATTCTGTTAACAGTTAATAATGTAGATGGAAAAAAAAAAACATGCTTTCTTGGTATTATTAAATTATATGGAAGTAATCTTTGCAGATTAATATCCAGTATTTGATTGTCTGCTGTCATTCTGTGAATTGCCGGCTATTGCATCAATATTTAGGATCTTACCCGTGCTTGTCTATCAATATGACAACGTGTGCTGCGGACATGGCCGTGTCGTGAAATTTTTGGGTATATACACTGAAGCAATTCCCTTTTTCCTGGTTTTTTATGCTAGATCTAGATCCTGATGATCAGCAAACAAATTTTGGTCTCCATTTAGTTATCGAATTACTGCAACCTGAAATTTGTTGATTCCAAAGGCAGGACTTGGGTGAAAAATTGGAAACTTTTACTTTTGGTGGGGGTGGGGTGGGTGGGGTAGTCCTGGGGTTATTTAATGTTATAACTTGTCTTTCTTTTCGTACGTGTGCGTGTGTGTGTGGTTGGAGGGGGGTTGGCAAAAGGAGATGGATGGCTTCATAAATAGTGCGATAAATGTTATGGTGTTTGGTTATTTAACGGGAACATTTCATCCCATTCCTTCTGGTTAAAAGTTGAAATAGAAGTCCGGTCCTTCTCTTGATCCAATTTTGTTTCATTGATCTTGCCACTTAGAACTGGTGGGTCTGTCGTCGCTTTCTTTCAGTGTGTGATGGCCCACTGTTGGGCTCTGCAGTTTTTGGGAACTTGGGAGTTAGTATGGTGTCCATGTTGGTAAAAGTTTGTAGATGTCAACTTCTAAACTCGTAGCCATGTTTGAACTCCTCTTCTAGTCTCCCAGTATTGCATTCAGATTTCGGTTATTTTGTCATAGCCTTAAAGTTATATTAGCTGATTTTATTTGAAAGAATTCACATCTGTAACTTTGATTGAGGGCTCTCGTGAATGTAAATGCATTTACGCTGCCGAGCAAGGTCTCAAGTGGGGGAGACATTGTAAGTTTTGGATGAGAAAGCAGGGTTAGTTGATGACTGGGTACTCTTTGTGTTTGGCACCATGCCTGGTGATCAGACACTGTGTGAAATGGTAATAATTTTAATTTGTAACAAAAAAAGAAATGATCACTTGATGTTTAGTTAAGTACTTGATGGCCCTACAAATAATCGATGTTGATATGGGTTTGTAAAGTGTGATGTATGAGCCTTGGATTTTCTATCTGATTCTAGTGCGACAGATGAAGTATGCCTTTCAATTCAGGTTGAGGGAAAGACCGTCAAGGCACAAATATGGGACACTGCTGGTCAAGAGCGATATCGAGCCATTACCAGTGCATACTACAGGGGAGCAGTGGGCGCTTTGCTAGTTTATGACATAACAAAGAGGCAAACCTTTGACAATGTCCAGAGGTGGCTTCGGGAGCTGAGGGACCATGCAGATTCTAACATAGTTATTATGATGGCTGGGAACAAGTCTGATTTGAACCACCTAAGAGCTGTCCAGGGGGACGATGGTCAAGCCTTGGCTGAGAAGGAGGGTCTTTCATTTCTTGAGACTTCAGCATTGGACGCAACAAACATTGAGAAGGCATTTCAGACAATTTTGACAGAGATCTACCACATCATAAGCAAAAAGGCATTGGCAGCTCAGGAAGCTGCTGCTACTACGCTTCCTGGTCAAGGGACCACAATTAATGTCGCTGATGCCTCAGGGAATGCCAACAAGAGAGGCTGTTGTTCTACTTAAGGCAACACTGTGATTCAGGAGACAAAATTTGAGTGGTAATTAACCCCAGCAGCTTAGGTATGAGCCCATTTTCTTTTGGGTCAACGAGACATTTGTAGAATATTTGTGGTGTTCTTTTCTCCTCCCCCGTTTTATTTTTCTTTTTACTTTGTTGAGGTGTGACGAGACCTGATGAACGGTATTTTTAGCTTTTGAAGAGGCGATACTTTGTTTATTCTTTTTGTCATTTTCAGTAAGAGTAAAATGCAGCAATTTGGCTAGGTGGAGGCTCTGTCCAATGGGTGGCCCGACATAGAGTTGTTCAGAAGTGGTTATCGGTTATACAAACTAGTGCGTCCCTTTCGGCCTCGCTGACTTTCTTCCGCGGTTTTTGATCCTTACAATAAAAAGAGCTTCCACTTTCTTGCCATTCTCTATTTAATTGAATTTAACAGCATCGCCATATCATTGTGGCTGGCAAGTGCTCCACAACTTATTCGTGCCGATACTTCTACGGACGATCATTACGTTCAACTCCCTTTCTTGAAATAAAAGCAAGAAGTTGGGTTATTACTGTTGAGTAATGGAACTGACTAGCTATGGGCAGGTGATTTATTGAAGATGCGCTCGGATATGTGTCTTTCTTTTTTGGGTTTGAGGTCATTACTCTATGATGATCAAAGTAAAACTCTCCATGCTGAAGTTCGTAGAAGATCGTTTGGAGGTAATCACTTCCGAGTGGGTAGGTTCCAGAGATGAACTTGTATCCTATCCTGTTATAACCAGTTCCTTTTTTTGGAACCTCTGTTCTAGCTTGTTCTTGTTTTTCTAGTCTGGTTCTAGGGTCTATCTTGTTTGCATTAGAACCTATTTTGTAACTACTCGATATCCTATACGATTTTGAATTTTACATAAATATACGAAAAAATAATAACGTAATCTTTATAATTTGTATTAAAATATTAAGCACATGTAATTAAAAAATACATAAACTTTTTGACTAAACAAAAAATTAAGAATTCACAAGGCAAAGTAAAAATCCTAACATTACATAAACATTAATAGCAAACATGAGTTTAATATCAATCTCATTCCCACAACTATATAGGAAGTTGTTTATTTATCTAAAATGGTCAATAGATCTTTTTTTTTTTAACACTAGTAAAAATTAGTTCCAGAACCGGTCCAATATGTCCGATTCCCAACTGGGCGTTTACTAGGAATCGTGAACCAAACCGATTTCAACCAGTTCCCAAAAAATGGGACCGGTTCAAACAAGAACCTATTCCCAAACCTATTTTCCAGGTGATCCGGGTTGGTTCCTAGGTAAATCCAGTTCGGTTGCACACTCTTAGGTCATATGACATTTAGGGGAGAGAGATGTGGCAAAACTATTCCACCTGTACAGTGACATGATGAATACTGTAAGTTCTTTCACAATACACCCTGATGCTCTGAACTATCTTGCCAGAGCTAACCCCGGACTCGGCCACAACATGGCAAGACAAGGCAATCTTGTCGGGTGTTATCGCCCATACATGTAGGTCATGAATGTCGTGAACTCCTTCTATGCGCTTCAAACCATCCTCGAGACTCTCAACATCAATTCCCCTGGGTGTTCCCTCCATTAAAACACAAAATACATTCTTAAGCAAGGACAGAGTAGTGGTAAGAACAAGAACAGAGAAAATTAGAGTGGACATCAAATCCACCACTTTCCATTGTGGTGCCACCCATATGATGGCTCCTGCAATCATCACCCCGATCGATTGAATGAGGTCAGCCATGACATGCAAGTAGGCCCCCCGAAGATTTATATTCAGAATCTTGGCCTTTGCTGAGGGAGTGGAGACTGAAAGATTTGTTTCGTGGTCCTCTTTAGCAGCTAATGCACGCAGTTCCTCTTCCTCGCCCTCATCATCATGTCGATGATGATGATGATGATGATGGTGATGATGATCAGCATGATCACATCCATGATGTGAATGATCATGTCCAAGCCATGTGACCATGATAAAGTTTACTATAAATCCAAATGCTGCAATATAGAACATGAGCTTTCCATTCACCATCTCAGATTTGTGACGAATTCTGTCAACTGCTTCGTATAGTAGGAGACCAGAAACCAGCCAGATAAGTTGCACTGAAAGAAGTGCACCCAAAACTTCTAGGCGGTTAAATGCAAAAGAATACTGTGATGTTGCCTTCCAACTAGATGCCCACACTGCAAAAAGAGAGACTGACAAACCGACGATATCAGTGAGCAGGTGACCTGCATCGGCGAGAACTGCAAGACTGTTGGCTTTGATGCCACCGACGACCTCGATGAACATAACTATCATGTATACAATCATTAGTCCACAAAGTTTTGTCAATGACTTTGATCGGCGATTAGATGCTTCTTCATCATTTTCTAGATTGGAAAATGCACAGACAAGATCACAATGTCGCGGAGGAGTTGGATGGTCATGAATAGCTCCAGAAACAGATGGAATCTCAATTTCCACTTCGTTAGCTTTTCCCTTGATAGAATCTGCCGGGTCCTCCATCTGCTTTTGTAAATCAAACCTTCATTAGTTGAAGCACTGGGAAGATTTTAAAGAACTTTATACAAGAAGGGTACTATGACCGGATGCAATTGAAGACAATCAACTGCAATTCACTGTATAAGTTGCTATAAATTTTGGTCCTCATTTTTATCCCATAGATCATTTACTCATAAAACCATGTACTTGGAAAGAGGACAAACACAAGCACGCCCATCTTATGACCAGTTATTCACTGAACGCATAAGCCGAGAACAGGGAAATGTGATCAAAGTGGAAAGAATTTGTGACGGCACAGCGAAGGCTCCAATTCAATCAGATACCTCCGTAAACATGACGCCAGCAAAGGCCAGTACCAGTTAAAGTACACAAAATCTAAGAGATACCGTTTTCATATTCCATATTAAACCATAGATTGCTCTTCCACACCAGGGTTATGAATTTTTTCTCCACTGCAATATCCCAAATAAACTCACTAGCAGCCTCACACAATAGAACGATGTCTGGTTTATCCCCCTCATGTTTCTCCAGCCTCCATCAGCCATCTTTGCTAAAATTTCCACTCAATCTTCCCATGTCACAGATATCACAATCCAATAAATGCACAAAGTTGAACACCTTTAACATAGATAATCTGTCTCAAAGAGAGAGATGCACCGACAGGTGGTAGACAAATCTGAGTCGTGCCTAAAAGTCCTCTTCCACCATTTGTTTGTGCTTGATGCACTTAGCAACCAATTAATACTAAAAACACGTGGTCGTGTCGCTAAAGTTGGGATCTACTGTCTGATTGTCAACGACTCAACCTCCACTCGACCCTCAAACAAAGCCCCGCTTGAATCCCAATGAACCATTAGACCTAATTTCACTGGACACGATGATCTCAGCAGTGGCCATCTTTGACCCGATCAAAACGAGCCCCTAAATACAGAGAATGCAAAATTGGGGAGGAAACAAAAGGAAAGAAGGATGCAAGATCAAACAACAATCAAGAGCCCTGAATAACACCTTACAAACAATCATAAACAGAAGGAAAACGAAAGGACTACAGAATCAGCTTGGTCAGCTCATGCTCACAAAAACGAACTACTCACCATCCCTCCAGTCGTCGTGTCTGAATCGGTGCTGGCTGGAGAGGAAGGCCCTGCAAACAAAAACGAACTACTCACCATCCCTCCGCTTTTGGTGTCTGAATTGGTGCTGGCTGGAGAGGAAGGCCCTGCGAACACCATTCTTGGCAACAATGGGCAAGAACCTGTCTGCAATCCGATAGAAATATCATTAATTCCATCAAGTTTTTAATGAAAAAAGATGCAGCTCGGTCAGCTCGTGCTCACAAAAGCGAAGTACTCACCTTCCTGACACTCTTGGTGTCTGAATCAGTGCTGGCTGGAGAGGAAGGGCCTGCAAACACCATCCTTGGGATGGATCGGCAAAAATCTATCTGGATCGATTCTGAAATTGATGGGAATTTAGGATCCACAGCACTGACAGCATAGCAGAAATATGCAAGTTTCCAGATTTGTGGACAGACTTTGTGACACTACAGCAAAAGCTTCAATCCAATCAGATACCTCCGTACACATGACACTAGCAAAGGCTATTGCCAGTTAAATTACACAAAATCTAAGAGATACCATTCATTTTTATATTCCACAATATACCATGGGTTGCTCTTTCACACCAGAGTTATGAAACTTTTCTCCACCGCAATATCCCAAGTAAAGTCGCTAGCAGCCTCGCACAACAGAACAATGTCTGGTTTATCCCCATCACACGTTTCTCCAGACTCCATCAACCATCTTCGCTAAAACAAACTAATTATATATACATGAGAGTGCTGTATTCATGAATTAATGCATGTAAAACAAACCAATTATAGTTTAACATTATGTAATTATCATGCGGATGGCATTGTAATTTTGCTATGTTTGAAACTATATACATTGTGATATCAATTATTAGCTTCCTCTCAAAGTTGGAATGTATCTGCGTCGTCTTCGAGCGTGCGATTTGGGGGGAAAGACTAAGTTGGCTATGCCTTTCCATTTAAAAAGAGACACGACAAACCCTGCGGGCCAAGGTTCCCAAGTAGTGAGAGCGACGAAGTCTTCTTCAATTGACTTAGTGCATGCAGCCAAGTCAACCTCTCTGTCGTTTGTTTCTCGAGAAACAAATGCTAGATCGAAACTATTTCGGAAGACTTGCCAAAGATTTATAAATATTTATAGTGTACAACAAGCAATATAATTAAATTATGAATTCTCTCAGAAACTCCACTCATTTCCCCTTAAAATGACCTTGATAATCGAGAAATTAGTTAATTATACATACCCACGTCAGTCGGTAGTTACAATTGGGGAAAAATGCCAAAAAGTCCTAAACTTTTTGTCGTTGTCTTGCCAATTTAGTCTTAAACCTTTTTGGTCTTGGGTTTAGTCTAAACATTTTTAAGTTGTCTTGGTCAATTCAGTCCTTTCCTACCAATTTGGCTAGATTTTCTGACGGTCGCCGCCACTGGGCTGACGTGGACAACTTTTTACTAATATTTTAATATTTTTGAATTTTTTATTTTTATTTTTATTTTTATTTTTATTTTTTATTCTCGCTCTTCTTCCTCCAGCCGGGCCGCCGGACCTCGCGCAAGGCTGCCCTCGAGGCCTGGGCGGCAAGGGCGAGCCGCGCCACCGCCGGATATGGCGGCGGGTCGGCAAGCGCGGTGGACAAAGATCGGGTGGCAAATTGCGGCGGTGGTCTCACGTGACCAGGGGTTTCCTCGGCTTGGCCGGAGAGGACTCTCTCTCTCTTTTCTTTCTCGATCTCTCTCTCTCTCTCTCTCTCTCTCTCGGTCCCGCCTAGATCGAACACCCTCAAATCTTGAACCGAATCCTTGAAGACCGCGAGCTCCAGCCTGGTCCGACCAACGCAAGGCACAAAAAAAGACCGAGGCCTACTGGAGCTTCGGCGCTTGAAACCAGATCCGGCAAGCTGGCGGGGCTCGCCCTCGCCGGCCATGGGTGAGGCTCGACCCTTGCAGATTCGATGAGGGCAAGCCTCGCCGCCCAAGCCTCGAGGACGGCCTTGCGCGGGCGGGCGAGGCTCGCCCTCGTCGGATCCGGGCGAGGTCGAGCCTCACCGCCATAGGCGAGGCTCGACCCTCGCCAGATCCAGCGAGGGTGAGCCTCACCGCCCCGCGCGAGGTCGCCCCCGCGGCCACTGGCGAGGTGGCCGGCGACCGGCTGGAGGAAGAAGAGCAGAATAAAAAAATAAAAATAAAAAAAATAAAAAATCAAAAATATTAAAATATTAGTAAAAGTTGTCCACGTCACCGGCCGGCGTCCGGTCAAAAAAAATCCGGCCAAATTGGCCGGAAAGGACTGAATTGGCACAACTTAAAAGGTTTAGGACTAAATCGGCATTAAAAAAGGTTTAGGACTAAATCGGCACAATGACAAAAGGTTTAGGACTTTTTTGGCACTTTTTCCGTTACAATTGCAATAAATGAAGCCATTGGTTCGTGAAAGATATATAGACCAATCCAACAAATGCCTATGTTTTTAGGGCATGATAGAAGTCAATCGATTGCTCAAGGCATGTACATTATAAACATGTTGCAATCAGTTCATATCACCAATGAATAATACACGTAATTGAACCAGCACACTTTCAATTTTCCTGTGAAGTATCATTAAATACAAGGTTTAAATAATCTCAACATCACCATGGATCTTCAAAGGCGCATACTCTCCGAGACACGGCAGGAGGTGCTCAGCCAAGAAAGACTTGTCGACATTCTCATGGGGGCCGACATTAGACTTGCGGACGGACGTATTCAAAGAGGATCACCGTTGACATCAACAAGAAGCACGCGCCTCCGATTCCTATTCGAAGCACTTTCTCTCAAAGCAACATCGAACACAATGAAGAATAGGATCAGTAGCTGCAGAACCAAATCGAACTAAGCAAACACAAAGAGGATGAATACCACGGTCCCAATGTTATGCTTAACCAAAGCATTACTCTTCCTTGTGGCTTTAATTCCATAAACATCTTCTAGCACGGAAACAAGATTAGCCATGTTCCAAACCATGATTATGTACACGAACCCTACAGTGTATGCAGTCGATAGAACAGCCCAAAGAAACATATTCTCGATGATGACCTGCAGATTCAAAGCCGACCACACGTTAACATGGTAAGCTAAAAGCATGGCGTTAGCCTATATAAATGTGACTATTAATTTCTTCCAAAGATTCGGGACCGCACGTGCAATTTTCTTGAAGCCGATCTCCTTGGGATGAGTGAAAATCCATGCGACCATGAACACGATCATTGATATCAGGAAGAGCAAAAAGGCCATTGAGATCAAGTAGTAAGCTATCAGGAAGACCCAATAAGCAAGATCGGAGTTTCCGCCGCTGCGATTGAAGTAGTTTAGGAGGCTTGATTTAGAGTACAAAAGCAGGAAGACTGGAGTTTGAGCCATGAAAAGGAAGGAGAGAAGAGAGCATGTGGGTAAGAGCTTAGTGGCGACGAGTTTTTGATGGATAAGGGCGATTTGGAAGGATTCACAGAAGATACCGAAGAAATCAAGTGTCTTAAGATCATCTAGATTTCTGGTTTCCATGGCCAAATTTGCTCCTCTTTCAAAGAGAGAGTTTGAAGATGGCATTTTGAAAAGGTTGGAACGGAGATTTACATGGAAGAACTGGAGAGTTTCGTTCTTCCTGGAAATAAAAGGAAAGTATGTAAATTGATTAAGTCTCTTTATGGGCTTAAGCAAGCTCCTAAGTAGTGGCATGAACAATTTAATTCGGTCATATTATCAAATAGTTTCATCCACAGTAGTGCCGATAGGTGTATATATTCTAAATTCACTAAAGACTATAGTGTCTTAGTGTGCTTGTATGTTGATGATATGCTTATCTTTGGAACGAATATGCCTAGAATTATTAAAACTAAGAAGTATCTAACTTCCATGTTTAAAATGAAAGATTTGGGTGAAGTAGATACTATCTTAGGTATTAAAGTTAAGAAGCATAGTGGGGGTTATTCTTTAAGCCAATGTAGTTATATTGAAAAGTTATTAAATAAATTTTAACATCTTGGTTTCAAAGAAATAAGTACTCCATTTGATTCTAGTATTAAATTAAATTATAATACTGGTATGGCGGTGGCACAACTAGAATATGCGAATGCTATAGGGTATTTAATGTATACGATGCATTGTACTAGACCTGATATTGCTTATTCTGTATGCAAGTTAAGTAGGTATACTAGTAATCCAAGTACAGAACATTGGAGAGCTATTACCAGAATTTTTGGTTATCTTAAGAGAACTAAAAATTTAGGATTGTTCTATAATAATTATCCGGCTGTATTAGAAGGATACACTGATGCTAGTTAGATTACAAATGTGGGAGATGAGCGTTCCACTTCTGGATGGATTTTCAAACTAGTTGAAAATGCTGTATCTTGGGCAAGTAAGAAACAGACATGTATAACTCACTTAACAATGGAATATGAATTTATTTTTATTTTTTATTTTTGATGACTTAGGGAACCCCATAAGCCGACAGCCAGCGGGCAAACCCTGAGGCGACGCTAGCGGAGGACTCATCACCTCGACGTCGCACTTAAGATCTCGTGTGGCCAGCGGGATTCGAACTCCTCTCCTCCTCGCAAAGGATTATGGGAGCCTTATCCAACTGGCCCACTACAGGCGGTGGTGGAATATGAATTTATTGTTTTAGCGACAATTGGGAAAGATGCTGAATGGATTAGAAATTTGTTGTTGGATATCAAATTATGGCCTAATCGTATGCCTCCTATTTCTATCCACTGTGATAGTCGAGCTACTTTGGCAAGAGCTTATAATAGCACCTATAATAATAAGTCTAGACATATTAGTTTAAGACATGAATATGTGAGACAATTGATTAAAGATTGTACCATAACAATTGTTTATGTGAGGTCAAGTAATAATTTTACCGATCTTTTGACAAAGGCTTTACCAAGACACATAATAATAATGACCTCACAAGAAATGGGGCTGAAACCCTTTAATTGAAATCACCAATAATGGTAACTCGACATTTTTCTAGAACATTACTAGTTACAAGGTTTAATGGGTAAGAACGTGTTATTGAATATGATTGTTTGATATTGATGTAACCCTAATATAAGAAGTCAGTATCGTCTGTTACGTTTTGTAGGTTATATTAAATTCTTAATAAAATATAGTACAAACTTATAATATGTTGATAGTAACAGAAACACATGGTAGATACTTCACTTATATGAGCTTAGAAGTGGTGCCACTTCTTACGAAAGTGAGGGTTGCTTTCTAGAGAGCTCATGAAACAGGATCAAGCATAAGGTCATAATAGTGCGGAGTAATATAGAACTTCTCGCTGAAACAAGAGGTTAGTGTATGTGCGGTATGTTCGGTTCTATTACATAAAAGTACAAATTTAAAGCCAAGCTACTTATCACTTTGATAGAGTTTTGATATACTTGCACTAAATAAATGTTTAACTTGAAAAAGGCCTTTTTGTATGTATATTAATCTTACTGAAATTTTGGTTATACGGTTTTAAAACTTTAATTTTGAAATCTTTGTTTTACAAACAAAGTGAGGGATTGTTGGAAGTTTGTTTGTAAAAATAAATTAAGTGCATTTTTCCTTGTCCCATATAGGAAAAGTGGGAAGAAGTGGATCAATTAATAAATGTGGGGTTTCCTTTGTGTACTTAAAGGAATGATTAGGTGTGGGTTAGACCCACCATACCCACGTGTGATTGTGTGATTTTGGAGCACTTAGCACACTTGCGTGCCCACGGTTTAAGTAGCACTAACCCCCTTGTTATTTTATTTTTCTTTCGTACGGTTATCTTATTAACTTTAATCAATTCAAAGGTTATTTTTGTTTATTGAGAATTTTCGGAAATTATAAAAAAATTGAAATTTTATTTATTAAAAAGATGATAATAATAATAATAATAATAATAATAATTTTATTATTTTGAATTTTTATTTGTGTCTTTTCAAGACAACCTTTGAAAAAGATACTGTTCAGTTGGCAACTTTTCTTAAAAGGTTGCAATTGTCCATTTTTTCAACTTCTTCTGAATGGACGCCTTTGTTCATCTGGACAATTTTCGAAATGATACATTTGTTCGCTTTGCAACCTTTCACAAAAAGTTGCCTATGTTTTAAAACTATTTTATATATATACATGTCGGGCCGGAAGAACAAGTGTGTGATCATTTTCATCTTTTCAAGCTTTCTTTCTGAAAAAAAAAAAAAAAAAAAAAAAAAAAAAACTACAGCCATCCTTTTAATTGTTTCTTAGAGAGACCCTAGAGAAATATTAAAATTGCTATATAGTATTTTCATTTGAGATTTTATTGTATCCTAGAGGAAATTTATCAGTGATTATTAGCAACGTTGTGGGGTAAATAAATCCTTAAAGAAAGTGATATCACGCCTCAAAGTCCGACTTGATTACTCTAAAGATCCGATTTCATTGTTCTATCTAATTTGAAGCCATATTTTCCCAATAGAACCATTTTAAAGTGCTATCCTGGGGGACGATGGTCAAGCCTTGGTTGAGAATGAGGGTCTTTCATTTCTTGAGACTTCAGCATTGGATGCAACAAACATTAAGAAGGCGTTTCAGACAATTTTGACAGAGATCTACCACATCATAAGCAAAAAGACATTGGCAGCTCAGGAAGCTGCTGCTACTACGCTTCCTGCTCAAGGGACCGCAATTAATGTCGCTGATGTCACACCCCGAAACTACAAGAAAATGGGATGACATGGCCGTTCTTCGTCCGTCCTTCCACACAAAGGACGCAGCCTCAAATATAACCAACTACTTGATATGAAATATATATATCCAACATATATACATATTAGATAAACTAACAAATTGGTCACAATATCAAAGTTTCTATAGTCCACCAAAAAGAATATATGTACAATCAAAACTTAACTAACCCAATAATTTATAACAATTATATAAACAACTCCTTAAGCCATACCTCAAAATATAACTCTCAAAATTTTTCCAGTAATGCTCTTGTTCTACTTGCTGCTAACCTTGGGACTTGAAACATGAAACATGAGTGGAATGAGCAACCACAGCTTAGTAAGTATTATATATCATAAAAGCATATCAAATCTTCACATTACACATTTAAAACTTAAAAACATGGCTCATCAATGCCAAACCAAAATATAATAACCTGCATGAATAAAATGCATTGTATCTTACTTCAATCTGGCTAAATCAAATAGTAGAATTTCCCATTCATCCTTAATATCAAAACATGCATTATTAGTTTGGCTCGTCATATCTCATATTAACAATTCATTTCATGCTCAATACCTAACTAAAGGTCCTAGAGGTGACTCCCATGAATTTACGTTACTGTATAAAACTTAGTCTTTGCCCTACATAAAGCAATAGTACAAAGTCTTAGAAGTGGCTTTTATGAAATTATGTTATCATGTAACACTTAGCCTTTTACTATGTATGTCAATAGTGCAAGGCCCTAAAGATGGCTCCCAAATAACTCAAGTCACCATGTATCATTTAGCCCTTGACTACAAGGCTCTAGAGGTGACTCACATGAAATTTCGTTATCATATAACACTTAATCATTTACCCATTCACATCACAATTGGTTTTTCTCAACACAACACATATCATCTTTCAATGGTTATCAGTACCAAAATAGCATCCATAACCCTTCAAGAAAGGTTTATCAAATTATCCCATAACTAAAAAGTACTGGACACTCTATCTAGTTTCATACAACAGATAGGTTCTCACTTCCATATATAAGTCTATGTTGAGTTACTCTTACTTTAGTATATGAGTTTCACAAAACCAAAGAAGACATCGGTACTACTCACTTGGAATGTCCCAAAACCAAATAACACACATTACTCGAACTAGTGATCTCACAATCCGAGTGTTGGGTTATGTAGTCAAGTTGGCTTGGGGAGGCATCTGCAACGTGCACATGCCAAACCCCATTTCTCTTTTTCCTTCTTCTTCTTCTTCTTCTTCTTTCTCCTTTCTCTCTCCCTCTCCCAAAAAGCTTCGGGCTCTCTTAAAAGAGCTAAGCCGCTTTTTTCACTTTATCTTGACTTTTCAACCCTTTTTATTTCTTTTTTTATTAAAAAAATCCTTTGAAAAGTCAAATATTACATCATACCCTCCTTACAAGAAATTTCATCATCAAAACTTGAATTTACCTCAACTTTCAAACAAATGAGAATATTTATGTCTTGACTCCTCTCAAGTTCCTAAGTGGCATCTCTCTTTGTGTGGTTTTGCTATTGTATCTCCTTATAGTTCGTGACTACAACACCCTATCCTTTTTACCGATGATGTGAATAGGTTGCTCCTCATACGTCAAGTTCTCCTGTAATCTCAATAGAGTAAAGTCTATTACATGTTTAGGATTTGACACATATTTCCGCAACAGAGAGATATGAAACACATTATGAACACCCGATAGCGCTAGTGGCAAAGCCAGTTGGTAAGCAACTTCACCAATCTTCTCTGAGATAAAAAATGATCCCACATATCTTGGACTCAATTTCCCACATGTGTCAAATCGCATTACACCCTTCGTAGGAGAAACTTTTAATAACACATGATCCCCCATGCTAAATTTTTACTTGTGTCTTTTAAGATTTGCATAGCTTTTCTAACGACTTTAAACTTTTTCGAGACGTTCCCAAATGAACCTAACTTTCTCTTCTGATTGCTAAATGAACTCAGGGCTGGTTAATTACGTTCAACTCCCTTTCTCGGAATAAAGTTGTTGAGACGTGGCTATCGGTTACACAAACTAGTGCGCCCCTTTCGGCCTCGCTGACTTTCTTCCACGGTTTTTGATCTGTACAATAAAAAGAGCTTCCACTTTTTCGCCATTTTCTACTTAGTTGCATTTAACATTATCGCCATATCATTGTGGTTGGCAAGTGTTTCACAACTTGTTGGTGCTGATACTTCTATGGACAATAATTACGTTCAACTCCCTTTCTCGGAATAAAAGCAAGAAGGTGGGTTATTACTGTTGAGTAGCGAAACTGACTAGCCATATGCACGTGATTCATTGAAGACGCGCTCGGATGTCATGTCTTTCTTTTTTGGGTTTGAGGTCATTACTTTACAATCATAACGAACCAGGTGAATGATCAGAGTAAAAGTCTCCATATAAGTCCAGTTTGCTGGAGTTCGCAGAAGATCGCATGACATTTAGGGGAGAGAGATGTGGCAAAACTATTCCACCTGTACAGTGACATGATGAATACTGTAAGTTCTTTCACAATACACCCTGATGCTCTGAACTATCTTGCCAGAGCTAACCCCGGACTCGGCCACAACATGGCAAGACAAGGCAATCTTGTCGGGTGTTATCGCCCATACATGTAGGTCATGAACGTCGTGAACTCCTTCTATGCGCTTCAAACCATCCTCGAGACTCTCAACATCAATTCCCCTCGGTGTTCCCTCCATTAAAACACAAAATACATTCTTAAGCAAGGACAAAGTAGTGGTGAGAACAAGAACAGAGAAAATTAGAGTGGACATCAAATCCACCACTTTCCATTGTGGTGCCACCCATATGATGGCTCCTGCAATCATCACCCCGATCGATTGAATGAGGTCAGCCATGACATGCAAGTAGGCCCCCTGAAGGTTTATATTCAGAATCTTGGCCTTTGCTGAGGGAGTGGAGACTGAAAGATTTGTTTCGTGGTCCTCTTTAGCAGCTAATGCACGCAATTCCTCTTCCTCGCCCTCATCATGATGTTGATGATGATGATGATGATGATGGTGATGATGATGATCAGCATGATCACATCCATGATGCGAATGATCATGTCCAAGCCACGTGACCATGATAAAGTTTACTATAAATCCAAATGCTGCAATATAGAACATGAGCTTTCCATTCACCATCTCAGATTTGTGACGAATTCTGTCAACTGCTTCGTATAGTAGGAGACCAGAAACCAGCCAGATAAGTTGCACTGAAAGAAGTGCACCCAAAACTTCTAGGCGGTTAAATGCAAAAGAATACTGTGATGTTGCCTTCCAACTAGATGCCCACACTGCAAAAAGAGAAACTGACAAACCGACGATATCAGTGAGCAGGTGACCTGCATCGGCGAGAACTGCAAGACTGTTGGCTTTGATGCCACCGACGACCTCGACGGACATAACTATCATGTATACAATCATTAGTCCACAAAGTTTTGTCAATGACTTTGATCGGCGATTAGATGCTTCTTCATCATTTTCTAGATTGGAAAATGCACAGACAAGATCACAAGGTTGCGGAGGAGTTGGATGGTCATGAATAGCTCCAGAAACAGATGGAATCTCAATTTCCACTCCGTTAGCTTTTCCCTTGACAGAATCTGCCGGGTCCTCCATCTGCTTTTGTTAATCAAACCTTCATTACTTGAAGCACAGGGAAGATTTTAAAGAACTTCATACAAGAAGGTGACAATGACTGGATGCAATTGAAGACAATCAACTGCAATTCGCTGTATAAGTTGCTATAAATTTTGGCACCCTTTTAATCCCATAGATCATTTACTCATAAAACTATGCACCTGGAAAGAGGACAAACACAAGCGCGCCCATCTTATGACCAGTTATTCACTGAACACATAAGCCGAGAGAACAGGGAAATGCAATCGAAGCAGAAATAATTTGTGACAGTACAGCAAAAGCTCCAATTCAATCAGATACCTCCGTAAGTATGACGACAGCAAAGGCCATTACCAGCTAAATTACACGAAATCTAAGAGATACTATTTTCATATTCCACACTACACCATGGATTGCTCTTCGACACCAGAGTTATGAATTTTTTCTCCACCGCAATATCCCAAGTAAAGTCACTAGCAGCCTCGCACAACAGAACGATGTCTGGTTTATCCCCCTCACATGTTTCTCCAGACTCCATCAACCATCTTCCCTAAAGTTTCATCTCGATCTTCCCATGTAAACATATATCACAACCCAACAAATTCAAAAGGTTTCGACACCCTCAACATAGATAGTTTGTCTCAAAGAGAGAGGTACCCCAACAGGTGGTAGATAAATCTCTGAGTCATACCTGAAGTCCTCTTCCACCATCTGCTTGTGCTTGATGCACTTAGCAACAAATTGATGCTAAAAAACACGCGGTCGTATCACTAAAGTTGGGATCTTCCTGTGTCTGATTGTCAATGACTCAACCTCCACTCAACTAAAAGAAAGCCCCACTTGAATCCCAATGAACCAACCGACCCAAAAAAAAAAAGAATCCCAATGAACCATTAGACCTAATTTCACTGGACACGATGATCTCAGCAGGGGCCATCTCTGACCGGATCCAGACGAGCCTCTAAATGCAGATAAAATGCAAAATTGGGGATGAAAACAAAAATGAAAGAAGGGTGCAAGAAGATCAAACAACAATCAAGAGCCCCGAATAACACCTTACAAAACAATCACGAGCAGAAGGAAAACGAAAGGTCAACAGATTCAGCCAGACGGTGACAAAAGGGTGATGAGGAATTTCACCTGATACGAGACCAGACGAAGGCGGCAGCGAGAATTGACCCCTTAGGGTTTTGGATGAGAATTCATCGTGATCCAAGATCACGTCGGAACGGGTCGGTATAAATAATGAACAAACGCGATGGCGACATTATAATGGAAAGACAAGGAATGCTTCGTAGATTCCATGTTATGATCCGGCGTACAGCCGTCCAGAAAAAGATTCCTAGTCAGGAGGAGCCGGTTTGTTTCGCCGGAAATTTAAGATTTAAAAAATATTTTGCCAAAAATAACGTTTACATTGCTTAAAAGTATTTTCTGTATCCGTAAGGGTCGTGCTCAAGTCCCTGATGCTCATACTTTGATCGCGGCACTTAGGCCCAGGTTCACAAAGACCACACATGGGTTCTCGGCGCTTTGGCCCTTGAAAACATTCGTTCCTACAAAAATATTTTTAAAAAGTGAATTTCTTATTATTGTATTTTTATCCTTTTTTTCTTTTTATTTTTCCTTCTTTCTTAGCTAGTCGTTGACCTCCTCAACGGCTGGCAACTAGCCTTAGGCGAGGGAAGGGCTCATCCAAAGTTGGCGAGACTCGAGCTCATTGAGATGTCACAAGGTCAAGCCTTGCCAGCTTAGGGTGAGCTTATCCCTTACTTGTGGCTAGTGACCAGAGGAGGAGAAGAAAAAAGCAAGTAAAAGAAAAAAATAATCAATTTTTTTATATCAAACTATAGAAAATATTTTCTAATTCATTTTCAAGTTACAACCAAACATCAGGTTACGTTTGGTCGTCCGGATTTTTAATTAGAATAGGACTGGATGTGACAAGATATGAAATTTTGGGATTTTTTTATATTTTATCAATTGTTTGGTGAATCGGATATATTTACATCATATTATATATATATATATATATATATATTTTTATATAAACGACATATCATTATAAATGAACATAAATGTTCATAAATGGAGATAGTGAAAATCTCATGTAACTATTCCTTAATTTATTTTATTTTTCCTCTTTTTTATATTATTTTCTTTATTATTTCTTTTTTACCCTTTCGTCAAACAAGAAATTGTACTAACATACCTAAAATACAAAAATACCTAAAATATATAATAAATATAAGTATTTAATTTTATAGATTGAATTTTTATTATAAGATATAATTAAAGTTGAATATATAAATTAAAATAAGATTAATTAAAAATAAATTTTTAATTTTAATTTCTCAAATTATAATTTAAATATTATTTATATTGAAATATAATTTCAATTTTTTTTTTAATTTAATAAGTTTGCTATTCGAGAAAAATAATTTTCCTATTCGAGAAAAATAATTTTCCTATTATAGACATTATAAATCCTATTTACTTTTATCCCATCTCTCCCATGGGATAATTTTATCCTCGTTTATATCCTTTTATATCCGACTTTATCTTATCTTAAGTAAAGTATCAAAAGTAGGATAGGATAAATCATATCATATCCCGAATTTTATCCCGATCACAACGCCCCCAAAATATATTGTCGTTTACCCGAAAAATAATTTCCTAATTTTTTTTCCAAAAATGTCATATTATCCATGAAATGAATGAAAGCTAAAACTCTGCATTCAAAACCCTTGAGATTGTGTTGCCAAATATAAAACTTTGGTTCAAATTTCATTTGAAAGCCCAAAATTGATTGCAAAAGTTGAATTGAACGGACTATGTGTATTTTATAAGATTTTTTTAGACAAATGTTGTCGATTGAGATGAAAATTTTAGTTTTATCATTTAACTCGTGGTTTATATTAATTTTTTTATAAAGACAACGACATTAATTTAATTTGGAAATTACTAGTAATGTCATGTCATTTTATCCTTCATTATATAATTAATGATATATTTCGCTTACAATCTTGGTTTAAATTTTCTTCATAAAATTTAGAAAAATGAAAGAGATATATCTCTATCTTATACTTAAAGATTAAATGTTGAGCACATTTGTTTCACTAGAAAACTCGAGATTTGAAAAATAATTTCTGAAAAATCACCTTTTATATCACTTATAAATGAAGGAAAATATTTTTATTGTCCATGGAAATAACTAGGCATAAATTGTTGTGGATAATGAACACTTTCCGTTGATTAATTTTTCTAATCAATATGATCAATCAATTTTTGGAAAATATTCTTCAAATCTTGAACTTTCTATGAAATAGACATATCCGATCTTACACATTCTTATTCCTTTTCTCTAACTTGCCTTATGTATAGCGAGGTGTATAGTGAGGTGGATATACACGACCGACGCATAATGCTAAACTGGGGCACGATGGGGACGGGTTGTGCACCAAAGTCAAACCCAAGCACCTGGCCGGAAAGAGGGAAATTCCTTAGGATTACTCTACTTGAATGATTCCATCACCCCAATCACACTCTACAAATACATACCAACTAAAGGTGGCTGTTCTCCATCATAAAAAAAAGGGCATGGATGATTAGTCTATTGGGCGTTTTTGGTCCATTGATGCAAAGGAGCGGGGATGCGGACCGAAAGAGAGAGTCCTCTTTTCTTGACATGAAGATGATCAGATTGTGGCGTGGCCGAGTGCTGCTGCTGACCCCACTTGGCCGACCATTTGAAAAGAAAATGAATTATTATTGGCGACAATCTCCAGAGAGTGGATTCTCATCCCTCTCTCTCTCTCTCTCTCTCTCTCTCTGCATGTGAACTATGTCTCATGTCATCATGGATTGCTAGAAATAGAAACATTAGCCCCAGTGAATTTGATTTGACTCCAACAGGCCTTTCGCTTCAGCATGGCTGTAGAATCTAGAACCCTAGAGTTGTATGTATGCTCATGATATGGTCAAAACCAAAAGCAGCTAAGCGCAATATTTGGCTCTTCCCAAAAAAGAAAATATCTTTAAGTGATAAGCAAGATTTCGTTGAGAATCGATATTTTCATGATTAAATTGGCCACCTCGAAAAAAGATCGATCTTTCGATAAGCGAAGATGTGTTATCTTATAGATTACTATAGCACGTGGGAATTTGAGCCTGTTCATAATAACAAATCGAGATTTGTAGCTAAATTAATTTTAGAAACTTTATCTTCTATAAATAGTTAGAAAAGTGATGCAAAAGCTGATGATTCAAGGAATCTTAATGGTGTGAGTATATACAACTATTTGAGAACCCCTGCCATTAAAGAAAAGAATTAAGTTAATAAGCAAGCTTAATATCATTGAACAACTAATCTTTTTAGTTTTTGGAATTTAATTGAGATACCAAACGAGTGATGAGTAACTGACCAAAAAAAACGAGTGATGAGTGTAATTTCAACATGTCGGTAGGGAGTGAGATTTTTTGCATGGAGCCCTTTTTTATGATATCTAAGTGTAGTGTCCCAAATATATAAAGCAGACCATGAAAAACCTGAAAGCAAGATAAGCAAAAGAAAATAATCAAATTCACAAAAAGTAGCAACTATTATTGCTATCCACTCAATTCAGAATCCACGCAGCACCGGAGAGAAAGAGAGATTGAGTGGCAGTTTGGAAATAAGACTCCAACTCGGGGGGCACTTTCCAGACCGGAGGCCGGATTTATCGTCTCCAGCGAAAACAATTTTTGATAGGTATAGGGGCGTCCGCCGCATCGGAGTTGCAGAGGCCCCTCTCTTTCTCTCTCCTCTCTCTTTCTCTCTCTACTCTCTCTCTCCCCTCTTCCTTTTTCCTTTCTTCCTCTTCCTTCTTCTCGTTCTCCTTTCTCTCTCTTCTCTTCATCGTCGTCTCCGTTCCTTCCCTAATCGGCCGGCAATCGCGGCGTCGTTTCGGTAGCTGCGCAAACCCTAATTCGCGGTTTCGTTCCCCCCCCCTCTTTCGGTTCTTCTTCCTCCATCGGGAAAAAGGGGCTCGCCTCGCCTCGCGTTCCGCCGCGACAGGGGAGCGATAGCGACAGCGACGACGAGAGGGAGCGCGATTGAGGTGGGGGAAGCCGCTGGGTTCGAGGGATTGACAAGTTGAATGGCAAGGCAAGGTCAAGGGGCGGCGTTGGAGACGGCGGCGCTGGACGACATCCTAAAGAGGTTGTTGGATTTCAGGAACGCCAGGGCGTGCAAGCAGGTCCAGCTCACCGAGGTCGAGATCCGCCAGCTCTGCGTGGCCTCCCGGGAAATCTTCCTCTCGCAGCCCAATCTGCTCGAGCTCGAAGCTCCCATCAAGATCTGCGGTAATCTTATTGCGATCTTTTGTCTTATCTAATACGACCTTTGTCTCGCCGTGCGTCTTCGAGATGCGGTAGCGGGAAGCTCTTTATGTTGGATTCTGCGGTGTGTGGTTCGTATGCGGTGTTGGTTTGGTGCTTTTGGGCGATTTTTTGGTTGAAGTTTAGATTTTTCTTTCCGCAGGCGTTGTATTTGGTGACCTGGACTATGAAAGTTTGGACCTTTTGATTGGATTGAGGGATAATTAGGGTCTTGAGATCCGCTTTCGGAACTCGCCGAGGGAACTTGAATGGCGTTTGATTTGGATTTGGATTAGCGGTCTGGTTTGCGAGCTCTCTCCTTGATGGCGGATTAGAATGCGACGTGATGTTTGTCGAGTGAGACTTTTTTGGTCAGAGTAGAAAATCTCTAATCCTTCTGTAACTTTAGCGTTTCCCAATATACGAGGTCTACTGGGGTTGGGGCATATAAAAACTTAAATGACTGGAACCTCCCTTTTTAATTTGGCAAGGTTAGCTATATGTTCATCTGTCCTTTGACATTTTGCTCCATATAAATATAAACATTCACAATTTTTCAAGCCTCTCTGTCACTGAAGTGAATGATGATTGTTGGATGGAGTTTTGTTTTCTATTCTGCATGATAACTCTATCTCGCAGGCCATCTTGTAGGCCATCTTTCGCTAGTGTGTTTTTTTGGTTGATCGAGTCATTCAACTCGTACTCTCTTTTTGCAGGTGACATTCATGGGCAGTATTCTGATCTTTTGAGACTTTTTGAGTATGGAGGTTTCCCTCCTACTGCCAACTATCTATTTCTGGGAGATTACGTGGATCGTGGCAAGCAAAGTCTGGAGACAATCTGCCTTCTGCTTGCCTACAAAATTAAATACCCTGAGAATTTCTTCCTTTTACGAGGAAATCATGAGTGTGCGTCAATTAATCGGATATATGGGTTTTATGATGAATGTAAACGCCGCTTCAATGTTAAACTTTGGAGGACGTTTACTGAATGTTTCAACTGTCTTCCAGTAGCCGCTCTCATAGATGACAAGATATTATGCATGCATGGTGGCCTTTCCCCTGATTTGACTCATTTAGATCAAATTAGAAACTTGCCACGCCCAGCTGATGTTCCAGATTCGGGTCTACTATGCGATTTACTTTGGTCAGATCCTGATAGAGATGTCAAAGGCTGGGGAATGAATGACCGAGGTGTCTCATATACCTTTGGCCCAGATAGAGTGTCTGAATTCTTGACAAAGCATGATATGGACCTTGTTTGTCGTGCCCACCAGGTTAGTGACATGTTAATGCTTTCTTCTTTTGGTGCCTTTTAGCCTCAGAAACAGCAGCATTAATAATGCTGCTTGTGACAGGTTGTTGAAGATGGGTATGAATTCTTTGCTGATAGACAACTGGTGACCATATTCTCTGCTCCCAATTATTGTGGTGAATTTGACAATGCCGGTGCAATGATGAGTGTGGATGAAAGCTTAATGTGCTCGTTTCAAATTCTTAAACCTGCCGATAAAAAAGCTAAATTCCTCTGAACGATGGTGCCATGATTGCTGCTGGAGCACCTCTAAAATTGCAATGTAAGTGATGCTCTTTGTTTTTTATCATTAACCATCTCTATGGGTTTGCAGTTTGCACTCACCCCCTTGGTCACCAATGAGAAGGACCGGTTATATGATATTACCAGAAGTTTAACTATTCTTTGATATGCATCAGTTACTTCACTGGTCAGGCCCTTGTAAGATGGCATGAATACTTATGTATGATCCTTTTCAGCATTAACATTTTTTGGGATGTAACTTCAATCTTATCTTGGTTGTCATTACGGAAATTACCTGCTTAGTATTTTTGCAATTTTTTGGCTACCTTTGATCTTGTGAAGATCAAGAACTTCAGTAATATTACCCCCAAGAAAAGAAAAAAAAAAAAAAAAAAAGATCTACAATTGCAGGACGTTCTAATTTAACTATGCATATGAAACTCTGCGCCCATTCACATGTTTTTTTGCCTTCATGTAAATTTTGTTTGACTTTTATCTGCATCTCTATTTGCAATGACGGTGGCTCTTTATGTTGAGTTGGAGCAATTGACCTTGCTCGACTTCGAAAAAGTTTTATTAATACTTGACATATTTGAAGTATTTATCTATTTGACATCATTCTTTTAGGCTTTATCCACTAAATTCTTTAAACATATTCCTGATAGAACTTAACAAGCCCAAACTTTGACAAAAAAGTTAAAAAATTAAACACGCTCAGCTATGTAATTGCTTAAACATATAAATGAAAATAGAGGCTTCTTGTGCATGTTGCTATTTTTGCTTGATAGTCGTTTAAGTCCCATTCCCATCAATTTGTTCTTGGCCAGACATTTCCATTTAAGTAATGTTGCCTTTTCTACTTAGGAGTTAGGACCTATATCTCAAAGATAGATTGGGTAACTATTTGGATTGTCAGTATTGACTTCGTAATTATGTTGCGATTCGGTGTGGTCAATAGCAAGTACTGTGCTATGATTTTGGCCCAATTGCTGCTTTCTAACACTTATTTATGTTTTTATATCTGTTACAATAGGCCTTAATTCCATTATCACGATTTCATCAAACACAGCTCACCATTCTTGCAACTGACCAAGCTAAGCCAGTCATAGTTACAAAATGTCAAATAAAAAAGTCCAAAAGCAATCAAAGAAATAGATTGGGTAACTATTTGGATTGTCAGTATTGATTTTGTAATTATGTTGCTTTTTGGTGTGGTCAATAGTGAGTATTGTGCTATGATTTTTGCCTAATTGCAGCTTTCTAACGCTTATTTATGTTTTTATATCTGCTACTATAGGCCTTAATTCCGAGGACATTCTTTGATTGCTTTTGGACTTTTTTATTTAATATTTAGTAACTACGGCTTACTTAACTTGGTCAGTTGCAAGAATTGTGAGCTGTGTTTGATGAAAACTTGATAATGGACCAATATGGCAAATGAAAGTCTGGGGACGAATATCTCAATTTTTTAAAGGTCGATGGATTATTGACCTTCAATTTTATGGATGTATTTTTTGTTGCTTTAAAACAATTTTTCCTTTTCTCCGTTGCCCCACTGAGAGAAAATCCTAGCATCACCACTGTTTTCTCTCTGCTGGCAATGCAATAATTCATCATTTTCTGGTTTGTATATGCTGGGATTTCCCATGCCAATTGGTCCTGACGTAGCTAGTAATTGGCCAATCATTGCTTTCATGATTCCAAATAATTGCAGTTTACTGATTGCTTCAAGAGGTGCAGTTTAAAAAGGACCAAAATTACTCCAGTTTTTTGTTCTTAAAGCCATAGTTTGCTTGTGGGCATATAATGCCTCCTATATTATATGGGAGATTTTTCATAGTAACATATGGACCCCTTGTCTTCATTTTTCGGCTATATTTCTTATAGAAGCATTAAGTTCTCCATCTTCTAACCTCCGGTTGTAATTGTGGCAACTGTGACAATTTGTTAAGTTTGTAACTGTGCCAAAAAGAAGGTTGTATCTATTATGATGAATTATTGCTTCATGTTGTAAGGAGTTAAAATGTGTCGAGTTCTGCCAGTTCCAAGTTGTGTTTGTCATGCAAAATCTTAATATCTAATTTTTGCTTGTTCTGTCTCGTGCTTCTATTTGTATCCAATAGTGCCAATCCTACCTAGGTGTCTCCTCGATTCCATGACTACATGAATTATTTGTGAAGAGTGCAAGTGGGTAAATCTCTTGTGGTTACTAAGAACAAACTTTACCTTGCAGAGCTCGCATCATTTTAGGGACTTGGGCATATAACTTGGAATCGGAGGATAAAAACAACTGCTGGTATTGAAGCTCCCATGGCGCATCTTCTGTTTGATGATGTTACATCTTTGGTCTTCAGAATGGTTGATCTAAAGAGGTGGTATGCGACGTGGGAGCTTTAGCTTGTTAATGGCAGCATGAAAAAGATTTGAGTTTCCTTTTCGCGATTATAACTTACCGGATTGTGGTGCCCGATCTTGAAACGTTTGATTGTAAATGACATTACAATTGTAGATTGTGGACGCCTGTAGAAGAATTTTCCATCTCACTTCTTAGATGTAAACCTCTGTTTTGCTCATAAAAGGGCCAGGCAATCGTGATTTCTTTCCTGTCTTAACGGTTTGGATACATAATATGTTGATTTGTCTTTTCTGCTTCACAATTTTAGGTTGTGATTTTTATTCTGTAGTGTGATAAGCTGTTAGCTCATCATGGATGTTCGATTGGCAATTCGTGTTTGTTTCGGCACATTATGATTCGTGTTTAGGATGATTGCAGTAATCTGTTTTTGTTGGTTAAAAAGTATGTCAAGGTCAGGTTTGTCTTGATGGTGCTAAATCTTCATCCTTAGAATCTGCGGTTGATTCAGATTTTAGCCCTCATTTCCTTTTGAAGAAAGCAAATGTTGAAGGACATATTTATTAGCAGATTTTTTTGTTCCAATCTCAAGAAAAACAAATTAAGAACGCAGTTTCTTAAGAATCTGAAAATTTGTTCGCATGCGGTTTAAAAATGCAGTGTGGGATGTTTCTTCGACCGTAACAAAATGTCCGAATTCTGTTTTTGACTAGTGCGCAATTATGCATATCCCTACTCCGAAGAGCCACGGGTGCAATTGTGCACATACCCACTCATCCCAAGAGTCTGTCTCAGGTGTTCCGCAAAAGAAACAAGTGACTCATGGTTACAGAACCAATACAAATTTACGTTTGCACGTATCCATCTCAAAATGTTTATAGGTTAGGTCACCCTGCTCTTAGGAGCAAATCAGGAAACCGGCATAGATTTCTTTTTTGGTCAAAAACCAACATAGATGTCAAAGGAAAACAAATACCTAAAAACTAAACTCTTCCACCGGCCAGGGTTCAAAATTCCACTCTTGGGAAGGGGAAAAAAACAAAAAAACTAGTCAAAAAGATATTAAAAATAAAAAAATTAAACCACATGCATATGAACTTGATCAATGAGCTAGTGCTTTAGCATTTTCACCAAAATTTTATCTTAATGGTACACTGAATATTCGTTTTTGCTTTTCACTGCACAGACACAGAACCATCTTGTTTCATTTTGATGAGGCTGCTCTCAATGTTCCGCAGGACTGGCTTATAGCTGCAATGATAATTTGAAAATCAGTCAGCATTTAATACAAGAATTAGGCAAGAAAAATGCATCATGTAGCTTGCAGAGTAGAGTGGCAAAATTAGGACTCGGAAATGTGATTTTCATGATAACAAGGGAACGAATATCTCACAGGCGTGCAAGACCATTGTATGCTTGTGTAGCTTGCTGAAGTCGTGCAGAGAGCTGCAAGATCTCGGCTGATAGTGCTTCTGCTCTAGTCTGCTCTTTTGCAAGTTGGCCCTAGGGAAATAGAATGACATTAAACTTATTAACAAGATGCTCCAAAGTAGCACATTCAAGACTACATGACAAGAGTTGAAAAAGTGATGCCTGATCATGTTTATAAGACACAAGTTTCAACATTCAAGGCCTTTGATTTACAAGAAAAGTGAGCATCTACAGTTGAATTGGACAGTCCAACAAGTCACCAAGAGTTCAATTCTATTCATGGTGGAGTACCAAGGACAAACCTTTAGAGAGAGAATTTCAGACATATATGCTGGTGGCTGTGAACTTATCTCATTGACCCCATCTCCATGAGATTCCACTGTACATTTTAGCGCCTCCCTAGCCTGCTCTGCTCTTAATCTATCTATAACACCTCGGAGCTCCTCATTTTGCTTAAGACAATCTTTCACCTGCAAGTAAACTTATTAGGGGTACTTACAGATATGAATGAAACATTGAAACAATGAATAGAAAGGAATTACTATGTGTAGCTGTGTCAAATTTCAGGAAAAAATATGGCATGTAAAATTGTATACCAGCTATAAGGTCCTAATTAGCTCCCAATTCAAAGTAAATAAAATCAATCTGCATTCGGAGTACGTGGTAACTAACTGCTAGGCAGATCTTTAAGCCTGGGCTATAACTTCAAGGGTGGATATCCAGTAGAAAGAGCCAACAACAGCCATGGGGAAAAAGCAGAAGGGCATCCGGAAGTTTCGAGACTTTACTGGAAATCAAAATATACGCTACACAATCACCTTGCAAATCCCCAACCATAGTCGTTAAGTCAAGATATGTATAGTGAATTGAGAATCAAACACAATCGAATTTTAAGTTTCAGTGATGTACCTAAAAATTTGTATATTGTGTCATTGGCAATTATAAACTAAGTGCAGAATATGAGAATATATGAAATATGAGTAAGATTTATGATACATGATAAAGAAATCATACTCAAGAATACACATGGTTATCCTAAGAAAAACAAGATATAATTCCCTGTTGTTTCCTTAACACTTGGATTACATTCAAACATAAGGCATAAATCTTTATACATCATTTTATTACTGCAACATAAAATGCAAAAAATTAACTTCTATTATACTATAACTATCCAAATATCGTGTACATCAAAGTATACTATGAACATTACATCATTTAATAGGCAAACATATAAAAAATTAAACCGTTTAAAATGGCACATACATATCGAATAGTTTCGCTTGTGAATAGATAGATTTACTTGGATTTAGGAGATCACTGATTCTGATTAAATACGTATCTCTTGGATCCAAATCGATTTGATGAAACAAGATTTGACGGATTCTGATAACTACATTTGCAACACCTTCAAAAGCAAAATTCTCTATATTGTAATTGTAAAATGATACGCATCGCTAATAGTCGGGATAAGCTTTTGACGTATTAAAAGCAAAAAGGAAAAGAAAAAACTGTCTTGCAACATAACGTTCCAAAATTATTGCAGATCGAGCAATAAGAACTTTTAACACGTGGAACTTCATATTGCATTTGCCATGACCAAGTGGTGCATGAAATCCAAAAACTCCAAGGGTAAAAGAAAATTGGTCATTCATGACAAATGTAGCAAGACATAGCTCCATCATGACTTCTTCATGAAGAGATGACTCATTACAATCAAGTAATACCACTAAATAACTCCTCATCCACTCAGCAAACAAACATACAGCAAAAGAGACACAAAGATGATAGCTGCATAACATTTGAGTATGTCACATCACACTAATTTGGATATCTAGAACAGCTCCTCTTGCCATATTGCAACTCAGTATTCCCCTTTTAGGTAAAATCAATTAATAATTACCTGACTTTCCCAGAGCGCTACTGCACTCATTGCCTCTTGATAAGACGAGGTAAGGTTGGAATTCTCCTCAAAGAGTCTTTCTATCTCTGAAGATTGGGAATCAATCTGCACCAAAATTTATGGAGAAACCATGAATTAAGCCATCAAGTACCAAAATATACCCTATGATAATTTGGTAGAAAGAAACAGAAGCAAGGCTACCTCTATAAGAAGTTTCTGCCTACTATTTTCCAGCCTCTCAACTGCCACAGCCATATCGTGCAACTGCTTTTCTAATTTCTCCTTATCCTCCTGCAAAATATACCAAACAAGGAATAAAATGCCCTGTAATAAGATGCAATGATCAACATATATAGTCGCCTGGTGCGGACCATCAAGAAGTTGCAAAACAAATACCAGCAAGCACTTTAAAATCAATGGCAAATGCCATTCAGATTCAGATTTTCATCCATGTAGGACAACATGTCAGAAAAACAAAACTATCTCACAGAAATTATTACCACTGACATTGCTTCATGAACTGCGCTCTCAGGAGTTTTCTCTGAAATGCAGAGGCGGGACAAATCATGAGAAAAAAATTCAATCTTTTGATTGGTAAAGACAGCATAAGGCAGCAAAGTTACTTCTTTTCTCCACTAGACACTATTCAAAAAATCTCATACCAGAAAATTCTTTGGACAGAGCAGCCACTTTCTCTTCTAAAGCTTGCTTTTCAGACATCAGTGAAGAAGTTCGAGCTTGCTCATCCACAAATCTTTGCCTCTCTAATTGCCTCAATGTAGATTCTTGCTATGCACATAAGCCCAACACAAACTAGTTAAAAAAAAGGGGGGGATGAAACAGAGGGGTGTGGCCAAATAATACCATACAAGAACCAACCTGGAGCTCATCCTTTAGCCTACTCAGCTCCTTTTCCAAGGCCTGCAACTGGTTAAAAGAGTTGTCCATAGAGGCCATTCCACCAAACTGACCTCCGTTTGCTTGTTGCTGTACTGAGTAGAGTTCTGCTCTCAAAGCTGCTGCATCTTCCTCCGCCTATGGCAACAGACTGATGAAGATAGGAAATTCGAAATGCTTTCACATATTCAAAAACAATATGTCTGCTTACTCGATACTGCTCTTCTTCGGCTTCCTTCAGATGTTTCTTAAGTGTGCGAAGCTGGGTTGAAAGATCCTCCTACAGTAGGTCACAACTGAAACATAAAAAACATAGACAGCAAAAGATGCAATTTGTAGAATGAAGAGACAGTAAGTTGAAATACCCGTGCAACAACTGCTGCATCTTTCTCCATAGCGACATCCCTGAGAGCTTTTCTCAAAGAAGGTACTGTATTCTGTTCCTGAAAATTTTTGAAAAGATGGGTGAAATGATCAGACATAAATCTTAGCAAATATTTGGCATTAAGGGCCAACGGAGGATAGAGAAAAATTAGAAAGAAAAGCAAATAGAATTGAGGAAAATTTTTTGAAGAAAGCTTTGTGGTTCACAAGGTTCTCAAAAATGCAAACTTTTTACATGTCAATGAGTGTCATCACATCAGGTAGATAAGATAAAAGCAGTACAGCTAAGATGACCTGCTTGCCATCAAAATGTAATCCGAATTTGCAGACATTGTTACCTAACAGAAAAACCAGGTAATGTCTACTTCTCACCAGATCATTTAAACGTTTAAGCAGCGTAGTGTTCTCAACTTCCTTGGCTTGAAGCTGGGAAAAAAAAGAAAACACAACAATTAAAACAACGCTCATGTCAGAATTGGCATTACCCTGCTCACATTAAGGTCGAGCAATCACCAAGGAAAAGAACAGGATTATTGTACCTGCGATGCCAATATCCTGTTTTCTTCCTCCAATTCTAGATTCATTTTCTGGAAATCCCTCAGCTGAGAAACTAAGCTGCTAACGTCGGACTGCCCTTGCAGTTTACAACAAGCACGAGTTCCTTCAGTAATAGCAAACACAAACATATAGGATCACCTGAATCATCCTAACCGGTACAAAAACAAAAGTGCACAATTTCGCTCCACATCTCATAGCTCAAAGCTCAATGATTCGCCAAAGCAGAAGGCGATCGGCGGACTCGACATGCAAATGGAAATCAACAGTCCGATGGCAAAGGACATTTGAGAAACGATAAAAGACCTAAAAAGCAACGATATAATCCTGACCTCCGAGAGCCGATTCCCGCTCTCCGATTTCCTCATCCCTTCAGCACCTACGGCAGACAGAACACGCGAATCAGATCACCCCCACGCATCGATCCGCGACCGGAGAAACGCGCGGAAAAACGGAAGAACGAATCCGACCAACCGTTGGAGCCGGAAGAAGCTTTGGCGAGATCCGGGCCGGAGGGAGCCCTGCTCAGCCTCTCCGCCGCTCTCTTCTGGCGGATCTCCTCCAACTGCGGCGATCGCGAGTTCGGAACAGCAGCAACGTTCAAGGAAGGTAATTAGGGCACAATACCGGCGGGGAAACGTCGAACGAAGGAAAACGGAATTGTCAGGAAGAGGGGGGGGAGGAATCCGAGGATCCCGTACCGTTCGCCGACCGAGAGAAGCGTGACGCGCGTCCATGTTGGCGGAGGACGACGACGACGACGACGACGACATTCGCCTCGTCGAAGCTCGAACTGCAGAATCGCCTCCCCTTCGTCCTTCCCTCCACGACGGATCGACGCTGACCAGTTTCGAAAATCAAAATTCCGAAGAAGAGAAGAAGAAGAGGGGGAGAAACTAGAGAAGGAACGACGAGGGATTGAATGACGTATTATCTACATTTATAATTTTTGAGGTGGGAAAATAGGACATCAACCGTCTGGGTGGTGTAGTCGGTTATCACGCTAGTCTCACACACTAGAGCCTAGAGGTCCCCGGTTCGAACCCGGGCTCAGACATTCTTTCCCTCCTTTTTTATTTTTTCACTTTTTTTCAATCTTCATTCTTTCTTTTATTAGAACAAAGTTCTCTTTTCGATGTTTTTACGGTTAAAGTAAGCGTTGATACACTAGTAAAAAAATCTTAAACTGATACATTTGTAAAAATTTTAATATTTGATAATTTTCATTTAATTTTACTTTTAAGTTACCAAGTTGAATGACACGTATCACTTTATGGATATATCCGTTTGAGATTTTATCTTTTATTTGTCACTGAATTGGTGTACTAATTTACGGCTTTTCATGATGTTAATACAATTTAACTAAAATTAACAAATGGTAAATTTATCACAATGACATTAATTTAGTATTTTTATGATTAAAAAATTAGTTTATGGCAAATTTCTTATAAGGTAGCGTATGGTAACGCTCATGTTTCTCCCAATTTCTATTTTTTTGTTTCTCGAAACAAAAAAGAAAGTAAACCCGTTTGATAAAACATTTATTCTCAAGAACAATTTCTCTAATTTTTTGTTCCCTAATAGTTTTGAGAAAAAAAAAAAAAGTTCTTTTTTTGTTAAGGAATAATTTCTAGAAATAAGCTGATTTTCTTTTTTAATTTTCTTTTATTTCCTTTTCTTGCCGTGACCATCGTCAACCGCTCGAAGCCACCGTCGGCCGCCGCCGCCGTCGGTCGCCGGCCGCCGCCGGAAGCCCATCGGTCACCGATCGCCGGCCGCCGATCGCGGCGGCGTCGGTTGCCAACCGTCGCCGCTGCTGCCGCCGTCGGTCGGCGGCCGCCCACCACCCGTCGCCGCCGTCGCGCCACCGCCCACCAACTACCGCGCCGCACGACCGCCCGCCCCCGCCAACCGTCACCGTTGACCGCCACCGGAAGCCCATCGGCCACCGCACAACCGCCGGCCGCCGACCATCACGCCGACCGCCGCCGGCAACCCATCGGCCGCCGTCGACAATCGCCGGGCCGGCGGCAAGCGACGGCGGTGATCCGTCGGCAAGAATAAAAATAAATAAATACAAAAAGAAATTATTACATTACCAAACGCATTTTTATTTTTTTTCTATTCCAAGAGTAGAAATTTTGTGTTGATACTAAACAAGTTCTTTTACTCTCGAAATTGTTAAAGCGAAAATAGAAAAGAACTATTTCTGAAAAAAAAAACTTTTTTACTGGTTTATGATTTTTGGTGGTCAAAATATTAATTTAAGATAAATTTATTATACGTGTATTAATTTGACGTTTTCCGTAATATTAACTGTAAAGATAAAAGCTTTGGAGTGAAAGTCGCCACAACTGTAACACGGCAGTCCTCCGCGTGATCCATGCGATTTTTCTTGTCGTGTCTCTGATTAATTTTTTTATTATAATCATGCGATTTTCACATTTGGTTGGTGTTGTCATGTTATGGCCGCTTCCTTATTTAGGAATCTCTCGCGAGGAAAAAGCCAGTTTCCATCACTGCTCCACTACGCAGGTGTTCCTGCCTTTCAACCGCGCCCTTTTAGTGAAGAAAACGTGTAAAGGAGGTTTAGAAAAGGTTAACGAGGCACAATTATTGGAGTCGAACAGAATCCCCCTCCTTTGATCCTTTTAATGGACAGCTCCCAAGCCCAATGGAGGTGGGAGGGCGAGGCTTAAGTCCCAAGACCAAAAAGCACAGGCATTAGGTGACCGTCATCTGTTTGCTTCGATGAGGTTGAAACTGTGTTTCTGCATAGCAGATCCCAGAGATGGAGAGGACAAGCACAAGGAGCCGACCCACAAGCCTCGCCGTCCCAAGGCCGGCCAGGGAGGTAAAAGCCGAGGGCTCGTTACTACAGCCACAGCACCTGATGAGCAGAGTGGCCATGGCCAGGAATCCAGCAACAATGATGATGGCAGCGCGGCTGCTTTGATGGTGGCTGCGGTCTATGCCTCCTCGACCTTGGTTGGTACTGAAGGCGGCAGTTCCCACGGCAACGGATGTGACGGTTGTGACGGTGACGGTGGTGGCTGCGATGGTGGCTGATGACAGGCTTCGGTGCGTGACTAGGTTGTTTCCACATGATCTCTATGGTTGTTTGCTTATTTCCAGAGAATTTGGGAGTTCAGACGCACTCACTTGCCAACACTATTAGTACGACAAGGGCAAGTTGTGCAATTCCCTCATCTATGTTGTGTATTATATTTCACTCGTGTCTTTGTAAGCCGTCCATTAGGAGTTTTATCATCACTAGGGATCATTGGTATTGCCTTTATTCCTTTCTAATCATCACTATTGATGCTTGAGGTTTCGTGCTCTGCATCGAATTGCCATCCTTTCACCCTATACTGCAGTTATTTACCTGGTGGTACCTGGTGGTATCATTATGAAAATGGTGAGAACCGGGTTCTTTTAGTCAGGTTCCATATCTGATGCAATTGGTTTTTCCCTAGACCGGTTCGACTCACTTGAATTTCCTAATTTGTCATAATCATCGGTTGATATGTCTAGTTCTAGAACATATATCTGACTCAAGAGCTGTGAAAAGATAATAACACAAAAGAGGCAATTGAATCAACAATCTATCATAGGCAATGCCTCAAGCTTGGCTCTAAGACTACCGAAGCTCATCAGATCACTTCTAAACAAAGGATCGTGAGTTTCTGGTGAGTAGAGTAATCACACACGTGAGAAAAAGGGAGAAACAAAGACACAGGACGATAGCTTTCACACAGCAGAACACGTGAACTCTTTGGATCTACTCATGTCTCGGGTAGAATCCGTTCACAGACATCCCCCCGTCCACGCAAATAATCTGGCCAGTAATGTATGATGATGCAGGCAAGCAAAGAAATGCCACTAAAGATGACACATCCTTTGGATCTCCCAGGCGACGGAGTGGTGTACAAGAGTATACCTCTTCCAGATACTCCTTATTGCTGAGCACCTTCAACAAATAAAAGCCGAGTCCAATCAATCTCTTCCTACAGTCCTATCTAGAAGAGGATTGGTGCATTTGCCAGTGCAAGGAGTTCTCCAGTGCAGTGCAGAAGCTATGTTTTAACCACAAGAACATTGGTGCATCGATGTAGAGATCTCGATTTATGAATATGCACAAGACAACTGGATCCTAGCTTTTAACAATAATAAAAATTTTACAATTTGCACAACAAAAAATAGCACAACCTTTAGTGGAAATACTCGATAGGTGAATCGAGGGAATAACAGAGAAAGAGATCTTACCTGCTCCACCATAGAAGTTTTGATGTACCAAGGCGCAACAGCATTGCTCCTTATGTTGTCCACAGCCCACTCACAAGCCAGACTTTTGGTAAGTTGATTAATTGCCCCTGAAAGTGCACAACATGTACCATCGCATAAAGCCACGATAAACTTCATGCTCACGACTTGAGAGGAAAAATGCACTAAATTCAAGCCATGCCGTGGTGACCTTTCGTTGCCCCATGAACAGACATGGATTTCAAAGAAACGAATCCAGAAACAGAGGATGTGAAAACGACGCTTCCCAGCGCCGATGCTTTTAGCAACGGATGAGCAAGTTGGCACAAATGGAACATGGACTCAAAATTCGTAGCCATGAGAAGAGAAAACTCTTCAGCCGTGAAGTCCACAGCTGGTTTCCTTATGTTGGTGCCCACATTATTTACCTGTAAAACCCTCATCAAGAGCACAAACTTCATCACCAAATCTTGATAATTCAGTAAATCTCAGCATCTAACAAACTGACCCAAGTTCCTGGACTGGAAACTTCCGTTCGTTCTAAACAAGAATTTGAAGACAGTGGGGAAAGATGATTACAAGAATGTTGAGCTTCCCATCAAACACGGAAGAGACGTTCCCCATCAGTCTCTCCCTCTCTTCCCTGACAGACACGTCACAAACTGACCCCGTAACTTCGTAGCCGCCGTCGTCCCACTCCCTCAAGCGTCTTTCCAGCTCATCCCCGTCTCGGGAACACGTGTGCACTCTCGCCCCAAAGCCCACCAATTCCGTCACGACCGCGTTCCTGAACATCCAATTCCCGTTCGAGAATCTTAAACCGGAAACTCGCCGAAAACGTTCTCGGAATGCATCCCCATTCGAAAGCGAGTCGAACGATTGAAGCTTACCCGATACCGCGGGTCCCGCCGGTCACGAGGGCGGTCATCCCTCGAAGAGACCATCTGTCGGTGGCGTCGGCGCTCGGGAGCGAGCTAGTTATGGGGCGCAAGGAGCGGTTTTTACGGGAGCCATGCAGCGAGCTGATGTCGAGGGCGGTTCGGCCGGGAAAGAGAGTGGGTTTGAGGGAGACTTTGGGTTTGGGACAGGGAGGGACCGAAGGCGGAGGAGAGTGTCGACCAAGTGTTTGAAACATGTCCGAGCCGAGTCGAGATGGACGCCCGTGCTTACGACTTGTGCGGATTCTCGCCGATCTTTTTCATGGCCTTTTGTTGACTCTGCGTGTCGTGCGATGGGATGCGTAGCCCCCCCGTTCTCTCTCGCGGGGAATTGCACCGATTCGGAATGGAGAGGTAAGTAAATGGATACGACTCCATTCACTTTAATGTGTTGAAATCATGAGGCGTGCTCAAGAGGCATATAAATAGCGATACTCTTACCAATATCTTTTGCTGACTAATTTGTGGAGTTGAGTACCGAGTTTAAGAAACTTCTCTTTGCTTTGACACAACGTAAAGTGATAAGGGAATTTGCAAATCATGTTAATAGATCAAGGAAATCATAGTTGCGAATTAATATATCATTTAGATAGGGATAATTGTCTAAAAACTCATAAACTTACTAGGGCTATCAATTCAATTATAAACTTTTCAATTGTATCAATTTAATCATTGATATCGTGACGATTTGTTAATGTAGTCCTTCCAATAAAAAATCGCTGATGTGGACATTGTTAATTCTATGTGACATAACTACTATTAACGTAGATAAATTTTACAATTGTTAAAATTTTTCGTTTAATTTTATTTTTCCCCTTTTTTTTCCTTTACTGTTAAGAGTCGGCAAGGTCTTGAGGCCTACTGAGCCTCGATAGCCACGACCTTTGCCCATGGTTGGCAAGGGCTTGTATGCCCTCATCAAATGGCCAACGATTGCCAAGTCTCAATTAGCGGTTGGCCCTTTATCAATAAAGAAAGAAAGAAAAATAAAGAAAAGAGAAGAGAAGATAAAAATAATAAGATAATTATCCACCTTAGAGTCAATCGTGAAAGATAGGATGGCCGACGTCAGTGATTTTAAGCTAAAATTTGCTAGAATAACTAAGTACATTGACAATCGTCAAAAGGGTTAAAATTATATTGGCACAATTAAAATGTTTTAGACTAAATTGACTCTCGTACCTTATGTCAATAACTTTTTAAAACATTTTTCTCATCTAGATTCATCCAACACATGCTCGAAATCCCTTCTTTGACTTAAGAAACCAATCAATGGTAAGATATAAAAGGCAAAACCCCGATAGAAGGAGAACCAATCAATTAGAAATAATTTATTGTTACAGTTTAACCTAAAAGCTTAATCTTATAGGTTTATATATGATTCAACACCGGCAATAACTAAAATAATAGTACTTAAGGCTCATACGTGCCTCATCTTTGGAGTAGAATATATGTTGGTGATTTTTATTTGTAGTGTCTAAATAAGGCAAATTTCGCTCGATGAGAAGGGGCTTTACTCTATCCAAGAAGCCGAAAAGTCTTTTATCTCTTCTATGTCTTCTTCAACCTTTAAACATGGGGAAGGTTTGAGTTAGTCTCACCCTCCCCTCCATCCCCTCCATCTCCTCCATTTGTTTTGATTTTCTTCGAGTTTTCTTTTTTTGTACTTTTCTTCTTTTTTCTCTCCCAATCTAGATCTAGGAGTTGTGCTCTCCTAATCTAGTTCCAGATTTGAGAGTTTGAACTCTCTGAATCTAATTTTAGACCTAGAAGTTCTTCTCTCCCGATTTAGATTTGAGAGTTCAATAATGTTTTCAAAAATTCGATACCTCCGTACTCTATCTGTGTATAGATTCTCTACCTCAAGTTTCAATGATAATTGTATGAGCTTCGGTGTCTTGCTAAACTATGAAGATTTGCTCTTCCAAAGGCAATGGAAGATGCTTATTAATGTTTGCTTTGGCATCATCCGGTATGCTCATGCGGAGGTTCGACCGGTTTCAATTGCTTGTTCAGCCATTGGATGACATGCCACTTTCGGAAGTTCAGTTCGATTTTTAAAGCGGTTTGAATCCTACTGTATTTTTGTGTATCTATTTACTGCGTTTGTCTTTGTGATGTTTTTGATTCAGGAAATTGACTAAGGAGGACTTTTTATTTTTCTAGTAGTGTTCTGTATAAGTGTGTATTGTCTTTTTTTGGGTCGAAGTGCGTCAGTTTATCGTTGCATGTCTTTTGTATGTGATTCACCTATAAATACCATTCACTAAGCATTTTATTTAATTTTTTTTTGTCAAAGAGCATTTTATTTAATTTCATTGGCTCTTTTTCTTTTTTGCCCCTTTCTTCTACTATTTCTAGGGATTAAATCCAACTATTCAAGACCCTATAAGCATCTTAATCCCCTAATGTTTGTTTGTTACACCCCATATTTGTAACTTTTGTGAGCTTGCATCAACAATGGAACATCATTTTTCTTAGAATAAACACACCAAAAAAAAAGCAAAAACAAAAACAAATCCTTCTCACCTTTTGTCCCTCTACCACTTTGCCTCCTCTATTTTGGAAAATATTTGTTTTGCATCCTGAATTTTCATATTGGACACTAAATTACACCTCAAATCAGGTGACATCATAGACTTGCTTACCAATATCGCCACTTTTCTTGGCCTATCAAAGCCATGTAGATAACATATTTTGAATTCTTTAAAATTTGGAATTCCTAACACTTTCATAATATATAATAATGACACATAAATTAACATACAACTTTTTCGTGAACTTTTTAAAATTTAAATAGTATATAAATTATCCTTTTGCTTTTGCTTATTCGTGAACAAACAAACCCAATTAAATTGCAATCCTAATCATCACATTATAGTCGCAAATTGCAATCCCAAGAAGCGTAAGTTTTTTTACCAAAAAAAAGAGCATATGTTTTTTGTCAAATTGTGCAATCCTTCACCTTGAGGCCTCTTGGCCTGAGCTTAAATGCTTCATGTACTGCCATATTTATAAGCATCTTCCACCGCCTGACTCCACCGCCTGAACTCTACCGCCATTGACTTCAACATGCAAGAGCTGAAGTTGAACTTTTCTTCTCACGTCCAGGTTGCCAGCCTGCTTCCTGCTCTTGAAGACTCCAGCAACAAGTATAATATTATTTTAACATATGCCCATTCTTTTTTTAATCAGCTTGTGGCTTCTTCAAGAACTCTCTTCTTTGGCGGTTTACGAAGTGACGCTGCAGCACACTTCTCTTTGGCTTCTTATTATTATATTAGGTGTTGTACTCCAACAAAAACGACACTTCCCAGCCCCGCTGCTTTTAGCAACGGATGAGCAAGTTGGCACAAATGGAACATGGACTCAAAATTCGTAGCCATGAGAAGAGAAAACTCTTCAGCCGTGAAGTCCACAGCTGGTTTCCTTATGTTGGTGCCCACATTATTTGCCTGCAAACCTCCATCAACAGCACAAACTTCATCACCAAATCTTGATAATTCAGTAAATCTCATCATCTAAAAAACTGACCCAAGTTCCTGGACTGGAAACTTCCGTTCTTTCTAAACAAGAATTTGAAGACAGCGAGGGAAAGATGATTACAAGAATGTTGAGCTTCCCATCAAACACGGAAGAGACGTTGCCCATCAGTCTCTCCCTCTCTTCCCTGACAGACACGTCACAAACCGACCCCGTAACTTCGTAGCCGCCGTCGTCCCACTCCCTCAGGCGTCTTTCCAGCTCATCCCCGTCTCGAGAACACGTGTGCACTCTCGCCCCAAAGCCCACCAATTCCGTCACGACCGCGTTCCTGAACATCCAATTCCCGTTCGAGAATCTCAAACCAGAAACTCGCCGAAAGACGTTCTCGGAATGCATCCCCATTCGAAAGCGAGTCGAATGATTTTGAAGCTTACCCGATACCGCGGGTCCCGCCGGTCACGAGGGCGGTCATCCCTCGAAGAGACCATCTGTTGGTGGCGTCGGCGCTCGGGAGCGAGCTAGTTATGGGGCGAAAGGAGCGGTTTTTACGGGAGCCATGCGGCGAGCCTACGTCGAGGCCGGTTTGGCCGGGAAAGAGAGTGGGTTTGAGCGAAGGAGGAGGAGAGTGTCGACCAGGTGTTTGAAACATGTCCGAGCCGAGTCGAGATGGACGCTCGTGCTTACGACTCGTGCGGATTCTCGCCGATCTTTGTCATGGCCTTTTGTTGACTCTGCGTGTCGTGCGATGGATGCGTAGCCCCCGTTCTCTCTCGCGGCGAATTACACCGGTTCTGAATGGAAAGGTAAGTAAGTGGATTCCTCTCGATTCAAAGAAATACGACTCCATTCGCTTTAATGTGTTGAAATCATGAGGCGTGATCAAAAGGCATATAAATCGCAATTTCTCTCTAATCAATATCTTTTGTTGATTAATTTGTGGAGTCGAGTACCGAGTTTAAGAAACTTCTCTTTGCTTTTAGCTCGACATAGCGTAAAGTGATAAGGGAATATGCAAATCGTGTTAATAGATCGAGGAAATCATAGTTCTGAATTAAGATATAATCTAGATTGGGATAATTGTCTAAAAAGTTATAAACATACTAGGACGATCAATTTAGTCATAAACTTTTCAATTGTGTCAATTTAATCATTGATATCGTGACGATTTGTTAATATAGTCATTCCCGTCAAAAATTGCCGATGTGGACATTCTCAATTCGAGGTGACATAGTTAGTATTGACGTAGATAAATTTTACAATTTATTTTTAATTTTTCATTTAATTTTATTTTTTCCCTTTTTTTTTCTTTACTATTAAGAATCGGCAGGGTCCTAAGGCCTAGTGAGCCACGAGAGCCACGACCCTTGCCCATCGTTGTCAAGGGCTTGTTATGCCCTCATCCAATGGCCAGTGGGATTGCAAGCCTCATTTAGTGGTTGGCCCTTAATCAATAAAGGAAGAAAGAAAAAAGAAAGAAAAGATAAGAAAAAGAGAAGAGAAGATAAAAATAATAAGATAATTAAAAATTATCCACCTTAGAGTCGACCGTGAGACATAGGATGGCTGGTATCTACGTCAGTGATTTTAAGCAAAAATTTGTTAGAATAACTAGGTACATTGACAATCGTCAAAAGGATTAAAATTATAATGGCATAATTAAAAGATTTTGGATTAAATTGACTGCCGTACATTACATCAATAACTTTTTAGAACATTTTTCCCATCTAGACTCATCCAACACAAGTTCGAAATCCCTTCTTTGACTTACGAAAACCAATCAATATAAGATACAAAATGCAAAACCCCGATAGAAGGAGAACCAATCAATTAGAAATAATTTATTGTTACAGTTCAACCTAAGAGCTTAATCTTATAGGTTTATATATAATTCAACACCGGCAATAACTAAAATTATTGTAGATAAGGCTCATACGCGCCTCATCTTTAGAGTAGAATATATGTTGGTGATTTTTATTTGTAGTGTCTAAATTTCACTCGATGAGAAGGGGCCTTACTCTATCCAAGAAGCCGAAAAGTCTTTTATCTCTTCTCTTGGTCTTATTCAACCTTTAAACATGGGGAAGGTTTGAGTTAGTCTCACCCTCCCCTCCATCTGTTTTGATTTTCTTTGAGTTTTCTTTTTTCTTTTTGTACTTTTCTTCTTTTTTCTCTCCCGAATCTAGGAGCTATGCTCTCCCAATTTAGTTCTAGAATTGAGAGTTTGAACTCTCCGAATCTAGTTTTAGACCTAGAAGTTCTTCTCTCTCGATTTAGATATGAGAGTTCAATAATGTTTTCAAAAATTCAATACCCCCATACTTTATCTATGTACAGATTCTCTACCTCAAGTTTCAATGATAATTGCATGAGCTTTGGCGTCTCACTAAACTATGACAATTTGCTCTTCCAAAGATTAGCTATGTGTTTATCAACCTATATTGGTTATTTCCATATAACGATGGTGTAGAAAAAGACGAATCTAAGCGCGCACCACCAACTAGTAACGCCATAGTTATTAAAAAAGAAATTTCCAGCATGTGTTCATTACTAGTAGTAATACAAAATTAAGTGATTGGTTGCTAATTATTTTACTTGACAAATTCTTTCTTTTGGAATGAGTGTGTGCTTAACCTTACTTGTGCTTTGTTGATCATCCTTGTTTTATGGATTTAACTTTGTTTTGTAGTATTATGACATTTGCTTTGCTTTGATTTGCTTTGCCATAAAAGTCTATGTACTTCTCATTTATCCTTTTGAACAATGAATATATATTTTGTTCCTGACCAAAAAAGGAGAATATGGCATATGCAGTCCATAGTCAATCTTTATATGGATAGCTATAGTGGGGGATAAGAGGGAGATGTCTCTTGACCTTCCATTTGGAAAAGAGCCGGTGCCTCTTGTGCACTTAACGAGGAAATGAATTACCTTGCCAGCTTCAATTATTTTATATATATTATATATAATATAAAGGAATTCCTATGACCTGGTCATTGATGTAGGGTTTACAGCGTTAATCCAGGAAATAGGCCATGGATTGGCTATGCAAGTGCGAATGCATGATGTTATCATGGAGGGGTACAGCTAACAAGGACGGCCAATAGATTTGGGAAAATACAGGCCTCGGATTTTCCTCTCTCCTCTATTCTTTTTTCTGGGAAGGACAAATGTTGTAATTCCGTCTTATCTCTGGTTTTGCCTCGGAAATCACTTGGAAAATATCCCGCATCTTGTCTCTGAATAGAGATTTAGGGTTTCTGGCTTTGTTCCCTGTTGTCCTCGTACTAAATCCATATTATGTATTGAATCCATGAGTACGAGTATTCGTGCTAGAAATTCTTATGATGTATTATGCCGAATGACCAAGCTAGTATCGTTCCAAGTGGATTAAGCAACGGCCACAGAATTATGGTAAAGTCGAAATTATTCGATAAATTGTGAACTAGTCGAACTTGAAGTTATCTATGTACACTAATAGCATAATCATCAAAACATTTTGCTTTAGAACTCAGATAACTCTCTCTGAATTATTATACGTAAGTATCCTAAACAGTCCATAATCCAACTCATTCTGAGCTTTTGATATTTCCAAATTCCAACACTTGCCCATCATTGTAATGGAACAGTTGTTCTTGGGCTGTATCCGAAAGTCCTACAAAATAAACATAATGCACAAATAATTCCTAATTAAAAAAGGTATTATAAGCTAGTCAGTGCAGAACTACCTTGACCTTTTTCCTTAGTGTTACCCTACCAAAACTATATAATCCATAACGATCCTCTTAACATTGATTTAATTACTCTTCTAAGGCATCAAAAGATCGCTCTCCAGAAAGCCAAAAAAAAGGAGAAGAAAGGAAAGATCAAACCTTGATCCCCTCCTTCACTCCTCAAGATTACACAATTTGTCTCTGTCTCTGTCTCTGTCTGTCTCTCTCTCTCTCTATTAGCCTGCAGTTGACCACCCTTCTCTCTCTCTCTCTCTCTCTCTCTCTCTCTCTCTCTCTGATACTATGGACGGTGATCATCATGAGCCTACACAAGAAGATTCTGAGAAAGCGATTTCCAAGAACGCAGAACAGCAAGGCTCAAGCCAAGGTAGATCGTATGAGTGCATATTCTGCAAGAGGGGCTTCTCAAATGCTCAAGCCCTTGGAGGTCACATGAACATCCACCGAAAAGACAAAGCCAAGCTCAAGCAATCCTCCACAATTTCATCGTACTCTGCAAGTTCAACTGTCCAGCCACTGCCGCAGATGCCATCGTTGGATGCTAGGTTCACTGGGAGTTCAGATACGAGCAAGGTATCTTGGCCTTGGGTTCATCGGCGTGAAGGTGAAGAGGAGAGTATCAAGAAGGATGATTATTCCCATGTTGGTGGACTTAGACAATTAGCTTTGTTTTCCGAAATACCATCCTCAACAAAGGATCATGATCAAGAACAAAATATTCAAACTTCAGAGAGGAGTAAACCAATACGCGGCGGTTCCTCCTGGTCTTCTTCAGAACTAGACCTCGAGCTCAGGCTGGGACTGGAATCTCAAGAACCAAAGGTTACTAAAAAGTTCTTTTGAAAGATCGGATAGTAGATTGATTACTAAGTCCTTTTTATCCTCCTCCATCTTGAACCTGATTGTGTTTCACGTGCTTTCCTTGATTTTGAATATTGTGTAACGTAGCTAGCTGTATATGCAGACTTCTACTGATTGTTTTACCACTATTGTCAGTGATCTCATTGGAACCTTATGTGACCTGGATGGAGTTTCATATAGCGTGAATGACAAATATTCTTTAATTGGTTTATATTTGTTGTAGGCTTCTTCCATAAACCGTTTCTTTTTGCATGCACTCTCCATTCTATCTTCTTTGATCTGTTGTTGGTTTTTATTTCTGGCTTGAAATGTTTAGATGATCAGGATTAATTTTCTGCCAGCCAACCTAGTGAAATTAATCATTAACAAGAAATATTTCTTAATTCTTTCCATTCCAAATAGAACAAGGAGTTTAATATCGAAATTGATTTCCATGCTGTATGAAGACAAACTTGTTCTTAGGGTTTATCAGTGTGCCATATAGACATAGAAAATCATGCATTGCTTTTGGCAACAATGGTATTTCGAGTCAATGATGCAAATTTGGCCAACTAGTGTGTACTCCTTTAGGTTTTGCTGATTAGAAACCTGAGCATGACTCTCTTTATTTTGGGTTCTTTTTATTGAAGTATGTATCTTATTTGAACTTAGAGTATTTGTCATCTATCAAGAAGTACTGCCATTCTAGTAATTTCCTATGTGAGACTAATTGTTCCAAAAGCATAGTTATCATCATTCCCCTCACATACAGAAGAAGCGTAGGCATGAATTGGCCTGCATTGTCGTGCAGGAACTATTCAACACCCAATTGTCACATTCTCCTATCTTGAAGATCAAGAAAACGTTGGTTGTATTTTTGAAGTCTTTCTTTAGGAAACGTTACACTTGAAATTGAGTTAAATTATCCAATTAAATTTAAATGATTTCTTTTTCTTGGAGTGTTTCGCTTTTAAGTTTTCATGATTGCAAAAGAAGAGCAAAGATTCATTTGAAATGCATAAGTAATTTAATATGAGAATATGTTAGATACGATTGTCTAGCTTATACAACGTTACGTTGCGCCACATGGTACAAAGAAGAATGAGAGGTAGCAACTTGATGAGATCTATATATACAATTCATTTATTTTTCATTACTGTAATTTTCATTCATCAAAATTCACGATGTCAATAAGAGAACTCACTATTGATTACACATTCAACTTGAAAATATCACGGCAATTACTTGTGTTGGTGTTTATGTGTGTTCTTACATACATAGAGGCATGCGTGTATTGGATGATGTGATTTATTTGAACATTCAAAATGAATGTGAAAGCAATGATAAGAAAGAAAGAGCCGGCCTCATTGATCTAAAAGAAATGATTTGTTCTTGCACATGTTAAGCATGTTTTCAAGGGAGTTTCTCTAAAGTTTTATCTGTATGTATGCACTGAGATTTGTTATGTAGTACTCGTATCACATGAACTTCCTCCCTTTCTCTACGTATCAGGTGCTTATCAGTTGTAAACCATGCTTTAAATCCCAACCATTGCTTTAAGATCATAGTTTTCTTGTACTATTTTGCTTCTGATCTCACCAAAAATAGAAGTGGACATGTCATTATGTTGAATCGCTCTCTTAATGTATGGAATCAATAGTCAATGACTCATTTTTCACATCAGAAATTTGATGAAGATGTGTGTTTATATTTAGCATTAATATTTATCTCCAACGTTTTTCCTTCGCTTCCTCTCTTTTGGCCAATCACGTTTTTCTTTAGCCTTTAACATTTGAGAATTACGGTTGTTACCATGAAAGAATAGCATATTTTAATTAATATGTTTTAGTTCACAGTGAATGGAAATCATGAGTTTCACGGGCAACGTTTACAGCTTAACAGTTGTAATAGTAAATTCCATCAATTACTCTTCTTGTGGAACCTTGATTTTTTATGGTGGTGTACAGATTAGAGGTCCAAACTCAACTTCACACTGTTTGAAATGCATTCATACATATTCAGGTTGTACAACACGAATCTTATTTTCACAGCAATATTAGCATTATTTCCTACTGCCGAAAGAGTGTAATCGGGGCAAAAAGACTTACTAATTCATATCGGAGATTTTGAACTCATGAACGATATTTGCTCGCATCCGGGTTTGCGCAAGCCCTACCAACTAAAATGTCTTTTGAAGAGATTGCACTCAACAAGCCTTTTAGCTTCGGGTACTTATAAGTTCATCAGGCCAGTTCCAAAATGCATGACATTCTTGATCTTACTTGAACTATCAAGGGAAAAACCGAAAAGCGCCATGAGTCCATTGCAATGCGATCGCATTTTCGTGTGATAACCTTGTTAGTCTAGCTTTGTCGCTTAAAATGTTCGAATCTCTTCAGTTAGCTTGCTCTCATGAATTCACTGTGCTTATTTCTGCCTCTTTGTAATTTGATATGGAAAAGGAAAGAAACCCAAAATGAACAAGAAAGAAAGATGTAATTAACGGATATAAGAAATCAAATCACTGTTCTATAAATAAACCACCACTTATGAGAAAGGATGTTGCGAAGAAGTATCCGATAGTTTTGTTTTTTTGTTTTTGGTAAAAGAGTATCCGATAGTTTTGTTGGATCTCAGTACTATCAATAAAAGTTACGCTTTCAGTAACGTAATTGTCTCAAGTTGAATTCTGTCGGAGATAAATATTGCTCCAACTCGTGCAGAAAAGGGGACATGAATTTGATTGAAGAAAGGGCACAAAAGATTATCCTCGCATCCGACATAGAAAAATTTCCAAGATGAAGACACAAAAACTTGATTAAAATTTTTCTGGAGATAGTGACAGAAATTGATAAGTCACACATGTATAATAGGTGAGGAGTGTGCGGTGGCGCGTACTGTTTGTCTCCTTATTTGATGGATATTGAACTTCTGATTAAGTTTTCATGGGAAGAGAAGACGAAAAATTCTTATTTTCCTTGGCATATTATTTTCTGAAACCATGCGAAAATTCATACTAGGGTTTCAAATGGTAATTAGGGTTACCTTATGCTCATTTTGATAAACTCATGTTACCTTACTGACATTTGACTGTAGTTTGTTTATTCTGGGAAGTCCATTGGGTGGTTTACCCGATTTCCTTTTTCCCCTGGACTTTTGCCGAGGTTGATGTTTCACCCGTTTGTTGTTTTCCTCATGGAGGTATTCGTTTGTTCTTGTCCGTCTCTCTCTCATTCAAGATTGACCGTGCAGTAAACCAATAATGTTGGTTTTGCTGTCATGTATAATAGATAACCGGTCCAATCGGCAGATGATTGGGTCCCAATTCATGAATATATACAGAGAAAAGTCTCCTTTCCAATTAAAATATAGATGGTTACCATCTATTGAGGGGACGTTGTTTAACTTCCTTGAGCATTAGAAAAGTATTGCGTTGAAGCATTAAACAAAATACAAGTTTGTTCTCTCCAACTCATGAATCTCTTGGTCGCACGTTCATCTTCAACCGCGATAAACAAATGCTAGACAATAACATAATATATGCAAAGCCAATAAGACCGATCTTCTTTTTCTCAGTCATCGTCAACGTAGATGGTCTCTTGCTGAAACAGCCCACCAAACACCTTCCTCACTTCCTTCTTCGGCTCGGCCTGCTGTTTCGGCTTTGGCTTCTGCTCCTCCTTTGTCGCTTCTGGACTCAAAGCAGGAGCAGGTTTTGGTTTTGGGGTTGGACGAGGTTGCTTGATCAGCGCTTTCTGGGGAGTTAAGCTCCGAGCCTTGGCCTGTCCTCTCACCGTAGCGATCTGCACTTTCGGCTTCTCCACTGAACTCCGCACAGAGTTCGCAAGCTCAGAGCCGAGCTTGTCAAAGTTTAGACCCGCTCTGAAGTCCTTGGCTGTGTTGAATAGGCCCTCCATCGAAATCCCAGCAGCCTCCGCCTTCTCTTTGGCTTCTTCCGCAAGACTCGCGGCCATGGCCTCTTGCTCCGAGAGCTTCTTCACTTCTTCCTCAAGCTTCTGCGCAGCCTTGGCTGCTTCCTGGGCTCTCTCAGCAGCTATTCGGGCCTCTTCCTCGGCTCTCGCTTTCGCAACCGCCACTTTGTACTCCTTCCTTCTCCCATCCTCAGGAATGGCACTAGAAGAAATCCAACATGCAAAGTTTCAGGTTTTTCTCGGGTGGAAGGCATAAACGTGTAATATACAAGAATGGAACTATTCCGCGTAACTGTCTTTGAGATCACCAAATAGAGTATATCCACGAGATTAGCAGCATTCTCAAGCTAGAAAATATCGAGGAGGAAAGCGACAACCTATGCAGAAGTCAGATGGAGAACAACAAAAAGGACGAAGGAAATGCAGAAGAAAATGTCTATATTGTCTATGTTCTTCGTCTGTATTGTCCAGGTTAAGGGAACAGCTTACCTGTTACAGGGACAAAAATGTTCAGACAAAAACTATGTATACTGACGATGAAAGAGATGTGCAAGTTTCTCTTTTTGTACATAATCTGTCTGGTGATCACTACACGTGTTCACTTGCACATCTGCTTTGATGATCACAAAGGCCTCTTGCGAAAAGATACTATTACCTGAAAAGCTCATCTATAGGCCGTGAAGGAGCCGATGGGTCCGTAGAAACTTCCACCACCTGCATTTGATTTAACTTATATAGTTCACATACTATATACATGATTAAGCACGAAAGCGACAACCTTCCTTTAGAAAAATGCGTGAATATGACAGCATTCCTGAAAAAAATGACACATGAAAGAAGCAGAATCTTGCATGACAATGTCAATAGGTAGAGCACTTATGTATGCTACCTTGTTCTCTGCCACAGCTGTGTTGGAGAAAACACCTGCGACTAGCGATGCTATCTGAGACTTCGCAACCTGATCAAGAAGATTTGGAGTATGTAGATTGACTTGTCGATATGCCTTTATAATAATGTCGAAATTGATGATTAATGTAATAAGACAGCAAAAATAAGGGCATGGTGATGGGAGAACTTGGAACGACGGAAAAGATTCTATTGCATACATTACATTACTTTGTAGTCGTTCGCACCACCTCTTCCCTCCTCCGCCACCACAATGCTATAGGAACTCTCCGGTGAGTAATCCTCCGTCAGACTCGTCTTGATGAGCGTGTAGCTCAATTCGAATTCTGCTAGCTTCTGTAAGAATTCGGGCATCGTCAGCGGCTGCAACCGTGAGAAGAGGTTGTTGAAGAACGAGGAGATCCCATCCAGCACATTGTATGTGGACGTGGCCGTGTTCCCATCGTAGACGATCGCCACATGGCCGACTCCCGCCAACTCGGCAGCTTGGATCACCTGCAAGGCGTCTGAGGTGGTGACTCCCACGGTGGGGCCATACTCGGCGGTTCCGATGGTGACCACCACTTTGCTAGCGTTTCCGATGGCTTTGGCAATCGATTCCGCGTCTTGGAAGGTGGATTCAACAGCGTTCAGGCGTTTCAATTCTTCATTCGATATTATCTGACCATACATCGATACAAATTATCAGTTCCAGCTAACTGACTATATTTACTCACCTCTCATAAATATAAGTAAATATGACTCTTTTCCAGTGATCTTGCAAGCATCTCCTGGTTACTTGGATAAACGAACCACACCACCATGTCTTAAACACCGTTCATGTTTCAAAGAATCAATCAAGTATAATCAAGTGAATTAATGCATCTGCCATCTTCACAGCAACTCTCAATCGACAGTGTTAGAATGTCAAGAATTGCCAATAGATTTTTCATGTGTTGAGCGAGTGCGTTCATCGAAGTGATTATATTGCTGAGCGCCAACCTTGTATTGGGCAGCCAGGCGAGCCAACTCCTGGGCAGCGCCAAGCTCCGGCACACCTGCCCTCACGCTGAAACCTTCCCTCAGCAGCTGCTGCGCAATGCGGACGCCAGCCTGGCCCGTCGCCCCGGCAACAAACACCGTCCCCGGGTCCTTCATCCTAGTGTTCCCAAACGACAACCCCGAAGACCTGTCGCTCACGACAGGGACCAGCGACTTCATATCGGGGATCTTCCCAAAGTTGAACCGGAACGGATTGAAATTGGCCGGACCATCGTCCCCATTCTCCCCGGATGTCGGTTCTTCTGCCGCCGAGGCATTGCCGAGCCGAAACGGAGGGAACGGACCGGGACCGGACTTCTTGGCGAACACGGTGAACCTGGAATTCTTGAAGGGGATGAGCTTAGAGCGCGGCGGAGCTGTGAGGACGAACGAGTTGGAGGTGAGAGTGGGAGCCATGGGGAGACCGACCCTCTCCTCTCTTTCTTTTTTTTTCTTGGTGAATCAAGAGAAGGGCTTATCAATGTCCATGGCTTCGTTGAGTGGACGCATTGAGATATCGTTCGGTCATATTGCCGATGGATGTGATCGGTCGAAATGACACCAGTGTTTCTTGATCTTTTTGAGGATTATCGAGATCGAATGGTGTGGCATATGAGCAAATGAAAGCAGCCCACGTGGAACACATTTTATCTGCTTAGCCAGTGTTGGACACTGGGCGTTTTTTGGATGGGCAGACAGAAAAAGTAAGTCGATGAAAAGCCCGTCGAGTCAAGCCACCATAGCAATGGAAGGCACCTGTCCCCAATTGCCGTTCATGGAGCCCGATTCAACTTTAGCAAAGCAGCCGCGACTCCAGTCAGAAGCATTAAGAACCTACGATGTTTGATTCACTTTAATATTGCCCATGGCTTTGCCGGCCTAGAAGAGTTCATTATAAAACCTAACCTGAATAGGAGGAATTGAATAGTCAATCTTCACTAGATTAATTTTCCTGCGGTATCTGTGCGTAAACGGTCCGTTCTTAATGGAAAAAACTAAAATTATTATGACCTACAGTGATGCAAGGTGTGGAATTTCTACTACCAAATACCAAACCTACCAACAATATCAAGTCAATCGCTGGCTCAATTTTAAGAGGCTGCAGCAAATTTATTTTGTGTTTAGGGAGCCCGTCATGTTAATTGACTCAGAAATCTCACGATGAAGAGGGGTCAAACTACTCTGAATAATACTAATTATTGAAGGCCATCGCTGTGAAAGTCAGTAGCAGCTACTTCTCGAGCGTATTTTCCAGAGTCTCTCTCTCAAGACTTTCAAAGTTCAACAACGACAGTAACACCAATCGTGTCGGTACAAGCAATTAACTCCCCCAAGGTTAGCCAGTGCGTACGCAACTTTTCTGTTAAACCCACAAACATTTTTTGCAGCCATTTGACCGCCACAATAGATTAAGGTCTATGGATACAATATAAAGTACCGTCAGGGACACCTCACACAAGCCACCTCAAGTGCACATTGGAAAGGAGTTCATCTACCAATTTGTTGCTGGGGCGACATTTGGACGCGAGACATCAATGGCCTCCAGCAGATCAGTTCAGATTAAGTTGTCCCTATTATCCGTCCGAGGCTAATGTCCCCAGCCAGTACGAAGTAAAACTGACCCTAAAATATTTCTAAGAATCAATGCCTTGGTAAGCTAATGAAGATGCTAGTAAATCAAATAGAAACGAAATATGAGAGTACAAACGATGGTAACCATCCCAAAAAGAAAGCATGATGATAGGGGCAGACCTGTAAGGCTCAAGGATATAATATATAGAGAAGCATGGTTGCTGGGCGAAAGCTCTTTCGGAATTTTTCTAGAGGAGCACTGCCATAAGAACGAGCTGGCAAATAGAAAACTTATGGCCACGTAATGCCCTTAGGCAATTTTGAGCAGTATGTGGGAAGAAACGGAACGAGAACCACAATCCGACTCTCATAATAGCACCTTGACTGCACCAATACCATTTGAGCAAAAGGCCAGGTGCAATTACGCTTGAGACCAAATAGCAATTCGCATAAGCGTTGGGGCTCAAAGCAATATGATAGTCATGAATTTGCCATCTAAGGTGATATATGCAGAAAGCTCAATAAGTTTAAAAAATAAAAATAATAAAGGCGGAAAAAACCAAAAAACCCTTTTTCTATAAGAAATCGCCAGTACTACAGTAACGCAAAGATAAAACTGGATTTGTGTACGTCCCATCGTCGAAGATAAAACCTGAAGCAAAACTCCACGAAAAAAAAGTGCTACACTTATTGCATTGGTAATAATTTAGAAGAAATGATAGAACACTAAAAGCAGCGAGAAAATAAAGAATGCTCATCATAGCTGCAAAAAAGGCCACTCATCCATTGTTTACTGAACTCTGTTCTCAATCTACTAAATATCTGCCCAGAAGGATATGATAGAACCCACATTACACATCATTACCTCCATTTACACAGCTAATGGAAGCAAAGGTAGTAAGGCATACCAACATTGTTGCACTAGATTAGGTAAGCTGCTTCTACGAACTTTAAACGAAATGCTTCAGAGTCGCCATGGAATGGATGCCCACATCCAAGCTCATGAAGAAACGAAATAAGACCAAGTAGTTAATAGTTGATATGGAATTGTTGCAACACTAATTGCACTACTCACACAATTTTGCCTTTTATACACCTCCAAGGACAATATACTTAGCAAGAGAATAGTTTGACACTTACGGACTATAACTAACTAATGAGGATAAAAGTTCTTGTATCGGTCAAAAACTGCTTGAAATATATGTCAGGTTTTAAGAACTTAGCATTTCCTCAGTTAAGTATCTCCAGAATTAACACCAAATTTCCATAGCAGTCCCACGCCAAAAGAAAAAAACAGAGTTCTCAGGTATCTAGACATCCTAGATGGCATGATGTGGATCTATCATCCGATATCCACCTCAATACAGGCAGGTAGGTAAGAAACATAATCTACAAAAAACTTTCCACCACCCAGAAGAGAAGTGGGCATCTAAATACATGAACTTCTCAGTGTTGAAAACACCATCCTAAATGAACCCAGAGAAAAATGTAAATACATCACCTGAGTTGATGTTCAGAATGATGATCTGCGCAATGTTCTGCTCAACCAAGTCATCAAAGTGGAATTTTTTTTCATCTAACAATTGATGAGAAATCCAATTTAGTACCAACTTCAAGTTAGCTGAACCGACAAAAAACCTTTACTTGATTTAGTCTCCAAAACACATTAAGCAGCCATAACTAGAAGCTATATGCATCGTTATTTGAATTTTCAAACCATAGTTCATTAGAAATAGAATAAGAAGACTAGCTAATCCTGGCAATTACAATGGAATCACAATCACATGAATAGGCACGCATTAATCAAGGAGTTGTCCTCTCCTATCCATAATAACCTGTAAAGCAATAAATTTAACCTTCCCTACAAGGGGAAAACAATGATTACCAGAAAATCTAGCGGCAATGCCTGCTTAAAGTTGCATCAACAGAATAGCTGAGGAACCTCATTTATCGATTAACTGCCAGCAATAAAGACAGACTAATTAAATATTTATCAACATATCAAAATCTTTGAATCGCAACACAAAATTCAAAGCAATTTCAACGAAAGAGATGCTGATCAATATGATAAAACAAGCCAAAAGCGTTCATAATTCCAACACTAGAAGCAAATTCAGTGACCTATGCCCTTCTTTGCCTTAAATGACTCAAGAGCCTTCATTCGTAGCTCAATCTCGAGTTTCTTTTGCTTGGTTTCTGCCTCTTCATCATATGAACGATACCCCTTTCTGTCAACATCTTCATCATCCGAGGAGGATGCATCTCTGGAATGCTTTCCAAAGTCAGATGAGACAATATCCTCTTTCTTTGCTCTCATCTTTTCTGCACGACGTTCTTCCCGTCTACGACGTCTCTCCTCTCGACGTCGACGTCTCTCCTCCTTCCTCATTTTCTTCTCTTCTTTCCTCCTCCTTTTAGTCTCCTTCCGATCCTCTATCTCAGAATCATAGCTATTATCATCTGAATCTTTTTCTTGCTTATCTAATCTTTTGCGCCTTTTCTTCTCCTTGCGATCATTAATGTGCTTATCACTTTCCTCAGAACCTGTTTCAGACAAGCTGCTGTGTTTACTATGATCAACCTTCTCCACAGATCTTTGTGTGACTTCAGATCTATGCTGTCGAACACTATCTCGAGAATGATCCTTATCACCAGATTTTCTACCTTCAACGGAGTGAGATGTCTGTAGCTTCTCATCAGATTCTTTGTTCAGTGAAGGTGACAACAATCCCTTTCCAGAGGGCTTTTCCCTGACAATGATAACATTACACTATTAGACAGCATGCAATACAAAATAGTAGCTGGAGAAATTCATGGGAGAGCCCACACCTCATTCTCTCCTGGTCTTTGTTTCGAATATCCAAGCCATCAGAACGGCTCTTAGAGCCATTAGAACGATCTCCAGCAGCTTTTTCAGGAGGAGAAATATCCTTATCAGGCAGCTTCATGGGCGAGTCTCCCTGTTTACTGAAAGAGGATGAATTTATAGATCTTTTATCTCTAGGCTTGAGAGCACGATCCCTACTTTCCCTATAAACAATAAGAAAAACAGAAATTAAAACCATTTAGAGGATTTGCTGCCCTACAAACAACCCAACAAATAGAATCAAAACTCTTGTGACAATTCATTTTACATTACTAGCAAATGATATGGAGAGAGAGAGAGAGAGAGAACCAATTATCTAGAGATTTGGAATCTAACCGAGTGTTGTTAGTAATTCCCCTCTCATCACTTTTATCGGGGCTTCCTCGATGCGACCTACGTTCTCTCAATCGCAGTGAATTAGAACGGTCGTCATTATTCACCAGATTCTTTAATGGACTCCTGTATGGGCTAGATGACCTTTTAGCAGCAAAACAGACGATCAAGAGGATAAACAAAATGACAATAAAAAAAATACTAGAAATGTTTTCAGCTTAATTGAGGATATGGATCTCAGGGGGTATACCTGCTTCGTCTCCGGACATTCCTAGCTTGCTTTACAGGACTCTCATATGGGCTCCGTGACCTTGTATCAGAAGAGCATGCATAAGTATCTATGAATTTCATGTAGTTTGAGGGTAAAGTGAGTATGAACTCTATCTGCAAATCCTACTTTCAATACTATTCATCTCTTCAAACTTGAGAGAGTGAGAGAGGATATTTTGCCAATGTGATCAATAATTCTAAGCAACTCCCTAGAGGAGTCAGACTGATATGTTGTATTTTGTATGTGTAAATGTGCCCCAGTTAACAATTTCCGTAAGCTTACAAATAAAATTATGCATAGGAAACAACCACTGTGGCAAATATATCATTTTGAAAAGGAAAGAAGAGGCCGATGATTTGACAAACAAAATCCATTCCTCCTCACTAGAAGATAGATCAAACATACAACCAGCATCCTCAGCAAACAAAAAGAAAACACTAATACTCAATGAACACAGAAGCTGTAAACAAGTCATCTATGAAGGATATACCTCATTCTTTCCCTGGAAGATCCAGCAGGCGATCTTCCAAATGGAGAAGATCTCTTCCGCAAGGGTGGAGATCTATGACCAATCGGAGATGCAGAGTTTGACTCATGAGATGTCCTCCGGGGTGGAGGGGTCATTGATTTCCTGCGTGCAGATAAGGGCGATCTTTGCCCAGGAATTGATTGAGATCTCCGTAGCCGCTCTGGTACAGGGGATGGGGTCCCATGGCGTACAGGAGATGATGATCTGGGCTGCATAGGTGAAGTTGATAATTGATGGACAGGAGATGATAACCTGCGAGACACAGGTGAAGGTGATATATGACGCCTGGGAGATGGTGATCTGTGTCTTGAAAAGGGCGACCTCCTTCGAACAGGAGAGGGCGACCTCCTCCGTACAGGAGAGGGTGACCTCCTTCGTAATGGAGAGGGTGATCTGCGTCGGACAAGGGAAGATCTATGTCGCACCGGAGGCGGTGATCTTCGTCTCTCAAAAGAAGGTGACCCACGCCGGACAGGAGATGGAGATCTACGACGCCGGACAGGAGATGGAGATCTTCGACGCCGGACAGGAGATGGAGATCTTCGACGCCGGACAGGAGGCGGAGATCTACGCTTCATTGGAGAACGTGACCTATGTCGAGGAGGTGAACGCAACCTACGCCTTACAGGAGATGGTGATCTGCGATGCGGAGGAGATATCGATCTCCGCCTATAAAAAGACGCTCCTCGTCTCGGAGATCGGGATCTCCTAGGAGAATACCTCCGACGAGGTGTCATAGACCTTCTTCGAGGAGAACGATACACCTTACTAGAAGAAATTGAACGGCTCCGTCTTTGTCGTGATGCAGAGATACTCCTTGACCTGCGTCTTTCACTAAAGGACATACGTCAACAATACAAGTAATCTTAGAACTATTAAGATACAGCCAAAATAAATAAATAAATAAATAACAAGATAAACAACTCTACTGTTTGCCTCAATCCCGAAACCAGTCAAGAACTGTATTAATGCCAAATAATCTACCCTAGCAGAAGTATGGTTACGTACTCTGAATAGCTCCTGGATTTAGACAATGACTTGCTGCTTGACCTAGAAGGTGAAGCTCTGAACAATAATTCACATTACTTCTCAGGTCATCATCCAACAAATAAAGATCAACCAATAAGTCAAAATTCAAATCACACAAACTTCAGTAGATGCTCACCGGGGGGGTGAAGAGGAATGGTCCACTGATCGAGGAGATCTGGAAACTCTGCAGGAGATAAGTAAGTCAGCATTCAAGAGTCACATTGGCAGCTTTTGAAAATCTCAGATAATCACTTGCCATATCCTACAATAATGCTCACACAAATTTCAAAACTATACAAATAAAAGCTGGATGCTGACATATTTCTGCAAAGAACAGAAGCATCCTAATAAACTCTAGAATCCAACATAGGGAGACTAGGAATCTCAAGCCCAAACCCAACCAAATAAGATGGAAGAAGTAATAATCAGGAAGACAGACCTATCAATATCAAAAGATTGGGTATAAAAAGCCAAATACAATGGCCAATGTCTGGGGAGGAAGCTGTTCCTTACTATTCACTATTACGTAACCACGAGCGAGATAAAAGTGAAAAAAAAAAAAAAAAAAAACGAAAATCAAGCATACTTCTCGACCATAATATGCATTCTCAAGTGAAACCAATTGACTCAGCATTTCAGAAGTCCTATCTTGATAACACCAAAGAAGCAACGCTTTAGCCAATTTAAGGAAGTACCAAGCAAAGAACAAGATACCAAATGCTCACAGTTCGTGATTTCCAAAAGATTTCAGCAAATTGTAATGTCCAAAATAGAAGAGGCAAAGTCAGAGGAGAAAAGGCAAAAGCAAAATGAAAAAAGAAATCCCTGTTGACCACATAACTTCTGTTATGCTACTTTACTAAATGATAGAGAAATTTTCCCAGGTGTTAGATAGTTTACTGTAATCCGAATTATTGTTTAAAAGTTCAATGATAATTTCACCCTACAATAACATATTAAACAAAATATACGCGTCTATGTCAATCCAATTTCCCAAGGAAACTTGAAGATAAATCTGAACACTATCTCATCTTTCATGGGTGAAAAAAAGCTTCTTTAATCCAAATTGAGACATTTCTTTTGCTGTTAGATATTCTGCTAACTTTCAAGAATTGAATGTCTAATGCATCTATACCTTGTCTCTGAATAGCTTAAATCAACTATGCATGGTAAGTGCAACAGCAAATACAAGCTCTAGACACAAAGGATTGAAAAGAATGATGATGACAGGCATCACCAATAATCCCTTACTCATGGCTTCTCCTTGAAGCACCCCTCCTTCCATTATCATTTTTATCATTCCGACGGGCATTTGAGGCCCTTGAAGACATGAAGTCCTTCTCCAGGTCATCATTTGAAGCCTTCATCTCTACCACACCGTCCTACAGTAGTTTGAGGTAAAGGACATGAACCCAAATAATTGCAGAAGCTAGCTGAACGCATAGAAACACAAACATAAGTTAAAAGTGTAAAGCAGCCTCAGTCAATGTAACTCCAGCCTGAATAAAATAGTATTACCATCCTCTCTGATTTCTCCTGTTCAAATTCTCTACTTTCCTTGTCTCTTTTCTTCCGAATTTCATCAGCAACAAGGTCGGCTTCAACCTGAATGATCATGAACAAGAAAAAATCGCTGAGAATATACAATCAGCTATTTCAGTCACAAGCTCATCGCAGAATTATAAAGAAAAGACCTTCTTCTTCCGAGTTTCTTCCTCTTTGGCATCTAAGAACTGCTGAGGCACACCGCTCGCATTTTTCTGCGCACTGATAAGAAGAGTCCAGAGTTCTTTCATAAACTTGCCAGTGTTTTTCTCCATAAATCCTGTGAGTTGTATCTGAACCTCCTTTCCATTAACCTCCTGCACCAGAAACAAAAAGCAAAAGGGCTCGACTTCCATAGTTGATTTGCAAGGAGTTCACACACCAAAAACAGCTGCAGCAGGCAATTCAGCATCAACAACAACCAAGCAGTCTACAACGCACCCCTCAAAACATCCTCAATCGACTCGACCCCAAGAAAGGGACAAATCACTAGAGAACAAGTAACAAATCACTAAAACCGAGAACTACCTTCCCGGGAACATAGAAAGACAGAGCAGAATACCTTCCCATCCAGGAGTCCGTATATGAAATTGATGAGGACCTCATCTTCAAACCCTAGAAGCCCAGTCACCCTGGTGGCAATCCAAGGTTTCATGACATCCATCTTCACCTTCGTCATGTCCACCTGAAACACAAAAATTTCGAACGGTCAAGACATTTCCGAGACACGCCGACCGATGAGCTTCTCCCGAGTGCAAATGTACACATCCGAACGCGTGCACTCAGATCGCGTCGGCGCTTTCCTACGCTTATCACACCCTCAATCAGCAGTTCTCACAGGCATTCGAGCACAGCGTCGAATCTAAGGGACGCGAAAAACGCAAAAAAAAAGAGAGAAAGAATCTCGGCCAGCTCCGAGCCGAGCGGAATCTCACCAGGAACTCCAGCTCCGGAGCGAACTTCTGCGTCTTGAGGAGCTTCGCCTGCTTGTTCGAGAACCGCGTGTCCTGATCCGCCGAAGTACCCTGAAACAACACGCGATTACGCAAGGCCGTTCAGAACCGACGGGGACACACGAGAGGGAAGCGCGAGAGACGGATCCGACGGATTCGGAGCAGGAGCTTACTCGGAAAAACCCTCCCGACATTGCTTTAGGGTTTCGGGAGCGGAGCGCGGCGGAGAGGGGCGGAGCGGGCGGCGGAGGGATGGGATTTTCTCCCTAGAACTAGGCGGAAGATGGATGGGAGAGAGAGAGAGAGAATCCCGCCGCTGCTGGGGCGCGCGAGATGGAGGGAGGGAGGGATGGATGGATAGAGAGGGAGTGGGGAAAAGGCCGGGGCGTACCGGGGCGGGGGGTCAGTGTGGTGTGGTGGTGGTGGTGGTGATGCCCTGCCCTTCCCGGCTTTTGGATCGGATCCAAGACCCCCTCGGTTCGGCCCAAATCGAGAAAAAGGATCCGGTGGAGCCCTAATACTCCGTGCGCTGTTGAATTTGGTGGGGGAATTAAGTTGAGGAAGAAGCAAATGGCTGCGGGGAGGAGAAAGAGAAGGGGGGCAAAAATAATAAACCTCTGTGTCAGCGAATTTCGCCATTAGGCTGATCTCAAGGATGACCGGCGACACCATGTGAAAAGTATGTGGACGATTTTGAATCGAAAGAGATAAAGGAAACGGTTATGATTTTTGGGTTAATGTGTAAAGGCTACCAGTGACATCAATCCTAAAGCAAAGAGTACGAATTCCGCCATTAAACCGATCTTAAGGATGATCGGTTGCACCGTTCAAAATGTAGATGGACGATATTGAACAGAAAGGGTTAAGAGGATGGTTATGAGTTTTAGGTAAAAGTGTAAAGATTATTGATGACATCAATCCTGAAGTAGATAGTATTAATTCTGCCATTAGATCAATCTAAGGATGATTAGTAGTACCGTTCAAAAAGTAGATGGACGATTTTGAACCGAAAGAGGTAAGAGTGTAAAGAATGCCGGCGACATCAACCTTAAAGTGGATAATAAGACGATATAGTAATAAATTACATGTTTAAGAAGCATGTGCTTCACTTTTGTTCTCATTGGATCACTCAAAATGCTTTTCATGCCTAAAGTGAAGACAATATTCATTTTTGGTTACTTCATAGTTGGAATACTTTTAAATCACAAAAATCGGCTATCTATGATAAAAAAAAAAAAAAAAAAAAAAAAAAAGGGACAACGGCGTAAACTGCGCATTTACGCATCACTTAATTAAACTACCCGACGATGAGAGAATCATTAAAGCCGACGTTGAACATATTTGGTAAGTTTGTTATCACCCAAAAAAAAAAATGCATGAGAAAATAAATCTAATGTCGAAGAAGCTCAAAATAGCTTGTGCTATGCACTATGTTTTAACACAAGGGAAATTGGTGTTTCGCAAAAAAATAAATGATTTGGAAAGTGTTTTTCTAAAAAAGAGAAATGATTGCAAATATCGTCATTTTTTCAAAGTTCCTTTTGTTTCATGAAAAATAAATGATTTAAAAATATTTTTCAAAAAATAATCGCTTGTATTGTATAGAAATGAAAGAACAATAAAATTGTCCTCATTTACAAAATTCCTCTAACATAAATAGTGGTTGATAATTAAAAAAATCTATTGATTATTATTTCCAACGATACCCGAAAAATAATTTTCAAATCATTTATTTTTCACGAACTAAATAAATCTGAAGATTGCTCTTATATTTCCCTATAAATATGAATAAAATGAAACATAATGGAGTCTAGTCACGAAATTAAGTTCTCTTCGCATCGTTTCTAATCAACATGCATCCAAAACATTTGAGGAATTTAAACTCTTTTTTTTCTCTTTTTTTTTCAGTTATTTCCTCCCTCACTTAAATTACCAAATAAAGATTGGCAATTGTCTCATGGACATCTACCTTTCTAAGAAGGAGAAAGATTTTTAAAAAAATAAATAAATGTTATGATGCACATATGAGTTGTATTAGAGAAATTCCACATTGGAGAATTAGTGTGGTATAAAGTAATTAATATATACCACCGGCCGTGGTGGCTCCACTGAGTAAGTTTCAAACCTTTGAGGGAAGGTCAGGAGTTCGAAGCCCTTGCAACGCAGCGGCTGTTGGCCAAAGCGATACCTGGGGGTGGTGGGTCCCCCGCTAGCGACGCCTGGGGGTTTATGTAACGGCTGTCGGCCAAAGCGATTCCTCCAGCACAAAAAAAAAATAATTAATATATCATAGTTGACCCATAACTCATTAATTTAAACTTTTAAGTAAATATGAGTCCAACTAGATAAGTTAAGATGTGTTTGATTTAGCATTTCTAATAGACTCTCAGTCTCTAAAGCCCCCAGGGAAATGTTAGATTATTTGACAATCATTTTAAATAAGCTTTCAGCCAAATGCTGCCTTGAAAAAACTAGAACTCAATGCTAGTTGGAGTTAGCATTGGACTTTTAGCATTTGACTAAATATTGAAACTAATTTTTGCCTTCTAAAACTGTCTTCACAAATTCTTCAAATTTTCAATTTTGTCCCTAGTCAAATTTTATTTATTAAAAAAAAAAAGACAACCCTTGTAAGGGTTTGGTTCATTTTTAAAAAAAAATATACAAAATATACCCAAAGCCCATTGCAAAAGTTTTTTTTTTTACCAAACACACATTCAACTCAAAGTCCATTTGTAAAGAAGTTTTACCAAACACAATTTACATTTTCCCATATAAATTTGACTTTCTACATTTGCATTATATTGCAAAGTTGAACCAAATGCATCCGTACATCACTCCTTGTAACCCTCTACTCCTTGCCTGGTGGCCTTCCATCTAGGGACTGAAAAATTTAGCCTATGATGAGGTGAGATCACATATCAGCGAGTTCAATTCTTAAATCTCGATTAGGAGAAGAGTACACTGTACATGCAACCTAATCACGTTTCTCACAACTCTTTTAACATTTGCATTTCCCTGCACATTAGTATCAATCAAATAATACATAACAGTATCAAGATCACATATCATATTAATATTTCCACATATGTATATGTAGGAATATAAGTATTAACACAGTAGTACGGACCCCCAATTACCAGACTAAATTGTTATGGATGCATAAGTACACTTGTGCCATAAGTTGTATACGGCGCTCACTTTGGTGCCAAAAGTTTCCGTCGAATCACTTAAGTGCCAAATCGGAGGAAAAACGATCACTTTGGTGCCATCGACGAAAGATTCCAGCCACCGGCGAAAGATTCCAGCCAAAATGATTACGTGGCTTTTTTTTTTTTTAAAAATTGATAGGCCTTTAAATGACGTCGTTTTCGGTCATCTTTAAGAAAACGATGCCGTTTTGCCATCCTACATGGATGGCTTCATGGAAACGACGCCGTTTAGCTCACATGGGAATTGAAATTAGGGTTTCCGCCGCTCGGCCATTGTCGCTCGCCTGCCGTCACTTGGCCACTGTCGCTCGGCCACCGTCGCTCGATCACCATTGTAGTTGCTCGACCAGGTGAGCAAGGAGAGACTGAGATTGTTGCAGGAAAAATCGAAGGCGAGGGCAGAGGAGGAGGAGGAAAAGATGGGTCGGAGGTGCTTCTGTGCGCCGCTGCTTATCGGGCGTGCGTTGCCGGTGTCACCGCTTTGGTGTGCTTTGCCGGTCTTTATTCTTTGTGCCGTTCTTGGTGTGGGTCTTCGAGGAAGAAGAAGACACGAAGACGAGCCTTCCCTCTCTCTCCATTTGGGGATTAGGGTTTCAAAGTTGGGGGAAAGATGCCAAACGGCGTCGTTTTGGTGTTTGGATGCTGACTCAACTCTCCGACGAGCCACGTCGGCTTCAAAAATTAATAAAAAAAGGCCACGTCGAATTTCCGGCCAATTTCGTCGGCGTTGGCACTAAAGTGAGCGTTTTTCAAATTTTTTGACACTTAAGTGATCCGACGGAAACTTTTGGCACCAAAGTGAGCGCCGTACACAACTTATGGCACCATTGGTGTACTTATCTCAGTACATCCCATACTGCACCACACAATTCCGTCTCCTAATTAGGTTCCTCAAGTTTGATAATTCATGCATCTCGATAAATTTCAATTCACTGGATATGGTCAATCCAACAGATAATGGTCATCGGGCATGGCCGGGCATCGTCTTACACCATTGAGCACGACAATGTCTACATCTAGACAGCATTCCAATTAGGAGCATCGGTCCAGTATCCATTGCGACCGGCATCCGTTGACTTGGGATATTCCTGAAAGAGTATCATCTGGCCCCATAGGCTCATGACGGATTCTCATATAACATTTGCATTTATCCAATTTCACAATTCAACAATTAATTGTGCATCTTAGCCATATTGCTAAATAAGCAAATTTCCAGCAAGTATGTCATTAAAAACAATCACACATTACTACCTGCTCTAATCGGCAAAAATTGTCCATTTGCGTACTTCCGAGTTCAATACTAGAAATTAACTCAGACGAGTTCAAAAAATTCTCAAACTTAAACATGTGACAAAGGACATGTAAAAAAATATTTTTCATGAGACACCGAGACTCAGATCCTTCTAGATTCGGCCTAATAATTCACTCAATTCAGCACAAAAATCAGGTCTGTTTCCAAATGATCTGTTTTCTGAAATTAGCTTAGGCCTCGTTTGGTTAGGCTTTCCTAAGGGGCTTTGGCTTGGGGGAAAATTTTTTGTGTTTGACAAGTATTTTTGAATGCTCATTTGCCAAATGTGGGCATTCTTAATGCCGAAAGCTGAATGCTGGGGAGGACCGGCTTTGAGCATTGGGCATTTCGGAGATGCAAGTTTACTGTTCATCACGGTTACTGTTCATCACTATTACTGTTCATATTCTTCTCCGTTCGTCTTCGTCTTCCCTGCCGCCTGAGAATTTGACTTCTCTGACAACCACCACCACCGCATGGGGGTCGCGCGTCCCCGATGACTAGGTGGCTCATACGTGCCAAGCGACGCCGCTTGGGTCCATGACCTCAGCCGCCATATCTGACCGTCGGGAGGCCAGATCTGGTGGTCTGGCGGCCAAATTGGCCGGTAGTTAGTCAGCCGCCAGATTTTATTTTCAGACTTAAAAAAAAAAATAGTAAAAGTCAATTACAAATGCAAGTTTTGCCAAACAGTGTTTTTGCTAAAGTTATTTTTTAATCCTACTTGAGATTGTAATTTATCAAACGGTGTAGTATTTCGGAAAACCCAATTACCTCAAAGATATTTATATTCTCCTAATGGCATTTTTCCAAAGCTGAACCAAACAGGCTCTTAGTTCAGGGTCCGAAACAGGTCTGTTTGATTTGAAATTCAAGTATGTTAAACTAGAAGATGTAGCAAATAACTTTTGTGAAGAAACTGTTTGGAAATTCAAACCCTAAGGGTTAGTAAAGACCCCTAGAATCCCAACATGTCAAGATTTCCTGTATAGTCCGACTTTCTGTGTAAAGATAACAGAGTTAAAATCTTCTTTTTTTAAATTCCCAAAAATTCTAAGAAAAATATTTGTTATGATTGAAGAAGTCTAAAACATTTCTTCAGAAGGAAATCACTTCAAAATTGCAACACATCTTAGTTTACAAAAATAGTAAACCGTAAGTATCTAAAAATCAATTCTGGAGAACAGTCTCTGTCTTTAGCTAAACTATCCTCTAAGATTCTGAGCTTGTTATTTAAACGAAGACTAAGCCTTTCTATGGCTAATCTAACATTTCTAAGCTAACATTAAGTAATATTTAAACTCATCTAAACCTTCCTTAGCTTATTTAAATTCCTAAACAAAGGTACACATCCCATAATCAAGTCTTAAGAAAACAACTCATCTAACTAAGAAAACTCAATATTGCACTTGATGAATGAGCGGCAGTAGCCAAGCTGTGACCTCTAGAGATGCCGAAGTAGCTCCGGCCAACCTGGAACAGGGCCAAGGAGCCCTCGGCTCACGGCTGAGACGACCGACTCTCAACTAGTGGAAGCCGAGCGGTGAAAGACTTGCAACCGCAAGAGTGCGGCTGCGACATGGCGGTGCTCGTTCACTTGCTGGCAGCTGGATAGCAACACAGAGGAAGGTTTTTGGTCTTTCAGTGGTGAAGTTGGGCTGAAATATATGAGAGGTGTGCTAAGGTGCGGCTGCAACACCAACGGACGGAGCTGCAGAATTTTTGGTATAAAGAAACTGGAGTGGCGCCTATTCGAGTGAGCTATTGGCTTACTGGCGATGGGGTTTGGTCCTCAAATGAATCCTAAGATAGAGAGAAGTGGAACATGAAGGGCAACTCGAGCGTGACCGGTTGCTGCACCAGATTTGGTAGCACCAAAACAGGGGACTCCTCTATTTTCTTGGCTGCTGTTTTTGAGTTGGTCGGCCAAAGGGAAACCGAAATAGGGGTTGCCGCTTGATGAGGAAGAAGACAAGGACTTTATGGCTAAGAAAAGGAAGGAAAAAGAAAAGGAAAATAAAGTAAAGATAGAGGGGAGTGTCACACAACTAAAGGGGGGAAAGAAGCGCATGGTGAGGGGTGAGAAAGAAAAGGAAAAAAGGATTAGGGGGACCACTTTCCTAAATTCCACAAAGCATGGGTATTTTTTTTTTCATGAAAAAACTTGTCCATTTCCTTATCAAGTGACTCATCATATTACACAAGCTTATCTCTTCTAAATGAGACTCAAATGTTGATGAAATCCATGGTGTTGGGCATTCATACGAATTTGCCTTCTTTTTAGAAGCTCTCCTTTTTTCCTTTTTACCATTTTACAACTTTAGCTAATAAGGATAAATCCTCATTTAAATCCCTATAATTTCTCTCTCTAAGGATTCCACAATAAAAACCAAAAGTCCATTTAAAATAAGGCATTTCTTTCAATCCTTTAATTTGTTGCATTCGGAAATTTTCATTAATAATTCCCATCGTCAATAATTTTTGGAAAGATGTAACAACATTCCTAAAATTAATTGTGACACCTTAAAGTTCTCATTTTCTAAAATCGGAATAAATTTCGCAGTTAAATTCAGTTAGACGTGGTTTTAGCACGACCTAAACTATGAGGTAGTTTTTGGGGATTTTCGGTGCAATTGACCTATGGTTGATTATTTTCGAGCCACAATGTACATCTCCGACTCATTGGCGATCCTCGGTTATCGTGAAAATCTCAAAGTTTCATATACAAGCACAAGGTACCAAAACGATAGAAAAATCGGTTTAGTGTCGATAGACGAGTATTTCGTAATTAAATGGTACCACCCATGCCTAATTACACACATTAGTCGAATCCATCTATTTCCAGTCTCTAATAGATTTTCGACTGTGTCGCAACGACCCTTGCAGACTAACACGGTCGAGCAGTCGATTCCTAGTTGAATTCTCAAGCCTGTTACATTAAAATCCCTTAATGACTTCCCCAACTAATCTAGTTATTTCATGAGTGATCAGCTTAGAGAATAGCACTATAGGCACGTTGATGAAAAGTCTGATTTATTCAATTGAAAACAGAAGTAGAAAATTAGACTGTCACAGTGGAACCTGGTATGGAACCGATTAGGGCTCCAAAAGAAGCCCCAAATAGGAAATGCCCCAAATCAATTACCCTTCATTTACACTTTCCTTCCCAAATCAGGTGAATGGCATAATTTAACAGAGAAAGAAGCATTCTAATTAAGAGTTTAATAAGCTTTTTCACACTATCTTGGATATTATAGGATATGAATCTTATCAATATGACAATTAGGTTGCTTTCAACATCATAGAGGAGGAGTTGGGGCGGCCTCTTGAAGTTGTGTTCAACAAAATTTTATCTTGGACGATAGCAACTGCCAACTTGGGTCAAGTTTATAGAGCTACGTTACGTGATATTGGAGAGGATGTTGCAATTAGGGTTATCTTCCATGCTATAAACTGCTTTTTTCATCATTGACATCTATAACTCTACATTATTGAGAAAAATTGAGACTTGTAGACCCATCTTGTTTTCACATTTCTGCTGTAGCAAATATTGATGAAGTTCTTGGATTTTATTTCATTGCTTTAGAAGCAGTAGTCATGCAAGATAAATATATTTATTTGCCCATGCCATCTTTGCCATGAAGTTCTTTATATTCATTTTCTTGAGAAGCATACATGTTGTAGCATTTCTTTTTGGGAGATGATATAACTTCAAATTCAACATTTGTCTCTATGGTTACTGAACATTCTACTTTGTCCTTTTGTACATTGTTCTCTTTTATGCAATAATGCCTATTACTTCTTTTGTTACTTCTAACCGGTTGACTTTGTATATTTTACTACGCCATTAGCACTGAAATTCATTTCTTTTTGTCTTTTAAGAAGTTTCATATCACGTTGTTTGCCGCAGATGATTGTCGGATTTTGATGATGAGTTTCACTGGATTACATGTGTAAAGGCTTGAAATTCATTTCTTTCTGTCTTTTAAGAAATGTGCTTTTTTTTTTGGATGCTTCTGCTCCCAAGGAACTATTTTTGGCAATTTATGGACATAGAAGCTTTGGTTTGTCTCTTTCCTTCTTCGTTATAGTTCAAATCTGCAAATGAAAAAATAAAAAAAAAGAACTTGTTGGAACTTGGAACCTATGATAGGGTAGGTTACAGGTTCCAAAAAATGAGGAACCTATACCTAAGGGTAATTTCCAATTCCAAACGGAATCGAATTGGAACCGGGAACTGCTCACCCCTATATTCAAGTTGTCATATAACTTATTGGCTTAAATTTTTAAGTGAATGTGAGTCTAACTGAGTTAATAGGCTCTGATTTGATCTCTTAGGCAAAAGGTATTGAGTTTCTTCTATTTGCTCTCAACAAAAAGAAAATAAGAAAAAAAAATTGTATCTTCAAAACCTAAGGTGAAGTGAGGAAAAACAAAGTGTTGTGGTGAGAATTGATCTATCACTATAAAAATTCGTGGACTAAGGGAATATTTGATAACCACCTTATTTTTCTATTTTTCTATTATTTTGTTCTCCAAAACAGAAAAAAAAAATAGAAATTTATTTGGTAACGTTGGCTAATATTATTCATTGGTATAGAAAAGTAGTCGAGAAATAAGTTTAGAATAGAATCAAGAAGTAAAAAAAATCTATTTCTTTATTCCCAGAAACAAAAATGGAAAAAACTGTTTTGAACTCTCAAAAACAAAAATATTACTAAAAGCACCCCACGACGATAACACTTGACCTTTCACATTACGGCATACTAACTTTTTCTCCCACATCCTGCTCTACTTCAAAACTTCATACCTTCGTATAAAAAATAGAACATATGCTTCCATCTTAGGGAAAAAAAATTCACACAAGCGGTTTTTATCCGCTATTAATTTGGAGATTATAGTTATCCCCTCTCTTAAGTCAACAACGTACAAGGGCGCTTATGTAAATGTATCGCTCGAAAAGTAAAGTTTTCCAAAGGGGTGAATTTTTTATTTTTTATTTTTGGTCGGTCAAAGGGGTGAATTGAATTGTATCATTCTAGGATAGAAAAATAAAATGGCTCAGAATTAAAGGAATGTGAAGTGTGAATATTGGAATTTCAAGTGTGGGAATGGAGGAAGTAAAGTAGGAAATTTGCAACGAAGTAGCGTTTTGTCATTGATTGGGCGAAAGCTTTACGAAGAGCACGATTATAACTCTCCAGTTACGGTTATTGACAAGTGCCCCGGGGATTTTGGGGCTTGACTCTTCATTTTTGCGACCGCTAAAATAACAACAAATTCCTCCTAAGCATGACATTAAACTGCTTCGTTTGAGGACTCGTGCTGACCTCAGCATCCCCCGAACATAAAACAACTAGAGGGTAGAGCTCAAGATAGGGCTTGAAAAAGATATCGTCTCAGTGATAGAAACGAGGCATATGGGTATTGATACGCCAAAATAAGGAATGTCGTCTAGCAGTCCACCTCATTATAGGACAGACACAGGCATCTCCTATTGGTTGGCAACAATCCCTGTTTTGGCGAGTGATGGATTTATAAGATGGGCTTAAGGCCCATCCGCTCAAGTTGGGCCCAAAAAGGCCCGCGAGAATAGGGCCCGTGGATGGGGGAAGGTATAAAAGGGAGGAGAGAGAGAGAGAAGACAACAGTTGGAAAAACAAACATACGCTTCCTCTCTCCCGCGCATTCTCTCTCAAAAACAAAAAGAAGAAAAACGCTTAAGGCGTCTCGTCTTCCCTTCAAGGCAAATTGGCATCATCGGATCAGAATTTCTTCCTCGATCTTCGACATTGGTGTTTAATCTGTGGCTAACAAGATACGCTCGAATCCGTGGTGTGCTTTACGATTGGTGATACGTGTTATTCCCGGGCTTCGTCTTCCGCATTGATTTATGGGTTCGATTTAGTGTCGAATCCGGTTTTTCGGGGATCCGTTATTCCCAACATTGGTATCAGAGCCCTAGTTCACGTTTTCCCGATCAATTTGATGTTTTTTGATTGAATTTTCGCGAAGAAATTCTCGGCCGTACGGATCGGGGCAAAAATCCCGACACCCGAGCGTTGTTCGGCCATTTTTCTGAGTTTTCGTAAGTCGAAAACGAATTCTGAAGGCACTGGGTGAAATGCGACGTCGAGACGAGTCCGGCGACATGTCGCCCGCCGCGAGGAGACGCCGCACGCGCCCAAAGCGCTGGCATTGCCAGCGCATGCGCTACACGCGCCGGTCGGCGAACCGGCACGTGCGCGCCGGCGACCGGCGAACCGGCATGCGCCGGTCCGCGGACCGACGCGTGCTGACGTCATCCAACGGTCGGAATCGGCCGGATGACGTCATCGATGACGTTAGCGATGACGTCGGTTGGCCGGGCGGCGACCCGACCGGAGACCCGACCCGACCCGCGGACGCCTGGCACGTGCGCGGCACGTGCCGGGTGATGTCTGCGTGACGTCAGCCCGCACACGCACACGGCACGTGCCGGCTGACATTTACGTGACGTCAGCCCACGCACGCGCGCGCACGTGCGGTTGGTCGGTCCGACCCGGCCCGACCGGCCCACCGGTCCGTCCGGTCCGACCGGTTCGCCGACCCGCGCGCCCCGTTGACCGTTGACCGTTGACCGACCGTTGACCGTTGACCCGAAAAAAAAAAAATAAAAATAAAAAAAGGAATTTGTTTCTTTTTTTCAGTCATGCCTATGTGTGTTATAAGTAATCCATTTTTAATTCTGCATTTGTTGCATGAATTTTGGAAAATTATATATTTTCCCTTATGTAAATTATGGATTATGAGTAATCCATTTTTAGTTCGCATTTGTGGCGAACTATGATGCGTTATGCAAGGATACCCGCAATCCCGAGAACGGACGAGGAAATGCAAGACTTAAGAGGCCGATGACGAGTTAGGCGATTATCGGTGGCATGACGGTGATTTAGTATCACATGTGGTCAGGGTTAATCAAATGATACAGGAAATCATCTGGAATGGTTATCTTATGCCGGATTTTGAGAAGGTGCCGGCTTTGATGAACACTCTTCCACCTGAATGGCAAGCAGTGTTAGATCGGCTATGGGAGGTCAACGTGGTCCCGGGTTATAGGAGGCTGGTAGAAGCTTTTGTAAGAGAGCACTATAGGATTGAGTTGGCTAAAACTTCAACCCTTAGATTGAGCGCCACATGGCGCCGAGTGAATGCGCCTTGGTGGCGACATGAATACTCTCCAAAAGTTTTTCCATGGTTGGCAAATGTGCCTTCAGTTTTCTCAGATGTTTTGACTAATAGATTAGAAGGGACATTCCCTATTTATTTCTTTGATTAATTATGTAATGTTAATTACCTGATTGTTGTTGATGTAGCAACAGATATATTAGTTGTATCATGTGAAAGCATTGTTATTTTATTGGGTATTAGATTTTATTTGCTTTCTGTTATTGCTGGTTGCTGTGGGTAATTAGCTGAGGGTAGTTATAGAAGTTTTTGTAACTTCATAGAATTGATTTTGCATATAACAATCATATTAATGATAGTTTTAAGTTAGGATTTTTGGAGGATGATTGGAAACATAGTAACCTTTTGATTCTGAAGCCTTACTTGAAATTATTTATTAGTATGATGGGTCTATGCAAAAAGAGATGCATAAATGATAGGCATTAATTATTCGTGCATGGATGTCTGATGTGTTCAGAACGATGGTTCAAAGAACTAAGAACGTGATTGCCTTGATATGAACGGTAACAATTGTGAAATATTGAATAAGAAGATTCAATATGTGCTGAAAAAGCAAGAAGCACTAGAAGCTCTTGACCATGTTATGGAAGATCTTAAGGATGCCATGCGCCACCTTGAGCTAGAAGAGGACCGCCTAACGGTATTTGAGCCGAACATAGACATTTGCTATGCTGATTCTAGCTCAGAAAGGGTTTTGTGCTCTAAGCGCAAACGTATTGATTCGTTCAATATGTGGGAATGTAAAGGATCAAGTCCTTATTGCAAGAAATCAAGAGTTAACCAACACAAGAGAGAAAAATGTCCTCAAGTGAAGAAAATGTCAAGGGTGAAGTGTTACAATTGTGATAAGAAATGTCACTATGCTTGCAACTGTTGTGAGTCAAAAAAAGTCAACACCTCTTGTACATTTGAGAACTTTGCTTATGTGTCAAGTTCAATATTATTGATGAATCCAATCCTTTGTGGACGTAGATTCGAGAACGACAGACCATGTAGCAAAGGATAGAGGATCCTTCGTGGAATTCCGACGAATACCAACTGGAACTGAGTGGATCCATATGGGAAACAACTCTAGAGTTGATGTAAAGGAATTGGCACCGGCCAATTGAACATAAGTGGTGGACGCACCTTTGATGTTCTATATGCTCTGGAGATTCGTCGAAATTTAGTGTCTGTCTTCGCATTGGTTAAGCTTGATTTTGATATGAACTTCCATAATAAATGTGTAGATTTGTGTTTAGATACAAACTACCATGGTTGTGGTCTCTTACTGAATGGTTTTATTGTACTAAATATTGACTGTGATGATGTCAATATGTTATTCCCTTGTTTCACGTCTTCTACCTTATATGATAATGATGTGAATATGGTGGCATGCTAGACTTGGTCATATGGGCCAACAACGTATGAATAGACTAGCCATAGAAGGCTTGTTGGGCAATATTGAAAAAGTCGATTTGTCCATAAGTGAGCATTACCTAGTAGGGAAAATGACAAGGAAACCATTTGGAAAAGGTAAAAGAGCTGAATTTCCTCTGCATTTAATCCATTTGGACATCTGTGGTTCAATGAATGTGAGAGGAAGGCAATGGGCTGTTTATTTCATCATTTTTTTTAGATGATTATACTCGAGTCGGATATGTCTATTTGATTTCTCATAAATCTGAAGCATAAGTTGTTTCAGAAGGTTTATGAACTTGGCAGAAAATCAATTAGACAAGAAAATAAAGGTATTTAGATCCGATCGAGGTTGAGAATATTTATCGATAAGTTCGAGAAAATTATGTGATGAAAAAGGAATATAAAGATAGTTGTCTATTCCATATACTCCTCAACAAAATGGTGTTGTAGAGAGAATAAACAGAACCCTACTGGAATGGTTAGGTCCAAGATGGCGCATGCTAACTTACCTATCACTCTTTGGAGCGATGCATTGTTAATTGCTACCTATATACTTAACTGGGTGCCTTCCAAATCAGTTGCTTCCACTCCATATGAGTTATGGACAAGTAGAAGACCGGACTTAAGTTTTTTTAAGGCATGGGGTTGTGCTACCTATACACTTGAGTCATCTCACAAGTTTGGGAAATTGGGTCCCAAAGGAAATAAGAGTATTTTCATGAGATACTGCGAACACTCGAAAGGGTATGTGTTCATAGGTGAGCAGGAAAGTAGGAGTATAACTGAATTTGAATCACGGGATGTCACATCCTTAGTGGATGAATTTCCTAAGAAGGGCGAAATAAGGGAAGATTGTTCCCTATTTGAAACCTTGGATCAAGATAATGATGTCAGTGGAGTTCGTCCAAGTGGGAGTAATATGAGAAGTGATGAATTAATTTCAACTCATTCTCAATTGCAACCATATGATGAGATGTCGTTATCATTATCTAATCCTAGTGGGAGCATAATGGAGAATGATGTGCTAAGTGTGCAATTTCCCATACGGTGAACAAGTTGCCAAAGTATTTCCCATCGACGTTTTGACATTGAAGGGGAAACTTTTATGATTGCTCCGCAAGATAAGGATGAGCCAAGAAATATTAATGAGGCTCTGAATTGCTCTAATAAGGAAAAATGGATTCATGCAATGAAAGAGGAAATGGAGTCAGTGAAGTCAAACCATGTTTGGGAACTGGTTGATTTTTCAAAATGGACACGAGTTATTGGGAACAACTGGGTTCTCAAAATAAAGCGAAAGGGCCGATGGCTCGATAGAAAGGCATAAGGCTCGCCTTGTGGCGAAGGGGTATAATCAACGAAGAAATTGATTATGAAGGATATGGGTGAGGCTGCATACATTCTTGGAGTTAAGATTTCAAGAGATCGTTCGAAGAGATCGTTGTCTCTTTCGCAAGAAACATATATAAATAAGATTCTTGAACGATTTCGTATGCAAGATTGTAAACCCATAGACACTCCTATTGCAAAAAGGTGAAGGATTTAGCCATAATCTATGTCCAAGGACTCCACAAGAGAATGAACAAATGAAACATGTTCCTTATGCTAGTGCTGTTGGGAGCTTGATGTATGCTATGATGTGTACAACACCCGACATATGCTTTACAGTTGGAATGGTGAGCAGATACCAATCCAATCCAGGTCAAGCACAATGGAAAGCCGTTAAGAGAATACTGAGGTATCTAAAAGGGACTGCTGATTATACGCTGAGTTATTAAGGAAAGGATCTGCGACTCTAAGGCTATTCTGATGCTGTTTAGGGAGGAGATTTAAATGAAAGGAAATCTACCTCTAGGTTTGTTTTCTTACCGAATGATGGCACCATATGTTGGAGCTGTAAGAAACAAACATGCATAACCTTGTCCACGATAGAAATTGAGTTCGTGGCATTATCAGCAGCAGTATAAGAAGATGTTTGGCTTTAGAGATTTTTGGATTGTTTAGGTGTTATTGGAAGTGTTGCAGATTTGTTATTGGTTAACTGTGATAGCCAAGCAACGAAAGTGTACACCAAAGATCCAAAATATCATGGCAAGACCAAACATATAGATACCAAGTATAATTTTGTCAAAGATATGGTTGCACGAAAAGAAGTGAACTTACAGTACATATCTACGCATAGAATGGTAGCAGATCCTATGACAAAGCCAATACTTAGAGATATGTTTTGTGGCCATATGAAATCTCTAGGATTGCGTAGAAACTGATGTACTGAATATTGTATTTTCCCTAAGTGTTTACAATTTGATGAATTTGTGTTTTCATCATTAATGCCTATGAATTTTTGTTTGATCTTTATGCATCTTAATGCTTAGTGTATTACTTTAAGTTGAGAAGTATGTCGGACAGATATAAGATTAGCCCACTCACACGGGTAATCGCCTCTATTTACTGTGTGATAAATAGAGATGAGACTGTTTTTAAGTTTATTATCTAGGTGATAATCGAGAGCTCAAGCTTAAAACATGTATGTCGCCTTAACTAAGTGTTAAGATGAGGATATAATACTTACTATGTCCGAAAGTAAAATACTTCACATATTTTACCTTATCTGTCTAAGATGCCAGATGTGAGTTCTGATGAATTTTGTGAATGAGTAGATACGTGAACTCAAGTTAGACATTGGATATGTCTGAACTATCATCTCGTACGAATTGAAAGTGTAGACATACGCTCCATGGGAAAGGAGTTAATACCGTAATACGTATTTCATACTACGTATGCATGAGACGACCAATAAGAGTGACAAAAGTTTGATCTCAACTTTTATGTCGTGTGAGACTCTTGAGGAAGAGAGTTCCTCAATTTCTTAGTCCCCTCATGACTCTTACTTATTCTCAAGATTTCTATTTAGTGTTTGCTATCTTAGGATGTTGCCAATGGTCATGAGTGATTCGATCTAATGGGGCATTTTTAGAAAAGCAAGCTGGACTGAAATTGAGAGTTTGAAGGAAAGAGGAAGATCGATTTTGGAAAATCACATTATAGTTTTGTATTCACCGGTTAACCAATTATGACTGTCTTTGTGATAATCATAATTGTGAATACAATATATATATCATTGTTTAAAAGAGATCAAGAGAGATATAAATGTGATCGATCGATCTAGGGTGCGCATACTAAATCTACTCGGGAAGTGATGCCCATTATGAGCCGCTATATATTCCTAACGGATGTATGGCAACGAGCTCTCAAAGTATCTTTGGTCGCACGGATTATTCACCGGTATGAATGTTGAAGAGAGGAAAAGAGGATTACATTCGGCCATCATATTAAGTGAGAGTATATGATGGATTATTCTCTGATGGGGCTGAGTAGGGCCTGTCCGCCCATGTTGGTTTTGGACCACCATGTGCGAGTGGGAGATGATGGATTTATAAGATGGGCTTAAGGCCCATCCGCTCAAGTTGGGCCCAAAAAGGCCCGGCCCACGGGAATAGAGCCCGTGGATGGGGGAAGGTATAAAAGGGAGGAGAGAGAGAGAGAAGACAACAGTTGGAAAAACAAATGTACGCTTCCTCTCTCCCGCGCATTCTCTCTCAAAAACAAAAAGAAGAAAAACGCTTAAGGCGTCCCATCTTCCCTTCAAGGCAAATTGGCATCATCGGATCAGAATTTCTTCCTCGATCTTCGACATTGGTGTTTAATCTGTGGCTAACAAGGTACGCTCGAATCCGTGGTGTGCTTTACGATTGGTGATACGTGTTATTCCCGGGCTTCGTCTTCCGCATTGATTTAGGGGTTCGATTTAGTGTCGAATCCGGTTTTTCGGGGATCCGTTATTCCCAACAGCGAGGTTACTTGTAACCGGACACCGAGGACCTGAGGCAGGCCCCTCATTTTTGCTACTACTAAGAACAACAGATGAACACCAAACAATCAAAACTTCAAGAACGTGCATTCTTATTTGAAGAAGGGAACTCTCTCTAGAGCATCCTTGTGTTGGCATCGCCGAGAGCGGCCTCGCTCAAGTACTTGTCAGCTAGCTATACTGGACTCTCTTCACATTCTCTGGTTCCTGCACAAGCATGTTCCGCGCTCGAGGAGCATCTGGAGGGTCATCTTGGGCAGCTCGCGGGTAGGGGGCCCCTCCTTTGAGTTCACGAGCTTCTCGATGTTTTCGACTCCGACACTGCAGATCAGCTTCCTTACTTCGTCATCCAAGACATGAGCATGAAGGGCATCAAAAAAGTCTGCAAGCAAGCTCGTGAATGATGGCATCCCCCTCAAAATGGTTCGATAGAATTACTGAAACTTTTTTTCACTCAAGACATGCATCGGTTTCTCAAGTTGGTTTTCGAATTTCCACATTCTCAAAAGAGAATTTTTCCCGAATCACCGTGTTAATTTCAATTATTACAAGAGAAAACGATTCCCATCAGAAACTCCTATGTTTATACTTACGAATAGATTGGTTGGGGAAGTTGTTGACGAGTTTGACAATGTCTTGGTCGGGAACATTGTAGGCCCTAAAGATACCTTCGCAAGCACCAATGCGGTCTTCGTTAGTTGGTGCCCAGTGGAAGTTCTCCATACGACCGTCACGGATAAGAGGGTCATAGGCATACGATGTGGAGACATCATTGTCACCGGTGAGGATGATGGGGACTCGGGGGTTCTCCTTGTTGTACATACCGGGGAGCTGGACGATGTTCATGAGGATATCGTTCACCCTCTTGTTGGTCACGGTGTATTGAGTGGTCCCACTGAGCCTATCGGCACCGGCACCGGCATCGACATCGTAGATGAAGAGGCAGCACATCTTGCCCTTCTTGATGATATTAGCCACCTCGCTATACCTTTGCCTGATCAATTTTGTGGGCTCACCGGTGTTTCCACTTTCCAGTTCTCCGGCGCGTATCATAATGGGCCTGATATTGCACAATCAAGCAATTAGTTGATGAAAGCATAAGCACGAGTTCTCTTTATTGGTTAGCTTGCCCTTTTAATCCTTCCAAAAACGTCTCATAAGTTCTTGAAGGACTCACTTGATTCCCATCTTGGCAAAGACAAGTTCACACTGGAAAAATTTGCCCTGACCTTTGCCTCCCCAGATACCCAAAATCAAAGGAACCTGAAACGGAATGACGATGACCCAGATTGAACATCGAAAAGCAAATTACTCCTTGTCGTCATCAGAATTAAGGAACTTCGGCTACTAACCCTGATGTTAGGCACGGCCATGAAGTTCTTGGTGATGTGAAGTACAAGCTTGTCCATGAAAGCAGGAGCGATGTAGAAACCATACATGCTGTTGTCCAGGTTGCATCTGAAACCCAAGACGAATTTGCAGCATGAGCACAAGTCACGTGGATCATCTCGTAATAGGAAACTGCGAGCACTTGTCTCGGACAGTAAACATGTTTTTACACTTACCCGTCCTTGTCGGTCCGCTTCTCCTCATTAATTTCAGTTACAACCTTGGAACTTCCGGATGAAAACTTTTGGTGGGTGAAATAGGAGTTTGGACCCACTGGGGGTTCGCCCCAGTGGCCACCCTTCCAACTTGGAAGGGGGAGGTGAGGGGTTCAAATCCCCACCTTCTCAAGGGGGGATGGGGGTAGGGACGCGTGAGTTTTCGAGAGTGGGTTGCGACTCCCACGCCCTGCAAGAGGCAGGGCACAAGTCTGCGATTGAGTGTAGAGTAGGAATAGAGTAGGACTGACCAAAAAAAAAAAAAAAAAAAAAAAAATAGGAGTTTGGACCGTTTTCCTGAATGGGTGAAGAGCAGAAGTTAAACACAAGTTTCAGTTCAATCTTCCGAAATCTAGAAAACCCAAAAGGCGAAATCACGAGCATGGTCCAGTGAAGTGAACAATGAAACTTGATCTCATGCGTTTCCCCTCTATAAGCTACGAGAAAATTTCAGACTTTCCATGAGAAAAAAAATGTGAACTTCAAAACAAATGTATGTTCGACAGCATATAATCACTTTCTTACTGACAGCCGCTTGCTTCCAGAATTGTGACAACATTGCAATGAGGGAAGCATTTTTTATGAGACAAAAAAAGTTTAGAGTAAAATTTATATTGGACCAAAAGTTAAGGATTTTTTATGATAAAAAAAAATATATGGTATAATTTGGACGACTAGAGTTCTTTTAAACTTGTGGCTTTGTGTTCAATGCCCTACCCTCCAAAAAGGAATGAGCCTGCCATTTTTCTTATAAAATGTCCTGAGATTTTCATGGCCTCTTCTGATGAATGTCAATATGAGACCATAGGCAAATTGTAATGAGTGAAAACACTATTCATCCACTAGATACTGGGCTCTCTGAACTACCTGACTAACGTGTTGTGTGCTCTTTAGGGCTTTTCTTTTGTTTCAACGTCCACGAGGGCGCCTGAGAAAGTGAAAATGGTGAAGACGACAGACTAATTATGCATATGACATCAACTTGCTAGACCCCAATAACGATCTCTAGTTTTTCCTTCAATTTCGAGGCAAAAAGATAATCTAAAGAGCTTCGAGGGGAGGAAAACAAAGATCATGACATTGCAGTCAAATCATGCACATAATGGATAATTATAGGCTGAACACTTCGAAATGACAGAAGTGCCCGGCGGTTGTAATATACCTTGAGCATTGAGTTGCCGCGAGATCCCAGCGGAGAATGGGATTTAGATGGTGATCTCCAAGATTTAGGTGATGATCCCGGAGATACCGACCGAGATCTCTCCGTTCCAGGAGACGAAGATTCTTCGCGACTTCGACATGGAGATATGCTACCGCAAATTTTAGAAGCGTCTATAGGTCTCGGCGATCTACCCTGCCGTGAGGGCATCTGCTCGCCGCTGTGTTCACGAGAGGGCTTCCTCCGGCGACGGTGCGTCTTCCTCTCGAGACTGTGTGCACGAGAGTTCATCGTGTCATATAAGTAAAGTCTACTCTAGAGGATGAAAACCTGAGCTGATGAGCATAACGAAAAGAACCCGCTCAGTGTTTATAGGCGAGTTGGATCTATGACTGTTGATAAGCATTCCACGTTTTCAAAGCACGCCGGATTGGACTAATCAGCCTTGTTTCACGCATTTCTTCCTTTCACATGGGGCAGACCTACCGGTAATCTAGAACATTAAGGAGAAGGGACAAGTTCATTAGCAGATCAACAAACATTAAAAAGGACTATAATTATTTAGTCATATCTGTTTGACCGGCATGCGGGCGTAGGATCTCATAGAAATTATTTATCATGTCCGGAATTTATTCTTCTATACATTAGTTACTTCATTATATAAACATTCAGATTCATCGTTTGAGATTCTCCAGACATTTAATCATGTTAATGACTACATTTTCAAGTAACCATTTGCATGATTGGATTTATCGACATAAAAGTTTTTATATAATATACAACTAGAATTTGGAAACTATTAAAAAAAAAAAAGAAGGGGAAATACGACGTTAATAGTCGTCTTCCAAGTTATAGCATTAATGATAAAGGGTTGGATGAGATACGCGAGTTTTTCCATTATCATTTGTATTCTTTTGTTCTATTTAATAATATTTTAAATTGTCATCGATAATTAATTTGATTTAATGACAATTATATGCCGTTGCACGTTAGGTAAGTATGAAACTCATTATTTGTAAATTGCCTTTATGAAAAGGGTTTGAAATTTGTAACAAACCAATAAACAACGTTGTTGGTTTGGTTTGGTTTGGTTTGTTGTAGTTTAGGTTGACAATTTTTCAAATTGAACCAAATTGACCATTCCTACGTCTTTCTAGTGAGTACTCCCTCTCATGTACCATGGCTGAATTTCATTTCTTAATTGCTACATGCGGTTTCCTACTATGAGAGGGAGTATTTGTACGTGACTTCTTTGGAATTATGAAAATTTTCAGGCAATGTGTTTGTATTGATTAAGCAAATTCCTTATTCCAACCCTGTTAGGAATTAGTGTAGAAGAAAGCACCGATTACGCTACAGCATGGAAAGTTCAGTCGGATTTTGTCGGTAAATTCAGTCACCGGACCGATTCAAGGACGAGCGGCGCCCACTGTTCAAAAAATGTACAGTTTTGAGCAAAAATAAGATGTAGAGGAACAATTATCAGTGATATCAACCCTAAAGCATGTAGTACAATAACATATCTATAGTTATTGGTTCGAAAGGGCTCCGCTTCACTATATTCTGTCCTCACCTAATCACTCAAAATGCTTTTATGCCCAAAGTAAAAGCGATTTTTTTTTTTTTTTGGTTGACTCATAGTTGAAAAATATTATAGAATCACGTAAATCAGATATGGCATGGACAGCGGAGGAACTACGCATCATTTGATTAATCTGCCCGACAATAAGAGATTCATTAAGCACGAAACGCTGGACAGATTTGGTAAGAATCAATCTGTCGTTGTAAGAATTGGTGGAATAAAGAGTGCTTAGCAAAACAGCTCCCAATGTTCCACGAGGGTTTGATTACACTTCCCCGTTGGGCAGCTTGCCTTTTTTTCTCCTGCATCCTTGCTCTCATAGGAAAAATTACTAAAAAAGTCCTAAACCTATTGTAATTATGCCAATTTAGTCATAAACTTATTTTTTTGACCAATTGAGTCATAAACCTTTTATAATTATTCCCGATCAGTCCATCCAGCCAAAAATGGCCGGCCGGCCGATGTGGCGGCCGGCCGGCCTTCGGCGACATTTTTTTTAATAATATTTTATTAATTTTTAAATCTTTTTTCTTGTTTTTTTTTTTTTTTCTCCTTCCTTCCTCCTCCTCTCCTCCTTCTTCCCTTGGCTCCGGCGACGCTAGAGGGGGAGGGCTGGCTGGTCGCCGGGCCGAGGCGGCCGGCGGGCGAGCCCTCGCCGGATCAATTCCCGGACCGTTGGCGAGCCCCCCCCCCCGATCCGCGAGGGCTCGCCTCGCCTTGCCCGGCAATCGTGAGCAAGCCCTCGCCGGATCCGACGGGGCTCGCCCCGCCGTCGCCGGCCGGTGTGCGTCGACTAGCGAGGCGAGCCCTCGCCAAATCGGGCGGGGCTCGCCTCGCCAAACCCAGCAACGGCGAGGCCCCCCTCGCTGGATCTGGCGAGGGCTCGCCCCGCCGGCCGCCTCAGTCTAGGGATCGGCCAGCCCTCCCCTTTGGCCAGTCACCGGAGCCCAGGGAAGAAGGAGGAGAGGAGGTGGAAGGAGAGAGAGGAAAAAAAAAAAAGGAAAAAAGATAAAAATAATTAATAAAATATTTCAAAAAATAAAATATTATTAAAAAATGTCACCAGGCGTCGGCCAACTGCCACGTCAGCGCCAACCGGCCATTTTTGGCCGGATGGACTGATCGGGAATAATAGTAAAAGGTTTAGGACTCAATTGGTCAAAAAAATAAGTTTACGACTGAATTAGCATAATTGTAATAAGTTTAGGACTTTTTTTGGTAATTTTCTCTACTCTCATAAACTCATTTCTTAACCAATACACATGTTAAATAAGTTAGAAATACTTAAATAGGTTTACAACTTACTTAAACCCAATCTAGACTCTCTTTTAATTCTCTCTCATCCTTACTCAATCTCGCACTCACTCATTTCGCAGTCCCTCCTTAGTTTATTTATGAGTTTTCATGGATTGAGTTAAATATGAAATTGCTATAGCAATACGGGTCGGGTCGGGTGGAGTATGGATTATTATATTTGCATTGCATGAGAATTTGTCAGAATGAGTTTCAGGTACAACCATATTTGACCCAACCTGTACATTTGATAGGTTTACTTATTAGAGAAAATTAAATTAAAATTAAAGCATGCGCTACCGGTACCTTTCAAAATTGAGTTTTTGTGCACCACGTACATGAGAGTCAAAAAAGGATATGCAAATGAGAGCAACTTAGGTCTGATGTACAGATGCGCAGTATCCAATCCAACCCTTCGTCGGCCAGCTAGCTAGCTCGATGACCCTAGTTTTGGGTCTCATGAAGGATCTACGGTGGTGTATGCAAAGAGTTTAGGAACTTGAAATTGATCTCGCCAAAGGAGGTTACCGGTTTAGTTTTCGATTCCGCCCATTCCAAGCCATCGACCGCCATTGTCTACACAGATTCGTGGAAGATAATTCTGAGCTCGCAAGATTTGAATTCACCAATATTGCTAGAGAAGAACCCACGTCTTCTAACTTCATCGATAACTTATTTTATGGAAGGCTTTATACGCATACTTCCTTACATGATGTAGAAGAACTAATGCACTCGACCATAACGCATCTACAAAGCTACAAATGACTCAGTTAAGGTCAATAATCTAAACCAAACGGACTTCACGACGCCGAACAATCGCGTCCCCTAACTCGTGTATCGGGGGGGCTCTCTAAAGAACGCATCGTGATCGGAAGATAGCGGGCAAGGGAGGCTCCCGCAATCTGGCTGGAGAGGCCGGTACTCCGGGGCTAGCTCTCGTGCCGTCTTTGTCGTCGATCAGGCGTGGCAACTGGAAACCTTCGCTTCCGGCCAATGGGGACGCGCATATGAGCACCGGCGACAGCAACGGGATCACCGCGGGCTTAAGAGGGTCCGCCACCGTGTCATCACCATCGACGACGGCGCGGTTGAGCTGAAGAGTTTTTGGGGCGCGCTTCTGAAGCCGGGTCTGGCGCTTCTTCTTTCCGTCGGCCTGGAAACTGAAGCCTTTCTCCATCGTCGAGCGAGAAAAGGTCGAAGAGGCCGACGGCCTTTTATCGGCTCGTGAAGGAGGAAGGGAGAAGCGCGAGAGAGAAGTGCCTGGTGGTGGCGCATGGATGCCTTTGGGGTTGAAGAGATGGGGAGATTCAGAATTGGGAGCACTTGGTGGTGCGGAGAAGTCGAGACGGAAATGATGGATCGAGGTTGGTTTTTTGGGCTAGTAGAGAGAGAAGAGACATCGTTTCGAGTAAATTTTCCGAGAATTGAGAGATCCTTCCCTCCAATTCCGTGGCTCGTAGTATTTTGGGGAGCTCCTGGTCAAATGCCCTTTTTGTTATCCTTGTAAGAAGACGGCTTTTTTGGACCAAGAAAACCCATTTTTTCCTCCTAAAATAATGGTTGGGCATATTTCTTAAATTACTTTTTTTATTTTTATTTTGACGTGATATTATTAGTTAGTGATGATCACGTTCTCGAAACCCATGTTAGGGTCCACACGGACATGGTGCTAAAATGCTATTTAAGCCATGTTTGTTAACATTCTTTATTTCTGTTTATGAACAAAATTTCTATTTTTTTGTTACGGGAATAAAAAAAAGAATGTAAACGCGTTTGTTTGCGTTTTTGTTCCAAATCATTTTTTTGTTCCAAGCGAACACATTTGGAATGCAAAATAAGAAATAAGAAAAACGTATTTCTTGTTTAACAATTTTTAAGGATAAATTTTCTCTCTCCTCTCTTTTTCTTCTTTTTTTTTTTTTCTTCTTTTCTTTTTCTTTTTCTTTGGCCGATCGCCGGCCTTAGCCATGGCCCGCCGACCCAGGTCGAGGGCCGGCGAGCCTCGCCGTGGCCGGGCAAGGCCGCCGACCCTCGTCGGGCCGGTCGCCGGCCATGACCGACGCCGACAACCTGGCCAAAAGAAGAAAAAAATAAAAAAAAAAAAAAAAAAAAAAAAGAACACAAATTTACCAAACGTGTTTTACGTTCATTTTTTATTCCCTAACAGGTTTACTAAACGCGTTTTTATTCAAAAATTGTTCCCAAAACAAATATAATTTTTTCTATTTCGTTTCCTCAACAATTTTTAAATAGAAATGTTACCAAACGCGTCGCTTGACATTCTTGGGGTGGCATAGCCATAGTTATGATTCCCTTCATTCTAATGGTCATGAATCCGTTCCTCTCAATTTGCAAATTTTTCATGAATGGAATAGTTCCTCTACCCCAACATGGTGGTCTATGAGGTGTCTCAACCTATCCCAACCGTTGATACATATCTCATTTACTTAAATCGATGAATAAAATTCTATTATCACGCCTAAAACAACACCATGACTTCGACACACTTTCCTTGAATAATTCATGTCAAAAGCAGAAAAAGAAATCTTAATTAAAACCATGGTTCAAGCATTGTCTCAATACACAAATGTCTATTTTTAAAATTCCGGTTTCTATTTGCCGTGCCATAGAGAGAAATATTGCCTCATTTTGGTAGAAAAATAGCGAATCAAAGAGTGGGTTGCATTGGAGAAAATGAGATTTGTTAAAAATGAGTAAAGATATGGAAGGAATAGGCTTTAGAGATTTTAATATCTTTCAATAAGGTAATGCTTGGGGAGAGATGCTTGGGGAGAGAAGCTTGGAGAATTTCTCAAAACACACATGCTTTATGGTGTCAAGTTTTAAAAGGGATTTACCTCCCTAGAAACTCATTTTGGAATGCTGGAAAAGGAACTCAGCCTTCATGAAGTTGGCAAAGTACACTATCTTACCTTCAACGATGTAGTCAATGGAGAATATCGAGAGTACAATATTACGAGAGGACAAATGGCTCTAGAGAGAAGTGATTGTGGGGACTTGTGAATTATGGAGAGCTGCTAGAGTTGCTAAATTAATTATAAAGGAGGAAGATAGATAGAATGAACAACTATTGCAGAGACTGTTTGATGAGCAATTAGTTGGCAAAATATTAACAATTCCCCTGAAGACCATTAATGCACGAGACAAAATTGCATGGACAGAAACAGAGTCGGGTTTCTTCACTATTAAAAGTGCATGTAACGAGAGAGAATTGCTAATATCTAGAATATAAGAGCACAAACATCTTAAATAGATGGAATGAGCAAAATACTACAAAGATTGTATAATGAACAGCTAGTCGGTGAAATATTAACAATTGGACTGAAGACCCATAACACATGAGACGAAATTATATAGACAAGAACTAAGTCGAGTCTCTTCACTAATAAAATGCATATGACAGAGAGAACTGTCGATATCTAGAATACAAGAGCACAAATATCATAATCATTTCAGTCACCTTGTGAGTTATGGAATAAAATTTGACACGTGAAACCCCCCTCCCCTACCCAAAAAATTAAAATATTTACATGGAGTACATATCAGAATGCTCTTCCTACCAAAGAAAATTTTTGCAAAAGGAAGATATTACTTGACCATACATACACCCTATGTAACCGAGAGGTTGAGACAGTAAAGCACTGGTTCTTGCTCTATCCATAGACTTCGCGGATCTGGGAAAACCCTACATTACAAATCGATATTTCACGAAGAGGATTGTCACAAATATAAGAATGGTTACTAAAATTCAGAGAAAAAAGCGAAGAACCGTTCATCCTTCGAAACCGTGGCTGGTGTTATTGGCTGGTGTTATGTGGTGCATCTAACAGGCGAGGAACGATTTCATGTTTCCGCTTGAGCGCCCTAATCCAGCTAGTCCTGTAGAATCGGCACAAATTATGCTCAGAAATCCGTGTGAATGGAACTATGAACAATTGGAGCATAATTCATGAACTGATAACCTATCTCAAAGTTAGATTCCCCCAAAGGAATAACCTATCTCAAAGTTAGATTCCCCCCAAAGGAATAAATCTTTAAAGGCAAACTTCGACCGTTCCTTTGTTGTTGATCCTAGGTTCTTGAATCAGTCCCGAAACCCTGATTTTTTCTTCTTCTTTTTTTATTTTTCTATTTTCTGCAAGCGAGAGTTTCTCAATATTAAAAGAAAAAAATTACTAATTAGTATTTACTTTAAAATGGAAAATAAAAAAAATAAGTAAAATTTGGCCAATTCATCAGTTCGATTTCTTAGGTAAAATTAGGGACCAAATCAGTCCTCTCGAAGATCATCCAAAATCGACTGGTTGGGTCCGATCCAAATGTGGTTTCTGAATTAGCCCGGGACCATGCATTTCCCTAACTGTAACTCGGGCTAAACAGTTCCCCAATCGAAGGGTCCTCTGCGAGCAACGTAAAACTGAAATGTCAACCGAATATCATCCAGAGGAGACCACAGAAGTATCAACAACCGAACGCAACAAAAAGAGGATAGAATAAAAAAGCGGGAAGAATCAATCCAAGCTCACCGATCTCCTCCTCGATGGCTGGCGCTTGCAGCTGCGGCATCGTGGCTCATCGACCCCTGTTCGAGTTCAAGCTCCCGCAAGCCCGCCCTCCGTCCCTTCGACCCAAGAACCACCAGCAACAGCGCCGCAGCATTTCATCGCACGCCCATCGCCCTCGCCAGAATTCGAGCCTCCACAGGGACCGCCTCAATTCCGGGAATGCCGAGCTTCCTAACCTGCCCTTGTTGCCAAGTTCCAAGCTTGAGTTCGCTGTGAGGGATCAGTGACCGATGTGGCTTCTTTGACTTTTTTTTCTTGGGGGTTCCTCCCACTTGGATTTTGGGTTTTCTGAGAAGTGAGTTTTCTTGGGTTTTTTTTTTTTTTTTTTTTATTTGGCTGGACAGGTTGGTGCGCAGAGAGAGTACGATTCTTCAGCTGGAGATGCTGAGTTGCCTATCTCCGACCCAAACCAAGAGGAGTTTTCCTGGTCCTCTGTTATTCTTCCGTACGATTTCTCTCTCTGTTTTGCACTGTTCTTGTTTTTGTCCTTCCGGTGGCTACCTTGTTCTCGGGGGACTGATGGCATCCATTGTTTGTAATTCCACGTAATTCAGCATTCCATGCGACAGTGCTTCGGCTTGAGGATGCGTGAGGATTAACATCAAATTTGAGTCCTGCATTGGTCTCCTTTCCCCTCTTTTGGAGAGCATAACAGAAATTTGAATCTATTTTTTTTAGCACAATGTGCTAATTGCGAGAAATTATATGTGGATCATTAGTTATTGAAGGCACAGCAAGAAATAAATTGTCCAAGAGCATGCTGTGTATGCCTTCCGGATGTCTGTATGGTCTGTTGGTGTTAGATAGCCAGGAATTGACTGCCTTTAGTATATCTAAGAAATGGATCTTCCAGGTTCTTGTTCCCAGCACTCGGGGGATTGTTATTTGGTTATGATATTGGCGCCACTTCGGGGGCAACTATCTCATTGCAGGTGAAAAGATGATATCATTTTTTTACCATTTTCTTTTGATCAAATAAAAGTATGGGAAGATCCCATAAAAGCACTGTATTGTTTGATACTCGGGTCTGTCATTTTGCCACGCTTTCAGTCTCCTCAGCTTAGTGGTACTACTTGGTACAACCTCTCAGCTGTTCAGCAAGGTCTTGTGGTATGATTCACATATCAAATCTCATATGTATAATATTTTAATTCTGTGCAATGCGTGCGCCAATTGAAATATCTGTTTCGATTGGTCGTAGGTTAGTGGTTCCCTTTATGGAGCTCTTCTAGGTTCCCTTCTTGTGTATCCGATTGCAGATTTTCTTGGTACTCTCCTCATTTGCATTTTTCGTCTTTTATAATACGCATGGCCAGCTTCTTAGACACTCTAGATAACTTTTTCTGACTATAAAGGGAGGAGGCGAGAACTTATCGCAGCGGCTGTACTCTATGCCTCTGGTGGTGCTATCACATCTCTTGCCCCTGGTCTTGGTGTTCTGTTATTAGGAAGACTACTCTATGGCCTAGGCATTGGCCTGGTAAGCTAATTGAACGCTTGCATGCTCTTTGTTGTTCTTGTGAATTCTCATCTTGTTCTTGGTCATATGCCTCAAATACACGATTTCCACAGGCTATGCACGGAGCACCTCTTTATATTGCGGAAACGTGCCCGTCTCAGATTCGTGGAACCCTGATATCTTTGAAGGAACTCTTCATAGTTCTTGGGATTCTGGTAACTCTTAGAAAATGCGTATTTCTGTGAAAACATGTGTAACTTTTCTTGAAAACGATAATGATCCTTTTGGCAGTTGGGTTATTTTGTGGGAAACTTACAAATTGATGCCATTGGGGGGTGGCGATACATGTATGGAGTGGGTGCCCCTATCGCATTAGTAATGGGACTGGGCATGTGGAGTCTCCCCCCATCTCCTCGCTGGTTGCTTCTGAGGGCTGTCCAAGGTAAAGGGCCTTTACAAGACTACAAAGAGAAAGCAGTTGCTGCCCTGAGCAGATTAAGGGGACGACCCGCTGGTGACAAGGTGTCCGAAAGACAAATAGAAGACACTCTTGTCCCGCTGAAGTCTGCCTATGCAGATGAGGAACCCGAAGGAAGTTTTCTGGAGGTATTCCAGGGGCCTAGCCTAAAGGCCTTCATCATCGCTGGCGGTTTAGTCCTTTTCCAGCAGGTAAATTTACTGATACGCCTAAAGTGGCATATTCTTTTCTTGCTCCTTTCTTCTATCATATGGTATTTACTGGAGATCGGTAAAAGTTGTGGTTTGTAAACAAATTCGCCACCTGGTTTTTGGCAGATCACTGGACAGCCAAGTGTTCTCTATTATGCAGGCCCAATTCTCCAGGTACAAGACAACTTCCATTATTTCTATCATTTGAAATTCAATCAATGATGACTCGACCTGATCAAAATTTTGTTTTTGATGCTCAAGAGTGCTGGCTTCTCTGCTGCTGCTGATGCTACCAGAGTTTCAGTTGTAATTGGCCTTTTCAAGGCATGATTAATTCTTTATAACAGCCTATCGTGTGTTTTTCTGTCCTTAGGCTTCCCTTTGTCAGTGACCAATTTTGCTTTCCAATGTTACTTCTTTAGTTACTGATGACATGGATAGCTGTTCTAAAAGTTGATGACCTCGGAAGAAGACCCCTGCTGATTGGAGGTGTTGCTGGGATTGTATGTATCTTGTCCTACTTTTTTTTTTTTCCGCCCAAGAATCTTCCGACTCTCTCCATTAGTCTTTAATGTCAAGGATGTCCCAGAAAATTATAATGGACTGTTTCATTCTCTTTTTTATGTGTTCAGGTTATCTCTTTACTCTTCCTCTCTTCTTATTACAAATTTCTTGGAGAATTCCCTCTTGTTGCCGTTGCTGCTTTGCTCCTGTATGTGGGCTGCTATCAGGTGACTAATATGTCTTCCACGAACTGCCATTCCAGGCTTCTTCATTTTCTGCTGTTCAACTCAAAAATTCAATTGAAATAATCTATCACGTCAACAATTTGAATCCAATGTAATAATTCTTTTTCTATTCTACCGTTCTCAAAGTTGTATAGTTATCTTTCTGCCTCAAAATTGATATTAAACTAGAAATCATCATTGGATTCTTGCAAATTGATGTTCTATGCATAATTAGCCCATAATTTTTACCATTTTCACTTACACGCACGCCCTCGTTACATATTGCCTAATACATGAGTGGTGAACCATTGTTAAGAGCATAGTTCTTCATGCTGGTTGTCAGATATCATTTGGACCCATCAGCTGGCTTATGGTATCAGAAATATTTCCATTGCGCACCAGAGGGCGGGGAATCAGTCTTGCAGTACTGACAAACTTTGGATCAAATGCCATTGTGACCTTCGCCTTCGCACCTTTAAAGGTAGTCAATATTAAGCGATCTGGATTTGCTTGTCCTGTATTTTACCTCTCCAGGGTGATTGAAAACACTGTATTTTGTTTTGCAGGAGTTGCTAGGAGCTGAAAATGTTTTCCTCCTTTTTGGGGTTATTGCTTTGCTATCGCTCTTGTTTGTAGTCCTCCTTGTCCCAGAGACCAAAGGTTTGAGCTTAGAAGAAATTGAGTCCAAAATCCTCAAGTGAAGGCAGTCGCACCATAACAATTTGTCGAAAGCTCTATGACAACAAGAACCTTGACAAATCTGTTGATGCATGTCTCTTCCCAGCTGTGCAATTAGTAGGACTACTCAAATGCTCCTTTTCAATCCCAAGTCCTAATATTGTTGACAGGACAAAGTACTCTCAGTCAATGACATTTGCACAGTGATATCTTTGTAGTTGAGACCACAGTTTGTAAAATCAACCTGATCAAGAGATGCAAGTGACTGGTGTGGAACTGTACGGCTATACTTGTTTCTGATGTATATGTAAGAACTCGGATGTAGACTCGTGTATATGTAAATTGTCTCGGCGAACCCGATCCATGTTCAGTCACTTGAGCTTTTTCACAGTATCATCTTAGCTCTTGGATTTCTGTACCGTGTTATTTCTTTATTCACTCTTTAGCTGGGAACCGGAAGAAGCTTGCTGTTGTAGCATCTTGTGGCCGTTGTAGCAGAAGAACAACTCCAAAAGCAGCCAACATCAGTTTGGTACCCCCAACAATTTTCCTATGGTCTTAAATTGACATTCATGAAACAGAGGCCATGAAAATTTCAGGACATTTTGTCAGAAAGAAATTGCAAGGCTCATTTCTTGTTGGAGGATAGGATGTTGAACACGGGCCACTAATGTGGAAGAACTCTAGTAGCTTCCTGTAAGAAACTAGAGAGCATCACTCCACCTCAGAAATTGCAAGGCTCAATTCTAACTTGTCGTGTACAGAGATTTTTTTTCGAGCCGATTGTTCTTTATCCACATGTTATGGGCATTTCAAACCTGTCACCGTTCACCAGATTTCTACTGTTTTTCTTTCCAGAATGAGAGAAAATGATGGGAAGAAAGAAAACCATTTTTTAAAAAAGAAAAAGCGTACCGATTTTTTTAGTGGTGAAGAGAGAAGCTGTGGCCTCAGCCTCAATTGTCACCCCAATTCAGGAAATCTGGAATATCCTACTTTGTCCTACATGGCAACCAGTAGCATTGGTTTGGCCGTTGAGGGTTTATAAAACCCCACTGGTCCTCTTATTTCTCTGCGCTTAGGGGCTTGTTCAGACCGAGTCATCCAGACACGCACAAGCTTCAAGCACTTGTCCAAGCAGCTCGTCGTTTGATCAAGTCCCAAGTAAACATTAACCTATGGCTGCCACAGTTTCAACCGTTGGAACCGTTAACCCGGTAATTTCCCCATTTTCCAAGTCTACGATCGCGCCTCTCTTTCTCCGTGCATCCTTCATTGCGATTTTGTCTCAGTTCTGGAAGCAAGTGGACGTGTGCTTATAATGTCGGACAGTTTACACTAGGCTGTCATTGAGAAAGTGACTCTATGCTATTTTCATTCATGTATTGGTTTGAAGTTCACTTTTTTTTTTTTTTTCGTGGGAAGTTCAAAATTTTATTGCAGCTTATGGAGGGGGGGATGCATTAGATCAAGTTTCAGTGTTCACTTAATCATGTTCTTGATTTTGCCTTTCGGGTTTTCTAGATTTTGTGAGATTGAAATAAGACTTGTACTTGATTTGTGTTCTTCTCCCATTCAGGTGAAGGGTCAAAACTCAAAACCATGCTTCTCAACTAGACGTTGCAGCCACATCCATTTTAGTTTGTTTATACAGCTTGTGAAAATTGTTTCTAACTCCTTAATCACGACTGCATGCTCATCATAAGAATTTTGTGTTGATCCAGTTGAGCTTGAACCGCTCAAGCTCTGGAGGCTCCGTCCCCAGTTCGGTCTTCTTGGGCAGCAGCCTAAAGAAGGTGAACTCCAGATTCACCTCCCCAAAGGTTTCATCCGGCAGCTTCAAGGTTGTCGCTGAAGTTGAAGAGGACAAGCAGACCAACAAGGACAAATGGAGAGGCCTCGCCTTCGATACTTCTGATGACCAACAGGACATCACCAGAGGAAAGGGGATGGTTGATTCACTCTTCCAGGCTCCCATGGGGACCGGAACTCATTATGCGATCATGAGCTCATACGATTACATCAGTACTGGCCTTCGCCAGTAAGTGTAGACATGTTTACCATCTGACACTAGTGCTCGCGATTTCCTTTTATGAGATGGTCCCTGTGACTTGTGCTCATACTGCAAATCTGTCTTGTGCTTCAGATACAACCTGGACAACAACATGGATGGTTTCTACATTGCTCCTGCTTTCATGGACAAGCTTGTAGTTCACATCACCAAGAACTTCATGACTCTCCCTAACATCAAGGTTAGTAGCTGAACTTTCTGGTTCTGATGAGGCCAAGGAGTAATTTGCTTTTTGATGTTTGATCTTGGTTTTCGTCATTCTGTTTTAGGTTCCTCTGATTTTGGGTATCTGGGGAGGCAAGGGTCAGGGCAAATCCTTCCAGTGTGAACTTGTCTTTGCCAAGATGGGAATCAAGTGAGTTCTTCGTGAACTCATGAGAAGTTTTTGGAAGATTAAAAGGGAAATCTAACCTATAAAGTGAACACTTTTATGATTTTATCTACTAATTGGTTGATTGTGCAATATCAGCCCCATTATGATGAGTGCCGGAGAACTGGAAAGTGGAAACGCTGGTGAGCCCGCAAAATTGATCAGGCAAAGGTATCGTGAGGCAGCTGATATCATCAAGAAGGGCAAGATGTGCTGCCTCTTCATCAACGATCTCGATGCTGGTGCTGGTAGGCTCGGTGGGACCACTCAATACACAGTGAACAACCAGATGGTGAACGCTACCCTCATGAACATCGCTGATAACCCCACCAATGTCCAGCTCCCCGGTATGTACAACAAGGAGGAGAATCCCCGGGTCCCCATCATCGTCACTGGTAACGACTTCTCCACACTGTATGCCCCTCTCATCCGTGACGGTCGTATGGAGAAATTCTACTGGGCACCAACTCGCGAAGACCGCATTGGCGTTTGCAAAGGTATCTTTAGGTCCGACAATATCCCCGATGAAGACATTGTCAAACTCGTCGATAACTTCCCCGGCCAATCTATTGGTAAGTATAAACACAATTTTCTGTTGGCAATTGTTCTCTCCAAATTTTCCGAAAGGGATCATGTTTCAAACACCTCTATGAATGATTGTGATAATTGTAATTAATATGGTGGTTATGGAAAAACTCTCCATTGAGAATGAGGGAGTTCGAAAATGGAAACTGAAAACTGACTTGAGATTCAATGCATGTCGAGTGAAAGAAAGTTATCGTAAAATTCTACCAACCATTTTGAGGGGATGTAGTCATTCATGAGCTTGCTTGCTCCTGCTTGCAGACTTCTTTGGTGCCCTGCGTGCTCGTGTCTATGATGACGAAGTAAGGAAGTGGATCTCCGGTGTTGGAGTTGAGACCATTGGAAAGAAGCTCGTGAACTCAAAGGAGGGTCCCCCAACTTTCGAGCAGCCGAAGATGAGCCTCGACAAGCTCCTTGAGTATGGAAACATGCTCGTCCAGGAACAGGAGAACGTGAAGAGAGTCCAGTTGGCTGACAAGTACTTGAGTGACGCCGCTCTCGGTGATGCCAACAAAGATGCCATGGAGAGTGGAACCTTCTTCAGCTAGAATGCTCACTCTGGAAGTTCAATTGTTTTGTGTGTTCATCTGTCGTTCCTAGTGGTAGCAAAATGAGGAGTCATAAGCTCATACTTTGTGAATGCAAGCAAGCAACGGATTCCTTTCACATGACAAGAACTAGTTTCGACAGCCAGAATTGAGAGCTGTAGTTGCAAGCACCAGGACATCCTGTCTTTGTTGTTCTGTTTTGTGCTATATTATAAAAAAAAAAAAAATCTTGATGTTTGGGCAATCCTTTTTCAGTCTCGCACTGGCTTCCATGTTTGCACAGAGCAGAAGCGCAACCTAATACTGATCCTAGTGAAGTCAATGTGCTGAATGGTCAGCAGTAATTTACTGTAGAATATCATTTTTATTGCTTGTACATGATACGCATTTCGACACAGAAGACTGAATGCTGCGGTGATACAACATAATTAACATTTGCTAATCCACAATATACATGAAGAATCGAGAAAAATGAAATTCTATTATTGACAGCAGAGGGGATGTCCGTTCCACTTTTCAGTTGGCCTGGAGTATTCTTCCATAATTCTCTCCTTCCATAGCTACAATGCAAGAGAAAGCACGCAGTAAGATTCGCAGATGATAAAAGCCTTGGGACAATGGTCAATGCAGTTGCACACATGGATTCTCATGGTTACTTGCATTTCTTCAGTACTCCTGTGACTTGTCTCTGTCCACTGCATTTTTCAGAAGGCTAAAGAACATATTTTACCAGGGGATTGCCAAAAAAACCTCCCATGAAAATTTACCGCCAGGTCCACAGGAATGGCTCGTCTATGCTCTCGGCCTGTGATTAGTAGTTACTAATCGACTAAAGCTAGTTCATTGATTTGTCTTAACCTCAGAAAGAATGTTAGAATTGGCATGGACTGGAAAAATCGAAATTTACCTTCATGGGCATTGGTCGATGCCGGGATATGCGTAGAAGAGCTCGTAGCAGAATGGAAAGCAGTAGTGGACGATGCCTCTTGGTTCCGAAGCAAATTACTGACGGCCTCCCTGACCTTCTCAACCACGCCTCCATCAGCAGGACCTTTCCGAGGACTTATTGCCTCGGTTATCACTTGAGACAGTGCCCTGTCATCTTCCCCTGGTTCAAACTTATGCATTATATATTCCTTCACCGACACCCCCTTATCTAACTTCTGCTCAGCAGGAGTATCCCGCGGGTGCCCCCTAACAGCAATGTTTGCAGGCCCACCAGCTGCTGAACCTGCTGCCGGAGAACTGACCGTTAGGTTCTGGATCTTTGAAGCAACAGCATGAGTTGCATCTGTCGCATAAGTTGGCGCATTCTGAATTTTTGAAGCGAAAGTGTAAGTTGCATCAGTTGCATAAGCTGGTGCGTTTTGGATTTTGGAAGTGATTGCCTGAGTTGCATCAGAAACCACGGTATATGCTGGTGCGAGTTTCTCCGTCATGGTTTCAGTCATTGTCTTGTTAGGACTAAGAGGGTTTCCTTTACCGGCTTCAGTTTCGTGATCCATACTGTTTGGCAAAAGATGCTTCCCCGATATGACCGGATTCGCTCTCGGATGCTGCCTAGCGTTCTCCTTGCAGTCTTCAGGCGCCAGCTCCGATTCGTACACTGAAAAGCGCAAAAAACAGAAAATGATTCTTCAGAACTTTATATCTCCAGGGTCACATTTCTAACGATTTGATTCCCAAAGAGAGTATTCCTTTTGATTTCGGAAAACTCCACTCTCGTGCCGAGCCCGGTCGGGAATGCTCTCCCTTTTTCCAGAGGATATTTCAGAAAGAGCAGTCGGGAAGCGATCCAATATCTTCTCTGTATGGACCTCTCGATACTTCTAAACAGTAGAGAATGAAAAAGGGGGATGAAATTACTTGGGGCTCCAAGATACTCGGCGTCTTCTTCAGCATCATCTTCATCCAAGCTGACCCCCCACGACGGCGTGGTGTTGCCGTCGTTGGAGTTCCGTTTCTTGCCGAGGCTGAGGCGCCATCTTCTAGCCCTTTCTTTCACTTTGGCAAGAACAGACTTCTTGTTGTTGGAGTACGAGTGGAGGTGGTCGTCTTCCAGATCGTGGCCCCTCATAAACGTCGGGGAGGTCGAGGACCACCTGGAACTTTCGCCCGGTCCGTCTGTAACATGGTTAGAATCCGAGAGCAAATGAATCACATCAGACCAACAAGAATGAACCAAGGACGAGCCATCATCGAGGAATGCTGATGTGCCGGAGGCGTTTCGCCATCCATCTCTTACCATAAAGAAGCTGCTCGACCGTAGGGGTGGTCGGAGTCCGAGGACTCGGGGTGCTGCTCTTGCTGTATCTCAGCCTCCCATCGAATCGCTGAGCCATCTAGCTTCACCCGACAATCCCACAAATCTCCCAAGAACAAAAAGAAAAAACGATCCCTTAAACGAGCTTCAGTTTCTACGTGAACTTCCTATCTCCAAGAACACTTTCGAGAGGGCATCATCATCATCCCAAGGGCCCGAGAGCTTTAACGCCTGAGGAGCGACGCTCGCGCACGGTTTTGCGGGGCCAAAGCGAGGACGAAGAGGCGCGGGAGATCAGTGCCATCGGATCGGCAGGGGACTATATAAAGCTTGTGGGCGCGAGCTATTACACTTGTCCGAAAAGGGACCGGAGAATATCCACGCATGGCGCAAGCAGCAATTCAGAGATCCCTTCAAAATCCCGTTCCCTCGGAAGGAACCCAACGGCTAAACCGTTTTATTCCCGAACAGCGGCTGACGATCCGGAGATACAAGCGCGAGGCCAGCAGGGGAAAACTGTTGAAAACACGACCGTCGGTCCAGGGCTGCTTCTTACTAACTCTTTTGCTTACAATGAAATAAATTATTATTCGCACGGAATATTAAAAACTGTTACGCAATTATTTTTTATTAAAAAAAAAGGAAATCATGAAATTCGTCATAATATAAAGTTTAGGATAAATAATGATGATTACAGGTGAAGCTTAGGGGAGTCCGCAAAACCAGCGCCAACCTCATCGAGTCGCAGAAGCCCAAAAAAAGCCCATTAACGAAGTTCTTCTTCTTCTTCTGCAAAACAGGCAAGCGCAAAAACCCTCTCTTTCTCTCTTTTCTTCTCCTTATCCTCCTCCTCCTCCTGCTCCTGCTCCTGCTCCTGCTGCTGCTGCAGCAATTTCTTGGAGACTGAGAGGAGGGAAAGCTCCGATAGGAAGCGACGATGCCCGCATTCGCCGCTTCCGGCCACCTCCTCAACCCCACCCTCACTCACTCCCTCTCCTCCCGCCGCCGCAGATTCCCCTCTTCTTCCCAAAACCCTAAACCCCTCCCTTCCCTCAAGTGCCACCTACCCTCCTCCTCCTCCTCCTCCTCTTCCGACACTCCCACCTCCGATCCCCGCCCCGTCAAATCCCTCAACCCTAGCCCCCTCCTCGCCTCCGCCGCCGCGGCCGCCTCCTTCGCCATCCTCCTCCGCTTCTCCCCCATCGGCGGCGGCGGCGGCGGCGGCGGTGGTGGCGGGGGGTTCGGAGGTGGTGGCGGTGGGGGTGGTGGAGATGGAAGCGGCGGCGGTTTCTGGGGGCGGCTGTTCTCTGCCCCCGCCGCGATTGCCGACGAGCAGCAGAATCAGGAGTGGGACTCCCACGGCTTGCCTGCCAACATTGTGGTGCAGCTCAACAAGCTCAGCGGCTTCAAGAAGTACAAGCTCTCGGAGATCTTGTTCTTCGATCGGAGGAGGTGGGCCACCGTGGGGACCGAGGATTCCTTCTTCGAGATGGTCTCCTTGAGGCCCGGCGGCATCTACACTAAAACGCAGCTCCAGAAGGAGCTGGAGACTCTGGCCACCTGCGGGATGTTTGAGAAAGTTGACATGGAAGGGAAGACCAAGCCGGATGGGAGTTTGAGTTTGACCATTTCTTTCACCGAGAGCACATGGCAATCTGCTGATAAGTTTAGGTGCATCAATGTGGGGCTGATGCCGCAGTCGAAACCAATCGAGATGGACCCGGATATGACCGACAAGGAGAAGTTGGAGTACTACAGGAGCCAAGAGAAGGATTATAGGAGGAGAATCGACAGGGCGAGGCCGTGTCTGTTGGCGACGCCGGTGCATGGGGAGATTCTGCAGATGTTGAGAGATCAGGGTAAGGTGAGCGCGCGGCTGCTGCAGAAGATTAGGGATAGAGTGCAGAAGTGGTACCATGATGAAGGCTACGCATGCGCTCAAGTTGTTAACTTTGGGAATTTGAATACTAAGGAGGTGGTTTGTGAGGTTGTGGAAGGGGATATCACTCAGCTTGTGGTCCAGTTCCAAGATAAGCTGGGCAATGTGGTTGAAGGGAATACCCAGACTCCTGTCATTAGAAGGGAGTTGCCTAAGCAGGTATGTCGCATATGCGATGTGTTTGTGAGCTTTATCTCTTTTCTCATTTTAACTTTTGATGATGCCGATGTCAATGCTGAAGTCTTAGAGCACTGAAACTTGTGATAGAATGGTTATATGCAGTTGATCTTCAATTCACGGCCAATTGTTCGAGTGTGATGAAGATTTCCAAGTGCTTCACATTCTGACGATTGTAGCTTGATATTTCTAGTTGTTACACATCTCCAAGCCATGTTATGATGTTTTCCAAGGGCTTATCTCTCATGGTTAGTTTTGTGTTTGAACAACTTTTACAGCTTCGCCAAGGCTATGTTTTCAACATAGAAGCAGGAAAACAAGCTCTTAGAAACATCAATTCTCTAGCTTTATTTTCAAACATCGAAGTAAACCCTCGTCCTGATGAGAAGAATGAAGGGGGCATCATCGTAGAGATTAAGCTCAAAGAACTAGACCAAAAGCAGGCTGAAGTTAGTACTGAGTGGAGCATTGTACCTGGTCGAGGAGGTCGACCCACGTTGGTAAGATTGCATACAGTTTGACAGCATTCCTGATCATATATTATTTTTTTTATTAGATCTTAACTTTTTCTTCATTGCTTGTTTAGGCTTCGCTCCAGCCTGGTGGAACTGTTTCTTTTGAGCATAGAAATATCATGGGCCTCAACAGGTCAATTCTTGGTTCAGTAACAACCAGCAACTTCTTAAATCCTCAGGTAGTTTTGCATTGATAATTCCCTTTCCTTTCTTACAAAACTTGGATTGTCGAAGTGTCAATGATACTATTATCTTTGGGGCAATCCCTACTGTAGGATGATCTCGCTTTCAAGCTTGAGTATGTGCACCCATATCTGGATGGAGTGACTAATCCACGCAATCGAACCCTCCGTGCCAGCTGCTTCAACAGCCGGAAGCTGAGTCCTGTGTTCACTGGTGGTCCTGGAGTGGATGAAGTCCCCCCAATATGGGTCGATCGAGCTGGTCTTAAGGCCAATATCACTGAGGTGACTTAATATGTCTAGTCCACTGATTATATCAAGGCTTTTGGCATCAGTTTAAGTTTGTAAAATTTAAGTCATCCTGATAATCTTGAGTATCATCAGAATTTCACCCGGCAAAGCAAATTCACTTATGGACTCGTGATGGAAGAAGTAACAACTCGGGATGAAAGCAGTCATATCTCCCCTAACGGCCAAAGAGTCTTGCCAAGTGGAGGAATCAGTGCAGATGGACCTCCAACGACCCTTAGTGGAACTGGTATCGACAGAATGGCATTCCTACAGGCAAATATCACACGTGACAACACCAAGTATGTTAATGGAGCTATTGTTGGCCAGAGGAATGTATTTCAGGTGTGTCATGGTTCACCAAATTTATCGATGCTCCTGGAAGAATGAATTCTTTTTAGCAAGCACTTCTTTTTAGATGTTTGCGCTCTTTTAGAAGTCGGTTAATTATCTGGGAAGAAATGCTGGGAAACAAACTTGTTAAATGATGGTGAAGACAGGATGCATGCTATATAGCCTCTTATAGGATGAAGTGAGGATCAGGAAAAATAGCAAGAGTTTTCTGTATATTCTCCATGGGAGGTGGACTCGAACTTTTATAGTCAACAGCTAGGACTAATAGCACTACAGAATGAGGTCTCTGTTTGTTAATGTGTTATACCTAGGACTTGTATGCAGTTTGTGCTTTCCATTCATAATTTAACCTCTCCGCGAATTCATGTGACAATCTTTATTCTTGAGATGCTAACTATTTTGTCATTTTGATTATGTTTCCATGTTTCCCATTTAATTCAGATAAAATCTATGTTATCCACTGAATGAGAGGGTTTTATTATTTGGTTCTCTATACTGCATGCGTTGTCTCCACGCTCATTACACTGTTCAAAACTTCTTCTGGGGTTTGATGGAGATGGATGAAATTCTCTTGTTTGCTGGAGGGACATGTATAAGGTGCTGAAGAGCTGCATCATTAGCACTTGTCCCTCTTTTCATTTAGCCTTTCACTGGTCGTTGTAACAGCTCAAACTACAAAGTTATCGTTTTGTCTGTCTGACTTCATGTTTAAGATGTTGATCTTACGCTAACATAATGTCCTTTTTTTTTTCTTTGAAAAACTTGCAGCTGGACCAAGGTCTTGGAATTGGCAGCAATTTCCCATTCTTCAATCGCCATCAACTAACATGTACAGGATTTTTTCAGTTGAAACAAGTGGAGGAAGGTGCTGGTAAGCCGCCACCACCTGTTCTAGTTCTACATGGCCATTACGGCGGTTGTGTGGGGGACCTCCCAAGCTATGATGCCTTTACTCTTGGCGGGCCATACTCCGTTAGAGGTTACAACATGGGCGAGCTAGGTGCAGCAAGAAATATCCTCGAGGTAGGAATTCATAGTTTAACCTCCTTTTTCCGTGTACCATGTAACACAAAATTATGAGAGCTTTTGATGGAATGGACAAGTAACTCTAGTTTGATTTATGCAGCTTGCAGCTGAGCTACGGGTACCAGTGAAGAATACGCACGTGTATTTATTTGCAGAACATGGCAACGACTTGGGAAGTTCGAAACTCGTCAAAGGGAATCCAACCGAGGTCTACAGGCGTATGGGTCAAGGCTCATCATATGGGTTCGGTGCTAAGTTTGGTCTAGTACGCGCAGAATATGCTGTCGATCAAAATTCGGGCACTGGGTCATTATTCCTTCGGTTTGGAGAGAGGTTTTGATATGTTTTGATCGTTATTGTGTTGCATATTATTTTGGACGCCGAGTTCCGGAAAATGATTGAGGATCAGTTGTTTCAGTCCCGCGAGATCTTTTAAAGGTGCTTAGGAACCAGATATAGTTTTTGCCTCAGTATTTGCTTTTCCTTGTCAATTAGTGGTTGAAGGTTTTATCTGTAGTGATACATTGTCATGAATGGACTAAATCCAAGACATGTAATAATCAATGGATGCATCAAGTTACTCGTCTCTCTGCATAATTCCGCAGGTGAACTTTGATTTTACTTGGGCGCAGCTTCATCTATGCAGGCCTTCTTCTTACCATCGCCATTGGTTCAATGTTGGTCCCCAATGGGGTTCTCAGATTCTTATCAACGCGAAGCCACTGGATGTACATTTTCAGCCTCGCTTTTATCGGGCTGTTCTGTTCGTTAGCCAGAAAAAAGGCCAAAAAAGGGGAAATGATCAGGAAGTGAGCATTGGGACTTGACTAGAATTATTTTTAGAGGAAGTTAACGGAAAATGACAAAGTGAGATGATTTGTGGATATTATTTTTGGATTAATCCATCTGTCGTCTCAGGTTCAGTTCATTTATCCCCATCGCAACGGTAGCCCGTAAAGAGCTATGCTGTTTTTTGGTTCCTTACAGGTAGTGTTTAGCTCAAATCCTCTGGAAACTTGTGTCATTGTTAGGGCAAAGTATCAAAAAAATTCTAAACTTATTATATTAATACCAAGTTAGTTCTAAAAATTTCAATTTTATCAATTTAATTCTAAATATTTTTATATTGGTATTAATTCAATCCATTTAGGCTAATTTAGATTGGAAATTGCTAATGTAAACGCCGGTCGTGCCACGAAAAAGGGTCAGTATTGACGTAAACATTTTTAAATAATTTTTAAATAATTTGTCTTTCCTTCCCCCTTTCTATTCCTTTTTTTTTAGATAAGTACATTAGAAGTGCCTAAGATTATGTATAACACTTATTTTAATGTCAAAAGTTTTCGTGAACTCATTTAAATACCAAATTAGAGAAAAAACTATCACTTAAATGCTAACTACAATTCCAACTAAATTGATTATATGACATTTATAATTGATATTATAATATGACTTGACAAATTTTTTAAAAACTCCAATCTACATGGCATTTTTACGTGGTGTGATTAGCACTAAAGTGATCATTTTTTTTAACAATGATGACTCTGAAATTATTATTTAAAAAAAAATGACATTCGAATGATCACTATTTATAATTTTTAGAGTGCGTTTGTTTGTGTTTCTATTCAAAAGTGTTAGGGAACGAAATAAAAAAAAAAAAAAAATTATTTACATTCCTAGGAGAACAATTTTTGACCAGAAAAAACGCATTTGATAAACTTGTTAGGGAATAAAAAATGAATAGAAACACGTTTGGTAAATTTATATATATATTTTTTTTTTTTCTTTTAATTTTTTAATATTTTCATTTTATTTTTCCTTTTTTTCCTTTCTTTTTCTTTTTTTTTTTTTTTTTTTTTTGGCCGGCAACCTCGCCCAGCCACGGCGAGGCTCGCCGGTGGCTGGGCAAGCTTGGCCTCATCGGATCCGGCGAGCTCGAGCTCGCCCGGCCAAGACGAGGCCGAGCGTCGCCGGTGCGGGCGAGGCTCGACCTCGCCTTGGGCGGGCGAGCTTGGCCTCGCCGGATCCGCGAGGCCAAGCGTCGCCGGAGCGGGTGAGGCTCGGCCTCGGCCTCGCCGGATCTAGGCGAGCTCGAGCTCGCCCGGCCAAGGCGAGGCCGAGCCTCGCTAGGGCCGCGACGCTCCGACGAGGTCGCCGGCCCTCGACGGCCGATCACTGGCCCTCGACGGCCGATCGCCGGCCATGGCCGAGGCCGGCGACTAGCTAAAGAAAAAGAAGAAGAAAAAAAGGAGAGAATTTTTGTTTTTTTTTCAAAAGTGTTTAACAAAAAATAACTTTTTTTTTTTTTTATTTCCATTCCAATTTTGTTCCGAGAACAAAAAAAACAGATTTTGAACAAAAACGCAAACAAACGCGTTTACTGCTTTTTTTTTGTTCCCAAAAAAAACAAAATTTTTGTTCATAAACAAGAAAAAAGAACATAAACATGCACGCCCTTAGAGTCTTTTAAGGATTATATATTGAAACGTTTAGAATTAAATTGATACCAATATAATAAATTTAGAATCTTTTGGTATTTTGCCCATCGTCGTCCTCCAGGCTTTTAAATTATGAATCAAAAGGTTAAATCAAGGATGAAGCTTCTTTAGGGCTATTTGGCAACAAGCCAAATAGTACTAGATTCTGATTTTTTGTTTTCGAGAGTAGTTTTGAAACAGAATCACATTTAGTAAAAATTTTGCTCCCAAGAATAGATTTGGAGTAGAATCAAGAATAAAAAAAAAAAAAAAAGTTGATTCTTGTTTCAGGAACAAATCTGAGAATCAAAACCAACTCTTCTTCTTCTTTTTCTTCTTCTTCATCAACCACCATTTGCCACCATCCGCCGCCGGTCGCCGACAGAATCGGTCCGGCAAGCCCAGCCACTGGTGAGCCTCGACCTCACCAGATCCATCGAGGCTGAGCCTCGTTGGTGGCTAGGAGGGCCGCAAGCCTCGCCGGGGCTAGGCAAGGCCCGCCTAGTCTCCGGTGGGGTTGGGTGAGCCTCGCCAGGGCTAGGCGAGCCTCACCCAGCCCCGGCGAGGCTCACCCAACTATCAGCTTTGCCAAGGGCCAGCGACACTCCGGTGAGGTTGCCAATCACCAGTCGGCGACCAGCCACAAGAAGAAGAAGAAGAAGAAGAAGAAGAAGAAGAATAGAAGAAAAAGGAAAAAAAAAGTAAAAAAAAAAAAAAAATTATTTAAAAATTAAAAAAAAATGATTTGGAACAGAAATAATGAGCACGATACCAAACGTAATTCTATTCCAGAATCAGAAATTTTGAATAGTTACCAAATGGCTTAAGCCTGTTTGGCAACGTGCCAAACAGTGCCAGATTCTGACTTTTTGTTCCCAGAATCAGTTTGCGACGAGAATCGCATTTGATAAAAATTTTGTTCCTGGGAACAAATTTGTTCTGGGGAACAGTTTTTGATGCAGCCCACATTGAAGACCGGCTCCCTCGACCAAGAAGATCGGCCCGCATTAAAGCTCGACGAAACCGAGAAGCCATAACGACATCTTGAGTCCATCCGGAAGCTTGAAAGACACCTTGGAAGCTCGCGTGACGCTTTTACTAGTTTATAGTTTCCATGCTCTTTACTATTTCTCCTATTTTCAATGCTCCGTTTTTATTTCTCATAGTTTTCAACGCTTTGTCTTTATTTCTCCTAGTTTCAACGTTCTGTTTTTATTTCTTTGATGATATAAGCCAATCCCTTGTAGAAGACAGATGACTTTTGAAAAATGAAAAACTTTGCTTTGAAGCAAGTATCGTGAACCTTGTAGAGTTCATATCCTTGAAAACCTAGAAGAGTTTTCACTCCGTCCTTGAAGAGTCGGAGCTTTCGAAATCTGCATCCTTGAAGAGTTGCAGTCATCGATCTAGAAGAATCAGTGCCCCCCCTCAACTTCCTGGGAGGCCTAGAAGAGCAACCAACGAAGTTCCTATCTTTTCCTGTTCTGTTCGTTACTTCCAACCCAATTTCGACTATCCTACAGTGCTTATTTCAGAAAACCCAAAACAGAGAAATTGTAGATCCAGAAGTCTTTGTTCATTTGGCTTTGGAATCAGGTCGATCCGATCTGTATCAACAAAGATACAACTGTTCTCCCAAGCTTGCGCAGTGCTGAAATTACTGTTCGTCCCGTTTCTTGTGCGCGAGTCACTCTCCCGATCCTATTGTTTGAGAAAGCCTCCCCTAGGCTTGCATCAGTTTTGGACAAGATTTGAGAATAAAAAAAAAAATTGATTCTCTGTCCGAGAATCAAAAAAAGAATCAAAACGATGAAACCCTCACTCTTCCCTTTTGTCATCCCAGTTGCCGTCCGCCACCACCCGCCACCGTCCGCTGCCGCCCGCCGCCGCCATCCACTGCCGGTCGCCGAAGGCTCGCCAGGCCAGGGCGAGGTCTGGCGAGCTCGCCGGAGGCAAGCCCAGCCACCGGCGAGGCCCAGCCCCGTCGATGGCTAGGCCGGGCGAGGTCGAGCCTCACCGGTGGCTGGGGGAGCCTCGCCCCGGTGGCTTGGTGAGGCTCGCCCGGCCACCGGCGAGGCCGGGTGAGCCTCACCCGGTACCCGCCAACGAGGCTCGGCCAACAAAAGCCAACCTCGTCGAGGGCCGAGACGCTCCGATGAGCGTCACCAGCCCTCGTCGGGCCGGCGCCGGTCCAACGACCGGCCTCATGAAGAAGAAGAAGAAGAAGAATAGGAAAAAAATGGAAAAAGTAAAAAAAAAATTTAAAATTTATTTAAAAATCAAAAGAAATTAATTTGGAACAAAATCAATTAAAGACGGTATCAAACGCAATTCTATTCCAAAATAAAAAAATTTGGACAGTTATCAAATGCGTTTTTTTACTCAGAATCAGTTCACAGGAACAAAATCAAAAATAATCATTTCTAATCAGAATCGTTACCAAACGCGCCTTTAAAATGCTTAGAAATTGTTCCTAGAACAAAATAAAAAAAAATCATTTCGATCAAAATCTCTTTCCGAAAACAGAATCGTTACCAAACATGTCATTTGTGGCCCAAGAAAGAAACCATGCAGTTTCTCTTCCTAAACATTAAGGGTACTTCGACCAAAAAAAACATTAAGGGTATGAATGATAAATATTTTATTTCGAAATCAATTTCTAGTCAAAAATTAATTTTCTTTTTTCATTCCTTATACGAGTTTCTAAACAAAATAGACATTTGATAACCACACAAAATTTCTACTCTTGAAATAGAATTTCATTTAAAAATGACACAAAATTTCTCTCTTGTTTGGCAACGAGAGGCAATCATGCATGACTAGCGATGGGCGATTGATGTCAGGCGACTAGAGTTCGACGATCAACGCCTGACGTCTGGTAACTAGCACAAGCATACGGCAACCAATGGCCAGCGGCCATCATTCGACATCAACAATCAACGGTCGACGTCCGACAACGACAGTGGGAGGCAATTGCGAACAGATGGCAAGCGACTAGTGATGGGAAGCAATTGCAAATGAATGGCAAGTGACCAACAACGGGCTACTAACGCCAGGTGATCAAAATTCGACATCCGATGGCTGGCGTTCGACTTCTAGGGACAGGTGTCCATAACCGACGATCGTTGGCAAGCAATAATAGGTGGACAACCAACCAGTGGCGAGAGCGACAGGCATCCAACGAGCCTACCACCAATAGCCCATAATTTGGCATCTAATGGCGAGCGACGACAGATGGGGAATTAACTAGTAATGAAAGCGAATAATAAGGAGAGTTTTTGTTTCACTTTTGTTTCAAAAATAAAAGAGTACAAAATATTTCTATTCCAATATTATTTCTGAAGCAAATTTTTTTTTTTGGTTCAAAAATAAAAAATAAAAATAAAAATTACATTACTAAACGAATTTCTATTCCAAACTTATTAGGAAATAAAAACAAAATAAATAGAGAAATAAAATGATTACCGTGGCACCCTAACTAGCATGACACAAGAAGAGGAATGCGATAACACGGCCAATAGTTCAGAGCCAACTTCTTCCATCAAAAGGAGTAAATGTCAATCTAAAATAACCCAACGAAGAATAAAAATTATTTCGGTCAGATCTTCCATCGCCTAAAAATCTCCACAAGCATGTTTCTCCGCGTGGAAAACATATTATGCAAAGTGGTAAGTGGGAGGTACACATACGCTCTCTTTTCTGATTGTCGTGTGACTCGAGAGTATAAGCCTCCAGGAAATTGTCAAAAGCTTATTATTCCATCTCTATTGGTTTGTCCGATCCTGGCTACCGCCAAATCCAGCCAAAGATGCAATGCATGTATTGAGGAGAAAGCCTCCTGCAAAAAGTGGCCCTAGTTCTTTCTCTCTGGTCTTCCGTGTTTTCAAGAATCCAAATCCCAGGAATTAAGTTATCAAAAAGAGCCTGAATCTCAAGCTTCTGTGGTTTACCAGTCAGCAATGACAATCCTTATGCGGCACTCTTTGACAGTACAGCCGGAGAAGTTGTCGAGGTGACCAGAGACTTTGAGCTAAACCCATTAAGCAAGAAATTCGAGAAGAACCAGTAAACACGGTCCAACACATAAATCATAAATTAAAGAGGCTTATGAAACTCGAAATCTAGCTTAAAAGGAGGAACTCAAGGGAAAACAACAAACATAAACCAGAGCCAGAGATGGCAAATAAGAGGAAAGCAAGTGCTTCCATTTCAATTCATATCCAAATTAAGGTCAAGTTTCCAAGGTAGTATGAACTCGATCGTGCTTAAATTGTCCCAGAACAATAAGAACTCCAGATGTGCAAATCATCCAGATGGAGCCCATAGTTCCAACCATGACCCAAATGCACTCAATAGCAGAAAACTATCGCAGAGTGAACATACAAGATATTCCAGGAATTTAATCACTGGAAAGACTCTCGGACATGAATCTTTTAAAAGTCAAACATGGCCACAATTGCCGGCAAGCAATACGCAAGGGGATTACAATCTCATGTATGAGCTACTGCAGTTTATGTTACAAAAATTACAAAAGCAAACAGACTAAACAGTCATGAACTCAGCTGGATTGATACTTTCAAGTAAACTAAAGAAGTATTCAGGTCCTCCAGGAGAATTTACTCAATTTAGGCTTTTAAATTAACACAGGCATCTTTGGCCCCAAAAAAGTTGAAGAAAGGAATTGTGATTCAAAAAATAGATCAAAAAAGTAGAAAAATCAATTTCTATGTAAAACTAAAAAATCCATAAGTTAAAGACTATCACCGTTCACCACAAGTTCAACTTGTTATAACACAGAAAAGGGTCAATTTGAAAGATGCATGCATGGATGGCTTTAAAAGCCTTTTTTGCAACATCTGCAGCAAGCTGAAATTGACCTAAAACCTTTTTAACTAAAAGAAAAGGAAGGAACATATTAACTTAAATATAAAAAAAAATGGACTAACTGAAGCATAGACCAACTCTAACAAGACACAAGCCAAATCTCCTAAATATGCAGTTATAGAGATATGCAAAGCCATAAAAAATCAGCTACAGCTATGATGTTAGCTTTGTTTTCTAAATGGTAAAGGCATGAAAAGTAACAGAAGGAAAAGAGTAATTAAGCAAAATGAAAGCACTGTACATTCAACTTCTGAATTTCCAAAGGGAATGAACCCACCTGCAAGACATGGTTCAGAACATTCAACAATTATTTCTCATAGACATTTATCCACGAGGAAACTATGTAAATGTGCGCCTATATTTCTACTTCTGGCTTTAGACCTTATGCAGATTTCTGAACCACAGCCCAATACCCCCTGCCAGGTACCTTCAAATGTACACGTGATGTATCCATTCAAACGGATCACCCAGAACACAAAATTTGGTAAACTTGTCTTACATCCCTCTGCTGATAAAGCGACAGAAGTACCATAACACCCGCTGGCTAGGACTATTTTGAACAGTTAAAGTTTCTGCTAAGGATGCCTCCAGAACTGGGAGGCACAATATTTTGCTCATCTTACTCGCAGATCAACTATAAATTTAAAAATGAGGATCTGACGCTGTTGTAAAGTCACCAAAAGTCACCCGTGAAAGGCAAATTATCAAAACCACCACAACGTCTGAAGCAACCATGGACTCATGAAGACTATCTTACAAGAGCAAGAAGTTAACCTTTCTCTATCATCAATAAATTCCACTAGAGTCGTTTCTCGTTCGAAGCCATCTGTTGGTAAGAAGCAACCGAACCATACTTATTACTGGACCAATCTCTCTGTTGCATTACGTATTGGTTTGACTCAAACCCAGATAAATCACCAATTTGTCTCATGTGTCCGTAACCATGCCCCATTGCATAAACTGGCATAGGCATCATGGGCGGCTGTGCTCCATAGGGCATCAGTGTCGGCATGGGCATTTGCCCATCACCATGACCAGTGCTGCCTGCAACATCATTCAAGCTATGCACCACCGGAGTCGAGGCAAACAATTGATCGGATGACGAAAGTCCTTCACTTGACATCCCCTGCATCCTCCTCAAGTAAAGCCTATACTTCTGCAGATGACTCGCCACATTTTCCCTTGTCAATCCCTCAACATTCATCAACTGCATTATAGTCTTTGGAACGGCATTTTTTATCCCTAAATGGGTAACCACGTCGACAAACCTCTTGTGCAATTGAGGTGTCCAAACCAGCCGTGGCCTCTTTGATGTCCTCTCCGACGGATCCTCCTGCGAATCATCCATCCTCGGAGTGGAATCCACTTCTTCGGCCGTCTCAATCCTCCTCGATTTCCTCGAATCCGATATATCGGCACCATCCTCCTCCTCCTCCTCCTCCTCCTCCTCCTCCTCCTCTTCCTCCTTCTCCTCCTCCTCCACCTCCACCTCCATGCTCTGACGATCATCAACGAAGGACTTGAAATTATCGTTGGTGGAGAAACCCTGCGAAGACGCGGTGCTGCCGCAGCGGCGCAATCCCGTCAACGTGCTCCGGGACGCGCGATTGACGTCGACGGCGGTTCTCGAGGGCCGCAGCGCGATGCTGAACGCGGATGCCAGATCGGGCGGAATCAACGCCTGAGACAGCGGCGCCAGGTCGTCGCAATTCGGGAGGCCGAACTCCCACTCGGCGACCGGGTCCTCGCCGTCCAGCTCGCCATCTCCACTGCCGCCGCCGCCGCCGTGGCGGAGGTCGTCGGATTCGCTCATCTTCACTTCCTCGCCCGTTTCTCCACCCGATCGGGCCGGGGCAGCGTCTCGAGCCGACGCGACGGAAGAGAGGGATCGGAACTGCTGGAGATCCGCGGAGGTTTCGATTTCTAGGGTTTCGGGCTTTCGCGAGAGAGGAGAGTAGGAAGGGGAAACGATCGTGGTCCCTTGCTTCAGTCGGTAGGAAAATGGAAAGGGGAAAATCGTCCCCTGCTATTTTCTTTTCCGGGAAAGAGAAAGAAAACGCGAAAGCGAAAGCGCGCGGAGACAGGCCGCTGCTGACGTGGACGGCTTTAGCCGGATAATTTTTCCGATTTTGATGGATTTGATTACACGACAAAAATATCTTCCCCCTGGGCGACGGAATTGATACCGTGCGTTGCGGGAAAATATTCCGTGGTTTGTAAATGCCACGTCAACAGCTGACCTGGCGTGAGTTAATGTACTATTAATCAATTAAAAATTAACATGTGTCATTAGAATATAAATTAAAAATCTCTTAATCCACCTGGATTTCTCTTTTCCTCCTCTTCCATTTGCATGCACGAGCCCAACCTCCACCCCTCCTTTCGCCATCACCACCGGCGGAGTTGTTATCGACGACGCATCAAACCAGTTTAGCCGTTTCCTCCGCCCATGCCTCAATTGGGGTCTCAGCCTTAAAAGATGTCTCGAGAGGTGAGGGTGATCGCAGCGGTTATAAAACAAGCCAGAGGGTTTTTCTTAAGTGATGTGGGACAACTAAGATCTCTTTAGTATGTGATGGATTTAATTGGTGATGGGCTTAAGGCCCGTCCGCCCATGCTGGGCCAAAAGACCTGGCCCACAGGAATAGGGCCCGTGGATGGGGGAAGGTATAAAAGGGAGGAGAGAGAGAGAGATGGCACTGTTGGAATCAACGTACGTACGTCCTCCCCTCTCCCGCGCGCTCTCTCCAAAAAGAAACAAGTAAGCAAACGGCGACACTGTCTTCCCTTCAAGGCGTCATCGGATCGATCGAGGCCGGATTCTCTTCCTCCTATCGGCGTCGGTGTCTAATCTGTGGCTAACAAGGTACGCTCGAATCCGTGGTGTCTTTTTACGATCGGTGATACGTGTTATTCCCGAGCCGTCTTCCGCATTGATTTAGGGGTTCGATTTAGTGTCGAATCCGGTTTTCGAGATCCGTTATTCCCAACATTGGTATCGAGCCCTAGTTCACGTTTTCCCGATCAATTTGATGTTTTTTGATTGAATTTTCGCAAAAATTCTTGGCCGTACGGATCGGGGCGTGAAATCCCGACACCCGAGCACTGTACGTCGTTTTTTCTGAGTTTCCGTAAGTCGGAATAAAAATCTGAAAACATAGGAAGAAAGGCGACGTCGAGACGAGTCCGAGGACAGGTCGTACGCCACCGGGAGACGCCGCACGCGCCCACACGCGCGGCCGGAAGGCGCCGCGCGCTTGGGCGCGGCGCGCCGGAAGCGCGCCGCCCGGCGCGTGCGCCACACGCGCCGGTCGGCGAACCGGCACGTGCGCGCCGGCGGCGGCAAACCGGCACGCGCCGGTCCGCGGACCGACGCATGCTGACGTCACGAGATGACGTCATCGTGACGTCATCCAACGGTCGGTAACCGCTCGGATGACGTCATCGACGACGACGTTTCGCCGGGCGGTAACCGGCCAACGACCCGACCCGATCGGCGACCCGACCCGACCCGCGGACGCAGGCACGCGCGTGGCACGTGCCGCTGACGTCTGCGTGACGTCAGCCCCGCACGCGCGAGGCACGTGCGGTCGGTCCGCGCGGCGGTCCCGACGGCCGACCGGCTGTCCGGTCCGACCGGTTCGACCGTCGCGACCGGTCCGACCCGCGCGCCCGTTGACCCGTTGACCGTGACCCGTGACCATTGACCCGTTGACCGTTGACTGACCGTTGACCGTTGACCCGGAAAAAAAAAAAAAAAAAAAAAGGAATTTTTTTTTCTTTTTCAATCATGTCTATGTTGGTTATAAGTAATCCATTTTTTTTTGCATTTGTTGCATGAATTTTGGAAAATTATGTATTTTCCCTTATGTTTATTATGGATTATAAGTGATCCAATTTTAGTTACGCATTTGTTGCGGGAACTATAATGAGTTATGCACAGATACCTGCGAGCCCGAGAAGGGACGAGGGAAATGCAAGACTTAAAAGGCTGATGTCAGATTTAGCTAATTATCGGTGGCATGATGGTGATTTAGTATCACATGTAGTCAAGGTCAATCAGATGATACATGAAATCATCTGGAATGGTTATCTTATGCCGGACTTTGAGAAGGTGCCGGCTTTGATAAACACTCTTCCACCTGAATGGCAAGCAGTGTTTGATCGGCTATGGGAGGTCAACGTGGTCCCGGATTATAGGAAGCTAGTGGAAGCTTTTGTAAGAGAGTACTATAGGATTGAGTTTGCCAAAACTTCAACCCTTAGATTAAGCGCCACATGGCGCCGAGTGAATGCGCCTTAGTGGCGACATGAAAGCTCTCCAAAAGTTTTTCCTTGGTTGGCAAATGTGCCTTCAGTTTTCTCAGATGTTTTGAATGACAGATTAGAAGGGACATTCCCTATTTATCCCTTGGATTAATTTGAGATGTTTTTTATGTAAATATCTCTTTCCATGTTGATATTTTTTCCCTGTATATATATTGCTTAGTGTAATGTATAGTTGTATTATGTGAAAGCATTGTTATTTTATTAGATATTAGATTTTATGTTGCTTTCTATTATTACTGGTTGCTGTGGGTAATTAGCTATGGGTAGTTTTAGAAGCTTTTGTAGCTTCATAGAATTGATTTTGCATAAGACAATTATATTAATAATAATTTTGAGTTAGGATTTTTGGAGGATGATTGGAAACATAGTGACCTTTTGATTACGAAGCCTTACTTGAAATTATTTATTAATATGATGGGTCTATGCAAATAGGGATGCATAAATGATAGGCATTAATTATTCGTGCATGGATGTCGATGTGTTCGAACGATGGTTCAAAGAACTAAGAACGTGATTGCTTGATATGAACGGTAACAATTGTGAAATATTGAATAAGAGATTCAATATGTGCTGGAAAAGCAAGAAGCACTAGAAGCTCTTGACCATGTTATGGAAGATCTTAAGGATGCCATGCGCCACCTTGAGCTAGTAGAGGACCGCCTAACGGCATTTGAGCCGAAAACGGATATTTGCAATGCTGGTTCTAGCTCAGATAGGGCTTTGTGCTCTAAGCGCAAACGTATTGATTCGTTCAATATGTGGGAATGCAAAGGATCAAGTCCTTATTGCAAGAAATCAAGAGTTAACTAACACAAGAGAGGAAAACGTCCTCAAGGGAAGAAAATGTCAAGGGTGAGATGTTACAATTGTGACAAGAAATGTCACTATGCTTGCAACTGTTGTGAATCAAAAAAAGTAAACACCTCTTGTACATTTGAGAACTTTGCTTATGTGTCAAGTTCAATATTATTGGCTGAATCCAATCCTTTTAGACTGTAGATTCAGGAGCGACAGACCATGTAGCAAAGGATAGAGGATCCTTCATGGAATTCCGACGAGTACCAACTGGAACTGAGTGGATCCATATGGGAAACAACTCTAGAGCGATGTAAAGGAATTGGCACCGGCCAATTGAACATGAGTGGTGGACGCACCTTTGATGTTCTATATGCTCTGAGATTCGTCGAAATTTTGTGTCTTTTTAATGTTGGTTAAACTTGGTCTTAGTGTGAACTTCCATAATAGAAGTGTAGATTTGTATTTGGATACAAACTACTATGGTTGTGATTATTTTCTGGATAGTTTTATTGTACTAGATGTTGACTATGGTGATGTCAATATGTTATTTTCTTGTTTCACGTCTTCTACCTAATATGATAATGATATGAATATGGTGGCATGCTAGACTTGGTCATATGGGCCAACAACATATGAATAGACTAGCAAAAGAGGGCTTGTTGGGCAATATTGAAAAAGTCGATTTGTCATAAGTGAGCATTGCCTAGTAGGGAAAATAACAATGAAACCATTTAGAAAAAGATAAAAGAGCTGAATTTCCTCTACATTTAATCCATTTGGACGTCTGTGGTTCAATGAATGTGAAAGGAAGGCAAGGGGCTGTTTATTTCATCACTTTTTTATAGATGATTATACTCGAGTCGGATATGTCTATTTGATTTCTCATGAATCTGAAGCATAAGTTGTTTCAGAAGGTTTATGAACCTAGAAGAAAATCAATTAGACAAGAAAATAAAAGTATTTAGATCCGATCGAGGTCGAGAATATTTATTTGATGAGTTCAGAAAATTATGTGATGAAAAAGGAATAGAAAGATAGTTGTCTATTCCAAGTACTCCTCAACAAAATGGTGTTGTAGAGAGAATAAACGAACCCTCTTTGGAATGGTTAGGTCCAAGATGGCGCATGCTAACTTACCTATCACTTTTTGGAGTGATGCGTTGTTAACTGCTGCCAATATACTTAACCGGATGCCTTCCAAATCAGTTGCTTCCAATCCATATGAGTTATGGACAGTTAGAAAACCGGACTTAAGTTTTCTTAAGCCATGGGGTTGTGCTGCCTATATTCATGAGTCCTCTCACAAGTTTGGGAAATTGGGTCCCAAAGGAAATAAGAGTATTTTCATGAGATACTGCGAACACTCGAAAGGGTATGTGTTCATAGGTGAGCAGGAAAGTGGGAGTATAACTGAATTTAAATCACGGGATGTCACATCCTTAGTGGATGAATTTCCTAAGAAGGGCGAAATAAGGGAAGATTGTTCCCTATTTGAAACCTTGGATCAAGATAATGATGTCGGTGGAGTTCGTCCAAGTGGGAGTAATATGAGATGTGATGAATTGAATTCAACTCATTCTCAATTGCAACCACCGATGTGACAACATCATCATTACCTAATCCAAGTGGGAGCATGATAGGGAATGATGTGCTAAGTGTACAATCTCCCATACGGTGAACAAGTCGCCAAAAGTATTCCCCGTCAATGTTTTGACATTGAAAGGGAAACTTTTATGGTTGCTCCACAAGATGAGGATGAGCCAAGAAATATTAATAAGGCTCTAAATTGCCCTAATAAGGAAAAATGGATTCATGCAATGAAAGAGGAAATGGAGTCAGTGAAGTCAAACCATGTTTGGGAACTGGTTGATTTTCCAAAAGGACGCAGAGCTATTGGGAACAACCGGGTTCTCAAAATAAAGCGAAAGGCTGATGGCTCGATAGAAAGGCATAAGGCTCGCCTTGTAGCGAAGGGGTATAATCAACAGGAAGAAATTGATTATGAATATATATTTTCTCCTGTAGTGAGATTTACCTCGATTCGCATTATTCTGGCAATAATGGCAAGTATGGATCTTGAGTTACATCAAATGGATGTAAAGACCGCTTTCCTCAATGGAGAATTAGAGGAAGGAACATATATGGAACAACCCGCTTTGGTTTCATAGTGAAAGGCCAAGAAGAAAAGGTATGTCGACTTTGGGGGTCGATATATGACCTTAAGCAGTCGTCAAGATAATGATATATATGTTTTTATAATGCCATAATGGCATATGACTTTACAATGATAGATGATGATTATTGTGTATATATCAAAATATCCAATGATCAATTTGTGATCATATCATTATATGTTGATGATATACTAATTGCCAGAAGTAATATGGAGTTTGTCAATACTGTCAAAAGTTGGTTGTCTTCTAATTTTGAGATGAAAGACACGGGTGATGTTGCATACACTCTTGGAGTTAAGATTTCAAGAGATCGTTTGAAGAGATCGTTGTCTCTTTCGCAAGAATCATATATAAATAAGATTCTTGAACGATTTTGTATGCCAGATTGTAAACCCATAGACACTCCTATTGCAAAAAGGTAAAGGATTGAGCCATAGTCTGTGTCCAAGGACTCCACAAGAGAAGGAACAAACGAAATATGTTCCTTATACTAGTGCTGTTGGAAGCTTGATGTACGCTATGATGTGTACAAGACCTGACATATGTTTTTGTAGTTGGAATGGTGAGTAGATACCAATCCAACCCAGGTCAAGCACAATGGAAAGCCGTTAAGAAAATACTGAGGTATCAAAAGGTGACTGCTGATTATACGTTGAGTTATCAAGGAAAGGATCTGCGACTCTAAGGCTATCCTGATGCTGATTGAGGAGGAGATTTAAAAGAAATGAAATCTACCTCTGGGTTTGTTTCTCTTACTGAATGATGGCACCATATGTTGAAGCTGTAAGAAACAAACATGCATAGCCTTGTCCACGATAGAAATTGAGTTCGTGGCATTATCGGCGAGTAGTATAAGAAGATGTTTGGCTTTAGAGATTTTTGGATCATTTAGTCGTTATTGGAAGTGCTTTGCAGATTTGTTATTTGTTAACCGTGATAGCCAAGCAAATAAAGCATACACCAAAGATCCAAAATATCATGGCAAGACCAAACATATAGATACCAAGTATAATTTTGTAAAGGATATGGTTGCATGAAAGGACGTGAACTTAGAGTACATACTACGCATAGAATGGTAGCGAGATCCTATGACAAAGCCAATACCCGAGAGATGTGTTTTGTGGCTATATGAAATCTCTAGGGTTGCGTAGAGGCTAATGTACTTGAATATTGTAATTTCCCTAAGTGTTCACAATTTGATGAATTTGTGTTTTCATCATTAATGCCTATGAATCTTTGTTTGATCTTTATGCATCTTAATGCTCGGTGCATTACTTTAAGTTGAGAAGTATGTCGGACGGATATTAGATTAGCCCACCCACACGGGTAATCGCCTCTTTCTTGTGTGATAAATAGAGATGAGACTGTTTTTAAGCTTATTATCTAGGTGATAATCGAGAGCTCAAGCTTAAAACACGTATGTCGCCTTAATCGAGTGTTAAGATGAGGACATAGTACTAAAGATGTCCGAAAGTAAAATACCCCACATATTTTACCTTATCTCGTCTAAGATGCCGGATGTGAGTTCGATGAATTTTGTGAATGAGTAGATACGTGAACTCAAGTTAGACATTGGGTATGTCTGAACTATCATCTGTACGATATTGAAAGGTGTAGACATACGCTTCATGGGAAAGGAGTTAATACCGTAATACGTATTTCATACTACGTATACATGAGACGACCAATAAGAGTGGCAAAAGTTTGATCTCAACTTTTATGTCGTGTGAGACTCTTGAGGAAAAGAGTTCCTCAATTTTTTAGTCCCCTCATGATCATTACTTATTCTCAAGATTTCTATTTAGTGTTTGCTATCTTAGGATGTTGCCAATGGTCATGAGTGATTCGATCTAATGGGGCATTTCTAGAAAAGCAAGTTGAACTGAAATTGAGAGTTTGAAGGAAAGAGGAAGATCGATTTTGGAGAATCACATTGTAGTTTTGTATTCACCGGTTAACCAATTATGACTGTCTTTGTGATAATCATAATTGTGAATACAATATATATATCATTGTTTAAAAGAGATCAAGAGAAATATAAATGTGATCGATCGATCTAGGGAACTCGCATACTAAATCTACTCGGAGTGTGACGCCCATTATGAGCTGCTATATATTCCTAACGGATGTATAGCAACGAGCTCTCAAAGTATCTTTGCGCACGGATTATTCACCAGTATGAATGTTGAAGAGAGGTAAAGAGAATACTGTTCGGCCCACCATGTGCGAGTGGGAAATGATGGATTTAATTGGTGATGGGCTTAAGGCCCGTCCGCCCATGCTGGGCCAAAAGACCCGGCCCACGGGAATAGGGCCCGTGGATGGGGGAAGGTATAAAAGGGAGGAGAGAGAGAGAGATGGCACTGTTGGAATCAACGTACGTACGTCCTCCCCCTCTCCCGCGCGCTCTCTCTCAAAAAGAAACAAGAAGCAAACGGCGACACCGTCTTCCCTTCAAGGCGTCATCGGATCGATCGAGGCCGATTCTCTTCCTCCTATCGGCGTCGGTGTCTAATCCGTGGCTAACAAGGTACGCTCGAATCCGTGGTGTGCTTTACGATCGGTGATACGTGTTATTCCCGGGCTTCGTCTTCCGCATTGATTTAGGGGTTCGATTTAGTGTCGAATCCGGTTTTCGGGGATCCGTTATTCCCAACAGTATGCATTTGGATCCACCTTAACCTGGCTTTGATGCCATGAATGAAAGACTTAGAATCAGGGAGGATAGAGTTAGTTTCTTATAGGTATGTCTTCCCACAATGAATGAACAACCCGTTCAAGCTCTTCAGGGACGCCTTTTAGCAGAAAACCACTTTACCCTTTAGTTCAGAGCCTAAAAAGACTCAGAGATGCCAGGACGATGAAGAGGGTGGACACGAAGATTATCTGCAGATCTAGTTTGCTGCTCCAGATCTTGGCTCGTCCTTGGCTACCGGCGAAGAGCTCCACAACTTTGCCGCAAACCAAGAAGTCGTCTAGCCAATGGCTACTCTACATCTCTAGATTTGGTTTGTTGCAACGGTCCTCTACATCTATAGATATGGTTTGCTACTCAAAAGCGAGCTCCAGTCTTGGCTTGTCCATGGCTGCCAGCAACAGCTTTGCCACAGATTGAGAAGCCATCCATGGCCGACCGCTCCTTTGCATCTCTAGATCTAATTTGTTGCAACGCTCCTCTACATATCTAGATCTGGTTTGCTACTCAATAGCTTTGAGCTCAAGTCTTGGGTCGTCCATGACTACTAGCGACAAGCTCAACAACTTTGCCACAGATCGTGGCGACCACAATGGGGAGGTGGTTCAAGGATGGTGGCAGAAGCGGTGGCTTGAATTGTGGAGATGGCCAAGCTCAAACGGAGCGGAGGTCAAAGATGGAGGGGAAAAAGAGAAAAAAAATTAATATTTTTAGATTTCCATGACAACATCCATGTGTCAAAATATAATTGAGTATCGGTAAATAAGCGCACATCACGTCAGCTGTTAACATGGCGCTTGTGAACCACTGAATATTTTCTCGTGCATTGCGGCTTCTGCCGTGCTCGCTCCCACGTCAGCATGCGAGAGATGAGGGGCCGATGAGAAGCTGCCACGATGCACAGCACGGACAGAGGAGGAGAAGAACTTAATTAAATAAATTAATTAAATCGCGTTTTTTTCGGCGCTTTGCCCCCCGCTTTGCCCCTTCTCCTCCTTCTCGCGGATTCAGCGGGGAGATAAAATACAAGATGCGACTCACAATTAGTGATTTAATCAAAATACAGACTCCAATTTTTTTACGCATTTTAGTGATTAATAATTAGTCTTAGGATCTAAGCCGGTGTGGTCGTTTGAGTGAACTTTCAAGAATTCGGATTTTCGCTCATTTGATTTGCTGAAAACAATTAGTCAACAGAAAATTATTTTACGCTTACAAAAAACACCTATGAAATAAATTCCCTAACCTAAAAAGGAGAAAATATTTTTCCAGAAAAGGATTTGCTGGAAAATTTATCTTTCATTATTAAGTTTTTCTGTGTGTTTATTTCATTAATTTTTTTTTTTGATGAAAAAGAGTAATAGATAAGTAGCACTAAAAATTTATGATGAAGGAAAATATTTTTCATGAAAATCATTTTAAATGAACATGGTTAATTTTTATTTGTTTGGTTATTTAAGCAAAGTGATTTTTTTCTTTTTCCTCTAATCTAAATTTGTTGTTTTCAATCTATGAAAAATATATTTCATACATCAATTTGTTGACATTAGAAAGTCCAAAAATAGTTTATCAGGAATAGTTTTCTGCAAACAAAGGATACCTTAGTTTCTTTTTCAATAGATATCGTCGTTAAGAGTATTACTCTCGATAATTAAGTTTTGTTAAGTTCTTAATTGATTCATAAAAGCTTTACCCATGATCATAAGCCAAGAGAGGAAGACGCTTCTGTGCGTTTGATTTTTTCAAGAGTTGTTACTAGAAAAATCTCAAGATGGAGTATCGGGTTACATTTACTCCGAACCAATGTTCATATCATAAAAATTTCCAAACTACTACACCCGTATATCATTTAACCCCAATTAATTTTCGTTTCATAAAGAAACTCAAAATGCTAAAACTATAACAAATCCACATATTAAAACTCATGGCAAAAGTGGGGATTTTAACAACGAAACATGCAGAGTTCTTACAATATAAATAACAGATTTTCCAATCCCGATTAATTTTATTCAAATCCATTGTTTTAAAAAGACCTATATATGTCGAATTTCCATGTCGATTCACATCAAACACGATCATTCAAGTCGTTTGCAACGTGCTTCCCTATAGCCCCCTCTTAGGGATGATGGAACTTCTTACGACAAAAAAACTAATTTGGAAAACACCTTCTCAAAAGGCTGGTTAATCACCTGATGGATGATATTCCGGACTGGCTTAAGCCATCACCTAAGGTTAAGGTAAGACTTAATTTACAAGCTTAGAGAATCCCTTGCTCCCTGTCTTTCTCTCCCTATCCTTAAAAAGGTACGAAAGCCGTTTAATTACTCTTACTTGGACGGTCCAACCCACTCTAGCAATTCAACAAAGACGTTGGACAGCAGAAGCTAATAGAGGACAGCGCAGAAGTAACACGGATGTAATAGTTTAGGAATTTCAGTGAATATTATCCCTGTTCTTAGTATATCACTTGTCTATGAACCCAAAGAATGGAACCTCAATTTCTTGATCGTTTCTGTCCCAGATACCATTTTCTAAAGCAACATAAGGAACATAATTAAATTTTGAATTGGGCAAGTTTTTGAATAGTTAAGGAGGAGAATAAACATGATTAATAATTGAAATCCATCCACAATATAAACAAAACTCTGAGCCAAAACAAGAGGGGCAAAATGAAATAAAGAAAGTCAAATGCATTTCATTTAGGGAAAATTCTGGCCTCACCTAACAACATTAACATCTCTCACAGATAAGTGACATCTTTTGTACATTCCACCTCCCAACATCATATCGATCCAAATTTTTTTACACTCTTTCAGGAAAACTTGTACAGTCATTTACCTTACCAGGAACTTCATCAGCTGTGCTCCTCATCTGCAATCTCGGCTTGCTAGATTTCTCGCGTATAAAACTTGAAGAAAAAGCTACATAATTTACAGTTTCTTTAGCAGTACAGGCATCAACTTTATTTTTTTTCAGTTGGCTCACACTTCTTTCCCTAAAAAGAAACGCAGTGCCACGAGCTGTAGAAACAAAGTAAAATGAAGAGGAAGCTCTCACACTAGCATCGGTTAGCTATACAAACTGGCTTTGCGTTGCGCATTCTAGGCAGGGTGTGGAGATTGGGCCATTCTCCTTTCTGCAAATGATTGACCAGATAGTGTCATTTGTGCAGAGAGAGAGAGAGAGAGAGAGAGAACAGAACAAAGTTCTCCAAATGAAAATCAAGAACTCCTCGCCACAGTACAGGAAACATCCAAGAATTCGTAAGAGAAAGAAAACGCACCCCCAGCAGCAACAAGCTTTTCTATTCGCGCCACAATATGCTTTCCGTATGTGTACTTCTTCAGTGCATTCAGATGAACTTTGACTCGCGAAAGAATTAACTCACGTTGTTGGTCATCACATGTCTCCAGCACTTTTTGTACAACATAATTGGCAAACTGATCTTTCATCATTGCCTGGATTAAGATAGATGACAGAAAGAACAGAAGTGCCCAAGGTTAAAAGAAGAATATGCAGCAAAGAATGATGAGAAAACATCAGGCTAGATACAGTATCAAGAGATGTATAGTAAATGAGGCTTCAGTGTCTAGAACATAAAGTCTGACACGAGTAGTCATCCCTGCAAAGAGCCATCCATGCAACTCTTAAGTGATTTCCTACCATGGGATCTAAGAAATAAATATGTCATGCAATTCCTCAGTCGATGATTAACCAATATAAGAATGAATTAGCTGAAATAGGCACGATCACCATTTATTTGAACTTCATTATGATCCAGTCCTCTTAAGAAAGACAACAAGACTCCAAAAGCCTCACCAGACAAACAAGTCAACCTAGTCCACAGGTTATACAAGCAGCAAAGCAGGTAATCCAGTGGGTCGCAACGATGCTTAACATCATCTCGAGCATTGATCAGCCCTAAATACCATTTGATAGTTTTCAATTTAGTGATGAAATTCAATTTCAGAAGTTAGCAAAAGATTATGCATTCCGTTGCATCACATCAGCTTAGATTCACTTTCCAACCTGCCCTCCATATGGGGAGGCAATCCGACTTACCATATTGAACAGCAAACACTTGATATATGAGTGCTGCATTTTCTAAAACCAAGATTGACAGGGAAAATGCGTCTGCCACAACTTCAAAAAGAAGTTTTACTCCATCTTACGGACCAAAAACAAAATTTTCTCGATATTACGTATTCTTTCAATTCTGGTAAATTAAAATGGGAAGCACATACCTGAAGAGGTTCATTCTCATCAGTAGTGCCAAGCATCTCATCCACCATCAACTGGCGCTCCGAAGGATCACCAAACGTCAAACACTTCTCCACAACATTAGAAGCAAATTTCTGCTGACTCATCTCAACTATTTTCCCTGTTAATACCTTAATAATAGCAGAACGCTCATGAGGTTTTCCATGCTCCAACACATGCTGTACAAAAAAAAAGAAAAGAAAAGTAAATGGGATATAATTCTTGGCATGAAGCTTCAATAATAAACAAAAAAGTAAAGCCCATAGCTCAAGGTCTAGAATCTTAATGGTCCAAAAGAAACCGCTGCAAAAGAAATTCATGTTACCATATCCACAATTTTATGAGACATGAATACAGAAAAAAAAATGCCAATCGATCTAATAGTTCTTGATGATTTAGACTGCAACTATTGGAAGATGAATCTCACATGATAGCTTCTACGTTGGACCCAATTAACAGTCAGCCGACACAGACAGACAGGGACCGAAGACAGTCAATGTACACAGAAAATTTCCCATTTAAAAAAAAAAAAAAAAAAGATCTTGCATAATACCTCACTCAAGATAGCGAAAATGTGCTGAGAGATTATCATGCAAGGCAAATAACAAGGACATCATAAAACATGGACCAGTGAACAAGAATGAATACCATATCATCCAATCAACAATAACAGCATATGAGAAGGCAGACAAAGGAGTAGTTAGGATATATTTGGAGACCTGAACCACATAATTGCCGTACTGATCCTGTGCCAGCATGCTTACAGATCCTAAAATTTCATCCATAACTTTGCTCTGCGTCTTAGGGTCCTTGCAGTGCTCTAATACTCTCTGCCACATGAACAGGAAAGATCTCAGGAACTATACATATCTAAGGCCTTGAAAAAGGGTCTTAAGCGATATGAGAGTTTATCCACCTGTATTACACGGCAACCATAAGGATGGGTTGAAAGGCTCACTACTTGATCAAAGAATGTCGAGACAATAAAATGTATAGCATCTTCTGGGACACATTCAATACACTTCTGGACAACATGATTTCCATTCTGATCACGAACACAGCGCATGACATGACCATCAAGCTCTTCAACCATTTTAATCTTCTGATCAAGATCCACAACCTCTATAGCCTGATGATACAAAGCTTCTATTAGCAAGCTTACCCACAAAATTCAACTTGAATTACAATCAAATTTGCTATGGAACAATGGAATATGTTAACAACTTAGACTCAGCCAAAATATGATCAAGGCTATGTAGATCACTGGCCCAAAACATCAAAAGCTAAGTCAACACATGAATCAGGGAATCAGATGGCAATCCATTGCTCCATTAGATCTCAAACTAAGATGTACAACCATGTAGTGTCTACGAAAAATGGCTTCAAAAAACAACTGGGAGTATTAAAGGTGCATCGAGCAGAACAAGATGATGGTAGCAAATGATTGCCCAAAAACACGGTACCCCAAATTATCTGATAGTACCTTCTGAATTACACGACAGCCATACATTTGAAGGCTGAGATCTAACACATGTCCAAAAAGCTTGTTGGCCAGTTCTCTACGCTGGGGCACAAGTCCATGCTCAAAAAACTGCATATGAAGTCATTAATATAAATCCCACAAGAACATCGAGTTGCAAAAACAATCACACTAGAACATCAAGTTTCGAAAAACAATTTCACTATCATAAAAAAGGCATAGGTACCTTTTGAATAACATAATTACCAAACACATCTGTCATTAAAGCAAGAGCATGGGGCATAATTTCCTCATACACCATGTTTTTCTCATCGGTGGTTGCCGTCTCGAGTTTTTGTTGTATAAACCGACTCCCATATTGGTCCGCACTGAAAAACAAAATTACATGAAGCAAGAGGTCAAAAACAGAAGAGCAGGTAGTGAGCCAAGAAGTAGGACGCCAATGACCAGGCTGGAGGCTACCTGAACTCAACCACATGACCAGCTATCTCGGACAGCTCGAAACACTTGGTCTTATTACTCTTAAATTCTTCCAGTAGAGAGGATCCAAAGTTTTCATTCATGCCTCCATCCAAGTGCCAGGGTCCCATGACTCCCCCAGCTAAGTTTCTCATCCCTGAAGGCAGACGCATGGAGTCATTCTGCCTCATGGGACTACCAGGTCCAACTGGGGAATTCGGAATGACCGCATTTGCCAAGGGACTTCCAGGATAAGACATTCCAATGCCATAAGCATGGTTACCATAGTACCCATGATGGTTGGAACCACCAGATTTACCACCAACCCCGTACAGTGATTTCTGAGGTGATAACAATGCTCCAAGATAAGCTTTCTGGATTTCAAGTAAATTCAGGTAAGAGCTTCCTAAGTAGTTCCTGTCAACAGGGTCGTTAAGAGCAGCTAGCTGATTAGCATACTCAGATGACCTCATATACTGAAGATACAAGGGATCCATAAAAGGTGCCTGCACAGCACCACCTGACATTTGATTCGCCATCCTATTAAGACTATTTTGTTCAGAGGCAGCAGCTGTCAGATTAGATCCAGTAGCCAAACCTCCTCCCAGCACCCTTGATTCAGTTCCAGGCATTCCAATGGCCGAGGCTGCAGCTGCATTCTCATATAAAGGCGGCAGATTGCCCATTCCAAGTTGACCACCCATTACTGATGCTAATGCTGGATCTAAAGAAAACCCACTTAAGCCATAGTTAGCAAATGATGAATTCGGACTATCTAGATGCTGATATTGGGAAGCTAAGTTGCCCCCACCATTAAGAGGGGAGTTTGGTGAGGCCCTCAAGTAGGGGCTTCGGGAAACAGCAGGAGACTTCTGAAGTTCAACATGTCTGTCAGCTAACAGTGCTGCACTAATATCAGGTCCGCCCCCATTGCTAATCACCGGATCAGATGGACTAAGACCAGAAGGAACATGTAAATGCCCAGACTCTGACTTCTTTAGAAACATATTCTGACCACCTGGCAGGCCAAAGAGATAGTCCTGGTGGTTATCAGCATCCTGTTCCATCTTTGGGGCTAAACGTATCTGTTCATCAATTGTACCATTTCTCGACAGGTTCATTTCAGAAAAAGCACCCACCAAGTCAGGCTTGTTATTGTTTGAAGAGGTGCTATGTAAAGAGTGAGGGGCACCAACTGCTCTTGTTTCAGCAGCACCAGCTCTCCCTGATCCAATAGGAGTGAGGCATGGACTAGGGGCCCTGGCAACAAGTTGTGGATCAGGGGTGCTGCTTCTTGACAAAGAAGCACCAAGAGCTGCAGCATATGTATATGAAGAAGGATGACCGATATTCTGCACTGCAGATGAACCACCATTAGCACCGGGTCTTGAAGTATCAGCAGATGCCAACTCATTGCGCAAGTGAGTGAGCTCAGCTTCGGCAGAAGCAACCAACTCAATATTTTCATCAAAAGCATTACGGCTTGCTGGACGAGAGGGGTGCCCGGTGATCGGTGTTGCCTGTCCCAAATCGTCCTGTAGAAGTAATAAGCAAAAACCAGCCAAATCAGGAAAGAGAAATGGTCATAACAACAAATAGAACATTATATAGATTTTATAATTTAAATTTTTTTTAAATCACTGAAATTGCTTTTATCTTCAGGCTAGAGATTGGACCAATGTATTGCCAGCTTATATTGCTATCTTCCTTTGCCATTATATCCAATCACTCTTCTCCCCCGCTAGCAACCAGCAGCATATAGATGCAGTGCTCCGAAATATGAATATCGAGAGCACTGCATTATCAGTTTTGATATTTGTTAAAAAGCAGAAAATGCAAGTATATACATACATACATACATACATACATACATACATACATACATATATATATATATATATATATATATATATATGGTGGTTCAAAGGCGAAGGACCGTAAGATCGTGTTTTAACTCGATTTACGATGATCCATAAATGAGATTAATGATTTCTTTGGAAAAATTGGATCACTTGGAGATTTAATCCTACTTAAAGATTTCATCAGTTTATCCCACGCGAGAGGTTAAGAGCTTTCCGTCAATCTGAAACAATCTAATCACATTAAGACAAAACGATGCACGATACTAAAAAGAAATAAAGTATCGCAATACAAAAGATTCGTTTAAAGACCCCTCAAATGTAGGAGCATTTAATGTGACAAGCGCGTGGCTCTCAAAGAATGACTGTGATATAAATGTCACAAGAGACCAAATACATAATTTAGATTCACTTATCGAGACTGAAGGACTTAATGAGAAGCGCAATTAAAGAGAGATCACCTGAAAAATTTCAGCAAGGCTCTTTTTCTTATTCCCTAAGCCTAATCCAGACAATCCAATTAAACCGTCACCTCCCCAGTCAGCCGAGCCAAGCACCTTCTCCGAGTCAGCTTCAACCCCTTGTTTTCTGGAACTAAACCCAGGTGGCATAGAATATAAAGACCTAGTTCCACCATTTTCAGGCCTACTCACTTTTCGTTTATCTCCGATACCACCTAAGGCTGGGCCACTACCCTTCAGCCTCTGAGCAAACCTCCAGTCCTCTTTGGAAAGTAACGGGGGTGGAAGACGCGGGTTCAGATTCACATTAGAGTAGTAGTAAGTATGGTATGCTGGATCAGACCGTAACTCCTCTTCGGATGCGAACTCATTACCGTTCTTAACCCCAGAAAAGTCTGGAAACACGGAATTGCCACCGACTCCACCGCCAAACAATCCTCCAACTGCACTTAATGAACCCTCAACAGTTGGAGGAGCAGAGCCACTTCTGAAAATATTGAGCTCCCGCTCCCGATCGTCGGCCTCTGCCCGTCGCTGCTCCCGAAGCAGCATCCCAATCTCCTTCTCCAACTCATCTCCAAACGATCCGTCGCTGCTTCCCAACATCGGTCCGCTACGGCAATCGATAGAAGAAATCCTCAAAAACTCAAGCGGATTCCTAACTCACGACCCAACTGGCGATCATCACGCCCTACCCATCAAACAGCTCATTCGATCAAAACCCATGAGCACAAAAACCAATCCTAAGCTCAAGCACGGCATAAAAATCGAAACTTTAACGGGGAAAAACACCTAATTTCCATATCCTCCCCCAACAAAACCGCCTACTTCGAGCTGATCAAGCTCTCAATCTCCAAAGTCAGGAATGTCAAGCAGTTATCCCTCGACCTACCTACGGTTCTCAGCTGTATCTACATACGATATACACAGAAAAGACAACTTATGTACTCGTGAATTGGGTCTGGGAATTTCGCCCGGCTGCCAAATTCCAGCGACGAGTTTCCACGTAACGGCGACAAGAAAAGCCCGACGCCACCGATAACCCGAGGGAGCAGAGTGCTGCTGCCAGAACAAAAGGGGCACAGCGGAAAAACCAAAAAAAAAAAACTGAGCTTTGGATTCTTAAGGAAGAGGGAAAGAGGTGCGGCGCGGGGGGGAGGAGAGAGAGAATTGACGGCCCAGATCAATCCGGCGGCGATCGGTTCTTACAAGAACCCTTTAGGGTTTTGTTACATTTGAACAACGAGGAGGAGGAGGAGGAGGAGGACGAGGAGGAGGCGATTACACACGTCCAATTTTAAAAGGGGGCAAAAAATTCAGGAGGGGCAGCGTGAGGGTTTCTTTTTTCGTGAAGGGGGGTGCTGCGGCCTGTCGCGATTTTAATTTTAATTTTTCTTTTTTTCTTAAGTGAAAATCTAATAATCGATTTTCCTAAATCTGAGGGGTAAATTGACCAAGCGATAACCGACTGATGTAAGTTAGCAGAAAAAGGCAGAAAAAATTAAAAAAAAATTTACAGAGACGTGCTTTTTGAGTTCGGGAGGAAGAATCTAGGATTGACACGTCAGCCGCATAGATTCGCTGGTCCTCGCTCAGGATCAGGACCAAGGCCCCTTTCCTCATTGGGGGCCTTTTGCTCGCGTGAAAAGAGCGAGGCGGCAGTACAGGTAATTCCGGCAACCTCTTTTTCACCCGAACCTTAAAAAAAAAAAAAAAAAAAAACTATAAAAAGGAAACCACGCTCCTGTTTTGTAAAAATAAATTCTCGCCCGGATATTTCCTTATTTTTCTCGTTGGCCATATCCTATAGCCTCTCTCTCTCTCTCTCTCCTATATCTATGTAGAAGGAAAGATATCTTTGACAATCAGCCATATATAGTTCCTCCCTTTTATTATTTGGCCTTGCCTCATTACCTGGGGGGAGAATATTCGTTGCATCGATTGCTCTCTTTTAATTTCTTTTGCTAATAAGGACAGATTTATAAATCTCTTTTCCATCTCGTAGTTCACCTCGTCCATGTCTATCACGAGGATAGTAGTTCAACTCGTCCATGAATATCACGAGGATATGATGCACAAGTTGCAGATCGTGATTTTTTATTTCTTTTTTTGGTTAGAAAGTTATAGGTCGTGTTCTTTTGTCCGAAAGTTGTAGATTGTGTTGATGAGTTGGGCTATGGAATTATTATTTTTTTGCCCATTTTTTATTACCTTTTAAGTAGGTCTAGTGGCTCCATTTCATTCTTTCAACAAATTCTCTTGTTCTTAGTTTATTTGTCAACATCCATGTTTATGTTATTCTACTTGACCACAAATGAATGAACATAATCATTTGAACTGAAGGGTATCACGTTTGCACCGTGTATTGTAATATTGATGACTATCTTGACACAACTATAAAAAGAACAAAAATTCATGAGGCTCTACAACTCTTTTGAAACGGTATATGTTCAGTTATTAGATTATGGGTCACGCTATATGCTTCCTCTCCAGATGTGAGATTATCGGCGTCCCATGGGAGCTTCACTCTTTGTTACCATAGCTTATAACACAATACAGCAGTAACAAAATTAGTCAATACATTCATCAAAAGTTTTATTCCCCAATGTCTTTGTAGACAATGAGAAAAAAAAAAAAAAAAATTACTTAGGTTTTCACTCGAGAACCCTTCAAAATTATTGGACCTCTTTCTTAACCAATGATTTAACCGCGTGTCAAAAAGAGAAAAAAAAAAAAAAAGAACCTATGATTTAACCGATCCTGGCTTTGAACAGGAAGACATGGAAACCCTACCGAGAGAGAGAGAGAGAATGGGCTGGGAGAACGTTCCGCCTCTTTTTGCTTAGTGGACCGTCATCGCGGCACTAAATCCCAAGTCCGTGATTTAAGGAGGCCCACCGCACCACCTCCTCGGCCTCGTTCCTCGTCCCCCGTTCCCAATTTTATCATTTCAACATGGGCTTTTGCTTTGCGAGAGGGCTGAGTTTATTCCGTCGGAATCTGAAAACAGTCTCGCTGGATCATGTCCCGTAGACCTACCAAAATGGGTCATAAGCAATTTATTAATCCATATATAATTGGCCGAGTTATTATATGGGTAAGCTATATTCGATCATGTCATGTAAACCTATCACAATTGGTCATGAACTCATTTTTAACTCATATATGATATGCTAAGTTATTATATAGATAAGTTATATTCGATAGAATTGGTCATAAATAGATTTACAATGCTAACTCATTATAATATATATGTTAGATGGGTTTTCAATTTACTTAGACTCAACCTACCTTAATGACTCTCTTATCCTCGTTCAATCTCGTGCTCGCTCGCTCGCTCGCTCTGCATTACCATCTCAGTTTGGATGTGAATTTTTTTAGATTAAATTAAATATAGAAGTGTTTTAGCAATATATCAAATCGAATATATGTCAAGTAAAGTATGGAAGATTTGAACTGAAATAAAATATGAGTCAAAACGAGTTAAATAAGTCTGTTTGGATTTGATCATCATTTTCATCAAAACCCGATCCACATATTCAATGAGTCAAATGCCGTGTCACCATCACCTACGGACGCACATATTATAGAATGTATTCATTACACCCCCATCATTCAGCAAGGTAAAGGGAGACAACACATTTTCAGTAATTTATGTTTGACATATTGCAATTTGTCTTGCCAGTCGCTATCCGATAATTGCTCCCTTTGGCTCGAGATATCCGGATATATCCGGAGATATACGTTATCCTTATTTGTTTATACTCAGGGGATTGCTCATTGCGGGTACCGATGGATTCGGTTCTATCCAGCGTCGTCTCGCGAAGTCAGGAACGATTGGTCCCCCACTGATTAATTAATCGGAGACGCATGGTATATGCATCGCATAAAACGTCATTTTCCAGCCAACTTAGTCGAGTTTGCGATCATGCGCCGCAGAACCCCATGCGAGCTTAGGTCATCGGTACAATCTTTCTCCGGAGATCGAAGAAAGTGGCCCATTCAATTCGCATTTTTTTCGCAAAAGTCCTTGTGTTTGTATGCAAAGCTGTTTAAATTAATCAAGAATGTGTTGATATTCCAAGGCATCGGAATGAATTAAGTCCCTATCGTCATAGCCTACGCCACCGTAAGGTTCCGCTTTGTTACACCTGAGGAAAACAACATCGGCATTCCTTAGGTTAAGTGACAACGTCCGAGTAATTAACTGGGTAAATATCAATAGTTGATAATAGGTATCAAGTTTGAGTCCAAAAAAGAAACTCATTGGATTTCTAATTAATGTAGGCATTCTAACTGAAGTTTCCTATTCTGAATCCAAATGTTGCAAGTATAAGATGTAGGTGTGGGTTTTTGTGCCTCTTAGTGGAGGGAAGAGTTTTGGGCCGTAACAATCAATAGTATGCTCGTGCCTCCAAATTACATTTTGAAGAAATTGTGAGTGTTTCGAAGCCACTAAATCTTGTGTTTAAGTTTTGTGAAAATTTTCAAGTGTTGAACATTGTTTATGTGATTGCGTGTGATTAAGGCATGTGAAACACTGAAAGTAGTTAAGTGATTATGCGTGATTGTAATCACCGGAATCTTGTTCTTCTCCTCCATGAAAGAGGTTATATAAATATATATATCTTCGATATTCGATTTATTTCCTAATTTTATTTATTATTCCGTCCGATCACTTTTCCCGCATTTAATGTACACATGAACTCGACGAATGATGCTAGAGATTGGTTTCCAAAGTTAGTTCTTCAAATAACGCGAAAAGCTTTGAAATATCTATATAAATGAACCATCAACAGTCAATTACCTTCTCAAGGATTGGGGTGAGGACCGTTTAGTTCAAGTGTGGGTTTCGACTCCCATGCTTTGCAAGGAGATAAGCCAAAAGTCTAAGAATAAGAGTTAGAATAAAAGTAAAGTTTTGCGCTTGCATTGCGTTCTCATTGATCTCCTGTTATTGAATAATTAATTATCGAGGTTGTTTCGGTTCGGATGCCCCGAGATCGTGCAATGCCGAACGAGACCGTCCGGAACAAAGCCTGCCGATGAGCTGTTTTATGGTGCAGTACAAGAGCCTCAAAGTCAAACCTGTACTACCCCCCATCAGATTTTGGAAGCTCGAGAGTCATTCAAACACCACCCCCGGATGAGTTCTCTTCTCGTCCTTCTCCTATAAACGCAAGCCACATTTTGATCCAACCCAATTCGTTACGATGAAACTGATCTCTTCGTCAATGGCTTCTCTCCCAACTCCCGCAGCTCTCAAGTCAACCCTCCTCTTCTCCGCCGCCCACCTCTTCCTCCACTTCACTCTCTCCGCCGGCCACGGCGGCAGCGACGAGTCCCCCGACACCGGCAGCACCCCGGACTTGCGCGCGAGGGGCCTGATCCTGGTCAAGGTATGGTGCCTCATCATCATGCTGGTGACCACCTTCGCCGGCGGCGTGTCGCCCTACTTCTTCCGGTGGAACGAGGCGTTCCTGCTGCTGGGGACGCAGTTTGCGGGCGGGGTCTTCCTCGGGACCTCGCTGATGCACTTCCTGAGCGATTCGAACTCGACGTTCGGGGATCTGACGGACAAGAGCTACCCGTTCGCATTCATGCTAGCATCGGCCGGGTACTTGCTAACGATGCTCGGGGATTGCGTGATCATGTACGTCACCCGGAACGTCGGCAACAGAGATTCGGCCGGCAAAGTCAGGGTCGCAGAAGAAGGGGGGCCGGATGAGAACAATCCGAGAGCGAAGGAGGACGTGAATCCGATGTTCTTACAAACCACGTCTCTCGGGGACACGATTCTGCTGATCTCGGCACTATGCACTCATTCGATCTTCGAGGGCATTGCTGTCGGAGTTTCAGGTAATCAAGTTTTAACTAGCTCACAGATTTCCAAATTTCACATAATCTTTACTCGCATTAGAAGATAGCTAAATATGAGGGCGGGACAAAGCCAATGGTAACTAAATGTATCATTCTGCAAGCACTTATATGAGATTCACCAAACCTTTTGGGAGCCCAAGGCTTAATTTTGATATCATCAAGATGTAAATACCGAACATCAGGGATATATGGTTCATTTAACCTAGTCGAAATCACATCAAATTGTGATCAGCTGAATATAGAGTAGAAATTGTTGGGTTTTGTTACATGCAGCTTTTGTTGGTTTTGATTACTTATGGAAGTATATGTTAAATAGCCAAGGAAAAAAATTGCCCCTTCTAAAGTTTGAATCGTTCTAACTTCTAAGGATCGATGAATTGAGAAATATTAATATGATATCACGGAACTTTTCTTAACGAAACTTCGTTATTCTAATTAATTCCCTCCTTTTGTCATTTGGATGAAAGTGACCAAAAGCGATGCATGGAGAAACCTGTGGACGATATCGTTGCACAAGATCTTCGCGGCCATCTCGATGGGAATCGCCCTCCTTAAAATGCTACCGACGAGGCCGTTCCTAATGACCGCAGCGTATTCCTTTGCATTCGCCATTTCCAGTCCCATCGGGGTCGGAATCGGGATCGCCATCGATGCAACGACGGAAGGCCACGTTGCCGATTGGATCTACGCCATCTCCATGGGCATCGCCTGCGGGGTGTTCATCTACGTCGCCATCAACCATCTCATCGCCAAAGGGTTCAAGCCTCAAAACAAGTGCGTCTTTGATACTCCTTTCTATAAGTTCCTTGCTGTGCTTCTTGGGGTGGCTGTCATAGCTGTTGTCATGACTTGGGATTAGCATGGCGTCTACCTTCATCTTCGCGAGCGTTTATTTTGTCATGGATGATGTAAAGAAAAATCACGAAAGTTTGTTTCCTTCTCCTCGCATATTTGTTCGCGATCAACGTTCTCATGATATATACAGCTTTTGGGACCATTTCTGAATTAATGTGTGATCATACTATTTTGTTGAATTACGTGTTGGGAATATAACTTGAGGAGTGATCAAGTGTATTTTTAGTAAGTCTTCCATTAGAGGACTAATTCTTGTGCGAGAAGTGTTAAATTAAGCTTCGAGTTTGAGCTTATCAAAGAACTCTGCAGATCCAAGTAGAAATTCTAAATCCCAATGGGATATGTGATTTGACGATCTTGCATGTTAGACTGAAATAATTTTTATGTTGGAATTGGATTTCTAATTCAAGTCGACATGTTATATAATAACATATAAAAACAAATTTCTACTCAGTCATTACACACTAGGACAAACAAGAGGAATGTCGGAGTTTTCTCTCTGTAATTTTTTTGAAGAAAGTTATCCTTAAAAAAATGTGACGTAACACTTGCAGGTTTTGCTTTGGGTGTATTCTACGACTATGAAACACTTCAACAGTTGAGCGATTATAGCTTTGTAGTTTGCTGGATTCATAGTGGATTCTTTTGCAATGAGCTCTCTATAAAATAGGTACAGATGCTCAAATCGAATCACATAGATCTTTGGTGTCCTTATCATTCATTACTGATTTTTCTAGTGATTTTTTTTCTCATTAGACTCAAATTGCAAAATTTGTTAGTTTTTACGTTACTTTACAACAATTAGTGGCTGAGCTAATCTTAGGGTTTCTAGATCTAATTTGGAGCTTTTGCTTGTCTGATCATTATCTATAAATGACGTGTTTGAAATTATGTTTGGAGCAAGAGTTGACATCGAGAATTCAACGAAAGGAACAACTTTCGGTTGTAAAACATTAATATGCATGCCCAATCAACAACCGATTATTTGTGAAGGTGTTGGATGAAGAGGACAAATTGCTAGAAACCGTTCGAGAGGCCGCTAAGCTAGAGTTGATGGAAAAGGAAAAAAATATAATCATGTCGAATCCTTCAGATGAGGTGTTAGCTAAAGTGGTCAAAGAGAAGGATGCCGCAACATGGAGGGAAAAACTTTTGAGTTAATTTATTTGAAGAAGGATTTGAAGAATCATTTGTATATGCTCCAAAGCATGTTTTAATTATGGACATCAATCAGAGCTCATTTAGGTGAGTTTAACAAACTTATAACGGACTTGAGGAATGTTGATGAGGCATATAATGAGAAGCAAGGCACAATATTGTTGGCATCTCAACCGGCTTCTTATCTAACACTTTGCTGATTCACTACTACAATGGCGCGTTAACATTACAACAGGAGAGGCCAAGTCTGCCTTGTTTTCTAGTGGCAATTAACTTATGAGAAGATACATAGCTTATGATATGGCACAAGGTTTGGCTATCTAGGGTAGTGACGAATATAGAGGGTTTGGAGATAGCAAATGGATGACTCGTTTTAAATTAAGATCCTACAATTGGAACCATTGATGTTATCATTGCAATGAGGTAGAGTACTGTAGAAGAGATTGTCATAATTATAAGAGTAAAGAAGTTAAGGTGGAATCTATAGACGATGATGAGAAGTATGACTTGTCTTCAAATGTCAACTCAAGGTAAAGAATTGTCAAATTATATCTCAAGATTGAGCTCATGAAAGAAATCCAGTTAAAGTAGAAATTCCAAATCTAGATAGGACTTGTGGTTTTACGTCCGAACAAGTGAAGAAATAATTGCAATACATTCCATATTGAAGTTGAATTCCTAGTTTGAGTCAGCATATTACGCAAAAAACAAATAAAAATGAAATTCTACTATGTTATTCCACACTAAAGCAAATAAGAAGGATTGGGAAGATTTTCTTTCTATGTTTTTTATGAGTAAACACACTAGAATATGAGATAACACTTATAAACTTCGCTTCGAGAGCATTTTGGGCTGGGAACACTTGAGTAATGGAGCAATTGTAACTATATAATCTTCAGGATTCATAGTGACTTAACAGTTGACTTTCTCTAACGAGTAAGTGCTAACATTGGGACTAAACTACAAAAATCTCTAGCATTCTTCCTCATTGATTTTTCAGATAATTACTTCTAATCAAATTAGACTTATATTGTAAAATTTGTTAGTTCAACGTTACTTCACAACAAGAAAAATGCCATGTAATTTTATTCACATGCATTTGTATATGTACATAGTTTTGTCGCAAAAAAGATGAAGACGGATTAATGAAGCTGTGTAGTGGTGAACCTTATTTTGTTTAAGATCACTCATATTCGCACTAGAGAAAGTTTGGACAAGTTTGGGAGCTTTTCCTCACGCTGGACCTATAAAAATTTGCCAACTTATAGTCTTTTGACATAAAGATCCTGATTAAAAAAAAAAAAAACACTTCGCCTAGAAGAGTTACAGAAAATCATCTACTACTCAAATAATGTGCATTTTTGCATCTCGATATTTCATGAAACTACATTTTACGGCTTCGTACAATTTTAGGGTGTGAAGCGTAGAAGTTAAAAAATAGGAGATTTAAAGTTTGATTTCAAGATTAGAGAATGCAAAGTGTCACTAGCTAAGGAAAAGAATCTACTAAAGATTCTTGTAATAAACATAACTTATTAAAAAAAGAAGCCTTCTCAACCTATACTTTCTAGTATAAGCTAAGGGATAGTTTTGTAGTGAGCTTTCTAGTGTTTCTTAGTGTAGGTCGAGGGTGGGTAAGCATAAAAATATACTTCACGTTCTCAGAAAGGCGACCCACCAAATATGACATTGGCTGTGTCGGATAATCTGAGGAGGACGTTAAAGAGTCGAACTTGTCTGTGCACCTAATCTGTGCACATGTTTTCGTATCTCATTTGTTTAGCCAGTTCCAAGAATCTTAAGTTGAATTATTATTATTTAGACTTGTTATACTATATTAAGTCAATCACATGTCAAGAAAAAACGAGAGTCACCTCATAAGTCTCTTGAAAAAATATAAATATATTTTACGAAATATTTCATTCACAACAATTGATTCTCTTCACCCCGTCATTTGCAGAACCAAGTTTATTACGCATGTTTCCAACGTCTATTACATCCCCGAGGTACAAATATATAATAGAGCAACCAAGTGACTGTCGGATCACAAGCAAATTACCAGGGAAGGAAGGTTCTTTCTAAGATATATATTTCAACGTCTACAAACCCATAGACTTCTGTAATCTTATAATCGATGAGGAGATGTCAATTTTGCATGCATGTTAATTCAAGAAATCAAGGGAGCAGGCCATCAACGTCCGTGAAAGAGCCACGCGTTGATCTGCGAATTTTGCGCAGCAAGTATACGATGGCAAGGTTAAAAAGAGTACACCACAAGAATTGTAGCGGGTGCAGCTACAAAATCTCTGTCACTATATCACAGATTTAAATAAACCCGAGCAAGTTCTTAAAAAACTCAAGAAAAGAACTGGGGGAAGAACCTTTGAGGGTGAGATTCCTCACTGTCTTCCATATTCCAACTCACTTGGAAAGAAAAGTTTGGTTGAGAATTAAGGATATGATGTCCAGGTACCAAGACGTTAAAACAAAGAATGCAGTCTAACTGGCTCTTACCCTAGTGAGATTACCATAGGCAGCCTCATTGGTAGAAACACCCCTGGAAGGGAGGATGCAGACAAGGTTATCATCAACCAAACCTTGCTCTGCAAATGACTCCGAGGTAGGCCCCGGTTGAGGTTGATGATGGCAAGGTTAAAAATAGGACACGACAAGAAGTGCAGTGGGTGCAACTACAAAATCTCTGTTTCTATATGACAGCGTTACACTCACCTTAATCAATGAAGCAAAATCTCGAGCATGCCCATCCTATAGAAAATGCAATTTTCTTCCTATCAGCCACTCTAGCTTCATAGTGAAGCTTGTGAGATTGATTAATTCGGTGGTTAATTTTTCAGTGTGAGAACAAACCAAGAAGAGAGACGCTACCTAATCATTGTTACTCGTCATGACTCGAGTATCATATCCATATTGTCAGTCTGTTCATGACCATGCTATGTATGTCTCACTTACTGTAGTTCTTTAGATTCATCATTATGTCAAGGGTATCCAATTTCGTGACCTTCACTTTTCTGCTCCTTAGATTTAGAGCTTATTTTAATATTAACTGAGCAGGTGACACTTCAGATTGTGACCCCACTACACACTATTTTTCTTTCTAAGCAACTTACTTATCTCATGGCGTGGCAAGAAATAGACCATCATCGCTCGATCTAGAATGGAAACAGATTATCATGATCTTGCTAAAACAACACCAAAAATACTATGGTTGCGATGGTTACTAGAAAACATGGGAGTTTGTCATAGTGGTCGGATAATGATTTATTACAACAATCAAAGGGCTACTCAAATAGCACATAATACTATGTTTCATGAGTGCATCAAGCATATTAAAATATTTTGTTAGTCTATACAGTATCATGTTCTTTGTTAAATTGTTCTCGAGTTCGAGCCATGATCAAAACATTACTCATTGGAAGATTTTGATTCGTTCAAAATGTATCTCCGATTTTGATTGTGAAGCTTTGTTGTTACAAAATAAATTAGAGGCACACTTATTTTATAGGGTTAATATTACAAAAAACCTCATATGGATACATATATGATAAATTTACTATAAACTAATTTTTTTATTACTAAAAACCCTAAATTAATACACATGTAACTAAATGTTTTCCAAATTAAATTTTTGACCTCCAAATACTCCTAAACTAGTATATTTATGACAAATTTATCATCTGTTAGTTTTCATTAAATTACATTAATACTACAAAAAACCACAAATCGATACACTTATTACAAATGAAGGGTAAAATTTATATCATCCAACTCAATAATTTGATAGTAAAATTTAACAAGAAGTAACGGAAAGTAAATTTGTTATAGGTGTACCGGTTTTGGATTTTTTCTAGTAAAAAATTAATTTTAGATGAATTTATCACAAATATATCAATATGGGAATTTGTGGTATTTACTCTATTTAATAATTATTATTTCACATTTGGGTCAGGAAGGGTTTGATGAGGAAAGAAATTAAAGTAAAACAAAAGGATTTTGCTTTTATGTAGACATGGCCGCTTAGTAGCTTTAACAAAGGAGCTGCGCTGCGAAAAAGAACTGAAAAATAATAATAATTCCAGCGTTCTTGATTCAACAGTACGAGAGCTCTTGCTTTGGGCGTGAACACTCAGTACCGGTAATTTGTGCTACGAGCCATTATAACTTTAATTCTCCGATTATAATAGATTATTTGTTACTAACTCTTTTTGTGAAGTCAGTTGCGACACTTAGAATGAACCATGTAAATCTCTAATGTCCTTAGTATTTTTTGTTTATTTCTCTCATTAATTTGTATTAAATTATTTGCTAGATCCGATTAGTTTTTGTGTTTATTTTACAACATTTTTTATGAAACCGTCTGTCTAATCTCCTACTTCGTTGGTTGATCAGGCTGCTAATATATTCACTAAATCACATCCACTTGGCATTTTTTAGATCTTGTCTCTAAGCTTCAGTTGACTTCTTTTAGGTCATCCTGAGTTTGAGGGATACTGCAGATAATAAGAAAATTCTACATATCTCTATTGATTGTGCAAATCCTTGATTAATCATAATTAATATTGTAATGTCTTGTTACTATCTGATCACGTATATCCTATCTACTATTCATTATAAAATACAAAGAGATATAATTTTTTTCCGCATATTTTTTTTATTGTGGAAATACGTGTTGGAGATAGAACTTGAGGAGTGATCAACTTTGCCTTTAGTAAGTCTTCCATTATATAACCTGGATTAATTATTGTCTACGAAGAACAAAGAAGAGTGTGATCATATATAAGCATATTTATACATAGTTATGTTGCAAAAAAGATGGACACGCAATTAATCAACATAACCAAATTTTGTTCAAGATGACTCATAGTAGCACTGGAGAAAGTTGGGACCAGTTTGGGGGCTTCTCCTCCCAATTTATGCTGTTGACTTATAATTTCTAGCCAACCAAATAGTCCTTCGACATAATGTATACGTTTGCATCTCAATATTTCATAAAAATACATTTTATGGCTTTGTGAAATTTCAGGGTGCGAAGTGTAGAAACTAAAAATTAGAAGATGCAAAGTCTTGATTGTAAAACAGAGAAATGCAAAGTGTCATTAGCTAGGAAAAAGGACCCAGCAGCAATTCCTTGTCATATACCTTTTTCTAATTAACCAAAAGAAGATGCATTTGATAGAATTTGGACCGTCCAACCTAAAAAAACGTGGTGGTGGCTGGGCCTCGAAGATGTCATGGACTCAGACAAAGATCTTTCGATAAAGAAAGGTTGGACGTGGATCGGGCAACATATTTAGAAGCCTTCTTAACCTATACTTTCTTGTGTAAAGCTGAGAATAATTTTGTGATGAGCTTTCTAGTGTTTCTAACTGTAGATCAAGTGCGGCCCCCATAATACTATATACTTTAGGTTCTCAGAGAGGCTACCGATCCTTTGTGACAACAAATTGTTCTGGATAAGTTGAAGAGACCATTATGGCGTCGAACTTTTTTCGGGCACTTAATCCGCACACAAGTTTCCGTACCCGAATTACTAAGCCAATTTTAGGAGTTTTTAGTTGAGTTATTCATTATTTATATTCGTTTTCACTAGATCAAATTAATCACCCATCATAGAAAACAATAACCGTATCATAAGTTCGTCAAAAAGATGCAAATAAATATTATGAATATCCCATCTATGACGATCAATTCTTTTCACCACGTGATCCATAGAACTGAGTTTATGACACATATTTCCCACCTCGATTATGGCCCACTTAATTCTTTGATGAGGATTGAGGGTAGATGCAGATATTTACGAAGGAAGCAAGCTCTCCCCTAAAATTATACGGGTGGGTCGGGTCAGGTTATAAATGGTTCGACCCAAATCGATCCATTTAACCCGTTTATAACTCATTTATTGCAATACAAATTTTTTGATCTCTACCCGACTCAACCCATACCCAACTAATACCCAACCCATTTAACTAAACTTAAAAAAGCTTATTATATATATATAATGGTATTGCTAAAATAATTTTATACAACGCAAATTTAATGGATAATTTTTATAATTTAAAAAAATATTTTAAAAAATCGATTTTTAATTATTTTTAATTTTTTAAATTAAATTTTTCTTTTTCTTTTTCTTTTTTTCTTTTTTGTTCTTCTTCTTCTTTGGCCGGCCGCCGGCCACGACAACGGTCGACGGCCGGCCATAGGCGACCCGGGCTCGCCGGCTCGCCGACGTAGGCGAGGGATTCGCCTCACCAAATCCGGCGAGCTCGAGGCTCGGCGGCGTCGGCGAGGCCTCCGCCTCGCCGGATCTCGCAAGCTCGAGCTCGCCCCTCGCCGGATCCGGCGAGGCTCGAGCCTCACCGGACGTCGATGGGACCTCCGCCTCGCCGGATCCGGCAAGCTCGAGGCTCGCTAACGTCGGGCGAGCTCGAGCTCGCCCCTCGTCGGATCCGGCGAGGCATGAGCCTTGCCCAACGCCGGTGAGTTCGAGCCTCGCCGGATCGGCGAGCTCGAGCTCACCCGACGTCGACAAGCTCGAGGCTCGCCTGACTGGTCGCCGGCCATCGTTGTGCCGGCGACCGAATGAAGAATAAAGAAAAAAAAAAAGAAAATTAAAATAAAAAAATAATTATAATTTCGGTTTTAATATATATATTTGTAAAGTTTAAGAGAGAAGAGAGAGATTGTGAGGTTTTGGGTGAAAATAAATGGTTCATTTTTAATGGATTGATAAATGGGTCTTAAATGGGTCAACTCTTTGATTCATTTAAGACCCATATATTTGAGTTTTGACCTATTAAAATCCATTATAGGTGCTTTAGGAAATAGGCTTGACCCATTAACGACCCATTTAAACATAAATGGGTCCATTAATGACCCATTTTGACACCTCCCTACCTAAAGTATATACTTCAACGTCTACGCCCCACTTTCTATTAACTTCTGCAATTTTCTAATCGGTAAAAGGGAGTGAACTTTGCATGCATCCTACTTCAAGAAATGAAGTGAGCAGTGTATCAATGTCCCGGGACATTATGTCCCAAAAAGAGCCACGCGATGACCTGCGTACATTGCGCAACAAGTATACAATGGCGAGAATAAACATACACCACAAGAACCGTAGCGGGTGCAACTACAATATCTCGGCACTGTTCATGACAATCTCCAACTCACCTTAATCAGCAAAGCGAAAATTTCGACCAAGCCCATCCTGAAATCAACGCAATTTTTCTTCCTATCAGGCATGCTAGCTTCGCAGCGAAGCTGGCGAGATTGATTAATCCGGTCGTTAATTTTCGATGCAAAGACGAACCTACGAGAGGGACAACCTAATTCCCCGTGATCATTGCATCCCCCTTTTGTTGCTTGAAAGAAAAAGGTGGGTCGAACGTCCTCTTCTTGTGGGTAGTCTTTTTACTGAACACGACCGACGGAGTTGGAAGCCTATGACCGAAGGACCAAATTAAGGGTCGTGTCTTAATGCTTTGCTTGGTTAAGAGAGACGCATGCACCTAACCGATCGGTCTTACCCATCTTCCCGTCCTGTCCCCATTAGAGGGTGTGTGTTTTCCGGAGGATGTGATGATTAACATGAACGTTGAGGTGACTTAACAAGCTGGACTCACCCGACGACGATAGGTGATTTGGTGGGGGTAGACCCCAAGTTTGAAAGTTTGTCTTCTTCACCAAGAATTAACGGTTGGATAAGGACAATGCTCTAGGCAAATACATCGAATAACACAGCTGGTGACAGAGACTGGTGTCCTCGCGAGATTCCGCATTTTCTATTTACAGGGGCAACGCCAAATTTCAAATACTAACTTGGTCGTGTGGGTGATGGGATCTGTTAATAAATTCTCCATTGCCTCCAATAATGTTAAGAAAGAACCGCAACAATCATGACGCGGAATTGTAGGAACAAGAATGGTAATGCATGTGATGACGGTAAATTCTATCAAGAAATCGTTTGACCAGAAATGTTTGTTTCTGCAGACGGGGGTTGGCGGTGGTAGGGAAGACCAAAAACCAAGATATTATCTAACATAATTGATTCTTCGACTTAGTGGACACTCTAGAGTGAACATGTGGACCAAGAGTAGGTAATCTTTTCTTTCTCATATCAGAAACCAAATGAGCCAAACCAAACACTCCTCTATTCGCTCTCTCCACCCCCCCCCCCGGGGGCCTCTCTCTTCTATATATACATAAGAACACCTTGCTACCTCTGGCAAAGCACTGAAGACAGCCTAGCTCCAGAGCAAATTCGAGATTCATAAACATGAAGTCTTTCTTTCTCTCAGCTCTTCTTCTTGCAGCGATGAGCTGCTTTCTTCCTGAGGTTGCCCATGCAGGCATTACGAGGCACTACACGTTCAATGTACGTCACGTATATTCATGCACTCGCGATTTTAGCATTCTCTCTATACCTAACTGGGCTTGAAGGGCATGGTTATGTACTCTTCATCTGTGAGTTCATTAGTACATGATGATCCTCTTAATTTGGTGCAGATAGAGATGAAGAGTGAGACCCGGCTGTGCCACACCAAGAGAATGATAACCGTCAACGGGAAATTCCCGGGGCCTCGCATCGTCGCCAGAGAGGGGGACCGGGTAATAGTCAAGGTGGTCAACCGTGTTTCCAACAACATCAGCATCCACTGGTAATTAGGACTTGAATAATCACTACTAACGTATATACGATTAAGCCCTCTCATGACCGCAACAAATAAATTTGATGAGCAAATTGACGGGCGCAGGCATGGAGTAAGGCAACTTCAAAGTGGATGGGCGGACGGGCCGTCATACATTACGCAGTGTCCGATTCAGACCAACCAAAGTTACGTTTACAACTTCACAATCACGGGCCAAAGAGGCACCCTCTTTTGGCATGCTCACATCTCATGGATCAGAGCGACCGTCTACGGACCGCTCATCATCTTCCCAAAGCGCGGTGTTCCTTATCCCTTTGCTAAACCCGACAAGGAAGTCCCGATGCTATTCGGTATATGATATTATCGAGCTCTTAATTGTTCGAATTAGGAGAATTTTTAGTTCTGTGAACGCATAAGTTAATTTGATAAGCACTGAATAACATCACTGAACTCTTTTCCGGGGGATACGAATTGCAGGAGAATGGTTTAATGCCGATACGGAGGCCATCATCAGCCAGGCGCTTCAGACCGGAGGTGGCCCGAACGTCTCCGATGCCTACACTATCAACGGAAAGCCCGGGCCGCTATACAACTGTTCATCAGGCAATGACAATTATAACAAACTTTATTGAACGAGTCCATTGATTTATCAAGTGGAAAGAATAGAGTATCCCTATATCGTCGTTGCAAAATTTGATAAAAGCGATTGCTTTATTTTCATGCACGCATGCAGATACATTCAAGCTAAAGGTGACGCCAGGGAAGACATATCTCCTCCGCCTTATCAACGCTGCCCTCAATGACGAGCTCTTCTTCCGCATAGCCAACCATTCGTTCACCGTCGTCGAAGCCGATGCGGTCTACGTCAAGCCCTTCGAGACCGACATCCTGGTCATCGCCCCGGGCCAGACCACCAACGTCCTCCTCAAGGCTAAGCCAAACCCTCAACAGGGCACGTACCTTATGGCGGCCCGGCCATACTTCACAGGTCAGGGCACTTTCGACAATACAACCATGGCCGGATTCCTCGAGTATGTCCAGCCCTCCCGGAATATTACTCTCCCCAAGAACCTTACCCTATCTTTACCGGCACTGCCCGCGATAAACGCGACCAGCGTCGTCGCCAATTTCAGCCAAAAGTTCCGCCATTTGAATAGCCGGCAATACCCGGCCCAAGTTCCCCAGACCGTCCAAAAGAGGTTTTTCTTCACGGTCGGCCTTGGAAACAGCCCCTGCTCAAAGAACCAAACGTGCCAAGGACCCAACGGGACCAAATTTGCGGCGTCGGTGAACAACGTCTCTTTCGCTCTCCCTTCCACCGCGATCCTACAGTCTTACTTCTCCAAAAAATCCAATGGCGTTTTCACCACCGACTTCCCGGCCACCCCCTTAAGGCCGTTCAACTACACCGGAACGCCGCCGAACAAGACGTTCGTCAGCAATGGGACTAAGGTGGTGGTCCTCCCATTCAACACGAGTGTCGAGCTCGTGATGCAAGGCACGAGTATCTTGGGTGCGGAGAGCCACCCTCTTCATCTGCACGGGTACAACTTCTACGTCGTTGGGCAGGGATTCGGGAACTTCAACCAGGGTACGGATCCAGCCAAGTTCAATCTGGTCGACCCCGTGGAGAGGAACACCGTGGGCGTGCCGGCGGCCGGTTGGGTGGCCATCCGTTTCCTGGCCGATAACCCAGGTTTGTCTCATGAAAATTCTAATAATTTGAATAGTGCCGCGTACAATAATGTGTCAAGTAATGCTACCGTTTATGTCCAAAATTTATTCGCATGAATCCGCTAATTTTAGCTGTTGCTGGTCTTGAATGGAAAAACCAGGTGTTTGGTTCATGCACTGTCACTTCGATGTCCATTTGAGCTGGGGCTTGAAGATGGTGTGGATCGTGCAGGACGGGAAGCTCCCCAACCAGAAGCTCCCTCCCCCGCCGTCCGATCTTCCAAAGTGTTGACCCCTCCTCCTCCGACCCTTCTTGCCCCATCGGCTGTTCTGGGTTTTACCCCCACCTTTTCGTTTCGAACACTTCAATCCTGCTGCTTTCCCCCTAACTTATCGTCACTTTCCCTGCTCGGTGTCCGAGGCCAAATTCGGTATATGAGGAATTTACGTGTCGTGTCTTATCTGTCTCTCTTTCTTTTTGTCTGTTTTCCTTCGTGGAGTCCGATGAATTCGCATTCATTTACCACGGGATAGAGTGAAATTTTAGATTCGAGGGAATTTTTGTATCTAGCAATGTATGTGTCGATGCTTCGGTTGGAGCCTCAGCAATAATATTACTCTTCATCTATCTCTGTTGGATATATATTTAATTTTTTGTCTTGTTGCTTATTCCCACTTCCCAATTGCCAACAACTACAAGCTAAACCCACCGAAATTATTGGGTTTCAAGGTTTCCAAACTGGAATTCGAAGCAAACATATTCGAACCGGACCGAGCCAGAACCCGGCCAGGCTTGGCACTGGTTGAACGGGCCGGATCTTGAAACTATGAATGGTCTCTTATTTTTTTGCATTTAGTATCTGGCCCAAGAAAAGCGTCAGCATTTCATTAGGAACCCCATCAATTTGTGGTCCAGCATAACTTTTTACTTTTCACTAGCTAGTAGAAAGTGGTTAATAACCTAAGTACATAATGTCGAAAAGGGTGAACGACCGCATGTGTCCTAAAACTTTATGTCGGTACATTTAAGTTCTAAAAGCCTCATAGTTCATATGTGGTTGTCCTTTTTTTTCTTTTAAATGTCAATAAAAAAATGTCGCATAAATCTCTGTCCGGGAAACAAGAACAAACGTATCAAACGGAGGACCAAAGTGTTGAATCCAAATGAGTTTTAGGACCGACCTGTCGGAGAAATAGTTTCAACTCTAAAGCCGAGTACGCAGATGTTTTAGGACCCGTAGCGTCGTTATCTTCACCGAAAAAAGGAGGAGGAGGAGGAGGAGGAAGAGCCCCTTCGATGTATAAATTGTATGGAATGTGCAAAAATATATTAATTTGAAATCCTTTTTGCGAATTACGACTCGTCCCTGTCCAGGAACTCAAAGAGTGGACCACAGCAGGAGGTCATCTTAGTGGGGGCCTACGCTCGCACATGAAAACGACGCGTCGTTTACTTCGGCGATGCCACTTCTGTTTCCCTTGTACATGCCAATGCCCTAAGAAACACACAGCACTTACCCCACCCCCTTATCTCCCGAACACACAAAAAAGTAGAAAAGAAAGAAAATATTAAAAAAAAACAATAACAAATAGAAAGATCGAATCATTCTATTCGAGTTGCGCCAATAATGCAGCATGTACAACTGAGCGAAATAATGCCTATGTTCAAACTCTGTCGACCCATCTCGACGCGATCCATCCATGGACCCGCTGTTTCGCAGTCGATGCACATTCTTTGCTTGATCGTTTGCAGCACAATCCCACGTCCTCTTCTTCTCTACATGTACGTAGCTTTCGGGAGCGATCGATCGAGCTCGCTCGCTTCGCGCAGCGCAGCGCATGATCTTCCCAATGTGCATCCAAACAATCAAAAATTGTCTTCTTTACGGTGGTAGTTCCAACATCTGAAAAGGAATCTACTCTCTCTCTCTCTCATTTCCACATTATATATAAGAAAGAAAACAAAAGGGGAAAGGAAAATGAAAAGAAAGAGCAAGAAAACACAAACAGTGGACGAGATAGCATGTAGTACGCACCGACCAGCTCCGACCATCTCTGAAATTCACAGCTCAATGATTTCACATGGGCAAGCGAGAGAGAAGGAGAGAGAGAGACAGAGAGACAGAGAGAAAGAGAAAGAGAGAGAGAGAGAGAGATTGCTGATTTCGTCAATATCCTCAAACCCTGACCCAAATACATTACATTGGCGTACTTATACGTATCGTAATTCACATTTTTTGTGATCTCTCTACGTACCTACGTGACGGGCTCATAGCGGACGGATCGAATTTAGAGATCCCTATCGCCGAGTTGCTTCGCCAGATCTTTACGAGAGCGAATGCCCGGTGCTCTTCGGATGGACTGTAGAATGCTTCTGGACCAATCGCCGACCGTCAATTCCGACGAGTCAGATCAGTCGTGCTTGTGCCAGCAGACGAGCATGGCGACGCACCGGCGCATGATGTAGAACCGGGCCTTCTGCTCCTTGGCGAGGTTGCTGTACTTGCGGGTCAGGTTCGACCCGCTCGCGCTCTTGGAGGACGAGCTTCTCGAGAGGGACGAGCCTTGGTGGTGGTGGTGGTTGGTGGAGGAGGAGGAGGAGGAGGAGGAGGCGGTGTTCTTGAGCGAGAGGCTTCGCGGGAGCGAAGATTTGGAGGAGGAGGTGGTCTTCTGAGAGAAGCTTCTCAGGAGACGAGGCTTCGAAGAAGATGAAGACGATGAGGCGCCTGTTTCTTTCTTGGAACTCTTGCTCCACGTTTCGTCCATGCTCAAGCTCCACAGAGCGAGCGAAGTGAAGTGAGAAGAGAGAGAGAGATAGAGAGAGAGAGAGAGAGAGAGAGGAAGAGAGAGAGGGAGGGAGAGAGCTGAGTGTGTTCTTGAGGAGCGATGCCTTTTCAAATGTCGCTAGGAGCTATTTCCTTTGGACTCTTACTAGGTTCACCGGCACCGTAAAATACGGAAAGGGTATTCGCTTTTGTCTTTAATATGATGCAGACCAAAGGTCATTTGCATTTTGATTTACATGATTTATAGAGCACGCAATCACCTACTCTGTAGATAAATGAACAAAATTCGCGATCGGCATACGAAGAAAGATGCGAACAGATCATTTCATGCGAGAATCATCGAAGGAAGACGTTTTAAATCAATTTTTTACAGCCATAGTACACCTTCGAGTCTCTATTTTAGTAAGACAGAAGTCGTCAAGGAACTGCCAAATCCCAGCACGCGCAACAGAGACCAGCACAGTCCGCTAAATTCTGAGCGGTATTGATTTTTTTTTTTTTTTTCTGTCGTAGCGGTATTGAGTTTGATGTATGCTTAGTATGGTAACCCTAGATTTGGGGTTGATTCTGGTGTTTGGATCTTGGCTATTTATGGGTCGACATAATTAAAGAGAGAGAGCGATGGGTGATGATGGTACTAATTTTAATTTCTTTTCTTCAAAAGAAAAAGAAAACAGTGGATGGGAGGGACTTTCGGGAATAAACATTGAGTTGATTCCTATCGACATTGTCTTTACTACTTTCTTTGAGAAGTGGTGTTTAAAAGGGCATCTTCGTTTACAATTTGCAATTTGAAATACATTCTTTTTTGTATCTTATCACTTTCCATAGATTCAATCTCCAAGTATTTTGGACTGCTTTACCAAGAGCACCAATTGCCTTTTCCATTAGATTTTGGGCTTCTTCCTTTTTTTTTTGGAAATGTTGGCATCTAAAAATGGGCAAAATAGATATTGATCATTTTGAGAAAAAAATATTAATTTTGCAAGAAATTGACCATAGTAAGCAAAATATCGACATTACAATAGTGAAATATCATGCAAATATGTGACAACCAAATTGTGATTAGTATAGGTTTGGCCAATAGGAGGATTGATGCATGCGAACTGGCATTAGCCAATGTTGGCACCAAAATTCGACATGTTTGGCATGAATGGCTGGTTTTGATTGAAAATTGGTACATTAAGAGCGGTTGACACACACTTTGCACAAGCAATTAGCAAACACTTTGCACAATTGGTTGGTAGACACATGGAAGAAAACGATTGGAATACACTTACATGGAAGAAAACGATTGGAATACACTTTGGCACGGGCGACTAACATGCACGTGGAAGAAGTGGTTAGTATGATGCCAAATCGATTAAAAGAAAGTTATGAAAATGGTTATTTTCTTGTCATATGTTATTTCTAAAATAGATGAGCGGTGGAGATCATGATCAAACACTTGAGCGGTGGAGATCATGGTCAAACACTCGACATGTTATTATGACGCCGAATTCGTTAAAAGAAAGTTATGAGAATGGTAATTTTCTTTTCATTTGTTATTTCTAAAATAGATAAGCGGTGGACATCACGGTCAAACACTTGACATCGAATGGTTGGCATCAATACCAAACTGTTACTAGATTTTGATATCAGTCACATCCAAAACATGAGAACAAGTCTAGTAACGTGAGGACACGTCCAAAACCGACACTTGTGCTTGGGGCTTGGGGGAGTATATTCAAAATTTGGGGAACACGCTCTTAATTTGGGGACCAAAGCCTTAGAACATAGAAGTGAGATATCGAAAGATCGTTGTTGTAAAAAAAAAAAAAAAAAAAAAGTTTTAAGCATGAAGAAAGACAAGACACTCAATCAAATTAAAAGATTTTATCTATTTTATTTAAGGCTCCATTTGTTTCATAGAAAATAAATAATTCGAAAAACATTTTCCTAAAAATGATCGCTTGTATCATTTGAAATAATTAGCCAAATATAACTTTTTTTATTATTGGTAATAATTTATGTCTAAATATTTTCGTGAACGATAAAAACATTTTTCTAATCATTTTTGTAAGTTTCGCAAGGCAATAATTTTTACGAAAATATTTTACAAATCATTCATTTTCTATATAAAAACGAAGTTCAAATTTCCATTCATTTTCTTTTACTTTGCCAAACTCTTACTCTCGTGAGTTTATTTGAGCATGTGTTGCTGGTCTTTAGCTCCAAATCACTCACAAACTTCGTTTAAGTTCCTTTCGAAGCTGTGAATCATTGAATTAATAATAATACCAAAACTATATATTTTTCATATTTGCGAATTATGAGTTTGGCCTTCGTTGAGGAATCTTTCTTGAAGGGGCTGGCACTTGTTTGACGAATTTTGATAGAAACAGGAACTCCACAACGTAAACTTCTTTCGCATAATTATGCTTCTCAACCCACATGTTGCATGATGATTACCTATCAATATCATCAACTAAATGCATACGTGTCAATTAGATTAGCACCGTTTTTTTATGCCAACGTTTTTTCTCATCGCAAGGGATACAAAGCCCTTATAAGAATTCTTTGAAATCGTTCACTTCCCATCACAGGACAAATGCAGGCAATGTTACTCGTGCCTCGTGGAAGCTGGTCCTTCTTTAAAATTCTATTTATTATGTAAAAATTGAATGATTTTGAAAATATTTTTCTAAAAATAATCGTTTATACGGCATGAAATAATTAGTCGATAAAAAATATTTTTATTATCAGCAACAATTTATATCTAAAGATTTTCATGGACAATAATTTTTTTTTTTTCATTCATTCATTTTTATAATCAATTATTTTTTGAAAAATATTTTTCAAATTATTCATTTTTTACGAAACAAACGAAATCTAAAATTTGTTATAACATAATTTATCTCCAGGTCCATTGCCAACATAGAAATTTTATATTGATTTGTCGTTGGATAAGTCACATGTGTATTTAGAGAGCTAGCTTTCAAATCGAATCATTTCACATGCGAACCATCCAACAATGAATGTATAATTTAGTTTTTTACGCCAAGGGAAGACCTTATAAATATCCATTTTTCAAGAGTGATTCATCTGGACGGCAAAACAGAGGATTTTATAATAATCTTTTCGGGACCTTTCTATTTAGCAGGTGAGTAGGAGGGGATGCGACGCTTTCTTTGTTTCACGGCACTCGGTTCGCCACGAACATTTATTCCTGGATACGCCAGGCCTTCTTTCCAAGGAAAAAAGCAACGATGGAGAAGAGGAAGAGGGCCAAACACAATTACCTCGAGCCAAAAATCGACAGGCAGAGACCGTCATTGAAATCTTATTCCGCCCTCCAGTCTAGGCTCTAGCCATCCCTAGTTTTTCATCTTGACCTAATACTTTCCACTGTGCGCACGGTTCTCGTTATTGGACTTTGCTTTTGGGTTCGCTCCTCTCATGTGTTCGAGTGCCTACGCTCCTGCACCTATCGGTACAGTGGCTTGACGCTCCTCTGACTCTGGTCTAGCTGGGATGAGAACTCTCTTCACTTAAAATGAAAAAGCCTTACGGTCTTCTAGAGTCGCCCATTATTGGAGGAGGTCAAGCGCGTAGTTTATCTTGGATTAGGTGAGTAGTACATATATTCGCTAGAGCACCACCACCTTCCGACAAAGATGAGAGGAAAAAAAACTGCATCAGTAAATAAAACATGGAGGGCTTAATAAAGAAGGTGGCCCCCCATGAAAGCAAAGCATTTGCAATCCTTTGTTTTTTTTTTCTTTTTGAATTTCTTCTATTAAGTTCCACGAGCATGGATTTGACCGGTCAATAGAAGTGCACATGCATTCCCACTAGTACAAGGATTCCCGATAGATACGGCTGCATTAAGACAAAAGCATTTCAATTAGGTCAGTTCAACCCCCACCCCCACGAGTTATCTTACTGGATTCGCGCACGAGCAGACATGTTCGGCCAATCGGGGACTGGCTATTTAGTCAAAGTAGCCCTTTTCCCTGGGAGGGGTTAATCAATGTTTCTCTACTTTTTTGTGTTTTTCCTACGAGGTTAAAATTGCATAAAGTGATCTATGTGGTAAACACAGTCAATATCCTAGCGCCGACTATTTCCTAAAAACAATATTCTTTTCTGGAATTTATGTCAAGTGGTCTCGAAACTTAATTGAGTTCTCATATGAATACGTGACGATACAAAGAAGAAATTACCAAAAAAATCCAAAAATTATTATATTTTACTAGTTTAGTTCTAAACTTTTTAATTATGCCAATTGAGTATTTGATTGACGTGGACTCGAACCGTCTCATGTGATGCATTTTTAATAATATTTTAATATTTTTTTAAATTATGCTTTTTCCCTTTTCTTTACTTCTTTTTTGGTTTTTGGAGTGAGGGCATGTACTAGGCAAGGACCATGACACCCTCGCAATGGCCGACAAGGGACCCTCACTCCAAAAGATAATAAAAAATAAACAAAATGGAAGAAAAAACCAAAAACCAAAAAAAGCTATTAATTTTTTTTATTAAAAACATGTCAATATTTGGACTAGTCGTTTTACGTTGGACAACTGACATGCATGTTAATAATTTTCGGTGAAAATTGACTGGATAAGCTCAATTGACAAAATATGAAAAAATTTATGACTCAATTGATACAATATAATAAATAATGATTGAATTAGTAAAAGCATAATAAATTTTAAAAAATTTGATAATTTTCTTTAATATTTATGTATTGTGAATGTTCTCAACCCGTGTGTGATAACTGTAAATTACGTCAAACAATTCACAGTAATTCCTGTCAACCCTTGCATCGCGTCACTCGTCCAAAGCCATGGTTTCCTCCGCCCGGCAGTACTTTGATAAGATTTGTACCTCGGAGCTCGCATCATCATCGACGAGGCATAATGTGATGGTCTGCAGGGAACTATTTATCTCATCAAAGGTGGAAGTACTACGTGCCCACGTGGGTTAAAAGAACACCAGCATTCCTAAAGGTCCACATGCCAACATGTGATCGAAACAAGATGGGGATCATCCCTCGCCGAGCCTCGGCCTTATCGAATTTCCTGTTCTTGTCAGCGTGTGTAAGACTTTGTGCGTCCTTAGATTCATTCACCTAATCAAGAAGACTGCCCGTGGGAGCGAAACAGTAACCCCTTCATCTTCCTCTAGAAGAAAAAAGGAGGTTAACGAGATGATAATTGCCCCTGTAGGCCATTGAAGCTGAGGATGGTCGCTGTTGTCGACCATTAGCTAGTCTTTGGTGGTTGTACCAAGGTTGAAATCGAACACATTCATGCACGAACGAAGGCCTTCACGTTTTCCATCTTTCTGTCTTCATGTGTTAGGCTCGATCTTGGTGAGGATTGATTCTGGATTCGGATCTAGCTTTAGGACTTTCGTGTCATGGGAAACCCTTCTTTTGGTATACGAAAAACCTGTTACTGTGGAATTGTCGATGAATGAGGATGTCACTTTTTCGATATCCCACTATTACCATGGCATCGAAATAAATTTAAAAAAAAAAAAAAGAAAAAAGAATAGACATAACTCTCTCTTCATCATGTAATTACCTAATGTATATACCCTACCTAACCATCCACTTCATTCGCTAGGTAAATAATCGCTCAATTTCTTTTTACAAACTCATCCGTCATCTTGCGCGTTAGTCAACACTAATCATTATCTAATATTGTCGGACAAGAAGAAGGATATCTTACCCTCTAATACTTATCATATTAGCAATAATCAATCCTAGGGTCCACGCATCTCTCTCTCTCTCTCTCTCTCTCTCTCTCCACCTTACCAACCAAGAGCCTCCAAAGTGCTCGTCATCCGATCGCCATTGTCCTCGTTGCTACCAGTTGATATCTGTCTGTCTCTATGAAGTCGAACGTGGAGGAACTCGTGATTAAGCAACCTTAGCCCAGTCGTGGCTCGAGCCCTGCGAGCTCCGTTCACATTTCTCCGCCGATGAGAGAGACGACAAGGGATGGGCAGAGTTGTAGGTGAGCAGTAGGCTGGGAAAGGAGGAGAGGAAGAGATAATAGAGTAAGAAAAAGGAGAAAAATATAGGAGGATAGATTTCAAACATTAAAAACAACATGGTGATATGTCGAGTGATCAAGGAATATAAATACAGGGAAATTTTCAATGAAAAGCCCAATATGAACGCATTTTTTCAAAAGAAACTCCGAATAATCGTTATTTGATATAAAAATATAAAGTGACTATCAATTTCGAATAAGAATCTGAAGTGACTATTTGATTTGAAATAACGATATGAACTTACTGGCCGACAAGCGCATGCTTATTTCACCCGCACTAATAAGGGCATTTTTGTTCGGACTTTTTTTTTTCCCTGTTTTTTCATTGTTCATCTTCTTCATGTTTAGAGACAAGTTGCAAAGTCTCAAGATCACCTCCAAATCACTGCGCTCAATCATTACCTTGGCTAGCTCTTCAAATCTGACCATCCATGGCTGCTGGCACCGAACAGGCTGTCATCTCTGTCTACACTTACAAGCAAATATTTAACTTGTTCCCAAAGCCAACTTCCAATAGAAAACCCTCAACTTTCAATCCAACGACCGCAAGCAGTGAGGCTCCGACAAGAAGAAAAAGACGAAGTTTGAGTGGGTGGCGCCGCCTCACGGCTTTGCACATCAATCGAAAGTAGCAGAAGCAGAAGAGGCTGGAGTCCACTGCAAGTAGGGGTGATCAATTCCGGCTCTCCATTCGCTTTTTTTCCCGCTACTTATGCCATATGTTGTGAAGAAATTTTAGAAAAAAAAAAAAAAAACAGTCACTTTTACTTCTTTTTCTAAGAAACTTAAAAAAAAAAAAAAAAAGTTTATGTAGTCGATCCGTTTTGATTGTCTCTTAGAATCGAGAATCAAACTACCCCTACTCATGGAGGAGTTCGTGACAAACGAAGATTGGCTCAAGCCATGGCCATGAGCAACGACGGCTTGTTCGGCATCCGTGGCCATGGACGCCTAGATCTAAAAAGCTGGCCAAGAAGACCTTGGACGTGGGCTGATGGCCATGGGAGATGAGAAAAAGTGAAAAGAAAAGGATATTTGGACAATTATGCCCTTGGTTGTGCTATCGAAATAATCATCTACTCATTTTGATCGAATGGCGAGTTCAAGTCTTTATTTGAAACAAAATTCATTGAGTTTGTATTGGAAATTTTCTTGTAAATATATAAACTGCAACTTTAGTCCCCCATTTTTAAGTGTATAAAAGGGTGTAAGTTTTGCATAAGTCAAGCCACATAAGAAATAGTTTTGTCTGGCAGCATCACGTATCTTCTCTTTCTGGATCTATCTCATCTTTGTAAAATTTTCTTGTGAGCATCAGAATAAAACATTTAAAGAAAATTTCCTCCCAAGAAACGTCAAATTCAAAAGAACAACTTATCCTTGGAGCGCTGTATCGGGTTAATGTCCAAATTCTAACTTCATTTTTGCAAATTTTACATCATTTACGTGATGACTTATTAAAAATGAAAAATCTATTATCTATTGAAATTTTGAAATTTCGACAATGAAGATCGTAATTAATTTGGCTTAATTTTTCCAATTTCCAATTATGTCTCCTTTCCAAATTTTGGAAAGAGGGTCAAATTTAATAAGCACCAAGGACACGCACCACACCCAACAAAGCTGTTTTGTGTCATATATTATAGATATCTATCAAACATTCAGCCGTCATTAATTTTCATTCACCATTAATTTTTTGGGCTACTTTTTGTGATGACAATTATTTAGGATCTCTCGTTATTAATATCTGAAACATCAACTAATTCTATTTCTGTACTGAATGCAAATGTAATTATTACAGTCGTAAATGTCCCACCCCTGTGAATGATTACTTCAGTAGAGTTCAAATGATGATGTCTATCTATTTTACATCTTTGGAAGTAAATTATTTCTACAAGAGAGTCGACTTTTCTTAGTTTGAGAACTGCACACACTCATGCAACCGAAATGCTCATTCGTGAATGTCAGAATAAGTCTGGGACCCGTCTCTAATTATCTAAAAGGAAAATGACACAAGTAATTCTTAAATTTTGACTTTATACGTAATGTGATTGCTGAAATTTTAATTTATTTAATGAGGTGTATGAAATTAGTCCAATGAATAATATCTCTCTTAACTTTTAATTTGTTAAATATAATCCTTAAACCTTTGGCGAATGTTCAAATTACTTCCTAAACTATACGGAAGAGTTTAATGCTGTCCCTTAATTTAAATTAATGAGATGATGAAATTACCTATTTTCATATAATTCAATGATTAATTTGAATATATACTAAAATTCAAAGATCATATCGAGTAAATTAAAAGTTAATGGATCTCATTGCACATTATATTAAAGTTGGAGAGACTATTTATGTTATTGTCCTTATAGAAAATCTGAACATTATCCAATTTAGATTTGGTATCGATTACGTTTTTGACTTGTGAACCATCTCTTTTTTGCACGGTTGGAGTGCACTTCCTCCAACGCGGCCCATAATTTCCATCTCTAGTACACATTAAGTATGCTATTCTCACGTGCAATGAGTGGCCCCCGTACGAAGTAGACCCTTGTTTTCCGCTGCTTTTCTACACCAGACGGGCCGCGAAGTCGAGTTCTAGACGCGTGAGTGGAGTTAGATAAGCTCGCACTAGTCATGGTTTAAAATAAGCTATTTAATTATCCACTACCTGTTGAAAAAAAAAAGGCGCCCGTGCATTGGAAATGCGAGCTCCTCGCTTTCGGTAGCTTTTTCTCTGTTTAGCTTGGAAAAGGATTATAAAATTGGGGCTTCGGGTGGGAGATAATCGCATAACTTAGTTGATGGCTCGCATCACAATTTGAAACGAATGAGATTCAACCATTATGGAATCTGCTTCGACTTTCTAGCAGCAAAACTATTTAAAAAACCTTAAACTCATTACATTTTCGTCAATTCAACTTTAAACATTTCAATTTTACCAATTGAGTTATAATATTTTTATGTTTTGCTAATTAACTCCAATAAACCAATTTTAACTGAAAATCACTAATGTAGATGCCGATACTATTGTATAAAATGAATGGTATAAACATGGACAATATTTTAAAAATTCGATCATTTCTGTGTTTTTATTTTTACTTTTCTCTTTTTTTTCTTTCTTTTCCTTTTTTTTTTCCTACCTAGTATGGAGAAAGTCAGGGCAGTAAAGCCCTGATGAGGACAAAGCTTGGAAAAAAATATAAAAAAATAAAAAAAGAAGAAAAATTATAAAAAACAAAAAATTATAAAAATTATTTTTGTCAACACTATTAGTACCGTGTAGAATGAACAACTACGTCGGCAATTTCCTATTAAAATTGGTTGAATTGGCATTAATTGACATTATGACATAATTGAAAAAATTAAAATGTTTAGAATGAATTAGTCAAAGTGTAATAGATTTAGAACTTTTGAGGCAATCTTCCCCATCCTGTATCCACATGTCAATGTATCATAACCACCCTAGGCGTAAATATTAGTCAATTTCCTTCTTTTGTTTGGTTCGTCTTTTGGATGTGGCCGTAGTTGCGCGGCTTATCTGCGTTTTGTGCTTTGTTGGTTTCCATTTTCTTCTTCTTTCACCACCCTTCCACTCATTATGCCTCTGTCTCATTATGAGTGTGTGATTTGGTGCCATTTTTGTTGTAAATATTGATTTTAGCTTAATATGATTACCTTTCATAAAAAAAAAATAATAATAATTCAAGTCTTACCAATAGGTGAGAAAAACATATGACCGTTGCCTTGTCTTACACCATGTAGTTAATCGGAACAAGATAACCTTGGGGTTGTCATGATTGTTGGAAAATGACTAAAAGATTTTGATAATGAGAAACCTAAATACGACTATTTAATGAGGTTAGTTTTTTTTTTAATTTTTCCTGAATTTAATCAGGTTAGTTAAGCGTGAAGAAGTTCAAACCAAACCTTACAAAGGCAAAATCCTGATATTACAAGCATTTGAGCCCAATTCTGCCGAGTCAAGAAATCTACCGAAAGAAAGGTCCAGAACCAAAATCTCAGCTCTTCCAAACAGTCAGACAAGATCGCTGGGTACTTCCCGTATATTGACTTGACGACCGTGGAGTTTCTTAATTGGACACCCAAATTACAGAAATGAAGTATGGTATTAGGGTTATTCATGCCAAGAATCACGAACTAATCCGCCCAAATCCGCTCGAGAGATTTTGCGAGATTATATACTCGAAACTTGCCATCAATAGCAGATAATCTCCCATGAATAGAAAATACGCAAATCTCTTGTAAATTAGAGAAAACTGAGGCAAAAGTTACTAGGTCTAGAAATGGTAAAAACAACAAAAATTTAGCCTTTTGAGAGGCTTTTGAGTCTGTACTTTTTGTAAATTTGTAACACTCGATGATAGGTGAAAGACAACGTGCGAAAAAATAAATGTTCAGATTGTTTACGTTTGTCTAGGCGAGAGCTGATGTGCGAATGAATATTTTCATAAAAAATTAAAAGAGACGTGATTAATAATTCAAGGAAAAATTTATTATGCTGTGACTACAAAGTATGAAATCGACTGTCGAAAGATTCAATAGTCACTTAGTGGATAGCGAAAGTAGCTATTGTTGGTCATCAGTTGCTCGACAGAAAATTCTACATTTGTAACATGGCAATATTTATCAGACTAAACTTCCATAGCTCTATAAAAACACCCACGTCAAACCTGTATAATTCTATAGAGACACCGAAATCGAAACTCCATATATCTCGTCTGGAATTTCTGCTACTTATATTACTATTAAACTTTACATGTAAAGTAACATTTTTACCGGAGTTGAGTTTACCAAAATCAATGTGTTTTTCTGGAACAACCGATTGAACCCATCTCATTGCTTATTTAGACCTAACGATTTCTCTTTTCATCGAACGCAAGCATGGCTAGTGCACCAGTCGAACACAGACGTAGTCATCAGTAAGCAGAATTTACAAAATGAAGCCGCACCCAGAATAATTACATCACAAGCATCAGCACCGCTGCCGAATATGCACAAGAAAACAACCTAAAAATCTTCTTCTCGCTCTCTTGCCAAGAAGAAAAATAGAGCACGACAGGCGACCAAAAAACATGGAGAGAGACCAGCATTTCGTTCCCATCAAGGGCAAGCTTGCCGTTTACCAGCAGCGAAGAGGAGCTCGAGATCGTCCGGGGCCTGGAAATATCCGTCCTTGGGAGGACCCCTCTTCTTGCCGCTGCACAACGGCTTCTTCCTCGGCGGCGGAGGCGGCCCCGACGCCGCCGGTATCCTGAACTCGCCGCGCGTCGGCGTCGCGCACCCGTCTCGCTCCATAATCATCATCACCATCCCCTCCTCGCACAGCATCACATCCTCGCTCCCCATCTTCCCTCTAACCAATCAACAAGAAAGAGACAATGCACAGCCGAGGAAAATGGAAAGGAAACTCTAATATCAGAATCTCAGTGGAGTAATGAAGAGGCCAGCAGCGAACGTGGGTTGCGTTTCTGAGAAACTGAGGTGTGAGTTCGTGGAGTTTAAGAAACCGAGTGTTCAAAAAGTGGGGGGAGAGGGGAGGGGTGTGGCGTGTTCTGGAAGTCGGTGGGGGGTTCGTGCGTGGTTGTGGCGGATAAGGCGACAGCTCAGCAGGTGGTGGGGCTAACGTGTTAAACCCCGGAGCGACGTGGGTGGGACACGTGGCGACCCGGAGGCATCGCCTTCCTTGATACGAAACGCGAACCCGCGCCAAAAATTGGGGAGGGGGAAGGGCCGGCAGCGGGAGGGCGGGAAAAGGGCCACTGCCCCTCCCTCCCCCAGCGGTTTGAATGTCGGCCTCTAGTTTTGCCCGTCCAATTAGAAGCCGTTTGTGCAGTTCGACTTCAAATTGAAAGGAGAGCATCATTTCTCTGCAACATTTTGAAATTGAAAATAAATAAATATATATATATATGTATATAATTGTGGTGAGTCAATACCTCACGTGGGGAAATACTGCATGACTTACGGATCCCATAGAATAAAAAAGTGAAATCTCACGACCAAAAAAGAAAAGGAATTTTCAAATGATACAAATTAGTTTGATTTTTTTTTTTTTCTCTAAAATTTTGATAAGTTGTATGGCTTCTTGAGAAATCAAACTTAACAGGTCATGTATAAAACGAAATTCTATTGAATTAATATTTATATATTTTTTGCTTGGAAATTCAATTTTATCGAGGGTACAAAATGGCTATGTTCTATTGAATCAGGAAATATATATATCATTAAAAAATCAGTTTTATCATAAGCACAAAATCATAATGTTTTCGACGAAATCATTTTCTTGATATTATGGCCTTCTCTGTTAAAATACGATTCTAGTGCTGTCGGAAAGATAATGGACCCGATCAATTAGTCATGCCAGTACGAAGTCATGAAGTTCTCTAGAAATGAAGCTTGGGATCGACATTATTCTTCGAAGCACTCGGCATTTTTTTTTCTTGTTTTATATGAAAATAGCTAAAATTGAATGCAAAAGTTTACAACCATAAATCCATTATCCCTATTTTTTCACCCAATAAAACGCGAAGTTGCTCTCTGTGAGGTAATTGATTTGCATGTAGAAAAAAGGAATAATTGGCTTGCAAAGCAATGTCCTTCTTGAAAATGTTATGTTGTGTATTGAATTCAAAGTGAGAGCGTGGCGATCTTTTGATATTTTTAAGTAAAGTAGGGCAGCATTATCAATCATAATATCTATATTAACAATATTAATCATGGTTTTAGAATCAATCTGAATGACGAATTGGTTTTATGAAGTCGAGTCCCAACCACAAAGCTCAGAGTTCTGATTATGACAACGAATTTCGTTTCAAAATAAACCTCTTCGCCAAGTCCTAGGTTACTTTAGAGGCCCCATCAATATTTAGTTTAATCCACCCAAAAGGTAGAGGGTCCCATTTGAATAAAATTAGAGAAGTGCATGACTCACTTAATGTCAAGCGCTCAACATTTTTAGCGTTATGTATTACCCGAATTTTGTTCTTCTGTTGGATCGAGGACGCTTGTTGGGCTTCGAGCTCGGTAGAGCTAAGGGCGTTCTCTATTTTCCCATTTTTTCGACTCTCTGAGTTGTTATAATGGTCTTCGCCCATGTCCGGCCCAATTGCCTAGCTATGCGCTTTTTCTAATTCGCGATTTTCTTTGGTCAGGAATGAAACGTGTCCATCGTCCTGACCCCTTCTTTGCGTGTGGCTAGAGATGTATTAGACAACGTGCGCTGAACATTCCTGACATAACGAAGCTAGCGCTGGCCTGCCACGTTGTCACCGTGCAATAAAGAGATCTTTACCGTATAATAATATAATCAAAGCATATCTCTCAACACCCATCCCTCAACGAGCATCGGCGTAAGGCAAGAATGCGAACATACGATCAAACAAAACTAACGAGAAGCAGTGCCGCGGTAACAAATTAAGCCCTCATGAAATTAGAAATCGAGAACATAGATGAATACATCGTTAAAAAAAGAATAGAAACAGTGTACATCATAATACATACGGTTGAGCTAAGTTTAAAGGTTCACTTAGGTAGGCTCCATTCAGGCCCAAAAAAGGTCTAGCCTCTCCGGCTAGGTCTTCCAACGCCTATCCATGTCTCAAGGAGAGGTGATGGGCTGCTTGGATTCTCTCGATACAAAGTCTCAGGAGTACGGCACCTAACTCCTCTCGCAGCTAATCCAACATTTTTCTTTTCGGATTAGTAGGGAATATGGACCACAGCTAAGCGGGGTCTCTTACCCCTGGACGGTTCTCCTGTCAATCTAGAGGATCCTTGAGCCTTTTAAAGACATGTTGAGATTCAATATTGATTATTTTAGTTAATCATAATATATACGGTTAAGCTAGCAGAAAAAGGCATGGGCTTGAATGACTTTGAAACGCGAGTAAATGAGCTGCCTCCTTATTAGGTCGAACTCCACAAGGGGTATGGAACGCCAGTGCTTCTCGGTTTCGCTTGAAGTCATGCAAAAGAAGTACGCAAGTGAATCGAAACAAAGAGACGTTCGACGAAAACCCTCTCCAAGAATTCGTGAGAACCCTCGGAAAAGTCAAAAGAATCACCGGGGGACTCGTGGGTCGCGGAGATCCAGATCGGCACTCGAATTCTCCGAATATTTACATTACTATTTCCCTTCCTTCGGAAATATCTTCTCGATAGAAGCCAAACGAATGCGGAAAAGAAAAAAAAAAGATTTCCGTGTGGCTAAGCTGAGCTGACAATCACATCCTCGCCTCTCCAAATATCTTCCTTTGCGTCTCCTCCAGCCAAAGGCAAAAAAAAAAAAAAAAAAAAAACTGAGATCCGTATAATAATACCGAATCCCTCCCCCATACCCACACGTGTCGTTCGTCTTTTCAAAGGAGCAGACGCGACTTTCTGCGCGCGAATCGATCCCTGGAGAGTTCCTGGCGACACCTCCGGACGCGATGAGCGGCACGTCGCGGTCGAGAGACCTCCGCCCGTATCATCGACAAGATCCATCCACCTGATGTGTCGGGCACGAAGTCGTCCTTTCTAATTACGCGAATTTAAACCAGGCAGGAGCTGCCAACTTCCCGCGACAACCTTTCAGACCCGACGCAGAACCCCAGAGACGAAAAGGGCAAAAGAGGATTTCAAAGTTCGTGGCTGACGACCCCCCCGACGGCGATGGCGAAGGGGCATTTTCAAAAGTGGGGGGGCACCGCCACCGTCCCGCGACCGCCACGTGCGCCCCAACCCGTTGACAACTGGAGCGAATCCCCCCGCGGCGTGCCCCATTCCCTCCCTCCCTCCCTCCCTCCATCCCGCCCACTGAGCGACCCACACGTACGCCCCCACCCACCACCCGCCGCAGCAATCAAAGCGCATCGGCCATCCCGAGGCGGGGGCGACCACGTGGCGCCATCGGGGCCGCCGCCGTGTCCCCGTCGATCCCTTCGGGCACAGTCCCACTCCGGGGTGAGGGAGAGACGTGACGTACCGGGGCCGGGGGAGGGGGCTCAACACGTGCGCCACGTGCGGGGGGGCACAGGTGTGCGGTACGGACGCCTGCCGGGGGCACACGCGTGGCCTGAGCGGGGCGCGGCACGGACGGACGGACGGACGGAGAGGAGGAGAACTCCGATTTGGGTTGCCGTGCAGGGGCGACTCTTCCGCCCAGTGGCGCCACTGCACTGCACACCTTCAACTGCGATTGCGGGGGTGAGAGCGTGCAGGAGCGTCTTTCTTGCTGTACTTAAAAATCCGCGTTTTTTAATTGATAAATGAAAAAAAATATCTTCCCCCTATAATTAAAAATCGTGATTACTAGTTAAAACATGGGGTCATCTGTATCACAGCCGGCATTTCAACCGCATACTCATATTATGGATAGAGCTAACGGGAGCATGAGGTCATCATGGTTCGAACTAATCTCATTCCGATTCTTGTAAACTGCATTACATGCTTTTTTTCATTTACTAACTGAGGCTATTTGTTTCCGTAATTTTCCTTTTCAAATCACTTATTTCTTTTTAAAATACATTGATGAGCAGCATTTTAGTAAAAAATTGTGTGGAAAAAATTAGAATGAACCCCATGATCTTTTTTTTTAATCTATTGCTGAGTTTTTTTCTTTTTTTAAATGACATGTCGAAATTTTGGACTGACCAATTTTCATTGCATGCGTACAAAATTGTTGTCTAGGGTAATTCCCCCCTTTTACTAGTCAATTGAAGTAAATTGTCAGTACTTTGTCTTAATGCTGTAGTATATATCTTTTATTTTAACATTTTCGTAAAAATGAGTGCTTGTATACAAACAAGGGGAAAAATAGTACAAAGAGCTGTGGCATTTATAGATGGAAAGCCACAGGGGTCAAATGCACTGGGCATCGTACTCCATATTTATAGTAGCTCTAATGCCATGTTAAAGTCAAGTATTTAACAATATAGCTAGCAATAGAGATAATACAAATTACATCTTATATGTAAGCTGCATGGATCTATAGCTTGGAGACCGCATGATTTGCCCTTTCCTCTTTTAAGGTCCAAGTAGATTGTGGATGAAGAAAGGGCTCTAATTTCTTTTGAGAGTTTTTCAAATATCGCATCCCTAGTTACTTGACGGCTCATTGATCGATCATATCAGCACGCCTTCCCTTGATGGGAAATAAAGAAAGTCATTGCACTAATCATTTAGAAATTAGCTGAGTGGACGTGAAAGAAGGCGCTTTGGGAAGATCTAACTTGATGGAAAATAAAGAAATTCATTGCACTCATCATTTAGAAATTAGCCGAGTGGACGCAAAAGAAGGCGCTTTGGGAGAATCTAACGGGAAATTTCTTCAATTGTCTAGGCATCAAGTTCATACTACTATAGAAGAAGGAAACGCCGGGAAAGCTACAGCCCACGGCATAACCAAACAATCGAAAAATCAGCTCCGTGGTTTGATATACCAATGAGAGGTCAAAACGGGGAAGGGCCAGATGAAATCAGTTGCGTAGGAGAAGCGCAAGCGCAATCGTCACCATTTCCATCGTCAATGCTCATCATGGGGTGCCCTCGATCGATGCACCATTCTTGGGTTTTCTTTTGAAAACTTGGAACAGCTGTCCCCGCGAATGGTGAAAGTACGTAGGGTCCGAGGGACAAGCGGGGAATAATTAAGGCGGGGAAAGCCAGGTAAGGCGACAACCTAACCGGTCGTTACGAACGTGAGGCCCAGGCTCGAGTCGAGTCGAGTCGGCACGGAGGGAAGTCAGAGGAGTCCGGTGTTCATTGGTCGGGGCGGGCTGTGCTGACCGGCGACAGTGAAGGTGGGGAGAGGTTGTGGAAAATCTCGACCATGCGATGCCCTCCTCTCTTTTATTTGTGGTTTGTGGAATTTCAGGTAATTCTCTCCCCTGGTTTTGCGAATTAGTAGGCAACGAAAAATCGTGACTCCTTGGGTTGAATTGATAAGATTCCGCATTGACGTTAAGATAAATCAATCAATCATTCACATGGAAAAATCACTTTAGAGCGTGTTTTATTGACTTGTTAAAATTATACTGGAGAATTAATATAAATATCGACACTATTGTTTTGTCGGCAAATTCTCCACGTCCTTACAACACTAGTATTCATTGCAACATCCCTATGGTCGACCGATTTTACTTTCCTGTGAGTTAAATGGCTTTTTATTCTGACATCAAAGTTATAGACGAAATTAAGTTTATTCGTGTTATGAATATATTCTACTCTAAACTTAAATATATATAAGGAAGATAGAATAGATAGTGCTCGATAGTATATCCTTCGCTCGGGAAAATTTCTTTGATTCGAAATTTGCTTCTCCTTCCTAACTCTCAACACTATGCGAGAGGACATTAGATTAATGTCCTCGAGGAATTTTATATATTAGTCAAGGGTATCATGGTTTGAGTTCTCTCACACCTTCATTTGTCTAGTCAGATTCTACTTCATTCTTTCCTGGCCCATGAGCATGCGACGAGTCTCGCCCTCCAAAGCATTTATTAATTGAAGTCTTATGAACAAACGTGTCCCATAAGAATCAATATTTTCATCGTCACAACTCACAAGAGAGGGATGATGACGCGATGGACAAAATCAATTCAATAAGAAAGGGGGAAAATATTAAAAATGGAGCCTTCCGTGCAATCAAAAGCAGCTCGATGTGGCCCAACGAAAGATCTGGTTCGATTTTTCCTTTTCTTAGAACGCCATCGGAATGATCTTAAAAAAAAAGTGAGCCTGGAAAATTATTGGGCCGTCGCCAAAAGCTAAGGGCACTATATCTTCCGAATAATAAAGAGAGCTTTCCAAAGGCAAAAGGATGTGTTGTCACTGCGCTTGTGACGCCTGTCCCTAAAGACTCCTCCAACTCTATATAAATCCAACCCCCACCCCCCACCTCTCTCCACATACTCATTACTCCATACTCCCCGTCTGTCTCTCTGATCAAATCTGTTCAAGTGAACGTTCGCCACCTATTGCAGACGCTCTCTCTCTCTCTCAAGAGTCAAGACCATGCAGCTTCTCTCACCACCTCCCTTCTTCTATTCTCCTTCTTCATCTTCTTGGTCGTCGTCCATGACCTTATCGTTCTCTGCGTCGTCGCCTTCTCTCCTCCTTGTTCCATTTCTACTATCTTATCTTCTCCTTCTCGTGCTGCTCCAATGGCTTCGCCGGAAGGGCAACAGCAAGCGCCGCCTCCTCCTCCCACCGGGCTCCATGGGCTGGCCTTACGTTGGGGAGACCCTCAAGCTTTACACCCAGAACCCCAACGCCTTCTTCTCCATCCGCCAGAAACGGTACCCCCACGCCCCCCCGCGTATGCTTCTTCTTTTCCCGGGAGGAAACTCTTATGCTGTTAGTTTGTGCATGTATGTTCATGTATATCAGGTACGGGGATGTATTCAAGACGCACATACTGGGGTGTCCGTGCGTGATGGTGACGAGCCCGGAGGCGGCGAGGGTGGTGCTGGTGAGCCAGGCGCACCTGTTCAAGCCGACGTATCCGGCGAGCAAAGAGCGAATGATCGGACCGGACGCTATCTTCTTTCACCAAGGGGCGTATCACTCCCGGCTCAAGAAGCTCATTCAGGCCTCGTTCCTTCCGTCTTCCATTAAAGGGTCTGTCTCCGAGATCGAGCGCACCGTCCTCGCGCTCTTGCCTGCTTGGAGAGATCGCTCCGTCATCAACACGTTGCACGAAATGAAGATGGTACGTAACGCAACTTACGTGCGTCGTCTTCCGGTTTTTATTTCCTTTTTCAATTCTCTGCTTCTCTTGGAGGTATTGTAGACGACGATGGCGAAGAAGAATCTCTTCAAAGCTCTTAAACCAGTTTTTGTCTGAACCTGTTCTCATTTATTTATTTTTCATCTTGGGTTGTGCCAGTTTGCTTTCGATGTGGCGATGATTTCGGTCTTCGGAGGCGAAGTGGACCTCGAATTGAAGAGCATCAGACACCTGTATCAACGCCTTACGGAGGGTTACAATTCCATGCCTTTGGATCTTCCCGGAACTCCCTTTCATAAAGCCATGAAGGTGAATTGAAATAATAAAAACAAAAAGAAAAAAAAAATTAACCACATTATTCTCCTAGGAGGAAGAAAATCGAACGGAGCGCTTTCTTTCACGTAACAATTTTCCTGAATCTGCCAGACGGGTGTGGCCCCGTCACTAATATGTGTTCATATACTTTGGTCTTCCAAGTTCCACCGTCCGGTCGAGTGAATAAGACGTGGCGGCAACGAATATTATTAATCATCTAGGGAGAGTTTGCTAATGGCCATGAGAGTTTTTGACCCTTGAGGATGACGGGTTTGCTTGCAGGCAAGAAGTCTCTTGAACGAGACACTGAGGGGGCTGATAGAGAGGAGAAGAAGAGAGAGCGACAAGGGCGAGAATGGAGGCTTGTTGGAGGTCTTGCTGAGGGCCAAAGACCCCAAAATGGACCAGCTCACCGATTCGCAGATAGCCGACAACGTGATTGGTGTCATCTTCGCGGCTCACGACACTACCGCGAGTGTGTTGACGTGGGTACTCAAGTACTTGCACGATAACAGCCATGTGCTCGAAGCTGTGACGGTGAGTTCCCGCTTCATTTTCCTCCCACCTAATACTATTTTTCGTCCAGTAATTCTCGTGTGAGGAGGGGAAAAAGAAAAAGAAAAATGGTTATTGAGAAATCTCTACACCTCTCAACCAATATCTGCTATCAATTCAAGGTGACGTTAGGTCACGGAATCGTTCTCACTTATGTACACCATATATTCGGCTGATTTTTCAAGACGTTTCAAGATTTTTTTGGACATAATTTTCATCCTTTGAACCGAGAGAATCCAGATTTCTGAGGAAATTTGAGCAAATAGGATAACAACGTATGAAGATTCCGCAGATTATACTTAAAAAAAGGGAATATAATTCTCAGCTCTCTACAATTTTTTCCCTAATTTGTTTCTCTTTACCCTGTTTTATGGTTCATATCAAATTATTTCAATAAGAAGGATCCGCCTTGTATAGTGATATCTGTTCCTAAGATAACACAAATAATGGGATGCTTATTGCCGCGTTCTTTTGAAATATATATTTAGTACTAACCTATATGAATAAATGTACCTTTATATGTTTTTCAGAGGGAGCAAGAGGGAATTCGACGCAAATTGGTGGAGTCAAACCGCAGACTTACTTGGGACGACACTAGGCGGATGCCATTGACAAGCCGGGTATAAATCTACCCTAATTTGAGGACATTTACTTTAGAGAAACCTGCGCGGTCAAATATATATCGTGGAAAATAGTCAATACTACAATTTCAAGTGCGTCGTACCTTTAGTTTCAATGAGCGCTTGTGATTAACAACATGGCATGATCAGGTGATTCAAGAGACGTTAAGGACGGCAAGTATACTGTCCTTCACATTTAGAGAAGCGGTGGAGGATGTGGAGCTCGAAGGATATGTGATCCCAAAAGGTTGGAAGGTCCTCCCTCTATTCCGAAGCATCCATCACTGCGAAGATTTCTTCCCTCAGCCCGACAAGTTTGACCCTTCGAGATTTGAGGTGAATAATTTCTCACTGTATTACAACACAGAAAACAAATTCCTTCTCTTTTTTCTTTTCCTGCTACACTACATTGTCTAGGGAGTTGTACATTCATGTCGTGTCGATGACTGCCCCCCCTAATCATTTTCTCCCCGCAATATATGTTGAATTCGGGATGGTGATGTGTCTACTCAATGGAGTCGTAGCGGTATGTCAAGATACCTCCGAACAAGATACTGTGCATCGCGAATGTCATCAAGATTCATCAGTCGGGTCAGAGCATATGAATCCTTCATTGTCTCTGCTTCCGGCAAGGGTTATGACCCTCGGAATTGTCCCTTTCATCAGTATATATGTGGATCTTAAATGAGTATGCTATTTCAAGGGCTGTTGCTCGTGAATCCTATGAAGTATCCCACCATGTGAGTCGCTTTTGTAAGGTAGCAAACCTCGCAGCGAAGATGCTCCCAATTGGAAGAGTGTCCGTGTCATGTCTCCCCCATTGTCTGCATTAAGGCAGTAGTACTAGTTTCGGTTAATGATGGATCGACCGCTTGAGTTTCTACACGTACTCGTTTAAATTTCTTTTTCCTCGACCCCCTGATGATCATGAAAGCGTACCGACTTCATGTTCCTCGGCAAGTACCAAACACCACACTCGTTAGTTGTCGAGCATGTGAATCACACAACTTTTAAGGGTCATGAATTGATCTGAGTACATATCATGTCACATAACGTGGGATTGTGTGCAGGTGCCATTGAGGCCAAACACGTACATGCCGTTCGGGAACGGGGTGCACTCTTGTCCCGGTAGTGAGTTGGCCAAGCTAGAAATGCTCGTCCTCCTTCACCACCTTACCATCTCCTACAGGTTCTTACATTCCTAATTTACTATTGCTCATCATAATTCAGAAGCATGCGTGGATGATACGAATCGCAAATGTTAATAGGATGAAGGTTAGAAAATAAATGACGAGTTAAAGGTTATGGACGCTGCTTTGAAATTAAAAAAAAAACAATTAGGTGATTCATTCTATATTTTGCTATATACAGTCTCTCGGTTTTTATTTTATTTTTTGGTATTTTTATAGATTGGCTTAACGTACGAATTTTGGCAAATGATGGGTCGAGAATTGGTCGCATGTGGAACCATACACGCGTCCTTCATGCACTTCGCAATAGTCAAACGCGACCCTCGTCTCTTTGCATGGGATCCAAAGCCGGCTTTAACTTCGAGACCTTGAAAACTCAGTGATGATTGTATTTGTCATGTCATGCCCCCCCCCTCTTCCTCTCTCTTTCTTTCTTTCTTTCTGTGTTCTAGTTTTTTCCGTTACCAAGCGCAGCCTCAAAAATCACTTTTGTTTTCTTTGGTAGAGACCAAACGATTGCCGTCCTCATTTTTAAATCACATGCTTGGTCAAATTCCCACCATAGCTTTAGCCATCGAGGTCCATTTTCTGGCGCTGCATTCATCCCCCGGTGTAGGTATATCGTGTAAATTTAGGAATTATTATGTTCAGAATCTCTCCTATTCACACTCTCTAAGAAATTTCATTGCAAAGATAAAAATAAATGAAAATTATGCGATTTTTTTTTCTTCTCAAGAATACTGATTTCGAAAGCAACTCTACATATATATGTTAATTTTCCCCCAAAAAATCTGCTCTTTTTTTTTTTTTTTTTACATTATAAGATGAATTGTACATCTCAAATGATCACAAGCACTCAAGTGACAAAGCGGCTCCTATCGGGTACAATATCTGCGAACCCTGTCGTCGACTTAAATTGAGCGGGACCATTCAGCCTCTAATCCAACTGGAGGGTTGAACCTAGCCTCCTTCTCATCATCGTTCGCGGATTCCGACATGGATTCATCTCCTTCATCTCCATAGCCGTCGCAATCGCTTCCGAGTCCCGAAAACTTTCAGGATTTATCGCATTGAAAATGTTAAAGATTTTCTGATCTTCACCGAGCCAATTGCGTATTGGTTTTTAGTACGAGGGGACAAAAATGGACAGCTGTAGCAGTACTTAAGTTTTGTAAGTGCATTGTTGTTCTAAACTCCACCACGCTTGAAGTCCCGACAAAAGGGATGGGGAAGAAAAAATCAAATCTTTAAGCCACGTAGATTGCATCTGCCATTCTCTTTCCATAGGTTTCATCCACGTAAGAGAAAGACGGGCTAATCATGTATCTCATCCTGGTCTTGTTCGGCTCTGCAGGTGGGAGCTCTTGGGAGAGGATGATGGTATTCAGTACGGGCCTTTTCCCGTGCCCAAAGGAGGCCTACCCATCAGAGTCCGACCATGGAACGAGTGGAGGAGGGACCGGAACATCTGATGAAATGCATATGTTCAAAGGTTTATAAGACATGATTCTATCTTTATCCGAACCAGAACCTATGTTAACCCCACCCCCCCCAAATAGCTTTATTTTATTGTAAAATTGGCAAGTTGCAAAGTTTAGGATGATCGCTCTCCCTTCTCTCTTTCTTTGATTGATGTAAAGAACGAAGTTTGTGAGGACAAGATGGGGACGACGACGAATGTTGTTGAACCTCCAAATGCTCAATGGTTGAATGAAAAGGATGCTGCTCATCTTTGTAATCTCTTTTTCTGTGGTCTTCCTTCTCCTATAGCTTTGTGTGTGCTTAGACAACGACTTCTGGCGTCCGACTCGGATTCATATCCAAACGAATTCCGCCCCGAGCATCTCCCTGTACCTGGGATGTAGACTGGGGGTGAATCGTCCACGTTATAGCGCGCTATTCAAGCAGAGTCATTTTAGCCTACGTGGACGACTAACCATGCCCAGTTGGAGATGAATCTAAATGTTCACTGGACCTTCCGAAAAGACTGTGATTCACAAAAGATCAGTAGGAGATGGAGACAGAATATGCGGCAAGGCAACCGCGAAAGAGACTAGCATTGCGGCCTGTAATGTAACTGCCAATCAGTTTCATGGTCAGCATCAGCAACTCAATGTCAAGCATCAAGATTTCTTTCTAATCAAGTGGACCAGTTCATGGTCTATATTTTCTAACCTGTTGAGAAATACTCAAAATTGCCCCTGTTCACTACATTGCCCATCTGTTTTGCTCCTGATACGAGGGCCAGGCTGTGAAAAATCAGGAGAACTGCACTGAATAGGAAAAAATCTCTCTGCCACACCACACAATTGCAGATTGGGTATTATACTCTATCGCCAATTCCTACACCATTCCACAGCTCAATACCAAATTTAGAGTTGCCCTGGGAAAATTTAGCGACTGCTTTTGTATCCTTGATCAACAGAATCCTTGATGGCAAAACAATGGGAGAGTTATCTTGCATACGATTATAAACGTAAAATTTGATCTGAGTGCATCAAGTGACCCATACCACTATGCAGTATGTACATCATGCACGAGTAAGTGGTCACACACCCACCCCCCCAGTGCTTTCAACTGCTGATTCAATCAAGGCTGAAGGGGATATCACCCAACTGTGTGACTGGGAAGCTCATACCCTATAACTAGATAAAAAGCCACTTATCGGTCAAGGATCATGGCCTGAAAAATAATACAAGAAAAGGAGAAAAGGATATACGCATGGAATAACTTGGTCCTACGAGATATGCTGGATTCATATGATCTGATGCAGAGATGATTGGAGTTGATTTGTGAGGTTACTGGGGTGGTGCTGCTATAGGTACTTTAAAATGTATATGTAGAATAATCATGAGGACACTTTCAAGCACATTGCTTTTTTCACGGAGCAAAGCAAACAGAGATATCTCTGAGGCAGATTGGTTGGAAAGGGTGCGATTCAGCACTTACTCTTGAAGGGCGAACTCTGGTTGTTAGTTATGCATTGAGACCATCATACAGTCTACGTGCTTATACAAGTACACAAAGTTGGAAGAAAAAATAGTTTCCATTAAGCAATCTATTTAGCCAAGGACTTTGTGTTATTTTAGATCATGATGGCCTCGATATTCTGTCTTATTTGGCAGGGTAAAACAAAAAGCATTACAGAAAACTTACACTATCCAAGATATTTTTGCTAAAGAATACGAAGAAAACAAACAAAAGGGATAACTAATAAAGATTCAGAAGAGCACAGCACTGCTTCTTGGACTCCATGGACTAGCCATACCCTGAAATTATTTCTAACCCAACATTCAATCATAATGGACAAGCTGCAAGATGATGCCAGACACATACAAAGGAACATTTATATTAGACCCGGATGAAATATAAGTAAAACAATGCAAACAACTTCCTTGGAGATTTGATTGAACTAATTATGTTAAAAGACCGTTACTATTTTGGTGGAGTGCCAAAGATATAATACACAACAGTGACCTCTTTCTGGTATCCGCTGAAAGATCTTCTGTGCACCAATGCAGTTGCTTATACAAGGATATTGACATAGTATTGTTTTGATCTCGATTAAGTAAACACATGCACCTGGAGTAAGTTCTTTTCTGGTTTTTACCATTATATTCTTCTTCAAGGAGAATCCCACAGTAGTACATGACAAATCTTATTGGTTCCCAAGTCTCAACTTCCTTATCTGTAAATATTGCAAGTCTGCAACTAGTATTTTGCCAAATAAAATTTTCCAACTAGCATAAAAAAGTGTATTCCCCTTTGTCAGTTCCTTTCTTTTTTTCATCCTTTCATACAGAGGCCTTTCCTTCTTGCCACCTCATGTCAAAGACCAGTAACTCCTCCCATAAATTCACTACTCCTTGAAGTGATTTGTCAGACCTAAGTTGCACTATTTTTAGAGCTAAGAAGGGAAGTTACTGGATTTTCCTTTTATTCTGCAACTTTCACTTGAGAATAATCACCTTCAATGCCAAGAGTAATGCCAAGCAACACAGTTTCTCATACAAGCATATTTCATCAAATTGAGCTGGAACAACTGGACATTCAGAATAATTACATATCAACAGAGAATATAGAGTTGAAGTCGACATCTGCACTTACAATGCCATCAAGCTGTCCAAAATATTATGGTATCCATAGGCTCTATGAATACGCTCTATGACCGTGAAATAGGCCTTGTGACTAAAGTGAATAACACTCCATAAAATCTTGCTGAAATTGAGATGACTGACAATGTGTGACATAAATTTAAAGTAAGTCAAAGGCATTGACCTTGTAAAAGAACTAAGCAGAAGCAGCAAGAGAAGTTGCAACACAAACGGTTATGTAGAATTGGTGAGAGAAGTTGCAACAGAAACAATTATGACAATTATGATAACTTCAACCTCAAGGTCATAAAATTGATTTCAAGAACTAAATAATTCACAAGAGAGAACTGCAGCATACCCATGCCAACCTAGTATACCAAAGGAATGAATTTGTACTTGACTTTACCAGCATACTCCAAATATCTTTCCCCAAATGTCTCAACCATCACCGCCTCCTCCAGCTTTGCTTTCTGCTGATAATACAACAAGCATACAGCAACTACAAAGAGCAAGCTCAAAGGTGCCCGAAGTGCAATGCAATACGCGGCGAACAGAAGCACTGTAGACGCATAAATGGGATGACGAACCCACCGATATGGCCCAAACTGGACAACTGCAGTCGGCACGACCACCTTCTCTGAATATTTCGCGAGATACAATGTGGAATTGTAATGCATCAAGATAGTTATCAATATCAAGACCCACACCCCTACATTGCTCCATCCACCTGGGATGCGGTGGAGCTCTGGCCCTTCCAAGGCGGCAAGCCAGTGACCAACCATGACCCCAACACAAAATAAGAGGCGCTGCCATTTAGGTGGGTCGATATCCCACTTGGGATCATGTGGGCGAGCATAGTAATCGCCATATAGTCTTCTTCTCACACTGACATTGAAGAAAAAGAAGTAATGGTACACGAAGAAAAACACGAAAGGCCAACCTTCGAGATAACCATTGAAGTGAGCGGGAGGGACAAGGGTGAGCCAAGTAAACGCTGAAGTGACCACAGCAAGCTGCTCAAAGATATTAGCTTCCCCCCGTAAATGCTTGCGGAGACAATATAATCCGTAAATCGCCAGAGCTATGGCCACGATCCAGGGCCAAAACAACCAACTCCAGCTAAAATACATCCAGAAGAAAGGGTTCAACAGCGAGCGGACCGTCCACTTTGCAGCCGCAATTGAAATGGACAGAATCCCAGACAGCTTGACAACATCTATGGGCGTTAACTGAACAATCTTTTCCTTCACCGCATCGAGCGACAAGTTCTGGAAGAGTTCCGTAATGGGGTTTCGAGATTCTGCGGCTGCATTGCTTGAGTACGAACATCTGAGAGGCGGGCACAGATGGGTCCTCGCCCTCTTCGCTGATAATAACGAAACATTCGAGACGCTCGAGTAAAGGAACGAGCTTTGGGAGGAATTGGCGGTCCGGTCGAGGTGAAAACCGCGCACGTGTTCGCCGCAGCGCAGGTGTTTGATGAAATGCCCGCGAGAGCGCGCCCTCTGCAAGTCGAGCCTCGACCCAACTGGGACTGTTCTCGAGTGAAGAAGCACCGAAGCGGCCTCCATGGTTTCTCCTGAGAGGGCAAGGATCTGCCAGCTTCACGGCAAGCTCAACATCGATCCAGCGAAACCATAACCATTTGTGCAGGTGGTGGGAAACGTGAGGGATTTGCAGGTACTGATCAGTTCGGCGAGGGAACTCGAGAAGGTAAATGGGCTTTTTGGCTCGTTGGGGATTTTGGATCGAGCCCTCTCCTCGAGCTGTCCTCATTTTGGAAAGGGGAAGAGCTACACGATAAAAAGCTCATTTATCTTGTTCTTGTCTTGGGCCCAAGGAAGCTACATTTTTCTTTCAATAACAACTTGAGGCGAATCTTATTTTAAATAAAAGCCTAAAGTATCTCATTTCCTAAAATAGAAGTATGGAGTAGATCTTACTTCAAATAAAACATAAAGTACTATTATTTTCTTAAATAAAAACCCGAAGTGGACTCATTTTGTCAAAAAAGGAGATGAAGTGAATTTTGTATTTAATTAAGAACTTGAAATGTCATTATTTTTTTAAATAAAGATTATAAGTGGATCTTATTTCAAATAAGAGTCGAATGGTCATGTTAATGTCAATAAATGGCTTGATTTCAACAACTAGTTAAGGGCATTTCCGTCATTTTAATTTTTAAAAAATTTTCTTTCCTTTTTATGTTTTTTCTATGAATGGCTTGATTTCAACAACGAAGGGGGAGGTGAGTGGGTTGCGACTCCCACGCCCTGCAAGAGCGGGGGCACAAGTGTGAGTGAGTGTAGAGTAGGAATAGAGTAGAGACAACCAAAAAAAAAAAAAAAAAAAAAAAAACTAGTTAAGGGCATTTCTGTCATTTTCTTTTTATTTTCTTTCCTTTTTATGCTTTTTTATATGAAATACGAACTCAAAAAAGAATAAAAAGCTAAAAGAAGAGGAAAAAACAAATAAAAAAAAAGCCTAGGCCACCTATGGCAGTTGCCCTAATGGGGCGGTGGCCACAGGCGGGGGAGGGTCGCTAGCCCTCTTGCTCATATATGTTTCTTTTTTTTTTTTTAAATTTTAGCTTTTTTCTTTTTTTAGTTTTTTTTTTGGAAAGAAAGAAAGAAAATAAAATGGTAAAGGACGAAAATACAGTTGGCCAGTCGGTGCAGTCGGTGAGGTTGAAAGCCCTTCTTTGAGACATATGTGATTATTTTAAATCCTTATTTGAAATAAAGTTAATTTCAAATCCTATATTGAAATTTTCTTCCAAACTTGGGGTTAGTTTTTTTTACCAAAGAGAGAGAAATCGACATATGGCGCTCCCTGGTCGTGGCTTAAAAAGGCAACTATGTGCATTTTGTGGGGATGTCAGTTTCCCACTATTTCCCACTTCCATTGGGAAAACCACGGGCGTCGCCAGAAGGCTTGTCTTGCTCCCCAAGCAGGCAAAAAATTTCTCCTTTGCCAGCGCTGACGACCGCCCATACGTGCCCCTAAACAGGATCGCAAAAAGCACCCGCGACCCAGGACACGCCAAGTTGCCAACCACCTCATTTTATCCATCTCGAAAAATATCACTACCAGTCTCTCCCTGTTCCATCCCCACCAGCGCCAAAAAAAAGGAGAACCAGCTCGCCCCCCTCGTTCATGGAGTCGTCAATGTCCAGCTCCAACTCGACGCCAAACCCTAAATAACTCCTCCGGAACACCCACCCCCCTCAGCTGCTTTCCGAACTAGAGGCGATTCTCCCCGTAAAGGTGCCGCCTTCGCAGATCCACGGCGGCAAGCCCGCGTCGTCCCCGGTGCCCTAGCGATGATTTTCTCAAGGATCGGCCGTTCGCTGTCGAGATCTTCCCGCTCGAGGGTTCGTCGTCGTGCTTCCATTTCTTCCTCTCTTTTCTTCTTCGTTCTTCCCGAGTCGATTCGTTTATTCCCTTTTCGAATGTATTAGATTTTGTCTTCGCGTATTGATTGGCTTCGTTGTCCTCCGGTTGTAGAACGCATTGTGCCCCGGCGGTGTACGATCGGGTCCGTTGAATGGCGCGTCGTTGGGAACGCCGCGCCTGGACGGTGCGCTCGGCGGATTGGATGGGAAGTTAGGGTTTGTCAGGGAATACTTGGCTTCTGCCGGGGCCATCAAGGGGTTCTCCGCTAAATCTTATTTATCCGATCTAAATCGCGTTCTTGCTAATCCCAGAGTCCACCGGTTTTTCTCCAGCGAAGCCCCGAAAAAGAAGAGTAAGTGCATTCTACAGTCGAGAAGTTATTGGTGTTTGCAAGTGTTCGTCTTTGAGAGCTTTTTGGCTTTTGAACTCCGCGAAAATTAGCTAAATAAGTGAGTGGGTTTTATGTTATTGTGATCTCTCATATTTCTGATGTTATTTCGCAGATTATGAGAACTACTATCCAAAGGGAAGGAAGGAAGTTCCAAAAGGAAATGAACAAAAATCAGAATCCAAAGGTAGATTTTTTTTTTGCTCCATGGTACTAATTTCTATGTGTGCATTGAAATCTTTGTTTTGGTCCGCCTTTTTGTCTTTATACCCTTTTCATTGAATTGATATGTCGAGTGGTTTCATTCCAATAATCAGTTATATAGAATTTTACATTTCAGGTGACCGTTCACTGTCGATCTTTGCTTCATCATTTGTTGTTTGATGAACAATCGCCTGGCACTTAACTAGAGTATGTGGTCATGCTGGATTGCTTACATATAAGCCACATTCTGTAGTTTAAAGTTGGTCTTTCTGTCTGGTGCAACATTGGATTTGTTTCCTTGTATCCTGTACATATGTCTTGCGTGAAGTTTTTGTCTCACTTGGGAGGGTGTTGATGTGAAAGTTTAGGGGATTAGTTCTAGCTTGTCAGGACTTAACAAACTGTTTAACGAGTGTGCTAAAGACATAATGTTGGTGGCTGCTCGTCTTCTAGGAGTTGTTCTCCTAGACCATTATTTTAGTTGGACAATTCCCTTCCTGCTTGTACCCTTAAACACTGTTATGGGAAAGTACCTATATCATGGGTAGAGACTGAGGCCCTTTTGGCTAAATTGGTTGAGATTGAGGAGTCGTTCTAAGATGGACCTGAAGAATGGTAACTTCTTGTTGTAATCTGTAAATGATCCGTGGATGGATGTATTTCACAATAGTATTCTACGGAGTAGCTAGGAGACATGGAAAGACTGTATTATTGAATGAACAGAAGTAATTGCAGTAGGATGAAATTTGGTTGAGTGAAGAAATGAGTTCGTTTATGTAGGCAATTTTCGAACCAGATTGTTCCTTCTTATCTGAAATAGGAATTGCATGTTTGTTGTTTGCCCTTCAGTTGGTTTTCCTTACAATACTAACATACACGTGAGTTTAGATGCAAAGATGGATATATGGATTGCAAAGTGAATTATATGCACACTCTCATGCACTGCGTTGTAGTTCTTTCCAGCTTTCCACTCAAATAAATCTATGTAAGGCAGTTCCCTTAAATTTTTTACCCAATTTTCAGGGGATTCGAATACAGATGATAATCAGGAGACTTTCATGAAGCAGTTCCAGAATTTGATCACGCCCTTGGTCGTTATTGGACTGTTCCTTTCCTCCTTTTCTTTTGGTCCTCGTGAACAACAGCAGGTAGATCTGCTAATGAGCTGGCTGATTTATTTTTATTTATATATTTTTTTGCCATAATGAGCATGCTTAGGTTCTTCTTCGCCTTTTTTTTTCCATGTTCATATTATGCTGGTTGGACTGTGATCTTTTTCTGATTGGGTTCACATATGCAATCTCCTCATTACAGCAGTGCAATCACGATCGAGTCATCTACAGACCAGAGATTTAGCCTGTTTTCTTATTCTCGTGTTTGTTGAAAATCTAAATTGCAGATTAGCTTTCAAGAGTTCAAAAACAAGCTTCTGGAACCAGGCTTGGTGGACCATATAGTTGTTTCTAACAAATCTGTAGCAAAAGTGTTCGTAAGAAATTCACCATCAAGTCAAACAATTGATGAGGTCAGCGACGGACCCAAGAGCGGCAATGGCAATGTTGCGAGAGGGCATGGAGGTCAGTATAAGTACTACTTCAATATCGGAAGTGTTGAATCTTTTGAAGAGAAATTGGAGGAAGCCCAAGAAGCATTAGGCGTTGACCCCCATGATTACGTTCCTGTCACTTATGTCTCTGAGATGCTCTGGTACCAAGAGATATTGAGATTTGCACCGACTCTCCTGCTTTTGGGATCCCTCTTGTACATGGGGCGGAGAATGCAAGGCGGCCTTGGTGTTGGTGGCGGTAGTGGGAGGGGTGCTCGGGGTATATTTAACATCGGAAAGGCTCATGTTACTAAAGTGGATAAAAATGCCAAGAACAAGGTCAGTTCTAAATGAAATAGTCGCCTTGCTTTCATGCTGTATCCTTTTCCTCTTTCTCCATTTTATTGTGGAAGGGTAAAGATGTTTAAACCAGAAAATTTGCATTCTGTTTCAATTCTGACTAGGTATTCTTTAAAGACGTCGCCGGCTGTGATGAAGCTAAGCAAGAAATTATGGAGTTTGTACATTTTCTCAAGAATCCGAAGAAATATGAAGAATTGGGAGCAAAGATTCCGAAAGGCGCCCTTCTTGTTGGTCCTCCAGGTACAGGGAAGACTCTTTTAGCGAAAGCAACTGCTGGAGAGTCTGGCGTGCCGTTCCTTTCTATATCAGGTTCCGATTTCATGGAGATGTTTGTTGGTGTTGGGCCTTCAAGAGTGAGAAACTTATTTCAAGAAGCAAGACAGTGTGCTCCTAGCATAATATTTATTGATGAAATTGATGCAATTGGTCGAGCGAGAGGACGTGGAGGTTTTTCAGGTGCCAATGATGAGCGTGAGAGCACACTTAACCAGTTGCTTGTAGAAATGGATGGCTTTGGTACCACCTCAGGGATAGTCGTGCTTGCTGGCACGAATAGGCCTGACATCTTGGACAAAGCCTTGTTGAGGCCTGGTCGATTCGATAGGCAAATCTCCATCGATAAACCTGATATCAAAGGCCGTGAACAAATATTCCAGATATACCTGACAAAGATTAAGCTTGATCATGAACCTTTGTATTATTCACAAAGGCTTGCAGCCCTTACACCTGGATTTGCTGGAGCGGACATAGCTAATGTTTGTAATGAAGCTGCTCTCATTGCTGCCAGGAACGAGTCAACTGTGGTCACCATGGACCATTTTGAAGCAGCTATAGATAGGATTATAGGTGGTTTGGAGAAGAAGAACAGGGTAAAGTAGCTTCTCTCTCTTCCACTCCATCATGCTGGTTCTTGGTCTCTTCTTATTTTTTCTATTTCAGCAACACTGTTCTCTTGCACACATGTTTTTTGTTTCTAGGATCCTCTCTCCCAACGACCTAACTAAGAATTCCATATTGTCTTTGGCTGGCTTGCTGTGCTGACTGCTTATTGAATGGAAACCATCATAGCTTTTTTTCTCTGATGATTGAGATGGGTGTGTTAGTAGGTTGTTCCAACTGATGCTTTTTGGTCTTAGCATTTTCGTATTCTTTTCACTCATCTTCTCACGTGGTCATTGGTTGAAAGTAAAGCTAGAAAATTATTTTGATAAGTGTCACCGAACAGCGAGCTTGTGCTTCAGTTATTGATGCTTGTCTTTACACACGATTTTTATGCTGTTCACAATCTTGCCATTTAGTATCACAAATAGTGAGAACGTCTTTCTCTTGGCAAATTCTTTGATCCTTGATCTTATGGGTTTAGTTGCTTTTGGCATGGAGTGATGTGAATATGATTTCAAATATTGACTTTGTGATTTGGACATGTATAAAAGGAGATAAATCAATCTAAACTTTGGTTTTCGAGCAGGTAATAAGCAAACTAGAGCGTCGCACAGTTGCATATCATGAGTCAGGTCATGCTGTGGCTGGTTGGTTCTTGGAGCATACGGAGCCTTTACTGAAAGTGACAATAGTCCCTCGCGGCACTGCTGCTCTAGGATTTGCCCAATATGTGCCTAATGAGAATCTTCTCATGACCAAGGAGCAGCTTTTCGACATGACATGTATGACCCTTGGTGGACGAGCAGCTGAACAGGTGATATATGGAACTTCATATTTGTCCTTCACTTTATGGATAGCAGAAATGCATTAAATTTTTTCTTTCCATCTTTGCCCGTTGAATTGATGAAGATCAACGAGGCAAATATGTTCTTGTAAGGTTCTAATCTTTAGACCTTGATGCTGTTGAGTTGAATATTCATGTAATTTGCAGGTTTTGTTGGGTAAAATATCAACGGGAGCTCAAAATGACTTGGAGAAGGTGACGAAAATGACCTATGCCCAGGTAGCAATATATGGCTTCAGCGACAAGGTGGGACTCCTCTCCTTTCCTCAGAGAGAAGATGGATTTGAGATGAGCAAGCCCTACAGCAGCAAGACTGCAGCAATTATTGATGTTGAGGTGCGTGAGTGGGTAAACAAGGCATATGAGCGTACATTGGAGGTAATAACGGAGCACAAAGAGCATGTTGCTCAGATTGCTGAGCTGTTGCTCGAAAAGGAAGTTCTTCATCAGGAAGATTTGCTCCGCGTTTTAGGCGAGCGACCATTTAAATCGGGCGAAATGACCAATTATGACAGATATAAGCTAGGGTTTCAAGAGGAAGAAAAGAGTACAGAGACTCCAGAGACTCCTGCAGTGGAGGATGACGAATCGCCTCCTCCTTTGGATCCACAGGTAGTCCCAACTTAGTTCTCAGGAATTCTAGCTGAGACTATTTTTGTAAATGATTTGGATCGTTTCCCCGAAGTCCTTGCTGGACCAAAAAGAGAAAAACAAAGCTGTACATCGCATTTCAGTGTTCTATATTTATCTTCTGAAATAATTCCGAAAGAAATTTGAGATTGCATTTCCATATTGTTGCGGTATTGAATTCTTTCATCGTCTTTACATGCCACCAAGCGCATTATCATCTCACGTGGAATTCAGTTCTACGAATCAAGTCCACGTGACATGGACAGAGGAGGCAAATATGAGTTTATCCTCATGAGAAGTGGGTACTTCATGATGGTTTCAGGGAAAGGCGAGATCTCGTACGTGTAATTACCAATTCATTCGTTTTGATAACAGATGCTGATGGCGTCCCCTTCGTCATTTGGTTGTGACGATCCTTGATGTGGTGGTTCAGGCTGCATGAAGTGACCTTCTTTGACATTTTCGCTCGGGTGGGAGAGGTGTAAGGGACATTGTCCCACACGCTGTAGCGCACCCTATTTTCATCTTCTGCCTCAACAAAAGCTTTCTGAGAAACTTGAAATTGCATTTAGTCGGTGGTGTCCCTGGCCGATTTCCGACCCAGTAAAAAATTGACTAAGAAGGAAAGCGATAAAATGATCCTTCAACCTCCCCACATTTCCATGAAAGGGCACGAAGATAGAGTCCAACACAGGCGTGGTATACATCATGGCGGACGCCTAATCACAGCGGCGAAAGAAAAATCGAATGTAATTTGCACCTTTGTACTCTGTTATCGAAAGGAAGCATAAGAGTATGTCGTTGCACGTTGCGAAGCCCATGCTAACTTTTTAAGCAGGAGAAAATTGCCGGCGCATGCTCAAGTACATGCAATGATTTCGCTTGTCGTAAGGTTCGAGTATTTATTCACAAATTAAAAAAAGATAACTAAATAAAAAATTCAGAAGCAAGCAAAGCCGGCAGTCTCTCTTCGGTCAGGGCCCCGAGAGTCAACTAATTCTCAGATATACATTGAGACTGAAGAAAGAAACCTAGTTTGATGCGCATATTCACATCGAGGGTTATCCGCATCCCACTGGTTGAGCTATATTAAACTCGTTCCTCCATTACCCACCTAAATATCCCTCACTAATGGAATAAATATCTCGCGTTCGTAATGACTTGCATATGTGAAGATGTAGGTGGCATGCGGATTGTCAACTAATCTTTCCCTTCGTGTGATAATACAACTCGGAATTGAATAAAGGGTATTTGGTGACTATCCCCGTGAGGAAATGCTTTTCAATCATATTTGAAAATGCCTAAAAAAACTTTCTAATCCTTTTTTTTTTTGTGTGGTTGCTTGATATATTTTATAAAGGTAATTGTTAATAGGATTAATTACTACGAAAATCCCGAGTTAAAAAACCTCAAATTGATATATCTATGGCAAATTTTCTCGAAATTAATTTTTTGACCTCAAGAAACTTTAAACCAATAAAATTTATGATAAATTTACCTTTCGTTAGTTTGGTTGCAAGATCAAACAATCCAATAATAAAATAGATAAAATAAAATAGATTGTACAATAAATTTTCGTAGTCTATAAAGATAACAACGACAAATTTCACTATAATTCATGTGATATAACATAGATTATAACTACATTTGAATCACTTAAACACTCTTGGTGTTTCCTAAGTTCCAATGACATCAAATAACACATGTAGTGTTTTACCCCATAATTCCTTACTAAGTAATCTCTTAATCTAACAAAAGAATTATATACAAATTCTTATTATAAGAATTTAATTAGCTATAAACACTTGTATTCTTCTTCGATTCCATGCATGAAGGATGATGCCCAGGATATAATTATCACGAATTTCCCTCTATCAAGCCACGGGTAACACTGACGCACATCAACAATAGCCGCTTTAGGAGCCCACGATAGAACATATTTATAGATGCCCAAGGGTTGACCGAGTCAAAATCCAACTCAAAGTCCAGGGTTGACTTTTAAAATTTAACCATTATCTCCGGCGCTGGACTTCCCTTTTTCAAGTTGTGAAGTCCATGAAAAATGACCACCAAGGAGGAAATTTCTTTGCCAAAAGATATTCACAATTTGGTCCAATTTCAAATACATATTGGTCTTTTCAACTTCGGTGGTGGCTGAAAACTCCAACACATGCTCAGAAACCAAATTCCCAAGACTTGATTTCTCATTAATTTTATTTCCAAACTTCAAATTTTTTTACTTTAGACTCAAATTCAAAATATATTTTAATAATCTCTATTTTGGCTCGATGTTTACGCTAAGTCACAATCATTTCACTGAAAATTCAAATTCTACTTTTACTTTCTTATAGCCCCCGTGGATTCAACCGCCATGTATATTTTCCAAATCCAAACCCACTTGAATTTCACCAAAATCGAGGACCTCATTAGAATATCAATTTCACATGCACCTTTGACTACTTATCTTTTGACACAACCTCATCTACCACAGGTAAAGTAAAGTCATTGTTGTATCCATACCTATTAAGAGATTGAACACGTAACGTATAATAATTGTTCCCTCTACAAACTCCATTTTGCCATGAACACTATTTATGTCAATTACTCTGTCAGTACTAGCTACCTCAAGAGTTTCTAGTTGCAACTCCATCGCTCAAATCCGCATAAACATTGTTAATAACACTCCCCCTCAAATTACTGTAGACTCATTAAATGTACTTTCTCCATTGATAACATGTGAATTTAATTTCGAAAATCATAACTTATATTCCCGCTCACCTTGTGCATAACTCAGGAACATGCACTTTATTAGCCTTCTATCGAGCTTATCATCACTAAATTAAATATAATATGAACAACCAAGTATTCTAGGAATAGAATAATCAACAATGTTGCCTAACTATACTTTTTTAGGAGTCTAACATCTAATCGCAGTTGATGACGATCTATTTATCAGGTAGCTTGCCCATCTAACCACATCTACCATGAATCTTCTACTTTTACCAATACTAGAGAGCATTTTATGGGTTGTCTCTAATAACGTTCTGCTTATTAATTTTGTAATATGTCGTGGTTCATTGGCATTAGTACGATATTTCACCATGCCTTCCTTAACACAGAATTCCTATAATAATTTCAAACAAAACTCTATACTACTATTAGTTTGCATATGCTTGATCATCTTAATAGTCTTATTTTTTTTTTTTTTATCATAACTCTCAACTGCTTGATCTTGACAACAATATTGAATTTGTGCCCAAGCATAAATACCCATGTCTTCCTTTAGTAATCATCTACAATTGTCAGCATAAATCTAGCACTCTTCATCGTGATAATCTGCGAACATTCAAGTGAATTAACTCTACAGTTTCCATGGATTCTTTGATTGTATACTGAATTGCACTTTCCGCCGTAGATTTAAATCATAACACATGTATAAATTCAATTCGTTAGCAACATAACCGCATAGCAAATTTATTTCACTTAAAACCTTTAGACTTCTCCTCATTAAAGTGCCCAAAACGCATATGCTATAACTTAGACTCTAGAATAGATGCATCTAATGTCTTTGCAGTGAAATCCATCACCATTTTACCTTAAAGTTCATACATGCCATTACACTTGATTCATCTCATTATTACCAAAATATCTTGAATAATTTTCAGAACTCCACATTCTAAAATGTAACAACATCTAGCTGAATCTAGGGCTCTCAAGGAAATTAGGTTTTTCCTCAACTTTGAAATACATCCTACTCCATTCAATATTTTTACAATACTATCATGCATTATGATTTTAATATCGCCAACATCTACAAGATTGCACTCTACGGTGTTCCCCAATTTGACTTTACCATTATATATACATATATATATATATATATATTTTTTTTTTTTTTTTTGGTAAAGGTAAGTATAATAAGAAAAGCTTAATCTAGATGTACAAAAAATTAGCGCCAAAACAACCACTTAAAGAGACGACAAGTCAGGATGAGAGGAGGGGTGCCGATGCAAAAGAAAAACACCCGAAGAAGAAAATGGGAAGAACGACAACAAAAACAAGAGCAAAAGAAGTTTATCAAGGCTAGGGGGCGCAAATGCGCTACTCAAGAGACCCGAAAATGGAGGAATGAAGACCCCAACATCGCTGGAACCTCCTATTCCTAGGGTTGTTTGCAACATTGCTGAAGGTGAGCGCCTTGTCCTTGACCACTTTGATGAGATGATTCTTCAAAGGCGGCAACTCCAAGGTCCCCCCGAAAGATGATGCTATTGCGCTTCTTCCATATCAAGTAGCACATGGCACCAAAGGAAAACTGTGCTAAGCAGTGAACAAAATCCTTGCCATGAAGAAATTGCAGGGCCCAAGTGAGGTTGTCAGACCAAGATCTGTTTCTCCACGGGAGATTACATCTCGCGGCCTAAAAAAAAGCGAGACTAGCCGAGATGCGGCAATCAAAGAACAGGCGATCAATAGAATCCGGTCTATCATTACAAAAAGCACAAAGCCCACTGTTTATTATACCACGAGATAAGAGGAGAACCTGGGTGGGTAAGCGATTCCGAATAATAAGCCAAAGTATGAATTGGAACCTTGGAGCAATAAAATCATTCCATATGAGCGAAGCCCAAGGAACACGATCCTTCTTCCTCCTAATAACATCCCACGCTGAAGCTACCGTAAAGGCACCAGGAGAGCTCCCACGCTAGGTAAACCTATCCGGGGAACGAGAGAGGACCGGAAGAGAATAGTCACCATCTTCCAATAAAGTCCTAAGCACACCACCATAGGGGGCATATAAATCCGCAAGGGTTGCATGCTTGGAAAAAGCCGAATTGTCAATGAAAGAGTCCAAAAGGAATAAGTTTAGAGGGCCTCTCGGGTGCCAATTATCGAACCATAAAGACACAGAGGAACCATCTCCAACCTTCCATAAGAAATAAAGCCGAAACTCCCGCCTCAATTGCATGATTTTCTTCCAGGACCAAGAACAGACTGAAGGAATGTAGGAGATCAAAAAATTATGCTTCTTTAAGAAGGTGGAGTGAATCCACATACACCACGACGATTTCTTATCTGTGAAAAGAATCCAAATATACTTGAGCATCGCAGCTTTGTTGTAATCACGCAGCCTGCGGATACCCAAGCCTCCCTCAACCTTAGGGAGACATACTTGCTCCCAAGACACTTTCGCCCCCCCTTGGCCAAGAGAGGGACATTTCCAAAGAAATTGCCTTAAGATTTGTTCAATGTGATCGAGCACTGAACACAGGAGAATAAACATACTGGCCCAATAACTTTGGATGGAATGAAGGACTGATTTTATAAGTTGTAGTCTACCAGCAAAGGAAAGAAACCGCTGGGCCCAAGATTGGACCCTGGCCGTGATACGGTTCACAAGCGTGACACAATCCGTCTTGGCAAGCCTTGAAGTAATGATTGGTACCCCTAAATACCTCACCAGAAGCTTACCTTCCTGGAAACCAAACGCCATAAGGATATAATTCCGAATAGTAGGGGATCCATCAGCAAGGAAAACTTCGTTTTTACTTGTATTGGGCCGTAACCCACTCCAAGAGGAAAAAATGTTAAGGCCCCTTTAAGTAAGGCGACTGAGTGCCAGTCTGCCTGACAAAATAAGAAGACATCGTCTGCAAAAAATAGATAGGATAAGTTTAGGGTTTTGCACCTCCAGTAATACTTGAAATCAAGTTGAGAGGCGCGGGAGCTGAGGATCCCAGAAAAAACCTCCATCACCAATGTGAAGAGATAAGGCGACATAGGATCCCCTTGTCGTAGGCCTCGGCCACTAGAGAAGAAACTGTGATGTTCTCCATTAATGGATATGGAGTACTTAGACATCCGCACGCATATCATAATAAGCTGAATCATCCAGGGAGGAAAACCAAAAGCCGACAGTGTTAGCTCAAGAAAATCCCAATCCACCATGTCATATGCTTTTTGGAAATCAACCTTTATCGCACACTTAGGCAAGTGAGGGTCGAGGTGGAAACCTGCAAAGAGCTCTTGGGCGAATAGAATATTATCATTTATCCTCCTACCCTTCACAAAAGCATTTTGGGAGGGGCTAATCAAGTCCCGAAGCACAGCAGCCAACCGATTGGCAAGGATCTTAGTAATGACTTTATATATAGTATTGCAGCAGGCTATGGGCCTAAAGTCAGATACTGCACAAGCATTAAGGATTTTGGGCATCAAAGTAAGGATAATGTTGTTCACCTCATGCAACAATTTTCCGGAACAAAAGAAATCCTTAATCACATCAACTATTGACGAGCCTACAATCTCCCAAGAATTCTTGAAGAACTCAACAGTAAAGCCGTCAGGGCCAGGAGCCTTGCCTCTCGCAAGGGAGAAAAGTGTGTCACAAATCTCAAAATCGAGTATCGACCGAGACAGAACACTAACCTGGGCATCAGTAAGAGGACGCCTTATGAAAGCCTGAAGCTCTAGCAATGACGGCTTCACAAGGACAGTCTGAGGTGAGAAAAGATCAGTGAAGTAAGAAACAAACACTTGTTGCACGCCAGCTGGATTGGAGACCAATAAACCGGAAGAGTCCTTGACGGATAAAATTCTATTCTGTAGCTGTCTTCTAGTGATAGAGTGGTTGGAAGAATTTTGTTTTCTTGTCCTATTCCTGAAGCCAACGAATCCTAGATTTTTGTCTATAAAAAGACTTCTCTTGATTTCGAAGATCAACAAAACACTGACGTAGTTCTTTTTCGAGCTCAGCCAGATTAATACTAGTTGGGTCTTGTTGGAGGGCATGCTGAGTAGTCTTCAAAGCAATTCTTACTTCATTCGTTTTAACTGAGATATCCGAGAAAGACTCTCTATTAAGTTGCTTAAGGCGGCTTTTTAGGGCCTTTAACTTGCTAACAAGTCTGAACATAAGGACGCCGACTCTAGGGAATCTCAAACTTGCTTGACCAAGGAATCAAAATTCAGATGCTTCATCCAGAAGTGGAAGAACTTGAAAGGCTTCTTTGTATGGGTCGGTTGTAATACTTTGACCACCATTGGGGTGTGATCGGAAATATCCGGATTCAAGAAAGAAGCTTCAGAGTAAGAGAAGTCTAGTGTCTACCTTGAGTTCACTAAGACTCGATCGATTTTTCTTTGCTTTCGATTCACCCCAATTGAGGTGGACCAGGTATATCGAAGACCAACGTATTTGAGATCCTTCAACTCCGTTTGGGCCAAGCAATCCCAGAACTCATCAAAGTAAGGAATCTAGGTATCAGAGCCGCCCATCCGGTCAGTTGGATCCTTGATAGCATTAAAATCTCCCGCCACCAACCAAGGCGAGTCCTGCAAAATATTATTCATTTGGACAAGGTCCGAACAAAGGGGTCGCCGACGCAAAAATGTGTGCTCGCCATATATAGGAGAAATAAAGCAGCCCACATTCATAGATAAAGAAGTAAGGTGACCATGGATTGCTTGAGCATTAGCCGGGGTTATATCAAAATTGACCAAGGTAGGATTCCATCCAACCCAAATCCTACCACGTGGAGCATAACTATAATTCGACACCCAACTCCAGCCAGTCAAAAGGTTTCTAGAAATGGACTGGAAAAGGGGCTCCGGGACTTTAGTCTCAATGATGCCAACAAAACAGAGATTATTAGAAGAAACCCAATTCCTTATCTCGGCCCTCCTCATGGGACCCATAAGTCCCCGAATATTCCAAAAACCAACATACATCCAAAAAAATGGGAGGGAGAACTTATCTCTTCTTACTTGGCCCACATTGATTAGGAACCGATGTGGGCATAGCAGAAGGGTGGGGGCCCGGGTAAGTAGACAACATTTTGTCTTGAATGGATACCAGCTTTGAAGGGTCAGGCAGGGCGGTCGGAGGAGAGGGGCAGGATAGGAGGTCGTCCGCTTCGGATAAGCTGTACTCATCATTCTCCAGGCCACCAGCTAAGTCTCCTTATCTCAGCCGAGCAGAAGAAGTACCAGGAAGTTCTAACCTACCTACAATTTGAAGAGAATGACCACTACTCGTCTTCGGAGCAGTCACTGATTGGTGAGTCTTCCCTGAACAATCAGAAGGAGGAGCTTTCACTGGGGCCAAGGCCTGAGGCTTGACGGAATGAGCGGGAGGCGGGGCCTTCACTGGTACAGGATTTTTCAGCTTCAAGGCCTGAGTACCACCGCTTGGAGGAGGTAGACCAGCAACATTCTTAGACGGGATGGTCTTTTCCTTCTTCCCCTTAACCCGTTTCCATCTCGAGTCCACATCCGCAGGAGGTTGGGAAGCTTGAGGTTCTGGGGTAGGAACAACTGTAGGGGGTTCCGTTACAGTCATATGAGACGCCTGTCCTCGTCCATTAACTGAGCTATCACTCCTAAGCTGTGAATGAGGCTGAGGTGGATCACTCCTCCCACCTAGAAGTTGGTTCGGAATCAAGGTAACCGCTTGGGGATTACCAGATGCAACAGCAGATGGAGCACGAACTTACTGAACCGCCGCTTCAGACGACTCCTGGGTCAGGGGGTCTGAACATGTGTGGCCAAACGTGCCACAAGCAGGGCAGGCACTAGGCCTCCATTCATATTCGACATTGACAAAACTTGTTTTCCCATGATATGATATCTCCATAGCTTCACAACAAGGCTGCTTAGCTGAGATTTCGACACATACACGAGCAAATACCAGCATGTTTTTCTCCTCTGTTCTCAAATCAACATATAAAGGCTTGCCCACTACACTGGCCATTGCACTTATGCCTTGGGCTGACCAAAACGTAGCAGGGAGCTTCTTCAAACGGATCCACATAGGGATTACCGACTGGTCTTCCTCTCTGATCTCTAGGGACGGCTTCCACTATTGCAAGATTAGGGGAATTCTCGCTATTATGATAGGCCCACCTTCAAGCACCTTCCTATGATAGTCTACATCAGGAACCCGAAAGAAGTAGCATCCCTGACCGTTCGACATTACCTCCAGCACTTTGGGGCCCCAAGCATTCTTGATGGATGATTCCACCAACTTAAATGGAAGCTTCCTTCCGACAAAATACCCTACCAGACATTCAAAGAACTTGGGATCAACAACATCCAAAAATCGCATCCGATAGCTCAACAATAGGTCTGTTGTTGATGATGGTAAGTGGGATGAACTCCAAGTCGAAGCCTTTGGTGGCTATTTTGGCCACACTGGCCCAAGAGCGAGGCTGAGGGGGTCTAGACTCCCTTCTTTGTTGGTCTCTCCTTTATGGTCTCTTTGAAGCGAACCTAGCCCTACTTCTGCCACGACGCTTCTCAAGAGCTTGCGCGGAAGGGGCAACTCGGTTGGCCTATTAAGAGGATCCTCAAGTGGGCTATCATGAGGATGGGAAGAGGGAACACGTCCCCTTGAAGTGCCAACATCATACTGCACCGATTGAGGCTGGCCAATCGCACCAGGGGTGGATGTGGCCATTTGTCGAACACTTGGTGGGCAGGCGAAGCACTTATCCAAGAAAGCCCATTAGAGTAATACGAACCTGGCCAATATTCAGATGAATAAAATGGACCAATGAGGAGCCCAAGCTTGCGCAGGAACAGCCCATACACCAGCACAGACACAGCAGAAATTTTGAATCGCAGCAACAGTATAGAGCTTCGTTCAACCAATCGAAGGATGAGCTTACAGATCAACAGATGAGGAGGCACTTAGACAGAAGCTAGGGGGATGAAGGATGACCTATCCTTCCATAGCTCAGGTCCAACAAATGGTGGAAGCTCCACATCGAGCTCGATCCAGTGTTCGCGGAACAGCTGCACTAGTCTGCCTAGGGCAAGCTAGATCTTGAAATGTAAGAAAGATATGAGGAAACCACTCGGTGGGAATGTAGAGGCAGGTTAGAATAGCCTATCATTCGAAAAACAACCAAAATGGGCTCCCGAATCACCGGGAACAAGCTTCACACCAGAACGTGAACACTGTAAATATCGCCTGGATGGAGAGAGCTCTGTGAACAGTACCCGCGTACATCACTGTTTGCTCACCATTATTTATATATTGATAAGTAGTAAATTAATTTTTATCTGGTGTTGCATGAGAAGAATAATTATAATTCATAATATATCCATCAAACGATTAATAATCAATGATAGACAAGATAAAATTAGTACCATCCAAATCACCAAAAGCTACAGTTGCAAGATTATCTACAGACTTAACTGCAATTTCCTGACACTTCTCGTTTTTCCTTCCAAGGTCCCATTTTTAGCACAGTTCCAATAGACAACATCACCGGTTCTAGATTGATTATATCTGTTCATGTCTATACTATTCTTTCTAACACAAGTATCCGTCCTCCCTCTATTTTCACCTACTAAAATAATAAGCCCGCGTCGTACCCAGTGCCCTAGCGATGATTTTCTCAAGGATCGGCCGTTCGTTGTCGAGATCTTCCCGCTCGAGGGTTCGTCGTCGTGCTTCGATTTCTTCCCCTCTTTTCTTCTTCGTTCTTCCCGAGTCGATTCGTTTATTCCTTTTTCGAATGTATTAGATTTTGTCTTCGCGTATTGATTGGTTTCGTTGTCCTCCGGTTGTAGAATGCATTGTGCCGCGGCGGTGTACGATCGGGTCCGTTGAATGGCGCGTCATCGGGAACGCCGCGCCTGGACGGTGCGCTGGGCGGATTGGATGGGAAGTCAGGGTTTTTCAGGGAATACTTAGCTTCTGCCGGGTCCATCAAGCGGTTCTCTGCTAAATCTTATTTATCCGATCTAAATCGCGTTCTTGCTAATCCCAGAGTCCACCGGTTTTTCTCCAGCGAAGCCCCGAAAAAGAAGAGTAAGTGCATTCTACAGTCGAGAAGTTATTGGTGTTTGCAAGTGTTGTCTTTGAGAGCTTTTTGGCTTTTGAACTCCGCGAAAATTAGCTAAATAAGTGAGTGGGTTTTATTTTATTGTGATCTCTCATATTTCTGATGTTATTTCGCAGATTATGAGAACTACTATCCGAAGGGGAGGAAGGAAGTTCCAAAAGGAAATGAACAAAAATCAGAGTCCAAAGGTAGATTTTTTTTTTTTTTTCTCCATGGTACTAATTTCTATGTGTGCATTGAAATCTTTGTTTTGGTCCGCCTTTTTGTCTTTTACCCTTTCCATTGAATTGATATGTCGAGTGGTTTCATTCCGATAATCAGTTATATAGAATTTTACATTTGAGGTGACCATTCACTGTCGATCTTTGCTGCATCATTTGTTGTTTGATGAACAACCTTAACCATCGACTTATGTCCCAAAAGGGATCATTTCAAGACATCCTAGCCCTCGAGGAGTCATGGCACACAGCAGGTACAAATCTTCCTTGGCTTATATTGGTTTTTTTTTAAGTGTGTCAATCGGGCACACATAGTTCCGCTCCGATCCACTGGTCGACAAATGCGAAATCAATGCATTCTTTGACATGTGTGGAAGCTGAGGAATTTGTTCTACCGTTGGCTCGTAACCAGGGTGACGAAGAGCTATAAATCTTCCTCGAAAAAGAAGGTTTGATCCTATGTGGTCATGCTGGATTGTTTACATATAAGCCGCATTCTGTAGTTTCATGTTGGTCTTTCTGTCTGGTGCAACATTGGATTTGTTTCTTTATATCCTATACATATGTCTTGTCTGAAGTTTTTGTCTCACTTGGGAGGGTGTTGATGTGAAAGTTTAGGGGATTAGTTCTAGCTTGTCAGGACTTAACAAACTGTCTAATGAGCGTGCTAAAGACATAATGTTGGTGGCTGCTCGTCTTCTAGGAGTTGTTCTCCTAGACCATTATTTTAGTTGGACAATTCCCTTCCTGCTTGTACCCTTAAACACTGTTATGGGAAAGTACCTATATCATGGGTAGAGACTGAGGCCCTTTTGGCTAAATTGGTTGAGATTGAGGAGTTGTTCTAAGATGGACCTGAAGAATGGTAACTTCTTGTTGTACTCTGTAAATGATCCGTGGATGGATGTATTTCACAATAGTCTTCTACGGAGTAGCTAGGAGACATGGGAAGACTGTATTATTGAATGAACAGAAGTAATTGCAGTAGGATGAAATTTGGTTGAGTGAAGAAATGAGTTCGTTTATGTAGGCAATTTTCGAACCAGATTGTTCCTTCTTATCTGAAATAGGAATTGCATGTTTGTTGTTTGCCCTTCAGTTGGTTTTCCTTACAATGCTAACATACACTTGAGTTTAGATGCAAAGATGGATATATGGATTGCAAAGTGAATTATATGCACACTTTCACGCACTGCGTTGTAGTTCTTTCCAGCTTTCCACTCAAATAAATCTATGTAAGGCAGTTCCCTTAAATTTTTTTACCCAATTTTCAGGGGATTCGAACACAGACAATAATCAGGAGACTTTCATGAAGCAGTTCCAGAATTTGATCACGCCCTTGGTCGTGATTGGACTGTTCCTTTCCTCCTTTTCTTTTGGTCCTCGTGAACAACAGCAGGTAGATCTGCTAATGAGCTGGCTGATTTATTTTTATTTATATTTCTTTTTTGTCATAATGAGCATGCTTAGGTTCTTCTTCGTCTTTTTTTTTTCCATGTTCATATTATGCTGGTTGGACTGTGATCTTTTTCTGATTGGGTCACGTATGCAATCTCCTCATTACAGCAGTGCAATCACGATTGAGTCATCTACAGACCAGAGATTTAGCCCGTTTTCTTATTCTCGTGTTTGTTGAAAATCTAAATTGCAGATTAGCTTTCAAGAGTTCAAAAACAAGCTTCTGGAACCAGGCTTGGTGGACCATATAGATGTTTCTAACAAATCTGTAGCAAAAGTGTTCGTAAGAAATTCACCATCAAGTCTAACAATTGATGAGGTCAGCGATGGACCCAAGAGCGGCAATGGCAATGTTGCGAGAGGGCATGGAGGTCAGTATAAGTACTACTTCAATATCGGAAGTGTTGAATCTTTTGAAGAGAAATTGGAGGAAGCCCAAGAAGCATTAGGCGTGGACCCCCATGATTACGTTCCTGTTACTTATGTCTCTGAGATGCTCTGGTACCAAGAGATATTGAGATTTGCACCGACTCTCCTGCTTTTGGGATCCCTCTTGTACATGGGGCGGAGAATGCAAGGCGGCCTTGGTGTTGGTGGCGGTAGTGGGAGGGGTGGGAGGGGTATATTTAACATCGGAAAGGCTCATGTTACTAAAGTGGATAAAAATGCCAAGAACAAGGTCAGTTTTAAATGAAATAGTCGCCTTGCTTTCATGCTGTAGCCTTTTCCTCTTTCTCCATTTTGTTGTGGAAGGTTAAAGATGTTTAAACCAGAAAATTTGCATTTTGTTTCAATTCTGACTAGGTATTCTTTAAAGACGTCGCCGGCTGTGATGAAGCTAAGCAAGAAATTATGGAGTTTGTACATTTCCTCAATAATCCGAAGAAATATGAAGAATTGGGAGCAAAGATTCCGAAAGGCGCCCTTCTTGTTGGTCCCCCAGGTACAGGGAAGACTCTTTTAGCGAAAGCAACTGCTGGAGAGTCTGGCGTGCCGTTCCTATCTATATCAGGTTCTGATTTCATGGAGATGTTTGTTGGTGTTGGGCCTTCAAGAGTGAGAAACTTATTTCAAGAAGCAAGACAGTGTGCTCCTAGCATAATATTTATTGATGAAATTGATGCAATTGGTCGAGCGAGAGGACGTGGAGGTTTTTCAGGTGGCAATGATGAGCGTGAGAGCACACTTAACCAGTTGCTCGTAGAAATGGATGGCTTTGGTACCACCTCAGGGATAGTTGTGCTTGCTGGCACTAATAGGCCCGACATCTTGGACAAAGCCTTGTTGAGGCCTGGTCGATTCGATAGGCAAATCTCCATCGATAAACCTGATATCAAAGGCCGTGAACAAATATTCCAGATATACCTGAAAAAGATTAAGCTTGATCATGAACCTTTGTATTATTCACAAAGGCTTGCAGCCCTTACACCTGGATTTGCTGGAGCGGACATAGCTAATGTTGGTAATGAAGCTGCCCTCATTGCTGCCAGGAACGAGTCAACTGTGGTCACCATGGAACATTTTGAGGCAGCTATAGATAGGATTATAGGTGGTTTGGAGAAGAAGAACAGGGTAATGTAGCTTCTCTCTCTTCCACTCCATCATAGCTTTTTTTCACTGATGATTGAGATGGGTGTGTTAGTAGGTTGTTCTAACTGATGCTTTTTGGTCTTAGCATTTTCATATTCTTTTTACTCATCTTCTCATGTGGTCATTGGTTGAAAGTAAAGCTAGAAAATTATTTTGATAAGCATCACCAAACAGCGAGCTTGTGCTTCAGTTATTGACGCTTGTCTTTACCCACGATTTTTATGCTTTTCACAATCTTGCCATTTAGTATCACAAACAGTGAGAACGTCTTTCTCTTGGCAAATTCTTTGATCCTTGATCTTGTAGGTTTAGTGACTTTTGGCACGGATTGATGTGAATATGATTTCAAATATTGACTTTGTGATTTGGACATGTATAAAAGGAGATAAATCAATCTAAACTTTCGTTTTCAAGCAGGTAATAAGCAAACTAGAGCGTCGCACAGTTTCATATCACGAGTCAGGTCATGCTGTGGCTGGTTGGTTCTTGGAGCATACAGAGCCTTTACTGAAAGTGACAATAGTCCCTCGCGGCACTGCTGCTCTAGGATTTGCCCAATATGTGCCTAATGAGAATCTTCTCATGACCAAGGAACAGCTTTTCGACATGACGTGTATGACCCTTGGTGGACGAGCAGCTGAACAGGTGATTTATGGGACTTCATATTTGTCCTTCACTTTATGGATAGCAGAAATGCATTGAATTTTTTTCTTTCCATCTTTGCCCGTTGAATTGACAAAGATCAATGGGGCAAATATGTTCTTGTAAGGTTCTAATCTTTAAACCTCGATGCTGTTGAGTTAATATTCATGTAATTTGCAGGTTTTGTTGGGTAAAATATCAACGGGAGCTCAAAATGACTTGGAGAAGGTGACGAAAATGACCTATGCCCAGGTAGCAATATATGGCTTCAGCGACAAGGTGGGACTCCTGTCCTTTCCTCAGAGAGAAGATGGATCTGAGATGACCAAGCCCTACAGCAGCAAGACTGCAGCACTTATTGATGGCGAGGTGCGTGAGTGGGTAAACAAGGCATATGAGCGTACATTGGAGCTAATAACGGAGCACAAAGAGCATGTTGCTCAGATTGCTGAGCTGTTGCTCGAAAAGGAAGTTCTTCATCAGGAAGATTTGCTTCGTGTTTTAGGCGAGCGACCATTTAAATCGAGTGAAATGACCAATTATGACAGATATAAGCTAGGGTTTGAAGAGGAAGAGAAGAGTACAGAGACTCCAGAGACTGGTGCAGTGGAGGATGACGAATCGCCTCCTCCTTTGGATCCACAGGTAGTCCCAACTTAGTTCTCAGGAATTCCTGCTGAGACTATTTTTGTAAATGATTTGGATCGTTTCCCCGAAGTCTTTGCTGGAGCAAAAAGAGAAAACAAAGCTGTACATTGCATTACAGTGTTCTATATTAATCTTCTGAAATAATTCCGAAAGAAATCTGAGATTGAATTTCCATATTGTTGCGGTATTGAATTCTTTCATCGTCTTTACATGCCACCAATCGCATTATCATCTCACGTGGAATTCAGTTCTACGAATCAAGTCCACGTGAAACAGAGGAGGCAAATATGAGTTATCTTCATGAAAAGTGGGTACTTCATGATGATTTCAGGGAAAGGCGAGATCTCGCACGTGTAATTGCCAATTCATTCGTTTTTATAACAGATGCTGATGGCGTCCCCTTCTTCATTTGGTCGTGACGATCCTTGATGCGGTTGGTCAGGTTGCATGATGTGGCCTTCTCTGACATTTTCGCTCAGGTTGGAGAAGGGAAAGGGACATTGTCCCACACGCTGTAGCGCACCCTATCTTCATCTTCTGCTTCAACAAAAGTTATCTGAGAAACTCGAGATTGCATTTAGTCGGCGTCTCCCAGGCCGATTTCCGACCCAGTAAAAATTGACTAAGAAGGAAAGCGATGAAATGATCCTTCAACCTCCCCACCTTTCCATGAAGGGGCTCGAAGAAAGAGTCCATCACAGGCGTTGTATACGTCATGGCGGACGCCTAATCACAGCGGCGAAAGAAAAATCGAATGTAATTTGCACCTTTGTACTCTGTTGTCGAAAGGAAGCATAAGAGTATGTCGTTGCACGTTGCGAAGCCGATGCTAATTTTTTAAGCAGGAGAAAATTGCCGGCGCATGCTCAAGTACATGCAATGGATTTCGCATGTCGTAAGGTTCAAGTATTTATTCACAAATTAAAAAAAATAACTAAATAAAAAATTCAGAAGCAAGCAAAGCCGGCAGCCTCTCTTCGGTCAGGGCCCCGAGAGTCAACTAATTCTACTGAAGAAAGAAACTTAGTTTGATGCGCATATTCACATCGAAGGTTATCCGCATCCCACTGGTCAAACTATATTAAACTCGTTCCTCTATTACTCACATACCTACTTTGATGCGCATATTCAGATCGAAGGTTATCCGCATCCCACTGGTCGAACTATATTAAACTCGTTCCTCCATTACCCACCTAAACATCCCTCGCTGCGTTCGTAATGACTTGCGTATGTGAAGACGTAGGTGGCATGCATATTGTCAACTAATCTTTCCCTTCGCGTGATAATACAACCCAGAATCGTATAAAGGGTATTTGGTGAGTATCCCCGTGAGGATATGCTTTTCAATCATATTTGAAAATGCCCTAAAAAAACTTTTTAATCCTTTTTTTTTTGTGTGGTTGCTTGATATATTTTATAAAGGAAATTGTTAATAGGATTAATTACTACGAAAGATCCCAAGTTAAAACACCTCAAACTAATATATCTGTGGCAAATTTTCTCGAAATTAATTTTTTGACCTCAAGAAACTTTAAACCAACACATTTATGATAAATTTACCTTTTGTTAGTTTGGTCGCAAGATTAAACAATCCAACAATAAATAGATAAAATAATAAAATAGATTGGACAATAGATTTACGTAGTCTATAAGGAGAACAACAACAAATTCCACTATAATTCAAGTGATACAGCAGAGATTATAACCATACTTGAATCACTTAAACACTCTTGGTGTTTCCTAAGCTCCAATGACGTCAAATAACGTATGTAATGTTTTACTAATTCCTTACTAAGTAATCTCTTAATCTCACGAAAAAATTATATACAAATTCTTATTATAAGAATTTAATTAGCTATAAACACTTGTATTCTTCTTCGGTTCCATACATGAAGGATGATGCCCAGGATATAATTATCACGAATTTCCCTCTTTCAAGCCACGGGTAACACTGACGCACATCAACAATAGCCGCTTTAGGAGCCCACGATAGAATATATTTATAGATGCCCAAGGGTTGACCGAGTCAAAATCCAACTCAAAGTCCAGGGTTGACTTTTCAAATTTAACCATTATCTCCGGCGCTGGACTTTCCTTTTTCAAGTTGTGAAGTCCATGAAAAATGACCACCGAGAAGGAAATTCCATTGCCAAAAGATATTCACGATACGGTCCAATTCCAAATATGGGTCTTTACAACTTCGGTGGTGTTTCAGACCAAAAAAAAAGAAAAAAACTTCGGTGGTGGCTGAAAACTCCAACACATACTCAAAAACCAAATTTTCCAATACTTGATCTCTCGTTAATTTAATTTCCAAACTTCAAATTTTTTGCTTTATATTCAAATTCGAGATATATTTTAACAATCTCCATTTTGGCTCGATGTTTGAGCCAAGTCACAATTATTTCACTAAAAATTCAAACTCTGCTGTTACTTTCCTATAGCCCCCATGGATTCAACCGCCACATATATTTTCCAAATCCAAACCCACTTGAATTTCACCAAAATAGAGGACATTATTAGAATATCAATTCCATATGCACCTTTGGTTACTCCGTAAGGATTTTTTTACACAACCTCATCTACCATAAGTAAGCAAAGCCATTGTTGTATTGATACCTATCGGGAGATCGAACACGTAACCTACAACAATTGTTCCCTCTACAAACTCCATTCTGCCATGAACACTATTTATGTCAATTACTCTGTTAGTACTAGTTACCTCAAGAATTTCTAGTTGCAACTTTATCGTTCAAATCCGCATAAACATTGTTAATAACACTCCCACTCAAAAGTACTGTAGACTCATTAAATGTAATTTCTCTATTGATAACATGTGAATTTAATTCCGAAAATCATAACTTATAGTCTCGCTCAATACTAGAGAGCATTTTATGGGTTGTCTCTAATAACGTTTTGCTTATTAATTCTGTAACATGTTGTGATTCATTAGCATTAGTATGATGTTTCACTATACATTCCTTAACACAAAATTCTTATAATAATTTCGAACAGAACTCCATACTACTATCAGTTTGCATATGCTTGATCATCTTAATCGTCTTATTTTTTTATCATAACTCTCAACTGCTTGATCTTGACAACAATATCGAATTTGTGCCTAAGCATAAAAACCCACGTCTTCCTTTAGTAATCATCTACAATTGTCAGCATAAATCTAGCGCTCTTCATCGTGATAATTTGCGAACATTCAAGTGAATTAACTCTACAATTTCCATGGATTCTTTGATTGTTGTACTAAATTGCACTTTTCACCATTGATTTAAATCATTACATATGTATAAATTCAATTTGTTAGCAACATAACCACATAGCAAATTTATTTCACTTAAAACCTTTAGGCTTCTCTTACTAGAGTGCCCAAAACGCATATGCCACAACTTAGACTCTAGAATAGATGCATTTGATGTCTTTGTAGTGAAATCTATCACCATTTTACCTTAAAGTTCATACATTGCCATTGCACTTGATTCATCTCATTTTTACCAAAGTATCTTGAACAATTTTGAAAACTCCACATTCTAAAATGTAACAACACCCAGTTGAATCTAGGGCTCTCAAGGAAATTAGGTTTTTCCTCAACCTTGAAATACATCCTACTCCATTCAATATTCTCACAATACCATCATGCATTATGATTCTAATATCACCAATACCTACAAGATTGCACTTTGCGTTGTTCCTCAATTTGACTTTACCATTATTTATACATTAATAAGTAGTAAACTAATTTCTATTTGGTGCTGCATGAGAAAAATAACTATAATCCATAATTTATCCATCAAACAACTAATAATTAGTGATATACAAGAAATTGGAAAAACATTTTTGACTTTATCAAAAGTTATCGATGAAATTATTGAAATAAATCTATGATCTTTTACAGTGATAAAAATTTATCATTATTTGACATTCAGTGCTTTTATTTTTAGAAATTACTTTTTAGCCCACCCGTTTATTTATTTTTTAGCCTAACCCATTTATTAATAAATCTATTCAAAGGTGTTTTTTTTTGGGGGGTAAATAGGCCCCGCCCATTAATTTCACCCTCTCATTTCTTTCCCTGCACCACCCACCGCCTGTCACTTCATTTCTTGAAAGTTGAAATCACCCTTCCGTTCTTCAAAAAAGAAAAAAAGAAGAAAAAATCATCAATTTATTTCACCCTCTCGTTTTTCCCCAGCACCCCCATTTTTAATTCTTTTTCTGCTCTTCTTCCTAACTTAAAAAGGAACCTCAGTAAAGTACCTACCCAAAAACCCTAGCCGCTGCCTCCTTTTTCTCCTTGCTCGATCTCTGCTCGATGTCGATCACCTCATCGTAGTCACTTGTCGCCTCACATTCGGCCCTTCCTCCTCCGTAGTCGTACCCTCACCCCCGGTCCTTCATCGCAGCATCGCATTCTTCCATTGCGGCATCACAATTGCTGCACTCTCAATCGCCTTGGCCTCTGTTCTTTCTTTGGCCCTCCCTTGCAGTTGCGGCCTCATTATCACTCGCAGCCTCATCTCCACCCTCCATTGCCTTTTTTAACAATTCTCTCTTCCTTTGCACTTGCAAACCTACTTGACAACCCCACCATCCTGCAATTTCAGACACGTTTGTTGGGAAGAGTTGACCACGTGTCGAATTTTTCAACTTATGTTGATCATCTATCTGAGTGTGTCGAATACGTGTCGGGGTACTCGACATGACGCGAAAACTCTCGGAACATGTCCGTGCTTCATTGCTAATAATCATATTTAATTCATTGATATGATTTGTAGACGCATGCTCACTTATATTTAAGTTAAATACATATCGCATCAAATAGATTTTGTTAATCGTATAGGGCTTCTCGTATATATCCAATAAGGCTTTCATCAAACGCAATGTTGTTCTCTTTCTTAATGTTAAATCAAATGTCACAAGTCAATGTTGGCCAAATACCCAAAGTTCGTCTATCTAGCAATTCCCAATTAGCTTGCTTCATTGTCTCTGTCTTCTTCCCCCGATATGGGCAAGTGCAATTTCATTTAATAGAGATAATCCTCAATATGCATCTTTCAAAAATCAAAATTCTTCTCATTAAATTTGTTGATTTTCACTTTTCTTTCTTCTGTTATCATCGATTTGCTTCAACTTAGCCAAGCCTAACTTTGATACTAATTATTGCGAAAGCAAGCAATCAAATAATAAAATAAACAAAGTAAGAAATTATATTGGACGATATATTTATGTAGTTATCGCACAACATATTTACTTAGTTTAGTCATAGTAGCAATGGATTCCATTAGAGATGAAGCAATATAATGATGATTATAACCATATTTGAGTTACTCAAATACTTTCAATTTTTTCAAGCCCCAAATACATCTAATGATGCGCACAATGTTTTGCCATACAATTCCTCACTAAATAATTTATTAATCTCACGAAAAAAATTATACATAAATTCCTACCACAAAAATTTAAGTGGCTACAAACACTTAAATTCTTCTTCGGTTCCACGCACGAAGAATTACGGCCAAGATGTAATTATCGTGAATTTCCCTCTACGAAGCCACGAGTAACTCTAGTGCACATCAACAGTAGCTGCCCAAGGAGCCTGGGCTAAAGTATATTTATATGTGCCTAAGAGTTGACCGAGTCAAAGTTCAACTCAAAATCTAGAGTTAACTTTTCAACTTTAACCTTTATCTCCAACCCTGGAGTTTCTTGTTTCAAGCTGTGAAGTCCATCGAAAAATAACAACCAAGAAGGAAATCCCACCATAAAAAAATATTCACAATTTGGTCCAATTTTAACTACATGTTGGTCTTTCCAACTTTGGTGGTTGAAAACTCCAATATATATTTGGAAACCAAATTTCCGAAACTTGATCTCTCATTAATTTAATTTTCAAAATTTAGATTTTTATATTTTAACAAGTTTTTGTTAAATTAAATTAATATAAAAATTTATAAATTAGTACACATATGACAAATTAATGGTAAAATCTCAAATTAGTATATTTATCAATTGCTGACAAATTTATAATAAATGTACTTGTTCGGAATTTTTGATGACAAAAACATTAATTTGGGATAGATTTGTTTAAGTTATATTCATTTGGATTTTTTTTTTTGATGTTAATCTTTATTAAAAAGATTTCTTAAGAAATATAATTTTCAAGTTGAGATATGATATGATTGGACATATTTCGTGGCTTATCTTGATTTTGATTTTTTTTTTTGGTAACCGTTTCGTTGGGCTCACCTTTTGCTTACGCTAGTCGGCAACCCACAGTCCGTACAATGCACGGTGCACCTTGGACCAACTGCCTTTTGTTTATGCTAATCGGTAACCCACGGTTCGTACAATGTACAGTGCACCTCGGACCAAATGTCAATATTTCGAGGCAAGTTAACAGAACTCCACTACCATGACCTCAGTTTCAACCCTAGGACCTTTGCGGTAAAGTGCCCAAAGTCCAACCAACTCGGCTGTCCACCGGTGAGTTTTATCTCGAAAGTGTTTCTTCGTTGTTAAACTACGTAAGTACGTACGCACGCTGCGAAGCGGGCGCGTGATGTCCCCCTCCTCCATGTTCACACGCCCCAAGACACATCCATCCCAGCAGCGACACGCGTCCGAACGTCTCTGTTTCAAACTGAAGTCGGCCCGCAGAAGTGACTCCCTTTCAACTCGGAAGGCGTCGTTTTTTAATGCGTTTCGCACGGTCAATGGGAAAGTCAGAAGATTACTCCTCCTACTTTTGCGTTGCTTCTGGAATGAATTACGAAAATGTATGAACGAAAGAAAGAAACCCACTTCGCAGATGCTTCCTCTTATTGAGAGTCATTACGAATTTTGTTTCTTTCCAGGTACCCTTTCGCCAGGCGTCACGTCTGGTCTATTTAAACGAGCCCCTCTCCTCCCTATCATCCTCTCCTTGTCCCCTCCGTCCATTAAAGCGCTCCCCTTTGTTGTGGTCAAGTTACGTTTCTCTCTCCCTCTGCGTTTCCCTGTTCCAAAGCATCCCTTCGTGTCCTCCGCGATTTTTTCTGAGGTAGTGCTCGCTCCTGGTCATGTCGCGTGGGTTTTAGGCTGCTTTTTTGGGGAACTCTCGTATGTGACACCGTGCTTTCTGTTTTTGTTGGAGGAGATCTGTTCCTTGTAGTGGCTACATTGTGCTTTCTTGTCGCGGTTTTGGTCAGATACCCTCGAGATTTAGATCTGCTGGTTATTGTAACGGTCGAGAGACTGCAGCCCAGTAATCAGTTCGCCTTCATACTAAAAATATGGGCTTGTCCTCTTTCTACTCTGTCCCCTAGTCTTCAATGAAACTTTGAGCGTTTTCTTTTTCCTTGATCTTCAAGGCAAAATGGACGATGATCTTGTGCGAGCTTTTATTTATTCTTTTGTTTTTGGGAGTTTGAATTTATATGCAGAGAAGATAATCTCATGGAATGTCCAATTTAAAACATAGCAATCAATCTTTGCTTTTCGGTAGTTACCTAAACTCCGATTGCGCGGTTGTCTGATTCGATTTTAATGCGTGGGTTCTGTTCAGGTTTCCATCCTTTTGTATTTTCAGAACATGGATTTCGAGAACAAGTACCAGCAGGCTCCAGAACCCAAATACGAGTGCTTGTTATTTGGTGAGTTTTCTTTTATCAGGGGTTGATGCTTTCTTCCTTCAACTCTCTAATTCCATCTTTGATTTGCTTCTAGCCAAGTTGCGATGACTTGGCCGATGCCATAAATTTAACACGTTGGTGATTACTCAAATTACAGATCTGGACGACACTTTGTATCCACGTAGTTCTGGACTGTCAGCGCTGATTACCAAGAACATTCAAGGTAACAAATTCAGTGATTGAAATTCTCGAATTTGCTTTGAGTTAATATGCTGCGTTCCTCACAAATGTTTTTCCTTAAATTTCCTTGTCTGTAGAATATATGTTGCACAAGCTTCATATGGAGGAGAGTAGAGTTCCAGAATTGTGTCTATCACTTTACAAGGATTATGGGACGACTATGGCTGGTCTGAAGGTTTGCGCCTGACCTTGTAGTTTCATCGAGCTGTCATCTTTGTGTACTCCTTAGTGAATTATGCTAACGAGTTATTTATTCTGGGCTTTAATTGATTACAGGCACTTGGATATAATTTTGACTACGATGACTGTCATGGGTACTAACTTTTCCTTTTCCTTTGTTCTTGGGCTGCCTTTTAGCTGTATTTCTTTGGTTTATGCGGTAAAGTCATTATATTATGCAATTTTCACAGTTTTGTTCACGGGACATTGCCATACGATATATTGAAGCCTGACCCTGTATTAAGACATCTTTTACAGAGCCTTCCCATCCGCAAGTGTGTAAGTTCTGTGCTCTCGTACTAAAATCTCTAGGAAGAAGGATTCTATTACCGGGTTGTTTGCTGATCAGAGCCTTTTCCTTGTGAATTTGGTTGTTTCTTTAGGTATTTACCAACGCAGACAAAGCTCACGCTGCTAGAGCTCTTGCGAGGCTTGGATTGGAGGACTGCTTTGATGGGATTGTATGCTTTGAGACTCTAAATCCTACTGATAAAAGTACTGCTTCACCTGATGAGAAAGACAGTAATTTGACATGCCTGCAAACGAGGTCTGTTTCCCGCGATGAAGCCTCTCTTATCGGTGCTTGTTCTGATGGTGTTAATGCGGATGCGATGCTTCCTAAAACTCCAGTTGTTTGCAAGCCATTTGAGGAGGCATTTGAGCAAGCTTTTAAGATTCTTAACATAAACCCGCAGCGAACGGTAAGAGAGATGACTTTACCTTTCAAAACAACTCATTTCATTTGTCTCCCTTGTCAAATGTGGTCTTCACTAACAAAGCTGGGTACTTCAGATCTGTTATTCTCATTTTGAATTTTGGATGGCTTAAAGTGTCTGACGAGGTCTGAATCACCGTGATTTGCTCCGTTACAAACCTTGCAAAATCATTTTGTAACATTGCAGTTCTCTCATTTCAGGTGTTCTTTGATGATAGCGTCCGCAACTTACAGACTGGGAAACAATTGGGACTTCATACGGTGCTGGTAGGCTATCGATGGAAAATCTGAGTCATTGCTTGTCGTTCCTTACTTGATAGCATAAAGATTTTCGCCTGGATTATGCATTGATGATCACCATAAAGAAAAACCCTCAAAATTTTCTGTCTGCATAACATCGATGTATGTAGGTTGGCACCGCTCACCGAACCAAGGGGGTTGACTACGCATTAGAGAGCATCCATAATATCCGGGAGGCACTGCCGGAGCTCTGGGAAGCTGACAAGAATTCTGAAAGCGTTAAGTACTCAGAGGAGGTTGCTATGGAGACATCAGTGGAAGCCTAGTTTGGAGCTAAATGAACGATGGACGATATTAAGACCTGTACTTTTATCCTGTACACGCCTCCCTGAAAGTGCCGATGTACCTCTAACCACTTATCTTTGTAAGGAAAATAAAAGGAAAATAAAAGAGAGTCCCACTGCTTCTTTCCCATCATTCGATGTAATTGTTAAATTGATCGTTCTTCATGAGGCATTTGGTTAAGTAGCGACAATGAGTATCAATTACTAAATTATTCTCTACTAATCCACATAGCCAATCCAGAATCCAAATTATAAATTAATTTCACAAACTAAACAGATAACTTTTCGCAACTCGGTTTATCCGTCAAAGTATCTTTCTAAAAGTATTTCTCAAATCCTTCTAGAATTCATTTCATAAATCAAATTCGTATTATATATAAAACCTTTCACCATACATTTCATAAGCCGTTTTTCAAATCATTTACCAAAAACCAAATGTTGCTTGAGTGCTATAATAATTATTTTGATCCCTCGAATACATAACTTATATAAGTTACTCACTTGATTGTCATAACTTTTTTTTTTTTTTTTGATTATTTAAGAGTGTGATACAACTTTTCAATTGATTACTTGAGTACCTCCATATCGAATTTCCAATACTTGGGTAATCATTCATAAAATGTTATGGCACATAGCACTCAAGTGAATGGTTTTTAGAAGTTATGGGGTGCAAGTGCTTGAAAAAAAAAGTCATGATAAACAAGTGACCATTGTATGAAATGTTTGTGGTGCTCTTATCCCAACCAAGGAGTAGTTAAATGTCCCATTCAAATTTAATACAACAAAAATGATATTTCATATTTCATAATATGTCAAATCTCTATCACTTTTAAGACACAAGTTTACAAGTTCAAATAAATGATATGTACAACTTAGTTGGGGTTGCAGAACCAAACAACAAAAGCCACGACAAACTTGTCATCCTATCAATTAATTGAAAACGATATCAAAGTAAAGTAAAATGCTACCTTAATTACAACTCGACTTAACTGAGCTTAATATTTGATAAAATGATTCTTAGGTGCTAATGATAAACTTGTTTATAGCACTCACTTATTGTTGTCCGGTGTGTACAGCTCGTGCATGAAATTTTAGAAATTCGCTTCAACCAAACCGTAATTTGGAATCGACTTTTATAAATCTCGTGGCTCCAAACCATCATAGTTTAGTAACTCCTGAATTAAATATCTCAATTCAGAATTCACGCAGTTCCAACTATATGTTTTAACTCCGAAGATTCCTTGGATTGGATGAACAAAGGGTTAGAATCCTTATCGGACGCTAAAGAAGGAAAGTAATTTGACTCGTTGTAGCCTTGCACTTCTTCTTTACGTGGCTCGCGTTCTCTGCTTTCTTTCTTTTTGTTTTAAGTTTCCAAGCCTAACTCTTACAGTAATTTTGACCAATTTCCTCAATCGAGATTAGGGTTCGAACAAAATTATTAATTTTGTCCCAGTTCGTTAATTTGTGGCAAGCAGATGGGCCGTACAACGCCATATGTGCATTCACTTGCTCACTTCATTTTGCTGACTAATCATGTCGGACGATTCATATTAAATTAATGTTACGTCAAATTTCCCGACCAAACAAGACACTTAAATGAATGACTTCAATTAATGTGACATTAAGTGATAGAAAAAAAAGTTAAGGTTCTTAAGTAAGTTCCGTGCAAAAGTTATGATACCTACAGTGTTCACATTATAAGTTTGCAATAAATGATTGAAAAGCAAAGATGTCTTCATAAATAAGCCGAATCTATTTTATAGTAACCGGCAAAAGTTCCAAGTGTAAAGGCCGCCGTAACCGTAAGCAGGAGCCATTTTTCTGTTTTTTAGTCTAATGGACTAAAAAATTAGTATCTTCAAATAAATTTCTTCATTATGATGGAATTGACATGCATTGATCACGCCGGCAATTGAAGGAATTTTTTAAGCTCACTAACAAAAGTCGCAATTCGATCAGACGATGCCCAATGGCCCGGTGGCTCTGTGGCATCACCTTTACACCGGGCAAGTTTTAGTCCTAACCAGTTCCATATGAGCTGGATTAGACCTAACTCGGCTTGCCAAACCCAAGATGCCAATGGACAGGTGTAGACATTGCTTATTTACTTTTCGGGCTTTGCTTTCCCAATTAAGCCAGCCCAAATTCGATAAGTTCTCTAGAAAAAAAATTGACATTTTTTAATCGTACGCGCACTTGATCCTAATTTCAATCCATTCTCGGTCCGTTAAAGACCGGAAGTTAAAGAAAATCGAAGTGGAAATCTCCAAGTAGTTATTATAGAAATGGGTCGCATATTTTTTTTTTTTTTTTTTTCGGTCTCTTTCTATTCTCTACTCTACACTCACTGCAACTCGCGCCCTCTTGCGGGCGTGGGAGCCGCAACCCACTCTCAAACTTACGCGTCCCCTACCCCCCATCCTCCCCGAAGGTGGGGATTTGAACCCACCTCCCCCCCTTCCATGTTTGGAAGGGTGGCGTACACTGTGGGGCGAACCCCCAGTGGTTAAATGGGTCGCATATGAATACCCAACAAAAAGTTGACAAATCACTCCGTGTATCAATGTCGTAAGATGGTCTTGGTCAATCCAGCTAGATCCAATAAATTCAAATTTGCAGAAAACTAAAGCTAAATAGGGCCCATCTCGAGTTGGGCCGTGAACAAATGGGCCAAGTCCACCAAACCAAAACCCGGCCAGCCTGCACGACCAGCCGCCAGCGAGGGTTGGAGCGCTCTTTGCTTCGTCTTCTCCGCGGCTCCCGAAGGAGACAGAAAGGCTTCCCACCCTTTTCCGATTGATCGTCCGCCGCTCCGACGAGATTCCGACCGGCTCTCGACAAGACGTCGCCCCCGGAAGAAACCCTTTTGCGGCGTCGCTTCGGCTTTCCCCCCGTTTTCTCGGCCTCTTCTCGCGAGTGAATCTGGGCGAGGTCGTAGCCGGGATGGCGAAGCGCGAGCTCTCGAGCACGTTGAGGAATTTGAAGGTAAGGATCCCCGAGCTCAAGCTTCTCGAGTGCGCGAGGCCCGTCCCGGGAAAACCCGGTCTGGGTTATGGCCGCGCGGTTGGCTTGGCTAATAAATGTCGGTTCTTGCTGTTCACGGGTTTATTTCTTGGGCAGTTCATGCAAAGGGCGGCCGCGAGAGAGGAGAAACCCAAGAAGGAGGTTGAAGCTGAAGCTAATGGGGACTTCCTTTCCTCTGCTTCAGTTCGGAAGAAATGGTACGTCCGAGGAATTGCTCTGATTGATTGTTTAGTGGACGAATTGGCTTATTTGATTGCAGTCATCCATTCGTATGTTGGAATTCTTGTTAGGCTTATTTGCACTGCTTGACCCGTTGTATTGTTAAGACGATGTTGAACTTGAATTGTTCGAATGCCGCCTGTAGAGGATTCCTTTGGGTTGCACTAGTTTCCTAGATACGACAATCTTTTCAGACATATTCACTTCTTAGATTCGACATTTTTATTCATGGGTCTCTCCAAACTCTTAACTGATATGCTAAGTAGTGAAGAAACCGGCGCATTGTGGCTGATATCTTCTTCCGATAAGTTTTGTTTGATTATTTTGCCGCCAGGATCATCGCACCCTTTCATTCACAAGTTTTTATTCACATTTTGGTAGTAAGGATAATTATTGCTTCGATCATTGATTTTAATGTTAAATCGTGTAAGCTAATTATTCATAATTAAATCGTGAATATAAAGCATGTGTGTCTTTACCCTACACTTTTTGGTTGCGAGGATGTGTGATGCTCCCCACTATGGATTGTGCCAACCGAAGAAGTAGATGAGAATAATTGAAGAAAAAAGTAAGCTTAGCTAAACATTTGGTTCCATGCTTAAAAGAACATTTAATGAAAGGATAAAAAACAATAAAAGAACGAACCATGGCATTTTTTCAAATAAGGAAATTTGTCTAACTGACCATGGCGCAAATGGGGCTTGTCCCAGGATATACCAAAAGCTATAGAGCTTTCTTACGTGAAAGGAAATAAATGGATTTCTGGAAAACAAAAGAAAGTGAAGGAAACAAAGAAAATAGAATTAAAAAAGATGAACTCTTTACCAAACCCACCAGCCTGTATCAACATAGCACACTTTGAGAGCCGATTTTGTATAGTAGTATGATCAATTACTTTTATGCTTTCAATTTGGTTGAGTGATGCTTCTACAAGGATGACCGAGAAATTCATAAACCTATTGAACCTGCTTTTAGGAGGGTTTAATGTCTTACCTCGGCTGCAGATGCTTGGGTATTTTGTGCAGTATCTATAAGACATTAGGTAACTGACTCATCCAAATGTTTTCTTCAAAACTTAAGAATTATTATAAAGATAACTTTGACTGAATTGTAAGGCAGATCTCATGAATTGTGACATTCATGGCTATAAGAGATCTACAACTATCAAATCTACTACTCCATGTCGATCAGGACTGCCTCAGACATATATTGTGTTTATCATGAAAATGTCTATCACCATTTCTCATAGTCTTTCAATATGCTATGGTAATTTTTTTCCTAGTATAACTACAGGCATCTAAAAAGTTGCTGATGGAATTGTGTGGGTGCAATGTGGCCTTTCTGTTTGATTCTGATCATCTCTCTATGTTTAGGGTTGTTCTAGAGGTGTGATGCAAATAAGGTGTGATATCACATTAGGTCTATTGAGCACCTCTTCCTTGCTGTGGCGATGAATTATGTTTTGACTCCTTTGTTTACTTGCTTAATTGGTTCTGATTCTTATAAATGGTGCAGCGTTGTCATAATGGAAGGCGATCCTCATCCTGGAGCAGTCATTGGACGAATGTCTTTCCAGTGTTTTAATCCTTCTGTAGATGTAAGTAGTGAATCTGAATAGCCTGATGAGTTGTAGTTCTAGTCCTTGGTTTCTTGTTCATGTCAAAGTGTCTTGTCCTTAGAAAATGAATGAAGAGGCAGCAAATCCTCGTCAGCCAGATGCTCCAGTGACATCTTCTGGTCCTCAGAGTGAAGGATCTTCTTTCAGGTATGAGGATTGTGTACTAGATCTGGATATTGTTCATTTTCTCTTTGTCAATTCTTCACAAAGTTGTCCAGCATATCAGAGAATTCTTATGCATGTTTTGCAGTCTTTTCATGAGGTTGCTTCGTCATTCTTGCTGCTATTACAAAGCACGTGGATCCGACCTAGTGCATGTTTTCCATTTAGGGTGTATTGTGTGGATGAGCTGAAACATTTCCGTCTTAGGGTTTCAAACAAGATTGACGATCTAAGGCAAAATCCAAGAAGGGAGACTTGTTGTAGAATTCACAAACTGCTTCGTAAAAAACTTGATTTCCCCTGCTCCTGTTATTCTTTTCTCCCCATACATATTGCAAATTATGCAAACTTTAGTTTGAGAGAGCTTTGCCCCCTCCCCCTTTTCTTTCTAGATCTGATACTGATGGTTCATATCTCATAAAGAAGTACTAGCGTTGTGGATGAGGGGAAACTCAGGCTAGAATTTGTCTTTAAAGTAGGTTTGCTAGCAAGATGCAATTTTGGTGATGCCACTTGGTTCCGAGTTTCAGAAATACTCGTGTGAGCCAATGGGGAAATTGCTGTCTCAGAATCAAGAGTAAAGTTTGTGTTTGAGAAGACCTTGTAGAATGTACATTGACATCCAATATCTCTTCTAATGCCTCAGGGATAATGGGTCTGCAATGAATGGCGAAGAACCTGTTAGCTTTAATAAACAGGATTCTGAAGGGAATGAAGACTTTAAAAGAAAGCAATCTGAAGTCGTAGCAGACACTCCGTATCCCAGCAAATCACCAAGAACTATGCAAAGTGATCAACAGTCATCGCCTGCTGGTAGTCGAAGTTTTCACAAGCAGCCAAAACGGGAAAAGCTAGATTGGAATATTCTGAGACGATCTAAGGGTCAAGAAGAAAAATAAGAATATATGAAGTATCGTCTTATGATGCTCATTGATTTTGTTGTTCCGCCGTCTCTGTCTCTTGATTGATAGAATTAAAGTGCAGTTGTATTCTTGTCATAGTCGTAAGCATTGTGAAACCCAAAAAGAAGCAAATGTTTTGGGCCACTCTCTCTCTTCACCCGCAGACAAACACCCCCTGGATGCTTTTGAACAGAACCGTCTATGTGGCCAAAAGAGAATCGAGAACCTTTTGTTTGCGCAGGGTGTAATGCCAAATCTCTACTTTATAGAATTTCTTTGCCCTATTGCTCTGTAATTCTATCATGGTCAATCAAATGCAGAGAATTAAGCATCTCTGTCTTCCCTCAAAATACTTAAATTGTGGATATTGGCTAAACTATTGACTTTATTCGAGATGTGGTATGTGGGGGTATGTCGTTAAAGCACTGTGACCTAATTTGCTTTATGTACTTCTACCAAATTTGGGCTTAGTATGGACGAATGAGAAGGCCTCGAAAGCGTTCCTTCGATTGGCTTTATTGAGGGCTCTTAAAATGAAGCAGAGATCCATTAGACCAATCCCATCTTCCTTCCCGTTCGTTATACCGTCTAGGTGAGCTATGTCGTGAGGAGAATGAAAGGGTCGAAGCCAAAAACCTGACGAAAACATGAAATATATCCTGAATCACATGTTAGGAGAACAAACGATCATGATAGTCTTGTCCTTAGCTTGAAATGAAAATGAAGAAGCTATTTTACATTACATCTGCTCAAATATTCTGCAACAGGCCCAGCAATAAGGAACTAGGATTTACATGGCATCATTTTTCGTAGCAAAACACTATCTATAAAGAATAGATACAAATATACTTTAAAAGCACACACTATTCTAGCCCAATCCCTAAGCGGGTACCCAGCACGAGAGTGCATGGATCACTCTACCTTTCCATCCCTGGAGCATCCAACATCCATCCTGATCTACGATGAAATCCCTGTGGTACTGTACCTTTACTGTTTTCTTTACTTTCCTAAATATCTCATCATCCAACGGAATCTGCCTAAAGCCTGCTCTCATATTTCTAATCTGCCATTGCTTGTATGTCTCGGGCCTCTCGACCCTGGCAAAACCTTCACATGCGATGGCATTCGTCGCATCTCTGGCAAATACCTCTTTCTCAAAGAGCATCCTCTGTGGATCCTCCCGAGTCAAACTCACATCAAACATATCAAACAGCGAAGAGAAATGAAACAGCGCTTCCCGGAACCTCGTGACAAAGAAAGGAGCATTATAGGAGCCATTGACCACCCCATGGACGAATATATCTGGGTTAATCCTTCTTATCAGATTCAAAACTGCATCCCTCGGACTGTTCATCAGCACTGATTCATCAGCCAGGTTCTTCAACCTGTGCAAGCAATTGACCACAGTCATCTCGTCTCCTTCAAGCTTCAGATCCTCTAATTGGATGGTTTCCCACTTTTTCGCAATCACCTGGTACTCGAAGTCCACGTTGAATCTCTTGGCATACTTCTCTAATCGTCGCCCAGTTTCCTCGACCCTCTCCGAGGGTCTAAACCCAGGTTGTGGGAACTCGATACCCGTCATGCGGATCTTGGGAGGGCCACCTTGTCTTCTCGAGATACGTTGAATAAGGCAGGGCCATTGGAAGCCATAGAGAATGCCAAAATCAATAATGTGAAGCCTGCGTGCTTGCTCAGCCCTTTTCATGATTGTCCTGTTTGCAAAGAAATTTGACATCCTTTTAAAGGGGCACGCTTGGACGAAGACCTGGTAGGATTTGAGGATTTCGGCAGCAGATGCGCCATTACCTATGAGCGCCGAATAGGATGGCGTCCCTGTGCCTACTAAACGTGCTTCAAGGCCATTGGCGAAATAATAGGCCAGCCTCTGGGTGCCATCGCCATAGGGAGAAGAATGCTGTCTGATTTGTTTGAGCAGTTCATGTGAACTTCGATGATCATTGCTTGCCACAGATTGTGCACATTGAGTCAAAAGGGTCCACAGATCCACCATATCCCCACCACTCCCCTTTTTCCTCCTTCGTGATGTTTTGCCACTGCTGTTGCCGCTACTGCTGCTGCTGCTACCACTGGATCCTTTTGTAGGAACATTCCGCGGCAACTCTTCATTTTCTTGCTTTTCTGGGTTATCGTAAAGAGGGCATAATTGGTCACCTATTCCACCTTGACAAAGCAAGACCTTGTCAAACAAAGCTGTTTGTTCATCAAACTCTTCTTCCACGAAAATTGCTGACTGTTTGTTACTTCGTCCTCCTTGTTGGTACTCTTCATCTTCCCGTCCGTGACTTTTCTTTTCCCTGTTGGGAGAACATTGACTTCCCTCACCCTCTGACCCAGTATGATCAACTACTTCTTTTGGTTCCAGAAACACTGCCCGATTACTCCCCACACCAAGTATATCAGTAGTCCGACTTAAAAGGAGCTCATTAGCTGCTTGTATTCCACTATATGAGTCAAGATCCAGATAGGAGCTAGAAGGAGAATCAATCACAGCAGCACAAGAGGCATTGCAATTACCCTGCTCATGAGCACCATTGAACTTAACATGGTTTGATACAGCCGCACAGTTGTAACAACCATCGGAATTGCTATTTTCAGGGGAATAATAATAATATCTACTCATGAAGTTTTGATTAAGGGAAGGCGATGAATGTTCTGATGAAGAAGGGGTATCCTTCTGGTAGAGGACATCACGCCAAGTTTTTTCTTCGGCCTGGAGGGCGGCCAAGCAATCCTGCAACATGCAGTTTTTCTCCTCCAAGTCCTCCTCCATGAGCATCTCCCCTATGAACTTGAGAATCGAATTGGAGGTATCACTATCTTCTGGGGATTCCACCTCCAAGCTAGATGCACTGGAAACAGGGTTATTGGGTTCGGCATCACGTCTGAACCCATTAATGAGATTACAATTTGGGTGGATCGAAATCGATCTGTGGTCAAACTTAAACCCATTCAACGAACTAGAATGTTCTGTGAGAAGGGATTCCATAGTAACCTAACCCAGAAAAACCCAGAAGACGATGGCTTGCAAATGATTGAGAAAAAGAAGAAGGGCAAGAAAAAAAGTGAATAGAAGGCCCCCCCTTTTTTCCTCTTTCTCTCTCCCTGCAATCAACCTTCCAAATTTTCGGGGGTCAGCTTTGCAAAATCGTCCCCTGATTGTTTGGTTAAACAAGGGAAAAACTCAGTATCTACACAGAAGCAAAAACACGGCAAGTGAAGCCAAGTCAACAACGCCTACACCAACACTAAGCAGAAGGGTAAAAGCAGACAAATTCAAGCAATCCAAGTGAATCAGACATCACATAATATTGCCAACACGCTACACAAAACCCGCAGATTTAGATCAACTCCCCCGAAAAAGAAGAAAACGGAGGAACAGGAACGATAAAACTTTCATCATAAAAGAAAAAAAAAAACAGAGAGAGAGAGAGAGAGAGAGAGAGAGAGAGAGAGAGAGAGGAATACCTTGAGAAAGCAAGAGAATATACCGTGCTGAAACTGAAAGGACAAAGTGAAGCCTATTGACTAATGTGAAAGGCTTGATTCTTGAGTTATATACCCCCTCACGAGGTAGATAGAGGAAACGAGGGGAGGGGAAGACAATAACGACAGAAAGCCACCCCAAGGTGTACAGAAACTTCAAGGAAACATCTCAAAAGTGAGACAAAGAAAGCCGCCACCTCTCCATGCTCACAGGTTTTTACCCTCGGCGATATAAGCCAGTCAGTGATTGGTGATGCTGATGTTTTTGTGTGGGGATATGAATAAAACAATTGACTTTTGTCTCGGGTGACTGTCTTGAATTTTCTATGTATCGGTGTGCGAAATACCTGTACGCGCGACCGAGAGAGAGAGAGAGAGAGAAAAGTTTCTTGACGATCAAGATATTTGACCAATTATTGTTCAAGTGTGAACGCACCGTGAGATGCTCTGGAAACTTAGGTAGGTAAAGGAGAGATCATAGGTAGATATCAAAAGATAACAATTCTTCCTGCTACTGCTCCATAATTTCATGGCTTTCCCTTTCACCCACTTGCTTCGTCACATCTCAACTATTATTAATTTAATCTGAAACTTAATGAGCAAGATTGGATAAGCAAATCCTGAGGCTTTTCAGACCCAATTCAGAGAACTTTTGAAGATAGTGGGGGGTTATAGACGCTGACAATCTACTGTGCAGATCTATGCTTTTCCCTCTCTTTATTTAATTGGTCTGTGTTTTGCCTTTCCTTTTGGTCTTTGATGACCTATGAGCATCTTCTTGATTCCGCCTGCACATGCACCCTCGGTCAGAGAGATTTTCTTGATCTTCCCACCCCGTCCTTTTTTTTTTCCACACCTGAATTTGAAAATGTCAAAAAGTCGTTTGTCTTTCAACCATCAATTAGGGTTTTATTCTCATAGTCTTGTTGTATGACCCATCCTTTTGGACCAGCCCTGCACACGCTATTTTCCATCTTTTTGTTAAAGAATAACGGGGAGCCGCCGGTGTCTGAGTTACAAGCAAAGAGCAAGCTATCGCGTCGCTTTCGGAACTGGAATGATAAATATCCAATCAAACGTTGGCTAATAACAATTATTGCTCTTCATTTTTTGGCCGGGCAATTATTGCTCCTTGTTGCTAAATTGAGAAATGGCTCCGTAGCTTGTGAGTTTGTCACCGCGTGGAATGGCAACATCTTTTTGTAGCATTTTTGCATAATTGATGGAGGGCCAACCAGGATTTGAAAATGCCTCTTCCCTAATCCGCTTTTGCTTCAACAGGAAATGATATGTTCCTGTCTTTTATTAAGGAAAGGCATGTGCTCAGCTCCATCATTCAATATCTTGTCCCATATAATTTCCCTTATCGATAAATTTATCACAATGGTCGTAAATTTTCAGACTGTCAATGGTTCCATGTTAGTAAATTCCATTATTTTCATACGTTGCCAGTAACTGAAGTAGGAATTTACAAAATTTGTTAGCAAGTTGATCTCTAATATTGGTGTCAAGTGAGGACCATATGCATAAACAGATGCACCACATTTAGATCATGTTGGATGTGGAAATGTTTTTTTTTTGGCCAAAATGTCGAATCGTTGTGGTTACTAGTATTTATTTGATAATAGCCTCCAAAGAGGAAAATATTCCAAAGGGATAATTTTTCCCAATTCAGTGAATGGCTGCTATTTTGAGGCCTAAAAGGTTTTCGTAAGTCAATAGAATATCCACCCATATTCGATTCATCCTTTCTGAAATGACTGTTCTCTTGCTTACTACGTTGCCTTCATATGTGTTAAAAAAAAAATAAAATTAAAAGTTGCCTTCGTGTCTCATTCTTGATGTTTTGATGATGTTTAACTCTTATGGTTCTCAAAACCAGCAATAACAGGAGGGGGAAGTCGATTAGAAATTATACCAGCAAGATGAGATTGACTTTGTCGAACAATCAAGTAGGAAATTGCAAATCTTGCAGCACACTAAGCTGGATTCTAGGAAAGTCTCATCTGCAGAAAATCTTGGGACCAGGCAACTAATGAGTAATCATTTTGGCCGAATCTTTCTTTTTAAGCGTACTGAATGTGTGCCTCATTGGAATAATTACTACGTCCTACTTATTGAGATGTTCTTGATACATGCGAGAACCTCGAATTTGCTTTTCGGATTTTACCAGTGCCCTCACACGTGACATTTCAATTGGAAATCCTGTTGGCCCTCATCAGAATTGGCATTTTCGGAGTCTTGCTTGCAGTGCATCCATGTCTCACAAGTAGTTATGACCAACATACCCTTGGGGACTGCAAACTTCATTAATCCAGTCAACGAGAAACGGATCAGCGCTTCAAGAAATCTGGAATCTGAAATGGCATTGATTCTTGCACTAGTATAGACTTCTCCCTCACTGACTGAATCTCATTTTTCTGGGTTGTGCTTCGGGTAGTGAAATTGAAGGCACCTACCCCGTTATGCTCAAAATCATGGACTGCAGCCTACTTACGTTGGAACTTGACCCACTGGATCTAACCGTATGAGGTCGTATCTTCCATTAGTTAATCCGATATAAGGACCGACTCTAGGTCAAAGCTCCATTATCTTTCATTGGTACTTGGCCTTGTCAAAGATGATTGCTTCTGAGTTTCTGTGAAAGTGATGATTGGAAGCAGTTGCTTACTTAAGGATGGACAGGGACATATGACAATCGAACTCAAGGGCAGCTGTAAAATATGATTTTCTTGAAACCCAAATGAGCGGAAAGACACGTTGAACCAGTAAGAGGTTCGCTCCAGTTACAAGAATCGGTCAAAATGATTTAAACACGGAGGAGATGGAGTACATGATTCCAAAAGTTCCAAGAAAAGGCTGTCCATAACATTAGGAGGTCAGGTTGTGAAAGTAAATCAAAGACTTACATTTTACTTCAAGATAAAGGCAATCAAGTCAGCCTAAGAAAATGAAACAGCTGAACTCATAGCGAAGATACATGACTGACAAAAAAAAACTAGCAAAAATAACAGAAATTGTTTAATCTAATGCCAATGCTGTGCTATGGAAGAGCCAAGAAACGATTCCATTTGTTCAGAGAAGTAAAGCAAAAATTGCATCGAACTTCTTTCACCCAAACCACAAGCAAGAAGCAGAGGTTATATGCCTCTGCAAGAGGCATTGGGCAATTACACTTGACCTTCAAAAGATTTGACTCTACTGTGTTGGCTTCTTCTTATGATCTGCAAGGAAGAATCAAATCATTATACAAACAGAAGCTAACATGCTGATGCACGGAAATGTAAAGCAAGCATATATAAATGAGATAGGTAGATGAGCAGCACCTCAGTGTCTCTCGTGCATGATGCTTACCTGGCAACTCAGGAAGAATCTCTCTTGTTATGGCTTATTATGATAGAAAACATGCTTTCGGAATAACCTATGTCGATAACCAACAGGTGCAACCGGAAATTATTCGGCCCCTCCAGACAAGTAGCATCCAGTTGTTTTCTTCTTCAAGCTTGAAATCCTTGTGGTAATTTCCACTTAACTTAGCCCTAGCCTTCTTTATCAACTCCTGATCCAGAGGAAGCTGCTGGAAACCAACCCTGGTAAGGCGAAGTTGCCACTGCTTATATGTTTCGGGCCTCTCAACCCTCTCCATACCTTCACATGCCACAATATTCATTACCTCTCGTCCAAAGACATCTCTCTCCAGAACCAACCTCTGCACATTGTCATGAACTACGGTTGTGTCAAACACATCATAAATCGCAGAGAGTTGAAAAAGAGCCTCGCGGAATCTTGTTATGAAAAATGGCGTGTTGTAGGATCCATTTCTTATACCATGAATAAAGATTTGAGGTTTTATACTCCTGATCAGGTTTAATACCATATCCCGCTGACAGTTTATCTCAACTGTCTCGTCGTAGAGATTCTCAAATCGAGCAAGACAATTCACGGCAACCACCTCGTTGCTTTGAATCTTTAGATCTACAACTTTGATACATTCCCAGCTCGCTGATGCTACCGCTTGGAATTCGAAAGGTACATTAAAGCGCTTGCAATACTTGGCCAAACGGTGACCTGTTCGCTCAATTTTTTCGCTGGGACGAAATCCAGGTTGTGGAAGTTCTATTCCCGTGATTCGCAGCTTTGGAACCCCTCCGGTTCTCTTTGAGAGCTCTTGGATAAGGATTGGCCATTGGAAACCATAATTAATACCAAAGTCTATGATATGGAGCACTTTTGCTGTTTCTGCTGATTTCAAAATCATGTAGTTTGAGAAGAGGATCTGGAATTTCGGGAATGGACAGGCTGAATATTCAAGGTGGTATGCTTTCAACTTATCAGCTACCGATCTCTTCTGGATAACTGAATAGTGAAATGCTTGACTTCTACCCGCACTGCCTGCAAGGCGTGCTTCCAGAGCATCGGCAAAGTAATGGGCTACCCTCTGGGAACCATTACCGGAGGGGGATGAATCTTGTCTTATTTGCTTCAGCAGTCCACGAGCGGTCTTGAAGTCATTAGTAGAGACAGCTTGTGCACAGAGACTCAGAAGACTCCTCAAATCCAATGTGCTCTCGTTTCCCTTCTTATTACTTTGATCCCCAGTACCATTAGGATCTTTAGGATCCTTGATTTCACTTAACTTCTCCGATTTGCACTCTAATGATAGAAGCCCCCCATTTTTGTTGCTGAGCAACAACTTTTCAAGCAAATCTGAAAGCTCGGGGTCTTCGTTGTACGAAGCCAACTGCTTGTTGGCTGGCCTTTCTTCGGACCTTGCATAATGGCTTTCATGATTCTTTCTCCCCCTGGACCCATTCTCTGACTGATGGCTCCCTTTGATGCCAATTTCTCCCTTGTCTCTGATGGTTGGAGCCAATCCATCTTTCTCCTGACCGATGGTTATATGAATGCCACTTGGGATGAACTTCCTGGCCTCCTCTAACCCTTTATTAAATTGCACGACAGACTCATTGTTGTTGAAGATTGGACTAATTAAGACCTCACTTGGACCCGAGTAACAAAAGTTATCCCCACACTTAGGCAAGCTGTCTACAGAATTGACGGAGGACTGAAATTTGCAATCCACGTTCGACTGCAAGACCACGTCACCAGGACTTTTGGCATGAATGGAAGCACAATTGTTTCCTTCCGGGTCGTCATGTGAATTAGGATCCAGAGGACAGCAAGAGTTGGAGCTGGTGATGATAGTGCTGTTACTGCCTCGATCACTTCTTCTTCCCCAAGGATTCCAGCTTGAGCTGTTAATGACCTGATTGGTATCAACCCCTTTGGTTTGCTCGGGGGAATCTGGGCATTTCTTGCCAAGTGCATCATACAAGGACTTTTCTGCATACCGTAGAGCCACGATATTGGGAACCACCCAAGGTTGCTCCTCCATTTTCTCTTCCATGAGAATCTGATTTACGTATTTGAGAACAGGATCCATTGAGTTGCTGTGATCTGAGAGGGAAAGAGAGCCCCCCCTTATATTCGCACTTTCACTGGAGCTTGTCGAATGGCGAAGCATCTCTAAATTGGGTCTTGTATCTCTTGATGGAAGATTCAGGTCTGCATCGAGGTTAATGGGAACAGATGTTACATAATACATGGGTTCGGGTTGGTGCGGCAGAGAGGTCATTGCTGCAGAGTTGGAAACAACAGGAGGTTCATCGATTTTGACTGCATTACAGAGATTTCGGGAATGGTATGAAATGGCTGGGTGAGTGAGGCTATTGTCCTCGAAACCGTCAACAGAGGAAGAGAATTCCGGGAGGTTGAACTCCATTGTGATCTCTGTCTCAGAATCCTACAAAAGCTCGCCGTCTCAAATGAGTGTCTGATGTATAGTATCAAGCGACTGCTCGTGAGAAGCCTGGCGTTGTACTTTAACCGTCATGTAAGACGATTTCATCTGCATATAATTCACCTTTTTCATAGATAGTCAAATTCCCTTAGGGTCTAGGATGATTCGAGTCTATTCCTACAGAGATCTGGGGACTTATAAACGGAAAACAAAGGTATCATTTTACGGCGTCCAGTTCAAAAGCATGAACAGAATGGGACACGAAAATTTGAATCGTTCTACAGTTGTGATCTAGCTTCTCTACACGTTGGAAATAAAGCAAAGAATCAGTGACAGGAAACGTAGAACTACTGTAACAAATTGTTGGGAAGAGTAATCAAAAGCTGCAATTACAATGACAAACAGATAAAAACTGCGAGTAGCATACCGAAGGAAGAAATGTGGAGCTCTTAGGAGGATTCAATGGAACGAAGCTCACGAGTCACGAGATGCATTGCATAGACCGATGAACTTCCTGTACTTTGAGTGATTCTCTTTTTTCAGATACAGAATAATGGAAGGGCGTCTCTTCACCTTCTTTTGATGGGAAAACACATTTACCCATAAGCTCAAGTTCAGCGCACTGACGCCAATTTTTTATGTTAATGTCGTTGACTTATATGTCCCCGCTATTGGCGTGAAGATGGCATCAGTTCCATAAAACAGCTGCAAAAGCTGTGGACCACATTGGAGTTGAGACATCAAGAGCACGGATAATAACAATTCTACTAGAAATTGATTTCTGGAATTGAAATAAATTTTTCTATTTCTATTCCTAAAGGAGTCTCTGAACAAAAATATGCGTTTGATAACGATATAAAATTTCTATTCCTAAAATATAAATTTGTTTGATAATGATGGAAAATTTCTCATTCTCGAGTGGTGGTGGATAATGGGGGTAGCCACCAATTGCCTCGACAATGTAGGGTGAGGGGTAGCGACCGGTGGGCAGCAGCGGGAGATTGGGGGTGGTGGTGAATGATAGGTGGCAATGGTGAGTAAGCAATTGGCTAGTAGCGAGGATGAGAGAAGAGAAGAATTTTTATTTTTCATTCTTGTTCTAGAAATAGAGAAGTGGAAAAATTTTACTTTTAATTTCTATTCCAAATTTATTTTTGTACTAAAAATTTATTTTAGAAATGAAATAATGAAATTGCGTTACCAAACAGATTTATATTTTAAAAATAAGTTTACAACAAAAAATAGTTCTTGAATAAAAATAAAATAGTTATCACGCGCATCTCAAATGGGACTCTTATAGTCATTAACAAATGCTTAATGTTACCCTCCAACGAGAGCAATTTGTTGAAAGGAAGACGTTTTCTGATACAGTGAATGGCTGCTATTGTTGAGATGAGATTTCCAACGGTCAGAGAGACATATCCGTCCAAATTTGGGCCCATGAGACTAATAAAGGGCTTGTCCCAGATAACTGCAATTCTAGAATTAGATAAACATTCGTCCAATCTGGATCCTCTCTCGACATTGTACGGATACTTTTTTTTATTGGTTTTAGTACAAAGCTTTCTCATCAATTTCTCCTAGGGTTTCGGTTACTTAATCCTTGTTGTAATATTGGCCATTTTAGTCGATCGACTCAAAGGTGGTGGGATTGGACCTGAGCAGGTCCTTAAAAGGCTCTGACATCCTGGAAAGACAGGATAGTCTCCGGGATACGGGGGACGAAAAGATTCCGCCCCACGGCCGACCCGCCACAAACCCCATTACGGGAACGGGCGGCCACGATTGAACCCCGTGAAGCCTTCCCCAAGGTTGCTTGGGCGCGGTTCAGGGTAATGATATCGCCAGTCGAAAGACTGGGTGGCCGGCCGGCCGGCTTAAAAAAAAAATTAAAAAAAAAGAAAAGAGAAGGACTTGGTCAACCGAGAGCTATGAAGGAAACCGAGAACTCGCGTGAGGACGGGAAGATGAAGAAAAGAGGGAAAAGAAAGGAAAGAAAGAGAGGGAGAAGAGAGAGTCCGCCTGTGTTGCGGGGACCTTGCTAAGCGCAATCATCTGCGTATCATGACACCCGGAGAGTGTTCACATCCATTGTTTGTCCGATTGGAATAAATTTCAGATTTAGGGCTTAAATTTAGAATTACGTGAAATTCGGCTCACGAAATCCGATTTCTGAGATATTGAGCTTTGGGATTTCATTAAAATTGTGATGAATGGCATTGTGAAGTTGTGAGGTTTGATGAGAGTCATTTAGAAACAATAGTTTGGTCAGAGTGAGAATTTTAGGATTTTACGTATGAATTTCGCTTTGCGAACGGCTTGAGTAATTACTTTAAGTGTGTGATTTGTTAGTGTATGTGTGTTTAAGCATAGGTGAACTGTTTCGTAATTAAGGTAGTGTTTTCCTTAGATTTAATGTCGATTCTTGTTTAATGACTAGGATTACGAGATCGTTGGCTTGTTTAACTTCGCATTCTTTGATTTTAGGCATTTGAGACGAGTAATACTATTTTTGCTTTGAGTTTGTAAAACCTATTGTTGACACCTAAATTTTGACTATTTTATTTACTTGTTTGTCATATAAAAAACTACATTAAGCATCTCATAACATTTACATTTAGGTAACAATAATATTTAAACTTATCTTTAAAAAAATTGAGGATAAGAAATAATCTATAAAATAAAACATTTGGTTGTGGAGGGAGATTTAGAAAGATTTTAAATTTTGGATAATGGAGCATTTTCAGAGGATGATCTTCAACAGTTTAGTAAATTATCTTGGAAAATCTTCACAAAAGATTTTAGATTTTTGAACCATTTTCTTGTCGAGTATATCTCCTCTTTTTGAAAGATGATTGTTGGAAATTGAGTGAATATATGCAATTATCTTGGAAAATCTTCACTTACGAAACAATTTTTTTTTTGTCTATAATATTTTTTTTTTTGGTCAGTCCTACTCTATTCTTACTCTACACTCACTCTCAGACGTGGAAGGTTTTCATTTTACGGGAAAAAGGAGTGGGCAAAGTGCTGAAAAGGTTTCGTTCAAAGGGGAGAGAAAAATTGGCAAACTGCTGGTTAGGCTTCAGCGGGGGAAGGTTTTCATTTTACGGGGAAAAGGAGTGGGCAAAGTGCTGAAAAGGTTTCGTTCAAAGGGGAGAGAAAAATTGGCAAATTGAAAGGGAGTGGAAGGTTTTCATTTTACGGGGAAAAGGAGTGGGCAAAGTGCTGAAAAGGTTTCGTTCAAAGGGGAGAGAAAAATTGGCAAACTGCTCGTTAGGCTTCAGCGGGGGAAGATTACCAATTTTCGGAGGATGAAATTATAGTGCGAGAGAGAGCTGCACACAATAGACACGGCCGCATTGAGAAGAAAGGAGAATATCTAGAGAAGGTTCAAGGCCTAGTCCTTCCTCGCGGTTGCTGTCCCTCGTCGAGCACCCCGGTCGTTTCGTCTTGCCTCAAAGCCGACCTGCACCAGTGAAGATCTAGCGTTATGAACGGAGCCCAACGTTCTTGCTCACGGTCAACAACTCTCATGCTCATCATGTCCTTTCGGTGCCTCGTAATTGTGCCCGACGGAGCGACCAACGGATTCTTCCCCTCACGCCTTCATCGATGAAGTTTGCTGACCATCACCCAACAACGCAATAGCCCACTTCGATAGACAAACAGGAGGACGTGCAACAAAAATTTCCCTGGGAGTACCCATAGCAAGATAACACGGTCAGAGGTCAAGGTTCTTTATCCAACTTTATCCTGTCCCGAGCGACCACCAAACATAGGGTATGATAAATTATATCCACCTTTATCCCACCTCCTATATCCAATTTTATCCCGTCCCGAGCGACCACCAAACATAGGATAGGATATCCTATTCCGAACTTTATCCCGACTGCCAAATGCAGCCTTCATGTTTAAAGCAACACACCTTGATTTCTAGGATTCATACAATATCATGATAATTTTCCTTTAATAAAACAAAAAAAGAAACAAAAAAAATGTTATTTATGTCACATAGATTTCATAATATGCACAACATATGTTGCGCTTTAGTTAGTGAGTCATACGTTTTAGATTTAATGTCTTAGTATTCCTATCATGTAATTTTTTTAAATAAAAAAATGCTAAAAGATTAGCGCTGCATCATTATGTTGCTTTCATTTCAATAAGAATTATTAAGTGATTAAAAAAAAAGGAAAACACAAAGGTCATTTGCTTGGTTAGTCAATAGGTTAATTCATAATTAATCCCATTTCATGTCATTATTATTTAGCGTAAGTTGCATATATATTAAAAAGAGAAAAGAGAGTTTACGGAGTTGCATTATTTAAAAAAAAAAAGAAAAATCATAAAAAGAACATGCATATAGAATTACCACATCATTTCGTATCATGTAGCACATGCATATTTAGGAGCATGTAAATTAGATTGCACACATATCGTGATGGTTCTGTTGGAGAAAACTTCCTTATTTGTTTTGAAGTTGATAAAATGTTTATATTAGTCTAGTCTGAAGACTTGCAGACTCTATCGTGAAAGTCTGAAGACCTTTAGACTCAAGATTTAAAATCTACCCTCACTGATAGCTTTTAGACCGATGAAGAAAAGATTTATCCGATGAAGAAGATTTATCCAGATGCGAGTATATCTTTAAGGATTTGGTTCGTACGGTTGAAGAAGATCTCACGGTTGGAGATAGCATCTCGTGATCAATTATTCTTATTGAAATCAATTTAGATAATTAGATATATTGATTGGCAAAGTATACTTGGAAAATTCTACTTATGGAAACCTAAATTCTGATTGTATGGGCGAGCAGGATTGGTGGGCTATCATCACATTCCTTAAATAACTCGAGATCTCCTTAATTGATTATGTTCTATGGATAAATTGGAAGAACTCATTTGGAAGGTGCCAACGGTTATAATGGCATGGAGGGTATATAAGAAAGACGCTTAAGTTATTTGAGAGTGTGTGTGAAAGAAAAATTCCAAAGTTTGAAACTCATAGATCGTTGATTTAATCGCTGAGCTTAAGTTGTACTCAAAAGAGAGATTAAATATTTGTGAGACATTAAAGAAGTGTAGTAAAGTCTCTACACTGTGGAATCAAGGACATGAGACTGTAAAATCTCTTTTGGTTTTTAGTGGAATTTAACTAGTGGGCTGTCAGTGTGGGAGAGTAGACGTAGGCTTGGTCTAAGCCGAATTACTATAAACTTTGTGTTTCAATTCTCTTTCCATAAACTCTTTACTTTAATTCGTAACCTTATATAACTATTTACAGTCTTTTACATCTCCAGTCTATTATTCTCAAAAGACGAATTAAGTTGTTAAGTCTTGCAAACACTTCTTTAACACCTATTCACCCCTTCTAGGTGTTCTTATTAGCCCTATCATGTTCAAGTTATGTCATATGAATTGCGTCTCACATGTCATTAAAGTAAAACTCATGCATATTAAATTTAGATTAAGATTGCATATAATTAATTTTTTTAAAATAAAAAAATAAAAAATTTGACTATCATGTCATTTAAAAATCATGTTTAGGTCATGCGTGTTTAGTCAACATTTTTGTAGTTTTTTTTTTTTTTTTTTAGAAAGTAAACCTTAAAAGGTTGTAGTTTATTCTGTTAATGTTAGTTATAATTTCTTACAATCTATTACTTCGATTTATTGAATGTTATTTTATTGATTGTGCATTCGTATGACCACCCTTTGCATGTTAGTAGCTTAGGTTAAAATTAATTAAGATTGCTTGCAAAATATTTTTGAAATTAAAATGAAAATGTATCGAAATTGCGTTAGATTAATCTAGTGTAATCATGTCCCTGAACCTATTGAATCTCTGGTTTGCAAAAGTAAAGTGTTCTCCTATATTTTACTTGAGTTTCTAATCAACCCTAATTGGTTTGTGGCGGCTCCAAATTGAGTATAATTGCATGTTTAAATGGGTTAATTTCTTAGTATCAAGTTGCGATTAGTAGGATTTGGGAGGGTTCGTGCCAAGTCTTTAGACTTATTAATCCATTAGCCTTCTTTGAGTAATTCACCTTCGGGAAGGTTGCGGCACTTATATTCCAAAATTACTATGGATTATATATTGTATGAGTTACAAAATGGCATTGTTGTTGTATAAAAAGTTAGATTGAGCATTGACTGCCTGTTAAAACTTGTGAATGATTTGCAAATGGTTTTGAGAAAAATATTGTGAAAGGATACATATTTGTGTTGCGTTATCAATTGGTTTATGAAATGAGTTTTATAATGATTTGAGAAACCTTCAAGAAAAGCATTTCGAAATATCGAAGGTTTATGAAATGAATTTTGAAATGATTTGAGACATGTCTTGTGAAATGTGAACAAAATGGAGAAATATTATGCATGTTTTAGTGAATTCAATTGGTGATAATGATTCTAGATTTGATTCTTGGTATTGGAAGATGTGGGTTTGGTATTAATATCGCCGTGAGCCCGTTAAGAGGCTTGTGGGTATACATACCGGGATTCTTATTCCTTCTGAGTCGAGCCACTGATTTTTTGGGTGAAGACCTTGTCAAGGGGGGACTCACTTTGTTGCTAGGTGTAGATTAGTCAATGGATTGGACCATCAACATATGAATTGATGAGATTAATCAAGAAAATAGACCATTGATATGTGAGTTATTGAGATAGATAGATGGATTGGACCATTGATAAAATTGTTTTAATATTGCTAAGGAAATGAGTATCTTTGATTTATACAAAGTTTAGTTGAAATGAAACAACTCATACGTTATTCGATATGTATTTTACATCTCGAGTTTGGATTATGAGTTTTCGTATTGCTTTGTATGGATACATAGTAGTTGTTTGATCTACTTAGAAAAAATATATTATTTACTGAGCTATAATTACTCATTCATTTCTTTCCTAATCTTTTTGGGTTCTTTAGTTAGTGACAGTTAGAGCGAGAACGTTATTGCCGAAATTTTAAGAAGTTGGATTTTGGTGGATTGAGACTGCGTCCTTTTCGTGAAAGGACGGTTGTGTCACCCTCTTTTCTATTATGTTTCATAATGTGACGCTTGTGACTTCTAAAGCTAACATAATCTGAAGAAAAATGGAAGGAATTTGCAACATTTCATTCTTAAATGTTATTGCTAATAATGCTAGAATGAACTCCTAGAAGGGGGGGTGAATAGGTGTTAAAGAAGTTTTTGCAAGACTTAACAACTTAATTCGACTTTTATGAAAACAGTAGACTGAATATGTAAAAGACTGTAAACAATTATATAAGACTGCGAATTAAAGTAAAGAGTTTAGGGAAAGAGAATTGAAACACAAGGTTTATAGTGGTTCGGCTTAGACTAAGTCTACGTTTACTCTCCCACAGCCCACTGACTGAATTTCACTAAGAACTAAAAGAGATTTTACAGTTTCACGTCCTTGATTCCACAGGGTAGAGACTTTATTACACTTCCTCAAGGCCTCACAAGTATTTAATCTTTCTTTTGAGTACAACTTAAGCTTAGCGATTGAATCAACAAAGAACTAGGAGCTTCAGACTTTAGAAATTTTCTTTTACGCACACTCTCGAGTAACTTGAGCGTCTTCCTTATATACTCCTCCATGCCATTATAACTGTTGGCAGATTTCAAATGAGTTCTTTCAATCTACCCGTTTGACAGAATCAATTAGGGAGATCTCGAGTTATTTAAGGAATGTAATGATAGCCCACCAATCCCGCTCGCCCATACAATCATAATCTAGGTTTCCATAAGTAGAACCTTCCAAGTATATTTCACCAATCAACAGATCTAATTATTCAAATTGATTTCAATAAGAATAATTGATCACGAGATGTTATCTCCAGCCATGAGATCTTCTTGAACCATATGAACCAAATCCTTAAAGATATATTTGCATCTGAATAAGTCTTCTTCATCGGATAAATCTTTTTCTTCGTCGGTTTGGAAATTATCAGTGAGGGTAGACTTTAAATTTTGAGTCTGGAGGTCTTCAGACTTTGACGATAGAGTCTGCAAGTCTTTAGACTAGACTGATGGAAATGTTTTGTCAACTTCAAAATAGATAATAAAGTTTTCTCCAACAATCTCCCCATTTTTGATAGTGACAAAACTTTTCTGTAGATTTGGACACTTTGACTTGCAAAACAACACTTAAGCAAACCAAGATTTCTTATAAAAGATAAGTAGAGATTAGGATAAGGATAGTAGCGATTCTACAGCCATAGAAAACATGTTAGTCCTGTAAAAGCAATTATCTTTACCATAATCAATAACATAGCTTAAGTTACTTGTAAGCATCTTCAGTCCAACCAGTTTACGCCACAACCAAACAAAAGATAAGTCCAAAAATTCAAAAACAAAATCGTCAAATCTGCATCAACTTCTCTCCCTTTTTGTCAACAGCAAAAAGTGGAGAAAAAAAGTTGTTGAAAATATAGTTAGAATTATGGCTGTTTTGGAAGGTGAACAAGTTCAAATTCTCCCATAGAATTCACAGTCTTCTCAAGCCTTGCAAAACTCTGCTTCAGTGACTGGAAATCTGCACCTTGCACTATAGACTACACTTGATTCTTCAGGGCGTTCAACTGATCGTGCAAAGACACTGAACTAGCCATAAAAGCTTTTTTGAGATCCTGCATCTCATATCCCATAGCATATTGCTGCTTCCTTACATTCAATAGAATTTCTAACAGCCTCGAAAAGTCTGCTGTTTGTTCTGTCGCAGCACTCGGTCCAGTTGAGTCACTTTAAGAGATTTTGAGAATGGATGGAACTTCAGTAGATTGTCCACCACGACTATCTTCTGGGTAATGTGAAGCATATACATCTTTTGAATTTGCAGCGGAGCGACTTACATCACTAGTAAATAAAGGTGAAGAAGTTGATGGTGCTAGTATGAACAAAATAAAGGAGTTAAGGAAGAGAATAAGAACACAAGATTTATAGTGGTTCGGCTTAATCCAAGCCTACGTCCACTCTCCCACGCTAACAGCCTTCTTGGCTGGATTCCACTATGCAATCAAGAAGAGATTATAACTTTGAGTGCAAATACTTAGTAGATCACACTATCTCACTAAGTCACTCTTTTGGTATTTCTCTCACGATCACAAACGTTTAAGCTCTCCAAAGACAAGTTGATGATCGAAGGTCGCTCAGACTTTGGAATTATAAATTCTACGCTCCGTCTCTTACTTGCTCATCGGTCCTTCATCTCCTTAAATACTCCTCTACTTTCAAACTAGCCGTTGGACAGCATCCCGAGAATCGTCTTCCAATATACCCATTGGACAGCTCGTATCTAGAAGATTTGGTAGCCGTTGAGTGACAAAGGTAAAATCCCAAATTGATTCCGATCGCCTATACAAACGAAATCTTGGTTTCCATAAGTAAAGCTTCTTCGTATAGAAAGTTCTTGTCTTCAAGATCCAATCGTCAATCAATTAGATTGAATCAATCAAATCAATCTTGATGTGGAATCCAAACCAGATCACTAGCCGTTGTATGATTGGGCTTGAGTTACGATTCATCGTAATCTGGATGTAAAGTCTGAGTCTGTAGACTTTACAATCTGAGTCAGTAGACTTTACAATCTGAGTCTGAACATATCTGCTTCTGAACAGATTTAGCTTTAAGGTCTGTACCCAGTTCAGCTTCAGCATAGAGTCTGTCTTTCCGGTTCACCAAAGATAGAGTCTGTCTTTTGGTTCATCATTCACGTTCGATCCGGAATTTGTCGAGTGAGCAGACTTGATGTAGAATGTACTTTGACACTAAAGTCCTGCAGTCTTCAAACTTTGAGTCTTGAGTCCGGTAGTCTTCGGACTTTGAGTCTTCGAGACTTTGACAATATCCTTTACATGTTCTATTATCTCGCATGGTCTATTACTTAACCATTAAACATGTTAGTAGCCTTTGATTTATTTTGTCATCTTCAAAACATCATAAGGGATTTCCCTAACAATCTCCCCCTTTTTGATGATGACAAAACAATATCTGAATATGCAGATTTGTAAACATACTTTTAAATCAAAGGATATTAGAAGATAACAAATAGATTGAGCATAAGAATATATAGAAAAATAATCGCAGCTCAATATTATGCCATAGATAATATCAACCAATCAACACATATGCATATTCATATTTTCTCCCCCTTTTTGTCATAATCAAAAAGCGATAATAATGGATTCACGTAGAGAATGATAATCAATATCTTGCATGAATCACAATTTCCAAAAATCAGCTTTTATAAAGTAAATCGAATATTAAAGATATGCAATATATTTCACTTTGATTATATATATATATATATATATATCAGCAAATATTCAATGAAAATCACGGATGCATCATAAAATTCACTTATCCTTTTTTTGTCATAATAAAGTGATAATATCAATACAAGATTTATCAATGACAAAAGGTAATAAAAGATGCACTAATCGGATTTTTTTAGAATAAATTCTGACACATTTACCTTTCCTTCCATCCATAATAAGATCACGATCAATCCAAAAAGATTTTTCCAAAATTGATCAAAGCTCCCCCTCCATTTGTTGCCTTTTTGAGATGATCACGATTCTTTTCCTTTTCTTTTGGATTTGATTTCTCCCCCAATCTTCATAGGAGATATTTTCTGATTGCACTAAAATCTGCGTAGATTTGTAATCATTATTGCCTTATTGAATTTCCTGCAATCAACTCATTTCCCTTTTTGGTATCCATCAATTTGGATCCTTCCTTGACGTTAGAGTAAAATAGAAAATCTCCATAATCAAATATTCTTTCTTAATTCATCATAACAGAGTATTCAAAGAAAGAATATTATGCACAATGATATTTTGAAAAATAAATTCTCACTTAGTCAAAGTATGATAAAAACAGAGAGAATAAAATCTTTGAATATCTAAGAATATCTTGCATCATCACGTAAAACAGATTTTCATTTTGCAAAATATGATTATATCTGAGAGTATAAAATTAGACAAAATAATCTGAATTATCTCAAATAATCATACGTACTAAATCAAATCTTAACTCACAAATCACAAAAACCAATCATACGATTCTTTCTTCCATAAAGCAAAATATGATCATTATAAAATCTCAATCAACCAAGGATATATCGAATATCAAGCATAATGAGAATTATTGCCCAAATCAAATTGAGAATAAAAAAATTCCTTACCAAATCCTCTTTCTTCTTTCTTCTTTATATCCTGCAAAAATAATTTATATTTTCTTTGGTACCCATTTTTCTTGGGTCCATGAGAGTTAGCAAAATATGTTGCTTTTATCCAATTTTTCTTAATAGGTCTCCACTTGACTTGAAAGATCTTGTTGCCTAAGTCGAGAATTCTCCTTTTAAGTTCGAAAATCCTTTTAAGAGAAGATTTGAGATTTGAACAAAGCTCATTTATATACTTTGAAACTTTGAGAGGAATTTTTGAATTGCTTACCTCGATTTCCTCATCGGATTCTGAATCTATGTCCGAGTCAGACTTTGATTCTGAGTCTATATCTGAGTCAGACTTAGATTCTGAATGTGCCGTCAAGCATATATTTTCTTGCTCATCATCTTCTTTCATGATTCTTTTCTGGCCATTATGCTTGTATTGACTTCTTCCATCGAAGTTCCTTCCTTTTCTACTCAGCTTTTTAAATTTCTTGACCATAAAGGCAAGTTCTTCATCGTCCATGTCATTTTCTGAGTCTGTTTCATCAAAAACAGCATTAGATATTAAAGCAATGGACTTCTTACCTTCGGGATCTTCGTCATTAAGTTGTTCCACTTCATAGGATTGAAGAGTGCCAATCAATTCATCAACGGAGAGTGGCATAATCCTCTCGAGTCTCCCGGATTGAGGTCTTGACATGATTCCAATCTTTTGAGAGACCTCGCAAGAGTTTGTTGACCTTCATTGGAGAAGAAATTGGCTGACCTTGATATGCTAAACCATTTACAATTTCTGTAAAACGGTTGAACATATCTCCAATCGACTCTCCTTGCTTCATCTTGAAGGATTCATATTGGCCAAGCAAGAAGTTTACTTTTGTCTCTTTTATACGATCAGTTCCTTCATATGTAACATGAAGTCTATCCCAAACTTCTTTTGCTGTTTCACATGAAGAGATTCTGTTATATTCAAAGAGACAAAGCGCAATATAAAGAATAAATGGCTTTTGCATCAAGCGCTTCTCTTTTGGACATCTCCATCCGAGACATAGGAGCGGGGTTTGCTTTCTTTGTCTTTGCCATTCTTATTTGATGTAGACGCAGCAATGGGGTTGATTCCTCTTTCCACAACATCCCATTGTAAGAGATCTCTGGATCTTAGGAATGCTTTCATTTTGTTCTTCCATATGTCGTATTCCTTTCCATCAAAATATGGTGGCCTTGTGTTGCTTTGCCCTTCCATAAGTCCTGGTGCCAACATACTAGCTATAAAGAATCTTTAGCTCAAAAGTAAACACATTTTTATAAACTGAGCACTTGGCTCTGATACCAATTGATGGTGCTAGTATGAACAAAATAAAGGAGTTAAGGAAGAGAATAAGAACACAAGATTTATAGTGGTTCGGCTTAATCCAAGCCTACGTCCACTCTCCCACGCTAACAGCCTTCTTGGCTGGATTCCACTATGCAATCAAGAAGAGATTACAACTTTGAGTGCAAACACTTAGTAGATCACACTATCTCACTAAGTCACTCTTTTGGTATTTCTCTCACGATCACAAATGTTTAAGCTCTCCAAAGACAAGTTGATGATCGAAGGTTGCTCAGACTTTGGAATTATAAATTCTACGCTTCGTCTCTTACTTGCTCATCGGTCCTTCATCTCCTTAAATACTCCTCCACTTCCAAACTAGCCGTTGGACAGCATCCCGGAGAATCGTCTTCCAATATACCCATTGGACAGCTCTGTATCTAGAAGATTTGGTAGCCGTTGAGTGACAAAGGTAAAATCCCAAATTGATTCCGATCGCCCATACAAACGAAATCTTGGTTTCCATAAGTAAAGCTTCTTCGTATAGAAAGTTCTTGTCTTCAAGATCCAATCGTCAATCAATTAGATTGAATCAATCAAATCAATCTTGATGTGGAATCCAAACCAGATCACTAGCCGTTGTATGATTGGGCTTGAGTTACGATTCATCGTAATCTGGATGTAAAGTCTGAGTCTGTAGACTTTACAATCCGAGTCGATGAGACTTTACAATCGAGTCCGAACATATCCGCTTCGAATGTATTTAGCTTTAAGGTTCTGTACCCGGTTCGGCTTCAAAGATAGAGTCTGTCTTCTCTTCGGTTCAACTTCAAAGCATAGAGTCCGTCTTCCGGTTCATCATTCACGTTCAGTCTGGAATTTGTCAGAGTGAGCAGACTTCTGATGTAGAACAGACTTTGACACTAAAGTCTGGCAGTCTTCAAATTTTGAGTCTTGAGTCTGGCAGTCTTCAGACTTTGAGTCTTTAGACTTTGACAATATCCTTTACATGTTCTATTATCTGCATGGTCTATTACTTAACCATTAAACATGTTAGTAGCCTTTGATTTATTTTGTCATCTTCAAAACATCATAAGGGATTTCCCTAACAGAAGTACCTTTTTGTTCAACAGCTCCCCCTATTTGTTTGCTTTTAAGAGGAGTAGAAACAACTTCTTCAACTACAGCTTCAACTTCAGAGTGATGTTTAGCTGTGTCAAGTGCTCCGGCAATCCCAGTTTCAGCCATTTTAGATTCATTGGACAAAGAGACAGCCAAAGTTGGCTCAAAAAAGTCATAGTGACCCCGATCTCTCTCTTCTTCTTGTCCTCTCTCTCTTCTTCCTCTCCTCTTCTTTCCTCTTCTTCTCTCTCTTCTCTTCTTTCCTTTGTCCTCCTTTGTTCTTCAGCTTCCTTCTCTGTCTCTTCGCTCTATGTTTCTCCTTCTTCTGGCTCTTCTCGAGTCTCTTGAAAGCTAACAAAACTCTTCAAATTTCTTAAAGCTGAAAGAGTCATTTCATCCTCATCCTTTTCATCTTGCAAGATAAGAATTTTTTTCTTCTTTACTGGAGCAGCCATGGGCTCCTTGCCTTTCCTTTTCGCTGCAGCAGAGTCTTGTTTTGCTTTGATAGGAGACTTTTTCTTCATACGCTCCAACACCTTGTTCAGTTCTTTCAAACACATCTTTGTGACCATTTTAAAACCAATTATCATTAAAGAAATAGTTGACGAACATAAAGGTGCAGAGATGTGAATTTTAAAATGTCTAAAGAGATGCGTAATAAGAGCAGAATAAGGGAGTTGTCCCTTATCTTTCACCACTGATCGGTACATGTGAAACAATAGGGTGTGAGGCAGAGAGAATTTAAATCCAGCATTGATGGCATACATCAATTTCGCTTCAGATCGAGAGACATCAGTCTTGGATGTCGACTTGGGACGAATGCAATTGATTATGATCTTGTGTAGCAAGATGTTAGAAGCATTCATCCTTGAGTAGGAAATCTTTCCTTCAACATCTTTATTTTTCACCAACGAAAGAGTAGCAAGAGCAATAGACACGCTAATTGATTGGAAACTCGTTCTTTCCACCCCAATTATGTCAGCCAACGTGTCCATATTTACAAAAAACTCCTTATCTCTCATTGTAAAAGAAAAGATATTTGCATCCACAAAAGAAAAGTTCGAGTAAACATAAGTTGTGAGTTCAGAATAAGCAATAGTGGATTCTAAACAAAAGCGCTCTAATTGCAGTAGAGTAAGCTTCTCTCGCATATTAACTTTTACTGAATCAAGGAAATCAAAATCGACGTTCCTAGGGTGCATAACCCCTCTCTTCAGTAGATTCGAATAAACCCTCTTGTGGTTCTTTGATCTAAACAAATTGTAACCATCAGTAATATTTGCAGCCACTCCTATTCTAAGCTGAAAATGGGTAAACATTCGTTCATTGTCATCCAGACTTTGAGGTTGATTTGCAGTACCATAGAAATGGTCACTCGGGAAATTTGCGAAAGTCCTTTTAGCTGTCCCTTTCTCTACAACTCCTAACCTTTCCAACTCTCGCAAGAACAAAGTTTCATTCTTGTATCCTCTATCTCTTAAAAATTCATTGATCAAAGACATCGGTGTTCCTCTTTTCTTCAAATTAGAGTAAAGTTTGAAAGCAACCTTGGGAGTTAGCGTTCTTACAGGTTCAGCCTCTTCTATAACTTCTTCGTCTGGTTGAGTCGGTGTAGAAGACTGACGTTACTGAGAAGGTTGTTGCTGACTCGGACGCAGTGGTGGAGAAGAATCTTCTTCCTCGGTCAAGTCAAAATGCGTAGGACCCTCGGGCATATGTCGTGGTCTCCTTCTTGCAATCTTTGAAGACTTTCTTGAAGATATTGTCGCTTAACGGGAGAGATTCTTAAGCTTGCTCGAAAAAAGGTGAAAACTTTTGAACAAATCGAGAGTGAAAGTGAAAGCAAGTGGGAATTTTGTATTCTAAGGTTTCAATGTAAAAATGAAGAAGACGAATCTTGGTTGTATATAAAGCAAGTGAAGCGAGGTAATCGAAACGACATAAAAGGAAAAATAAAAATACCTTTTCGAAAAAAAATAACTTCCTTTTTGAAAAAGAAAAACTTGGAAAGATAATTTCAATCAATTAGCAATTAATAAGTAACCGTATATTTTTAAAATACCGGAATAGAAATAACTTACAGTCGTAACTCTTGGTATTTTGAGTCTGAACAACTTTAGACTTTACCTCTAAGGCGTGAGCACTTCCAGACTTTACTGGATAAAATATATGATGTTCAGTCTGGTGTGAATAGACTCAAATAGACTTTTCTCTAGAGGCTTTGTAAATATGTTCGCCAGTTGATTCTTTGAGTCAATGAATTGAATCATAATTTCTCCATTTTGAAGAATAATCTCTAACAAAGTGACGTCGAATCTCTATATGCTTTGCTCTTAAATGAAGAATTGGATTCTTTGTGAGATTAATTGCGCTGATGTTGTCACATTTGATCTCGGTGCATGAGTCTTCGATTCCAAAGTCTTTCAGTTGTTTTTTTATCCATAAGATTTTGAGAACAACAACTTCCAAGAGCCACATATTTTGCTTCTGCTGTTGAAAGAGTTATAGTGCTTTACTTCCTTGAGAATCAAGATACTGTCCTGTTTCCCAACAATTTGCATGTACCGGATGTATTCTTTCTATCAATTTTGCAACCTGCTAAATCTGCATTTGAATATCCAATGAGAGTAAAGTCTCTTTCTTTGAAATACCATAGACTTAAATTTGAAGTAGTTGCAATGCATTTGATGATGCGTTTTGTGGCACTTAGATGAGACTCTTTTGATCAGATTGAAATCTAGCACAAATGCAAACATTAAACAAAATGGCAGGTCTAGAAATAGTAAGATAAATAAGTGAACTAATAATACTTTTGTAAAGCTTCTAGTCAACTTTCTTTTCTCCTTCATCTTTATCCAACTTCGAAGAACTAGACATTGGTATCTTAGTCTTTTTGCAATTCTCCAATCCAAACTTTTTAACAAGTTCTTTCGCATATTTTTCTTGGTGAATGAAAATTCATTCATTCAATTGTTTTACTTGTAATCCAAGAAAGAATGATAGTTCACCCATCATGCTCATCTCAAATCCATCCTACATAGACTTAGAAAACTTCTTGCACGTGTTTTTGTTAGGTGATCCAAATATAATATCATCAACATAAATTTGAACAAGTAGAAAGTTTTTACATTTCCTTTTAATAAACAAGGTAGTATCAACTTTTCCTTTGACAAAACTATTTGGCATTAAAAAATTACTTAACCTGTCGTATCATGCTCGAGGTGTTTGCTTTAAATCATATAGAGCCTTTTTTAGTTTGAAAACTGAGTTTAATCTCTTTGGATCTGCAAATCTAGGAGGTTGTTCCACATAGACTTCTTTTTGGATAAATTCATTTAGGAATGCACCCTTGACGACCATTTGGAATAACCTGGAATTTTTATAATAGGTAAAAGTAAGTAATAATCAAATTACTTCTAACCTGGCTATTGGTGTGTAGGTTTCATCATAATCTATCTATTCTTCTTGCGTATATCCTTTGGCCACGAGTCTTGTTTTATTCCTGACCACTTTTCCTTTTTCGTCCAACTTGTTCCCGAAAATCCATTTAGTTCCAATAATGGATTTACCTTTTGGTTTATGAGTTAATTCCCATACATCGTTAATGCTGAACTGTTTGAGTTCTTCTTGTATTGCTTCAATCCGGCTTTTGTTAGCTAAAACTTCTTCTATGCTCTTGTGTTCTATTTTAGAAATAAGTGTCACGGCACTAGACTCTTGTTGCCTTTTGGATCTGGTGCGAATCCCTTCATCAATGTTACCGATGATGAGTTCTTTGGGATGACTAGACTTATGCTTCTAGTTGCTTGTTGGTTTGGTAGAATGCTATTCTTCTACTTCAGTTGATTCTTCAACTTCTGTTCGTTGATTTTCTCTAGAAATTTGAGTTACTTCAGGGGAGTTAGGCTTTGTAAAGTTTGGAGTAACTTCAGATTCTTCAAGCTGAGCTTGAATCAGTTGATTCTGTAAAGAGTCTTGGAATTTGACATTCGTAGATTCTTCCACAGACTGAGTCTTTTTGTTGAATACTCTGTAAGCTTTGCCGGTGGTTGAATATTCAAGAAAGATTCATTCGTTTGATTTCTCTTCAAACTTACCAGTTCGATCATTTGCATTTTTCAAAACAAAACATTTGCAACCAAATACATGAAAGTAAGAAACAATTGGCTTCTTTCCTTTGAATAACTCATAAGGAGTTTTCTCCATAATAGGCCTTAAAAAGACTCTTTTAATAATATAATATGCTGTAGAAACTGTTTCAGCCCAAAAATGAGAGAAAATACTACTTTATATTAAAAGAGTTGTTGCCATCTCCTGCAAAAATTTATTCTTTCTTTCCACAATTCCATTATGTTCTGGTGTGTATGGAGATGAGAAAACATGCTAAAAACCTGATTTATCACAAAATTTTGCAAAGTCTTGATTTTCAAACTCACCTCCATGATCTGTTCGTATGCTTGAAATAACATATCCTTTCTCATTTTGAACTTTCTTAGCAAACTTTGAAAAGTAAGAAAATGTTTTAGACTTACTTACCATAAAGTAAACCCAAGTGAATCTTGAATAATCATCCACGATTACTAGACAATATTTCTTTTCGCCTATGCTTTTAGTTCTGGTTGGCCCAAAGAGATTCATATGCAAAAGTTGCAAAACACGATTAGTAAAAACTTAATTTATTAGTTTAAAAGAACTTCTAACCTGTTTTCCCAATACACATGGTGTGCATAACTCAGATTTTTGAAACTTCAGGTTGGGCAGCCCTTGAACAAGGTTCTTAGAAGAGATATTGGCAATCTGCTTTATATTGACATGACCAAGCTTTCGATGCCAAAGATTTGCTTCATCTTGAATTGAAATTAGACATTGAGATTTTTCTGGTTTTATATCCAGAAGATAGATGTTCCCATGTTTTCGTCCAGTAAAAGATTGTGAAAAATCTTTACTAGTTCCTGAACATATTCTTTCTTGAAAATTGATTTTGAATCCAGTGTCGCACAATTGGCTAATGCTGAACAAATTGTAATTGAGTTATTCCACCAAGGAAACATTATTGAATGTGAGATTTCCAATTTTTACAGTTCCACACCCAACAATTATTCCTTTGCTGTTTCCACCAAAAGAGACTTTTCCACTATTTATTTGCATAAGTTTTATAAAACAATTTGAATCTCCGGTCATATGCTTTGAACAACCACTATCCAAATATCATTTAACATTTTTCTTGATAGTGACCTACAATTAAAAAAGAAACTCAAGTTTTCTTTGGTACCTACATTTTCTTGAGTCCAGTGCAGTTAGTGCAATATATAGTCTTTGTCCATTCCTTCTTAACAAGTTTCCAAATCATAGGACATTCTTTCTCAAAGTGTTTTGTGCTGTTGCACTTAGAACATTTGAGAGCACTTCGGTCAACAGGTTTTACAAAAACTTTTTGAAAATGATTTCTGTAAAATGTTTTTGTAGGCTTTTGTTTGATTCTTTCCTTCACTTTTGGAAAATCAATTAGAGGAATAGTTTCAGAAGTCATTTCCAAGCCTAATTTGTTAAAGTAGGGTCTTTTTACTGAAAGAATTTTTTCCAACTTCTCAAATCCTATTGAAAACCTTTTTGGAATATTTGAAACATCATTTTTCAAAAATGTATTTTCTTTTGAAAGAGAGTCTACATTTTCTTTTAAAGTAACAAAACTTTTATTTAAATTTTCAAACTTTTTTTTCCAAAAAATTTCCTGTTGCTTAACTGTAGAATTCTCCATAGCTCAGAAATCCTCTTGAGAGTGGTTTTGAGACTAAGAGAAAGTTTATCAATGTATTTCGAGACTTTAGTAGGGATTTTTAAATTACTTACCTCGATTTCACTATATGAGTTTAGGTCCGTATCTATTTCGGAGTCTGAGTCTGATTCTGATTTTGCCATTAGATAAATATTGGCATAATCTTCATCACTTTCTTCGTATTCTGTATCACCTCTGCCTTGAGAGCCTTCCTGTATTTCTCAGTTTTTTCTTTCTTTTTCTTCAACACGGGACAATTGGGTCTGATGTGTCTATTTTTCTTGCATTTAAAACAGATCACATATTTATTGGTTTCATTATCCTCAGTTGATTTGTTTTGAAACTTTTGAGTGCTTTGTTTCTTCCAGTTGAATATTCTTCCCTTTTTGTTTAGTTTCCTGAACCTTTTTATCATAAGAGCTAACTTTTCATCATTCAGATCATCTTCAGAATCTGTATCATCAGAATCATCGTTAGATCTCAAAGCAATTGACTTCTTACCTTTGGGATCTTCTTCCTCGCTGATTTGCTCCACTTCATAGAACTGAAGTGTGCCAACCAATTCGTCTACATAAAGTGACATGATTATTTGTGTTTCCCTTATTGAAGTCTTTACGTGATTTCAGTTTTTGGAGAGTCCGCGCGGCAATTTGTTAACCTTCATGGGTCCTGAGATTGGTTGTCCCTGATACTCTAGATCATTTACAATTTTTGTAAAACGACTGAACATGTCAGTGATAGATTCTCCTGACTTCATACTATCTGAGTAGAATATTGATCCTTGTTTCTTTCACTCGATTAGTTCCTTCATAGGTGGTAATGTGCAGCCTATCCCAGACTTCTTTGGCTGTTTCACAATAAGATATTCTGTTATACTCAGTAGGAGATAATGCACAATATAATGAGTAAATTGCTTTAGCATTAAGAGCTTGTCTCTTGGTTATTTCTTCTTGAGTCATCTTGCCAGCGTCTGCAACTTCTTTTCCACTTTCTGAGCCTTTCTGAAACTGACGTAGCTTTAAAAATTATTCCTTTTTCTACCACATTCCATTCCAGAGGATCTTTCGATTTTAGGAATACATTCATCTTATTTTTCCATATGCCGTATTCCTTTCCATTGAAATAAGGTGGTCTAGTATTGTTTTGGCTTTCAACCAAACCTAGATCCAACATACTAGCCATAGATTTTTAACTCAGAAATAAAAACACTTCAATTAAATGAGTACACAAGCTCTGCTCCCAATTGATAATGCTAGAATGAACTCCTAGAGGGAGGTGAATAGGTGTTAAAGAAGTTTTTGCAAGACTTAATAACTTAATTCAACTTTTATGAAAATAGTAGACTGAAGATGTAAAAGACTGTAAACAGTTATATAAGACTGCGAATTAAAGTAAAGAGTTTGGGGAAAGAGAATAGAAACACGAGGTTTATAGTGGTTTGGCTTAGACCAAGTCTACGTCCACTCTCTCGCACTGATAGCTCACTAGCTGGATTTTACTAAGAACCAAAAGAGATTTTACAGTCTCACGTCCTTGTTGACACCTAAATTTTTGCCCAAAAAAATATTTCATTCTGGCATATAGATTATCTAGGTGTTTAATATAGTGTTTTAAATGAAAGATGTTTTTCCTATAAAAAAATAATAATAATTGAAAAAAAAAAGAGCAAGTTGAGGCCAATGATCTAAATGTGACTAGCCAAGCCCATGAGGTCAAATTGGAATTCAAATGACAAGTTGGGGCCAAAATGCAATTTCCAAAAGTTGAGGGACCAATTCGCAAATTTTCCAAAATTTGCGCCAGAGCCCTTAAATCATCATCTTGGTCATCAATTAAGTTGAAATTGAATTTGGGCCAAGTCGAATCAATCAAATTGAGCCAAAAAGACCACATTTGTATTAAATCGGGTATTTCCGGATAAGAGAATGGCCAACTTCGAGGGACTTTTTCGCAAAATTGGGTGGGCACAATTGCAAAATTTGGTTGAGATCTTAAACTACTATACATGAGCTTTCTAATTGATCAAAAAAAGCAGCCAAATTAGTGGATTAAAGCACTCAAATCAGCAGCCAAAACTCAGTCCACGAATTGGTCTTAATTCGGAGTTGCTGAGTAAGCAATTTGGTGGCCCCACCATATCCTCCTCAGCCGCCCAACTAGCCCGATCTTTGCACGTGATGGAAGAGCGTATATAGTAGTGCAAGTGGACGAAAATTGGCCAGGGATAAGCTGCTGACAGCACCGGAAAATCGCAGCAAAATCTGCACACTCAACAGCTGCAGAATTGAAAAAATTGGCTAAGTCAGAGAGTGGGTGAAGTAGCCCTGTTGACAGGCTTGGTAGGTGGACAAAAGGCTGACCAAAAATCCTCTAATTCAGGGGATAAGATCTACGAAAGGAGCTCTTTTCAGGGATGAGAAAAAGGAGACGAGAGAGAGAGGAGAGAGCTCGGAATCGATCTCCAAATAAGCCCTCAGAAGCAACTCCAGAAAAGCAAACCCAGAAATTCCAGATCAACCTCCAAAGAGAAAAGGGAGATTTTCACACACCTGCGGCCAAAATTAGCCAAAACCTTCAACTAGAGAGTGAAACTTCATTCAAAGATATTTCCAACCATAGGTTGTATGTCCCAAATGGAGATCGGGAAGGCCTCCTAAAGCCCCCCGAAACAGTATCCTCCTGGCGGGCCCAGAAAATCCGAAAATTTTTCTTAAGTGTTGAGCCTGATTGGTCACGAGTGAGGAAAAGCGAGTGCTTTTTAGAAACTTGAGAGACAAATGAGGAAAGCCATGACTTACAAGCCAAACTATAATACATATAGTTTGGGTTGATTTGAACTTAGCCAACAAGGAAGGTTTGGGAGTCTAATTTTGGAAGTCAACGAAAAGCTTCGTTGTCACTTTTTCTTCTGCAGATCTCACTTTCAGCTTGAAGGAACCAACTTCCACGTGCTCCCAGAGGACAATTTCGTGGTTTCCTTAGCCAAGAGTCACTTGAAAAAGAAACTAGGAAGCAAGGTAAGCATCCTAGATGTATTTTTGTTTGAGTTTGAACATGTTTTGATCATGAAAATTGAGAAGGAAACTAGTCCGAAGAACTGATTTCTGAAGCTAAAATTTTTCTAAAAGTGTTTAAAACCTCTTTGTTGGATTATAATGTCTCAAGTTGCTGTTTTCTTTTTATTTACTCTGTTTTCTGTTCTGTTTTTTATTTTCCTCTGTTTTACTCTGTTTTTTTATTAAAAAAACAGCAAGTTCATTTAGTTACGTATTTAGTGTTTTTGCTATTTTTCTAGGAAGTTAATAGCACGTTTGTGTGCAGTTATGTGTTGCACGTACGTGAACAGTTTTTGCTTTGTTTAAGTTGTCCTGTACTTGACGGTTTCCTTTTTAGAACAAACGTACGCAAGTTTGTCCTCTGTTTTCTCTGTGCTTCTCTTCCTCACTCAAAATTATAGCTTCGGTTTTCTATTTTCTTATTTACTTGTTTTGATCAAGAACAACGGTGGTATCGGGCGTGTATGATCTTGAGGGACTGTGAAGTGAAGCAAGTATCGAAGTGTAAAGAAGTTAAAGGGTGATGGAGACAGGGTCGAGTGGTTTCTCTGCGATGGCTTCTCCAAAGTATTTACCGGGGAAAATTATCGGAGCTTGGGCTGTCAAGATGACGGCATTCTTGGAGGGTCATGATTTATGGGAGGCTGTGGAGGATGATTATGAAGTTGCTCCACTTCCGATAATCCGACCATGAATCAAATCAAACTTCATAAAGAGAGAACCACAAGAAAAGCCAAGGCAAAATCTTACCCGTATCTTTCTTTGTCTCGCCTACCATCTTTACCAGAATTATGAAGTGTGACTCGCAAAGGCCATATGGGACTTCTTGAAGGAAGAATATGAAGGAGATGAGAAGATAAGAGGCATGAAGGTGCTGAATCTCTTGAGGGAGTTTGAGAGACAAAGCGGATGAAGGATTCGAGTCGTCGTGAAGGAGTACTCGATAGGTTGGTTGGGATAGCCGATAAAATCGAGTTTTAGGGACCGACTTGAAGGATGAAAGGCTTGTTCATAAGATTCTGTGTCTCTTCCGAGAGAAGTTCGAAGCCACCATAGCGTCTCTGGAAAATACAAGAGACTTACCCGATATAAAACTTGCGGGGAATTGTTGAATGCGTTGCGAGCACGTGAGCACGAAGACCGATGAGAAAAGAAGAGTTCGTAGAGGGTGCGCTACAAGCTAGAGTAAAATCAAATGATGGAGGCAAAGGGAAGAAATGGATTCGATTCGGAGAAAATGCCGGCGACTCCAAGTTTGTAGCAAAAGAAGGAAATTCTGGTGGGTCTAGCAAATGGAAGATGAACAAGAAGCCTTGTCAATACGTGGTGGAATTAATCATCGCTTTTAGATGTTGGAGAAAGCTCGATGCTAGATGCGAGAAGATGTCACAAGTTGGGTCACATGGAAGTCATCTCGCAAAGAGAAAAATTACCAGCAAGCGAAAAGCCCGGGTAGCAAAGAATGAAACGAGGAAGAGCACTTGTTTGTAGCTTCTTTTTCGAATCTTCGTTGGGAATGATGCATGGCTGGTGGATAGTGGATGTACCAATCATATGACTGGCAATACGAAGCCGTTTTTAGGAGTTTAGACAGTCGATCGGTCCAAAGTCGAATTGGCAACGGACGGTATATCGAAGTGCAAGGGAAGGGTACAAAGTGGCTATTGAAGGAAATCGGGAGGTGAAGCGATCGGTGATGTTCTCTTTGTGCCAAATATTGACCATAATTTGTTAAGTGTTGGTCAATTAGTTGAGAAGGGCTATAAAGTGAAATTCGAAGGGAAGGAATGTCTTATTAATAATGCAGATAGCAAAGAAGTGCTAAGAATTCCAATGGAGGACAAGAGTTTCATGTTCAAGCCACAAGAGATGCAACAAATGGCTTTAAAGTGCAAAGAAGAAAATGCGAGTTATGGCATAAAAGACTTGGGCATGTTCACGGGAATAGCATGTCGTTTATGCGAGAAATAGCTTGCGTATGATTTGCCAAGTTTGGAGGATGAATTTCCACAAAGTCGAGAACTTGTCTTCTTGGTAAGCAAGTCAGATTTCCTTTCAAAGGAGGAGGCTGGAGAGCACGTGAGAAGCTGCAATTAGTCCACACAGATTTATGTGGACCTATGTCTGAGTCTTCTCTCAATGGTAGCAGGTATTTCATTACCTTCACTGATGATATGACTAGGATGAGTTGGATTTATTTTCTGCGAGCCAAGTCTGAAGTTGCTGATGTGTTTGTGAAGTTTAAAGCCTTAGTTGAGAATCAGAGTGGGAAGAAAATTAAAATGCTCAGGTCTGATAATGGTTCTGAGTATACTGCTCATAAGTTTAAGTTGAATTGTGAGCAAGCGGAATTGTGCAGGCAGTTCACTCGCTCCCTATTCACCTCAACGAGAATGGGGTTAGTGAGAGAAAAAACAGAAGTATTATGGAGATGGCCGATGTATGATGCGGGAGAGAGTTGTTGCCTAAGAAGTTACGGGGCTGAAGCGGCTAATCTTTGCAGTGTTCTTGTTGAACAGATTGCCTACAAAGGCCTTAGAGAGGTCAACACCTTTTGAAGTCTCGGTATGGTGTTAAACCTTCGTAAAAATTTGAAGGTTTTTGGGTGTTTGTGTTACACTCATGTTCCTAAGGTCAAGAGGGACAAGCTGGATAAGAAGGCAGAGCTTGGAATCTTCATTGGGTACAGTCTCCAATCAAAGGCTTATAGAATTTTTCACCCTATGACAGGAAAGGTGACTGTAAGCAGAGATGTTGTTTTTCTAGAGGAAGATGAGTGGAATTGGATGGAAGGAAAGAGTGCGGAAACAACAGTTTGAAAAACAACCCGCAAATGAGATTTAGAGGTTGATGAAGTTATAGATGGATTGGAAGACAGTGTTGATGATTTACCGGTGAGAGGTACGAGGTCACTTGCTGAAATCTATGAAAGAAGCAATGTGGCAATGCTCGAACCATCTAACTTTGTGGAAGCGAAGGAGGATCGAGAGGTGGATTGCGGCAATGCGGGAGGAGATTTCAATGATCCAAAAAATCACACATGGGAGCTTGTTGACGGACCATCCGATAAGAATGTGATTGGGGTTAAGTGGGTGTTTAGAACAAAACTTAATCCCGATGGTTCTCCGTTAATAAACACAAAGCTAGACTGGTGGTGAAAGGCTATGCACAAATATGGGGAGTAGACTATTCTCAAACATTTGCTCCCGTTGCACGACTTGATACAATAAGGTTACTTGTTAGCTATTGCGGCGAGAGAAGGGGTGGCCTATATTTCGCTTAGATGTCAAGTCTGCATTTCGAATGGAGAGCTTGAGGAGGAGATTTTTGTTGAACAACCCGAAGGCTTTAGTATCAAAGGGCAAGAAAAGAGTGTATACGGGTTGAAGAAAGCTCTATATGGATCAAGCGGGCTCCAAGAGCTTGGTATGGGAAGATAGATCGGTATTTGCGGGATTTTGGCTTCGTAAAAAGCTTAAGTGAGTTCACTCTTTATGTCAAGAAGGTGAATCACGGTGTTGTAATTCTGTCACTTTATGTAGATGATCTATTAGTGACGGGGAATGATATGGAATTGATAGAGAAGGTGAAGCAAGATCTATTTGCAGTTTTTGAGATGTCAGACTTGGGAAAGATGTCTTATTTTTTGGGTTTGGAAGTCAAACAGGCTTCATATGAGATCTTCATATGTCAGAAAAAATACATGAATGAAATTCTAAAGAAGTTTCAAATGGAAGATTGTCGAAGTGTAAGCACTCCTATGGCTGCTAAAGAAAAGCTACAAAAGAATGATGGAACAGATGCAGTAGATGCTTCTATGTATATAAGTCGATTGGGTGTCTCATGTATCTTACAAAGAACTGACCCGGATATTTTATTTGTTTGTGAGTGTTTTATCCGGGTTTATGACTAGTCCTAGTCGGTTACATTTGATTGCAGCAAAAAGGGTATTGAGATATCTCAAAGGAACATTGTTCTTTGGTGTGAAGTTTAAGAAAGGTCGGAAGTTTAATTTGCAAGGATTTTCGATAGTGACTCGGGCTGGTTCGGTGGATGACATGAAAAGTACGTCCGGGTATTGTTTCAATCTTGGTTCTGCTTGTTTCTCCCGGTGTTCTAAAAAGCAAGAGATTGTAGCTCGCCCTCTTCTGCAGGGCCGAGTTTATAGCAGCTCTTGCATCGCAGCCGCAAATCAAGCTTTGTGGTGAAGAAGATAATGAATGATCTGTGGTTGAATTCCAGTAATTGCATTGAAGTTAATGTGGATAATCAAGCTGCTTTAGCAATATCACAGAATCCAGTTTTCCATGGCAAAACCAAGCATTTCAAAGTCAAATTTTTCTTTCTGCGTGAGGTGCAACAAAGTGGCGAAGTTAAGTTGGTCTATTGCGGATCCGAAGATCGCTTGCGACATGTTCACAAAACCACTTCAAGCTGGAAGATTTGAAGTATTAAGAAAGAAAATTGGAGTATGCAGCGCAGAATCGATCCAAGGAGGAGTTTGTTGGATTATAATGTCTCAAGTTGCTGTTTTCTTTTTATTTACTCTGTTTTCTGTTCTGTTTTTTATTTTCCTCTGTTTTACTCTGTTTTTTTATTAAAAAAACAGCAAGTTCATTTAGTTACGTATTTAGTGTTTTTGCTATTTTTCTAGGAAGTTAATAGCACGTTTGTGTGCAGTTATGTGTTGCACGTACGTGAACAGTTTTTGCTTTGTTTAAGTTGTCCCGTACTTGACGGTTTCCTTTAGAACAAACGTACGCAAGTTTGTCCTCTGTTTTCTCTGTGCTTCTCTTCCTCACTCAAAATTATAGCTTCTGGTTTTCTATTTTCTTGTTTACTGTTTTGATCAGTAACAACAGTTAAAAAAACAGCAAGTTCATTTAGTTACGTATTTAGTGTTTTTGCTATTTTTCTAGGAAGTTAATAGCACGTTTGTGTGCGATTATGTGTTGCACGTACGTGAACAGTTTTTGCTTTGTTTAAGTTGTCCTGTACTTGACGGTTTCCTTTAGAACAAACGTACGCAAGTTTGTCCTCTGTTTTCTCTGTGCTTCTCTTCCTCACTCAAAATTATAGCTTCTGGTTTTCTATTTTCTTGTTTACTGTTTTGATCAGTAACAACAGTGGTATCAGAGCACTTCACCACCGCGTACCTCTCCAATCTGTTGGCCTTGGCGGCGACGTCAGCCTCGCCGCCCTTCTTCGTCGTCTTCGTCGTCCTCGCCCTCGCCGGCTTCGAGCTCGCCTTCTTCGCGGTCCCCAAAGTGCTCTGTTTTTTTCATCTTCTCTCTCTCAAAAACAGAAATTTTTCTGTTTTGATTGGTGTTTTTTATGAGTTATAACACTCTTCAATGCCCCTACATGCTTGACTTGTTACTCCCCTTTGCATGCTTTTTTTCGTCGTTGTGACTTTGATGAATGTTACATGGGAGTACAAATGATGCATAGGACAATCCGGTTTAGTCTTTAAATCTCCTTGTGAACCATGAAACCATCTATAACATGAGCCAAAAACCACATTGAGACATGGTTGGCCAGCATAGATCATACATGAATGCTTCTTGGAGAGTTCATTTTGATGCGTTCGGTTGATCATTTTCGGTAATTTTTGTTGCATTTGAAAGTAAGTGTTACCTATTTTCATCTAGATGGAGTAATATTTCATATAGATGTTGCATGTGATGGTTGTCAGAGCTTCAATCTGAGCATTTGACATGGCTGTTTGACTTGGGTTCATCACCAGATTTGCAAAACGGCTCCAACCCGCATATTGGAGGCCGTTTTCAGTTCGGTTTTTGCATGTTCTAGGCTGTGATTTCTAGTTAAATATGTTCCTTGCATGTGGTAGTATAATCTTGACACTTTAGTTCCGCATGACATTGCTTATGGGTCAAGATTGAAGGCCACGAACATGGTCCGATGAAGCCGTTTTGAGGTGATTTGATGCAAGCCAAGTATTCGATAAAATGTTGGAACCAAGTTTCAACCTTGAAACGGTCGATTTAAGCTCTATTATTGTAATATTCATGTGCTGTGTTGTTCAATGTTAGCATATACGGTTTAGGGAATTATTATTATTATTATTATTATTTAAAAAATATAAAAAAAGTCCAAAAAAATTTTCAAAAAATTTTCAAAAAAATATAAGTGATAAATGGCATCAAATTAAGGAAAAATGACATATATGAAATTTTATTAATTTTATAAGGTCATTTTTCCTAATTTAATGCTATTTTGATATTTTATAATCATTTTTTGTAAATAATCTATTTTCCATAGATTCAAATTATTTAGAGTAGTTTCATGTATTTAGGATAATATCATGCATATTTAAATTCCCATTTCGCTCACGGGGGTCCTGTCCCGGGGCATGATAACAAGAGCATGTAATATTATTTGCCCGACTTGTATCGGGTTTTTCTTTTCCGCATTACTTTCAAGTTCTTTCAATTTCTTGGATGTTTATTTACCGCACCGCTTTTCAATAATTTGAGTGTAAATTTCTTTTCTAAATTATGTTAGGATTAGTTTAGACAAAAAAAAACCTACAAAAGCATTTGCATGGACACTTAGTGGTTTTATAAAGATTATAATTGGTAATCAAGATTGTGTGGCCATTTAGATAAACAACCTTCCAAGTTAGTGGTACCACAAGGGCGCTAATAGAAACATTGGCGTAAACAAGTCCCCGTTCCTAGAAATCTCTGGTTGCGTAGAAATTGAGGCAACACTTCCGTGTCTCGGTTGGTTTCTAGTCGACCCCAATAGGCTAGTGGCGACTCCTAGAAGTATATAGGTTGTTAAGAATAAAAATTCAAAATCCAATGTTGCGTGAGGTATGGGCTTGGGAGAGCCCATGCCTAATTTAGGGCCGTTGGTTCACCTCTTTAGGCAAATACCGCTAAACCTTTCTTTCTTTTCCTCGGATGGAAAAAAAGAGGTCGTGACAATCCTTGATTCCACAGTATAGAGACTTTACTACATTTCCTCAAGGTCTCACAAGTATTTAATCTCTCTTTTGAGTACAGTTTAACCTCGACAAATTGAAATAGCAAAGAACTAAGAGCTTCAAACTTTGGAATTTTTCTTTCACGCACACACTCGAATAACTTGAGCGTCCTCCTTATATACTTCTTCATGCCATTATAACCGTTGACACCTTCTAAATGAGTTATTCCAATCTACCCGTTGGATATGATCAATTAAAAAGATCTCGAGTTATTTAAGGAATGTGATAATAGCTCACCAATCCTGTTCGTCCATACAATTATGATCTAGGTTTCCATAAGTAGAACTTTTCAAGTATACTTCGCTAATCAACATATTTAATTATTCAAATTGATTTCAATTAGAATAATTGATCACGAGATGTTATCTTCAGCCGTGAGGTCTTCTTCAATCGTACGAACCAAATCTTTAAAGATATACTTGCATTTGGATAAGTCTTATTTATCGGATATATCTTTTTTTTCGTCGGTCTAAAAATTATCGGTGAGATTAGACTTTAAATCTCGAGTTTGGAGGTCTTCAGACTTTGACGATAGAGTCTGCAAGTTTTCATACTGGACTGATGGAAACGTTTTGTCAATTTCAAAATAGATAATGAAGTTTTCTCTAACAATTGCCCCTTGTAAGAATAGGTATTCTGATCCATTTTGAATCCTTATACCCCAAGAACCAGCGCTCCTTTATCTCCATGACGGCAAACTACGTACACATAGTCGACGAATCAAAATGCGCTTCGAGGACTTCTAAAGGAAGAAGGGCGTGCTTGGAATTGCACCCCCCAATTTTTTCTGGGTCGAATCACACTCCATTCGCAGATCCAGCTTTGTTCAAACATGGATCAGAGCCCACTTTCACACTCGACAGGCAGTCACATTTATCATACACCGAAATATATATTGGGACCCAACAATAGCTTGAATCTCCATTCCGTTGACTATTGGTAGAGATGATTGAGTTTACTGAGACGATGTGAGGGTTATCCGGAGAGAATTTGATTGCTTCAGTATAGTTGAGGACATGTGTTAACCTGACTCAAAGTTATTGTACGTGAACAACTGGAGAGGAAAATTAAAACAAATGCGCAGGATCAATTATATTGTTCCAAGATTTCCAAAAGGAGATTGATGAAGTTTTCAAAACCTCAGGTGATGTTAAGATAGAGCACTAACCAGTCGAATCATCTCCAACTAGAAAATGAAATGACTAAATTGCTAAACCAACATAAATGGAAATAACACTGCAAAATCGCTAATATCAATATCACTGCTGCAGAAAAGCTAACAGAAAATTCCATTCGTTCAGAGAGAAATAAAAAGAGAATTGCAAGCACATCTGCGAGTATCACAATAGGGTCCTAGATATTGAAATGAACTATCAGACATACGACCCCATTTTGCTTAAAGTATATGATATCACTAACAAAAGGACCTATCATGTTAGCTCTGCACTACATAGATAACTCTCCTCTATTAACCACTGGCAACAGTGTCTTCCAACAACTGGTCCTAAAATCAAATTGAGGGAAAATTATCCAAAAAGTCTTAAACCTATTACACTATTGCTGATAACCAACAAGTGCAACAGGAAATTATCCGGCCCCTCCAGCCAAGTAGCATCCAGTTGTTTTCTTCTTCAAGCTCAAAATCCTTGTGGTAGTTTCCATTCAACTTAGCCCTTGTCTTCTTTATCAACTCCTGATCCAGAGGAAGCTGCTGGAAACCAACCCTGGTAAGACGAAGTTGCCACTGCTTATATGTTTCGGGCCTCCCAACCCTTTCCATACCCTCACATGCCACAATATTCATTATCTCTCGTCCATAGACATCTCTCTCCAGAACCGACCTCTGTACATTGTCATGAACTACGGTAGTGTCAAACACATCATAAATCGCGGAGAGGTGAAAAAGAGCCTCACGGAATCTTGTTATGAAAAATGGTGCGCTGTAGGATCCATTTCTTGTACAATGAATAAAGATTTGAGGTTTCATACTCCTGATGAGGTTTAATACCATATCCCGCTGACAGTTCATCTCAACTGTCTCGTCGTAAAGATTCTCAAATTGAGCAAGACAATTCACGGCAACCACCTCGTCACTTCGAATCTTGAGATCTGCAACTTTGATACATTCCCAGCTCGCTGATGCTACCGCTTGGAATTCAAAAGGTATATTAAAGCGCTCACAATACTTGGCCAAACGGTGACCTGTTTGCTCAATTTTTTCGGTGGGACAAAATCCAGGTTGTGGAAGTTCTATTCCCGTGATTCGCAGCTTTGGAACCCCTTCGGTTCTCTTTGAGAGCTCTTGGATAAGGATTGGCCATTGGAAACCATAATTAATACCAAAGTCTATGATGTGGAGCACTTTTGCTGTTTCTGCTGATTTCAAAATCATGTAGTTTGAGAAGAGGATTTGGAATTTTACGAATGGACAGGCCGAATATTCAAGTTGGTATGCTTTCAACTTATCAGCTACTGATCTCTTCTGCATAACTGAATAGTAAAATGCTTGACTTCTACCAGCACTGCCTGCAAGGCGTGCTTCCAGAGCATCGGCAAAGTAATGGGCTACCCTCTGGGAACCATTACCAGAGGGGGATGAATCTTGTCTTATTTGCTTCAGCAGTCCACGAGCGGTCTTGAAGTCATTAGTAGAGACAGCTTGTGCACAAAGAATCAGAAGACTCCTCAAATCCAATGTGCTCTCGTTTCCCTTCTTATTACTATGATCCCCAGTACCATTAGGATCTTGAGGATCCTTTATTTCACTTAACTTCTCCGATTTGCACTCTAATGATAGAAGCCCCCCATTTTTGTTGCTGAGCAACAACTTTTCAAGCAAATCTGAAAGCTCAGGGTCTTCGTTGTACGAAGCCAACTGCTTGTTGGTCAGCCCTTCTTCGAACCTTGCATAAGGGCTTTCATGATTCTTTCTTCCCCTGGATCCATTCTCTGACTGATGGCTCCCTTTGATGCCAATTTCTTCCTTGTCTCTGATGGTTGGAGCCAATCCATCTTTCTCCTGACCGAAAGTTATATGAATGCCACTAGGGATGAACTTCCTGGCCTCCTCTAACCCTTTATTAAATTGCACGACGGACTCATTGTTGTTGAAGATTGGACTAATTAAGACCTCACTTGGACCCGAGTAACAAAAGTTATCCCCATTCTTAGGCAAGCTGTCTATAGAATTAACGGAGGACTGAAATTTGCAATCCACCTTCGACTGCAAGACCACGTCACCAGGACTTTTGGCATGAATGGAAGCATAATTGTTTCCTTCCGGGTCGTCATGTGAATTAGGATCCAGAGGATGGCAAGAGTTGGAGCTGGTGATGTAAGTGCCGTTACTGCCTCGATCACTTCTTCCCCAAGGATTCCAGCTTGAGCTGTTAATGACCTGATTGGTATCAACCCCTTTGGTTTGCTCGGGGGAATCTGGGTATTTCTTGCCAAGTGCATCATACAAGGACTTTTCTGTGTGCCGTAGAGCCACGATATTTGGAACCACCCATGGTTGCTCCTCGATTTTCTCTTCCATGAGAATCTGATTTACGTATTTGAGAACAGGATCCATTGAGTTGCTGCGATCTGAGAGGGAAAGAGAGCCCCCCCTTATATTCGCACTTTCACTGGAGCTTGTCGAATGGCGAAGCATCTCTAAATTGGGTTTTGTATCTCTTGATGGAAGATTCAGGTCTGCATCGAGGTTAATGGGAACAGATGGTACATAATACATGGGTTCGGGTCGGTGCGGCAGAGAGGTCATTTCTGCAGAGTTGGAAACAACAGGAGGTTCGTCGATTTTGACTGCATTACAGAGATTTTGGGAATGGTATGAAATGGCTGGGTGAGTGAGGCTATTGTCCTCGAAACCGTCAACAGAGGAAGAGAACTCCGGGAAGTTAAACTCCATTGTGATCTCTGTCTCAGAATCCTACAAAAGCTCGCCCTCTCAAATGAGTATCTGATGTGTAGCATCAAGCAAACTGCTCGTGAGAAGCCTGGCGTTGTACTTTAACCGTCATGTAAGACGATTTCATCTGCATATAATTCACCTTTTTGATAGATAGTCAAATCCCCTTAGGGTCTAGGATGATTCGAGTCTATTCCTACAGAGATCTGGGGACTTATAAACGGAAAACAAAGGAATTATTTTACGGCGTCCAGTTCAAAAGCATGAACAGAATGGGACACGAAAATTTGAATCGTTCTACAATTGTGATCTAGCTTCTCTACACGTTGGAAATAAAGCGAAGAATCAGTGACAGGAAACGTAGAACTACTGTAACAAATTGCTGGGAAGGGTAATTAAAAACTGCAATTACAATGACAAACAGATAAAAACTGCGAGTAGCATACCGAAGGAAGAAATGTGGAGCTCTTAGGAGGATTCAGTGGAACGAAGCTCACGAGTCACGAGAAGCATTGCATAGACCGATGAACTTCCTGTACTTTGAGTGATTCTCTTTTTTCAGATACAGAATAATGCAAGGGCGTATCTTCACCTTCTTTTGATGGGAAAACACATTTACCCATAAGATCAAGTCCAGCTCACCTACACCAATTTTTTATGTTAATGTTGTCTGACTTATATGTCCACGCTTTTGGCGTGAAGACGGTATCAGTACCATAAAACAATTGCAAAAGCTGTGGACCACATCAGAGTTCATACATCAAGAGCATGGATAATAACCATTCTACTAGAAATTGATTTCTGAAATAGAAATAAAATTTTCTATTTCTATTCGTAAAGGGGTCTCTAAGTAAAAATACATGTTTGATAACGATATAAAATTTATATTCTTGAAATAGAAATTCATTTGATAACGATAGAAAATTTCTCATTCTCGAGCGGTGACAGATAGTTGGGGTAGCCACCAATTGCCTTGACAATGCAGGGTGAGGGGTAGCAACCGGCGAGCGGCAGCGGAGGATGGGGGGCGGTGGTGGTAAATGATAGGTGGCAATGGTGAGTAGGCAGTTGGCTAATAGCGAGGATGAGAGAAGAGAAGAATTTTTATTTTTCATTCTTGTTCTAAAAATAAAGAAGTGGAAAAATTTTACTTCTAATTTCTATTCCAAATTTATTTATAGACTAAAAATTTGTTTTAGAAGATAGAACAATGAAATTACGCTATAAAACAAATTTTTATTCTAAAAAATAAGTTTAGAACAAAAAATAGTTTTAAAACAAAAATAGAGTAGTTATTACACGTACCTCATAGAGGACTCTTATAGTCATTAATAAATGCTTAATATTACCCTCCAACGAGAGCAATTTGTTGAAAGGATGACGTTTCTGATACGGTGAATGACTGCTATTGTTGAGATAAGATTTCCAACGGTCAAAGAGACATATCAGTCCAAATTTGGGCCCATGACACTAAAGGGCTTGTCCCGGATAACTGCAATTCTAGAATTAGATACTCTCTAACATTGTACGGATAATTTTTGTATTGGTTTTAATACAAAGCTTTCTTATCAATCTCTCCTAGGGTTTCAGTTAGCTAGGGTGCGTTTGGTTAGACTTTTGGGGAAAGCCATTGAGAAAATGCAAAGGCCTTTAAGTCAAAGGAGTTTATCAAAATGCAAATTGTGTTTGGTAAATTGTAATCCGAAAGTGTATTGTGAAATATCTTTGGGCAAAATAGTATTTGGAGAAATTTACATTTACAAAAGACTTTTATGATAAAAAGAAAGAAAAAAAAATAGTTGGACAACGAAGGGTAGACGGCCGTTGTGACGTCTCAAGTTGCAAGACCTTAGGTGGCCGCTCGACACCACCAACAGGGTTGCCTAAGATCGGGTGACTCCCAGTGACCGCCAGTGAGGGTCGCCTAGTCGCGCGACCTCAAGCGGCCCTTCACGGCCATCGCCACATGGGTCGTCGGAGGTTGCGGCGATCGATCTCGCCGCGACCCAAGCAAGGTCGCGGGTTGCCTGGGACACAGTGACCTCCAGCGACCTTCGTGACAAGGTCATGGGTTATCGGAGGTTGCGGCGACAGCTCGCCGCGATCCAAGCGACTTCTGTGACCGCTGCAACCCAAAACCTAGATTTGGGTTGTGGCGAGGTGGAGGAGGTCGCGTGCTGCGACCTGCACTGGGTCGCCGAGAGGTTGCGGCGATAGCTCGCCGTGACCCGGCGACCTCTATGATCGCTACGACCCAAAACCCAGATCTGGGTTGCGGTGAGGTGGAGGAGGTCGCGCGCCGCGACCTAGGTGACCTCCGCGACCCAGATCTAGGTCGCGGCGAGGTCGTGGGTTGTTGGAGGTCGTGGTGAGCTGTCGCCGCGACTCAAGCGACCTCTGTGATCGTTGCGGCCCAGAACCCAGATCTGGGTCATGGTGAGGTGGTGGAGGTCGCGCGCCGCAACCGAGGCGACCTCCGTGACCCAGATCTGGGTTGCGCAACTGGTCAGCAACAGTTGCTGGGGTGCCGCGACCATGCTGGCCTCTCTTTAGCCCGTCGCTGACCCATCGCAACCTCGCCAACATCTAAGAATTTGACAAAGAAGAAGATGAACAGTGCTTAGGGCATTTTGAAAATGCCGAAAGCTTAAGCTGCCTTGGGCTTTTAGCTTTTGGAAGGCCAGCATTCCTTTAAGATGGGTTTCAAAAATGTTCCCAAACACCTAATATTTGAACAAATGAGTTTTGGACTCCTAAAGATACTTGGGAAAGCTAGTCCAAACGCTTTAATCCTTGTTGTAATATTGGCCATTTTGGTCGATCAACTCAAAGGTGGTGGAACCCATCTTAAAAAAAATTAAAAAAAGAAGAAGAGGAGGACTTGGTCAACCGAGAGCTACGAAGGAAACGGAGAACTCGCGTGAGGACGGGAAGAAAAAGAAAAGAGGGAAAAGAAAGGAAAGAAAGAGAGGGAGAAGAGAGAGTCCGCCTGTGCTGCGGGGACCTTGTCACCTTGCTAAGCGGAATCATCTGCGTATCATGACACCCGGAAAAAGTTCACACTCATTGTTTGTCCGATTGGAATATATGTCAGATTTAGGGCTTAAATTTAAAATTACGTGAAATTTGACACACAAAATCTGATTTCTGAAATATATATCTCGACCACTGTGGTACGCCAGGCTATCGACTTCGCTGATCACCTGGCGCCGCTGGGCTATCGACCGATGATAGCCAACCACCTAACGCAGTGACTATACTTAGGGGAAAGCTAGCACATGACCCCACCATCATGGCTTGATTTCTGAAATATTGAGCTTTGGGATTTCATAAAAATTGTGATTAATGGCATTGTGAAGTCATGAGGTTTGATGAGAGTCATTTAGAAACAATAGTTTGGTCAGAGTGAGAATTTTAGGGTTTTACGTACGAATTTCGCTTTGTGAACAGTGTGTGTGTGAGTGAGAATTTTTGGGTTTTACGTACGAATTTCGCTTTACGTACGAAGCGCGCGCGTGTGTGTCGCTTTACGTACGAATTTCGCTTTGTGAACGGCGTGTGTGTGAGTGATTTCGCTTTACGTACGAAGCGTGTTCGTGAACGGCGTGTGTGTGAGTGATTTCGCTTTACGTACGTACGAAGCGTGTGTGTGTATGTGAACTGTTTCGTAATTAAGGTAGTGTTTTCCTTAGTTTTAATGTTGATTCTTCTTTACTGACTAGGATTATGAAATTGTTGGCTCGTTTAACTATGCATTCTTTGATTTTAGGCATTTTAGGCTAATGATACTATTTATGCTTTGAGTTTGTAAAACTTATCTTCCAAAATTATTATGGATTATATATTGTATAAGCTACAAAATGGTATTGTTATTGTATAAAAAGTTAGATCGAGCATTTACTACCTGTTAAAACTTGTGAATGATTTGCAAATAGTTTTAAGAAATAGTTTTAAGAAAAATATTGTGAAAGGATACATATTTGTGTTGCGTTACCAGCTGGTTTATGAAATGAGTTTTATAATGATTTGAGAAACCTTCAAGAAAAGCATTTCGAAATATCGAAGGTTTATGAAATGAATTTTGAAATGATTTGAGAAATAGCTTGTGAAATGCGAACAAAATGGAGAAAGATTATGCAGGTTGCTAGTGAATTCAATTGGTGATGATGATTCTAGATTTGATTCTTGGTATTGGAAGACGTGGGTTTGGTACTTAATATCGCTGTGAGCCCATTAAGAGGCTTGTGGGTATACATACTGGGATTCTAATATCCTTCTGAGCTAAGCTACCGATTTTGTGGGAGAAGACCTTGCCAAGGGGAACTTGATCACTTTGTTGCTAGGTGCAGATTGGTCAATGGAATGGACCATTAACATGTGAATTGATGAGATTAATCAACAGAATAGATCATTGATATGTGAGTTATTGAGATAGATCGATGGATTGGACCATTGATCGAATTGTTTTAATATTGCTAAGGAAATGAGTATCTTTGACTTGTACAAAGTTTAGTTGAAATGAAACAACTCATACGTTATTCGATATGTATTTTACATCTCGAGTTTGGATTATGAGTTCTGGTATCACTTTGTATGGATACATAGTAGTTATTCAATCTACTTAGAAGAAATATATTATTTACTAAGCTATGATTACTCGTTCTTTTCTTTCCTAATCTTTTCAGGTTCCTTAGTTAGTGACCGTTAGAATGAGAGCCTTATCACTGGAACTTTGGAAAGTTGGATTATGGTGGATTGAGACCGCGTCCTTTTCGTGAAGGACAGCCGTGTCATCCTCTTTTTTATTAAGATTCAGGATGTGACACTTGTGACTTCTAAAGCTAACATAATCTGAAGAAAAATGGAAGGAATTTGCAACATTTCATTCTTAAATGTTATTGCCCCCTGTAAGAATAGGTATTCTGATCCATTTTGAATCCTTATACCCCAAGAACCAGCGCTCCTTTATCTCCATGACGCCAAACTACGTACACAAAGTCGACGAATCAAAATGCGCTTCGAGGACTTCTAAAGGAAGAAGGGCGTGCTTGGACTTGCACCACCCAATTTTTTTTTTTTTTTTGGGTCGAATCACACTCCATTCGCAGATCCAGCTTTGTTCAGACATGGATCAGAGCCCACTTTCACACTCGACAGGCAGTCGTATTAATCATACACCGAAGTAGATATTGGGACCCAACAAAAGCTTGAATCTCCATTCCGTTGACTATTGGTAGAGATGATTGAGTTTACTGAGACGATGTGAGGGTTATCCGGAGAGAATTTGATTGCTTCAGTACAGTTGAGGACATGTGTTGACCTCATTCAAAGTTATTGTACGTGAACAACTGGAGAGGAAAATTAAAACAAATGCGCAGGATCAATTATATTGTTCCAAGATTTCCAAAAGGAAATTGATGAAGTTTTCAAAACCTCAGCTGATGTTAAGATAGAGCACTAACCAGTCGAATCATCTCCAACTAGAAAATGAAATACCTAAATTGCTAAACCAACATAAATGGAAATAACACTGCAAAATCGCTAATATCAGTATCACTGCTGCAGAAAAGTTAACAGAAAATTCCCTTCGTTCAGAGAGAAATAAAAAGAGAATTACTAGCACATCTGCCAGTATCGCAATAGAGTCCTAGATATTGAAATGAATTATCAGACATACGACCCCATTTTGCTTGAAGTATATGATATCACTAACAAAAGGACCTATCATGTTGGCTCTGCACTACATAGATAACTCTCCTCTATTAACCACTGGCAACAGTGTCTTCCAACAACTGGTCCTAATATCAAATTGAGGGAAAATTTTCTAGAAAGTTCTTAACCTATTACACTATTGTCGATAACCAACATGTGCAACAGGAAATTATCCGGCCCCTCCAGCCAAGTAGCATCCAGTTGTTTTCTTTTTCAAGCTCAAAATCCTTGTGGTAGTTTCCACTCAACTTAGCCCTTGTCTTCTTCATCAACTCCTGATCCAGAGGAAGCTGCTGGAAACCAACCCTGGTAAGACGAAGTTGCCACTGCTTATATGTTTCGGGCCTCTCAACCCTCTCCAAACCCTCACATGCCACAATATTCATTATCTCTCGTCCATAGACATCTCTCTCCAGAACCGACCTCTGTACATTGTTATGAACTACGGTAGTGTCAAGCAAATCATAAATCGCAGAGAGGTGAAAAAGAGCCTCGCGGAATCTTGTTATGAAAAATGGCACATTGTAGGATCCATTTTTTATACCATGAATAAAGATTTGAGGTTTTATACTCCCGATCAGATTTAATACCATATCCCGCTGACAGTTTATCTCAACTGTCTCATCATAGAGATTCTCAAATCGAGCAAGACAATTCACGGCAACCACCTCGTCACTTTCAATCTTGAGATCTGCAACTTCGATACATTCCCAGCTCGCTGATGCTACCGCTTGGAATTCGAAAGGTATATTAAAGCGCTCACAATACTTGGCCAAACGGTGACCTGTTTGCTCAATTTTTTCAGTGGGACAAAATCCAGGTTGTGGAAGTTCTATTCCCGTGATTCGCAGCTTTGGAACCCCTCCGGTTCTCTTTGAGAGCTCTTGGATAAGGATTGGCCATTGGAAACCATAATCAATACCAAAGTCTATGATGTGGAGCACTTTTGCTGTTTCTGCTGATTTCAAAATCATGTAGTTTGAGAAGAGGATCTGGAATTTCAGGAATGGACAGGCTAAATAGTAAAGTTGGTATGCTTTCAACTTATCAGCTACTGATCTCTTCTGTATAACTGAATAGTAAAATGCTTGACTTCTACCCGCACTGCCTGCAAGGCGTGCTTCCAGAGCATCGGCAAAGTAATGGGCTACCCTTTGGGGAACCATTACCGGAGGGGGATGAATCTTCTCTTATTTGCCTCAGCAGTCCACGAGCGGTCTTGAAGTCATTAGTAGAGACAGCTTGTGCACAAAGAATCAGAAGACTCCTCAAATCCAATGTGCTCTCGTTTCCCTTCTTATTACTATGATCCCCAGTACCATTAGGATCCTGAGGATCCTTGATTTCACTTAACTTCTCCGATTTGCACTCTAATGATAGAAGCCCCCCATTTTTGTTGCTGAGCAACAACTTTTCAAGCAAATCTGAAAGCTCGGGGTCTTCGTTGTACGAAGCCAACTGCTTGTTGGCCGGCCCTTCTTCGAACCTTGCAGAATGGCTTTCATGATTCTTTCTTCCCCTGGACCCATTCTCTGACTGATGGCTCCCTTTGATGCCAATTTCTTCCTTGTCTCTGATGGTTGGAGCCAATCCATCTTTCTCCTGACCGATAGTTATATGAATGCCACTAGGGATGAACTTCCTGGCCTCCTCTAACCCTTTATTAAATTGCACGACAGACTCATTGTTGTTGAAGATTGGACCCGAGTAACAAAAGTTATCCCCATTCTTAGGCAAGCTGTCTACAGAATTAACGGAGGACTGAAATTTGCAATCCAACTTCGACTGCAAGACCATGTCACCAGGACTTTTGGCATGAATGGAAGCATAATTGTTTCCTTCCGGGTTGTCATGTGAATTAGGATCCAGAGGATGGCAAGAGTTGGAGCTGGTGATGTTAGTGCTGTTACTGCCTCGATCACTTCTTCTTCCCCAAGGATTCCAGCTTGAGCTGTTAAATGACCTGATTGGTATCAACCCCTTCGGTTTGCTCGGGGGAATCTGGGTATTTCTTGCCAAGTGCATCATACAAGGACTTTTCTGTGTGCCGTAGAGCCACGATATTGGAAACCGCCCATGGTTGCTCCTCCATTTTCTCTTCCATGAGAATCTGACTTACGTATTTGAGAATAGGATCCATTGAGTTGCTGCGATCTGAGAGGGAAAGAGAGCCCCCCCTTATATTCGCACTTTCACTGGAGCTTGTCGAATGGCGAAGCATCTCTAAATTGGGTTTTGTATCTCTTGATGGAAGATTCAGGTCTGCATCGAGGTTAATGGGAACAGATGGTACATAATACATGGGTTCGGGTCGGTGCGGCAGAGAGGTCATTTCTGCAGAGTTGGAAACAACAGGAGGTTCGTCGATTTTGACTGCATTACAGAGATTTCGGGAATGGGATGAAATGGCTGGGTGAGTGAGACTATTGTCCTCGAAACCGTCAACAGAGGAAGAGAATTCCGGGAGGTTGAACTCCATTGTGATCTCTGTCTCAGAATCCTACAAAAGCTCGCCATCTCAAATGAGTGTCTGATGTATAGTATCGAGCGACTGCTCGTGAGAAGCCTGGCGTTGTAATTTAACCGTCATGTAAGACGATTTCATCTGCATATAATTCACCTTTTTGATAGATAGTCAAATCCCCTTAGGGTCTAGGATGATTCGAGTCTATTCCTACAGAGATCTGGGGACTTATAAACGGAAAACAAAGGAATCATTTTACGGCGTCCAGTTCAAAAGCATGAACAGAATGGGACACGAAAATTTGAATCGTTCTACAGTTGTGATCTAGCTTCTCTACACGTTGGAAATAAAGCGAAGAATCAGTGACAGGAAACGTAGAACTACTGTAACAAATTGTTGGGAAGAGTAATCAAAAGCTGCAATTACAATGACAAACAGATAAAAACTGCGAGTAGCATACCGAAGGAAGAAATGTGGAGCTCCTAGGAGGATTCAAAGGAACGAAGCTCACGAGTCACGAGATGCATTGCATACACCCCTGAACTTCCTGTACTTTGAGTGATTCTCCTTTTTCAGATACAGAATAATGCAAGGGCGTATCTTCACCTTCTTTTGATGGGAAAACACATTTACCCATAAGCTCAAGTCCAGCGCACTGACGCCAAGTTTTTATGTTAATGTTGTTGACTTATATGTCCCCGCTATTGGTGTGAAGATGGCATCAGTTCCATAAAACAGCTGCAAAAGCTGTGGACCACATCGGAGTTGAGACATCAAGAGCACGGATAATAACAATTCTACTAGAAATTGATTTCTGGAACATAAATAAATTTTTCTATTTCTATTCCTAAAGGAGTCTTTGAACAAAAATATATGTTTGATAACGATATAAAATTTATATTCCCGAAATAGAAATTCGTTTGATAATAATGGAAAATTTCTCCTTCTCGAGTGGTGGTGGATAATGGGGGAAGCCACCAACTGCCTTGACAATGTAGGGTGAGGGGCAGCGACTGGTGGGCGGCAGCGGCAAATGGGGGGCGGTGGTGAATGATAGGTGGCGATGGTGAGTAGGCAATTGGCTAGTAGCGAGGATGAGAGAAGAGAAGAATTTTTATTTTTCATTCTTGTTCTAGAAATAGAGAAGTGGAAAAATTTTACTTCTAATTTCTATTCCAAATTTATTTTTGTAGTAAAAATTTATTTTAGAAATGAAATAATGAAATTGCGTTAAAAACGGATTTATATTCTAAAAATAAGTTTATAACAAAAAATAGTTCTAGAATAAAAATAAAATAGTTATCACACGCGTCTCAAATGGGACTCTTATAGTCATTAACAAATGCTTAATGTTACCCTCCAACGAGAGCAATTTGTTGAAAGGAAGACGTTTTCTTATACAGTGAATGGCTGCTATTGTTGAGATAAGATTTCCAACGGTCAAAAGAGACATATCCGTCCAAATTTGGGCCCATGAGACTAATAAAGGGCTTGTCCCAGATAACTGCAATTCTAGAATTAGATAAACATTCGTCCAATCTGGATCCTCTCTCAACATAGTACGGATAATTTTTTTTATTGATTTTTAATACAAAGCTTTCTTATCAATTTCTCCTAGGGTTTCGGTTACTTAATCCTTGTTGTAATATTGGCCATTTTAGTCGATCGACTCAAAGGTGGTGGGACCCACCTTAAAAAAATTAAAAAAGAAAAGAAAAGAGAAGGACTTGGTCAACCGAGAGCTATGAAGGAAACCGAGAACTCGCGTGAGGACGGGAAGAAAAAGGAAAGAGGGAAAAGAAAGGAAAGAAAGAGAGGGAGAAGAGAGAGTCCGCCTGTGCTGCGGGGACCTTGCTAAGCGCAATGATCTGCGTGTCATGACACCCGGAAAGTGTTCACATCCATTGTTTGTCCGATTGGAATAAATTTCAGATTTAGGGCTTAAATTTAGAATTATGTGAAATTCGACTCACGAAATCCGATTTCTGAGATATTGAGCTTTGGGATTTCATTAAAATTGTGATTAATGGCATTGTGAAGTTGTGAGGTTTGATGAGAGTCATTTAGAAACAATAGTTTGGTCAGAGTGAGAATTTTAGGATTTTACGTATGAATTTCGCTTTACGAACGGCTTGAATAATTACTTTAAGTGTGTGATTTGTTAGTGTATGTGTGTTTAAGCATATGTGAACTGTTTCGTAATTAAGGTAGTGTTTTCCTTAGTTTTAATGTCGATTCTTGTTTAATGACTAGGATTACGAGATCGTTGGCTTGTTTAACTTCGCATTCTTTGATTTTAGGCATTTGAGACGAGTAATACTATTTTTGCTTTGAGTTTGTAAAACTTATTGTTGACACCTAAATTTTGACTATTTTATTTACTTGTTCGTCATATAAAAAACTACATTAAGCATTTCATAACATTTACATTTAGGTTACAATAATATTTAAACTTATCATTAAAAAAATTGAGGATAAGAAATAATCTATAAAATAAAACATTTTGTTGTGGAGGGAGATTTAGAAAGATTTTAGATTCTGGATAATGGAGCATTTTCAGAAGATGATCTTCAGTGAATTATCTTGGAAAATATTTACAAAAGATTTTAGATTTTTGAACCATTTTCTTGTTGAGCGTATCCCATCTTTTTGAAAGATGATCGTTGGCGATTGAGTGAATATATGCAATTATCTCGGAAAATCTTCACTTACAAAACAATTTTTTTTTGGTCTATGAATAGGGAGTGAAAGGTTTTATTTTACGGGGAAAAGGAGTGGGCAAAGTGCTGAAAAGGTTTCGTTCAAAGGAGAGAGAAAAATTGGCAAACTGCTGGTGAGGCTTCAGCGGGGGAAGATCACCATTTTCGGAGGATGAAACTGAAGTGCGAGAGAGGGCTGCACACAATAGACACGGCCGCATTGAGAAGAAAGGAGAATATCTAGAGAAGGTTCAAGGCCTAGTCCCTTCCTCGCGGTTGCTGTCCCTCGTCGAGCACCCCGGTCGTTTCGTCTTGCCTCAAAGCTGACCTGCACCAGTGAAGATCTAGCGTTATGAACGGAGCCCAACGTTCTTGCTCACGGTCAACAACTCTCATGCTCATCATGTCCTTTCGGTGCCTCGTAATTGTGCCCGACGGAGCGACCAACGGATTCTTCCCCTCACGCCTTCATCGATGAAGTTTGCTGACCATCACCCAACAACGCAATAGCCCACTTCGATAGACAAACAGGAGGACGTGCAACAAAAATTTCCGTGGGAGTAGCCATAGCAAAGATAACACGGTCAAAGGTCAAGGTTCTTTAGCAAAGAGCTTTGTCGTGCTCGTGAATTCACGGTGAACCAGCAATATATCTCAGCATTCTCCCAGCAACGATTTAGTAACCTCACCGTCTGTTGGCGCTTTCTCATCACTACTCTAGCCCAGCCACGCCGGTCATTGGGGAAACATCGTTGCAGCAAGTCAATTAACGACCCGAGGGACCCCTACCGTGTGATCCACCCCCTTTGTGTAGTCCGTGCCTTGGACTAGGTAATCTCTTTAGACTAAATTCAGATCAAATATTTGGTTTCATAGTTTGTGATTCTGACTTGATTTGTTTTGATTTATTTTATCATTATCCAATTAGGAAATTTGTCATATTAAGTCATAATAATAAAAAATATTGACCTGCGAGATGTCGGGTTAGATTTTTGATTATTTCGATCTTTCATGGCAAATTTACGAATTGCTTGGCGTAATTGTTTTGTATTAAGATAATATGTCATTGATTTGTATTGGTGGATTATCAATAGGACATATATTTTGATGCATCATCGTTACGTGCGCATCACATAGTCATATCTAAAATTTAGATCCATAAATTTTTATTTTTATTTTATTTTTAATTTCTTAAATTAGAATTCAAATATTATATATATTGAAATATAATTTCCATTTTGTTAATTTAATAAGTTTGTTATTCGAGAAAAATAATTTTTCTATTATGGACATTAGAAATCATATCCACTTTTATCTCACCTTCTCCATGAGATAATTTTATCCCTGTCTATATCCCCTTATATCCAACTTTATCCTGTCCCGAACGACCACCAAACATAGGATATGATAAATCATATCCTATTCCGAACTTTATCCCGACTGCCAAATGCAGCCTTCATGTTTAAAGCAACACACCTTGATTTCTAAGATTCATACAATATCATGATAATTTTCCTTTAATAAAACAAAAAAAGAAACAAAAAAAATGTTATTTATGTCACATAGATTTCATAATATGCACACCATATGTTGCGCTTTAGTTAGTGAGTCATACGTTTTAGATTTAATGTCTTAGTATTCCTATCATGTAGTTTTTTTTTTAATAAAAAAAATGCCAAAAGATTAGCGCTGCATCATTATGTTGCTTTCATTTCAATAAAAATTATTAAGTCATTAAAAAAAAAAGAAAACACAAAGGTCATTTGCTTGGTTAGTCAATAGGTTAATTCATAATTAATCCCATTTCATGTCATTATTATTTAGCGTAAGTTGCATATATATTAAAAAGAGAAAAGAGAGTTTACGGAGTTGCATTATTTAAAAAAAAAAGAAAAATCATAAAAAGAACATGCATATAGAATTACCACATCATTCCGTATCATGTAGCACATGCATATTTAGGAGCATGTAAATTAGATTGCACACATATCGTGATGGTTCTGTTGGAGAAAACTTCTTTATTTGTTTGGAAGTTGATAAAATGTTTCTATTAGTCTAGTCTGAAGTCTTGCAGACTTTATCGTCAAAGTCTGAAGACCTCCAGACTCAAAATTTAAAGTCTACCCTCATTGATTGTTTCCAGACCGATGAAGAAAAGATTTTTCCGATGAAGAAGATTTATCCAGATGCGAGTATATCTTTAAGGATTTGGTTCGTACGGTTGAAGAAGATCTCACGGCTGGAGATAGCATCTCCTGATCAATTATTCTTATTGAAATCAATTTAGATAATTAGATCTGTTGATTAGCGAAGTATACTTGGAAGGTTTTACTTATGGAAACCTAGATTCTGATTGTATGGGCGAGCATGATTGGTGGGCTATCATCACATTCCTTAAATAACTCGAAATCTCCCTAATTGATTGTGTCCTATGGATAAATTGAAAGAACTCTTTTGGAAGGTGTCAACAGTTATAATGGCATGAAGGGTATATAAGGAAGACGCTTAAGTTATTCGAGAGTGTGCGTGAAAGAAAAGTTCCAAAATTTGAAACTCATAGTTCTTCGTTGATTTAATCGCTAAGCTTAAGTTGTACTCAAAAGATAGATTAAATACTTGTGAGACCTTGAGGAAGTGTAGTAGAGTCTCTACACGGTAGAATCAAGGACATGAGACTGTAAAATCTCTTTTGGTTCTTAGTGGAATTTAGTTAGTAGGCTGTCAGTGTGGGAGAGTAGATGTAAGCTTGGTCTAAGCCGAATTACTATAAACTTTGTGTTTCAATTCTCTTTCCATAAACTCTTTACTTTAATTCGTAATCTTATATAACTGTTTACAGTCTTTTACATCTCCAGTCTATTATTCTCAAAAGACGAATTAAGTTATTAAGTCTTGGAAACACTTCTTTAACACCTATACACCCTCTCTAGGTGTTCTTACTAGTCCTATCGGGTTCAAGTTATGTCATATGAATTGCGTCTCACATGTCATTAAAGTAAAACTCATGCATATTAAATTTAGATTAAGATTGCATATAATTAATATTTTTTTAAAAAATAAAAAATAAAAAATTTGGCTGTCATGTCATTTAAAAATCATGTTTAGGTCATGCATGTTTAGTCAACATTTTTGTAGTTTTTTTTTTATGAAAGTAAACCTTAATAAGGTTGTAGTTTATTCTGTTTAATGTTAGTTATAATTTCTTACAATCTATCACTTTGATTTATTGAATGTTATTTTATTGATTGTGCATTCGTATGACCACCCTTTGCATGTTAGTAGCTTAGGTTAAAATTAATTAAGATTGCTTGCAAAATATTTTTGAAATTAAAATGAAAAGGTATCGAAATGGCGTTAGATTAATCTAGTGTAATCATGTCCCCGAACCTATTGAATCTCTGGTTTGCAAAAGTAAAGTGTTCTCCTATACTTTACTTGGGTTTCTAATCAACCCTAATTAGTTAGTGGCGGCTCCAAATTGAGTATAATTACATGTTTAAATGGGTTAATTTCTTAGTATCAAGTTGCGATTGGTAGGATTTGGGAGGGTTCGGGCCAAGTCTTCGGACTTATTAATCCATTAGCCTTCTTTGAGTAATTCACCTTTAAGAAGGTTGCGGCACTTATATTCCAAAATTACTATGGATTATATATTGTATGAGTTACAAAATGGCATTGTTGTTGTATAAAAAGTTAGATTGAGCATTTAGATTGAGCATTTACTGCCTGTTAAAACTTGTGAATGATTTGCAAATGGTTTTGAGAAAAATATTGTGAAAGGATACATATTTGTGTTGCATTATCAATTGGTTTATGAAATGAGTTTTATAATGATTTGAGAAACCTTCAAGAAAAGCATTTCGAAATGTCGAAGGTTTATGAAATGAATTTTGAAATGATTTGAGACATTTCTTGTGAAATGTGAACAAAATGGAGAAATATTATGCATGTTGTTAGTGAATTCAATTGGTGATAATGATTCTAGATTTGATTGTTGGTATTGGAAGATGTGGGTTTGGTATTAATATCGCCGTGAGCCCGTTAAGAGGCTTTTGGGTATACATACCAGGATTCTTATTCCTTCTGAGCCGAGCCACTGATTTTTTGGGTGAAGACCTTGTCAAGGGGGGACTCACTTTGTTGCTAGGTGTAGATTAGTCAATGGATTGGACCATCAACATATGAATTGATGAGATTAATCAAGAAAATAGACCATTGATATGTGAGTTATTGAGATAGATAGATGGATTGGACCATTGATAAAATTGTTTTAATATTGCTAAGGAAATGAGTGTCTTTGATTTATACAAAGTTTAGTTGAAATGAAACAACTCATATGTTATTCGATATGTATTTTACATCTCGAGTTTGGATTATGAGTTTTGGTATTGCTTTGTATGGATACATAGTAGTTATTCGATCTACTTAGAAAAAATATATTATTTATTGAGCTATAATTACTCATTCATTTCTTTCCTAATCTTTTCGGGTTCTTTAGTTAGTGACAGTTAGAGCGAGAACGTTATTGCCGGAATTTTAAGAAGTTGGATTTTGATGGATTGAGACTGCGTCCTTTTCGTGAAAGGACGGTTGTGTCACCCTCTTTTCTATTAGGTTCCAGGATGTGACGCTTGTGACTTCTAAAGCTAACATAATCTGAAGAAAAATGGAAGGAATTTGCAACATTTCATTCTTAAATGTTATTGCTGATAATGCTAGAATAAACTCCTAGAGGGGGGGGGGTGAATAGGTGTTAAAGAAATTTTTGCAAGACTTAATAACTTAATTCGACTTTTATGAAAACAGTAGACTGAAGATGTAAAAGACTGTAAACAGTTATATAAGACTGTGAATTAAAGTAAAGAGTTTAGGGAAAGAGAATTGAAACATAAGGTTTATAGTGGTTTGGCTTAGACTAAGTCTATGTTTATTCTCCCACAACCCACTGACTGAATTTCACTAAGAACCAAAAGAGATTTTACAGTTTCACGTCCTTGATTTCACAGTGTAGAGACTCTATTACACTTCCTCAAGGCCTCACAAGTATTTAATCTCTCTTTTGAGTACAACTTAAGCTTAGCGATTGAATCAACAAAGAACTAGGAGCTTCAGACTTTGGAATTTTTCTTTCACGCACACTCTCGAATAACTTAAGCGCCTTCCTTATATACTCCTCCATGCCATTATAACCGTTGGCACATTCCAAATGAGTTTTTTTAATCTACCCGTTTGACAGAATCAATTAGGGAGTTCTCGAGTTATTTAAGGAATGTAATGATAGCCCAACAATCTCGCTCGCCCATACAATCAGGATCTAGGTTTCCATAAGTAGAACCTTCCAAGTATATTTCGCCAATCAATAGATCTAATTATTCAAATTGATTTCAATAAGAATAATTGATCACGAGATGTTATCTCTAGCCGTGAGATATTCTTCAACCGTACGAACCAAA